>OY757249.1:6250000-7500000 GCA_963583935.1 Diaperis boleti | reverse complement strand
AAGAAATTGAACAAAGCTTCCATTTTACATAATTTGGTATTTGCAGACTCTTTAGGAAGTCGAAAAATATTCCAGATGAAGCAAGGATGCTCCTAAGTGGAGTTCTGACCACTTACCTGAGCAACTTCTAGACACCATCGACGTCTAATGCGAAGTATTCATATCATCTTTGATAACCAATTTCCGAGGTTAGAGTTGGTAAAATTGTATTGTGATTGGGTTCATAATATCAAGCATTTTATATCTTTTATGATAAGTCCAGATATGGTCGGTACTCACACAATAATCCGTGTTTGTACAAATGCAGGACCACCTAAAAATATGGGCCCCTTTTGAGAGGGATCTTGTATCGCATTGCGCGAAATTTACTCACAAACGTTTCAAAGTGTACCGTTCACGTAAAAAGGTTTCCTCTTTCCTCTTATAAGTCCACAACGAACGTCAAGTTCTTACGCGGACAAATCCGTGCTTAGAAGCAATCCGATCCTCCTGCTCTCAAAGAGCAAATCACGGTATCATCGCAGTTAATTTCTCCCGACAAAAAACTCAAATCGCCAAGTCTCCGGTTACAACCATTCGTTCCATCCGCGTTGGTCTTCGGTCTTAAAGACACGAGATGAATATACAAGCGACACACAAAGACTTATTTGTGAGTAAATTGCATAGTTTCGTATTCAGAGAGCCGAGTCGTCTTGACAATTAACAGCTTTTAGTTGCAGCCATTGACGTTCATTTGAAGTAATTGCCATGTACCAAATAAGTGTTGTTGTTGAAATACGACGGCGGCTCCAGACACCGTTTAGCGTCTGCTTTTATGCTAATCGGGATGGATTATCTGGGGGGCCGAAATCTGAGCGTTTTTTTTTTATCAGAAAACCGTTCTTTCAGAACATGTGTTTATTGTTCTGATGCGTTTAAGCGTATCTTGCTGAGATCAGTTGGGAGTGCTAGCGAGGAAGACGGATCGCCAATTTGTTGGAACGGACAAAAATTTTGCACAGGCTCAGATTTTGGTTTCTTTGGCTCCATATTTTGTCACTTTTTAGGTTCTCACGAACTTTCAATGGAGATTTACTATAAATAAATACAGTGTCGATATTATGTGTGTGTTCACATTATCGTGCTTCTACTATATCCGTTTTTTAGGCTTTTAGATTTCTTGCCCCTTAGCCAAAAAGTATTCATAATTGGAGTGCTGCAAAACCTTGCAAGAGGTCATTTCGCGGTTCAGACGACAGAGACCCTCCTCGTTTGTCATAGTAAACAGCCCGTGTGCATTTCCCCGATAAAGCGCCCGTGTATCTCATTAGGCCGGAAGGTGTCAGGATAGAAAACCGTCCATTTGCATTTTCGATTTGTCAGTCTCGCCGTGAAGCTTTTAAATTGTGCAGCAGAAATTTGCATGCATAAAGTGGACATCGCATTTCCATTTGCTGCCTGCACCGATTTGTTTATAAAAAAATAATCGACCGTTCGTATGCGTCCATATAACGAATGCTCGTCATGGCGGTCGTCTTAGGAATTTTTCGTCGATTGGTATGACAATAATAAAGCTGACACATGCGGACGTGAACGCTGTTTCCCTTCGAAAAAGGGATTGTCCATGAATATTCACGAAACTCTATCTCTAGCAGTGAATGCAGATGGCATGTCCACTTGTCACATGCATATAATACGCCACTATTATTAATAGTCTGGTGCAATTCAATGGCAAGACTTGAATTTCTAAATATGCACGTTGCAAATATACGATCGATTGATAAACTAAAACGTCTGTGCTATCCTTGGACGGGAATGGAGATGTTCGATAATGGTTGGGACTGACGAGAGCGTAGGAGGCGAAAATCTCGTTTGGATTAGATAAGGAAACGGTTTGATTTCCTCGACCTGTGTCAACTCTTTCATTAGTTTTTACGGCCGAAGTCTATATGTATCTATTGTTTCGTTTTTACTGCCAACACGTGCGTCGATTGATAAATGCTGTGAATTTAATCATATCTCGTTGTAAGCTTGTCTGTATCTTTGCAGTTCTCCACACGAATAAAAATTTCCAACTTAACTCCTTCTTCCTGCAAATCGTATTTATTCAAGGTAGTTTAGCCGTTATGTAATACCGATTCTGTTGTCTTTAGATCAGTGAGCCAAGTGGTTGTGGGGAGATCAAGTTTTTAAAACCTCTCATTATTTTTACTTATTTTTTATTTTGTAAAGAATTGCAGCTTTGTCGGGTATCTGGATATCAGTGTTGTGTTGAGAACCTCGAATTGAAAGACTCCACTGTTATATTATTCCCATTTTGGCAATTGTTAATTATATCGTGAGGACAAAACATTTTTAACACACTCCAATTTTAATACAGAGGGTCCTTCCTGCTACAGTTGATAAGAGGCTGACTGAGGTCACACGATCTTGATTAATTCCTATCATAAAAAAAATCAAACTACGTATTTGTGCGGAATGGGACCATGCGACGGTTTCTGTTTGCTTTCTCCCTGGTGTGACGCCTTTGCCGATTTCAGACTTCTGGATTTGCTGCAGCCCTGCGTCGTCGAATGTCCTGTCCTTGTCTTCTGATTAGCCTAATGACCCTCTGGTTGCGGCTCCTTGTTGTGGTCCTCGGGGTTGGTAGTCAGATGTTCAGGGTGAGTTCGTAATTGAAGACAAAAAAAAATGTACTTGTTTTGGAAAAAGATCTTCAATTTGAGTTATATCACTATAAATCTAGACCTCCACATATACTTACCAATCGTAAGGTTATAGACGTATTTTATACCCATAGATATTAAATGGCCTGAAACCATAGGGTTTCTGTCCTTATATGATGACAAGTTCTTTAGAAACACATGTATGCAAAATCGGTTGTTTTCGTAACCTAAACCAAAATTCCACCTCCGAGTTCCCCTAATATATAATAGAACAAAGATGACGTTTACGATGCAAATCTTAAACCATAAAATTCGTGAACCATCACCTAAATGCTGTGATCTTTCGAGGATGATTTATTCGCAACGATGATACATAAATTTTATTGTTTTAGCCATAATTTTGATGACACGATATAAACGCCTTCCAAGAATTGTGAGTGAGGCGTAATTGGTCTTCAAATCATGTGTATCTTGAATATAAAGTTATAACGAGCTGTGAGTAATAGGTACTCCCTCGAAATGAAATATGGCCTGATATATTTACAACTTATACCTACAGCGACAAAAATCCACTTTAATAACATCACGTTTGCTTTGAATTATTTTTTGATATACGGTAAGGGGCCGTCCATTATTTACGTGAGGTGTTTTACTGTTAATTTGGACCCCTCTCTCCCTCTTGATGGGATTTGGTGAGATTTGGTGAAAACCCCCTCTTCCCTCATGTGAGATTTATCCCTAACAATTTTTAAATAATTAATTTTCATGTATGTTCATGTAGTTTGCTAAATACCTAAGCGTACTACGATTTCAAAATTTTTATATCAAAATTCGTTAATTTCCATACACCAATTCGAATATTTTTACATTTTCAAATGCCGAGTTTGACTTCTAAAAATAAAAAGGACCCATTCCTTTACAATAAACACGTTTACGTCTTTTTCGTTTGTAACGATTTTATAATATATGAGCGAGCGAAGGGAGCTACTATTCATAAAAAAGTCGAACCAATAATTTCTCATTACAGCCGAGTTTCATACAAGATTTTATGTTCCTTTTGTGTTGTTTGGAGTCAAACTTTGAAGACTTTCGTAATTTTTCATTTCGTTGCATATTTACCAATACTGTAGTCATTGTTTGGTGTTATTTTTGTTCTCATTTTGATCACTTTTTCTAAAATTCTATGAATTCAAAATTTTTATAGTCAAAAATCTGCTCCTTTAATTTGATATTTTTGTATTTTCAAATGGCAACTTTGAGTTCCAAAATTAAAAAGGATACATTCTTTTACAATAAAAAAATTTAATCATTTTGTAATATGTGAGCGAGCGAAGCGAGCTATTATTCTTAAACACAAAATCTTGTATGCACCTGGATTGATTATGTAATTTACTGATTCCTATTGATCATGAATACCAGCTCGCTTCGCTCGCTCATATATTCTAACTCGTAACAAAATGAATAACGAAATAGTTTTCTACAATGCATAAACAAGACGAGTCAATAATTTTCCATTACAGCCGAGTTTCATACAAGATTTTATGTTCCTTTTGTGTTGGTTGGAGTAAAACTTTGAAGACTTTCCGAATTTTTCATTTCGTTGCATATTTACCAATACTGTAGTCATTGTTTGGTGTTATTTTTGTTCTCATTTTGATCACTTTTTCTAAAATTCTATTAATTCAAAATTTTTATAGTAAAAAAACTGCTTCCTTAATTTGATATTTTTGAATTTTCAAATGCCAACTTTGAGTTCCAAACTTAAAAAGGATACATTCTTTTACAATAAAAAAATCTAATCATTTTGTAATATGTGAGCGAGCGAAGCGAGCTACTATTCGTAAACACAAAATCTTCTATGCAACTGGATTGATTAAGTAATTTATTGATTCCCATTGTTCATGAATACCAGCTCGCTTCGCTCGCTCATATATTCTAACTCGTAACAAAATGAATAATGAAATAGTTTTCTACAATGCATAAACAAGACGAGTCAATAATTTTCCATTACAGCCGAGTTTCATACAAGATTTTATGTTCCTTTTGTGTTGGTTGGAGTAAAACTTTGAAGACTTTCCGAATTTTTCATTTCGTTGCATATTTACCAATACTGTAGTCATTGTTTGGTGTTATTTTTGTTCTCATTCTGATCACTTTTTCTAAAATTCTATTAATTCAAAATTTTTATAGTAAAAAAACTGCTTCCTTAATTTGATATTTTTGAATTTTCAAATGCCAACTTTGAGTTCCAAACTTAAAAAGGATACATTCTTTTGCAATAAAAAAAATTTAATCATTTTTTAATATGTGAGCGAGCGAAGCGAGCTACTATTCGTAAACACAAAATCTTGTATGCACCTGGATTGATTATGTAATTTACTGATTCCCATTGTTCATGAATACCAACTCGCTTCAAAATCGCTCCAAAATGAATAACGAAATAGTTTTCTACAATGCATAAACAAGACGAGTCAATAATTTCCCATTACAGCCGAGTTTCATACAAGATTTTATGTTCCTTTTGTGTTGTTTGGAGTCAAGCTTTGAAGACTTTCGTAATTTTTCATTTCGTTGCATATTTACCAATACTGTAGTCATTGTTTGGTGTTATTTTTGTTCTCATTTTGATCACTTTTTCTAAAATTCTATGAATTCAAAATTTTTATAGCCAAAAATCTGCTCCTTTAATTTGATATTTTTGTATTTTCAAATGGCAACTTTGAGTTCCAAAATTAAAAAGGATACATTCTTTTACAATAAAAAAATTTAATCATTTTGTAATATGTGAGCGAGCGAAGCGAGCTACTATTCATAAACACAAAATCTTGTATGCACCTGGATTGATTATGTAATTTACTGATTCCCATTGTTCATGAATACCAGCTCGCTTCGCTCACTCATATATTCTAACTCGTAACAAAATGAATAACGAAATAGTTTTTTACAATGCATAAACAAGACGAGTCAATAATTTCCCATTACAGCCGAGTTTCATACAAGATTTTATGTTCCTTTTGTGTTGTTTGGAGTCAAACTTTGAAGACTTTCGTAATTTTTCATTTCGTTGCATATTTACCAATACTGTAGTCATTGTTTGGTGTTATTTTTGTTCTCATTTTGATCACTTTTTCTAAAATTCTATTAATTCAAAATTTTTATAGTCAAAAAACTGCTTCCTTAATTTGATATTTTAGAATTTTCAAATGCCAACTTTGAGTTCCAAAATTAAAAAGGATACATTCTTTTACAATAAAAAAAATTTAATCATTTTGTAATATGTGAGCGAGCGAAGCGAGCTACTATTCGTAAACGCAAAATCTTGTATGCACCTGGATTGATTATGTAATTTACTGATTCCCATTGTTCATGAATACCAACTCGCTTCAAAATCGCTCCAAAATGAATAACGAAATAGTTTTCTACAATGCATAAACAAGACGAGTCAATAATTTCCCATTACAGCCGAGTTTCATACAAGATTTTATGTTCCTTTTGTGTTGTTTGGAGTCAAACTTTGAAGACTTTCGTAATTTTTCATTTCGTTGCATATTTACCAATACTGTAGTCATTGTTTGGTGTTATTTTGGTTCTCATTTTGATCACTTTTTCTAAAATTCTATTAATTCAAAATTTTTGCATTTTCAAATGCCAACTTTGAGTTCCAAAATTAAAAAGGATACATTCTTTTATAATAAAAAAATGTAATCATTCTGTAATATATGAGCGAGCGAAGCGAGCTACTATTCTTAAACACAAAATCTTGTATGCACCTGGATTGATTATGTAATTTACTGATTCCCATTGTTCATGAATACCAGCTCGCTTCGCTCGCTCATATATTCTAACTCGTAGTAAAATGAATAACGAAATAATTTTCTACAATGCATAAACAAGACGAGTCAATAATTTCCCATTACAACGGAGTTTCATACAAGATTTTATGTTCCTTTTGTGTTGTTTGGAGTCAAACTTTGAAGACTTTCGTAATTTTTCATTTCGTTGCATATTTACCAATACTGTAGTCATTGTTTGGTGTTATTTTGGTTCTCATTTTGATCACTTTTTCTAAAATTCTATTAATTCAAAATTTTTGCATTTTCAAATGCCAACTTTGAGTTCCAAAATTAAAAAGGATACATTCTTTTATAATAAAAAAATGTAATCATTCTGTAATATATGAGCGAGCGAAGCGAGCTACTATTCTTAAACACAAAATCTTGTATGCACCTGGATTGATTATGTAATTTACTGATTCCCATTGTTCATGAATACCAGCTCGCTTCGCTCGCTCATATATTCTAACTCGTAGTAAAATGAATAACGAAATAATTTTCTACAATGCATAAACAAGACGAGTCAATAATTTCCCATTACAACGGAGTTTCATACAAGATTTTATGTTCCTTTTGTGTTGTTTGGAGTCAAACTTTGAAGACTTTCGTAATTTTTCATTTCGTTGCATATTTACCAATACTGTAGTCACTGTTTGGTGTTATTTTTGTTCTCATTTCGATCACTTTTTCTAAAATTCTATAAATTCAAAATTTTTTACCGACTTCAAAAAAGGAGGAGGTTCTATGTTCGGCTGTATGTATGTTTTTTTTCTTCTTTTTTTCCTTTTATGTATGTTCACCGATATCTCCGTTAATTGTGGACCGATTTTGAAAATTCTTCTTTTATTTGAAAGGGTATACTCCGAAGGTAGTCCCATTGACAGCAAGTACGGATCTGATGAGGGGATCCCATGGAAATCGAGGGAAATTCTCAAATTTTTCCTTTTATGTTCGTTCACCGATTTCTTCGTCAATTGTGGATCGATTTCGAAAATTCTTCTTTTATTTGAAAGGGTATACTCCGGAGGTAGTCCCATTGTCAGCAAGTCCGGACCTGATGAGGTCATCGCATGGGAATCGGGCGAAATCCTCACATTTTATAATTATTATGAACTCTCTCGAATGTCGTTCAATAATTATGCAGGTCTTTGCGTCTGGGAGTCATCATTGCCTTAGATTTTTCAGGTAGTAATATTAATTCATCATTTTTTTAGTATTTCTGGTTTTAATTTTTTATAGTTTGCGTCTTTCATCTTCATTTTCAACCAGCCGTCGTTTCCTCATTCGAGCAGCGTCCTTACTAGGTCTACCCATCACTTAAAATTGTAAAATAATTAGCTTTTTAAAAAAAAGAAACCGACTTCAAAAAGCGAGAAATAACTCAGTACATGTATTATTACATGTGCTACCTACTGATCTGGTTGAAGTCGGTGCCAAGCCAAAAAAATAGGTAGTAGATAGATAGGCTGTCCGCTCCCGTCACATCGCAAGTCCCACCGCGCGCGCGCCGGAATGCGTGAGCGTGGGTGGGGGGCTCGCTCTGAGCAAAACATCCCAAACGGGCAGACACGTGCGGGGCAGACGTCGTTGACGGCCTGATATTGAATTTTTGATGCGCTATAACCTCTTTGGCTTGGCACCGATTTCAAACAGATCAGTAGGTAGCACATGTAATAATACATGTACTGAGTTATTTCTCGCTTTTTGAAGTCGGTTTCTTTTTTTTAAAAAGCTAATTATATAGTAAAAAATCTGCTACCTTAATTTGATGTTTTTGCATTTTCGAAGACCAACTTTGAGTTCCATAATTAAAAAGGATATATTCTTTTACAATAAAAAAATGTAATCATTTTGTAATATATGAGCGAGCGAAGCGAGCTGCTATTCATAAACACAAATTCTTATATGCAACTGGATTGATTATGTAATTTACTGATTCTCATTGTTCATGAATACCACGAAATTTCCACGAAAAGAGTGGTAAATAAATTGTGCGGCAATTGTCTCAATTCGGGGAATCCCATACATAGAAAATATTTAATACTGTCTATATGTTTGTAGAAAACCTTAAAAAAGTAAAATAATAAGTTTAACGTTTTTTTTTTTTTGATATTTTATGTAATAATAATGTGTATTTTTTTAATTAAAAAGTTGGCGTGAGATTTTCAAAGATACCCTGCTCCCTTTAGATGAGACTTGATGAGATTTCACTGGACCCCTCTCCCCCCATTTTGAGCTCACATAATTAATGGACGACCCCTAATAGACGTTTTCATTTGCCATGTCCTAAGAGCCATTAAAGCACGGAACATTTTACGAAAATGTTAAGGTTGGTAAAGCGTGATTACTGACGTCAGTTTAAATTACAAAATGTGTCAAAAATAGGAAGTGACAGTACATGGAAGTGACTGAAGTAAAAAAATTTGTTTAAAAACGGCTTAAAAAGAGCAAATTACAAAAAATAGCATAAAATACTCGTTTCATAAGACCTTAAAGCACTCATTCTTTACAGTAATTGGTGGCTACGTCACCCGTTTTGTAAATTTGAATTCGTGTTTTGAGATTGGTCTAATATAGAGCGTGGACAATTAAGCTACATAGATAATAACGAGGAATAATTAGCAAAGTTTTGTGAGATTGTATCGGCTGGTGTAAAATAATATATGTTCAATTTGAGGACCATCTCAGGACTTTGAGCATTTCAGATTTTGGATTGTTTTTGATATTTCAAATTGCAGTTTCTGCAGATCTGGGATTTCGCATTCTATAGTCTATATTTAAATTTGTAGATTTATAGCCAAAAATTTCTGTAGATGGATTGTACATTTCTGATGCGGCCGGAGGCTAGCATTATATCGACGGTCCTTCGGATAAACTGATGAGGCTTAATAAGACCGAAACCGGTCCCTGCTTTCCGTTAGATGGTTTACGCTAGACTGGCAATACTGCAAGTTTTAGATTTTAGACGCAGAATATAGTTTTGACTTTTTAAATTTCAAATTTCCGGTTGTGTCCAATTCAAAAATACGTTTGCCGGATTACTCGTGAATTGTAATTTGCTTGAAAGACTTTCACGGTCGAAGCCAATTGTTCGCCATATTTCTCCCGCTTTTTAAAGGAAGATGAGCACGGTGATGCAGTAGATGAACCATTCTAGAGGTGAAACTCAGCTATAAACGGAATTTAATGACTGAAAAAAATTGACAGCCAGTTCAACGAAATTTCAAAATTATTGTTTCAGATTGCAAACTTTAGGGTTCGTCTTTTAGGCTTCACATATTAGATTCTGTTAGAATTAAGTAGGCATAATAAATCAATGCATTCATATTTTGTTATACCATCTGGATGTTTATGTTGGGTGACCGAGAACTTGAGTTATCGTTTCTTTCACGGAAAGTGGTTCTCATATATCACTCACGGCTTCCACACTCATTTTAATGTCTGTTTTTTTTTTCCTGTAAGTAGTCCTGTAAGTTAGTTAGAGTTAGTCGACACCGAGCCTTTGCATAAGGTGGCTGTATTTTAGTCCTTCTAATAAATACAATTAAGTACGCACTTGATAGATCATTTCTACAACTCTAAAAAGTTAATAGATTCTGTACTCCACATACCAAATTCTATATTCCATAATGGAGATTTTCAATTTTAGGTTCTAGATTTTAAAACTAGGATTCCAAATATTGGGTTGTGGATGTTACATTCCAGATTATATATATAAAATTTTAGAATATAAAATTTAGATTCCAAATTCATTTTCAAATTTTGAATTCAGAATGCCGATTTTGCAGATATTATTATTTTTAAACAAGAAGAATGTTCTTAAATCCAAGTGGAGTAAATTTAAATTAAAATTTAAATATATCTATGTCGAACTCCACAAACTTTAATAACTGTAAGATTACTAATGGTACATGTTTCGGCAGAACACTTCTGCCATCATCAGCCCTAATTTAACAAGAGATTAATGATGTCATAATTTTTTATATTCTTTAAGGTAAGAACCCCTCTTGTAATTCATCAATTGTATCATTAATCTCTTGTTAAATTAGGGCTGATGATGGCAGAAGTGTTCTGCCGAAACATGTACCATTAGTAATCTTACAGTTATTAAAGTTTGTGGAGTTCGACATAGATATATTTAAATTTTAATTATTATTTTTAATTTAAGATTTCGAATTTTTTAGATTGCAGCTTACAGATTTCAGACTTTACATTCTAGATTTTATGCTTCAGGTTGGAGACATTAAATTCCAGATGTCACATTATTGATGCCAATTTTTTACTACAAGTTTTAGTTTGTTTTAGTTTGTTTTCGATGTAACATTCCAGATCTGGCATTTCATCTTTTACTTTTGAGACAACAGATTGCAGATTGCAGTTTTTACAGTTCACATTCCATATTTTATATTCCAGATTGCAAATTTCAGTTTTTTAGTTTTAGTTTTCTGATACAGATGCAAATTTAGCGATTTCAGATTCCAAATTGCAGGTTGTGAATGTCACATTCCAGAATTCGGATTTCATATTCTAGATTTCACGCTTTAGACTTCAGATTTCAGGTTTAGAATTTTGATTTTAGCTTCCAAATTTCGGGTCGCGAATGTCACAATTCTAGTTTCCAATTTCGTATTTCAGATTACATCATACAAATTCCAGATTATATATTCTATATTACAGATTTCAGGTTTCAAGCGTCAAGATTTACAATTACATGTTTCAGATTGAAGATTTAGAAACATTCCAGTTTTCGTATTTTAGATAGCCGCATATAGATTTCAAATTACATTATTCTAGATTTCACGCTTCAGGCTTCAGATATTAGATCTTAGATTTCACGGTCCCGATTGAAGATTCTATGTCAGATTTAGTTAAAATATAAATCTGGTTTACAAATTTTGGGTCCTGGATGTCACACTTCATATTTCGGGTTTTATATTTTAGTTTAGATTTCAGATTTAAGATTCTGTTTCACGCTCTAGGCTTCAGTAGATATTAGATTTCAGATTCCACATTTCACATTCCAGGTTGCCAATTTTAGATTTAGAATGTGTATTTGAATTTCGTAGACTTTTTTAGGTTTATGATCCCAAAATTTTTGTTTGTCGATGTCACATTCCAGATTTTGGATTTCGTGTTTTAGATTTCAGATTACAGATTGTAGATTTCAGACTTAGGATATTCACATTCAGATTGCAGATTTTAGGTTGCAATTTTTAATTGTGGGTTGTCGTCATATTCCATACTTCGGATTTGACATTTTAGATGTCATAATACAGATTCCAGGATGAAAGGTTTAGATATGAGATTTAGACAGATATCTGTTTTTTTTTTATTTTTCATATTTTAGATTGGAGAATACATTGCAGGTTCTAGATTTCAGCCTTCAGATATTTTATTATTCCACATTTCAAGTTTCCTACTTCAAGTTTTAAATTTCAGTTTTCAAAATTTCTTTTTTATACTTCATTATGTGGATGTAGTCATGAAAGAATGAATAATTTCTCAAATCTTTTGCCATCTAGAATTTCAACCGTTTCAATCCGAAACACCTTCCATAAATCCGAACCGAACGTGCAAAGCAAACCCCGGGACATGTACAAGACTGGAAGATCGAATTCAGTACACAGATGTAAACCGTACTACTGACTTACATGTACACCACATCTCACGTTATTTTTTCGTGTTTTCACAATCGCTCGCAGGCCGATCTTCGTGACTCGGCGGTGTTGGTGTCGCAGTCGTGTGCAGATGTTGAGGTTGGAGGCATTGGACCATGCAGCCTCGGAAGTGTTGGGCAATTTGTAAAATTCCTCTTGTTGTGAACGTATCGAACATTTCTAGGCGCGGTGGTAAATGCCTCCCATAAATATCGCTCCGATTTTTCGAAAAGGAGAGAATGCCGTTAATTGCCGGCGCGAAGCCGTGTCCGACATGGAAAAACACCGAATTCCTCTTTGCAAACACGTCGATTTCGCATTGTCGGAAGAGAAAACCAGTGCGTAACGCACCAATAAGGATGCGTTAGAAACTCTTCCGCGAATCGCGAGAAAAAATAGAGTACGGGCTTTTATGTCGTGTGCGTTCATTTCTTTGGAATCGCGACCGTTTTTGTGCAAAATATATTAAATTTCAATCGGTGCAAAAAGGGGATAATTAAGTCCATTACGCTATTGTGCTGTGCCGTAATGAGGCACATCCATCTGGAAGCAATCGGCACTACCACGGAAGCATGTACGGCAATTAGTGTACTGTTTACTTGGTGGCTTCTCAAAAAACTGTGAGATATTAATTTTTCTTGCAGGTTGAAGTCCATTATTAAATAGCCAGCTCGGCTAAACAGTAGTAGATGGCATCTTTTATTTTTCAATACTGTTGGGTATATAGCCTTGAGCGAGCGAAGTACTTTTTCACCTTCGTGCATCGGAGGAAATAGGATATGACCTTATTAAGCCTCGTCCACACCCAGACGAATTGTACTTCATTAGTGATTTTATCGGCATGTAAATTTAGATTACCGCCAAAAGATATTAGCCTCTAAAGGCAAGCGATTCTTCTCCTATCTGCAAGCAACACAATACATTTATGGTAAATAGGATTCCTTCAAAAAACTTCGCCACTATTATTACTGCGAATATGACTTCCTTGTTTCGTTGCATTATGCAGATGCGGCTTAGTTGAACTTTCAACCTCGGCCCTCATATAAATAATTCTCTTTCGTGCCGGTCCTGTCCTAGCGCACCGACCAACTCTATGCATAAAGTAATGAGATTTAGTGGGATTCCGTTGTAACTTACTTACCGTATTTATTTAAATCCCGCGCGAAGGAAGTCGGCGTGATCCCATCTTTGCCCGCTCCATGAACTAACATTATAAAAACGCTGATAATCGTATTTCGAAACGTGTCTAGCATTTTGAAATTCAAATTTTATCCAGATGTCAACACTGCATGAATAAAAATTTATAACAACTATGCAAATGGGAGGTTGTCGAACCGCTGTCGCTATTGTGTTCGCGAAATTGTCATTAGGAGCGCGGCGAGATGGCGCTGGGAGTTACCGCTCGCCACGGCCACGCTGCTGTTCTTTGAAATTAAGAACAGGCTAGGAATTTGGCATGAAGGAATTGCAGTCTGAGGTGCAGTCTCCTTTTCGTCGTATCACTGGTATATTCTTTTGGCCATCTTGTATCATCCATCCGATCTTTTTTCAGGACCACTGTTTCCTTTTTATTCCTGAAAATTATTTGGAGAGCACTAAGTCCCTGCAACATTTAATTCATCTACAGCCTTTTCTTGAGCCATGTCTTGTTATGCAAGTTATTAATAAAACGCAAACCCCGGCTTTCGCTTGCATCCCGTCAAACATAATTATACGTTTCAGGTTTGACGTCTAAAATCAGAAAACTTCTTCGTCGGGCCCTATCCAACTTCACCGCTCGCATGATGCGATTGATTGGTGCTAAACGCGAAGATTTTGTTTACATTGATCAGTTGTAACAGTTTATGCCGTGTAGTAATTAGTTCGTGACTCACGATTTATTGACTCCGCTTCAATTTACTGGATGTGCATAAATATTTGTGGCAATTATCCTTACGCGAACTGCCGATGTTGAAAGCAAATGTTTGCTACTTCTTGTAAATTGTTAATGGCACGACTGAAAAATTCGATAGTTCAAATGTCGCCGTGTTTTCATACCGGAACGACCATCGGCGATTCGAGCTCATTACCGGGGGAAAAATTGCTAAAGTGGGCAGATTACGATATGATATTTAGCGGGGATCTACAATTATGAAGTCATTCAGGGGACCTTGAGATCGCTTCTCTGTAATTTTAGTGTTGAATGAAGTTTCCTCGTAATAGACTTTACAAAGAACAGGAAAAAACACGATTTGCATAAAACAATGTTGCAAGTGGTATTTTCTTCTAATTGTGACTGTTTCCCCTTTCGGCTCTTGACAAAGATACAGTACAGTCAATCAAACAAAAAAAACACAGTTAAAAGAAGAAAATGATGGTAACCGAATCTGGTCTTGACAGGCTGACAAATTAATTCATGGACGATAACCATTTTCTAATGTAAAATTCTCGTTTTTGTAGCAGTACTAGTTCTTCTTCCTCTTCTTCCTCATTTGGTCGATTTATTAACTGACAGGCTTGCAAAGTTCTCGTAGGATTTACTCTTGATTGATTTGCAAATTGGTGTAGCAACGACAACCAGTTTTTTACTTTGGATTCTTGTTCCATTTTTGTAGGCTAATTTACAGTCTCCAAGTTTTATATATTTTACCATATTTAGTCCTAAAATGTTCTCACAATTCCGTTTGACAAATTTTTAAATGACTCCCACAGTTTCATGGTCTGCCAAGTTATGATGAGCTCTTTTCTGCTTTAGTTTTTACTATTTCAATACCGAATTTTTCGTAGTTTCTACTGTCCCATTTTCTATTCCCCAGAAGGGCTCCTTCACATTCTTACTTTTTTTATGTCCTCTTTTAGTGTTCAGGACCGTGAATTGGGTTCAGATTGTCCTTCATAAAACTATTGACCTTAAATAGTAAAATCCTTATAATTTTGGACGAATATTTAACAAAGATGGCCAAATCGGATCCCACAAACTGACACATATATAAATTTTGTTTAATTTTTGAGTTAAGAGCTTTCAAAATCAAAAATTAACTTTTCGTTAGTTCTGCCCAGGGGCGTTAAAACTCTGACTTGAAGATACTCTGCTGTCTATTCTAAAATTAAATTTAAAACATTCCAAAACGAGCAGAAATGACTGACATTTGCAGGAAAAGCTCAAAGATGCAAACTGTATTTTTGAGCTTTTACAAATTTTTGCACTCTCATATCTCAAAAATGATGAAATATTCGTTCGTCTTTCTAAATCTTTGCAATTTAGAACAAATATTAAAAAACGATGGCCAAATCGGATGCCACAAACTAAGCCGATATATTTTGTTTAGGTTTTGAGTTACAAGCTTTCAAAATCAAAAATTGGCTTTTCTTGAGTTCTACTACAAATTAAAATTTTTAGTGCACTCCTGTATCTCAAAAATCATGAAATATTCATTCGTCCTCCTTAATTTTTGTAATTTAGAACAAATATTAAAAAACGATAGCCAAATCGGATGGCCACAGACTAAGCCAATATATTTTGTTTAGTTTTTGAGTTACAAGCTTTCAAAAGCAAAAATTGGCTTTTCTTGAGTTCTACTAAGAAACGGTAAAATTATTAATTACTTTTGAACGAACCCTTGGATGTCTCAAAGTATTAAAAAAATAAATTTAAAACGTTCCAAAACGAGCAGAAATGACTAACATTTGCAGGAAAAGCTCAAAGATCCAAACTGTATTTTTGAGCTTTTACAAATTAACATTTTTCGTGCACTCTTGTATCTCAAAAATCATAAAATATTCATTCGTCGTCCTAAATCTTTGTAATCTAGAACAGATATTAAAGAACGAGGGCCAAATCGGATGCCACAAATTAAGCCAATATATTTTGTTTAGATTTTGAGTTAAAAGCTTCCAAAATCAAAGATTGGCTTTTCTTGAGTTTTACTAAAAAACGATAAAATTATGACTTTTGAACGAACCCTCTGATGTCTCAAAGTATTCTAAAATTAAATTTAAAACATTCCAAAACGAGCAGAAATGACTGACATTTGCAGGAAAAGCTCAAAGACCCTAACTGTATTTTTGAGCTTTTACAAATTAAAATTTTTGGTGCACTCTCATATCTCAAAAATGATGAAATATTCGTTCGTCTTTCTAAATCTTTGCAATTTAGAACAAATATTAAAAAACGATGGCCAAACCGGATGCCACAAACTAAGCCAATATATTTTGTTTAGTTTTTGAGTTACAAGCTTTCAAAAGCAAAAATTGGCTTTTCTTGAGTTCTACTACAAATTAAAATTTTTGGTGCACTCTTGTATCTCAAAAATCATGAAATATTCATTCGTCGTCCTAAATCTTTGTAATTTAGAAGGAATATTAAAAAACGATAGCCAAATCGGATGGCCACAAACTAAGCCAATATACTTTGTTTAGTTTTTGAGTTACAAGTTTTCAAAAGCAAAAATTGGCTTTTCTTGAGTTCTACTAAGAAACGGTAAAATTATTAATTACTTTTGAACGAACCCTTGGATGTCTCAAAGTATTAAAAAAATAAATTTAAAACGTTCCAAAACGAGCAGAAATGACTGACATTTGCAGGAAAAGCTCAAAGATCCAAACTGTATTTTTGAGCTTTTACAAATTAATATTTTTCGTGCACTCTTGTATCTCAAAAATTATGAAATATTCATTCGTCGTCCTAAATCTTTGTAATTTAGAACAGATATTAAAAAACGAGGGCCAAATCGGATACCACAAATTAAGCCAATATATTTTGTTTAGATTTTGAGTTAAAAGCTTCCAAAATCAAAGATTGGCTTTTCTTGAGTTTTACTAAAGAACGATAAAATTATGACTTTTGAACGAACCCTCTGATGTCTCAAAGTATTCTAAAATTAAATTTAAAACATTCCAAAACGAGCACAAATGACTGACATTTGCAGGAAAAACTCAAAGATGCAAACTGTATTTTTGAGCTTTTACAAATTAAAATTTTTCGTGCACTCTTATATCTCAAAAATCATGAAATATTCGTTCGTCTTTCTAAATCTTTGCAATTTAGAACAAATATTAAAAAACCATAGCCAAATCGGATGCCACAAACTGCGCCAATATATCTTGTTTGGTTTTTGAGTTACAAGCTTTCAAAAGCAAAAATTGGCTTTTCTTGAGTTCTACTACAAATTAAAATTTTTGGTGCACTCTTGGATCTCAAAAATCATGAAATATTCATTCGTCGTCCTAAATCTTTGCAATTTAGAACAAATATTAAAAAACGATAGCCAAATCGGATGCCACAAACTGCGCCAATATATCTTGTTTGGTTTTTGAGTTACAAGCTTTCAAAAGCAAAAATTGGCTTTTCTTGAGTTCTACTAAGGAACGGTAAAATTATTAATTACTTTTGAACGAACCCTTGGATGTCTCAAAGTATTAAAAAAATAAATGTAAAACGTTCCAAAACGAGCAGAAATGACTGACATTTGCAGGAAAAGCTCAAAGATGCAAACTGTATTTTTGAGCTTTTACAAATTAAAATTTTTCGTGCACTCTTGTATCTCAAAAATCATGAAATATTCATTCGTCGTCCTAAATCTTTGTAATTTAGAACAGATATTAAAAAACGAGGGCCAAATCGGATGCCAGAAACTAAGCCAATATATTTTGTTTAGATTTTGAGTTACAAGCTTTCAAAATCAAAGATTGGCTTTTCTTGAGTTTTACTAAAGAACGATAAAATTATGACTTTTGAACGAACCCTCTGATGTCTCAAAGTATTCTAAAATTAAATTTAAAACATTCCAAAACGAGCACAAATGACTGACATTTGCAGGAAAAACTCAAAGATGCAAACTGTATTTTTGAGCTTTTACAAATTAAAATTTTTCGTGCACTCTTATATCTCAAAAATCATGAAATATTCATTCATCCTCCTTAATTTTTGTAATTTAGAACAAATATTAAAAAACGATGGCCAAACCGGATGCCACAAACTAAGCCGATATATTTTCTTTAGGTTTTGAGTTACAAGCTTTCAAAATCAAAAATTGGCTTTTCTTGAGTTCTACTAC
The DNA here is from genome assembly GCA_963583935.1 of Diaperis boleti. Taxonomy (NCBI): domain Eukaryota; kingdom Metazoa; phylum Arthropoda; class Insecta; order Coleoptera; family Tenebrionidae; genus Diaperis; species Diaperis boleti. The sequence continues at coordinate 7,481,830 of OY757249.1, read as the reverse complement.
AAATTAAAATTTTTGGTGCACTCTTGTATCTCAAAAATCATGAAATATTCATTCGTCCTCCTTAATTTTTGTAATTTAGAACAGATATGAAAAAACGATATCCAAATCGGATGCCACAAACTAAGCCAATATATTTTGTTTAGTGTATGAGTTACAAGCTTTCTAAATCAAAAATTAGCTTTTCTTTAGTTCTACTAAGGAACGGTAAAATTATGACATTTGAACTTTTCATTGCAACCAACAGTACATGACGCTGTATAGAGGGTTAAACGCTTTTTGTTAGCGCTCGATTTTACTACCCACCAAATTGTCGTACCGGGATGAGACATAAAGCTCCCAATGACAGCCAAATTGATATTATGATATATGATCTAAAAGCTTTAAAACTTTTGTCACCATCCAATCCAATCTGTAAAATCTACCATTGTCCCCACATGCCCAAGAACAAAAAGCCAGCATGCCTCATTACTTCCACGAAATTATTTTTACAGCCCTTCCTAATAAATTCCATGACACCACCAACGTCGTTCAATAAAACGAAATTTTGATGCTTCTTTTAACCATCGTGGACCCTCGTGCGTACAATAATTAACTCCCAACTTAATTAATAGTCATCCGACATGTGCAAGCAGCTGACTGATGAGAAAATGGACATTAAACCGAGTCATACTCGGCCAACTGCATTACGCATACGTTTATCACTTAACAGCTGTTTCGTGTTTGGCGGCGTCTTTGAGGGGGATGGACGTCTTTACGAACGACCAAAATGCATACTTTATGACATCCTTGTCTCATTAGGTGCCGAGTATACAGGAAAGACGGCAAAAATGCAGCCTTTAATGTTTGCCAAAAAGCGGAGCTCTGACGAATCCGTCGTAAATTCGTTTATTAATTGAGAGACTCCGAGTGTTCACAAAATAAACCTTAAGGTGTAAAATTTTGTTTGCTACAACATTTAGAGAAATTCAAACATGAAATGTTTTGCTAAATTGGAGCTAAACGCGGCGTGCTTGAAGTGAAGTGGTTGATGTTTTATGAGTAATTTAATCTCGAGCTATATGTAATTACTCGTTTAATTGCTTACAGAAGTCTAAAAACATTGCATATACGACATAAGTTCTACATAATATTTTCAACCGGCAATAAACTCTCTTTGAGTGGATACTCATTTCTTGCTTGTTTGTGGGCGGTGCAGCTCATCTAAATCGCACATTTCGCCGGGTTAAATATCTCTTTGCACCGACGCATTTCGAACACAACGTTGTACTTGTGACAGCGGAATCACCAGCAAGAAGCTGAAAGCTGGAAAATCTGGTTTATAAAACGCGCGATCAACTAATGATTCTGATAGAATGTAAACGTGTATATTCCGTATTTCAGCTACCTCTATAATACGGGCGAATCTAACGTTTATGTTTGAAGTTTTTTAGACGTATTTATATTTTAATACAACACAATAAGTACGTCTTATCTCAAAAAGAGTTTTAGTCAAAAACGTTTGATGCTGATGTTTTGCATAAAACTGTTTTGCTCGTTCTGTAAAGAGTAAAGTAAAGTAAAGTGGCACTAACCGGTGTAGTTTTTCGACCCAAAGTAGACGTTTTGAATTTATGATTGAACTCGAGCATTTAACGTGTAATTATTGGCTTTTATAATACAATTACTTTCCACACGCGACACGATTAACAATAATGTTTAATTAATTCGTATGTATATATCTATACAGTTAATATCTGACAATAATTGAAGCACTTTGCTGACAATTTATTATCGCAAACTCTGGAGGAGGAAAAAGATCACATTACCTATATACTATTTAAAATTATATACTTTACGGTAGATTTAAAATTATAGAAACATAATGTTCTCTAGAATGTCCTTTGCCCCTCATTTCGAATTGCTTTTTTGACACTGATTGAATCTCTCTGAATAACATTATGACTTTTTGACAATTTGCTTTAGAAGTCCATGATTTCATTTTTGACAATTCACATTGTGGCGTCTGTCTTGTGTTGACACATATAGAATGTGGTGTGCGAATGGTTGGATTACATAAATGATTGGCCCTTCGTTTGGTTGCACTTGGAACCGCAATTGGAACATAAAATCGTCAAGCCGTTTGACTAATGTGGAACTTTCTTGGAACTATTTTGGGTTGGCCAGTCCATCTATTTATTACGAACGTAGAAGACGTGTAATTATTTCGAGAAAATGCGACCATTATCTTTATTTATTTAAATGGCCTCAGTAATTTCAAAGTCGTTTGAACAATGCGCATTGTTTTTTCTTTCCTCCGCTTTGACTCATTGTTCGGCTATGTGCGAGTGTGTGGACGAAAAAGGTTAAAGAACTGCCTGCCGTTCGAAAAGTGTTTTTAATTAAAATGGCTCTGCATACTGCACGTGCAACGATTGTAATGTCACACCGACATTTCTTCATTCGTTATGAGCGAGCACAAAGAGGTAAATGCTGCTGCCAACACGACGCCATGACCCATTAAGGCGCACGCGGGCTTGTGAGATTTTGTGGTTGGAGGTGAAACGTTTTTTTTTTAGAAAATTTACATTTAGCATTTGATCCCAACCCCGGCCCATTGTGCGCGAGCCTTCGGACCACACGTACCATGACCCCGCGTTGACATACGCGGATCAAAAATTCCTCGGTGTCGTAAATTTGCACGTGCCAACGCTCGGGTCGGCATTTTTCGATAGTTTAAATATCAAATTACCGGCGAGGTGTGCGTTTTGGCAACAATAGAATACGTAAGCGTAAACAAAAGAGGATAAAACGCTGGACGGCAGTAGATTAGTAATAACTGTCCCATTGTATGCTAATGCCGCAGCAACACCCATCGGTTGTTGGTGTGAATAACGCGCACCATTTACATCGATTTTTGATGGACAGGTGGCACCGTTTGGGGACCGCTGTGAGCCGTTTCTGGGATTGGAGAAGCGCTGATTTAGGGATTGGATGTCAGAGAATTATTAAATTATATTATGTTATATATAAATTGATTTATCAGCCTGAAAGTTATTCTGTGTAGGCCATAACAAGAATAAGCAGTTTCTATTAAGTGAAGTTGGTGAGTTAAATTCTTCCGTCCCAATAATTACTGTTCCGAAGGAATTTATGAGACTTTTATGAGTCTGTTTAAATTGGACACTGCTAAATTAGTCAAAACCATCACTAAATCATGTCTTCACTAGAGAATTGCCTGAGGTAGTTGGTAGGACAAGATCTTTTACACATGCCAGGTTCAACCCGGACTACACAATTTACTCTGACCTCTAAGAAGTGACAGTGATATTTGAAGTCAATTTAAAAATTATTTACTTATTTATTTTTCTACAATTCGTTTCATTCCAGTCTTTATTTGTATTTTATTTATATTTATTATTTTACATTATAGACTTTCTTCTGCTTGTGTTCTTGCATCAAAGCTAATTTTTTATCGTAAGATGCCCTGCCCTGAATTTATTGTGAAAAGCAAAAGTAAAAACGCCACTTTTTATACAGGGTGCCTTTAAAAAAGTGTCATTCCTTGAAGCGCCAAATATTTCGACATGACATTGGTTTTGAATGCAGGAAAGTCTGCTGCTTTGTCAACTTGAGAACAATGAGGTAAACGTACCGGCAGTACGAGACTGTCTCCTCGGATATAAAATAATTTTGATTATGATGTAATGTATAGTAATAAACTTGCAATGCACGATGACGGACACGGAAAACAGCTCGCAGCGAATTGTGTGCTTTGTGTGCGGATTGCTGTGTGTCATCACACGAAAGAAAAGCCATCAAACCCCTTGGTGCCACCGTACCTTGAAGATCCAAATGCAATGAACAGAAATTGAGGCCTCGTATCAGAAAACAAATATTGCGAGAAGAAACTGAAGATGTGAAAACCGACCAAACTCAAACAAACAATGCAGTTCAACAACCCGATTTAATTATCGAAATGGGTCTCCCAAGGATCTGTCTTTGGCTATCTACTTTTCCTCCTGTTCTCATCCCTGCTATACTCATATACCCGTCATTCAAGAAGACCTAAATATAATATATAAAAATGGACTTGACACCATCAAGTGTACGGTACTTCACCAAAACAATCCTAAACATTTCTATATCACATCGACAATCTATCGGTCAACCCTTTCCAACGCCATTTATGAGGGTTGGGTGTGAGATATGCCGAAACTTCATGAGACCAATTTTATGCAAAATTTAATCGAGAACATAAGCCCTGTAACATTTTCTCGTTGGAGTTACCGTTTAGGAGACAAATGGAGAAAAGCTTCATGAGGTCATACTCGGGGGCGGTTTTTGGGCAAGAGGGGATGAAGCTCCCCCAGGGAGGTGGGAACTTTTTGGATCTCTCTATGGGTTCGTACTGGGAGTTTATAACCAAAATTTCAAAACTTTATAAATTGTTTCTTCTAAAAATACTATATACTATTACTATATATTTCTTGCTCCCACTAATGATTTTTGAGATACTCGCCGCAAAAAGAAACAGGGGTGACTTGATCGTATCTCTATAAATTATTTCTTCTGAAAAGCCTAATTTGCTTGGACCATTTGGACGCTACAGAAAGTTTTGTTTTTGAAAGCTCGTAAGGGGTCGTCCATTAATTATGTGAGCTCAAAATGGGGGGGGGAGAGTGGTCCAGTAAAATCTCATCAAATTTCATCTAAAGGGACCAGGGGGTTATTGAAAATCTCACTCCAACTATTTAATTAAAAAATGCACATTATTATAACATATAATGTAAAAAAAAAACATTATTTTACTTTTTTAAGGTAACGTTCTACAAACATATAGACAGTATTAAATATTTTCTATTTATGGGATTCCCCGAATTGAAACAATTGTCGCACAAGTTATTTACCACTCTCTTTGTGGAAATTTCGTTATATTCATGAACAATGAGAATCAGTAAATTACATAAACAATCCAGTTGCATACAATATTTTGTGTTCATGAATAGTAGCTCGCTTCGCTCGCTCATATATTACAAAATGATTTCATTTTTTTATTGTAAAAGTATGTATCCTTTTTAATTTTGGAACTCAAAGTTGGCATTTGAAAATGCAAAAATATCAAATTAGGGTAACAAATTTTTGAATATAAAAATTTTTAATTCATAGAATTTTGGAAAAAGTGATCAAAATGAGAACAAAAATAACACCAAACAATGACTACAGTATTGGTAAATATACAACGAAATGAAAAATTACGAAAGTCTTCAAACTTTGAATCCAAACAACACAAAATGAACATAAAATCTTGTATGAAACTCGGCTGTAATGGGAAATTATTGACTCGTCTTGTATTGTAGAAAACTATTTCGTTATTCATTTTGTTACGAGTTAGAATATATGAGCGAGCGAAGCGAGCTGGTATTCACGAACAATGAGAATCAGTAAATTACATAATTAATCCTGTTGCATACAAGATTTTGTGTTTATTAATAGTAGCTCGCTTCGCTCGCTCATATATAACAAAATGATTAAATTTTTTTTTACTGTAAAAGAATGTATCCTTTTTAATTTTGGATCTCAAAGTTGGCATTTGAAAATGCAAAAATATCAAATTAGGGTAACAAATTTTTGAATATAAAAATTTTTAATTCATAGAATTTTGGAAAAAGTGATCAAAATGAGAACAAAAATAACACCAAACAATGACTACAGTATTGGTAAATATACAACGAAATGAAAAATTACGAAAGTCTTCAAAGTTTGAATCCAAACAACACAAAATGAACATAAAATCTTGTATGAAACTCGGCTGTAATGGGAAATTATTGACTCGTCTTGTATTGTAGAAAACTATTTCGTTATTCATTTTGTTACGAGTTAGAATATATGAGCGAGCGAAGCGAGCTGGTATTCACGAACAATGAGAATCAGTAAATTACATAATTAATCCTGTTGCATACAAGATTTTGTGTTTATTAATAGTAGCTCGCTTCGCTCGCTCATATATAACAAAATGATTAAATTTTTTTTTACTGTAAAAGAATGTATCCTTTTTAATTTTTGAACTCAAAGTTGGCATTTGAAAATGCAAAAATATCAAATTAAGGTAGCAAATTTTTGAACATAAAAATTTTGAATTCATAGAATTTTGGAAAAAGTGATCGAAATGAGAACAAAAATAACACCAAACAATGACTACAGTATATTGGTAGATATGCAACGAAATGAAAAATTACGAAAGGCTTCAAAGTTTGTCTCCAAATAACACAAAAGGAACGTAAAATTTTGTATGAAACTCGGCTGTAATGGGAAATTATTGACTCGTCTTGTATTGTAAAAAACTATTTCGTTATTCATTTTGTTACGAGTTAGAATATTTAAGCGAGCGAAGCGAGCTAGTATTCATGAACAATGGGAATCAGTAAATTACATAATCAATCCAGTTGCATACAAGATTTTGTGTTTATGAATAGTAGCTCGCTTCGCTCGCTCATATATTACAAAATGATTACATTTTTTATTGTAAAAGAATGTATCCTTTTTAATTTTGGAACTCAAAGTTAGCATTTGAAAATGCAAAAATATCAAATTAAGGTAGCAAATTTTTGAACATAAAAATTTTGAATTCATAGAATTTTGGAAAAAGTGATCGAAATGAGAACAAAGATAACACCAAACAATGACTACAGTATTGGTAAATATGCAACGAAATGAAAAATTACGAAAGGCTTCAAAGTTTGACTCCGAATAACACAAAAGGAACATAAAATCTTGTATGAACTCGGCTGTAATGGGAAATTATTGACTCGTCTTGTTTATGCATTGTAGAAAACTATTTCCTTATTCATTTTGGTACGAGTTGAATATATGAGCGAGCGAAGCGAGCTGGTATTCATGAACAATTGGAATCAGTAAATTACATAATCAATCCAGGTGCATACAAGATTTTGTGTTTAAGAATAGTAGCTCGTTTCGCTTGCTCATATATTACAAAATGATTACATTTTTTTATTGTAAGAGAATGTATCCTTTTTAATTTTGGAACTCAAAGTTGGCATTTGAAAATGCAAAAATATCAAATTAAGGTAGCTAATTGTTGAATATAAAAATTTTGAATTTATTGAATTCTGGAAAAAGTGATCGAAATGAGAACAAAAATAACACCATACAATGACTACAGTATTGGTAAATATGCAACGAAATGAAAAATTACGAAAGGCTTCAAAGTTTGACTCCAAACAACACAAAAGGAACGTAAAATCTTGTATGAAACTCGGCTGTAATGGGAAATTATTGACTCGTCTTGTATTGTAAAAAACTATTTCGTTATTCATTTTGTTACGAGTTAGAATATTTAAGCGAGCGAAGCGAGCTAGTATTCATGAACAATGGGAATCAGTAAATTACATAATCAATCCAGTTGCATACAAGATTTTGTGTTTATGAATAGTAGCTCGCTTCGCTCGCTCATATATTACAAAATGATTACATTTTTTATTGTAAAAGAATGTATCCTTTTTAATTTTGGAACTCAAAGTTAGCATTTGAAAATGCAAAAATATCAAATTAAGGTAGCAAATTTTTGAACATAAAAATTTTGAATTCATAGAATTTTGGAAAAAGTGATCGAAATGAGAACAAAAATAACACCAAACAATGACTACAGTATATTGGTAAATATGCAAGGAAATGAAAAATTACGAAAGGCTTCAAAGTTTGTCTCCAAATAACACAAAAGGAACGTAAAATTTTGTATGAAACTCGGCTGTAATGGGAAATTATTGACTCGTCTTGTATTGTAAAAAACTATTTCGTTATTCATTTTGTTACGAGTTAGAATATTTAAGCGAGCGAAGCGAGCTAGTATTCATGAACAATGGGAATCAGTAAATTACATAATCAAACCAGTTGCATACAAGATTTTGTGTTTATGAATAGTAGCTCGCTTTGCTCGCTCATATATTACAAAATGATTACATTTTTTATTGTAAAAGAATGTATCCTTTTTAATTTTGGAACTCAAAGTTAGCATTTGAAAATGCAAAAATATCAAATTAAGGTAGCAAATTTTTCAACATAAAAATTTTGAATTCATGGAATTTTGGAAAAAGTGATCGAAATGAGAACAAAGATAACACCAAACAATGACTACAGTATTGGTAAATATGCAACGAAATGAAAAATTACGAAAGGCTTCAAAGTTTGACTCCGAATAACACAAAAGGAACATAAAATCTTGTATGAAACTCGGCTGTAATGGGAAATTATTGATTCGTCTTTTTTATGAATAGTAGCTCGCTTCGCTCGCTCATATATTATAAAATCGTTACAAACGAGATAAACGACGTAAACGGGGATGGAATGGATCCTTTTTATTTTTGGAAGTCAAACTCGGCATTTGAAAATGTAAAAATATTCGAATTGGTGTATCGAAATTAGCGAATTTTGATATAAAAATTTTGAAATCGTAGAACGGTTTTAGCGTTTAGCATTTAGTGGTATTTAGCAAAATACATGAACATACAAAATTAATTATTTAAAAATTGTTAGGGATAAATCTCGTGAGAGAGGAGGGGGGTTTCACCAAATCTCATCAAGAGGGAGGGAGGGGTCCAAATTAACAGAAAAACACCTCACGTAATTAATGGATGGCCCCTAACCTAAAAAATAACCGAAACATCTAGACTCGGTTTCCGGAATCAGATTTAACTATATGTATTTTTTGGAGAAATTTGTCAGGTTAAAATACTCAGAAGGCAGATGATTCTTTTACTATTTTTGAACCACAAAAGCACAAAAGCAAAGTTTTTCTGTAGAGGTGTTTTGGACGTTTCGAGAATCTAAAGGAATTGTAATTTTTGTTTTGAAAGCTCAGAATTCAAAAAATATATTCGGCTTTTCTGTAGAAATGTTCAAAATTATAATGTGTCTCTATTTGCTGCTTTCCTTGAGCTTTTTCAGGAAATTTTTGGTCATTTCTTTTTTGGCAACCTCATTGGAGGATGTTGCTTTTAGACCCTCGGAGATACCAATGAAATTGTAACTCTGTTCTTTCTTATTTTTTTCTGTGGTCATTCATGTTCCAAATGACAGGACTCTGAGGGGAAATTTAAATTTTTTTCTTGAGTTCTTTCTGGAAATTTTTAGTAATTTCTGTTTATCTTTGAACCTCTTGAATCCAAGTCTTCTCGGTTGCAGATTGCTTTCAAAAGTCTTTCTGGGAAACTGTCAAAATGGTAACCTTTATCAAATTACGAGACTTTGAGAGTGAATAAACTTTTGACACCCAAAATGTCTCTAGAAAACGACTGAATTACCCGGACCCGGAAAGCTTCCAAATTTCAAAATTGTGAGGACAAATGATTCTTTGAGAATTTTTAAAGCCCATCAAAAGTGCTTCTAAAAGACCAAGAACTTTTTCTGTTTATTTATGGACGTTTTGAATACAACTGATTTCCGTTGTAGGAAGTTTCAAATTATTGCATTCTAACACTTCTGGAAACCAAGGAAGTAGTAATTTAGTAAGTATAGTTTTATTTATTATTTATTGAACCATTAAACTGTGAAATTATACCAATTTGCACTAAAATCCAATAGCAAATTCACACAGGCTGATATCTATTCTTATAATGTAGGAGTATCTTCATTGTATCAACACCAGCAATTTGTTTGTACAACGTGAATCCCAACTGCTTTTTTCCAGAACAAGGTTTATTTATGCGTAACGCAGTAAATATTCTTAGTTTGTCATCACTACCCCGGCGTTGACAAGCTTTACATCACATAAACATCAACATAACATAACTTGAATTGGTGTTATCTAAAAACGTTGTTTATCAGCAGAAAAATGTCTTCATGGCATAACGAGTGATTCTATTCTTCCTGCAGCTTTTTATGAAAAGTCGAGCAAACTACCTAACGTGTTGTATATTACATTGTTCTTTGTTGTAAAGGTAATTTTCATAAATAACACCACTAAGGTGACGAAGGTTTTATTACTCCTCTTTGTTTTGAAAAGTGTGGTCGTAACGTTCTTACAATACTTGTGTTGTTATGCCATTCGTACCGGTAAATAAACTCTTTATAGGACTAAATTAAATGTTTTTCTGCTATAGGTAGTAAGTTTGATGCAAGCAGAATAGAAATAATAGCAAGTACCTATACTATGGCGGTTGGGATTAATGCCCTTTTTAGCATTTTGTACTAAATTGCAGCTTCTCTATTTTTCGCTTACCTCTTTTACCCGCTACCACTTATTATTAACTTAATTCATTTCTAGCGCAAGATTTATAGTGTTCCCTTCAAGTATTGAGAATAATTTATTACCGTCGAGCGATTATCGCGGTCGTTCGCGACGTGTAATTCCGTGTGAGTGTTCAATTAATGCACATACCGATCGCCGAAAGTCCGAAAGTCGTGTTCGGATTTGAAACGCTCGCTCAAATGGCAAGAACTGTGTCCTAATAGTGTTTTAATTTCCCATGGGTGCAAACCGGGTGTGAAGAACGCTATCGTCCGCGATAACCGATCAAACAAAACCAACACGCAACACTCCTAATGACAGCACTTATCTAATTTTCAACCCCGCCCAGTGTTCTTCCCCAAGTTGGAATTGTCACAATTAATAATGAACCGTGCGCATTTGGCGCCGTTACAGAACGCGCATTACCAACTGCTAAACATAAATATACAAGGAAAATTGCAAACCGGGACAAAGTAGACGTTGCAGTTGCAAGCCCAAATCCTAATTGATGTTGTCAGCTGGCATTGTCTCTGTCTGCTCACGGCTTAAGATAATGATCTTGGTCGCAAACGGGATTTTAATTCGTACGACCCTTTCCGGAAGAAAAAAAAAGTTTTTGGAGAGGTCCTTTCTTGCTGGCCACTCGAAACACAATGGCCGGTTCGAGGAGGGCCCGCGGTTACGAATAAACAATGCTACATTAAGTAACATACTTTTTGTGCGGATAATTGTGCTGGATTCTGGTACTCAGAACGGTAGCTCGGAGCATGTTGGGCTCTCGAGCACTGCCACTTGTGATGCACAATATAACTTCTTGAAGAGGTCGGGGAAACTCGCCATGTTTGGCTGCTGCGGCTATCCATCACGATCGCCAGATTATTATAATGACGATAATGGAGGTAATATGTACGTGTACCTACATGCATTTAGGTAGCGCAGCATGGGTCGGTATAACCGAAAATTAAAAAAGAACAAAACGTGTGGGGTTCCGTTATGCCAGGACAGGGCAAATTACACAACTGATGCTGCAATATCGAAATCTGTCCGGTTGACGCGTGTGCCATTTTGCACCATTTTTTTGGTCCTTCGAGTCGGTTATCATCATAGTGATAATTGAAATATTTTATCAATATTTTACTTCCCACAGCAAAGTCTAAATTCACAATCATTCAAGTACAAACACCTATTTAGAACTCTTCCAGATTTACAGGTCTTCTAGACATCTCAATTAAATTTTGTTTCAGAACGAGTAACAAAATTGTTAAAACTCAAATTACAACCCATTCCTTTATCGGTTGCTGGCAATTAATTTGGATCCTACTTTTCATATAAAAGGAGCAATTGATTTATTAATCGGTGCTCTAGTTTTCTTTCAGTTTTTAAAACCTAATCGCGAATCCTTGGCACACAATCTTCTTCTGCAAGAGACTTGGTTGAGTTGTAAATTCCTCTTACAATAAACAGGATGTTCCAACTCAAGGTTTATGCCGCTTTATACAACCCACCCTTGAACCACAAATTCTGGAAAAAAGGCTCAGTATTAACTCTAGTGGGCGAATATTTAATGACGGTCACAAGTTTTCGAAAACTGATAAATACGTGGTCACGTGAACGTAAATGTAGAAAAGACGAGTTTTATAAAAAATAATTAATGTATTTGATGTGTTAGCCGAAACATCAAATCAAAAAAGATTAAACGACATGTTATTAGTAGGTCCAAAATCTAATCAGTTTTGTATTCCATTCTTCTACGTTTGAGAGAACATAAAGTTGCTCATCATCATCATTTATAGAACCCTTTAAAAGGTTTGTTTCAAAATGTTATTACTGATCGTGCTGAAAACAGTGTTAATTGGCATACTATACCCCCTTGTTCCGCACATGTGGGCGGCATTCATAAAATCACAAAAATTATATTTTAATATGGAAAACTGCATTGATATATGTAAATATAATCATATAAAGATTCTTGAAGTGTGCAACCCCACGAATATATCTATCTAGTGGGATAGTAGACCTTGCAGCTTAAATGTAGTAGCAATAATTTGTAGCAATTTTCCTAATTGATTTCGTATCAAATTAAACTCAATTAACACAAGCGGATAGAATGCACCTAACCAAACTATCTTGCAATTTCCTGACATGGTACGTTTTTGTTCCATAATCTTGCAGTAATTTCCGTCGTACTTTAATGCGCCAGTTAAAATTTTTAGCAAACTTAACTAGCATACAAGTCAAAGGAATTCGTAATATGTTCTAAATAAACTCTGCTTGATATTAGGTAACAGTCAATAATAAATTACTTGACGGCGCAACAAAGAATAATTTCAAATTAATAGCACAGTAATTGCTCATATTAATTTGTGAAAAAACGGACTTTAGTTTTGACTAACGTGTGTGGCAGCAAATTTCTTAATGGTGCTGAAACACCTGTATATAAAAATGAATGTTTGTTTGTCCCCTATGCGTTCTTATACCATTCATCCGATTGGGATTGAACTTTAGTGAGTTGCATTAGTACAACCAATTTACAACAGGTGGCGCGCGAGTTCGTAAGTAATTTAGCGATAGTTCGTGTGTTTTCGGTATTGTATTCTAGTTTTGAGTCAGGTTTGTCGCATGTTTTCGTGTTCTAAGTGAATTCAGATTTATCCAAGGTTTTCGGATTTTGAGTTGATTCAGGGTTTCGGGTTCTGGGTGGATTCAGGTTTATCCCATTTTTTTGTATTCTAGTTTTGAGTCAGCTTCGTCGCAGGTTTTCGTGTTCTAAATTTGAGTCAGTTTCCTCCAGGTTTTCGGGTTCTATGTGAATTCAGGTTTATCCCAGGTTTTCGGGTTCTAAGTGAATTCAGGTTTATCCCAGGTTTTCGTGTTCTAAGTGAATTCAGGTTTATCCCAGGTTTTCGGGTTCTAAGTGAATTCAGGTTTATCCCAGGTTTTCGTGTTCTAGGTAGATTCAGGTTAATCCCATATTTTTGGTTTCTATGTTGATTCAGATTTATCCCAGGTTTTCGTGTTCTAGATTGATTCACGTTTATCCAAGGTTTTCTGATTCTGAGTTGATTGAGGTTTGTCCCAGGTTTTCGGGTTCTAGGTGGATTCAGGTTTGTCCCAGATTTTTGTATTCTAGTTTTGAGTGAGGTTCGTCGCAGGTTTTCGTGTTCTAGGATTAAGTCAGTTTGAGCGTAGGTTTTCGTGTTCTAAGTGAGTTCAGGTTTATCCCAGGTTTTCGTGTTCTAGGTAGATTCAGGTTAATCCCAAATTTTTGGTTTCTAGGTTGATTCAAATTTATTCCAGATTTTCGTGTTCTAGATTGATTCACGGTTATCCAAGGTTTTCGGATTCTTAGTTGATTCAGGTTTTTCTCAGGTTTTCGGGTTCTGGGTGGATTCAGGTTTGTCCCATTTTTTTGTATTCTAGTTTTGGGTCAGGTTCGTCGCAGTTTTTCGTGTTCTAGGTTTGAGTCAGTTTCATCTCAGGTTTTCGGGCTCTAAGTGAATTCGTGTTTATCCCATTTTTTCGTGATCTAAGTGAATTCGGGTTTATCCCATTTTTTCGTGTTCTAAGTGAATTCAGGTTTATTCCAGGTTCTCGTGTTCTGGGTTGATTCAGGTTTAACGCAGGTTTTCGTGTTCTGGGTTGATTCAGGTTTAACCCAGGTTTTCGTTTTCTGGATTGATTCACGTTTATTGAAGGTTTTCGAATTCTGAATTGATTGAGGTTTGTCCCAGGTTTTCGTGTTCTAGGTAGATTCAGGTTAATCCCATATTTTTGGTTTCTATGTTGATTCAGATTTATCCCAGGTTTTCGTGTTCTAGATTGATTCACGTTTATCCAAGGTTTTCTGATTCTGAGTTGATTGAGGTTTGTCCCAGGTTTTCGGGTTCTAGGTGGATTCAGGTTTGTCCCAGATTTTTGTATTCTAGTTTTGAGTGAGGTTCGTCGCAGGTTTTCGTGTTCTAGGATTATGTCAGTTTGAGCGTAGGCTTTCGTGTTCTAAGTGAGTTCAGGTTTATCCCAGGTTTTCGTGTTCTAGGTAGATTCAGGTTAATCCCAAATTTTTGGTTTCTAGGTTGATTCAAATTTATTCCAGATTTTCGTGTTCTAGATTGATTCACGGTTATCTAAGGTTTCGGATTCTTAGTTGATTCAGGTTTTTCTCAGGTTTTCGGGTTCTGGGTGGATTCAGGTTTGTCCCATTTTTTTGTATTCTAGTTTTGGGTCAGGTTCGTCGCAGTTTTTCGTGTTCTAGGTTTGAGTCAGTTTCATCTCAGGTTTTCGGGCTCTAAGTGAATTCGTGTTTATCCCATTTTTTCGTGATCTAAGTGAATTCGGGTTTATCCCATTTTTTCGTGTTCTAAGTGAATTCAGGTTTATCCCAGGTTTTCGTGTTCTGGGTTGATTCAGGTTTAACGCAGGTTTTCGTGTTCTGGGTTGATTCACGTTTATTGAAGGTTTTCGAATTCTGAATTGATTGAGGTTTGTCCCAGGTTTTCGGGTTCTGGGTGGATTCAGGTTTGTCCCAAGTTTTTGGATTACACGTTTTGAGTGAGGTTCGTCGCGGGTTTTCGTGTTCTAGGATTAAGTCAGTTTGAGCGCAGGTTTTCGTGTTCTAAGTGAATTCAGGTTATCCGAGGTTTTCTGGTTCTAAGTGAGTTCAGGTTCATCCCAGGTTTCCGTGTTCTAGGTAGATTCAGATTAATCCCAAATTTTTGGTTTCTAGGTTGATTCAGATTTATTCCAGATTTTCGTGTTCTAGATTGATTCACGGTTATCCAAGGTTTTCGGATTCTTAGTTGATTCAGGTTTTTCTCAGGTTTTCGGGTTCTGGGTGGATTCAGGTTTGTCCCATTTTTTTGTATTCTAGTTTTGGGTCAGGTTCGTCGCAGTTTTTCGTGTTCTAGGTTTGAGTCAGTTTCATCTCAGGTTTTCGGGCTCTAAGTGAATTCGTGTTTATCCCATTTTTTCGTGATCTAAGTGAATTCGGGTTTATCCCATTTTTTCGTGTTCTAAGTGAATTCAGGTTTATCCCAGGTTTTCGTGTTCTGGGTTGATTCAGGTTTAACGCAGGTTTTCGTGTTCTGGGTTGATTCACGTTTATTGAAGGTTTTCGAATTCTGAATTGATTGAGGTTTGTCCCAGGTTTTCGGGTTCTGGGTGGATTCAGGTTTGTCCCAAGTTTTTGGATTACACGTTTTGAGTGAGGTTCGTCGCGGGTTTTCGTGTTCTAGGATTAAGTCAGTTTGAGCGCAGGTTTTCGTGTTCTAAGTGAATTCAGGTTATCCGAGGTTTTCTGGTTCTAAGTGAGTTCAGGTTCATCCCAGGTTTCCGTGTTCTAGGTAGATTCAGATTAATCCCAAATTTTTGGTTTCTAGGTTGATTCAGATTTATTCCAGATTTTCGTGTTCTAGATTGATTCACGGTTATCCAAGGTTTTCGGATTCTTAGTTGATTCAGGTTTGTCTCAGGTTTTCGGGTTCTGGGTGGATTCAGGTTTGTCCCATTTTTTTGTATTCTAGTTTTGGGTCAGGTTCGTCGCAGTTTTTCGTGTTCTAGGTTTGAGTCAGTTTCATCTCAGGTTTTCGGGCTCTAAGTGAATTATGTTCTTAAAACGGATTAGGTAATTATAAGTTCTCTGCTCAAGAGATTCATTACACTCTCCATTTTTGGTTAACTTTCAATAAGTCATTTCAGTAAACTGCGATTCCTTTCTTTCACAGATGAATTATTAACATTTAACATTTTACAAGACAACAGTTTTGCACATGTCTTATGAATGGGTGAAATAAGAAAAAATATACAGTAGAAAGGTGGTCAACACGCTGAAGAAACATCGAAGAATGTTAACGTCGGGTATTGTCTTATTTTTCATGTCAAATTTCGACATTTACATAATTATAAGCATTTAAAAATAGCGTGTAAGTCTAATTGTTATTTGAATTTTAGATTTGCAATATTCGGGCGACAGCGACATTGATCCCAATGTTACTTTTGGAAAGCGCGTCATCTTCTGAAAGATCGGAATGACAAGTCGGTAAGAATAAATAGAATACATTACTGACACAGAATTCTTAATTGGCTAATGAATATTTGAAAGATTTGTATTTATAATGGTAAGAAAAAAAAAACATCTCTTTGAAGTTTGACGAATTGTAGTACCCTTAATTGGATTCGGTAGAAGAATTCATGATATTGATGACAAAAAATATTTGTAGAAGTATGTAATCAGATGGTCACTCAGAAATATCCAAACATATGCTGTGTGACATCAAAACGCATCACCCTGTAAAACTCAATATATTTTCACCAAAGATTATAGATATCTTGAGGTGTAGTATTTCCCATCATTGGGGGTGAGGAAGCATGCCAAGTCTTCAACATTGTTGTCCCACACACATTGGTTCTTAATATAGCACATATTTTCTGTTCAGTCAAATATCTTACACATTGGAGTAGCTCAATCTCTTCGCCTGTTCAGCATATTTTCTAAAAAAGGCATATTTTTTTACGTGTTCAGCAGAAGGAGCTCCTTCTGATTCCGATTTCACGTGGTTTCTTACTGGTCAGTCAGTACTGTCTCCTAAGTTCAAAGAGCAGGTCTCGATATTTTGTCCACTTTTCCTCGTCCTTGACGCAGATGTTATTTTTAGTAGGAGCCGAAAATTCAATAACAGACATCTACTTGGAGGAGTGGTTCAATGAGGATTGTTCGCTGTTCCAATAGATTCGGTACCTTTTGTTCTCCACAATGGACTCAATATCGTTCGGGACAGCAAAGATACACTCTCAACGCCGCATTGTGGCGACAGATATAGGCTGAAATTGCATACACCGGGCACGCCGCCAATATATGCATTGCTGTTTCGGGAGTCAAGTGACAAGCCCTACAGCTTACATTCGGCACCTGCGATAAACCATGGTTTTAATTACAGCATCTTGCGCAGCACAAATAAATCCCTCAGACTTCAGTTCTTTGTATTATAATAATATATTAAAAGTGGTGTATTAGCACACATAACCTCGTTGTTATATACAGAGTAGATGAATAATTAACATTCAGAAGTGGGATCTTCAGGTTTTTCTATTAGCAGTTTATCATTAATATAATGATTTGGAAATCGAAAATTATAATGGTAAACTTTCATAGTGTCGATCTAAATAAATGAATCGACCATAGAGTGACAAATTAATTGATCAATTGATGCCATTCCTGGGATAGTAAAATGTGGATGTGGAAAACGAGAATATTAGAAAACTATTCTCATTCACATGGTACAACCTGATGGCTAAAAGTTCCGAGCTTTCCTCTAGCAGATTCCTCCTGAAAGCTTCCTTCATACAGTGTGAGCGTCGAGTTCTTACACCGACCAATTTAGCTACCATAAAAACTACCGGTATTAAGTCGTTAGTGGAAACAGACGTCAATATCGTTATTTATCGCTCGCCTCGCGTCTATTTATCTTAAACCCGTTGTTCTATTAACATTTGTTGCAATGCAACCGGAATTGGAGAAATTACAGAAATGTAGCTACTTTTATGGGGATATTTGACCTTTCGAGAGTGCAGCAAGGCCGGTTGGACACAGTGCGTGGAATTGGGATTTCCCCGGGGCGTATTTCTTCCGTTTTTGGTGGCAATAAATCCTCAATAACAGGTTGTTCTGCTCCATTTAGTCGGAGGATTGCGCGTTTATCTGTCATGATGCTGGACGTAGGAAGGCGTTACTGCTTGTTTTGAAATTCGTTGACGAAATAAAGATATAAATGACGTTGAGATTTCAAAGATAATATTTCTGCTTCAATCCTTGAGAAATTGAGGCATTTCTGCCTAATTTTTCCGAGACCGTCCCGCGCAAATTCGAATATTACCGCCAAGACGCCCAAAACCCGCGCGAAACGGCCAACCAATCGCACCGCTCCCATCAATTGAGACTTGTCATTTGATTCGGGCGAACCAATGGCAATAGAGCGATTTTATAATTGCACACTTCTAGTTACATACGCGCATTAATTAGGCAAATGAGCAGGTGCATGGTGGCGACGACAAGGTTATGACGATGACGCTTCTTCTCGATTTACACACTTTCGTTGTTCGGTTCTGTGCGATTGGCAAACGTGCGATATGTCAGCTGCGGCCAAACCGTTTGCGCAACGTCGCGGTGTCCTTGCAGCAAACGCACGATGCAAGTCGACGTTCACTTCATTTCCGGGATGTGGATTTTTATTGATTGTTTGCCAATTTTATTCTTGAAACATTCAGTAATTGCTAAAAAGAGATACGTGATGTGGCGAGGCGAACGGACGGTTTTAGTTAATTGCTGGATGTGGGACACAGTTGGCAGCAGTGCGAGAATTCGATATTTGGGGATTCCGGCATATAAAATTGCATTCAAAGTTGATAATTTTTTTATCGATTTAAGAAGTCCAAATACATCTGTTTTTGAAACCTTCATGTAATTTTGCACGGTCGGAAAAATACACCATGATGGACATTGTTTAAAAAAGATTTCCTAAAAATAAGCAAACGCCAAGGCCATCAAATAAAACAAAGTGAATCAAGTCTTCAGGATCTGCAATATGTATGAGTATAAAAATTATATTCGAAAACAGAAACTGAACCACATCTGGAGAAACAGCTGTGAATACAACCGGTACTTTTATCCAGTACATGTAACGACGAAAATTAACTTTGTGACTGTTATATATTTAGGCAAGTCAAAACATACAATTTATATTTGGCGGAATTTCGCAACGAGTGCCGCTTATACCAAATAAACAAATAACGCCCCTTTGAACAATTTTGTGGACAGAATGAACAGTGGTGGATCGAATAAGAGGTTTAGCAACTGCTCTGTTCTTGTTATTTTTATGTTCTATACTCTATCTGGATAATTGGATAGTTGTCAGTTTCAATTACGGCAAAAAAAAACGTCTTCAAGAACAGTGCAGCATTGCATAAATAAATATATCCATATATGAATAAACTGGCCATGAAAGCTTAGCTTTTGTAAACGTTCTTTTAATGAACTTATTCTGTTTAGATTCAGACTTGGTACCTTTCTCGTTAAATGTAACTCGACCTTATACTGCTTTGATACATTCGTAGAAGCATGAGACTTAAAATGTAAGCTTTTATGTGTCAGCAGTAAATGATCGACTTTTAACCTAATAAGCAAGTGAATAATTAACATCTTATTTAGTAGAATAATAATCAAAAATCAAAAACCCCAAAAGCAGTTACCTAATTCGCAAAATTAGAAAACACATTACTGGTAAAGTAAGTAAGAAATATCTCCAGTCAGCCACAGTAGGGGATTCAAAGATGCTACAGAATATGAAAAAATAAACAGTAATATAGAAGAGTGCTAGGCTACTAACACCAAAGTTATAACCATCAGCATGTGATTTTATTTACTCAAATACACATATTGTCAAAACATTGATGAAAAAAATTAAATGATAGATTAGAATATTGTATTATTAGATTGGCTTACAATGGAGTCGTCCCACAATTTTCAACATTAATTTGTCTTATTTGAAACGCGCGGCTTTCTGTTACGTCAACACGTGACGAAGTTACTAGAGTTACTAGACGCACGAACCAATGAGAATGCTCCCCGAAATGACGTCACAAGAGGCGGTAAATGTACAGCGTTTGAAAATGCTAGTCGAAATTGCGACTTTTGATAGGCTCTGCTGTCTCACAAAACAAAACACGTTTTAAGGGGACGACCCCATTGCTTAAGATAAAGATTCAAGTAACTTCTTCTTTCCGCTAAATTTCTTCTTTACTTCATTTGAAGTCGTCCCTCTGATTTTGAATATTTTTATAGTAAGTTCTTATATAGCAGTTATGTTTAATGATGCGTTTTCTTCCTATAATGCGAAGATTGTGATACTCTTCCGACCTAAATAATTATTCTCCGATCGACAACACAGGTGCAGAAAACGATGTTATCGTCCACCGCGAACAAGGAAGCTCCTGTGTACCATTTGGCACGTCAACATCGAAAAACCCGAGCTTCGTGACCGACAAATTCGATTTTATCGACAACCCACAATGAATGGGTTCGGTGCAAAAACAGCGCTGGGACTACTGAATTGTGACTGATGTTCGTGGCCTCGGGACGTCCAATTTCGACCTGTGTGCCGGATAAAAAGCAAAACAAACGGAGTTTGTGGAACCCGAGTAATTGAGCGGCGCAAGGGGCAGAAAATTATTTCGTGGACGATATGAGAAAACCTGGCGTCATCTACGACCGGCATTAATTATACCATTTGTTCCATGACGTCAGTTTCCATAATTTACGCTCGAGTGTCATGTCTGCTGTTCCGACTTTATTAAAATTATTATTATTAGGGGTAATTAGTGGAATTAAAGTAATGGAAGCGACGTGGTCTGTCAGGGCGCATCGGCGGGAAAGGTATTTCGGCGAATTGCGCTCGAACACATGTAGCAATTCGTAATTTATCGACGTTTCGTAATTGCACGTAGGAAGAAAAGTCACGAGAAGGCCACCGAATCGTGTTCGGCGTTTTGTACATTTATCTGAAAGTGGCAGGACAAGAAGTACTTTCCTGGCGCCAGTGGCGTTTTCTGAGACATTTCGGAAGGGAGCGAAATCGGTCGTGGATAATTCGGTCAGGTGTCATTTCAGATCCAACGTCTTTGAGGTCATAGTCGACGAACTATGTTCACCTCGGTGTATTTTTATTTATTTTTTTTTTCAAAATAATTGCGGACTGTTTTTTCCATTGTTATTGTTATTCCCTATATGATCCAAAAGAGTCCTACACAGAACCAAAACGTCCGAAATAGTTAAAAATTTTATTTCTGAAGGCATCCAAAGATATTGTGTAGGTTTTGCAAGAATGATGAATAAAAACTTCTAGCAATCCTAAAAAATCTAAAAAAGTTTTGTAGAATTCTGAAGAAACATGAAAAGTAGTGAAAGGGTTTTGAATAATTATTCTGCAAAATATGTGGAGGATAGATTGTAGAATGAGAATCCAAAAGAGTTCTAAAGTTTGAGTTGGCAATGAAACTATTAAAAATCCCTGCACAGAACTGAAACGTCCTAAAATATTGTTAAGAATTCTAAATGTTTCTGAAATATCCTGAGGAATCTTCACAGCATTTGAGGTGAATCCAAAGAGATTCTGTAGAATTTGGAAGAATGATAGAGAAAATCGAAGTTTACTTAAAGGTGCTGATTGGCATCTGAAAAGTTGTGAACAAACAATGAAATCATAAGGAAACTTGAGGTATCCTGAGGGTCCAAAAGACTTCTCAGGAATTCTAAGAAGTTGTAAACATGAAAAATCTCAAAACGCTGAAGAACCTGAAGTTCTCTAAAGAGTCCTGATGATTACTGAAGAGTTTTGAACAATTGGAAAATCCTGAAGAATCCTGAAGAGTACGAAAGTGTCCTAAAGAGACCTGTAGAGACTTGAGAGATCCTGAGGATTCAGATGAATTCCTAAGGAACCTAAAAAAGTTCTGTAGAATTCTGAAGACCCATGAGAAGTAGTGGAAGGGTTCTGAATAATTATTCTGCAAAATCCGTGAAGGTCTGGATAAATTATAAAATGGGGAACCAAAAAAGCTCTAAAGTTTTGAGGCAACCTAATTAGTCCTGAGGGATCATAAAAAAAATTGCGGTATCTTAAGTAGTCCTGAGGAGTAGGATTACTCCAAAACGATCTCGGTCGTATGAGTAGTCAATGAAACCATTACGAGTGGGAATGCCAAAAAGTTCTGAATTATTCTTAAGGATTCTAAATATTTTTGAAGGATCCTGAGGAATCTTCACAGTATTCCTGGTGAATCCAAAAAGATTGTGTCGAACTTGGAAGAATGTTAGAGAGAATCGAAGTTTACTTAAGAGTCCTGATGGGTTCTGAAAAGTTGTGAACAAACAAATGAAATCATAAGGAAACTTGAGGTATCCTGAGGGTTCAGAAGACTTCTCAGGAATTCAAGGAAATTGTAAACATGAAAAATCTCAAAATGCAGAAGAACTTGATGTTATCTAAAGAGTCTTGAATAATTGAAAAACCCTGAAGAATCCTGAAGAGTACCAAAGTGTCCTAAAGAGACCTGTAAAGACTTGAGATATCCTGAGGATTCACATGAATTCCTACGGAACCTAAAAAAGTTCTGTAGAATTCTGAAGACCCTTGAGAAATAGTGGAAGGGTTCTGAATAATTATTCTGCAAAATCTGTGAAGGTCTGGATAAATTATGAAATGGGAATCCAAAAGAGCTCTGAAGTTTTGATGCAACCTGATTAGTCCTGAGGGATCATAAAAAAAATTGCGGTATCTTAAGTAGTCCTGAGGAGTAGGATTACTCCAAAACGATCTCGGTCGTATGAGTGGTCAATGAAACAATTAGTAGTGGGAATGCCAAAAAGTTCTGAATTATTCTTAAGGATTCTAAATATTTTTGAAGGATCCTGAGGAATCTTCACAGTATTCCTGGTGAATCCAAAAAGATTGTGTCGAACTTGGAAGAATGTTAGAGAGAATCGAAGTTTACTTAAGAGTCCTGATGGGTTCTGAAAAGTTGTGAACAAACAAATGAAATCATAAGGAAACTTGAGGTATCCTGAGGGTTCAGAAGACTTCTCAGGAATTCAAGGAAATTGTAAACATGAAAAATCTCAAAATGCAGAAGAACTTGATGTTATCTAAAGAGTCTTGAATAATTGAAAAACCCTGAAGAATCCTGAAGAGTACCAAAGTGTCCTAAAGAGACCTGTAAAGACTTGAGATATCCTGAGGATTCACATGAATTCCTACGGAACCTAAAAAAGTTCTGTAGAATTCTGAAGACCCTTGAGAAATAGTGGAAGGGTTCTGAATAATTATTCTGCAAAATCTGTGAAGGTCTGGATAAATTATGAAATGGGAATCCAAAAGAGCTCTGAAGTTTTGATGCAACCTGATTAGTCCTGAGGAATAATAAAAAAAATTGCGGTATCCTAAGTAGTTCTGAGGAGTAGAATTAGTCCAAAACGATCTCGGTCGTATGAGTGGTCAATGAAACAATTAGTAGTGGGAATGCCAAAAAGTTCTGAATTATTCTTAAGGATTCTAAATATTTTTGAAGGATCCTGAGGAATCTTCCCAGTATTCCTGGTGAATCCAAAAAGATTGTGTCGAACTTGGAAGAATGTTAGAGAGAATCGAAGTTTACTTAAGAGTCCTGATGGGTTCTGAAAAGTTGTGAACAAACAATGAAATCATAAGGAAACTTGAGGTATCCTGAGGGTTCAGAAGACTTCTCAGGAATTCAAGGAAATTGTAAACATGAAAAATCTCAAAATGCAGAAGAACTTGATGTTATCTAAAGAGTCTTGAATAATTGAAAAACCCTGAAGAATCCTGAAGAGTACCAAAGTGTCCTAAAGAGACCTGTAAAGACTTGAGATATCCTGAGGATTCACATGAATTCCTACGGAACCTAAAAAAGTTCTGTAGAATTCTGAAGACCCTTGAGAAATAGTGGAAGGGTTCTGAATAATTATTCTGCAAAATCTGTGAAGGTCTGGATAAATTATGAAATGGGAATCCAAAAAAGCTCTGAAGCTTTGAGGCAACCTGATTAGTCCTGAGGGATCATAAAAAAAATTGCGGTATCCTAAGTAGCCCTGAGGAGTAGGATTACTCCAAAACGATCTCGGTCGTATGAGTGGTCAATGAAACCATTACGAGTGGGAATGCCAAAAAGTTCTGAATTCTTCTTAAGGATTCTAAATATTTTTGAAGGATCCTGAGGAATCTTCACAGTATTCCTGGTGAATCCAAAAAGATTGTGTCGAACTTGGAAGAATGTTAGAGATAATAGAAATTTACTTAAGAGTCCTGATGGGTTCCGAAAAGTTGTGAACAAACAATGAAATCATAAGGAAACTTGAGGTATCCTGAGGGTTCAGAAGACTTCTCAGGAATTCAAAGAAATTGTAAACATGAAAAATCTCAAAATTCAGAAGAACTTGATGTTATCTAAAGAGTCTTGAATAATTGGAAAATCCTGAAGAATCCTGAAGAGTACCAAAGTGTCCTAAAGAGACCGGTAAAGACTTGAGAGATCCTGAGGATTCAGATGAATTCCTAAGGAACCTAAAAAAGTTCTGTAGAATTCTGAAGACCCATGAGAAGTAGTGGAAGGGTTCTGAATAATTATTCTGCAAAATCCGTGAAGGTCTGGATAAATTATAAAATGGGAATCCAAAAGAGCTCTGAAGTTTTGATGCAACCTGATTAGTCCTGAGGAATAATAAAAAAAATTGCGGTATCCTAAGTAGTCCTGAGAAGTAGAATTAGTCCAAAACGATCTCGGTCGTATGAGTGGTCAATGAAATCATTACGAGTGGGAATGCCAAAAAGTTCTGAATTATTCTTAATGATTCTAAATATTTTTGAAGGATCCTGAGGAATTTTCACAGTATTCCTGGTAAATCCAAAAAGATTGTGTCGAACTTGGAAGAATGTTGAGAGAATCGAAGTTTAGTTAAGAGTCCTGATGGATTCTGAAAAGTTGTGAACAAACAATGAAATCATAAGGAAACTTGAGGTATCCTGAGGGTCCAGAAGACTTCTCAGGAATTCTAAGACATTGTATACTTGAAAAATCTTAAAACGCTGAAGAACTAGATGTTATCTAAAGAGTCTTGAATAATTGGAAAATCCTGAGGAATCCTGAAGAGTACCAAAGTGTCCTAAAGAGACCTGTAAAGACTTGAGAGATCCTGAGGATTCAGATGAATTCCTAAGGAACCTAAAAAGTTCTGTAGAATTCTGAAGACCCATGAGAAGTAGTGGAAGGGTTCTGAATAATTATTCTGCAAAATCCGTGAAGTTCTGAATTATTCTTAAGGATTCTAAATATTTTTGAAGGATTCTGAGGAATCTTCACAGTATTCCTGGTGAATCCAAAAAAAATGTGTCGAACTTGGAAAAATGTTAGAGAGAATCGAAGTTTACTTAAGAGTCCTGATGGGTTCTGAAAAGTTGTAAACAAACAATGAAATCATAAAGAAACTTGAGGTATCCTGAGGGTTCAGAAGACTTCTCAAGAATTCAAATAAATTGTAAACATGAAAAATATCAAAATGCAGACGTACTTGATGTTATCTAAAGAGTCTTGAATAATTGGAAAATCCTGAAGAATCCTGAAGAGTACCAAAGTGTCCTAAAGACTTGAGAGATCCTGAGGATTCAGATGAATTTCTAAGGAACCTAAAAAAGTTCTGTAGAATTCTGAAGAGCCATGAGAAGTAGTGGAAGGGTTCTGAATAATTATTCTGCAAAATCCGTGAAGGTCTGGATAAATTATGAAATGGGAATCCAAAAAAGCTCTGAAGCTTTGAGGCAACCTGATTAGTCCTGAGGGATCATAAAAAAAAATTGCGGTATCCTAAGTAGTCTTGAGGAGTAGGATTACTCCAAAACGATCTCGGTCGTATGAGTTGTCAATGAAACCATTACGAGTGGGAATGCCAAAAGGTTCTAAATTATTCTTTACGATTCTAAATATTTTTGAAGGATCCTGAGGAATCTTCGCAGTATTCCTGGTGAATCCAAAAAGATTGTGTCCAACTTAGAAGAATGTTAGATAGAATCGAGGTTTACTTAAGAATCCTGATGGGTTCTAAAAAGTTGTGAACAAACAATGAAATCATAAGGAAACTTGAGGTATCCTGAGGGTTCAGAAGACTTCTCAGGAATTCAAAGAAATTGTAAACATGAAAAATCTCAAAATGCAGAAGAACTTGATGTTATCTAAAGAGTCTTGAATAATTGGAAAATCCTGAAGAATCCTGAAGAGTACCAAAGTGTCCTAAAGAGACCTGTAAAGACTTGAGAGATCCTGAGGATTCACATGAATTCCTAAGGAACCTAAAAAAGTTCTGTAGAATTCTGAAGAGCCATGAGAAGTAGTGGAAGGGTTCTGAATAATTATTCTGCAAAATCCGTGAAGGTCTGGATAAATTATGAAATGGGAATCCGAAAAAGCTCTGAAGCTTTGAGGCAACCTGATTAGTCCTGAGGGATCATAAAAAAAAATTGCGGTATCCTAAGTAGCCCTGAGGAGTAGGATTACTCCAAAACGATCTCGGTCGTATGAGTGGTCAATGAAACCATTACGAGTGGGAATGCCAAAAAGTTCTGAATTATTCTTAAGGATTCTAAATATTTTTGAAGGATCCTGAGGAATCTTCCCAGTATTCCTGGTGAATCCAAAAAGATTGTGTCGAACTTGGAAGAATGTTAGAGAGAATCGAAGTTTACCTAAGAGTCCTGATGGGTTCTGAAAAGTTGTGAACAAACAATGAAATCATAAGGAAACTTGAGGTATCCTGAGGGTTCAGAAGACTTCTCGAGAATTCAAAGAAATTGTAAACATGAAAAATATCAAAATGCAGAAAAACTTGATGTTATCTAAAAAGTCTTGAATAATTGGAAAATCCTGAAGAATCCTGAAGAGTACCAAAGTGTCCTAAAGACTTGAGAGATCCTGAGGATTCAGATGAATTTCTAAGGAACCTAAAAAAGTTCTGTAGAATTCTGAAGACCCTTGAGAAATAGTGGAAGGGTTCTGAATAATTATTCTGCAAAATCCGTGAAGGTCTGGATAAATTATGAAATGGGAATCCAAAAAAGCTCTGAAGCTTTGAGGCAACCTGATTAGTCCTGAGGGATCATAAAAAAAAATGCGGTATCCTAAGTAGCCCTGAGGAGTAGGATTACTCCAAAACGATCTCGGTCGTATGAGTGGTCAATGAAACCATTACGAGTGGGAATGCCAAAAAGTTCTGAATTATTCTTAAGGATTCTAAATATTTTTGAAGGATCCTGAGGAATCTTCCCAGTATTCCTGGTGAATCCAAAAAGATTGTGTCGAACTTGGAAGAATGTTAGAGAGAATCGAAGTTTACTTAAGAGTCCTGATGGGTTCTGAAAAGTTGTGAACAAACAATGAAATCATAAGGAAACTTGAGGTATCCTGAGGGTTCAGAAGACTTCTCGAGAATTCAAAGAAATTGTAAACATGAAAAATATCAAAATGCAGAAAAACTTGATGTTATCTAAAAAGTCTTGAATAATTGGAAAATCCTGAAGAATCCTGAAGAGTACCAAAGTGTCCTAAAGACTTGAGAGATCCTGAGGATTCAGATGAATTTCTAAGGAACCTAAAAAAGTTCTGTAGAATTCTGAAGACCCATGAGAAGTAGTGGAAGGGTTCTGAATAATTATTCTGCAAAATCCGTGAAGGTCTGGATAAATTATGAAATGGGAATCCAAAAAAGCTCTGAAGCTTTGAGGCAACCTGATTAGTCCTGAGGGATCATAAAAAAAAATTGCGGTATCCTAAGTTGTCTTGAGGAGTAGGATTACTCCAAAACGATCTCGGTCGTATGAGTTGTCAATGAAACCATTACGAGTGGGAATGCCAAAAATTTCTAAATTATTCTTTAGGATTCTAAATATTTTTGAAGAATCCTGAGGAATCTTCGCAGTATTCCTGGTGAATAAAGAAAGATTGTGTCCAACTTAGAAGAATGTTAGAGAGAATCGAAGTTTACTTAAGAGTCCTGATGGGTTCCGAAAAGTTGTGAACATACAATGAAATCATAAGGAAACTTGAGGTATCCTGAGGGTTCAGAAGACTCCTCAGGAATACAAAGAAATTGTAAACATGAGAAATCTCAAAATGCAGAAGAACTTGATGTTATCTAAAGAGTCTTGAATAATTGGAAAATCCTGAAGAATCCTGAAGAGTACCAAAGTGTCCTAAAGAGACCTGTAAAGACTTGAGAGATCCTGAGGATTCACATGAATTCCTAAGGAACCTAAAAAAGTTCTGTAGAATTCTGAAGAGCCATGAGAAGTAGTGGAAGGGTTCTGAATAATTATTCTGCAAAATCCGTGAAGGTTTGGATAAATTATGAAATGGGAATCCAAAAAAGCTCTGAAGCTTTGAGGCAACCTGATTAGTCCTGAGGGATCATAAAAAAAAAATTGCGGTATCCTAAGTAGTCTTGAGGAGTAGGATTACTCCAAAACGATCTCGGTCGTATGAGTTGTCAATGAAACCATTACGAGTGGGAATGCCAAAAAGTTCTGAATTATTCTTAAGGATTCTAAATATTTTTGAAGGATCCTGAGGAATCTTCCCAGTATTCCTGGTGAATCCAAAAAGATTGTGTCGAACTTGGAAGAATGTTAGAGAGAATCGAAGTTTACTTAAGAGTCCTGATGGGTTCTGAAAAGTTGTGAACAAACAATGAAATCATAAGGAAACTTGAGGTATCCTGAGGGTTCAGAAGACTTCTCGAGAATTCAAAGAAATTGTAAACATGAAAAATATCAAAATGCAGAAAAACTTGATGTTATCTAAAAAGTCTTGAATAATTAGAAAATCCTGAAGAATCCTGAAGAGTACCAAAGTGTCCTAAAGACTTGAGAGATCCTGAGGATTCAGATGAATTTCTAAGGAACCTAAAAAAGTTCTGTAGAATTCTGAAGACCCATGAGAAGTAGTGGAAGGGTTCTGAATAATAATTCTGCAAAATCCGTGAAGGTCTGGATAAATTATGAAATGGGAATCCAAAAAAGCTCTGAAGCTTTGAGGCAACCTGATTAGTCCTGAGGGATCATAAAAAAAAATTGCGGTATCCTAAGTTGTCTTGAGGAGTAGGATTACTCCAAAACGATCTCGGTCGTATGAGTTGTCAATGAAACCATTACGAGTGGGAATGCCAAAAAGTTCTAAATTATTCTTTACGATTCTAAATATTTTTGAAGGATCCTGAGGAATCTTCGCAGTATTCCTGGTGAATCCAAAAAGATTGTGTCCAACTTAGAAGAATGTTAGAGAGAATCGAAGTTTACTTAAGAATCCTGATGGGTTCTGAAAAGTTGTGAACAAACAATGAAATCATAAGGAAACTTGAGGTATCCTGAGGGTTCAGAAGACTTCTCAGGAATTCAAAGAAATTGTAAACATGAAAAATCTCAAAATTCAGAAGAACTTGATGTTATCTAAAGAGTCTTGAATAATTGGAAAATCCTGAAGAATCCTGAAGAGTACCAAAGTGTCCTAAAGAGACCTGTAAAGACTTGAGAGATCCTGAGGATTCACATGAATTCCTAAGGAACCTAAAAAAATTCTGTAAAATTCTGAAGACCCTTGAGAAATAGTGGAAGGGTTCTGAATAATTATTCTGCAAAATCTGTGAAGGTCTGGATAAATTATGAAATGGGAATCCAAAAGAGCTCTGAAGTTTTGATGCAACCTGATTAGTCCTGAGGAATAATAAAAAAAATTGCGGTATCCTAAGTAGTCCTGAGGAGTAGAATTAGTCCAAAACGATCTCGGTCGTATGAGTGGTCAATGAAACAATTACTAGTGGGAATGCCAAAAAGTTCTGAATTCTTCTTAAGGATTCTAAATATTTTTGAAGGATCCTGAGGAATCTTCGCAGTATTCCTGGTGAATCCAAAAAGATTGTGTGGAACTTAGAAGAATGTTAGAGAGAATCAAAGTTTACTTAAGAGTCCTGATGGGTTCTGAAAAGTTGTGAACAAACAATGAAATCATAAGGAAACTTGAGGTATCCTGAGGGTTCAGAAGACTTCTCAAGAATTCTAAGACATTGTATACTTGAAAAATCTTAAAACGCTGAAGAACTTGATGTTATCTAAAGAGTCTTGAATAATTGGAAAATCCTGAGGAATCCTGAAGAGTACCAAAGTGTCCTAAAGAGACCTGTAAAGACTTGAGAGATCCTGAGGATTCAGATGAATTCCTAAGGAACCTAAAAAGTTCTGTAGAATTCTGAAGACCCATGAGAAGTAGTGGAAGGGTTCTGAATAATTATTCTGCAAAATCCGTGAAGTTCTGAATTATTCTTAAGGATTCTAAATATTTTTGAAGGATTCTGAGGAATCTTCACAGTATTCCTGGTGAATCCAAAAAAATTGTGTCGAACTTGGAAAAATGTTAGAGAGAATCGAAGTTTACTTAAGAGTCCTGATGGGTTCTGAAAAGTTGTAAACAAACAATGAAATCATAAAGAAACTTGAGGTATCCTGAGGGTTCAGAAGACTTCTCAAGAATTCAAAGAAATTGTAAACATGAAAAATATCAAAATGCAGACGTACTTGATGTTATCTAAAGAGTCTTGAATAATTGGAAAATCCTGAAGAATCCTGAAGAGTACCAAAGTGTCATAAAGAGACCTGTAAAGACTTGAGAGATCCTGAGGATTCAGATGAATTCCTAAGGAACCTAAAAAAGTTCTGTAGAATTCTGAAGAGCTATGAGAAGTAGTGGAAGGGTTCTGAATAATTATTCTGTAAAATCCGTGAAGGTCTGGATAAATTGTAAAATTAGAATCCAAAAAAGCTCCGAAGCTTTGAGGCCACCTGATTAGTTCTGACGGATCATGAAAAAATAATGCGGTATCCTAAGTAGTCCTGAGGAGTAGGATTACTCCAGAACGATCTCAGTCGTATGAGTTGTCAATGAAACCATTACGATTGAGAATGCCAAAAAGTTATAAATTATTCTTAAGGATTCTACATATTTTTGAAGGATCCTGAGGAATCTTCACAGTATTCCTGGTGAATCCAAAAAGATTGTGTCGAACTTGGAAGAATGTTGAGAGAATCGAAGTTTACTTAAGGTAACTTGATGTTATCTAAAGATTCTTGAATAATTGGAAAGTCCGGAAGAATCCTGAAGAGTGTCCTAAAGAGACCTGTAAAGACTTGAGAGATCCTGAGGATTCAGATGAATTCCTAAGGAATTTAAAAAAGTTCTGTAGAATTCTGAAGCAACATGAGAAGTAGTGGAGGGGTTCTGAATAAATATTCTGCAAAATCTGTGAAGGTCTGGATAAATTATGAAATGGGAATCCCAAAAAACTCTGAAGTTTTGAGACCACCTGATTAGTCCTGACGGATCATGAAAAAATTTGCGGTAGCCTAAGTAGTCCTGAGGAGTAGGATTACTCCAGAACGATCTCGGTCGTATGAGTTGTCAATGAAACCATTACGACTGGGAATGCCAAGAAGGCTTCAACAAATTTTGTGATAAATCCTTAAATATAATAGAACGTTTAGCTTAAATCTTTTTGATCATAAGATAAAAGATTAAAAGCGAGTAAAACCTTAGGGTCCTGAAGAGTTCTGAAGACTGACGAGTGTTCAAGCGTGCTAAGATAATTTGGGGCAGCCAGAGAGTCCCAACGAATTCTGAGAAACTCTAAAGGGTCTTGAAGAGCCCCAGAAGTGTC
The DNA here is from genome assembly GCA_963583935.1 of Diaperis boleti. NCBI lineage: Eukaryota > Metazoa > Arthropoda > Insecta > Coleoptera > Tenebrionidae > Diaperis > Diaperis boleti. The sequence continues at coordinate 7,450,298 of OY757249.1, read as the reverse complement.
TGTATAGTCTTGAAATGTTTTTGAGGAACATGAACAGTCCTGAGAAATCCTGAGGTATCTTAAACATAATATGAGGCATTGTCGGGAATTCTGGGGAATCTCAAAGAGGCCCTAAAATGTTGCTGTCATTCCTGTCTATTTTCAACTCTCATTCAGCAGCAGCATTCACCTTCTCTTTACCTCAAAAACTAATTTTATTGTACCTACATGGTAAATACTACAATTGCTTTAAATAATGTACTCTTGCGTTAAGTTTTGGGAGATGTGCAATTTCACAGTCGTCTCACGAACAGCATTATCCACCCCCAAGCGTTTTAACCCGCAGCCAATTTAGTATATCAATGGATGATAATACGACACCGTCCGTACCAGCACCTTTTAGCAGGTCGCCTCGCCCAGCACCCAACAGGTCCATTTAGCACGACACAATAGCCGTCCGAAAAATCCTACAACTCTGTCGGAACTTAATAACGCGTCACTTCCGCTAGATCCACCCTATCTAATTGACTGTTTCGACGCTCATGAGCCCCACGACCGGTGCAAAGAGCTACAACACACCACGTGTATAATTTAGCACTTACAATGTTGGCCGAGTGTAAATGAGGAGCACGAACACGCCTTCAGGTTAGGTGTGCATCCTGAATGCATAATCGAAAGATTAGTCTGTGACAGATTGTTGCCGAGATGGACTAATTGACGTGTGGTCGGTCCTTATTGAGGTGGAGGTTAACGCAAGAAGGAATATATTGTAAAGGAGAATCATGTTACGTATTTGTCGAAATGTAATTGCTGGAGGGTGTGCCGTCTTACCAAAGACATCAGAAGGCGAACAAAAACCAGTTCAATCAAAAACTGTTTTACGGCGATAAGATACTTCGAAAAAAAACCTTATCTCTTTGGATCCATGGTAATATCTATGCTAATCAAGAAGATAATGTAAGCCAGATAAAGATAAAGTCTCCACTTTCAGTAGCCACTTAATGGACACTAACCGTTTATCGAAAAGTGTCATCAACAGTAAATGTGAAATTGTTTTTGATGCATGCTCGAGGATAATAGTGTTTTTTTTTCTAAAATAGCTTTTTTTCTAAAAAGCTAAAATTTTATATAAGTACTTAGTGTTGTTACTCGAGGTAGTTGGTGCACGGCATTGGCCTCCCTAAAATTTTTCATTTTAGAATTTTATTTAGAATGTTTGAGATGGGTGTTGCTGCAAAAGGAGGAAGATAAGGTAAGGTATACGACCAACTGAAGCCTCTCCTCTGATGCTTTCCACGAGGTAGCTAGACTCAGCTTAATTTAAACCTCGGGGCACTTTTGAAATACTCCACATTAATGTGGTGTCAAACCATTTAGCACTTTGCTAATTAAAACCTAAAATACAAATTGGGAGATTAATTCAGAAAGTGTCACAAAACTTACCTCGCCGAAATCTTCAGTTCCAAATTTATCGCCTGTACCGTTAATTTTTGCGCGGCGCCCATCATCTTCCGGCTGATTTGTCTCCGTGTCGGAGGTCCCGCTCGTTTCCACAAACCAGTCAATAAGTAAAGTTTTCTCCGTCCGTGATGTCACGACCTCCGCTGATAACGCCGCCAGCGCAACGTAACGCAGCACGTAACGTAGAAGAAAAAAACGCCTCATCCGTTGTTAAATGGTGAGATAGCGCCGTTGAACTTTCAGTGTTGGGTTCAGCGCGCCGTTTCTCATATTGTAGTGCCCATCGTGGTACAGGTGTGGCCCATTCATCCGACCATTTTACGACCAGAATGCACAATCGCTGAATTCAATTGGGTACGTTTCTGGAGGGCCTCGGGGCACGAAGCAGTGGCGGATCGGCCGAGTGGGATCAGGAAGCTGTCAAATAGTCAGATAGTGGCGGTCGGAGAAAAAACTCTTTCAGGAGTCGACTAGAGGAAGGTTGTTGCATTGCTGTTTGTGTTTTATTGGAGGTATTTCTAATTAGTTTGTCAGAAAAATGTTCGACGGCATGACAGGTCTTCAGCTTCTTGGTAATGTAAGACTTCCTTTAAACTGCATTCTTTTAGACATCGGCATCTCTTGTCATTTCTCCATAAAAAAATTGTACAGTAATACCTTTGATTGCATTCCGGGTTTTGATGTTTTCATATTCTTCAAAACCACCTTAATGTTCACTTCCAGATTCAAGAAATAAACGACTGCCGCATCAGTGATAACAGTTGCAATCAAAATAATAGATGTTCTCGTTCTAGATGAAAAGATTAAGAATGCCACGATTTTATTCCTATGCAAACACCACCTAACGTCCTGCAACATCATCCATCTTGCCAAACGGTCTCACTGCCACAACCTCTGTCAATCCGAATATGTAAGAAAAGACGAGTTTTTGAAACGGAAGAAATAAAATTACTTTGACTGTCAGTTCTTATTGCCAATAGCAGTTGGGTTGACATTTTACCACAAGTAATTGTAACAGTCTTGCATTTGTCGCAATAAAGTGCATTCTTTGGATTCGAGCGGAAACACTTATTCTCTCTTTCTTAATCCAGGACGTTAATTAAGAATGATGTTTTAGCAAACATTGCAGGTTACATAATTGCTTTTTCGTGTTTTCTTGCCATAGACGACGACTCATATTATCATATTACAAAATTGTTAATTATTTACAAAAACCAACGGTTGTAATAATTCACAGATTTACATTTTCTTTGATATGATTTTCTTTTATCCTTTACGTACCATGTTACATATTGGGATCGGAAAATATCACATACCACTGAGTAATTATTGAATAAAAATATTAATTAATCTACATATGCGTTTTTCATTTGTCGATTAATTAACAATTAATTACAAGTCGACTGCATTAAAGGAATTGCCAGTAAATTGGCGTAATCAATTAGAGAGCGTTTAAAACAAACCTTGAATTTTTTTTTCCAAAATACTGTTCTGTTGTGTGGTTCCACCAAGCTGCGTCAGGTAGGCATGTCTAAATCTAAGTAAAATACTTGCCTTCCTGCCTTTTGGTTTCTCAGCTTTTCAGGTTTTACAGGATTGAGTTTTGAAGTTTTCAGGTTTTTTCAGAACTCAAGCTTTGATTTATGAATTTCAAGTTTTCAGGTTCTCTCTTCTTTCAAGTTCGGAAGCAGTGGGTCTTCAGGTTCTCCGAATTTCAGGTTTATAAGTTCAAAAGCATTTACTTTCTGGGTTTTTTAGATTCTCAGACTTTTAATTTATTAATTTTTTAGCTTCTATGCCATTTGGGTTTTCAGGTTTTATTTTACTTTTATTTGTTTTTAGGTTCTCTATCTTTCAGGTTTTCAGTTTCTTTGATTTTTAATTTTTCATAATTTCAATTTTTCTGTAATTTTGTTTTACGTTCTCAAGCTCAGTACAGGTTTCCTATCATCCAGGTTTTATTTTACTACTAGATGACCCGGCAAACTTTGTACCACCTCAGAATCAATAAATGTTGTGTTAACTTATTAGCTAAATTAAATTCAGTTTTCTTTTTATCAAAGGATAATGCACACAACGCCATCTAGTGGCATTACCGGAACCAGCATACAATGTTCACTTTTGTTTGTCATGTATCAGAGATGGAGCTACATACGGATTTCATACAAAATGTATGAGAATTTTTTTTCGTTAATTTCTCTGATGTTTTAATAGTTATTCGCTCCCGAAAAAAATCAGTCAATCCGTTCTCGAGATATCATCAAAAAATTTGTGTGTTGAGTCCACACACAACAGAAGTGAAATTTTGACGTTTACTCCTAATCCAAGATATCAAAGATCATCAAAATCGGTCCGGCCGTCCTTGAATTATAAACCGAAAGGGGCCCCTATGTCCATATTTTAATAGTTATTCTGCTATTCAGGGCGGAAACAAATCCAATAAATCAAAAATCATAAAAATCGGTCCAGCCCAAGGGGGTCCCTAGGCCCCCATGTCCATGTGAAAAATACTTTACAACCTATTCTCAGACCTACCAAACACACAAAAAAAAATTCGTCTGGCTGAAAAAACGGTCCAACTCAAGGGGCCCCCCTTGGCTCCCATGTTCTTGTGAAAAATACTTTACGACCTATTCTCATACCTACCAAATACACAAAAAAATATATAAAAATCAGTAGGTGAAAAATGGTGGATGCACCACTTGAAGAAAATCTGTAAAATATTCAGTCGGCCCTTGAGGGTGTATTTTGTCGAATTTCGGAGCTCTCTTCATTGTTACAATGTCAATTTCAACATATAGAGACACCAGGACATCTGTAGGGGATGATCGAAGAAACGGTGAAAAATGGTGGATGGGCCACTTGAAGAAAATCTGTAAAATATTCAGTCGCCCTTTGAGTGTGTAATTTGTCGAATTTCGGAGCTCTGTTCATTGTTACAATGTCACATTTTAACATATAAAGACACTACGACATCTATAGGGAAAGATTGACGAAACGGTGAAAAATGGTGGATGCGCCACTTGAAGAGAATCTGTAAAATATTTACTGGGCCTTTGAAGGTGTAATTTGTCGATTTTCGGAACTGTTCTCATAATCACAATGTCACATTTGAACATATAAAGACACCAGGACATCTATAGGGGATGATTGAAAAATGGTGGATGCGCCACTTGAAGAGAATCTGTAAAATATTCAGGCGGCCTTTGAGGATGTAATTTGTCGAATTTCGGAGCTTTCTTCATCATTACAATGTCACGTTTAAACATATAAAGGCACCAGGACGTCCTTTAGGGGATGATAAAAAAAACAGTGAAAAATGGTGGATGCCCCACTTGAAGAAATTCTGTAAAATATTCAGTGAGCCTTTGAAGGTGTAATTTGTGGAATTTCGGAACTGTTTTCATAATCACAATGTCACATTTGAACATATAAAGATATCAGGACATCTATAGGGGAAGATTGAAGAAACGGTAAAAATTGGTGGATGCGCCACATGAAGAAAATCTGTAAAATATTCAGTCGGCCTTCGAGGCTGTGATTTGTCGAATTTCGGAGCTCTATTCATTGACACAATGTCGCATTTCAACATATAAAGACACCACGACATCTATAGGGGATGATTGAAGAAACTGCGAAAAATGGTGGATGCGCCACTTAAAGAAAATCTGTAAAATATTTACTGGGCCTTTGAAGGTGTAATTTGTCGAATTTCGGAACTGTTCTCATAATCACAATCTCACATTTGAACATATAAAGATATCAGGACATCTATAGGGGAAGATTGAAGAAACGGTGAAAATTGGTGGAAATTGAAGAAAATCTGTAAAATATTCATTGGGCTTTTGAAGGTGTAATTTGTCGAATTTTGGAACTGTTTTCATAATCACAATGTGTCACTTGCCAGAATTTTCAAATTTTCGCTTGTGAAAACACTCTCCTGTCAGGCAATAAGAAAATGTCAGATAAACGTCAGACTATTTTTATGGATTCTAAGCAATTTAAAGACTTTCCGGGGTTGTGTCGAACTATAAAACGTTGTATTACACTCGTTCTGTGTAAATTTGTGTGCTTTCGGGAACTCGGGCTTAAAAAAGCACTCGTCTCACTCGTGCTTTATTAAGCCCTAGTGCCCGAAAGCACCCAATTTACACAGGAACTCATATAATAAATAACTATTTACCACCTATTCTCATACCTACCAAATACAAAAAAAAAATCATAAAAATCCGTCGTGCTAAAAAAATTGGTCCAGCCAAGGGGCCTCCCTGGTTGCGCATGTCCATGTGAAAAATACTTTACCACCTATTTTTATACCTACCAAATATACAAAAAAAAATCACCAAATATCGGTAGAGCCGAAAAATCGGTCCATCCCAAAGGGTTTACCAATTTACAATAGTGTACCACCTATTCTCATACCCGCCAAATATACAAAAAAAAAAATTTGGTTTTCAGTATGATAATGTTCAACAACAACTTCCATTTAGTCTGAAAAATTTTCGTCCATTTATAATAACGAATTATTATTATCTTAGCAAATTTCTCAAATAAAACGTTTATTCACAATTTCTGACTGGCAATTTACAGGAAACTCGATGTTGAATCGTCATGTAATGAATGGTAACAGGGGCAATCACATATCTTTTTCTCCTGGCTAATCGTACGATAATCGATATATTAAACATAACATATATTTTTATTATCTACTTATTTAAAATTAATTTTTACAATTTTCCAATTTAATTCCAGGAGTTTCCATTTTTTTAAATATATTTTCTGTCAATGAAAAGCTTGTGGAACGTGAGGGAAGTTATTTTTCTGCCAATTTTCTACCAAGTCCTGATGTATCAATTTTATTCGACAATTGTATTTTGTTTTGGATGGAACCGTCCAGGTATCCTTCGGCCACAGCACTGGAACGCCAACCTCCACGGTGTTTGAGGGTTAGCAAATCGCATTGAATATTAAATAATGAGACCACATTGTCGATGACTTATATCTTTGAGATAATTCTTCAAAATAAACAAGAAACACGTTTTCTGATAATTACTTCAGGATTAGTTTCTTTTATTTCTCCACTCCGTAAATTTAGGCAATAAATTTAGTGAGACTTGAGCAGCTTTTTCTGATATTTCAAAGGGGGTACACTCATCTTCATCTTCGTTCATCATAATACTTAGCACACTTTTTACGTTAACATTAAAAACAGAATAACAAGTTTTTTGGAATCGTCGTTGCAGCACCGCTTACGTAATTTTAAAATTTTGGCGTCTGTTCCGCCAAGAATGTATGTTTGGTTGCCTAAATACACAAAATTAGCGTATGTTAATTAGATCTGTATGTTAATCGTTACTGTGCGACTTTGGTCAATAACACTAGCCTTGTGACTTCACCACATTGAGCTTGTCTCCGAGCAATTATCCCCTTTTTGAATCGTTAATTCTTCACATCTCTTGGTAAAAGTGCTTTGCTGGACCGGAAACGTTTATAGAGAAATTATTTGGCTACTCCTCCATTGCCCCATAAATTCCGATTAATTTTCTTGTAGGCAGACAAGACAGTCACGGTGTGTGTACAGGAAACGTAGGAATATTTTTGTGCACGTGCGGTATCTCGACACCTAGTGTTATTTTAATCAGTGATCGATCTGATTAACAATAAACTCAATAAAACTGTAACCGCACTGCTTTACACAACTGTTGAATAGTAGATTATTTAAAGGTCTCAATTGTAGACACGTCATTCCCTTTACGTAATACGCCTTTTAAAGCAAAAAGTCGTCATTAGCGCCTGAGTAGACCTTTTTCCGTTCACCGTGACGTCCACCAACGCGGTATTATCGTGGTGGATGGATATAAAGGCTTAACGTCAACTGATTACCAACACGTTTATGTGAATGGGATCCATTCAAAAAATATCACCTCGAACTCCCAGAGATCGCGTGCTAGAAAGGGGTCGTCCCACCAAAACATTACGAAATATACGAACTCGAGCCCGTATAAAAAACGATCATATCGCATTTGTCTTCCCAGTTGGGGACCCAGGCGGTCCGTGGGCGAAGTCGCCGCACGCACGAACATAGGCGTGCTCTCCATTGAAATATACTTTTGACAATTAAGTCGTAAATACGACGGTTCATCTGAGCGACTAGCTGCTTTTTGGCGAGGAAATCGTTCGTGGAGAGGCTTTAATTCGCATGACATATGAATGACGTTGAATGCACCGGCTGATACACAATAGTCGGGCTTGGCAGACACGCAGGTAGCAGACTCGAAACTTACGCGATGGATTTATTGCCAACGGATGACGTTTATGTCGGACGTTTCGCCTCAGTGGAGATGAATTTTGCACTCAGGATTTCGGCAGGGTCGTCCACCGCGGATTCGCGGAAGTGGTGGACGCGAGATAGCTGTAAAATCAAAGTTAATATTTGTAAATTCATTTGAGTATTCCGTTTAAGGATAAGAGATCTAGTTTTGATTCATAGGTGGTAAGTTATAGCTAATTGTAAGTTAAAAACAGCTTACCGAAGAGGTACGACGCATTTAGAGATAAGAATGGCATGAAACTGAAACGTCTAGTTTAGCCGCATCGTCCACAAAGTCATACCAATCAGTCACATCACAGTCACAGTCGGAGTCGAAGATCAGTGGGTCGAGTCGGACAGTTGCTTTTGTCTGTCCGAAGGGCCGCGCGATGTATAAATAAATAGACGAGCCCGTCTACGTGATTTGTAAATAGTGTAAATAATTTAAATATTGTAATAAAAAAGTCGAAAATAAATTGTACATGAAACCCAGAAACTCCTTGGTGTCAGAAATGAGATACGAAAATTGTTAAGAAATAAATAAATCGATGTGAAAGTTAAGAAGAAATATGAAGCTGGGTCCAAAGAAAGAAGAAATAACTGGAAGCAACTCGGGGCTGCCTGAAGACTTGAAGCTGGTGTCCCTCACTTTCGGATTATATAACAGTGCTGACTGAGCTCGACTCACTGAGGGAGGAATAATATTCGAATGAAATTAAAGTGGAAAGGGGGTTTTTATGTATAATTCTCAATTTTTACCAACTTCTTACATTTTTTGATACTTGAGTTGAATAAAAATGTACAGATCCACTCTTAGAGCTACACCCAACATCCTTCTCACCGCACCCACATCCCGTTCTCACCGTCGCGAAGTCACAGTAGTTACCGCAAACCTGCGCGTCCCATAACCGTGAAAACGTAATCCCTACGCGACCATATGGTCCGATCCCACATCCATCGCGTTGCATTATCAAGTTCCGTTCACCCGTTACTTTCACGTGGTCAATAAAATACAGCCTCCCTCGATCACATTTCACAGCCGCATGTCGTTTTTATATCGTCGAATATAACCTCCATAAAAACGCAAAAGAAATAGAAAGGACTCGGTGTCCTTAGCGCGAAAACATAGAATCCTGGGTCGAGGTCGCGTCCCCCATGGCGCTGCGAACGCGCCGATTTTTTGTGTCGCGTCTCTTTGCGGAGCGGTCGTTAGACAATTTGTTATGGATATCAAATGTCACGATCGTGAAGAATATAAATGTGGTCTATTTCATGTAATGCCATCTAATCAGTGTCGTTACGGCGTTTTTACCGGGACAAAACGGAACCGAACGCGATCGGCCTCATCTATAATTTATCGATATCTGATAAAACATACGCAGAATGTTACTGTTTTTACGCGTTCGACAAGAAGATACTAATTAATTGCTCACTTGGATTGTTAATTATCTTTTAATATTTTCTTCGTGTCCGCTTGTCTGTAATAAATGGCTGGGACTTCTTGGGTTGTATTTCTGATTTATCGGAATGCGTTGGACGCAGCTGGGAAAATAATTGCTTGCTGGGAGAGAAAACAACCCCGGGATGCGTCAGGTGTGTTGCGGCACCCACGAATAAAAATTAATGGAAAAACGAAAAAGTGGTCCCTGATAGAATTCCAAATTCGCGTGCTTTTAAGCAAATTAGGAATGCAAGCACTGAAGTTTCACCTATAGATTTATAAACCTTCCTCAAATAAGACATTCTTTCACGTTAGACCAGAAGGTACTTTTTACACCCAATTCCGATTAAAAAACACTGAAGTCATTATTGAGGTGTTTTGGACACTTGGCCGGGAGAAATCAGGATAGTCCATACGACTCAGGTTTGACTACAATGAGAATGCAAATATATTTTAACTAATAAATTTTTTGAAATACTTGGGGACCCTGATGGTAAAGAAGTGAAAAGAAATTGTGTGTTTCCTAGCACCACTCTCCCTGTTGTCTGCTCTAGTCTTAGTTTTTCTTCCTTCCTTTCTTCTTTGTCACCTTCCGTTCTTTGTATATGTATTTCTTCGGTGTCAATTCATCTTTTTCTCCCCTATTTTCTTCCTTCTTGTTTTCACAAGTGTCTTTCAGCTCGATTTCATGTTGATTGTGAATTGTGAAGTGAAACATAAAATTGAGCTTTCATGTTTGGTCTTTAGTTAAGACGTTTTCATAGCAGCCGGGACTTGCGACCAGTCGCAAATCAACATGAAATCGGGCTGTTAGTATTTCTTTAGTTGCGCCCGGTATTCTTCTCTCAATTCGCGTAAAAATTGTTGTGTGCACCAATGCCAAAAATCTAATGGAAATCAGGCTCGTCCGAAAAAAAAACACTTTTTGGCCTTGGTACAAAAATCACTATTTTTAAGTATGTTTTTGTATCTATAACGTAAAAATGAAAGATTATCTGAAAATGGACATTTCTGTAGAATTATAAAAACTTTCAAGTATCAAGTTTCTTCAAGTCCTTTCAAGATATTTCAAGTCGCCCCAAGTCCCTTCAAAATATTTCAATTCGCTTCACGTCTTTCAAATCGTTTCAAAACATTTCAAGTCATTTCAAGTAGCTTCTCGTCCCCTCAAAATATTTAAAATCTTCCCAGGTCGCTTCAATTCTCTTCAAAACAAGTCACCTCAAGCCCCTTCAAAACATATCAAGTTTTTTCAATCCGCTTCAACTCTTTCAAGTCGTTTCAAGACATTTCAAGTCCTTTTAAATCGCTTCAAGTTTCTTCAAGTTGCTTCAAGTCCTTTCAAAATATTTCAAGTCCCCTCAACTTCCTTCAAAATATTTCAATTCTTTTCAATTCGCTTCAAGTCTTTCAAGTCGTTTCAAAACTTTTCAAGTCATTTTAAGTAGCTTCTCGTCCCCTCAAAATATTTAAAGTCTTCCCAGGTCGCTTCAAGACTCTTCAACACATTTCAAGACTTTTTAAGTCGCTTCAATTCTCTTCAGAACATTTCAAGTCACCTCAAGACCCTTCAAAACATATCAAGTTTTTTCAATTCGCTTCAAGTTTTTCAAGTCGTTTCAAGACATTTCAAATCCTTTCAAGTCGCATCAAGGTATTTCAAGTCTTTTCAAGTGGCTTCCAGTCCTTCAAGGATATTATTTGAAGTCTTCCCAGATCGTTCCAAGACTCCTCAAGTATTTTCCAGCCATTTCAAGTCTTTTCAAGTCGCTTCAATTCCCTTCAAAACATTTCAAGTCACCTCAAGTCCCGTCAAAACATATCACGCTTTTTCAATCCGCTTCAAGTCCTTTCAAAATATTTCAAGTCCCCTCAACTTCCTTCAAAATATTTCAATTCTTTTCAATTCGCTTCAAGTCTTTCAAGTCGTTTCAAAACTTTTCAAGTCATTTTAAGTAGCTTCTCGTCCCCTCAAAATATTTAAAGTCTTCCCAGGTCGCTTCAAGACTCTTCAACACATTTCAAGACTTTTTAAGTCGCTTCAATTCTCTTCAGAACATTTCAAGTCACCTCAAGAACCTTCAAAACATATCAAGTTTTTTCAATTCGCTTCAAGTCTTTCAAGTCGTTTCAAAACATTTCAAGTCGTTTCCAGTAGCTTCTCGTCCCCTCAAAATATTTGAAGTCTTCTTAGGTCGCTTCAAGACTCTTCAAACATTTGAAGACTTTTTAAGTCGCTTAAATTCCCTTGAAAAAATTTCAAGTCACCTCAAGTCCCTTCAAAACATATCAAGTTTTTTCATTTCGCTTCAAGTCTTTCAAGTCGTTTCAAGACATTTCAAATCCTTTCAAGTCGCATCAAGGTATTTTTAATTTCCAGTCCTTTCAAGATATTATTTGAAGTGTTCCCAGATCACTCCAAGACTCCTCAAGTAGTTTCCAGTCTTTTCAAGGCGCTTCCAATCCCTTCAGGATATATCAAATCTTGCCAGGTCACTTCAAGACTCTTCAAGACATTTCAATACTTTTTAAGTCCCTTCAATTCCCTTCAAAACATCTCAAGTTTTTTCAATTCGCTTCAAGTTTTTAAGACATTTCAAATCCTTTCAAATTGCATCAAGATGTTTCAAGTCTTTTCAAGTCGCTTTCAATGCTTCCAATCCTTTCAAGATATGTATTTCAATTTCAAGGTCATTTCAAGACTCTTCAAGACATTTCAAAGTCCTTTCAAGTCGTTGCAAGTTTCTTCAAGTCGCTTTCAGTCCATTCTAAATATTTTCAAGTCATTTCAAGTCTTTTCAAATCTTCAATTGATTGCTTTCAAAACATTTCAAGTTGCCTCAAGTCTCTTCAAAATATTTAATGTCATTTCAAGTAGCCTCAAGACATTCCAAGTCTTTTCAAAGCCGATCTAAAAGTGAACATCTTACTAACTTCCCGATTATTTTTTAAATCGTCATACACAAGTTTTATGAAATTCCATTTTCTTCAAAATAATGTAAACTTCAGCGTTAAATGAAAAAGAGTGAAATAATTTAAATTTAAAAAAATCTAAATTATATTATGCGCTGCCGATTTGACAGGCCTCTCGAATTTTTCAAAGTGTACGATTGGTAAATTGAGCGACAAACAAAATATTTTGTCAGCGCAGCAAAAATGGTCAATTGAGTGGCAGAAAAAGACTTTGTTGTCTAGGCAGAGAAATGGGCATTTGTTATTGCCTATTGACGTGTTGATTAAAAATATTAAATATTGTGTAGGATTTAGCCCTACTTTATAGAAGAACATGTTTTACTTACATAATAATTTAACCGCTTTCTCTCAATTTTACAGTTTCTTGCTGGAAAAAAAAATTATGTGATTTTTTTTTTTTTAATTTAAAATTTATTACGCATGTCTCGCGTCCGGTGATAGGACATATGTTTTGCTATACGACAAAATTTAAGCCAAATTTTGGATCTCACATCAGGAGTGGTCGTATTTGACAGTTTCGCAGGATTTGGTGTTATGGTGAAGGAAGACCCAGGGTATATTGAACATCCCGAGTGCGAGACCACAACATTTTAACCCGAAACGTTTTACTCGACTTTTTTTAACTAATTTCTCAACGGCGAATTTTTAATATCCTGTTCCATTTTTATTTGAAACCTTCTTGCGCGAATAGCTTCAGTTTATGAAGGTCCTTACAGTGACAAGTTCCTGAATTTATGAATTTTCTGGTCTTCACAGGGTGCTCAATTTCTAAAATTTTTCAGTCTAACATATTCCTCAATTTATCGGGTTTTTTAGATCGACTTGACAGGATTTTCGGAGTCGTCAGTTTCACGTTTCCTTAATTTTTCAGTTTAACGTACATTCTGGGTTCCCCATTTTCCTTGAGCTTCAACTTTTTTGAAGTAAAACTTCTTTACGGACGCTTGACTTAAGCTGGTGAATGCGTGACGAAAGCGTTACGAAAAGTGTGATCGGGCGAAGCGAACGATTTTACAATAATTAATTCATAGAATTTTATTAATTTTTTAATTAAATATTGAAGGCTCACCTATACAGAGATATATTTTTGCTCCTAATAACACAATTTATTATCGTTTATTATTTATTACAAAGACTTAATAGGAGCTCACACCCTGAAATATATTAATTATTTTAAATAAGAGCAATAAATATGCAGTAAAATATATTAACATAAAATAAATGTATGTATAGACACAACTATGAAATTACTAAAGTTTATTACAGTTAATGAGTATGTGGGCATGAAAAAAGCAATTAACGAGACCAAGTTAGTATAGACATAAAAAATGAATATTAATATATTTCTTCTCCGAAGTGCTTAATTGTCAAATTCATTTAGTCCATTTGACTTGACAGTGTATTACAAATATTGTTGCATTAATTGGATGCCGTAACATTTTAAAAATCTCTTTGACTCTTACCCTTTCCAACATTCTGACTCACGTGCTTTATTTAGTATGGCAAACGTTCTTACATTCTCGCAGAAATGTAGCTTGTATAACATTTATGTAAAGGTTTACATGTTGTAAAATTTCTTGTTCGGCTATACTACAAATTGTCAACTTTGTTTGTCGTCGTGTAAACTGTCGCGCTCTTAAAACGGACCGTAATAATGTAGCAACTACGTACCATAATTTGAATAGCCTTTTTATCTGATGCTTAAGACTCATTCAAGTGCACAATTTATTACTTGTAAAATATACGTATTTGTTGCAATGACCACTGTGATCTGTGGCACTTATTAAAGCTCATGTTTTTTACGGTCGGGATTGCTTTTTTATTTTGTGTGCAACAACTTCCCCATCCGTTGCGAACTTCTCAAAACTGGCCGCTCGGCTTACCGGAAAATGTATTGTCGACATTCCAGAAAATCAGTGTGTTTAACTGACGTACCCAAGTCAACCTATAATGAAACTGTCTGGTAGTCTTTAACCGACAATTTCGAACCACATTCAGAGCCAACGTACCGTTACGATAAACACACTGTATCACTCTCATCAAACGTACAAAAACGGAACGTTCTAGTTGCACGTCAAATCACGACAAAAAATTCCGTAATCAGCTCCCATTATCGAGGGGAATACCCTATGATTAGGCCGAAACGGACCGAGCCGCCCGATTTTCCTTCGGAATTCGATCCTGCGACCGCAGTTTTTATACCAAAGAGACAAGATGGCTATCTGCGTAATTATAGTTTTGAATAATTTTCGAATTAAGTGTGGCCATGAATAATTTCGCGATGATCGAATTGTGTCTGCTGGTGGATGGAATTTCGGTGATATTTATGGGACGTTTTCTTCGGTTTTAATGGATTAGGTTTTCGGGAGGAATTTGTGGGGAATTCGGAATGAATGACATAATATCTAGTCATCTTTTGATATAGAGTTATTAAAAAACGTATGAAGTTAGCTAAAAATTAATTCCAACTTTGTTAACTATACGTTTACGCAGTTGTGTCAGTGCTAACTTCTCTAAGGAAGTGATGGGAATGCTGAATCCCGTTTCACAGGTGGCCACAATTCATTTTGCTATTTTTACCGACTTTACATTCGACCCGATAATAATAATCAATGAGTCGTATAATTTACAGCGCCGGTGTTCAACCTGTTATTTCGTGTTACAGCAACAATTTAGCCAACAAAACGTGAATAAATTCCCCTTCAAACCTCCGCACGTCCGAAAACGTCATAGCCCGCGGTCCCTATTCCTCCGAAAAACTCATAGGCGCATAAATAACGCCGACCCGAAAATCCAAAATTAAAAATCAAAACGTTAAAGGCGATAAATAAAGCATTAACGGCCCGGAACGCACAGCTCCCACCGTCGCAAACCAAAAGCGATATTTACGGGCAGTTCCACCATTGTTGTTAACAAACGACAGAAAAATAACTCCTCCCAAATTGCAGGTGCACGGACAGGTGATTTTTTTTTCGTGGCGCATGCAGAACAGCGTATTGTCGACGTACGTAATGTGGAATTACTTTTTCCGTAATTACTGACGTATGACACGGTGGGGTGTTGGCTGTTCACCATCGTTCGTTTGAATTATGGCTAATAAATTCACTTTGCTGTTTCACTTCGGCGCTAAACGAATTTAACACCCGACAACCGAACGTAATCTACGTATTGAAGAAAATTCGTAATTTATCGATACCGTTAAATGTTTTCAACAAGTCGGGAGATACGACCGGGACGCCGGAGGGGGCTGTAAATGCCGCCGCACCAACACACCACAACGCATAAACGTGAATTGATGGAATATTTCTAAAGAGAACCTCCACGCCGCATGCACGCAAAAGGTAAAAAACAAAGAAAACGTCATATCTAACGCGAAATGATAAAACGTGTTCCATCCTATTATTACCGGTTTTTCATCAAATCTCATCTGAAGGGAGCAGGGGGTCATTGAAAATCTCACGTCAACTTTTTAATTCAAAAAATATACATAGAAGATAAAAATTATTAAACTTTTTTTTTCACTTTTTTTTAAGATTTTCTATTTACTATAACTATTAAATATTTCCTGTCTGGGATTCGCAGACAATAATTGTAGCACTCCCATGCCCATGCCCATGCTCATGGAGTGACCTAACAATTAGGGAAGGTAGTCTATTTTTATTGTTGTAATTTAAATAAATTTGTTATAGCGTCCCTTAAACGTATTATTATTTTCCCCCTATATATTCCATAAGTATTAAGGTTTAGCTATTTAGTGGTATGTATTTAGCAAAATACATGAACATACATGAAAATTAATTACTTAAAAATTGTAAGGGATAAATCTCACGTGAGGTGGAGGGGGGGTTTCACCAAATCTCACCATATCTTATCAAGGGGGAAGGAGGGGTCCAAATTAACAGAAAAACACCTCACGTAATTATGGATGGCCCCCTATTATTATTATTATTCTTAAGGGGCGCGGTTGAGACCCCGCTGCACTGAAGCTTCAGCTTATTGTGCCCCACTTAGCAAGCTTACCCCATAAGGCCTGTGCTGTTGATGAACTTCAGCACAGATTCTATGGGCATATGTTTTATGGCATTCGGTTCAACATACGTCAACCCGAAGTGTCGAAGCCTCCCCGCCTCAAGCGCTGGACACTCGCATAGTATGTGTAGTGGAGTTTCTTCCTCCTCCCTGCACATCCTACAATCAGGATCTTGCTTCACCCCGATTGTGGTGAGGTGTTTCATGAGACAGCAGTGTCCCGTGAAGAGTCCAACTACCTTTCTCAGTTGTCTCCTGCTCAATCTCAAATTATCGAAGAGTATGTTACCGTGGGAATTATCACCTTTCTGGTTTTAATCCCCACGTCTTTCCCACCATGCCTCTACAGGCCCATAGGGCCCGAGTAGCCTTAGTGGTGATGTATTCTAGATGGGGTTTGAAACCAAGTTTGGTATCTAGCATTAGTCCCAAGTACTTGACTTCTTTCCCTATCCGCAATTCTTTTCTCCACCGTCGGAGCCTCTTCAAATCGATGAGATTCCTCCTTCTTGTGAAGACCATGACTTCAGTCTTATCGGGGTTAACCGACAGCTGTTTCTCAGTGCACCATCTCTGGACGACTGTCAGAGCCCGCTGCATCATTGCCGCTTACGAGTATGGTGATATCGTCCGCATATCCTTGAGCGTGAACTCCTGTCTGCTCCAGGTTCCCCAGGAGGTCGTCGACCACGAGTGACCACAATAAAGGCGATAAAACGCCTCCCTGTGGACACCCTTTGGCCGCCACCACTCCCCTAGTCACCGATGCATGAAATCTCTCTGCCCTTTAAGGCCGATCGATCCATTCCACTACCACAGGGGCTATACCCCGCCTCTTAGTTGCTTTCGCAATAGAGTTGAATGAGGTGTTATCGAAAGCACCCTCTATGTCCAGAAAGGCCCCCAACGCAATCTCTCGATTTTCCAGGGTTCCTTCTATCCTACGAGTAAGCTCGTGGATGCTCATCTCGCATGATTTTCCAGATTGATAGGCAAAGTGGTACCGATGTAAAGGGGCGTTTACCAGAACATCGTCCCTGATATACCTGTCAATCAGTTTCTCCAAGGTCTTAAGGCTTATTGGTCGAAAGGATTTCTCCCGGGCGTATGATTCTCGCCCTGGTTTTGGTATAAATACCACTTTTACTTTCTTCCAGCCCATTGGCACGTACTTCAAGGCCAGGCTGGCCCTGGGTAATGCGCACAGGGGGGAGGCTAATTCCTCGAATCCCTGTTGAAGCATCAGCGGAAGAATTCCGTCGATTCCTGGAGATTTGAATGGTTCGAAAGATTTCACTGCCCATCCAAGTCTTGTTTTGTTAACCAGAATATCGGCAAGTTTCCACTCCTCCCTGGACGCCCGATGAATCGGTGTGTCTAGGTTTGGAGTGTTTGTTGCATTTGCCGAGGATACACTCCCCGGGAAGTGTGTCTCTAGAAGGAGTTCCAGAGACTCCTCACTCGATTCAGTGTATCCCCCATGAGGTCTTTGCAGAGTTCCAATCTTACACGATTGTCCCTCAGCAAGGCTTTCTGGAGTCTGGCACATTCCGGAGTTCTTTCGATCTCCTCACAGTGCCTCCTCCATGAGGTGTTTTTCGCCTCCCTCACTGCATAACCATATTCTAGACGGGAAGTCTTGTATTCTTCCCATCTCCCAGTCCTTTTGGCCCTGTTAAACAATCTCCGTACCTCCCTTCTCATCTCGGAAAGTTCACGGTTCCACCACTTGGTCTCCCGTTTGACCTTTCTCTCTCTGAGTGGGCAGTTGTTCTCATAAGCTCTCGTTATGGCTGATGTAATGCATTCGTTCATTATTTCAACTCCCGCCGGAGTTTGAGGTCTTGAGGGACATTCTTCCAACCCCTGGACTAGTTCCTCTCTGTAGAGTTGCCAGTCACAGTTTCTTGGATTTCTGTACCTTTCGACCGTCTCCGGCGGGGTTTCAATATCGAATCTTACGTACCTGTGATCCGAGAGCGTAGGTTCAGATGAAACATGCCACTCGTTATATCGATAACCTCCTGCCTTGTCGCGGTGATAAAGGTAGGTTCGTTACCGCGGTTTACTACTTCTAGCTTATTACTAATAATAAATTCTAAAAGTGACTCACCTCTTCTGTTGGTCTCTGAACTTCTCCACACTATATTATGGGCGTTGGAATCACAGCAGAGCACTAGCTGCGTGTTGGTTTCTTCGCAGTATTCTACCAGTCGTCTAACCTCTGGTGTTGGGGGTTGTCCCGCTTGATCGTATGGTAGGTATGCTGATCCAATTATTATTTCTCTCTCGCTTCCTGCCATAGTGATTTTTATCTTGCCTGCCATGAGGTCCTGACCACTAAGCCCCCACATTGGCAGTGTATTCGTTTTTGTCTTTGCAAGTATGCAAGCTCTTGGATGACTTCCTCCTGGTGCTAAGAGCCCCCATCCGTTCCCCATCTTGAGTCCTTTGATCTGGTCCCTATATGCCCATGGTTCCTGAATCAGCACGATATCAATATCGCTATTAGTTATGTATCTTTGCAGAGCAGCTGACGCCGCCTTGCAGTGATGCATGTTTATCTGTAAGGCCCTGAAGATGCCCACGTTTTTCTTCATCCCCTCGGATGACACAAGGGTCCTATTCGGACCCTTGTTCGTCTCCTTGGGATTCGGGTGTCGGATCGGGAGTATTCCTTGCGGTCCCCCCCTCCTCAACCTCTATCCCTTCGGATTCTTGCCTACCTCTCCCCAAGGCTTTAAACACCACCCTGGAGAGATTCAGGTATGGCCTGCATTGCAGCTCCTCCCGGATTTTAGTCCAGGAGTGCTCATCCAGTAGGATGATAAGTTGCTGTCCCCTGGGGTCCAGCCTCCTATTCACTACTGACCAGCTTTCTGTCTTAAGACCTGGATTTTGTGTCTTAAGACGCCGCAACACGACTTCCGGTTCCTGTTCAGGCCCCGGAATCCATGTCATCACCCTCACGGGTTTCGGGACGTCCTTAGCGTCGACAACACTAAGTTCCGCCCCTTCCCAGGGTACGCTACCTGTGACCACCCGCACCAGCCATTCCCTGGTGGGCTGGTCGGAAATTTACGGCGGAGAACCTGGGTGCAGGCTCCCCTTCTTGTATTTCGTCCAGAGCCTGAATCAGAGCGGTCTTGATCAGATCCGCCTGATCCTCGCTGAGGACGTTTGCTGGATATCCATGCGGCAAAATTGCCATCTGGATATCCGACACGGCCGCCGCAAATGATACGGTGGGCCTGGTAGGCCCACCCCTCCTTTTTGGCGGACGTGTTTTGTCGCTGGGAGTACCCTCCGGCAGTCGTCGGCGTTTTTTGCCCCCGACTGCCGGAGAATTCCCCCTGCTTCCGGTACTGGTTCCCGGTTCCGCAGTCGAGTTTGTGCCCGCTGTAGAGCCTGGGGTCCTTGCGGCCCCCTGTCCACTAGCAGGTTGCAAACCCTTCTGTTTTTGTTTCTTTAGCCGTCTTTTGGCAGCTCCGGACAATCTCCTGGGTGGATCCGTCCTTTCGCATAGAAGGCTACATACAACAGGGTTCGCCTGGTGCCCTGAGGTTTGCCGCTAGTGGCCGAGCTGCCCCCCCGCCATGCATCTTTTCGGCGCGCGCAATACCTTAAGATTGGGGAGGTTTTTATAGTGGTACCTCATCCACGCGGCCAGACAATGAAGCCAAGCCCCCGTGCCCCCTGCCTGCTCTACCCCCACCATGTGTGGAGGGTCGTTGCACAGGTCAGACGGTTTACGGTATGTGTCGCGAGCTGGTCCGCGGCGAGAGGCTTTCGTTCGGCGCACCAAGGGTTTTAGACCTTGGTCCTCCCTACTAACCCCCCACTAACTAAAGTCGGTGAAGACTCTAGCCATTCTCCTATCCGCCACCTGGAGACGCACCTGGTAGGTAGCTCAACCCCCAGGGATGGCCCCCTACGCCAATATTAGTGTTTTTTTTTTCATAATGAGGTACCTACTATACTAAAACATAAAGTTTTTGGAAAATACAATAATCATAAACTTCATTTAAAAGTGTATGGTTTAGCGCTATTATGGTAAAATATACTTACTGAAAATGCAAAAATAGTAGATTATTATACGAGTTCCTGTGTAAATTGGACGCTTTATGACACAAGTGGTTTATAAAAGCACGAGTGAAACGAGTGCTTTTGTGAACCACGAGTGGCTTAAAGCGTTCAATCTACACAGGAACGAGTGTAATACGACGTTTTATCGTTCGACATCACCTCGGAAAGCCTTTAAATTGCTTAAAATCCATAAAAATAGTTTGACGTTTATCTGCCATTTTCATTATTTCATGACAGAGAGTGTTTACACAAGCGAAAATTTGAAAATTCTGACAGTGTCGAACGATAAAAAAAATTGAATTGAAATTTGTTTAATTTTTTATAAGAGAACTGTGCTAGTTTAAAATACGTCATTAGTCGCCGGCATATGAATTAAGTGAGCACCTACGCCTTTCCATTTCTCACTCTCACTCATTTTATAAGTAATTCTTTCCTTTTCGCTTTTGTCCCCTCCCTGCTCGGAAACCAATGGTATTCGCCCGCGAAACAGTTTTTCATTTATTTCATGAAAACGGTTATGATTTGAACAAATCTATTTTAAGCAGTTTTATTTATAAAAAAAAGTTTCAAAATTTTGTATACTGCTCCATTTTAAATTGTAAGTGTTCACAGTTTTACATTTAGATATAAGTGTTTTTGTGAAAGTTGGGCGGAAAAGTCGACCGAGGGACGAAAGTGACCTTTGAAAGCTTGTTACGTACCAAAAATTTATTGTGATGCCGCCCCAAATCTAGCTCGATTTGTCGATTGTTATTATAATATATTTTTACTAGCTGACCCGGCGAACTTTGTACCGTGTCAGAATTAATAAATTAAATTAAATTAAGTTTTATCAAAGGATAATGCACACAACGCCATCTACTGGCATTACCAGAAGCAGCATACAACACCATGTTTATTTTTGTTTCATGTATGGAGTTACATCTGGATTTCATACAAAATGTATGAGAAATCTTTTTTCCTTAATTTTTCCGATGTTTTAATAGTAAGTTATGCCTCAGAAAACAATCTGTCAATCCATTCTCGAGATATCATCAAAAAATTTGTGTCAGAGTTTACTCCTTAAGAATCGATTTTCATTTTTAAAGCCGGTGATTTGTGGTCGTTGCCCTGTACCATAGAGGTCCCCGGAAGCCCCCTTTTGTTGCCCTGTACCAAGCTCCCCGCCCCCTGCAATTTTTCCGATGTTTTAATAGTTACTCTGCTATTCGTGATGGAGACAAATCCAACAAATCAAAGATCATAAAAATCTGTTTAGCCGTTCTTGAGTTATAAACCTATTCCCATATCTACCAAATATGCAAAAAAAAAATCATAAAAATGAGTCGGGCCGAAAAATCTGGCCCGCCCAAGGGCCCCCCCTGGGCCCTCATATCTATGTGAAAGATAGTTTATCACCTATTCTCATACCTGTCAAATATACAAAAAAAAATCATAAAAATCGGTCGAGCCGTTTCGGAGGAGTTCGACCACAAACACCGTGACATGAGATTTTATCTATGTGAAAGATAGTTTATCACCTATTCTCATACCTGTCAAATATACAAAAAAAAATCATAAAAATCGGTCGAGCCGTTTCGGAGGAGTTCGACCACAAACACCGTGACATGAGATTTTTATATATTAGAAGATTATCTTTCTTTTTTTAAACTTAAATGGACGCCACCAGTTTTTACTGCAGAAGATGATGGTTACGAATAATTAGAATATGGTTGAAAAACTGGAAAACTTTAATAAATAATTTAATTAAATAAATATATGACAATTGAAATAAGTGAACTTAAATAATATGTAGGTAGTCTTAGTCAATCGGAGAATTTATCAGCAAAATTCAGTTACAGACAACAAGTAAGAATTTACTCTCATAAAACTAATAAAACTAATAATTAATAACAATGTACTTATCAGTCAACGACGATTTGACTATCCGATTAGTTGTACGTTAAACTTTGAGGTTGATACTAGGTTATATTATTGCGACATTACTACTACATTATATTATTGCGGTGGCCAATAACACCAAAAAAGAGAAACAAGAATTAATGAACAGCACAACAAGATGGCTTATCTGGCCTTGATACGTTGGTTGGGGTGATGGGATGTCTTCCAAAGGGAAACGACGAACAATTCTCCAGCCCCTGGCACAAATTGTCCTCAATCGTCCTCGCCAGAACTTAGGGATTTCCAACGAACACCACCCTCTATCCAGATCAGTTAATACAGTTATATTGTTCACCCCGAGCCAGAACCCTAAGATGAAGAAGATTCTCCTGTAAGTATCCCGTTTAACGATGATTTCGTCGATTTATGATTGATTTCGAACGAGACGAAAATCACTTGATTGTGGAAATGGATGGCTAAATCCCTTTCGGATAAATTCGATTATACCTGCCACCACATTTACCACCCACACGAACAAGAATGTCTTCTCGGCGGAAACTAATACAGTAGTTAGAAAAATTATGAACGTATCAATTTTTTAGGTCACCATTTAGGGAGGAAAAAAGTCTACCAAAACCAAAAAAAAGAGTTGTGGGTTGTGATTTAAAAAAAATGATGACGACGTTATAGTATAAAAACCAACTACAACTAGATTTTCTGTTGCATTTAATTTTTGTCTGTGTTGCAAATCTGTGCGGAATAAACTTTATTTTGTATTGGAATCAATTAATTTTCCTTTTTAAATTTTCTTAGAATCCAGGTTCATGTCTCACATATATGACACGTGGTCTATTGGTCAAAATTATTACTATAGACCATTATCGTGTCACGTACGAGCCATAGCACTAAAAACAAAAATTAACAATTTTTTACAAAATAATCTGCAAATAAGCTTGAATAATGCCTTGTTTACTGGTCTGTCAAGAAAGATTTTTTTTAAATGGCGGTAGCGAACGTGTTAAAAAGATTACATAACGCAATTAATTAATAATTAATTGTTTCAAACTCTATGATCACACTGTATGTATTATCAATGGTAATAAGTGTGCGTCCCACAATATTATCAATAACAAACGACAACGCTGAATCTACATTGTTGATTTTTGTCGATATTATATTCTCAGAATATTACTCCTATATTTTATAATACATTTCTTTACTCCACCATAAATATTGTAATTTTATATTCATCATAATTTTTTTATGTAATAAATACTACGCACCAAGCGAAAAAGGTATGGAGTGTAGAGAAAAAAGATTCACTCAACAACGTTTAAAATAAATGAGGTATCTATTACTTAGTCTTATTGCAGGTACAAACAGATGTGGGACGGGACGTTGGACCCTACTGTAAAAAGACATGGTCACCCAGGTCAATATTCAGTCGTACGGAATAACGTACGTACGGAATAACCCAGAAAATAATCTTTGGTTAACTGGGTATTTTCTTTATCCCTAAAAGCAACAGCACACTGTAATATCACAAAGCAAATCACACCGGGACACTTTAGTTCCATTATTCTGCACGAGGTTACAGTATCTCACGACGAACCTACAAAATGTTATTTTATTTATTTAATTTTTATTTATTTTATTGTTCTTGACTGAAAATCCTTTTTGGAAAAACCTAATGGGAATGGGTGGTTTAAGAATTGCCCCGTAGCAAAGGACGGAGTATTGAAACAAGAACTGATTAAGATAACTGGCCACAGCAACGCCGCATCGATTCATGCATATTTACAGATACACCATCAGCTTAGGAATCAAAGTACAGAATGACCTACCAATACTATTTCAACTTCAAACACTGTTTCGGCGGCATCTCTAACTACTTGCACCATCACAGATTAGTCGATTTCTTCGAATGTTACGAAATTTATCATTACCAATGTTTTTATTTTTTGATTAATAATTTCTTTCTAATCTTGTTTTTTTTTAACGAAAAAGTAGAGAGTAAATGCGGTGAACAAGTGAAGAGCAAGAGAGCGTGATTGAACTGAAAAGAAAAGGAACCTTTTCTTGTCAGTGTAATCAGTATTTGATTGGTTCTGTATTATAAATTAGAGCATCTTCATTGGTGATTTAATAATGAATTGGATTGACATAGTTCCCTTTTCCTTGATTATTTTCCCCGCTATTCCCTCGTGACCTGGTGACTTTTCCTAATTTAATTTTCTATATTACTTTTTCTGATTATTTTCTTTTTTTTGTGCAATTGTCCGATGGTCCGGTGGTTTATCCAAAAGTTCTTCGGCGAGGGCCTTTGGGCCTAAATGTAAGTTCCCTCGCTGTGCTAGAGAAGTGGGATCTCGTGGAGATGTCGAGGGGTCTCAAGTAAAAGAGTGTAGTTAAAAATAAAATGCAGGCCGTTGTCGGAATAGCTCTCTGCTATTCGGTCGGTCCCAGGTGGCGAGAACTATTCCTTTCACAAATAAACTAGCCTAAACTTATACAATTAAACTACAGGGTCGAGAGGCGTATTGGCGCCAGGATGGCGACCTCACCAGTACTGATGTGACACGTCAAAGCAATGCTCGTGATTTTTCTGATTGTCCCTACTATTCAGATTCATGCCCTTTCAATCATCCAAATTTGGTCAAATTCGGTTCGTCAAATTGTTTGCGATTGAAAAAAGTTGGGAACCGCACGAAACCGTAAATAGAACAGCGTCTTATAATGTATTTACTCGCAACATAAGTGGAAATAACACAAAATCAGCTGCTACTTGAATATCCAGCTTAACTTCTGATAATCCCAAATCATGATTGATCGATTTGTCACGACATTCCGACACAATACACACTTCAAACACCACAATGCAGATTTAGAAAAAATTTATTTCTATTGTTATCCGAAAACAACGATAAAATCTCAATTGCCACCCGTCACCTCTTGGATCCAGTCGAGAAAACTGAAGGTCCTTTCGTATCCGGACGGATCCAAACTCTCGCAGCCGTTGAAACTCAGGAAACTTGCTGTGCCCACCAGAGTTGGAGTGCCGGTTGTGTTTTGGACTAGGGGTCCACCGATGTCACCCTAAGAAAATGCGTTGTTCATGCCACAACACTGAGTTGAGGCTGTAACTTACAATACACGTTCCTTCATTGTAAGCGCCCATCGCGCACACCATCGTGTCGGTGATTTGACTACCGTAGATGCTACTACAATGCGTGTTAAGAAGGGAGACTACTTCGACACTCTGGAGGACATCCACGGGGCCAGAATGCTCTGCAAGGTGCTAATAATTTTGTTACCGTGATGTAATAGGAACTTACGATCGTCGGTTTGGCCCCATCCCAGCGTCACCAAGTCCACGTTCTCTACCAGGGCTTCGGACGGAAGAGCAATTGTGTTGACAAAATCTATAACATCATTATCAGCGAAAATAGACGGCCGAGCAAGACCTAACCGTTGAGTCTCAAATCGTCATCCAAGTTTATAAGCCCCACGTTGTTGACCAAAGTGTCCTCGTCAAAATCAGGATGGATGGCGTATTTGGTGGCTTGGACGGCAACTCGATTAATATCGGTGCTGGTCAAGCTCACCGCCCCCAACTGGATCGAAAACGATACGGCACTGAAATTCAAAACTGCGATTTGAGAAGACCTGTAAACGACGCTCACTCTTGGACGCAACGGCCGGCTGTCAAAATCCATCGCCGGTCGATGACCGCACCACCGCAGAAGTATCTTCCGATGTTTGTTGTGGTCCAAATGGCGGCCGCGTAGGGAAATTGTGCATCAACAGCTGGGGTGCCTCCGATTATGCGAGGACCTAAAAATGGAAAAAATCGTTGATTGGGGAGAAATGCTTTACGGCGTGGTATTACTTGGATGGGTCTTGGGCAGGGTGGAACCCCAAGCGGAGGTTAGA
Source organism: Diaperis boleti (assembly GCA_963583935.1). Taxonomy (NCBI): domain Eukaryota; kingdom Metazoa; phylum Arthropoda; class Insecta; order Coleoptera; family Tenebrionidae; genus Diaperis; species Diaperis boleti. The sequence continues at coordinate 7,424,205 of OY757249.1, read as the reverse complement.
CAGAGCACCAAAAGTATAAAGGACTTCATCTTTACCAAAGCGGTTTTCGTACTGAGACACGTAGTGTTCTAAATTATAATAATATCGTTATCTTATCGGTTGTTGGAAAAGTGCTTAAAGAATTGTTTTTTTTAACGGTTGATTACTTCCTATTAATACACTATAAGCAAAAGAGGGATAAGATCAAAAAGACACTGAGCGAAAGATATAAAATGTAAAATATAACGGACCGTCAGCAAATAGTACAGATGTATAAGAAAGACGCCATTCTTGTCGAAGTGGCCCTCCTCTATTGTTCGCTTAAGAGGAATGTGGAAATAAGGGAAGAAGTATAGAAAGATTAAGAGCAAAGAAAAAGTGGTACAAATGAGCAAGGAATATTGAAGAAATCGTCTCCTCTGTGATGGTGCTCGGGATGCCGCCGAGGCAGTGTTGGAAGTCGAAAAAGCATTATTTTTTAATCCCAAAGCTGTGATGTTGTTCTGCAAATATGGACGAATCGATGCCACGTTGCTGCCAGTTATCTTCATGAATTTTTGTTCCGATACGCCGGCCTTTGCTAATTTGGTAACCGCAGATTCACTTGGTTTCGAGGGTCGATCAGAGCTGAGGTCAGTTGACTGAGGTAAAAACTAGAAGAAAAAATGTATTAAAGAAAAGGAAGAAAGATTGAGCCGCGAACTGTGAAGCGAGAGAAGAGTTAACTGGGTAAAACAAAATGTATACATTTATTAAATGTGTACTTGCACTTATGGGGGACTATTAATGTATACAGAACGTAAGAACTTCCTATACAAACTTATCTTCCCGATAGCTGCTAGAGCATGGGAAAGATGTTGCTTTCGCATACGCAATCTCCAATGATAAAACTGCATCTCTGCCAAGAAAGTCGGCATTAATAAATAATTAAAGTACGCTCGATTTAATTAGCTTTATCTACCATTAATAGCAGCTAGCAGCCAGTGAGAAAAGTGGTTGAGAAAATCCAACAAGAACCGAACTGATAATATGGAGTAAAAATAACAGAATAAGTAGCTATACATACATAATTAACAAAGATTTAGCCAGGATTGTAGTCACTTTGTGGCTATCCGGAATCCAATCTAAATTATTCTGCAACAGTAAACTGTCGTTGTAATCAACAGACATGAAAATATTACACCAGGACTTCTTTTCGCGTTTTCCTCCCTGCTGTAGTACCGCAGGGGAGCACTTTAAGTCCGTCGCTGCTCGCATTTTTTGCGCCTCGCTCAGAAGTCGTAACAAATCGTTCCCGGCGATGACCGCGATTAAAGATGCGACTCGCCGCTAAAAACTACATGCCACCGATGAAGAATGCAATAAATCCTCCACTCTCGTTTCCAAAAACTCAGTCGCTTTAATACGAGCGGAATAGTCAGCTAGCCGTGTAGTGGAATTAACGGCATTCTTTTCGATAATCTACCACGGCTTAGTAAGACAAGTCGGGTCTATAAACATCTCAGCAAGTGGAACCTGTCCTCGTAGTGGACCTGCCAAGTACAACACGTGTACACACAAACACTCGGGAGAAACAGTTACACGTGGTGCACATTCACCCCGTGAAAAAATAAACACACAAACTACCAAGCCACAACGCTTTTATTATGCCATGTCACTCGCGTTTTCTGTTTGTTTATTTTCGACTTGTTTGGAGCGGGTGCTTGGATGTACTTTTTCTACGCTATATTTAAACGTTTTTGGTAAACAGAGATGTGGAGAAAAGTGGAAAATTCGGCGGGACCACGTGTGTGGCCCCCGCTTCGCGCTTGTGTATTTTATATTTTAATTTAGAATATTTAGCTTGACATACCATTACTCCCCTTTTTCTCTTAAATATTCGGGTCATCCGCTTTTTTTTTTCATATTTTACATCTACTAAACCTACTAAATGCATTGCTATTTAGAATTTCGACGAAATCACACATACCTACAGGGTGAGTGAACCATCAAAGCTGCGTCGGTCTCCTGCACCCAAGGAAGATACCATCAAACTACTAACAAATACCCCAGTGGCCAAGTTTATTTACTCCATATATTATAAATATTTAGAAAAAATTGAATCTTTTTTTAATATTAGGGGCCGTCCATTAATTACGTGAGGTGTTTTTCTGTTAATTTGAACCTCTCCCTCCCTCTTGATGAGATTTGGTGAAAACCCCCTCCTCCCTCACGTAAGATTTATCCCTAACAATTTTTAAATAATTAATATTCATGTATTTCGATACACCAATATTCGAATATTTTTACATTTTCAAATGCCGAGTTTGACTTCCAAAAATCAAAAGGATCCATTCCTTTATAATAAAAACTTTTACGTCGTCTTTTTCGTTTGTAACGATTTTATAATATCTGAGCAAGCAAAGGGAGCTACTATTCATAAGAAAAGTCGAATCAATAATTTCTCATTACAGCCGAGTTTCATACAAGATTTTATGTTCCTTTTGTGTTGTTTGGAGTCAAACTTGGAAGACTTTCGTAATTTTTCATTTCGTTGCATATTTACTAATACTGTAGTCATTGTTTGGTGTTATTTTTGTTCTCATTTCGATCACTTTTTCTAAAATTCTATGGATTCAAAAATTTGATATCTTAATTCGATATTTTTGCATTTTCAAATGCCAACTTTGAGTTCCAAAATTAAAAAGGATACATTCTTTTACAATAAAAAATAAATAATCATTTTGTAATATATGAGCGAGCGAAGCGAGCTACTATTCATAAACACAAAATCTTGTATGCAACTGGATTGATTATGTAATTTACTGATTTTCATTGTTCATGAATACCACGAAATTTCCACGAAAAGAGTGGTAAATAAATCGTGCGGCAATTGTCTCAATTCGGGGAATCCCATACATAGAAAATATTTAATACTGTCTATATGTTTGTAGAAAACCTTAAAAAAGTAAAATAATAATAAGTTTAATGTTTTTTTATATTTTATGTAATAATAATGTATATTTTTTTAATTAAAAGGTTGGCGTGAGATTTTCAATGACCCCCTGCTCCCTTTAGATGAGATTATACTGGACCCCCCCCCCATTTTGAGCTCACATAATTAATGGACGACCCCTTAGTTATATTAAAAGAATGTGAATGGAATATATTTGAAGTATACAGTGAGCGGCAAAAGTATGGAATAAATTCATAAAAAATTAAACAAAATTTTTGGACGGGTCAATTTTGGTTTATAAAAATGAATATTTTGATCCCAAATTAAATTTCAAGCAGTCATTTGTTTTCGAGTGATGACGTCATCGATATTTTTTTAAAATAGAAACTCCTATTTTTTTTCTTGATTTAGATAGCCCTTTTAATTGTCTAAACAACAGTATAAAAATTTTGTTATCTTAGATAATGAAAGTTTTGAGAAAAAAAAATTGGATTTTTTATGACAAACAAAAACAAGTCAAAAAATCAAGTAGGTAAATCAAACAGTCAAATGGTAGTCAGTTTTTCAGGAAATCGTCTTAGAAACAACATTTTCCTGCTTATTTACCTACTTGATTTTTTGACTTGTTTTTGTTTGTCATAAAAAAAAAACAATTTTTTTTTCTCAAAACTTTCATTATCTAAGATAACAAAATTTTTATACTGACGTTTAGACAATTAAAATGGCTATCTGAATCAAGAAAAAAAATAGGGGCTTTCTATTTAAAAAAAATATCGATGACGTCATCACTCGAAAACAAATGACTGGTTAAAATTTAATTTGGGATAAAAATATTTCTTTTTATAAACCAAAACAGACCCGTCCAAAAAAAAATTAAAGAAAAAATTGTTTTATTTTTAATGAATTTATTCCATACTTTTGCCGCTCACTGAATATTATAGATCTCACTATCAATTCAGCGTCTTTCCATTTTGGAAACTTTCTGCGTCCATTAAAGTATATTAGTGTTTTTGGTTACAGATAGACGGCGGTGGTCTATTTATACCATAATATGCAAAGGATATTGGTACACCATTATTTTATCACTTCCAAATTGAAATGATATATTCCTATTCTTTTTAGCCTCTTTCCATTTCACTATCATTTTAGCGTCCTCAATAGACTTTATACTTTACTATAGCTTCTGCATCCGTTGTATATTTCGTATACTAATTTCAATACATTAAGCGTCCTACAGTGTTGCCAGTTCACAAAAGTGATTTAAGTATGTATGATTTAACTTGAGATTCAGAACTGGACGCGGTAGGTGTCCCCAATTTTTTTTTAAATGTCAGTCACGCATCATAGCTTTGTTATCAATTTCTGTGATATTCCATGTAGAGAAAAACATCTGAAATAATTCATAAATAAAAATAATAATAAAAAATTCAGACGGTTTGGCGGTTGAGGATTTATTGAAAAAGTACTGTAGATTGTCTATAAATCGATTTTTTATACGAACAAAAGCTTGACTTGATTTCAACTAAAATAAGCGTGGGAAATTGATTAAACCCCTGCTCTATAAATTTTAGAATTTGGAGTATTGTTGGAGACATTAAACGACCTTGACTTTTAATTTAGCAATAACAAGTAAAAATATGTCTTTAGAAGTATTTTAACACGATTTGACGTTAAATAGGCGTTATAAAAAGCCGATATATTGAAAAGCTTTAACTGAGGGCCTCAGTTCTGAAATTTTAACAATTTTGCTCCTTTGAAAACCGCATCCTAGCCTATAATAAAACAAAATTATATTTGTTTTTACTTTTGTGTTTTTCACGATCTGCCCAAAAACAAAATTATTGTAATTTGGAGAAAACAGCGGCTTTCGGGTAGCTACTATATACACATATAAAATTCAAATACCCATCACTCACTCATAAAAAAATCTCCGGATCCACTGAATCCATTGCAATGATGAAATTTTGCATTTACTTATTTTACCACGAAGGCGCTCACTTGGAAACGGTTTTTTAAAATTCCATTCCTTATTAAAGGTATAAAAACAACGTGGGAAGTATTAAATAAAATAATAAAATAAAATCACTGTGCGAAGCAGGGACGTACTATGTATCTAGTTTATATATCATATTTTGCATAAACACTTTTTCATTATTGTGCCGTATAAGATGCCCCTGGAACTCTACTTGCAGCAAAATAAACAGCCAAATTGTTGTAATAAAATCCCAACCTTATCAAAGGTTTGCCCTTGCGATTTATTAATGGTCATAGCGAATGCTAACAAGATTGGAAATTTGGCAATAATGTACCAGAATACGTCATATGAATTTTGGGTATTAAAATACGTTTCTCAGTTGATCGTCCAATTAAAATTTTGTAATCAATTGTATTTTGATGCAATCGTTTAACACGCATTCTTGTGCCATTCACTTATGTGATACCAGTCTTTACTATGTACTTCTAATATTCCGAGTTTGCCGAGATTTGTAGGCGATATTTTTGAGGTAAATGCCAGGTAAAAGATGAGTGAGTTGCCCACACGACTCTGAATTCACCGCACATTCAAACCTCAGAGGACGGGCCAAGTTATATTTAGCTGTAGTGGGCCAGTTTCTAAATCAACGCCACTCACGCTACTTCAAGTCTGTGACTGTAATGGACTGGTATCAAATAATCAATAAACCAGTGAAATTTTTGAAAATGAAAACTAATCTAGACCTAGATCTTATCAATGCCTTTTATTTAAAAAATCAATCAGAAAAATCGGTGCAGTACACACTGTTTTATTTGTTACCAATCGACTTATGTTCACCGATTAAATATATAGATATGAGATACAAGACATCATCTTGTGGAGTATTCGATACGGATGGAGATTCTATCTGTATCGCGAGAACTAGATGATGTCATCAGTGGAACTATCTGGAGGCGTCTGGAGGAATGCACCAATCAGGCATCACAGTCACAGTCGGAGTAGAAGATCAGTAGGTCGAGTCGGACAGTTGCCTCTATTTACCTGGAGTGCCGCACGATGTATAAATAAATAAACGGGCCCGTTTACGTGATTTGTAAATAGTGTAAATAATGTATATACTGCAATATATAGTCTAAATAAATTGTAAAAATAATGGAACCCAGAAACGCAACATTAGTATCAGAAGTACAAAGATTTGTAAGAAATAAATAAATCGATATGAAGGTTAACAAGAAATATGAAGTTGGGTACGAAGGAAGAAGAAAGGGTTTGAAGTTACTTGAGAGATAGTTGGAGCACCGTGAGTTATAGAAATAAATGGAAGAAAATCGGATCTTTAGAGAAGAGTGCTTTAAGATCTGGAAAGAAGACAAGAAGCTGGTGTCACTCATTTTCGGATTAGATAACGGTGCTGACTGAACTCGACGCACTTATTCTACTAAAATAAGGAAAGAAATTGAATTTTGAAAAACCGTTTCTTAGTGAGCAAGTGGCCAAATTTGCATTTGAATGGGTTCAGTGGATCCAGAGAATAACCCTCACCCCCACCAACATGTTGCCCCCATTCTGAATGGAATTTCGAAAAGCCGTTTCTTAGTGAGCGCCTACGTAGTAAAATAGTGCGAAACTTTATTGCAATCGGTTCAGTGGATCTGGGGATTAACCCCCCACCCCGGAACCCCCTATTAGAATTGAATTTTTAAAAACCGCTTCTTAATGAGCGCCTACATAGTAAAATAAGTAGAGTGCAAAATTCATTGCAATCGGTTGAGTGGATCTAGCGATTAACCCCCCACCCCGTTACCACCTTTTGGAATGGAATTTTAAAAAACCGTTTGCTAGTGAGCGCCTACGTGGTAAAATAAGTAAGGGTGCAAAATTTCATTGCAATCGGTTCAGTGGATCTAGGGATTAACCCCCCACCCTGTTACCCCCCTTCAAAATGGAATTTTGAAAAGCCGTTTCTTAGTGAGCGTCTACTTGACAAAATAAGGAAGTGTGCAAAATTTTACTGCAATCGGTTACACCCCGTTACACCCCTTAGAAATGGAATTTTGAAAAACCACAATTTAATATATAAGTTCATTTTTTGTATTGTCCTATAAAACTTTTTAATAAAAGGGACTTATCTGTTGGGAAAATACATTACATTATTATTATTATTATAAGAACTTCGAGGGGCACCGATACGTCAACATGGGTGATAGGCGATTTAAGAAGGGTGTCCACTGCTACTAATATCCAAATGCTGTTGTTGCCATATCGCTGGACGCCGAAACAAACCAGATAGCCTGTGCCGATTAATATACTGTATACAATAGCAGCACCGCCAATATATAATTATTATATATAATTCTAATATAATAATTATACACTTTGCGATAATTTGGCGTCCATTTGATTGTTGCTATCAGCCACAGTTTAGAAGATAAAGATTTCTTTTCAGGGAATAGCAAACATACATTCATAGAGGTTTGTAAAAAAATGTGGAGGGCGTAGGAAAAATTAACATGGGATTTCTCTTCAGCGTCCGTATATACGGACGCCTAAAGGCGGCGGACGCTGAAGCATATATAATTTTAAAATGTACGGACGCCGAATGGATAGCAGGATATATAAATTTTTATATATTCTCTGTATATTGTATATATTTATTTGAGATAACAAAAAACTTTTTTTCATGGTGCTGTAAACGGTTCAAACGAAAAAATTAATTTCCTGAGACTTTAATGCATAAAATGAGATGGGTATAACAGCAGGTACATGAATAGCGAATTCCTATATAACGAAAACTCCTTAAAACGTAGAAATTGCTAAGGTCTGTTTGATCTATATTTTTATTATATTGTTTTCTTTTGCGTTCTGTATAACGAAAACTCTTTACATATAATGTAAAATCCCTTCAAGTCCACACTGTATTATATCTTTTATTTTTTAAACAGCGACTACCATTTTTTAAGATGTCATGATTGATAATGAATTAGAATATCTAACATGATGATGACATATACGTATACGTGCAAGGAGCTCACTGAAATAAAACTGAAAAGTTAAAAGTTCAAAATTATTATTAATTGGCAAGATAATTTCTTTAGTTTCTACTACATTAATTGTAACTTGGTTTGTGGCTCTACCAGTCTTTATTTGGCCCATGTGTTCGTTTTGCTGGTCCGTGCTTTGTTTCTCTTGCACGTATATAATTCAGACAAACAAATCTTCGGACAAGAAGGATGTTGGCCAGTTAGGGAAACCCAAAGGGTCCTAAACCATTACCTGCCTGGCGACAATTATTAATTAATTAATAACCGGGCAAATTATAATCTTCTACACTTTATAAAGAATAGAATAGAGTTAAAATATATTAATGTAGTAAAAACGCTAAACTCAAATTTTCTTTTATTGCAGTGGCACCATGTGAAGACGACTAACAGTCTGTATCTGGATTAAAGGGTAACAATAATGATGGAAACGTTGGAGCTGCATCGGTGAGTTTGAACACTTGTGTGGAGTGGAAATTTTAGACCGCTAAATATTTGATGACTCAGTCTATTGTTTAGGTTTGGTAATATCTTATACAGATAAGACAGGTTTTACGATTAGATTTGCAAATACCAACTAACTCCAAAATCTAGAGCCTTTACAAAGATAAACTAAATCCACAAAATTTTCTCAACGTTCTGTCGACCAAACTGCCTTTTCACAAAACACCAGAACAAAATTCCCTTTCATTCTCCCTTCAACCTTCACCGACAAACTCCTTTGAATAATTGAGTTGCTCGCGTAGGCAATGCAACAAATGTCCCGCAATCCGAACAATTAATTTCGAAACACGCCCATATCGACTTCATTGTTGCAAATCGACTTTCTTTAACGACTCCATCACGACACACTCTTAATTAACAATCCTCGCGGTCGATCTCGCCGAAATCCTCTCAAAACGCGAAACGTGCATATGTTAAAATTACGCAGAAAGGCTTCTCGTGTTGGGCGTCACACGAAACCCCTTGTCGCATTAATTTAAATTTGTTGGCGCGACATACGCGTACACGTACGCAGAAATAAAGGACGATTTGTCACGGACCGAGTTTATTACTTGTTATTCGAAAAGCTGCAATAACGACACGGCGGAAATATTTTTGGTCGTTTTTGGATTTCGGACCTGTTTCGTGAAATCCGCGGGGCTCTCGGATGATCGTGGCGGCGACAGATGTTGGCCTACATTGTAGTGTTGGTGCAAAAAAAGTTTTTTTTCCTCAATATACAAATTCTTCACATCGGTGATTCATACACACAGCTTACATCTCACTAACGCTTCGCTTCTGAAGCACGAAACATATATGGGCTGTTCGCAGATCGAATTGTGGTTCTTACTTCTGTGGCTACAAACTGTGCGTAGGTTACGTCGTGCTTCATCTTTCACATTTAGTTATAAGTACACTGGAGGTAACTGCAACCACAATTTTGTTGTCCTAATAAATAAATCTGATAGTATTTTTATTAATTACAACCTATAGTAAAAATTATCTTCTACATTTCAACTTTTAATAGCGCCTCCACCCTTTCTTAACCATTTTTAAATTTTGTCACCAAAACTCCCAAGAGATTTTGGCCATCGAAATACTCTTGTTAAAAGGTGATTTTAGCTGTGTGAAAATATATCAATATCTAATGTGCATTTCGATGAATTTGAGTTGTCGCGACAATTTTTTTTATAAAAAGAACTAAAATGCACAGTAGTAAATCGTTGTAAGTACATACCCTAGATGTAACTGCAACCACAATTTTGTTGTTACAATATATTGGACAACGATTTGTTCAACTTTTAATAGCGCATCCACCATTTCTGAACTGTGAAAACTGTGGATCGTGGATTGTTCTGTTACACAAAGTTCTGTTTTAAATGGAAATTTTATGCCAGTACATATTTCTGATCGAATTTTTGTATATACCATTCCGCATAGGCTGTCGGCTTGCAACCACAATGTCAGATCTGAAAGTGAGGTTTTAATAATGAGTGTGAAAAAACTTCAGTTAAAAATAGAACTTTGTATCACCGTCTGTGTTTTAATACGCGAGCGAAGCGAGCTACACACACTTTCAGTCGCAGTATGGTGGTTGGAAGCCGACAGTTGCTGTTGAAGGCTATATAGAAATTTCCATCTGTAATAGGTACCACATAAATCACAGAAAAAAATCTATTCAAAAACAGAGATTTTTATAACTATCTGTATACACCAAAACGACTCATATATTTTAACTAGCGAGCGAGGTGAGCTACACTTATTATTAAAACCTCACTTTCAGTTCTGGCATGGTGGTTGGAAGCCGACAGCCGCTGCAAAAAGCTATATAGAAAATTCGATCCGAAATATGACTGTGTAATAGCTGTACCCACTATAAGTACACTTTCAGTCCAGGCATGGTGCTTGGAAGCCAAAAGTATTTGCAGAAAGCTATATAAAAAGTTCGATCCAAGTGGAAATCGCAGACAAAATATCTTAAAATCGCTTTATGACAGCTGAAAGTTCTGTTTTAAATGGACTTTTTAGCGAGTTCCACAGTACATATTTTGAATCGAATTTTCTATATAACCTTCTGCTTCCAACCACCATGTCAGAACTGAAAGTGAGTTTTAATGATAAGTGTAGCTCGCTTCGCTCGCTTGTTAAAATATATGGGTCCTTTGGTGTACAGATGATTGTGCAAACTTTGTTTTCAAGTGGATTTTTCTTTTGTGACTTCTGCAGTATTTCAAATCGAATTTTCTGTACAGCCTTCTGCAGGAATGGGTCGGTTTCCAACCACCATGCCGGGACTTGAAGTGAAATTTTAATACTGAATGTAACTCGCCTCGCTCGCGTATTAGAATCTGTCGATCGTTCTATTGCACAAATAGTTACACAATGTTTTGTGCACCTGTGCATCAACAGGTTTTAATACGCGAGCGAAGCGAGCTACACACACTTTCAGTCGCAGTATGATGGTTGGAAGCCGGCAGTTGCTACAGGCTATATTTAGAAAGTTCGATCCATAATACTATAGAAATCACAAAAAATATTCCATTTAAAAACAAAAAAATTTTCTAGCCATCTGTACATCAAGACGACTCATATATTTTAGTACGCGAGCGAAGCGAGCTGTACCCACTATTATAAGTACACTTTCAGTCCAGGCATGGTGCTTGGAAGCGGAAAGTCTCTTCTGTTTTAAATGGACTTTTTTGCGTGTTCCAGAGTATATATTTTGAATCGAATTTTCTATATGACCTTCTGCAGCGGCTGCTGGCTTCCAACCACCATGTCAGAACTTTAAGTGAGTTTTAATGATAAGTGTAGCTCGCTTGACTCGCTTGTTAAAATATATGGGTCGTTTGGTGTACAGATAATTGTGCAAACTTTGTTTTCAAGTGGATTTTTCTTTTGCGATTTCTGCAGTATCTCGTCGAATTTTCGGTATAGCCTTCTGCACGAATGGGTCGGTTTCCAACCACCATGTCGGGACTGGCAGTGAAATTTTAATACTGAATGTAGCTCGCTTCGCTCGCGTATTAGAATCTGTGGATCGTTCTGTTGCACAAATAGTTACGCAATGTTCTGTGCACCTGTGCATCAATAGATTTTAATACGCAAGCGAAGCGAGCTACACACACTTACTTTCAGTCGCAGTTCGATGCAAGTGGAAATCGCGGACAAAATTCCAATGAAAAACAAAGTTCTTGGAAAGCCTGAGATATTAGGGAACATGAGAATTTGAAGAAATTTAAATCTTGGAAAACGTGAGAATTTAGGGAACTTGAGACCTTGAATAGCCAAAGAACTTGAGATGAAGTGAAAGAACCTGAAATTTTGAAAAACCTAAGGTCTCAAATATATCAATATTTTTATTAGTAAGAAGAGAGAAAAATGCTGTATCACTTACATCTCACTGACACTTGCTTGTCTTGTGTAGTTCAGAATATATGTATATAAATTCACACCGTTGGTTGTGGTTCCTACCTCTGTGGTTAGATATCCTGCCAGATATGATGGCGTTAGCGAATCACATTCAATAGCTGTAGAACACACACTAGAGGTAACTGTAACCACTATTTTATTGGAAAAAATGTATCCAAAATTAAGGTTTTATTTCAGTAGGAGCGAAACTGAAATCTGTTTTTGTTATATCCTCAGAAGCTAAGTTTATTTATTTTGTATATATTATAAGTATATATTTTAGTACTATATATGTTATGTAGTACTATGAATATTTTGCTTAGTATATTTTTATATATTCTCTGCTCGATTCTTTGTATATTGTATAATTATATTTATTTGAGATAACAAAAAAAACTTTTTGATAAATTTTCCGACTTTATTGGATAAATTGAGCTGGGTGTAACATCATGTATCAGGTACATAATTATAAGTACAGTGTAAACTCAATATAGCGAACTCTTATATAACAGAAAACTCCTTAAAACGTAGAAAATGATAAGGTTTGTTTGGTTTATATTGTTATTATATTGTTTTCTTTTTCTCTCGAAAACTCTTGATAACGTAAAAAAATACCCGGTCCCTTCAATTTCGCTATACAGTGTGGAAATTAAGTAAGGAATAAATTCAGTAACTCCCTTAGTATTTGTATTAGAAATAAAAATTAAAAAGCGTCTGGTATGGTAAATTATAGCACACCCGAGGAATGTATACTAATTTTTTTCATTAGATTTTTTGACAGTTATGACGTCATCAATATTTTTTTATAATGGCAACCTATTTTTTTTTATTTTACATTCGCGAAGAGTTTTTTATTCTGTTTTCAACGTTATTAAATAGTTTACATAAGGAAAAAATGAATTAAAACTGGGCTAAAGTTCAGACTAGTAAACTTTCAAAAAATTAACAGAGCTGTCTAATGTTATCGGAATTTAAGAAAAAACCATACACATACCAATACAATGTTGCCAAGTCCTGAATTGGTACAAAACAATTGTGTCTGAACTGTTTTTCTCTGATTAAATAATAAATGAACTTCTAAATAATAATATCTGGTTGCAACAGGATGGTGCTCCACCACAATACGCCCGGTACGGCGTTATTTGGACGAAGTGTTCCCAAGAAGATGAATAGAAGGTCCCCAGATCGAAGCCCGTTAGATTTTTGTCTATGGGGGCACTCAAAAAGCAAGTTGTATCAAAACCGAGCCAACAATTTGGATGATCTTGCAGGAAAAGTTCGAGATGAGTGCAGTTTAATAACTCCCCAAACCCTTCGAAACGTATTGGCTGCTTTTTATGATTCCGGTTCGTAACCTTCAACTCTGTGTCGGGTATAGTTGGTTGCATTCTTTGTTATTGTTGTTACCTTTCCTCCTGTCTTTCTTCTATGCCTCTTTTCCTCTCTTTCCTGCTTTGTTCATTTTTTTTTCATTTAGTTTATTTTCCCCAAATTTTTCCTCGTTTCTTCTGTTCCACCTGTTCTCGTGTTGATCGGTAATCTAGGAACCCGCTTGTCGCTGCCGGACTATAAAATCTATAATATTTATATTCAATTTTCCATAGTAAATTAAATTTGGCGGTTGCAACTTCTGTTATTTGATATTGTGGAGTTACTTTAAACCAAGGACAAATTTTAATGCAATAGGGTTTTTGACATATCAAAACGAACATTACTATTTAACCGGAAAACTCCCAAGAAACTTTATCTATTTATTAAAATATAATGTCAGAGATTGACCCTCCCCCTCTATGCTGGCCCACCACGCACTTTATTCAGAACAATAACAACAAAATCGAGAGGTACTACGAAACAGGTAATCCCTGGTGCGCCTCCTTCGTGACTCTGCTCGTAACTGTCCGTTCGTTACGTCACGTGATTGTCCCAGCACATATCTCCGATTTCACCCAAGTTTAGTGTATGCAACCAACTTGGCGTTTCACAATATAATTCTTGATTGTCCAGCTAGTTTTATTTTGTGGCATGTTTTCATATGGCACCACCCTCCTAATAGAATTGATATTTATTAATAATAATTAATAAATTTACATGAATTCTTATTTCTTTCCGAATGTTCAGTTTCCTAATGCTCTTAATAATCTCAGTACCTTTTTATAATGCTTTACTGTATTTTTCCAAAATTTTATTAAGCATTAATTAAGTACTAATTAGGTACTAATAAATACAACTGAAAACGCAGAGTCTAAACTCCTTGTGTTGTTCGAAATGGTAATGACTGGAATGAAATTGTAACCTAGAAGCAATGCGGTTTGATTAGGTATAAGAATTTGTTATAAGTCTATCTGTGATGTTTCACTTCTAAAAGGCGTGGAGGCCACGTCTGCCTTATCTTGAAGAAGATTGTATAATTAGATTGAGGTGGTTTGTAGGTACAAATCATGACTACATGCCGATTATCTAGTTCTGAAAGTAAGGGTATATCGCCGCGTGTTAGAAGTGTCGAAATTTTCCCTCTGTTTCTTCTTGAACAATCTTGAAATTTTGGTCCACTAAGACAAACCCTTTACAACTACCAGACTCTTCTTCAAGTTGATAAAATCTCATATCACAGGCTCATGGTGGCTGGTGGCCTCTCTGTCGACTATACTCTTGAGAGGTTTTTGAAATTTCTGGCATTTCGTATGTTGCACTCTTGAACTGTCTTGAATTTGAGGATTTGAATGGTAGAAGTACCAAGGCCTTATTGAACTTTCTCAAAAAGATGTTCGACGCTCGAATTGATTTGGATCTCCTAACCTTTTTGAAAATAAATAAAGATCATACTATAATTTGTTAATTTTTATTTTTTTTTTTGAAGATGGTGCTATATTGCTCCCGAGTTGGGCCACCAGCTATCTAATTTAAGTCCATCTTCAAGCGATGTCTCCATATTTTAGTATTTTTCAGGTTGCTCTGTTGGAGAACCTGGGTTTTCAGGCGAGAGCAGGATGCTATTTCATAAATTATTTTTCTTTAATTCTCACTGGACGTATTAATTTCCTTGCAGAGATTTAAATCATCATTTATACGCATAATTGGTGTATCGTCAATCGAGACAGGAAGATTATAGAAGATTATGTTATTAGCTCCAGATCGACGGTAATTATCAGTGATTTTATTCATTAGCTCCTCCTGCGACAACAGGTTGGAAGACACACGAGCAGTTTTGGTTGTTAAATTGCCTTTATCTTTGACGGATCATAAATTATTCCAATTTCAATTATGCCAGAGGACAACAATTTATCGATTACACATTTTCACACCATTCACATTCATTCGCAGTGGTGAATAGTGGAATCGCATTTTGTGGTCCAATCTAAGAGTCTACAATACGTATGAACGAAGAATCGAACACGTACTTTGTAGGTGATAATAAGATTGCGAATTGTACTGTAAGTCGTAGTACCACTGGATCGTGAGCGAGAGTCGATTATACTGCATATTGAACAACATCATTCTTTCGTTATGCTATTTCCACGGAACGTGTCTGCTCCGTATTCTATCAGCATAGGTGGCTGTTTTGTCACATAATAGATAAATGTACTGTCCTTTCTGATTACATTTACATAAATAAACGTTAAAAAATTGTGCCCCCGAGATGGCCTTTAAAAAAGCAATTCCATAATTGACTCCGACCGCAAAATTAGAGTTGTTGGGTCCGTTTTATATTTTTTCAGTTTGTAAACCATCACAGAGGTTGTTGAATGTATATTTTCAGTTGAACGTCCGTTATTTTTATACTGCACCATACATAATTACACGAATTTTTAAAATACCCGCAGCTACAACAGGAACATTCTCCCGGTCAAAATTATTACGAGTCGTTTTTTCGTTCCTCTCCCCACAGAAATCGCAAGCTGTTTGCTCGCCAACTTTACAAATACCACACCTCTGAGCTTAACGTTGTTGACTCTTGTGACCGAGTCTCTACATTAAGCTCCACAATTTCCGGTAATTTACGTCCTGCGTGTGCAAACCCGAAATTAAATTATGATATACTACTTACTCTGCGAAGTGGGGCCGGGAATTATGGTTTCGGGAACAAGGAAAGTTCAGTACCAACGACGGTGACTTTTCCCCGAGCAGTGTCGTAAATCTGGGAAGCGTCCATCGCCCATAAGAAATTAATTACCACGTCGAGGCCGTCCGAGCCCACCGGTAGCCGCAACCACAAATAAATATTCAAAATGGGCCAGTTATGACGTCCATCGTAATTAAAATTTCCAATCGCTACAGTTAATTCGATTTTATCGCGGCTTTATTAATACAAGATGATAAATTATCTTTCGAAACTGGTAATGATAATAATGGAAGTGATTAAAACCGGCGTCTGGGGTTCCTTCGCATTTGTCGGAAGTGCCGAACGAACGAGTTTATTAGAATAAAGCTGTCACATTTCGTCATATCCTCGCCTCGATCGTTCGAGGAATGCATGGAGTGTCCATGTCCATATGGTGCAGCCCACGCATCTCGAATCGATCATTTGCATTCCGTAAGAGAGATTGATTGTGTGTGTGTTGGATGGCGAAGGTGAAATGCAAAAATGTCTTGCAAAACCGTGCCTCTTGCGATTCTGTACCATTGGGAACGTGAACGTGACGCGCTCTGATAAGGACGAAACGTAATTGATTGTTGGCTTGCGAAAGGATAAGAGACTGTTCTTCGGAGCTTGCGAAATTATTATTTTATTTATGGAGAGGCGTGAGAGATAGGAGGAATGCGGGAAGTTCGCTTGGGAGCAACGCCGCTTTCTTCGTTTATGTCTTTCTTTTTTTGCTGGTTCCTCTGATATGAGCTCCAATCGTCAAACCCGTCATCTTTCTGAGTTCTCATACATACTACTTAGTAAGCAAACCTTGCACATGTTATGCTACACACTTAATTACGGCGAACGAGGTGAAGACACCGAGCTCAAAATATCCAGCGTAATCGAAACAAAATTGTAAACTGGGACGTTTTTCCTAAAACTGGGAAACCAGATGTTTCGCTTCTTCGCGAACCTTGCCAAACCAAAAAACGATTAATTTTGTCACCAGAAGGCTACGAGCGCTGTTCGTCTTTTTGTCGCCCTAAGAATAAACCTGAAGGCGTGGCCGTCTTCTGCAGGAATAACTCGAAAACAAAGCGTCCACACTATGGAAGCAAACTTTGTTGGAAATGTGTTTGAGGGATCTGGGGCAGAAAATTAGATGTTTTGGAAATTTTTTGACAGTTTAAAATTTTAAAATGTATGGCAGTAATAACTTTTATATATTTTTTCTCCAACATGACTTTTTCAAAAAATCTTCAGCCAATCTAAACTGTTTACCAAAAAAGAAGTTAGTAAATAAAAATTTGTGTGTTATTGTCCCTGTAACGGCTGTAATATCCGTGTGTTTAACTTCGTTGCTCATTAACCTGTTTCCAGGAACTTGTTGAAGAAACTCCCATTTTCAAACCATGAACATCATTGAAAATTACAGGTCTATTGAATTATTGCCATTATATCCGCAGCCTTTTCAAGCCATGTATTTTAACTGTACACCCACATTTCTACTTGAATTGGGATTACTCAACATGCTTTTGTTGGAAATATTTCTGTGAATTCATTGTCTCAAATCGTACGAGTTGAGTGGATCTGATTTTGAGATTGTTCTAAACCGTTGTAGTTATTGTAGATACTTTGCAGTTTGTTGAAGGTTTACATTTTTACTATAAGATGTATTTAAAAGATTCAATTACAAAATAAGTGTTCAAAGAGAATTGCCAGCTCAAGTAATGCGTCGCTCGAATCTACAAGCCATGAAAATTTGAAAATATCTTGGAAGCATTCTTGGAAGAAATCATTCCTTTATACTTTGTACAAACGAAACACACTAATTTATTAAATACATACTTCTAATAGATAATAGTTATTTATTATACGAGTTCCTGTATAAATTGGGTGATATCCGGCACGAGGGCTTAATAAAGCACGAGTGAAACGAGTGAATTTTTAAGCCCGAGTGCCCGAAAGCACGCAAATTTACACAGAACGAGTGTAATACAACGTTTTATAGTTCGACACAACTCCGGAAAGTCTTTAAATTGCTTAAAATCCATAAAAATAGTGTGACGTTTATCTTACATTTTCTTATTGCCTGTGATGAGATCATAATTTGAAAATTCTGACAGTGTCGAACTATAAAAAACTATTTCTGTCCCACATTCTCAGGTGCATATCTTTACTTGTCAATTCTTCAGATCTTTTCGAGGGGCTGTTAACTTGGGAAAAAATTGTACAACTAATTCCACATGGAATTAATTCAAGGTAATCACGAACAATTCCGGTAATTCCGATTCCAGGAATTAATTCGCATGTAATCGTGGTAATCGCAGTAATTCGTAGGTAATTCGAATAATCAGGAAATAATTCCCACAAAAAGTAACTAATTCCGGTAATCAACAGGTAATTCCGGTAATTCCAACAAAAGATGAAGCACTTCATTCAATGGAGTAGTATACATAATTTTGAAACTTTTTTTATAAATAAAACTGCTTAAAATAGAGTACTCCTATTTTTTGGTTTTGCAAATCATAACCGTTTTCATGAAATAAATGTACAACGTATACAAACGTTTTCTACAAGATAATTCAGCCAACTAAAGTGTCATTTGTGCAACATCATTAAATATTGGGAAACTGTTAAGGCCACGTGTTCGGAACCAAGAAGACCCACTCATCCAATTTCCAAAATTATCAATGAAATAGCGACCCATCTCTTTAGAAAATATGACAATGTATCTCTATCCCGTTGGGTTAAATGATCTGGAATTACAAATGCTTTAACTTTACGTTAATTACAAAAATGTTTCTTAATATTAATGTAAAGTGGAAATAGTAAAAACAGTTCAAACTAATTTGTTTTGGTACAACGTATACAAGCGTTTTCTACAAGATAATTCAGCCAACCAAAGTGTAATTTGTGCAACATCATTAAATATTGGGAAACTGTTAAGGCCACGTGCTCGGAACCAAGAAGACCCACTCATCCATTTTCCAAAATTATCAATGAAATAGCGACCCATCTCTTTAGAAAATATGACAATGTATCTCTATCCCGTTGGGTTAAATGATCTGGAATTACAAATGCTTTAACTTTACGTTAATTACAAAAATGTTTCTTAATATTAATGTAAAGTGGAAATAGTAAAAACAGTTCAAACTAATTTGTTTTGGTACAACGTATACAAGCGTTTTCTACAAGATAATTCAGCCAACCAAAGTGTAATTTGTGCAACATCATTAAATATTGGAAAACTGTTAAGGCCACGTATTAGGAACCAAGAAGACCAACTCATCCAATTTCCAAAATTATCAATGAAATAGCGACCCATCTCTTTAGAAAATATGGCAATGTATCTCTATGTCGGTTGGTCAAATGATCTGGAAATACAAATGCATTAACTTCATGTTAATGACAAAATTGTATCTTAATATTAATGTAAAAGTGGAGATAGTAAAAATAGTTCAAACTAATTTGTTTTGGTACAACGTATACAAGCGTTTTCTACAAGATAATTCAGCCAACCAAAGTGTCATTTGTGCAACATCATTAAATATTGGGAAACTGTTAAGGCCACGTGTTCGGAACCAAGAAGACCCACTCATCCAATTTCCAAAATTATCAATGAAATAGCGACCCATCTCTTTAGAAAATATGGCAATGTATTTCTATGCCGGTTGGTTAAATGATCTGGAAATACAAATGCATTAACTTCATGTTAATGACAAAATTGTATCTTAATATTAATGTAAAAGTGGAGATAGTAAAAATAGTTCAAACTAATTTGTTTTGGTACAACGTATACAAGCGTTTTCTACAAGATAATTCAGCCAACCAAAGTGTCATTTGTGCAACATCATTAAATATTGGGAAACTGTTAAGGCCACGTGTTCGGAACCAAGAAGACCCACTTATCAATTTTCCAAAATTATCAATGAAATAGCGACCCATCTCTTTAGAAAATATGGCAATGTATCTCTATGTCGGTTGGTCAAATGATCTGGAAATACAAATGCATTAACTTCATGTTAATGACAAAATTGTTTCTTAATATTAATGTAAAAGTGGAGATAGTAAAAATAGTTCAAACTAATTTGTTTTGGTACAACGTATTCATGCGTTTTCTACAAGATAATTCAGCCAACCAAAGTGTCATTTGTGCAACATCATTAAATATTGGAAAACTGTTAAGGCCACGTATTAGGAACCAAGAAGACCAACTCATCCAATTTCCAAAATTATCAATGAAATAGCGACCCATTTCTTTAGAAAATATAGCAATGTATCTCTATGTCGGTTGGTCAAATGATCTGGAAATACAAATGCATTAACTTCATGTTAATGACAAAATTGTATCTTAATATTAATGTAAAAGTGGAGATAGTAAAAATAGTTCAAACTAATTTGTTTTGGTACAACGTATTCATGCGTTTTCTACAAGATAATTCAGCCAACCAAAGTGTCATTGGTGCAACATCATTAAATATTGGGAAACTGTTAACGCCACGTGTTCGGAACCAAGAAGACCCACTCATCCAATTTCCAAAATTATCAATGAAATAGCGACCCATCTCTTTAGAAAATATGGCAATGTATCTCTATGTCGGTTGGTCAAATAATCTGGAAATACAAATGCATTAACTTCACGTTAATGACAAAATTGTTTCTTAATATTAATGGAAAAGTGGAGATAGTGAAGATAGTTCAAACTAATTTGTTTTGGTACAACGTATACAAGCGTTTTCTACAAGATAATTCAGCCAACCAAAGTGTAATTTGTGCAACATCATTAAATATTGGGAAACTGTTAAGGCCACGTGTTCGGAACCAAGAAGACCCACTCATCCAATTTCCAAAATTATCAATGAAATAGCGACCCATTTCTTTAGAAAATATAGCAATGTATCTCTATGTCGGTTGGTCAAATGATCTGGAAATACAAATGCATTAACTTCATGTTAATGACAAAATTGTATCTTAATATTAATGTAAAAGTGGAGATAGTAAAAATAGTTCAAACTAATTTGTTTTGGTACAACGTATACAAGCGTTTTCTACAAGATAATTCAGCCAACCAAAGTGTAATTTGTGCAACATCATTAAATATTGGGAAACTGTTAAGGCCACGTGCTCGGAACCAAGAAGACCCACTTATCCATTTTCCAAAATTATCAATGAAATAGCGACCCATCTCTTTAGAAAATATGACAATGTATCTCTATCCCGTTGGGTTAAATGATCTGGAATTACAAATGCTTTAACTTTACGTTAATTACAAAAATGTTTCTTAATATTAATGTAAAGTGGAAATAGTAAAAACAGTTCAAACTAATTTGTTTTGGTACAACGTATACAAGCGTTTTCTACAAGATAATTCAGCCAACCAAAGTGTAATTTGTGCAACATCATTAAATATTGGAAAACTGTTAAGGCCACGTATTAGGAACCAAGAAGACCAACTCATCCAATTTCCAAAATTATCAATGAAATAGCGACCCATCTCTTTAGAAAATATGGCAATGTATCTCTATGTCGGTTGGTCAAATGATCTGGAAATACAAATGCATTAACTTCATATTAATGACAAAATTGTATCTTAATATTAATGTAAAAGTGGAGATAGTAAAAATAGTTCAAACTAATTTGTTTTGGTACAACGTATACAAGCGTTTTCTACAAGATAATTCAGCCAACCAAAGTGTCATTTGTGCAACATCATTAAATATTGGAAAACTGTTAAGGCCACGTATTAGGAACCAAGAAGACCAACTCATCCAATTTCCAAAATTATCAATGAAATAGCGACCCATCTCTTTAGAAAATATGGCAATGTATCTCTATGTCGGTTGGTCAAATGATCTGGAAATACAAATGCATTAACTTCATGTTAATGACAAAATTGTATCTTAATATTAATGTAAAAGTGGAGATAGTAAAAATAGTTCAAACTAATTTGTTTTGGTACAACGTATACAAGCGTTTTCTACAAGATAATTCAGCCAACCAAAGTGTCATTTGTGCAACATCATTAAATATTGGGAAACTGTTAAGGCCACGTGTTCGGAACCAAGAAGACCCACTTATCAATTTTCCAAAATTATCAATGAAATAGCGACCCATCTCTTTAGAAAATATGGCAATGTATTTCTATGTCGGTTGGTCAAATGATCTGGAAATACAAATGCATTAACTTCATGTTAATGACAAAATTGTTTCTTAATATTAATGTAAAAGTGGAGATAGTAAAAATAGTTCAAACTAATTTGTTTTGGTACAACGTATTCATGCGTTTTCTACAAGATAATTCAGCCAACCAAAGTGTCATTGGTGCAACATCATTAAATATTGGGAAACTGTTAACGCCACGTGTTCGGAACCAAGAAGACCCACTCATCCAATTTCCAAAATTATCAATGAAATAGCGACCCATCTCTTTAGAAAATATGGCAATGTATCTCTATGTCGGTTGGTCAAATAATCTGGAAATACAAATGCATTAACTTCACGTTAATGACAAAATTGTTTCTTAATATTAATGGAAAAGTGGAGATAGTGAAGATAGTTCAAACTAATTTGTTTTGGTACAACGTATACAAGCGTTTTCTACAAGATAATTCAGCCAACCAAAGTGTAATTTGTGCAACATCATTAAATATTGGGAAACTGTTTAGGCCACGTGTTCGGAACCAAGAAGACCCACTCATCCAATTTCCAAAATTATCAATGAAATAGCGACCCATCTCTTTAGAAAATATGGCAATGTATCTCTATGTCGGTTGGTCAAATGATCTGGAAATACAAATGCATTAACTTCATGTTAATGACAAAATTGTATCTTAATATTAATGTAAAAGTGGAGATAGTAAAAATAGTTCAAACTAATTTGTTTTGGTACAACGTATACAAGCGTTTTCTACAAGATAATTCAGCCAACCAAAGTGTCATTTGTGCAACATCATTAAATATTGGGAAACTGTTAAGGCCACGTGTTCGGAACCAAGAAGACCCACTTATCAATTTTCCAAAATTATCAATGAAATAGCGACCCATCTCTTTAGAAAATATGACAATGTATCTCTCTGCCGGTTGGTTAAATGATCTGGAAATACAAATGCATTAACTTCATGTTAATGACAAAATTGTTTCTTAATATAAATGGAAAAGTGGACATAGTAAAAATAGTTCAAACTAATTTGTTTTGGTACAACGTATACAAGCGTTTTCTACAAGATAATTCAGCCAACCAAAGTGTAATTTGTGCAACATCATTAAATATTGGAAAACTGTTAAGGCCACGTGTTCGGAACCAAGACGACCCACTCATCCAATTTCCAAAATTATGAATGAAATAGCGACCCATCTTTTTAGAAAATATGGCAATGTATCTCTATGTCGGTTGGTCAAATGATCTGGAAATACAAATGCATTAACTTCATGTTAATGACAAAATTGTATCTTAATATTAATGTAAAAGTGGAGATAGTAAAAATAGTTCAAACTAATTTGTTTTGGTACAACGTATACAAGCGTTTTCTACAAGATAATTCAGCCAACCAAAGTGTAATTTGTGCAACATCATTAAATATTGGGAAACTGTTAAGGCCACGTGTTCGGAACCAAGAAGACCCACTCATCCATTTTCCAAAATTATCAATGAAATAGCGACCCATCTCTTTAGAAAATATGGCAATGTATCTCTATCCCGTTGGGTTAAATAATCTGGAATTACAAATGCTTTAACTTTACGTTAATGACAAAAATGTTTCTTAATCTTAATGTAAAGTGGGGATAGTAAAAACAGTTCAAACTAATTTGTTTTGGGACAACGTATACAAGCGTTTTCTACAAGATAATTCAGCCAACCAAAGTGTCATTTGTGCAACATCATTAAATATTGGGAAACTGTTAAGGCCACGTGTTCGGAACCAAGAAGACCCACTCATCCAATTTCCAAAATTATCAATGAAATAGCGACCCATCTCTTTAGAAAATATAGCAATGTATCTCTATGTCTGTTGGTCAAATGATCCGGAAATACAAATGCATTAACTTCATGTTAATGAAAAAATTGTATCTTAATATTAATGTAAAAGTGGAGATAGTAAAAATAGTTCAAACTAATTTGTTTTGGTACAACGTACACAAGCGTTTTCTACAAGATAACTCAGCCAACCAAAGTGTCATTTGTGCAACATGATTAAATATTGGAAAACTGTTAAGGCCACGTGTTCGGAGCCAAGACGACCCACTCATCCAATTTCCAAAATTATCAATGAAATAGCGACCCATCTCTTTAGAAAATATGACAATGTATCTCTATGCCGGTTGGTTAAATGATCTGGAAATACAAATGCATTAACTTCACGTTAATGACAAAAATGTTTCTTAATATTAATGTAAAGTGGGGATAGTAAAAACAGTTCAAACTAATTTGTTTTGGGACAACGTATACAAGCGTTTTCTACAAGATAATTCAGCCAACCAAAGTGTCATTTGTGCAACATCATTAAATATTGGGAAACTGTTAAGGCCACGTGTTCGGAACCAAGAAGACCCACTCATCCAATTTCCAAAATTATCAATGAAATAGCGACCCATCTCTTTAGAAAATATGACAATGTATCTCTATGCCGGTTGGTTAAATGATCTGGAAATACAAATGCATTAACTTCATGTTAATGACAAAATAAAACCTGGATGTAATTCAAGTAATTCCAGAATAATTCCATATTATTTGAAGGTAATTCCAGTAACTCTAGAGTAATTCCGGTAATTCCAGTAATTCACGAGTACTTCCTGTAATCACGAGTACTTCCATAATTTTGAGTACTTGAAATAATTCCATGTAATTCCAAACTAATTCCGGCAATTCCGATAATGCTCGGAATTAATTCTCGCAAGATGTACAGCTAATTCCATAGTTAACAGCCCCTCGGATCTTTTAGAGTTTCAGGTTTCAAAAGTTTCAAATTTTCAAATGTTGTTTATTGTCAACACACAACTTTTTCCTGTTCTTTTTTTTATTTTTTATTCCTCGTCTCTTTATCGTTAAACCTTTGATTCATTTTTCATCATTTTCGTTTTTTTTTTCTTCTTCCCTAATCCCTTCTCTACATACCTCATTCTTCGGTTTTCCAAACTTAAGCTTGGTTTTGACCATATTTTCTCTCTTTTTACCTTTGAGTCTATCTTGCGGTTTTTTTTTATTTCCCTGAAATTAATTTCCCTTAATTCCCTTAACTGCTAGTTCTTTGTTCCCTTTGTCAAGTGGTTTCTTATTAATTTCGTTTTCTAACTTTTAGCGTTTGTGTTTTATGTACTTTTAGTATATACAGTTTAATTTATATTTTATTTAAATTGTCAAATTATTAAAGCTTGCATATTTGACATATTACATGACCACATTTATTTAGAAGTAATTCCTTTAATTCTATTTTCCATTAAATGGGTTTAGATGTTTCTTTGACTATCCTGAAATTTTTGCTGCAAGCCAAAATTTAAGGATACGTATTTTCACGAGTATTTTCACAACAACAGCAACAAGCGGAAGTGACGAATAATAATAATCGAAAGAGACAGTCCACGTGACATATAATATTTTAAAACAATAAATTACTTTTACAGGGTTTATATACCACATCATTTTGGTAATTTCACAAATTCACTTGAAATCACAAGAAATAACCAATAAGCACATAGGAGATATTAAGTAAAAGAGGAAGAAGAAGCGGTTGTCCAGTTACACTAATAAACAATTGTTAAAGTCAATAGTTGGTTACTCCTCCTCGATGTTCCAGACATTCCCTCTAAGTTCTTCCAAAGTGGAAAGTGAACTTTTTAGTCAAATCCCGTATATTTAAAATTGCGGATAAATCAGGTGATCTTGAAAGCCAGTGAAGGACATTGACTTTAGAGTCTCTAAGATAATCAGGAGGAACGCTTGTGCCATGAGCTCAACCACTGTCTTGTTGAAAAATGAGGATTTGTAGGATCTCAGGATAGGCTATAAGAAGTTCCGTTCAGAATATATTATAATTCCGTTTTCTTGAAAAATAGTGGGGCCGGTCATTTCAGTTTATAAAAGGACACTTTCTGACGTCGGCAGATTTTAAATGGCCACGCCAACTTTTTCTTTCGGATTCTGGTAGATTTTTTATATATCATTAACTTGTTGACACTAATTTTTCGTAAATAGCATTTTAAATATTTTCTTCCTTTTTTATATGTCTAACAAAATTTTTGAGTCAAAAAATTGTTGTCATTCTAATACCATTAGTCAATGAGTCAGTTGTGGGTGCGGAGGCCCACCCGCCCACCGCATTCACATGTGGTGCCATGAACGAAATGGTTTTTAGTCCCAAAGATCAACTGTGAAATACAAGAAACGGAATGTGGATGCAATAGGAAAATGGTTGTCATTCCGAACCGGTTTGTCAACCATTTATTGGATTTATTCTCATTACTGGTATAACTGTGTGACTAAAAAGCGTATGGTTCTGGCTCCGTTTGTGAGTGCGGTGGGCGGGTGGGCCGCCCTGTCCACTAGACTCATCGACTGACTAAATGGTTGAGAAATAACAACCATTTATTGATTTTTTTTCCTAGCATAAATAGCATCCGCATTATTTAAATATTTGGGCAGGTCATTGATAAATATTCGAAAAGGGTCAGAAGTTAAGATGACCCCTGTGGCGCACCACACTTGAATTACTTTCTGAATTCGAACTAGAGAAATCGCTCTTTCATACCAAATACGGATGGTCATTTTGCCGTAAAAATATTCCCGTTTTTTGCCACAACCACGGCGCGTCGACGTATAATTGATTCGAATGGAACCGGCAGAGTCATCATAAAATCCTCCCGTGTCAGTTTCAAAATTCATTCGTGACGTCTTCATAATTAGCCGGTAACAATGGGGCTTTTAGATGCGACCAATATGGCATGATAAGTTGAAAATCCATTAAGACGCCATATTTGTCCGAAACGGTGTTGCCGCTGCTTAATTAACGAGTCGAGGGGAAATTCGAGGTTGGCAATTAATTTTATTGACTTTGCCACACCGTCGACAAACACTCCAGGCCAAGTGGACAAATTGCGGCGAAGGTGGTGTTTGGTCAAGAAACAAAGACTCAAATTGCGGGAACGCTGTTCTTCATTTTTGGTAATTAATTTTATTATCGAGAACGCTTCAAACGAAAGCCCGGTCTTGTTCTTAATAACGCTGCGTGTGTACGAGTTAATCATTGTCGCTTGTTTTCGTTTAATTAACACGGAAAAATCTGGGCAAACCCACAGAAGGAACAGGTTTGGAAACAGGCTTAATTGAAATCCGAAAACGAGATAATTATTAATGATAGTTTTCGTTGTGCAAACGCCACTTTTCTAGAGAAAAGTTAAATGTATTCATTCCGGCGACATAAATCAGGATTAAATAAGTGATAAATAACCGGATAAATCACAATATTTCAAATATAGTTTCAATTATATCACTTGGATCCTGGGGGTTGAGCTACCTACCAGGCGCGTCTCCAGGTGGCGGATAGGAGAATGGCTAGAGTCTTCACCGACTTTAGTTAGTGGGGGGTTAGTAGGGAGGACCAAGGTCTAAAACCCTTGCTGCGCCGAACGAAAGCCTCTCGCCGCGGACCAGCTCGCGACACATACCGTAAACCGCCTGACCTGTGCAACGACCCTCCACACATGGTGGGGGTAGTGCAGGCAGGGGGCACGGGGGCTTGGCTTCATTGTCTGGCCGCGTGGATGAGGTACCACTATAAAAACCTCCCCAATCTTAAGGTATTGCGCGCGCCGAAAAGATGCATGGCCGGGGGGCAGCTCGGCCACTAGCGGCAGACCTCAGGGCACCAGGCGAACCCTGTTGTATGTAGCCTTCTATGCGTACAGAGGGCACTGCGCATAGTGACCACCCTTTCCCTCCTACTCGTGGGACCATTTATGGATACCGAAGTAAACGAAAACCAACCAAACACACCCCTGGGAGGAGGTTCCGAAAGGACGGATCCACCCAGGAGATTGTCCGGAGCTGCCAAAAGACGGCTCCAGAAACAAAAACAGAAGGGTTTGCAACCTGCTGGTGGACAGGGGGCCGCAAGGACCCCAGGCTCTACAGCGGGCACAAGCTCGACTGCGGAACCGGGAACCAGTACCGGAAGCAGGGGGAATTCTCTGGCAGTCGGGGGCAAAAAACGCCGACGACTGCCAGAGGGCACTCCCAGCGACAAAACACGTCCGCCAAAAAGGAGGGGTGGGCCTACCAGGCCCACTGTATCATTTGCGGCGGCCGTGTCGGATATCCAGATGGCAATTTTGCCGCATGGATATCCAGCAAACGTCCTCAGCGAGGATCAGGCGGATCTGATCAAGACCGCACTGATTCAGGCTCTGGACGAAATACAAGAAGGGGAGCCTGCACCCAGGTTCTCCGCCGTAAATTTCCGGGGGGGCTACCTGCTCGCCTCCTGCGCCGACCAGCCCACCAGGGAATGGCTGGTGCGGGTGGTCACAGGTAGCGTACCCTGGGAAGGGGCGGAACTTAGTGTTGTCGACGCTAAGGACGTCCCGAAACCCGTGAGGGTGATGACATGGATTCCGGGGCCTGAACAGGAACCGGAAGTCGTGTTGCGGCGTCTTAAGACACAAAATCCAGGTCTTAAGACAGAAAGCTGGTCAGTAGTGAATAGGAGGCTGGACCCCAGGGGACAGCAACTTATCATCCTACTGGATGAGCACTCCTGGACTAAAATCCGGGAGGAGCTGCAATGCAGGCCATACCTGAATCTCTCCAGGGTGGTGTTTAAAGCCCTGGGGAGAGGCAGGCAAGAATCCGAAGGGATGGAGGTTGAGGAGGGGGGGACCGCAAGGAATACTCCCGATCCGACACCCGAATCCCAAGGAGACGAACAAGGGGCCGAATAGGACCCTTGTGTCATCCGAGGGGATGAAGAAAAACGTGGGCATCTTCAAGGCCTTACAGATAAACATGCATCACTGCAAGGCGGCGTCAGCTGCTCTGCAAAGATACATAACTAATAGCGATATTGATATCGTGCTGATTCAGGAACCATGGGTATATAGGGACCAGATCAGAGGACTCAGGATGGGGAACGAATGGGAGCTCTTAACACCAGGAGGAAGTCATCCAAGAGCTTGCATACTTGCAAAGACAAAAACGAATACACTGCCAATGTGGGGGCTTAGTGGTCAGGACCTCATGGCAGGCAAGATAAAAATCACTATGGCAGGAAGCGAGAGAGAAATAATAATCGGATCCGCATACCTACCATACGATCAAGCGGGACAACCCCCAACACCAGAGGTTAGACGACTGGTAGAATACTGCGAAGAAACCAACACGCAGCTAGTGCTCTGCTGTGATTCCAACGCCCATCATATAGTGTGGGGAAGTTCAGGGACCAACAGAAGAGGTGAGTCACTTTTAGAATTTATTATTAGTAATAAGCTAGAAGTAGTAAACCGCGGTAACGAACCTACCTTTATCACCGCGACAAGGCAGGAGGTTATCGATATAACGTTAGGTACGCCGTTCGTGTGCCGAGTTATTCGTGAGTGGCATGTTTCATCTGAACCTACGCTCTCGGATCACAGGTACGTAAGATTCGATATTGAATCCCCGCCGGAGACGGTCGAAAGGTACAGAAATCCAAGAAACTGTGACTGGCAACTCTACAGAGAGGAACTAGTCCAGGGGTTGGAAGAATGTCCCTCGAGACCTCAAACTCCGGCGGGAGTTGAAATAATGAACGAATGCATTACAGCAGCCATAAGGAGAGCTTATGAGAACAACTGCCCACTCAGAGAGAGAAAGGTCAAACGGGAGACCAAGTGGTGGAACCGTGAACTTTCCGAGATGAGAAGGGAGGTACGGAGATTGTTTAACAGGGCCAAAAGGACTGGGAGATGGGAAGAATACAAGACTTCCCGTCTAGAATATGGTTACGCAGTGAGGGAGGCGAAAAACACCTCATGGAGGAGGCACTGTGAGGAGATCGAAAGAACTCCGGAATGTGCCAGACTCCAGAAAGCCTTGCTGAGGGACAATCGGGGTAAGATTGGAACTCTGCAAAGACCTCATGGGGGATACACTGAATCGAGTGAGGAGTCTCTGGAACTCCTTCTAGAGACACACTTCCCGGGGAGTGTATCCTCGGCAAATGCAACAAACATTCCAAACCTAGACATACCGAGTCATCGGGCGTCCAGGGAGGAGTGGAAACTTGCCGATAGGCTGGTTAACAAAACAAGACTTGGATGGGCAGTGAAATCTTTCAAACCATTCAAATCTCCAGGAATCGACGGAATTCTTCCGCTGATGCTTCAACAGGGATTCGAGGAATTAGCCTCCCCCCTGTGCGCATTACTCAGGGCCAGCCTGGCCTTGAAGTACGTGCCAATGGGCTGGAAGAAAGTGAAAGTGGTATTTATACCAAAACCAGGGCGAGAAACATACGCCCGGGCGAAATCCTTTCGACCAATAAGCCTAACATCATTTCTCCTTAAGACCTTGGAGAAACTGATTGACAGGTATATCAGAGACGATGTTCTGGTAAACGCCCCTTTACATCGGTACCAATTTGCCTATCAATCTGGAAAATCATGCGAGATGAGCATCCACGAGCTTACTCGTAGGATAGAAGGAACCCTGGAGAATCGAGAGATTGCGTTGGGGGCCTTTCTGGACATAGAGGGTGCTTTCGATAACACCTCATTCAACTCTATTGCGGAAGCAACTAAGAGGCGGGGTATAGCTCCTGTGGTAGTGGAATGGATCGACTCGGCCTTAAAAGGCAGAGAGATTTCATGCATCATCGGCCCGGTAACTAGGGGGGTGGTGGCAGCCAGAGGATGCCCACAGGGAGGCGTTTTATCGCCTTTATTGTGGTCACTCGTGGTCGACGACCTCCTGGGGAACCTGGAGCAGACAGGAGTTCACGCACAAGGTTATGCGGACGATATCACCATACTCGTAAGCGGCAAGTTCGGAGGGGCTGTATCAGAAATGATGCAGCGGGCTCTGACAGTCGTCGAGAGATGGTGCACTGAGAAACAGTTGTCGGTTAACCCCGATAAGACTGAAGTCATGGTCTTCACAAGAAGGAGGAATCTCATCGATTTGAAGAGGCTCCGACTGTGGGGAAAAGAATTGCGGATAGGGAAAGAAGTCAAGTACTTGGGACTAATGCTAGATACCAAACTTAGTTTCAAACCCCATCTAGAATACATCACCACCAAGGCTACTCGGGCCCTATGGGCCTGTAGAGGCATGGTGGGAAAGACGTGGGGATTAAAACCAGAAATGGTTCACTGGCTCTACACCAAGGTCATAATTCCCACGGTAACATACTCTTCGATAATTTGGTGGCATAAGGCGTCTGGAAAGCACGCTACAAGGCTTTTAGGGAAGCTACAAAGACTTGCCTGCCTTGGAATAACGGGAGCAATGAATACAACGCCTACCGCAGCCATGGAAGTGCTCCTGAACCTCCCTCCGCTACACCTTTTGGTGAAATCGGAGGCAATGAAGGCAGCATACAGGCTTGTAAGTGCCGGATATGGCAAGACCCACGTTAGAAGGGGATACCACACCGAGATATTCGGGAAAATACGGAACGATTGCGTGCTGAGCATGCAATCGGACCGACTCAGGACAGAGTATGACTTTTGTAAACCCTTCGAGGTAGTCATACCGAGAAGGGAGGAGAGGGTCGATACCCGGAAACTGAGGAATAACAACGGAACCATCTGGTACACGGATGGGTCCAAAACAACAAAGAGCACTGGGGCAGGGGTAGCTGGAGAAGCACCGGGGGATGACATGAGCATCAACCTGGGCTCCTTGGCAACCGTGTTCCAAGCAGAAATCACTGCTATTGACATCTGTGCCGGGGAAATAATGAGGAGGGGCTGTGCAAACAGGCGGATCTACATTATGACTGACAGTCAGGCAGCGCTTAAAGCTCTGGAGAGTGTCGAAGTACGCTCCAGAGTTGTGAAAGAATGTCTCGAATCGCTTGTGGAACTGGCAAAACACAACAGAGTGACTCTGTGGTGGGTGCCGGGACACAAGGGATTTGAAGGAAATGAAAAAGCTGACCTCCTAGCCAAAGAGGGAGCGAAAACACCTTTGATAGGCCCAGAGCCCACTTGTGGGATCGCACATGAGACTGCAAAAAGGATGATTCAGGGCTATATCAACAGAGAACACCACATCCATTGGAATAACATTCCTGGACAGAGGCAATCGCGGATGTTCATGGAAGGCCCGTCAAAAAAGCGGTCAGAAGAAATCCTGAGATTGAGCAGGAGACAACTGAGAAAGGTAGTTGGACTCTTCACGGGACACTGCTGTCTCATGAAACACCTCACCACAATCGGGGTGAAGCAAGATCCTGATTGTAGGATGTGCAGGGAGGAGGAAGAAACTCCACTACACATACTATGCGAGTGTCCAGCGCTTGAGGCGGGGAGGCTTCGACACTTCGGGTTGACGTATGTTGAACCGAATGACATAAAACATATGCCCATAGATTCTGTGCTGAAGTTCATCAACAGCACAGGCCTTATGGAGTAGGCTTGCTAAGTGGGGCACAATAAGCTGAAGCTTCAGTGCAGCGGGGTCTGAACCGCGCCCCTTAAGAATAATAATAATATCACTTGGATAGTTGTATTTTGCGAATCGAGCGGGGGGAGATTTTTAAAAAGTATCAGTCAATAATTATTTAGATTTTGTTGTCTTTACGTAGACACTAATTAGACGTATCCCTAGCGATGTTTTAAATAATTATTTTTGACAGACATTTCAACGGTAGAAAAAATCTTCATAGTAACAATTCCTTTTCTTAACAAGTTAATTAATTATGTCAATGTAAGAATTCTTAATTATTGATTCATTTGAATAATGTTTGCCACATTATACGGCTCTCCTGACATTTTTATTGTATACTACTATAGTTGATCTGTTTTTTCCAGTTGGAATGTATGTTCTTGTCATGATTTTCTATTTCTAAATTGAAATAAATTATTTTCAGTTCAAGGAAACGTAAAGTACTGTCATCAATGTAAAAAATCTGTATCAGACAGGATGAATCACTAACTGTCTCATTTGGGCCGACGACTCCAAAAATCACCACCAAATCATAAAATTCCTGCCATATCGCTGTGCACATAAATCGCGACCGGTTTCGCAAACAAACGCAGTCGGCATCTTTGATAATTGCCGGACAATAGAACAATGCCGGCGTGCACGAGCGTTTTTTCGAAAAAAAAAA
Source organism: Diaperis boleti (assembly GCA_963583935.1). NCBI lineage: Eukaryota > Metazoa > Arthropoda > Insecta > Coleoptera > Tenebrionidae > Diaperis > Diaperis boleti. The sequence continues at coordinate 7,391,015 of OY757249.1, read as the reverse complement.
CATTGACTTTAATTGAGATGGGGACGCGAAGACGAGAAAATGTGGACCAGTCAGTCAGTCACGGCAGCCAAAAAATGCGAACTAGACGTGTAAACATCGGCATCGATGTTGACGTGAAAAGATTTTCAAAAGCGTTTTGCTGGGACCGGTGCAACGGGTCGAAGAAGCTGTTTATAATGTGTTTAAAAACAGAAATCATTACGAAATTGTAATGCAGGGTACCCGAATGCAAAAACAGGGAGGGATTCCATCAAAAAATTATTTACTTTTAGAACTAGAATCGTATCAAGGTCAAACGATGTAAAAATGAGGACTAAAGTGTTAAGGAAGGACGAAAAAGAAAGTATATATTATAAGGAATAAATGATTGTGAACGAATAACAAAGAACATATTTGGAAAGCTGAAACCTAAGTGTTTCTATTTTGTAAATTTATTTATTTTTTACAAAGAGTAAAAGTTTTTCTCTATAGCAAACCCTTTGTTGTAGCAGTTTTACAGTTTTGTTGCCTTCCCGGTTGTTGTGGCTAATTTGAAGAAGTTGTGTTACCATCTTAACCTATTTCGAACCTACTGTAACTCTTATCACGACCAAATTAATTTTGCAGCACATACAGATGATCCTGACGTTCCACCGGCGGCGCGGCCGCTGCTGCGCGCACGGCAACGATACCCAAAGACAATACAAACCAATTCAAGTTGTGAGCGTACCCGCCGGGGAGATGCGCTGAGCGGCTCCCAGAGAGGATGTCGTTTGAATCTCTCTTTAGTGAAGAGACTCTCCGTATATTACTTGAGGCAAGGTGTGCTCCGAGGGCGAGTTTCTTTCTTTATGATACTTTGTCTCGTAAAGAGGACTTGGACCTTCGCGAATTCATTAGGGAATTATTTGGAGTCTACTGGAACTACGCCCCTTGTTTCTTCAAGAGACCAAATCTTTCCTTTTTGGTACTAATTTGAATTTGTAGCGTGTCTTGTCATTTGTTGCCTTGGCCACCTAGATCTCCTGATATTTAACCCATTACACTAGTCTGGGATATTATGGGTAGAATATTACTCCCCCTAGTTCCTCAGATTCCCAGTTTCTCAATTTTGCTAGTCTCTAAGTTTCCTAGTTGCTCATTTTTATAGTTTCCCAGTTTCGAGGTATCCTAGTTTCTCAGTTTCCTAATCTTTAAATTTCCTAGTTCCTATTGTGATTATTTTCTCAGTTTCCTAGTTCCTCAGTTTCATAGTTCCTCAGTTACTTTTTCTCTCAACTTACTAGTTTCACACTTGCTTTTTTTTCTCAGTACCCTAGTTCCTATTTTGCTTCTTTTCTCAGTTTCAAGGTCCTCTGTTTCCTAGTTTTTCAATTTTCTAGTGTCTAAGTTTCCTAGTATTTCAAGGGCCTAGTTCCTCAGTTGCTTATTTTCTCAGTTACTTATTTAAACAATTTCCTAGTTTTTAACGTTTTTAACTCAGTTTCCTAGTTCCGCAGTTGCTTATTTTCTTAATTTTTTGGTTTATCAGTTTTCCAAGCTTCTCAATTTCCTAGTTTCTCAATTTCTAGTTCCCTAGTTTTTCATTTTTATAGTTTCCCTGTTTTAAACTTCCTTAATTTCTCAATTTTATGGTCTCCAAGTTTACTGGGTATTTTCATAGTTCCTTAGTTGCTTATTTTCTCAATACCCTAGTTTCTCAGATTCGCAGTTTCTCAATTTTGCAAGTTTCTAACTTCCTAGTTTGTGATTTTTATAGCTTTTTGGTTTCAAGGTATTCTAGTTTCTCAGTTTCCTAGACTCTAAGTTTCCTAGTTCCTATTGCGATTTTTTTCTCAGTTTGCTGGGTCCTCAGCTTACTAGTTTCTCACTTGCTTATTTTCACAATACCCTAGTTTCTATTTTGCTTATTTTCTCAGTTTCATAGGTCCTCTGTTTCCTAGTATTTCAAGTTCCTAGTTCCTCAGTTGCTTATTTTCTCAGTTTCCTAGTCTCTAAGTTTCCTAGTTCCTATTGTGATTAGTTTTCTAGTACCTCAGAATCCTAGTTCCTTAGTTGCTTAGTCTCTCAGGTTACTAGTTTCTCACTTACCCTAGTTTCTGAGTTTCCTAGTTCCTATTTTGCTTATTTTCTCAGTTTCATAGGTCTTCTGTTTCCTAGTTTTTCAATTTTTCTAGTATCTACGTATCCTAGTTCCTCAGTTTCCTAGTTTCTCAGTCAATTTCCTAATTTTTAACTTTCCCGGTTTCTCAGTTTCCTAGTTCCGCAGTTACTTATTTTCTTAATTTCCTGGTTGATCAGTTTCCTAGCTTCTCAATTTCCTAGTTTTTCATTTTTATAGTTTCCCGGTTTCAAACTTTCCTAATTTCTCAATTTTCTAGTCTCTAAGATTCCTGGGTATCTCATTTTCCTAGTTCCAAGTTTACAAGGTTTATCTGGAAAACTTCATAAAGGTTTCTTTCTTGCGGTTTCATCGCAAGTTTTGTGATGAGTTTTTAGGCACAGATTCGCTTTTTCAAAATTGCATGCCCTTTTATTCTGCTATTGGTTTATTGGTTGGTGCAGATATAGTAATTTGACAAATCTTCCAGACTTCTATGTCTCTAGGACTCCAGATGCGCTCGCACAGATGCTACAAATCCGGGCAAAGGTGAACTCCGAGTTGTGGAATTATGCAGCATTTAGCACTTTATTATAGAAGTTAATGCCCTCGTTACGAGTCAAATCCACTTACCCGCTGAACGTTTACGGCCGTATCGTCAGCCGAAGGTACTCCATCTGGCGAGATCTCTTTATCGATGACTATTCCTAAACCACCTCTCCAGAATAAATCTCTCTCGCATTCAAAACCACGCTTTGTTCTTTCCCAGAAAACTCTCCGTCATCCTCACAATACGTGTTTGTGTTTTTTGCATCGCTGCATTATCCCGTCATTTAATAATCTCCCCGAGCATCTGGCGTCTGTTTGCATATCACCACGGCGCGCACACAGAGAAAAGTCTTCAGAGTCACGCGACCTAATTGAATTAAAAGTATCTGGGAAGAACCGTTTGGTCCGGTGGAGGTGCCTTCCAGTCCTTGACCTCGGGGCGACCGCTGCATCGTGTAATTAAATAAACGATTATACCTGTTTCGGTGAAATGCGCCCGTATCTTCAATTCGTGTGGGCGTCCTCACAAATAAGTCCGTTTAATAAACACGGCCCTGAGCGAAATCATCGATAAATTGATTACGATCCTGTAACAGGTGTTCGGACGGTCGGTCCGGTCGTGATTTATTCGCGTCAGCGACCGGGAAATTTTTTCGTTTCGCAATTGACCCAGAGAAAAGTCGACTCATTAATATTTATTGGTAATTATTTATTAGGAGCGATCGATAGACCGATATATTTTAATACAATGAGCCGTGTTTCGCGCGATGTAATTAAGTAGTCAAGGAGATAAATCAGGAGGACTAATTGCGAAATTACCGAGGAAACGTCTCAATGAACGGCGCTTTTGAACCATTCCTTTCCTAGTTCCAGACAGGACTGCTGACGTCCATCAAAGTTCAACGTGCAATTTTGCGTTTCTGGCTCTCTCCGGGGACGCGGAAATACGATGACGCGTGACACGCGGACGAACGTTCCCCGCGGACCCTAATGCGCGCCACCACACCTACATCACGTGACTTAATCCACTTTGGGAACCCCCTGGTCCAACATGCAACGACGCCAAGCGTATCTGAACAGATACGGCCTTTTCACTCATTAAATAATCGCCGCTTGGCGATTATCATTATCCACTTGGTCGCACAAAAAGAATTTCTTCGGCACCTGGATTCTGTTCTGTTACTTTTTTTATTAAAAATTATTCGTTTCTATAATTGTTTTTTTACTTTTTTATGCATATTATTACTTGTAAAAATAAAGTTAGAAAAGATTTTGCTATAACTATAAAATATCGAAAATGGGAGTGGTTCCGAAACATGTTCCTATTGTAATTTACGTTTGTTAAAGTTTCTGGAGTTTGACAGTACAGGACATTAATAATCACGGTTAGAATAGAATCACCCATATGTATTTTTACTGTTAAATGTGCAAAACACACAGGGAACACATTTTTATTTTATTTTTCTTAACTGAAATAAAAGTTGTATATTTAATTAGTAACACCATTTTTACACAACTTTTTAAAGGATTTTAAATGCAGAAAATAGGATTTTGTTGACGATTGATCTCGATTGTTTTGTGCCCATCTGGATCGCCGGGCCTCTCCCCTTTGGGAATAGATATAGTAACAGTACCTCTATGTGAGTAGTTTTTTCGTCAACTGAAAAACAAGCTTTAATTTCAAGGTTTCTAACATATTGTGATGTTCTCGAAGAATCGCGGCGTGATTATTTAATTGTAAATTCGTAGGATCGCGAATATTCTAGTTATCGAAGATACCCGCTTTAAATAGGACGGGAGAACGACTGCGGGATGGTCAGTATAGTCGAATCGCGATGAAGAAGTGCGAATAAGCTACTTATAGTCCAATCAAATAACTCAGCAAATCAAAATTTTGAGGAAGTACACAAAATTTTGATATAAGTATCTGTGAAGTTTTTGAAGAAGATAAGTGAAAGAAATTTTTTTCCCAACCCCCGAGAAATGGTGAAAAAAAATATAATAAAGTTATTTTCTTTAATTATTCAAAATGGGTAAAAGGTAGTAAAAAAAGGTTTCGAATAAAGATTATAAAGCATGAAATTCTACACAAAAATGATCTTTTGACTTTTTTGCTATTATTAAAATTAACAAAGTTATGGCGGTTACAAGTTAAGGGATGTTGTGTATAACTTCAAAAAATCATAGCGTTCTGAAATGGATCTTAATTTCTTTTTAATGTACTCAGAAAAATATAAAATTTATTATCGGACAAATGTTTTATTTTTTATTTATAATAACTAAGTTATAACAATTTTAATTTTCGAATTTTCAATTTAAAGGACGTTAGATGATGGAACCATTTTTTTTAAATTTCATTTTAAATTTACCTGTTTAAATTTTTCCTATACCTACGACACTGCTCTTCTGACGTCACGATCACATTTATATTTCACTGAAGCATAGAATGATTAATACTCATCTTTATATAAATAAAACTCCGGTGTGCGTTTGTTCGTAATTCTTCTCATCCTAAACAGCTTGACAGATTTGGCTATTTTTTTAAATATTATGGCACAGATAAGGTTTTTACGGAAAGAAACACTGAAAAGTACGTGGGTAAATGCAATGCCGTTCCTTTGTAAGCGCATCATTTGAGAACGGCTCTACCGACTCGGTTATTTTTTTTTAGAATATTTAGAATATAGTCCAAATAAGGTTTTTACTACGAAGGCGCTGAACGGACATGAATGGAAAAACAACTGTAAACGATTTTTTTTCTGGCAATTCCCACTTTTTTCTGGCAATTCCGTCTTTTTTCTGGCAATTCTGACTTTTTTCTGGCAATTGCGACAGGGGTGGGACGATGGCACTGTTTTGTTACCCAAACTTAGAATATGAAATATTGTCCACATTTGGTCCACATATTTGGAGTGTTTCTTTAAGGGGTCAATCGCGTAGCGCGGGGCACCAATTTCAATGATCCACGGAAAAAGAAATTTTCAAGATAATTTTCGTGGATCACTGAAATTGGTGCCTGGCGCTACGCGCTCGACCACTTAAAGAAACATACTCCAAGAAAGTTATATTTCCCTTTACGTGAAACTCGAAATGTTTCCATTCCCTTCAAGATATTATTTGAAATCTTCCCAAATCGCTCCAAGACTCTTCAAAACATTTCATGTCGTTTCAATTTGCTCTAAATCTTTTCAAGTGGCTTCAAGTCCTTTTAACATATTTCACGCCGCTTCAAAACATTTCAAGTCCTTTTAAATCGCTTCAAGTTTCTTGAAGTCGCTTCAAGACCTTTCAAAATATTTCATATCGCCTCAAGTCCTTTCAAAATATTTCAAGACTTTAAAATTCGCTTCAAGTCTTTCAAGTCGTTTCAAAACATTTCAAGTCCTTTCCAGTCGTTTCAAGTTTCTCAAAGTCGCTTCATGTTTCTTCAAGTCGTTTCAAGACTCTTCACGACATTTCAAGACTTTTCGAGTCGCTTCAATTACTTTCAAAACATTTCAAATCACCTCAAGTCCTTCCAAAACATCTTAAGTTTTGTCCATTTGCTTCAAGTCTTTCAAGTCGTTTCAGGACATTTCAAATCCTTTCAAGTCGCTTCAAGATATTTCAAGTTTTTTCAAGTGGTTTCCATTCACTTCAAGATATTATTTGAACTCTTCCCAAATCGCTCCAAGACCCTTCAAAACATTTCATGTCGTTTCAATTTGCTCTAAATCTTTTCAAGTCGCTTCAAGGTTATTCAAGTTTTTTTAAGCGGCTTCCATTCCCTTCAAGATATTACTCGAAATCTTCTCAGATCGTTAAAAAACTCTTCAAACATTTCAAGTCCCCTCAAGTCCCTTCCAAATGTTTCAGTTATTTTCAATTCGCTTCAAGTCTTTCAAGTAGTTTCAAGTTTTTTCAAGTGGCTTCCAGTCCTTTTAAGATATTATTTGAAATCTTCCCAGATCGCTCAAAGACTCTTCAAACATTTCAAGTCGCCTCAAGTCCCTTCAAAATATTTAAATTCGCTTCAAGTCTTTCAAGTTTGAAACATTTCAAATCCTTTCAAGTCGCTTCAAGGTATTTGTAAAACGTTGTTTTTCTATTTGAAAATATACTGAGTGTTAATTCAATTATACTGAGTGTTAATTCCCATTTATCAAAATTTGTCATTACATCGTGTGAACAAAAGGCCTAACGTCTTTAACACATTAAAATTTTAATATTAAGTGCTTTACCTGTTTTACAAAATTACTCCTTGGATGGCCAGTTATGTTGGTCGAGAGAGGTATCGAGTATCGAAAGGTCATGTTGCAATTCTAAATGGAAAATGATTTATGAACAACTAATCCTAATTAGATTCGTCAATCTTAAATTGTAACCTTTTCTGAGTCTTTCAAATCAACAGATTAGAATTAATACTTTGAGTTCGTCATTTACTGATCAACTGATGATACTAGTCTGCTTTAGAACCTGAATACTTAATCATATCAATTATCAATTGTCTCAATTATCAAACATATTATCAATTATTAACATTTCGATTGAGCTCTGCCTAGGTAGTTAGGAGACCTTAGACACTCAAGTAATAGCAAGCAGTGCAATGGAGCTGTGGGAGTCCCCAAACGTACAAACGCGGTCCTTCTTTGACCGGGGAAACCCAGAGCTCCTGCCTAGACTATTACTGAAACGACTAGAAGTGAGTCGTGCAATGGGCGGTACCTGAGCATCATAACGATACCCCTGCTAACGATGGCACGTGGTGACATGCTGATGATGATGACGATGATGATGCTGGCAAGATGGTAGAGATGATGATGACGAGATGGTAGAGATGATGATGGCAAGATGGTAGAGATGATGATGGCAAGATGGTAGAGCTGCTGATGTAAGAACAGCTACTCTTCAGTCACCACGGTGTAGATATCTGAAATGTACCACCCCGCTCCATCTTAACTAGTCTTAGGCCTATCAAAAGGATGTGCAATACCATCACGGGGTATCCCCTGATAGAGCCTTTGTCCGCGTGACCGTCTGGGCTTTACCCTACCTGAGTCATGACTAACTGGTTCAACTCCGACAGTAGTGCAATGGATTAAACTTAATCCGGACTCGTACTGCCAGCATACTCAAAGAGTACAAAAACAATACAAATGGAGAACTCTAGAATTCATCCTGGAGATATCATAAATCTCCCCAAAGTGCTGATGGGCCAATGCAATGATCAACGATCTTCCACCAGCACCCCCAGTAGTCCTTGTATTCACATTGGGAGGTCGGCAGAATAATTACAGATTAATTAACTTGACGTCAAGGCTCAATCTCAATAATATCTCTTGTACAAAACTCATAACACAACAATGACTCATTTAATGAATCAACCAGTACTTCATTATCAATAATGTCCCTTGTACAATTATCATAACTCAACAATGATTCAATTAATGAATCAACCAGTACTTCAATCTCAGCAATATTGCAAAATAACTATAGTACTCTCATGATAATATCAACTTGCAATTGGTTAACAGTTAAATGTAAATTAGAACGGACTCACCAATCTGTTGTCTGGCAATTTCATAGCAATAAATCACTCAAAACACTTTAACTTAGACTCAGAAATGATTACAAATGCACCTGGATTATTTGCTCAGTGAGAACCTCACCTCAATCACTTTTGAATTAATCTTAAAGCAAACCTCGATAATAAACACTTGTTCGAATGAAGAACAAAGCAAGACTGACTACAGTTTCCCTATGTGTTAATTTTTGGGGCGAGTCGCCGAATACGATCCTCTTAAACATTCCAAAGAAAGCTAATTTATGAGTCTGGGAACGTTATGTAAACAAAACTCGCCTCTTGGGTAATTTTTATCGTTGACAAGCTTATTTTCTACAGGGCGAAGTTATTTAAAAATTACAAAGTGACTAATTAAAATTGGGTCGGCCGGGATGGTGTTACATATTTCAAGTTTTTTCAAGTGGTTTCCAGTCCCTTCAAGATATTATTTGAAATCTTCCCAAATCGCTCCAAGACTCTTCAATTTTTCATTTCATGTCGTTTCAATTTGCTCTAAATCTTTTCAAGTGGCTTCAAGTCCTTTTAACATATTTCACGTCGCTTCAAGACATTTCAAATCCTTTTAAATTGCTTCAAGTTTCTTGAAGTCGCTTCAAGACCTTTCAAAATATTTCATATCGCCTTAAGTCCCTTCAAAATATTTCATGTACTTTCAATTCGCTTCAAGTCTTTCAAGTCGTTTCAAGACATTTCGAATCTTTTCAAGTCGTTTCAAGTTTCCCAAAGTCGCTTCATTCCTCTTCAAGTCGTTTCAAGACTCTTCAAGACATTTCAAGACTTTTCAAGTCGCTTCAAGGTTATTCAAGTTTTTTTAAGCGGCTTCCATTCCCTTCAAGATATTACTCGAAATCTTCCCAGATCGTTAAAAAACTCTTCAAACATTTCAAGTCCCCTCAAGTCCCTTCCAAATGTTTCAGTTATTTTCAATTCGGTTCAAGTCTTTCAAGCCGTTTCAAGTTTTTCCAAGTGGCTTCCAGTCTTTTTAAGATATTATTTGAAATCTTTCCAGATTGCTCAAAGACTCTTCAAACATTTCAAGTCGCCTCAAGTCCCTTCAAAATATTTCAGTTATTTTCAATTCGCTTCAAGTCTTTCAAGTCTTTTCAAGTGGCTTCCAGTCCTTGCAAGATATTATTTGAAATCTTCCCAGATTTCTCCAAGACTCTTCAAACATTTCAAATCGCCTCAAGTCCCTTCAAAATATTTCAATTCGCTTCAAGTCTTTTCAAGTGATTTCCAGTCCTTTCAAGATATTATTGTATCTCTTATTTTATGATTTTATGAATGATAAACGGAAAAACAAATTTTCACAGACTGCAACTTCTGTGGATCACTGAAATTGATGCCTCGCGCTACGCGCTCGACCCCTCAAAGGAACATACTCCAAAAAGGTCATATTTCCTTGTACGTGAAACTGGAAATGTGGACAGTATTTCATTAAGTTTGGGCAACAAAACACTGCCATCGTCCATCAAATTGTCAGAAAAAAGTAGGAATTACCAGAAAAATGTAGGAATTTTCCGATACGTAGTAATTGCCCAAACTTAAATTATTAAATATTTTTGCACATTCCGAGTTTCACATACAGGGAAATATGACCTTTTTGGAGTATGTTTCTTTAAGTGGTCGAGCGCGTAGCGCGAGGCACCAATTTCAATGATCCACAAAAAAAAATTACAGACGGTAACTTCCGTGGATCACTGAAATTGGTGCTTCGTGCTATGTGTTCGACCACTATAGACATTCTGTCTGTTGGAAATCAACTTCTATTATTATTATTCTATTAATGTTATTATTAAAGAAACATACCCCAAAAAGGTAATATATCTCTGTACGTGATACCTACTCAAACAAAACAGCACCATTGTCCTACCCCTGTCGCAATTGCCAGAAAAAATTCAAAATTGCCAGAAAAAAGTCGGAATTGCCAGGAAAAAGTCAGAATTGCCAGAAAAAAGTCGGAATTGGTAGAAAAAAAAACGTTGACAGTTATTTTTCCATTCATGTCCGTTCAGCGCCAGAAAAATTGGAAAAATTGACCGGAAAATTGGAAACGTCGGGAAAATCTGAGTGCTTTTTATGGGATATTTGTATGAACTCGATACCATAACTCGCCATTCAAATGATGGATATGCGTAATTTTTTTTTGTTTTGTTCGTTATGATCCTGTAATGGATGTTGGAAAAACGAATTCCAGACTAAATTAAAATATTTTTTTTTTACATTATTTGTCGTTTCGCGATCTGTCCAAAAACAAATTTATTGAAATTTGGACAGGACAACGTCTGTTCGAGTCAGCTAGTGATGAATAATTTTAATATATATGTATTTTAGAAATATACATTTTATACATATATATATTTTTTTATTTTAAAGTTTTTCTAAAAATGTTAAAAGATATGATAGTCAACTTCCATTATTTCATCAGATGAAACGATGTTTCAACCAATTATTTTCAAGGGTAATATAAAGTGGTACGCTTATTATGTTTTTTTTTTTTTTAAATGCCACGAATATCAGTCCCAACGACGAAAATACACTGGCGCTGGAATTAGATTTAGGAAGAAAATATAATGAGACACACACATTAATTAACAAAGATCTTGGACTGGGGGCACAACCAGGGCGTAGAAGTTGGCATCGAGGTCCCTTTTAAGCCAGAAAGGGTGCTTTTACATGTACTGATTATCTGTTTTTTTTTTTTGTATTTGAAGTAGTCAATGGGTATGTAATATGCGTCTCACAGTGACAATACAACAGTATTGTATTATCACTTATTAATAACAAATAACAACAATTATTATAATATTCTCAATAAATTAATTCGTATCCAAAAATTTCTAATAGTATCTTAATTTGAATTTATATTAATAAAGTCGAGAAAGGAAAACAAAATTTAGTATAAATCTGTGAGTATTAGTAGTAATAAAAATTTCGTTTATTACAAATGGAAAATAGATTTTGAAAGTATTTAGATCATGTAAGCAAAATTACACATTTTTAATCAGACTGAAATTTACATAAAACAGAGCGTGTGTAACACTAGTTCGCAAATTATGGATAACATTATACTTGTCCAAATTTTGCAAACAATTTTCAGGAGCACTAATTCCCTAATTCAAACACTCATGAGATTTAGATGCGACGCATGCGCGTATTTTAAGCAGCCTAGGAATAGCCGACAAAATTTCATTTTTGTGTAGCCGACAAATTTTCATCTCTGTCGATCACATTATCGATTTCTTTTTAGTGATCGTGACGTCAGAAGAACAGTGTCGTAGGTATAGGAAAAATTTAAACAGGTAAATACATTTATACCTGCCTGAGAAGGAAAGGTAGAAAAAATATTTAAGCAATTGGTTTCACTATCTAAAGTCCTTTAACAATTGAATTAAAAATTTACTATTAAAATATAAAACAATTTCTCTGATAATAAATTTTATATTTTTCTGAGTAAATTAAAAAAATTAAGATCCATTAACTTTTCAAAACGCTATGATTTTTTGAAGTTATGTATACATAACATCCCTTAACTTGTAACCGCCCTAACTTGGTTAATTTTAATAATAGCAAAAAAGTCAAAAGATAATTTTTGTGTAGAATTTCATGCTTTATAATCTTTATTTGATTTTTTTTTTACTACCTTTTACGCATTTTGAATAATTAAAGAAAATAACTCTATTATATTTTTTTTCACCATTTCTCGGGGGTTGGGAAAAAAAATTTCTTTCACTCATCTTCTTCAAATACTTCACAGATACTTCTATCAAAATTTTGTATACTTCCTCAAAATTTTGATTTGCTGACTTATTTGATTGGACTATTAATAAGTGTGACTGTTAAAATAAATAATTGTGCTGTTATAACCGTCTATTGTTTAAATAAATCGCACATAGTTTGTTCAAATAAATAGTTTTGTGAACCCGTAAACGCTACATTGGTGTCAGAAGTGTTGAAAGAGCTGAAGGTCGCAGAGCTGAAGAGGGAGCTGGAGGAACGTGAGTTGGAAACATCTGGAACAAAATCGGTGTTACAGAACAGGCTGATTGAGGATCTTGAAAAGGCAGGTGAAAATCCTGAAATATATTTGTTTGAAGTTTCCTACGACGTAAACACTATGCTACAGAAGCTCCTGGAGAATTCTACAAATTTAGAGCAAAAACTTCAAGAAAGTAGACAAGAACTTCGAGAAAATTCTACCAGTTTAAAACAAGAGCTTCTGGAAAATTCTACAATTCTAGAGCAAAAGCTTCTCGAAAATTCTATCAGTCTAAAACAAGAACTCCTAGAAAATTCTGGAAAGCTGGTTCGATCGAAGAAAAACTTCTAGAACAATCGGACGGTCTGAGGAATGAATTCAAGGAAAGTCTTCAACACATCGAGAATAAATTCGACGATAAACTAATAGCGATTGAAGAGAAGCAAAGAGAACTTGAGAGTAAGTTTGCGAATTTAGGGCAGATTGGAAGTCGTGAACAACAGACGACAAGTGGTTTGATGGAAGTTTCCAGAATACGGATGCAACCACCAAGCTTTGATGGAAGATCTCAGTGGTCCAACTACATTCTGCAGTTCGAAGCAGCAGCCGCAGCCAACGCTTGGAGTAAAGCCGAGAAAGCCAGGGCCTTGATATTGGCACGCAACCGACGTGCTACAGACAATCCCATCAGAACAAAGGGCAGGCTATGGATAGCTTGTGAAGTGCTTGGAGATGCGCTATGGACAGACACACCTTGTGCATGTATATGCTTCTCAGTTGCGAAATCGTTGCCAGAAGCCAACGGAGTCTCTACAAGAGTTTGAAGCAGACATAGCACGCTTGGTTCGGCTAGCTTTCCCGGACGCTCCAGACGATATGATGGAAAGAATCGCTGTGCAAAATTTTACAGACGGCATTCGAGATGGTGACTCTAGGCAGGCATTGATATTAGCTCGCCCAGCAAAATTAGCTGATGCTCTAGCTCGTGCTTTGGAGTTCAAAACAAGTAAGTCCTCTTTGAAAAGTCAAGCCCGAATTCGAACCATTGAAGAAGAAGGTACTAAGGAAGGTGCTAAAGGATATTGTGCCAAAAGAAAAGAAGACGAATATCAAGTGTTGGAAGTGTGGAAAAGAGAGTCACAAGGATAAACGATGCACCGTCAACGTCAAAAAGTCCAACGGAGCCAGCATAAGGAGGCAACGTCAGAATACCCTGGAAGCAAGTGTTGCATGCATCAAACGCCAACAGCGCGTTCGTGGATGGGTTTCTGGATGGAAAGCCATGTTCGCTGCTGGTGGATACAGGAACGACGAAGACGATTGTAAGGCCCAACGTTTTACACACCGACAAGGACATACTACCCACAAATTGGAGACTTTGTACCGCTACTGGGGATTCGGCTACCACCCACGGAGAAGTCAACGTCGTTATCACAATTGAGAGTACCGCTTTCCATCACAAAGTACTGGTAGCGAATATCCAGGATGAGGTAATACTTGGAATGGACATTCTGGGCAGTAAGGGCTGCGGATTAGACTTCGAACGTGGCACGTTGAAAATAAATGGAGAAAAGGTCGTACTACACCGACTTAATGAGGAAGCCATTCGTGTGATTTTGACTTCAATACTAGAACGGAGTGAAATGGTTCTGGAAGCTCGAGTGGATCAGAAAGATGGAGAGAGAAAGATCATGATGTTTGAACCCATATGTAGTGACAATGAGATAGGACGAGGATTGGTACCGGGCAAAAGTTTGTTGCATACGTCTGGTGTAGTACCAATAAGAGTGATACGCTCTGACCTTGAAGAAAGGCACTGTATTAGGGTATTGTTCTCCTATTTCATCCATCATCCGCCAAATAAGAATCACTGAAGAGCCACAGAAGAGGATTGCACCCGAACTAGTCAACCTGGTCAAGACATCGTCGAGGGAACTTAATGACACCCAAAGGAAGCAGCTTAAAGTACTCGTAAGCCGTTATCAGGACATCTTCGATACCGGAAAGGGCAAAAGAGGCAGAACCGATGTCATCAAGCATCAGATCAACACTGGGGATGCGTGCCCAGTTAGACAGCCTGCTAGAAGACTACCTCTTGCCAAGAAGGAAGAGGCCGACAAGATCATTCGGGAAATGGAGGAAGAAGGAGTGATTGAACCGTCGAGCAGTCCATGGGCCTCGCCTGTTGTTCTAGTAAAGAAAAAGGATGGATCAACTAGATTCTGTGTGGACTATCGTCAACTGAACAATGTGACAAAAAAGGACAGTTATCCACTCCCCCGAATTGATGATACCCTCGATACCAGCCAGGCGACTTGGTGTGGTTGTACAACCCACGACGACGCCGGGGTTTGTCTCCGAAGTTACAGTGTTCTTGGGAAGGGCCGTACGAAGTTCTTAACCGAATTAATGATGTCGTTTACCGCATAAGAAAAAGGCCAAACGGAAAACCAAAGATAATCCACTTTAATCGTCTGTCACCATACCATGGAACCAACGAGGACCGTCAGCAAGGAGAGCAGGTGCGCCAATTGATGCCAGTGGAAGACTTGTCATTCGAAGAATTTATGACTCTGCATTCTGGAAGTTTTAAGTCCCGATTTGGAGTCACCCAAGAAGTACGTCAGGACTATTCATTAGTCCATTGTGTGTCTCAAGATCTGGACATGTCGAAAGGAATCGCCACTGTGTTCAAAAGGAAGTTTGGTAGACTCGACGAGCTTCGGAAGCAAAACCCACAAGTTGGAGGGTTATTATGTCTGGCAGGCACTCGGCAGAATTCAAGAAGGAATATCTTCTATCTGGTCACGAAACAATTCACGTTCGAGCAGGCTACCTACCAAAATGTTTGGGATACTTTATGTGTGTTGAGGGAAACCGTTCTCTCTCAAGGTATCAGGAAATTAGCAATTCCGAAGATCGCCTGTGGATTTGATTGCCTGGATTGGAGGCTAGTCCGAAGTATGTTGGAAGTGCTCTTTCGTTTCACGGGAGTGGAGATCTTAGTGCATTGCTACAACCCAAAAAGGCCAACGAACTGGAAGACTGTCGATTGTTACTTCCATAGAACGTCTGGGTGCAGAAAAGGAGCAAACTGCAGGTTTCGCCACGATGAGACTGCTTTGACGTTTCGGGACGAAACATCTGTAAGGAGGGGGCAGTGTGACGTTCTCGAAGAATCGCGGCGTGATAATTTAATCGTAAATTCGTAGGATCGCGAATATTCTAGTTATCGAAGATACCAGAAAGCGGCTTAATACTTAATAAAAGAAATACTTAATAAGTGGGACTGTTTAAATAAATTGTACATAGTTTGTTCAAATAAATAATTTTGTGAACCCGTAAACGCTACAATATAGTAGGCAACCAATAATACGTGATGATCGTATGGTGTAAGTGTAGACATGTTCTTAATTTCCAAAGAACGCTTTGATTAATGATCTTTTGAATCTCTGTATATCTTATATTCTGCAATTCTACTTTCGAGTTCATTTAGAACTTAATATATAGAATAATATAAATGTGGAAACAATTTTATAAATAATAATTATTTTTATTTAGTCCCCTCATGCGTCTCCCGCTCACGATTTAGAGAAGTTAGTAACTAGAGACATGAAGGTAGATGAACGTCCAAAACTATGATGTCAATGGTTTCGAAATTCTGTGAAATTACTTTTTACGTATCCGGTCTTTGTGACCGCGATCGCGGGTTATAAGTGTTAATTGCTAAATTCAATTTACATACACAAGTCTCCAATCTACATTTTTTCGTCTCATGTCTATGGAATTTCTATCGACATTGACGTGATACAGGAATAAATTCCCTGAGATAACACTGCAAATTATTGAAGTACTCTCGCCCAGTGAATTGAAAGCATATCATGTCATTGAAAATGATCACCTCTCGATGGATTTATATCACTCTATCAAATCTTAAGTCGGTATCACCGGATGTTAAACAACAAAGCGCCGAATTTGACATTTCAAGTGCTGTGGCCATATTTGGTGGATATGGATGAATTTGCTAAACTAGATCAAGAGAAAGCAAGCAAGTCCTACCTCCATATTATGTTGTAGGTACTTTTGTACAGAGTGATTCATAACATAAATCAAAGAACCACTTGGAAATTAAGAAAATTGTCTATGTTTACACCACTCGATCATCACATATTGCCTATATGTTAGAAACTTTGAAAATAAGCTTTTGTAAAAAAAGATTAAGCTGAACTTATAAAATGTGACACAGAGAGACTTTTTGAAGCACTTACCTGGTGTATACACAAGTATTTGAATGGAGCCCCAGTCCCGGATGAACGGAGAGAAGAGGGGTTACTTCATAATATTTTTCTGAGTAAATTAAAAAAATATGAAAAACTTATCAGCATGCTATGATTTTTTGAAGTTGTATATAACATCCCTTAACTTGTAACTGCCCTAACTGTTAATTTTAATAATAGCAAAAAAGTCAAAAGATCATTTTGATGAAAATTCATTCATGCTTTACAATTTTTATTTGAAACTTTTTTACTACCTTTTTTGAATAATTAAAAAAAAACTTAATTATATTTGTCTTCACCACTTCTCGGGGGTTGAGGAAAAAAATGGCTTTTACTCATCTTCCTCAAATACTTCACAGACACTTATATTATATAAAAAATGTGTATACTTAATTCAAAATTTTGATTGGACTATGGAGGAGACCTGCAAAATGCAAACCACTCCGAAAAAATAATCCGTACTTCATTTAGTGGAGACGTGCTTGTAAATGGACCTCCCTCATTACGCCTTTTTAAATTCTGCAAATTTACAAATCCACAAGATAGTAATATAACACATTGTATAATAATCATGAAGATGGTAACAATTAAAGGAAGTTGCCTGAATCTCAATAATTTATGGCGAACCCGAATAAACAGTAGGTACCGATAGACGCAGTAAAGACGTCTCTATTGGAAACACCCTCTCGATTCTTATTTTTAGGTCCATTTTAGGTAAAACCAAGGGTCAAAATTTATTTTGGTTTTCGGATCCGGAATCTTTTCCAAATTTGACTGGTTTTTAATTGTTTTATTAAAATTTTTACATTGCTTCTCATAGCTCTTATGGAAGAATAACACGGAAGGAGAAGAAGGAGAGAGAAAGCGGAGTATCAAGAAAGGAGAAAAAGGAAGAAAGTTTGTTTAAAAAATTTCTACTTCGTTCTTAGCAGCTCAAACTCAGTCTACAAAGTGCAACAGTAAGTTATGTAAAATACACCCACTGTCAGCTTCCGTACCCCATTTACGCCCATCATTATTATATATAAACTAAAACTTGGCATTTAAGGTCTATAAAATTAAAGGTGGCGTTATGTCATTACAGCCCGTCAGTATAGTTTATGCCTTTCCTCTAAAATAGAACAGTCCCATAAAATCTTCCGTTATGAATCCGAGACGAGCATCTCGAGCCGTAACTGAAACCTCCTCCGAATTGAAATTTTCGCCAGCGGCTGTCAGTTTCTTTGTGTTTGCAGCCTCGTATCGCGTATTTCTCCATAAATAATGCAATGAATGTGTGCAAAAAGCGCTATTGAAATATGATTGCATTATTCATGTAAAGAAATGACACAGAGCTAATTTAAAAGTCAATTGTTGCATGTGACAATGATAGGCCACCTCTCACCACAAACATACATACACACAACTTTATTCAATGTCGGTTTTGAATTTGAATATCGAATGATTTCCGAGTAGGATAATATAGGAAGCTCGCACAATAGGGCACCGTTCAGGTGTTGGACAGCATGTTGGAATGAGCGATAGCGTCCGATTTGAATTTTCATGGGCAATGGCGGCCGGCGGCTACTTCCGGCCGGATCGGACCGGAAACTGCCCGGAAACCGACGCTATCGCGGCTCTCGGAGCGACGCTGGGAGAGAGAAATGCGGACGACAGAAGAGATAGGAGACAATGACGGCGTTCGAACGGCTCGTCAAAGCTGGCGTTGGGAAGAAGCTTTCATGTGCATGAAAAGACAACATACGATTAATATTTCTCAACAACAAAAAAGATCAGCGAAAATAATTTATTCTACTGGTATATATTAAAATCCACATCTTCAGTTTTACGTATAACCGGAGGATAGATCCTTCTTTTCTTATGGTCGAAGCGAGCGAGGGACGAGGATTTCACGGTTTCTCGGTCAAAAACAGTCTAGGGTTCCAATTGGTTGTTAGCCAAAAGGAACCCCTGGAGGTAATGGGGCCGGCTGCGCCAAAGGGTACCGGTCCAATTTGCACCTTCAGCTCGGCGACAAGGTGGTGTCACCACTCACCAAGCACAAAGTTGTCTGGGGAGGACATCCAATATCTAACTGAAGTAAGCTTTTGATATGTAATAAACGATTAGCAGAAAGCATCAGGCGAAAGTGGGAAATTTTGTTGGCTTCAAAAACACAACAAATAATAACTAATTTTGAAAATGTAGATTCGTACCTTGCCTATTGGTAATCTTTGGGGAGCGAGAAACCGCCACCGACCCCTTCTTATCTACTACCCTGCCAGCCAGAAATTCGTCCCATTCATCATTTCGTTCTTTCCGAAGCCAATAGCGAAATTTTTAATTTGTTGGAATTCACGTCTCCTGGACATTATTACTTAAATCACCATCAATCTAAGACATCGTGCGACACGTTGTTTCTCTTAATAGATTTATAAACTTTGTGAGCAATTTTGCAAGCCAAACAGCTGCACATAGTTTTAACCTGAGTAATCCTTAATTGGACAGATGCGACTTTTGATTTTGTAATTACCAGTATATCTGCTATTTTTCTTGTTTGAAGATTTATTGGTCTGTTGTGTACGACGGCTTTTGGAATAAATTGAATCTAGGAATGGTAGTTTAATTAAGAAAATTTATTTATTAGTCGGTTGATTAAACATGGGTAAACATTCACTCTTTGGTGATGGTTATTCTCAAAATAGAATTATGCAGTTTTTACTTGCAAGGGCAGAATTATCATATAAATACGAGTACTTTTATTGTGATCACACAAAACTATTATGGAAAATTGGCACTAGTAAGTAGACTTTTTCCCAGTTCTGCAAAAGTACTGAAAACATGTTTTTTTATAAATGGATATGTTTTCTTTTTTTCCATGAAACTGTTATGCGTTTTTCGGAGGACTTTTAAAAAAACGGTTGTGGTTTTGTTTAAATTATGATTTATTTTTATCTACGATATAAAGAACGTTGTGCCCGTGTGGGAAATACATACACATTATTCCCAAGCATATCATTGATATAAAACTTCATCCTTTCTCTACCAATTTCGTAATACTCTGTACAAATTTTGGCGACCGAACGACATTATCCTATATTTATCTACATTTAGCTTTAATTTATCAAAAGCACACCTGACAGATAACTTGTTAACACTGTCGTGGAAGACAATACGATCGTGCTCCTCGCTGATTACTTTTACGGTTTTTACGTCGTCACCGCCCCGATAAATATCACCGTTTTTATTGTATCAATAAATAAATCTAAATTATTAACAAAAATAACGAATGGCAGCGGACCAAGAGCAGGGCCTTGGCAACACCACTGCGGCAATTAAAAGTGGGAGATTTGCAGCTGTGATAAGTTGGCAAATATGCTGCTCCTGGCCAATAGCACTCAATTATCGAAGAATCAAAATTTTCTATGTTCGTCGATTTATGGTGTCCAAAGAATATGTTATGTGCTCCGGAAGGTGACAGTATTACCTACATTATAGAGTGGTGATGATATAATATGTAATCCGATACAGAATCGTTGTATGGAAAAGTGATTAGTAATTTATGCTTCTAGTTTGTGAACTCGTGCGTTATAACATGAGTTCGAGTGTTTCGTGACAAGGCGAAGCCAAGGTACAAGAATTTTTGAACGAATATCATAAAGTTTGAATTTGTAATTGAATTTTATGCAACGTTTAGTTTTTCAATTCATCGATACACGACTTATTATTTATGAATATTGTCATTAACTCTATGTGCAATGTTCTATACCAATATTTAATTTGGACACCTACACTTACTTAAAAAGCAAAAATAAAAATAAATCTTCAACACCTTGTATCTCAAGAATGAAGGCCTTGCGGATCGTCCTCTGAAATATCGGACACTTATTAAAAAACACCCTGTATATGTTACAGTCTAGTTCAATCACAGACTCTGGGAGGAAAAATTCTTGGTTTATATACGATCTAACTATTACCAGATCATTGTAAATCTAGTTAATAGTCTCTCGATCATATCACTGTAAAAAGTGTTTATGTAATTTTACACGACCAATCATTGGCAACTTTGTGACCAATGATTGGCACAGTAAAATTACAAGGTGCTGTAATATTACTATCAGAAGTAAATTTCCAATTTGATTTTGAAAATTTCCGTAGGTAGTTGTAAATCTACACACTAACTAATTAAATTTAAATTCCGCTTATTGATTATTACACACAACGTCTGTATTTCTGCAAGTTGGTTTAGGATTTGTACAAAACTATTATGAAATTTTACAGAATAGATAATTAATTTAATAGGCCTACTGATTTCTTTTACAAATTGAAACAGAATTTTTACTGGCTTTCTATTTATTTTTACTCACAGAGTAGGTAATAAATTTACATTTTATTTATGTAATTTTACGTACCACTTTTAGAAAATTTATTTATACAGCTTTAGAATATAAAATGTAGCACCCTTGATACTTCATGTTTTTAAACAAATGCTTTTTTAATGCACTTTTATGCTATAAAAGTAAGAATCAAGCATTTGATTGAAAAGGTCAAGTATCAAGCATCATGTGCTAAATTGTATGCATATCAGAGATTAAAACAGTAGACAAAATAAGATGTTTCAAGTCATTTATGTCATACTTACGGGAATATGTTTAATGTAATGTTATATAATATGACCAGTAGTTTTTTTGGATTTTTGCCATTGCGCACGAATAGATTATGATGCGAAAATAAAACAAACATGTTAGATATAAATTTGTAATAGGTATTATCTTATATAATACATACATATAGATAGCAAAAATAACTTAAAAATGTATCTCTAAATATAAAAACTACATATTATATAACAGTAAATTCATATAGGTAACAAAAAGAACATAAAAATGCTTCTCAACATAAAACTATATTATATTTTTAATAAAGTTTAATTAATAAATAATTTAATCATCAATTTTTTTCAATTTATTCATTAATGAACAAATCTAAATCATAAATTTAGAACGATTTTTCCTACCTTTTGTGCCCTGGTCTGGGTTTATCTTCATAATGTATCTTTGAATAAATTCTAATGAGGTGGCAAATTCTTTCGGGTACGCTAGATTTAAATTATAAAAAAGCGCAAACATTATTTGTAGACTGTCAATAAAGTCGTCGGTTTCTTGGATTTTCTGTTCATCCACGAACATGGAAAAATTGCGTTTGTTAGGCTCTAGCAATTACAAAAATTATCAATTTAGTAAGTAAACAAGAAGAATGTTCTTAAATCCAAGTGGAGTAAATTTAAATTAAAATTTAAATATATCTATGTCGAACTCCACAAACTTTAATAACTGTAAGATTACTAATGGTACATGTTTCGGCAGAACACTTCTGCCATCATCAGCCCTAATTTAACAAGAGATTAATGATACAATTGATGAATTACAAGAGGGGTTCTTACCTTAAAGAATATAAAAAATTATTTACCGATTATTTTCTATACCACTATCAGATTCATGTTTTCAAACAGAACTTAATAACACTAAACAAATCGCTTCAAGTAATGGATATTCTTTAAAAACTATAAATAAATTATACTATAGATACTGTAACAAATTCAAATACACACACTACTTGGTTAAAAATCCTTCAGAAACAATTTCCTTTTCAAATTCATTAACATATTTTGGCGTCGTCTCAGAGAAATGTTCTAAAATACTTAAGAAAAACGGTTTTAAAGTTTCATTTAAAACAGATAACAACTTATCCAGATTTTTTATTAAAAATAAAGATCCATTAGATTACAAATCATCATCAGGTGTATACAAATTAAGCTGCTCTACTTGTGAGTCATTCTACATAGGTCAGACAGGTCGCAAAATATCAGACCGTATTAAAGAACATTTTAGGCACATCTATAACAACACAGATCTTGATCCTCCACCATCAACACCTTCTTCTTTCGCCAATCATATATTAATAACGAAACATAGTTTTTCACCATCAAATTCCAAATTGATTCATAAATGCCATAAAGGCCGGAAATTAGATTTTCTCGAGACTTTGGAAATAAGGAAAGCCTTGAAACTGGAAAACAGATCTTGTTTAAATGAACAGAATAACTTCAATAATCCCATTATTAATTCACTATTTTAATTTTTCACTCAAACAAACTTACCAGATTCTCTTTGATCCATTTTTAATTTTTACATTTATAAAATGTTGTTTTTACGAAATCTTTTAAAAATCATGCAACCCTTTGAAAACGTCAAATTTAATTCAAAATTACGTCAATGTCATAATTTTTTATATTCTTTAAGGTAAGAACCCCTCTTGTAATTCATCAATTGTATCATTAATCTCTTGTTAAATTAGGGCTGATGATGGCAGAAGTATTCTGCCGAAACATGTACCATTAGTAATCTTACAGTTATTAAAGTTTGTGGAGTTCGACATAGATATATTTAAATTTTAAACATATAAATCGCCTATTAAGTGCACTTCTATGAAAATATAAATGTGAGTTGTATTTTGCAATTATTTGAGATTTATACGGACACATTTGGCAGTGATGCATTTTAACAAATTTATTTAGAGAAGTAGATACCTCCATAAACAGCTTTTAAAAGTTAGGTAAACAAGCCAAACCGTTGGTTACCCTGGAAGAAAAAATACAGTACCTTTCAAACAATTTCTGATCACAAGTCCGCATCCAGGGAAGACAACGAGTGCAAACAAATTCGAAGTATTTTATAGGTAAATATAGGTAAAATCAGGAAAATGTCCTCTCCTAAGCGGAAACTGCCCCGTCACTGAAATCCTGGATAGGCACGTGTTTTATCTCAACACTACCTTGCAAAGCAAGTTGAACGAAATGCAATTTTGTTTCTCAAAACAAAAAGATTTCAATAGCAAATAACTTTTAAAATGATTTAAAAAGTTATTCAATACCTGGAATCGGTCATTAACAGAACATGGTACAACCTAAGAAAACGTTATTTCGAATATGTACCATACCGTTCAAATCGATCCAGAGATTGATTACCTCATAAACTAACTACACATCAAAAGTAATTATTACTGTAGTATAGAGACGGATACTCACCCTTTTTTCTTACTTTTGTTCTGTGACGCGATCACATTAACAAACAAATCAGTAGAACTCGTGGAACTCTCAACAGATGAAAATGCCTAATACATGCAAATTGCGCAGCCGCGTTTCGGAACTCGAGTAGGGATGATCATGATCAATGTAATTTTAAAGAAACATTGAATTTTTACACATACTTTGTAAAATTTCATCCCTGTTATTAGTAAAATGACACTTTTAGTGTAATTTTACTTGAATCAGATGCTAATTTACACTACATTAGTTCAATTACCGTGTAATAGAGTAAATTTACTTGATATGAAATTTATATTTATATTTTTTCTGTAATTTTACAAGAATTTTTAATAACTACATAACCAAGTACGTTAACCTTTATTTTTATGTGAATTTACAATGATATTTGCTGTAATTTTACCCCCATTTTTAACAGTGTAAAGCTGTTGACCTCAACATCAACATAGAACATCAATGTAATCAAATTTCAGCAAAACAACGTCTACGCCACATTTACACACTGTAAACTAACAGGAGCTGGTAGAATTGTTGTCAATATAAAAATTTATTTAGTACCAAAACCGTTCTCTACGTCTATTCAACGATGAAATCTTAGATATTTTTGTTTTTTCTAGAAAAAAAAAAAGTTGTGCTGTCTTTGGAAATGTAAGATTTACTTCTGATTATGTATTTGATGATATTAAGATTATACTTTTATCTAGATGTAATACATACTCAAGGAACAAGAATGCGTTGTTAATTTTTATTTTGTAGATGAAAAAGAGGATTCACGATTATAATAGGTACAGGACTTCATAGTCAAAATTCTTTAAAATAGAAATTCCTTTTGATTGTTATCAAACCAAGATTTTAGGTGTGTTTACCTTTATGTGTGGGGTTTCAACAAAGTTTTTTTTACCCTATAATTTCCATAAATAAAATTGTGAATAAATTTATTAATTTTAATGCAAGGTCAGGATACTAAAGAGGGAAAAGTAGTGACAAAAATGTGTGGAAACAAAATTTTACTTACTTATCATATTATGTAAAGTTCTGATATTAATAATAATATACATAATAATTAAATAAGTAAGTATATTTAAACTGCTTTTACTGCTAATTATTATTTTACAGCAATTAAGCATGTTTTAATCTAAGAATTTGAATGCGCTTTAATATTCAGTTCTTTAGTTGTATACACCGTCATAACTATTAACCCACGGCCATATAACTTCTAATACGAGTAAATTGAAATTATATCTGGGAAATCACATCAATTAAAGGCCTCGAGGAAGGGAAATGAAATGTTTTAATGAGTTTCTTTTTCAAGAAAAAATCACAGCATTGGGCTATACAGGATGTCCCCTTTAGAATTTTCGCGTGCAATATTTCTTATTAATTTATGAATATGTGTAACAGATTTTAAGACCACATAATACTAATTTATCTTAAACACTAACAAACAATGAATAGGCAATAACATAACCTGACTAGTGCTAAAGGCATCGTGTCTCCGTCTGCCTGGGTGCCTTCCCTACAGTCTGCCCTAATCCCCACTCTTGAGCACCTCAGGCATGCGCGATATTTCGACTGCCACAGCGCTAACATGTAGTTATATATGTACACCCGACTCCCTCTAAGTCGAATGATTTGGATGGCAGTGGCACTTGCAAAAATACTCTTTAATAACTCGAATTTCCTTTCCTAAGTCGATCCTTGGTCTGGATTTGGCACAGACAGCAACGAGCATCCAATTAAAAAATTGGCTGGGGTTTAAGGTGAGTCGTCGCTGGGATCACTCGACGTGGGATGAAGAGAATTGGAATTTCGTTGACGACTTACCCCTGCTTCCCGTATTCCATCAAAATGTGGGGAATGTGGGGTCATAAAATGCCAATTAATTTCGATTTCCCTCGCCATTTCTTTGATTCGTTCTGATAGTCTTTGGATTAGTTTTGAAACAAACCAGGCACTGACGAATTGTTGTACGAGACAGCCCTCGTCCAGAAGTGATCCAAAACTTATCACGAACGAAAAAAAATAATTTTTTTCATAATCAACGATGCATGGTTGTTTTCAGTATTTTTCAAAGAATTAAGGAAAAAATATAACTGAAAACTTCATTTGTTTATAACAGACATGAATGGAAAAATGTCTTTGCTTCTCTAGCAATTCCGTCTTTCTTCTGGCAATTCCGACTTTTTTTCTGGCAATTTCGACAGGAGTAGGACGATGGTATAATCCATAATAATCCACTGAAATTGATGCCTCGCGCTACGTGATTGACCACTTAAAGAGACATACTCCAAGAAGGTCATATTGCATGTATGTGAAACTCGAAATGTGGAGAGTATCTCATATTTTAGGATTTTATGAATGATAAACGGAACAACAAATTCTCACAGACGCCAACTTTCGTGGATCACTGAAATTAGGGCCTCGAGTTTCACGTACAGGAAAACATGACCTTCTTGGACTACGTTTCTTTAAGTGGTTGAGCGTGGAGCGCGAGGCAACAATTTCAATGATCCACAAAAAAACAAATTTTTACAGACCGTAACTTCCGGGGATCACTGAAATTTGTGCTTCGTGCTACACGCTCGACACCTTAAAGAAACATACTCCAAGAAGATCATATCCCCTGTACATGAAACTCGATAGTAGACAGTATTGCATCTTTTAAGTTTGGACAAGAAGACAGCACCATCGTTCTACTATTGTTGTAATTGCCGGAACAAAGTCGGATATATAAATAACTAGCTGACCCGTCGAACTTTGTACCGCCTCAGAATCAATAAATGTTGTGGCAACTTATTAGCTGAATTAAATTTATTTTTTTTATAAAAGTATAATGCCCACAACGCCATCTACTGGCATTACCAGAGCCAGCATACAACGCCATGTTTATTTTTGTTTCTGTCATGTATCAAAGATGGCGTTATATACGGATTATATACAAAATGTATGAGAATTTTTTTTTTGTTAATGTTTCTCATGTTTTAATAGTTATTTGCCCTCGAAAAAAGTCATTCAATCCATTCTCGAGATATCATCAAAAAATTTGTGTGTGGAGCCCACGCCCAACAGAAGTGAAACTTTGGAGTTTACTCTTTAAAAATCGATTTTCATTTTTAAAGCCCGGACAAATTTTGGTGGCCGGCGTTATTTCTTATTGTTGCCCTGTACCAGGGGGGCTTTGTTATTGTCGTTGTCCTGTACTTAGCTCCCCGCCCCCTGTAATTTTTCCGATGTTTTAATAGTAATTCTGCTATAACGGGGCGTAGGAAAATCCAACAAATGAAAGTTCATAAATATCGATCGAGCCGCTCTTGAGTTATAAACTCAATGCAGCCCCCTGAGCCCGCTGTCCATGTTATAATAGTTATTCTGCTAATCGGGGCGGAGACCAATCCAACAAATCGAAGATCATAAAAATAGGTACAGTCGTTCTTCAGTTTTAAACCCAAGGGGCCCCTGGGCCCCCATGTCCATGTTTTAATAATATTCTGCTATTCGGGGCGGAGATAAATTCAACAAATCGTAGATCATAAAAATCGGTCCAGCCGTTCTTGAGATATAAACCCAAAGGTTCCCCCTGAGCCCCCTGTCCATGGTTCAACAGTTATTCTGCTATTGGGGGCGGAGACAAATCCAACAAATCAAATATTTGAAAAATAGTTTACTACCAATTCCCATACCTACCAAATATAAAAAAACACAAAAATCAGTCGACCCGACAAATCGGTGCAGTCCAAGGGGCCCCCCTGGGCCCCCATGTCCATGTGGAAAATAGCTTACCACTTATTCTCATACCTACCAAATATACAAAAAAAAATCATAAGAATCGGTCGACCCAAAAAATCGGTCGAGCCTAAGGGGCCCCCCTGGGCCCCCATGCCGATAAAAAGTATCCTATGTCCTGCTCCTGGTTCTAAGCTACCTCCCCACCAATTTTTAGCCAAATCGGTTCAGCCGTTCTTGAGTTATAAATAGTGTAACTAACACGACTTTCTTTTATATATATAGATGATTTGAAAAAAAAATAGCAACAAAAAAAATGTTAATTAACAAAAGCGTTTTCTTCCCATATTTTTTTTAAAGAAACGATTTTTTTTAAATCATTTCCATTACGGATTAGATTTCAAGAATTTTTTTGTTTTTGTAAATCATAAAGAATGCATTTGTTTATAACAATTTTTTAAACAATAGGGGTATAATAGTACCAAAGATATCAGTAGAGATAATTGAGAAAAAAACTTTTATTGTTTTATTTATGTTTATAATTTTGTTAAGCCTTTGATTGTTAATAAAAAAATGAAAAACCAAAAGATTTTTATTTTTTCAACGGGGATCTTTTCTAAAGCCTTCAAGGAACAGCCCAAAGAAGGGAAAAAAATCCAGGATTTTAGTTTAACAATTATTAGGGTTTGTATGTTAACTTTTTTAACAATGCATTGTTAATAAAAAAATTGTGGTATTTTTTTTACCGACGGATTATTGTTTATTGATATGATAGTACCTAAATTTGTTTTATTCCTTAATATTAGTATTTACATACTCAGTTAATTTTTTTTTTGTTCAGATATCAGATTCGGTCGAGGGGCTGTTAACTTGGAAAAAAATTGTACGACTAATTCCACATGGAATTAATTCAAGGTAATCACGAACAATTCCGGTAATTCCGATTCGAGGAATTAATTTGTATGTAATCGTGATAATCGCAGTTATTTGTAGGTAATTCCAATAATCAGGAAATAATTCCCACAAAAAGTAACTAATTCCAGTAATCAAAAGGTAATTCCGGTAATTCCAACAAAAGATGAAGCACTTAATTCAATTCCCATTTTGGAATTACGACAAGTAAAAACGAAAACTATTTAATTCATTGCATCTATCTTCGTTTACATTATTCAGACGCGGTTTTTGAATAAAAAAAAACATAAATAAAAAACTGGTAATAAAATAACAATTTAGATTAGCACTACCAACTTTTGACAATTTGATTTAAAATTTGAATGTCAAAGTGACTTTTGATTTGCTTTTGATTTTCGAAATGCCTACCCCAATTGTCCAGCAGATTATCAAAAATTAGTCCAGCAAATTTATAAATGCGTGGCAAGATATCGTAATGTTGGGACTGTTGGTCGAAAAGCGGGTAGCGGAGCGCTCAAAAAAAGAACTCCTGAAATTGTGGCAGATGTTGCAACAGTAATGGAAGCGTTTCCCAAGAAACCTCTCCTCAGGTTGGCACAAGCGATGGACCTCTCATATGGAACTTGTCGAAAAATATTAAAACAAGATTTAAATCTTCATCCCTATAAAATTACCGTCGTGCAAGAGTTGTTTCCACGAGATTTTCCTGCACGAATAATATACTGTAAATAAACAAAATATGCGAATTTGGTCCGCAATTAATCCCCATGAATTCATCCAAGCGCCCCCCTATCCGCAGAAAATTGGTGTTTGGCTGGCGGTCTCTCGAAGACGTATAGTTGGATCTGTTTTTGTTTTTTTGAAGGAACGGTAAATGCCGAGAGATATCGCAATAATTTACTCGAACCTTTTTTCCAAAACCTTCATGATGGCGAACCTCTACATGGCTACTTCCAGCAGGATAATGCACCAGCTTACAGGACAAGGGAAACTATGGACCGAATTCACGAGTTTTATGATGATCGAGTCATTCAATTTTCGCCTTGAAGTCCACCGTATGTATATAGTTGTACTATCAGATGTTGGAAAATGCATTTGAAAATATGAAACCGAGAGTTAACAGCCGCATTGAAGTTGGGGGAGAACACTTTGAACATTTGCTGTAATTGACTGCGCAAGTGAGGTCGCGGCGGAAGGTGGGTCATAGTGCTTGAATTATTATTTTATATGAGTAGCCTAACCATAAGTAAAAATAAACGCTAATATTCATTGATTTTATTTGAAGAAAACATGATCCAAAGTTTAGACCTTGAGTCCTATATATTTTGGTAGGGGGGGGGGGGGGTCCTATAATGTAATATGTGTAGTGTAATATGTATATGTGTAATATGTATGTACAAATACATTAAATAATAAATAGTCTGTGGTCAAACAGTCCCACAGAGCACTGAATGAGTTTCGAGTTGTGAATTTTGTGTGATCTCAAATGTTCCTTTTTCATATGTATTGCAGGGAATTAGGGCAAACAACACACGCTAATGACATATTTAGACACGCTCACAGCTGGCGTAATAAAACAAAATTAAAAAAATATAATTAAATGACATGATTATAGATGTGTCTATTTGAAAAAAGAACCCCAATAACGTGCAGGCTTACAAATTTAATTAATTACGATCGGATTTTGGCCACTGGGCGACCACTAGTAGTAATAAAACCTGGATGTAATTCAATTAATTCCAGAATAATTCCATATTATTTGAAGGTAATTCCAGTAATTCCAGGGTAATTCCAGTAATTCATCATTACTTCCTGTAATCAAGAGTACTTCCATCATTTTGAGTACTTGAAATGATTCCATGTAATTCCAAACTAATTCCGCTAATTCCAATAGTACTCGGAATTAATTCTCGCAAGATGTACAACTAATTCCATAGTTAACAGGTTGGACTTTTTTTTGGGAAATTTCCGGCTCTTCAAGGATCTTTTTTCAAATTTCGGATATCTCAAATAGTTTTCGAAATATTTGCAAAAAACGTAACAACATTTACTTAATTGTTTATAACTTTTCTAATTTTTATTTGCGGATATTGATTTTTAACTAAAAAATTCTTGTTGCAATTACGAATCGAATGACCCCTCAATAATAATTTTTGGTGCCTCTTAACTGGAATTTCGGAAAAAGGGACTTGTGAACCAGACTATGCTGCATTTTAGGGAAGATGCTGACTCAGTCCCGTTTTTTCTCTCGGACGAGATTTTAGTTGGTACTGCGCTAAAAATGACGCGTACAATTTAAAAAATCATAAAACAGAATAAACACCGTCAATAACAATAGTACTTGAAAAAATAAAGATTGGTTGTTCTGGTCTGTATACTTGTCATGTTACTATACAGTGTCGGCACGCTGGATCTAAAATGACACCAAGTTATTTTTGCATCTAAGTGTGTATATTTCAAAGGTCAGTAGCAATCAGTACTGGCCGCATGTGTCTGCTTTCCTTACAAACACAGTCTCGTCCCAGAGCCGGATCTGTTGTGATTATTGATGAGCACGGTACCTCAGTTCTTCAGGCGGTGTTGCAATGATAAAAACGGCCCCGTTGTGAATCCACCATCATCTAAAAGTAGAAAATTACGGTGTCGTCTTTCCACGAACATGTTATCTGTTGTTCTCTCCGTACGCAGGCAAATTACACATTCTCGATTATCTCCCAATCATAAATACAAGCGTGAAGGCAGCAACAGCGCAAAAACGTCCATCGATATCGTCTTCCACGAAAAAATCCTCAGATAACGTATTTTACGACCGCCAATTACAAGTTGTCGATCGCATCTCGCTTGTTTACTGCCCATATGGTCGGTGACATTTCGACCCGCGAAAATCTCTACATTGACCTCATTGAATTTATTAATTATAGATTAGGCGCGCTTTCCACCTCTCTCTCTCGGATTTATGAAATGTTGGTTTATTTCGTGATTGTTGCGATAGCAGCCACGGGTAATTTATTGTTTATCTCGTTGTGGGCTGGGATGGAAACGTGTGGATGGTTATAACGAAACAAAAAGCCATTCATGCGCTCCACATGGTGCGTCTTAAATCAACGGTATCTGCATTCTGCGCAAATTGATCGGGAATTTCGCAATTCGTAGTTTTGAAAAAGTTCAAGTGCGCGAGAGGGAACGAAAAACGTGGAATTCGTTGTTGTTTTTTTTACTGTGTGCAGCTGACAACTTTTACTGTCAATGACACGAGGGAAATAGGATACATTCGTGGAGTTTACGGCTCTATCTGTTCCAAACAAACATAAACTGTTGTTTACGTTTGTAATGATCGTTAAACATAAGAATCGCCTTGGAAGAAATGACAAAATTCACCTGCTGTGGGGACTGATGTAACCGACCAGAAGGTCAAGAGAAAGCTGGCCGAGCTTTATCTCAAAATTTTCGATTCCTGATGCCAACATCTATAAGAACATTGCTGAACAGTGTCTTTTCGATAACATTTGTAATTCTGTGAATCGTAAAAATAGGTTTAGTTAGGTTTCCAAGATGTTCTGCAAACCTTGCAGCCTTTTGCGCGTCGTTTCTGGCCCAGCTTCCATCCACATTTTTCATCGGAGGTGCTTATATGATTGACCCGGATTTTTGGTAGTTTTAGTTTTATGTATTATTATAACAAATCCTGAAACCCGTCTGGACCTACGGCACACAATCTACCATACAAAAATTCCAGAGTAAGGTGCTGAGATGTGTTGTGGAAGAAGACTGTTGATAAATTATGGTCAAGTTTATATTAATAATAAAGATTTAATGAAGTAAGACAAACAGACATGCTTCTCATACAAGAGCTTGTGAACAACTGTTTTTGGTCAAATGTATAATCAGGTATATATCCTAAAACTATAACATAAAAAGGAACAAACATTTAAAGCAGCTGTGTGGTTAATCCGTGAAATGGAACTGTTGAATAACAGAGCACTCTAGACTGAACGCTGAGGGTAGTTCCCATCGTAAATCACACAATTTATTACTTTTCGTTTCTGTTTCCAACACTCCCACTAAAAGGAATAAATCTTAACAATACGTAATTATTATCTAATTATCTATATTAAGGAGCTTAACTACTTTCGTAAAAATTGGTTTTACCAAAGGTTTAGTCAAAATATCAGCAACTTGATATTCTGACGATACATATTTGACAAAAATGTTACCTCTGTTACATTCATCTCGCACAAAATGAAACCGTACATCTATGTGTTTCGTTTTCTTGTGAAATTCCGAATTTTTCGAAAGCTTAATTGTGGATTGATTATCCACATTGATTTCTACAGTTTTTTGTGATAAGCCTAGTTCGTTTACAAAAAATTTAACCCACAAAGCTTCTTTCGTACCTAAAGCTAGAGCAATAAATTCAGCCTCAGTTGTTGACTGAGCTACGACACTTTGACGTTGACTAGCCCACGTAATAGGACCGCCACTGCACATAAACACATATCCACTTGTCGACTTTCTGCTATCAACACATCCCGCATAATCGGAATCGGTAAAACCGCACACACCCACATCACTGGCGCTGTAGGTAATTCGGTAGTCCACGGTGCCCTTCAGGTATCGAAGAATCCGCTTCACAGCTAACCAATGTTCGTCAGTCCAATTGTTGAGAAAACGGCTGACCTGGTTGACGGCGAACGTGATGTCGGGACGACTCACGGTACTTAGAAAAATTAGGGAGCCGACCGCCTCTCGATAGGGTTGATTCTCATTTTTCTGATTATTTTCTTCCGGTTTTCTCAGGTAGACTCCTGGTTGAGCTGGAACTCCCACTGGATTTGCATCCTTCATATTGAACCTTTCGAGGATTTTTAAAATGTACGGCTTTTGGTGTAATGTTACAACCCCCGGTACATTTTGTTCAATTTGCATGCCGACAAAATGTTTTAAGCCGCTTTTCTTTTCCTCAACGGTGACTTTAAAATGTTGCATTAAAGACTTCATCAGACTGTTTATGGCCGTGTCTGATTTCGAAAGGACAAGGCCATCGTCGACATAGAGAGCTAAATAAACTTTACAATGTCCTATTACTCCAATAAACACACAGGGATCACTTTTGAGACTCTTGAAGTTGAATTCATTTAAAAATTTCACGAATTTTAAGTTCCAACACCGTGGTGCCTGTTTTAAACCATAGATGCTTTTGTTTAACTTACATACAAAGTCTGGATGTTCGTCATCAATAAATCCACGGGGTTGGTTCATA
Organism: Diaperis boleti; assembly: GCA_963583935.1. Taxonomy (NCBI): domain Eukaryota; kingdom Metazoa; phylum Arthropoda; class Insecta; order Coleoptera; family Tenebrionidae; genus Diaperis; species Diaperis boleti. The sequence goes on along the minus strand of OY757249.1, from coordinate 7,357,588 downwards.
TATATATCCTCCGATAACTCGCCATACAGGAACGCCGTTTGTACGTCGAATTGTGCGATTTTTAACTGATCTTTAGCAGCTAAAGCTAAAAGCACACGAACTGAATCGTATCGCACTACCGGGGCAAATGTTTCTCTGTAGTCAATGTCTTTTTCTTGTGTGAACCCCCGAGCAACTAGACGCGCCTTATAACGAATTATTTTTCCATCAGAATCGGTTTTTAAACGGTACACCCACTTATTATCTACAAGTTTTGCATTACGCGGTAAAGGCACTAAGTTCCAGGTGTGGTTTTCTTGTAAGGCATTCATTTCACTTTGCATTGCCGCTTTCCATTGGTTAGATTCACTACTTTTTAATGCAAGTTCATACGTTTGTGGTTCCAATGTGACACAGTATGAAACATACGGTCCGTAAAAATCGGGACGCGCGAGTGTTTCTCGATTTCTCAAATTTCTTCTTTCGATTTCGGGTTGTGCTTCGACTTCGACCGGTATTTCAGATACAACTTCCTGATTTTCTTCAGCGTTGTTTTCGACATCTGGGATTTCTTCATAATTGCCAAAAGTTAAAGTCAATTTAACTTCATCAGTTGTTGTTGTTTCACGTACATCTTTTTCGTTGAAGACAACATTACAGCTGGTTTCTATTTTCTTCTTTTCTGGATCCCAAAGTCTGTAGTTTGTCGAATATCCATCGTAGCCAACAAATATTAATTTCTTTGCCTTTTTATCGAACTTCTTTCTGAATTGTGATGGAATGGACATGTAAGCAGTGCATCCAAATATTTTTAAGTGATTTAATTCTGGTTTTCTTCCAAACCAACCTTCAAACGGTGTAATCGATCCACAAAGGGTTGATACAGTTCTGTTTAGTACGTAAACTGCTGTACTTACAGCTTCTGCCCAAAGTTCGTTGGATACATTTTTATTTATCATCATTGATCGAGCACTTTCCACAATAGTACGCATTTCGCGTTCAGATCTGCCGTTTTGTTGCGGTGTGTAGGGAGCGGAGCATTCGTGCACAATACCTTCTTTCTTCATAATTTCTTGAAATTCGCGATTCATGTACTCTCCCTTTCCTTGATCACTTCTCACAATTTTTACTTTATTTCCGGTTTGTTTTTCAGTTAAGGCTTTGAACTCTTTGAACTTATTAGTCACTTCAGATTTATGACGCATGAAATACACACTTTTGTATCCGGTTTTGTCGTCTTTAAACAAAACAAAGTATCTTGAGCCTCTTGGTGATTCAACGCTGATCGGCCCGCAGACATCTGTGTGAATTTTCTCGCCAGGTGCAAAAGCTTTTTCGTGGTTTGAACTTTTATGTGAACTTCGCGCTTGTTTACCGAATCTGCAACTTTCGCAAAAGAATTCTTCAGTGTCGCTGACTTCTAAACCGATGGCTGCCTTATTTTTGGCTGTATTGATGATAGATTTAAAATTCACGTGACCCAGGCGATCATGCCACAGCTGTAGCGATTCAGTTTTTGTTAAATTACACTCAATCTGGGCAGGAACTTTAAATTTCATCACCCACAGATTATTTTGGCGAACACCGACACATGAGATTTTACCGGATTCTTCTCGAAATTCACAGTGATTTTTAAACGCGTGGTGCGAGAAACCGCGGTTCACCATAACACCGACCGAAAACAAACTTCTCTTCAAAGCTGGTACATACAGTACGTTGTTTAGGGTCCTGTCGATCCAATTTCCATTTACTTCGGCCTGGATTTTGATCATCCCAATTGCTGTTGCTGGAATTATTTTGTCATCAGCGATTTTGACGTGTTGGGGTGTTTCAAGCGGGTTTAGATGATCGAACCAATTTAATTGATTTGTCATGTGGACGCTTGCTCCGGAATCACAGATCCACTGAAATTGGTCTTCATCTTTGCTGGTCGCATACATTGCTGAAACGTCACAAAAATAAGCGGAGGCCGAACTGGAGTTTTCTGCGTGACTCTTTTCTCTCTTCCTATATTCTTCAGCTTTTAAGCGCTTTCTGCATTTTCTAGCCCAGTGACCTTTTTTCTTGCAGTAGTTACAGTTCGTCTGCTTCTTTATTTCTTTCAATCCAGAATCTTGGACAAATTTCTTCCTAATCTGAGCTTTTTCTAACTTCGCTTCGAGTGCTTGGACTTGTAGAGCTAGTTTTGAGCTTTCATTCTCGTCGATCGTCATTCGCGATTCTTCTTTTAGCAATCGAGCAGTCAAATTGTCGATTGTTTGTTGAGGTGTTGCGACGGAATCCCAAGCGGTACGGAAAGCATTGTACTTTCCAGGAAGACTATTTATTATTTTCGAACAAACTGCGGTATCACTCAAGGTTTCACTGACATTTGTTAACTGTGCTCTTAGTGATTCTATTTTCGACAGGTGATTGGCAATTTTGTCATTATCGGCCATTCGATAGTCGTAAAATTGCTGCCACAGTAGTTCCCGAGATATTTCCGTTTTCTGCTCGTGGATTGAAATGAGTTTTGCCCACATTTCCGCAGCATTCTTGCAGTTTACTAAGTACTGCAGCTGATCTTGTGTGATGGAGCCGAGGAGAAGAACTTGCGCTTTTGAGTTTTTCTTTTCCCATGTATTGATTGCTGCTTCATTTTCATCTGTTGGAACAGGTCTTACTTCTCTTCCTTCGACGACATTTGTCAAGTTTTCCGCTTTTAATATTATAGAAATGCTGAACTTCCACAGCTGGAAGTTGGAACCATCGAATTTTGTGATTTGACTCACATCTATTTTCACAGAAGACATCGCGTCGCGTTTACCGAACCAACTACACTTTTTAAACTCGTACGACACGGATAACAATTCAAATATACTTTGACCTTACAGTGTTACGCAAACTGGGCTCATAACCTGTTGATAAATTATGGTCAAGTTTATATTAATAATAAAGATTTAATGAAGTAAGACAAACAGACATGCTTCTCATACAAGAGCTTGTGAACAACTCTTTTTGGTCAAATGTATAATCAGGTATATATCCTAAAACTATAACATAAAAAGGAACAAACATTTAAAGCAGCTGTGTGGTTAATCCGTGAAATGGAACTGTTGAATAACAGAGCACTCTAGACTGAACGCTGAGGGTAGTTCCCATCGTAAATCACACAATTTATTACTTTTCGTTTCTGTTTCCAACAAAGACTTCAAAGAAAATCTAGCTCAGGGATAAGATTAGATGAGCACCAAATTATGAGATGTAAGAGAATAGAATTGCATACAGATTCCGACATTTTAAGGTTTCCAAATTTCAATTTGGGGAACCAACATTCTTCGATAGAAAAATACCGTAAGGTTTCTTTGATGGATTCAAAGACACATTTCTGCGAAATCGTCGGTTTCGTCTGAAGCGCGATGTACGTACATCACAATTCGATCATGAATGGACGTTAGGATCGGCAGCGTTCGATTTAACACTGCTAACTGCTTCAGCAATGTTCTAACCATAAAACGGAAATTATGGTTGTTTAAACCAATTATCCGGAGAGGAATTTAATGTGCGCTTTCAAAACAAATTATTTCTTATATGTCTTGAAACTGAACTCGTTCTGTAATTAACGGCGCACTAAAATGGTGCTGTTGCAGTTTCAGTTCTTGCGAATTTTGCAACGCGCGATCTAGGCGGAGGTAGGTATGCGTTTCGACGGAAATGCCAAAGGGGCCATTAACTGGTATTGCCTTTGATGGTCGATGTTTCGAATAACTCGCCCATCGACAGCGCATTTTTACCAAGAATATCCAGCTTCTTTCGCGGAATGCCCGTTTTTCATTTCGCGTACGCCACAAGAACACCAGCAGGTGGACGATCTGCGAATTCCATAACCTCGCGATCTTTAATTTCATTTCTTCCCATACGGTCTGCCCGCTGGCATTTCAGATTAAAACCAAAGTCCCCGAAGGTAACGTAAGGACATGTGGTCTCAACCCATGGGAACCGACGCGCCGCCGCTGGTCCGACCCATGTCGTGGGTAGATAAATGTCCATATAAAATTTTAGAAAAACACCCACGTTATCGCGTTGAAAAATCTACAAGTGCGCGCTAATAACATTTATCATAACCGTAAAGTTGAGAGTTGAGTAACGAAAAACCGACGTGTAAGCCAATGATTTCTTGTTTTCTTGTCCGCTCACCTCTGACCCCGAACTCACGCACTTCTGGGGTGCAGAACCTCGAGAACCTCGCTTAACAGCCGGTGTAATGATCATTTTACGGTTCCATTGTGTAAATAGTCACGTTCGGAGAGACGCCCGTGCCGATGTTGGATGACTTTTACGTTCCAATTTCTAATTTATACTGCTCTACAGAAGTTAGGGACGACGCGAGTGCAATTCACCATATTTAAACGGTAGAATGAGAAAAAAATGTAATTCATTGTTGTAAACTGTCTTCTTCAAATTCAAAACAGCGATAAAACCCCATTAAGTCAAGAGGTGCGCACAATCGTTCCCACGCCGTGCTTATTGAGACATCGAGTATCTTAAAAAACTAAACTCGAAAGACAAACAAGCCAACAATGCGGCTACAAGTATAAATTAAATGTAAATAATTACGAGGCGTTTGGTGGAATAAAAACCGACGGGCTCATAAAAACGAGTACCGCACACAACGTATTAATTAATTACAATTTGTTTATCTAATTTGAAAGCAAAAATCGCGCGTCACGTCCCGGAGAGATTCTTGGCGAATGCTGTTGCAAAAACGGACGACGTAATTAATGGGAATTTCGTTTTGGAAAAAAATTGACTCGTCAAAGTCTTACCGCAAAGTTGGAGTTTTCGAGCCTGCGGTCGTACCAAATGTCCACAATTAGGAGTAAGACGTTCGGGAAGCGGAGCAATTACTTCATTTTTGGTCATTTCTTCACCGCAGACAGTTGGAGAACAGGGAAAGGAAGAAGCAAATTGAATATTTAATGGAGCTCGAATTTGCTGTTAGGCAAAAAAGCAACTATATAAAAAGAAAAATTGAAATGTTCGGGTTGCTTAACAAACCGCAACAGTAAATAAAACACAGGACGCTCTAAATATAGAACTTGCTTTAGATGGGATTGAAACGTGACAGCGGTCTATATATAGGTTGTCATGAATATACATAGATGTGATAAATTTAGGTGAGAAAAATAGGGTGAACTAATTTCTGCAATTTGTTTGCACTCTCAAGATTTATATTACGAACGAACATGAATGGAAAAATAACGGACAACGATTTCTTTATGGATGGATCAATGAAATTGGTGGCTCGCGCTACGCGCTCGACTCCTTAAAGATACACTCCAAAAAGGTCATATTTTCTTGTATGTGAAACTCAAAATGTGGACAGTATTTTATATTTTAAAAAACTTATAAACAAAATATTATAAACCTTACTTTTGGTTCTAGAGACCCTAAACCACACCAGAAAATACTTTTTTAAAATTTGTGGAAAGGTTTTCTTTCACAACGATCCGACATAATTAATTCCACAACAGGTAGTGATTTTTAAGAAGATGCATAAAGCTTTCTTTACATTCTTCCTTGTGTGAAGAATTGAGAGAGTGTCAAAAAAGCTCTTCAAGACGCAATTTATTCGTTTGTTGTCGTAAAAGTTTGGCAGATCTTGCAAAATACATCTTTATGGCATTTGTAGTGGTTTGTGGTTTAATCACAATTTTATAACAGTTTGATAGGTCGGCAATTGCATGGCCCCGCACGTTCATCGAAGTATTTAATTGTTATGCCACTGTGATAATTATTGTCTAATTTGTAATCGTAAGTACATACTTTTTAAACAAACGCACAAATACACACAGTTTTTTTAACCGAGCTTTTATGCTCATTCTTCATTCTTGCCCCAAGCGAGTTTTGAAAAAAAAGTTACTTCCATGTTCCCGGCAATTACTCATTAAGTATGAGTAGTACTTTAAATGTAAATGTAGGATAGTTTAGGTCGTTTATGGCTCACGTAAGAGATTTTTTCGCTGGTGGTCCAGACGAAACGAAAATGTTTATGTTAAAAAATCCAGCCAAAATTTATGGTGTGTCCGAACAGTTTTAAGAAGAGGAATCCAGCATCCATTAGCAGTTAAAATTTTGGGCATAATTATTGCCCGCGATGCTTCGCATCTTGTGCAACAAGGTAGCTCGGCTAAGAAAAATTGCTTCTCAACCTATACTATACCTAATACTATTGTATTATCTGGACATATCAATAAACAATAATTCGTCGAAAAAAAAAAGTTTACCTCAATTTTTCTGTTAACGATGCATTACGGTACTTGAGAGAAGACCAAACCTGAGGAATCCGAAGTCGGAGAAATTATGAAACCTGTAAGAAGACCTGAAAAACGATTATGCCTGTACAACTATGAAATCGAAGAATTTATGAAACCTGAACAATTATAAAATCTGAGAAACTCTGAAACCTGAATAACCACGAAATTGGACAAAAATTACTAAACCTGTGCAACTATGAAATCTGGAAGAGGATGAAACCCGAAAAACTATAAAACCTGAGAAATTATAAATCCCTAAAAACTATGAAACCTGAAGAACCATTAAATCGGAAAAATTACTACACCTGAGCAACTTTAAAATCTGTAAGAGGATGAAACCCGAAAAATTATGAAACAAATTATAAAACCTGAATCATTATGAAACCTGAGAAACTATGAAAGACTAAGAACCATGAAACGAAAAAATTATGAAACCTGTAAGAAGGCGAAACCTGAAAAACGATTATACCTGAACAACTATGAAATCGAAGGAATTATGAAACCTGAGCAATTATAAAATTTTAGAAACTATGAAACCTGAATAACCATGAATTTGGATAAAAATTACTAAACCTGTGCAACTATGAAATCTGGAAGATGATGAAACCCGAAAAACTATAAAACCTGAAATATTATAAAAACTATGAAACCTGAAGGACCATTAAATCGGAAAAATTACTACACCTGAGCAACTTTAAAATCTGTAAGAGGATGAAACCCGAAAAACAATGAAACAAATTATAAAACCTGAATCATTATGAAACCTGTAAGAAGGCGAAACCTGAAAAACGATTATACCTGAACAACTATGAAATCGAAGATATGATGAAACCTGAGCAATTATAAAATTTTAGAAACTATGAAACCTGAATAACCATGAAATTGGACAAAAATTACTAAACCTGTGTAACTATGAAATCTGGAAGATGATGAAACCCGAAAAACTATAAAACCTGAAATATTATAAAAACTATGAAACCTGAAGGACCATTAAATCGGAAAAATTTCTACACCTGAGCAACTTTAAAATCTGTAAGAGGATGAAACCCGATAAACTATGAAACAAATTATAAAACCTGAATCATTATGAAACCTCAGAAACTATGAAAGACTAAGAACCATGAAACGAAAAAATTATGAAACCTGTAAGAAGGCGAAACCTGAAAAACGATTATACCTGAACAACTATGAAATCGAAGAAATTATGAAACCTGAGCAATTATAAAATTTTAGAAACTATGAAACCCGAATAACCATGAAATTGGACAAAAATTACTAAACCTGTGTAACTATGAAATATGGAAGATGATGAAACCCGAAAAACTATAAAACCTGAAATATTATAAAAACTATGAAACCTGAAGGACCATTAAATCGGAAAAATTACTACACCTGAGCAACTTTAAAGTCTGTAAGAGGATGAAACCCGAAAAACTATGAAACGAATTATAAAACCTGAATCATTATGAAACCTGAGAAACTATGAAAGACTAAGAACCATGAAACGAAAAAATTATGAAACCTGTAAGAAGGCGAAACCTGAAAAACGATTATACCTGAACAAGTATGAAATCGAAGAAATTATGAAACCTGAGCAATTATAAAATCTTAGAAACTATGAAACCTGAATAATCATGAAATTGGACAAAAATTACTAAACCTGTGCAACTATGAAATCTGGAAGATGATGAAACCCGAAAAACTATAAAACCTGAAATATTATAAAAACTATGAAACCTGAAGGACCATTAAATCGGAAAAATTACTACACCTGAGCAACTTTAAAATCTGTAAGAGGATGAAACCCGAAAAACTATGAAACAAATTATAAAACCTGAATCATTATGAAACCTGTAAGAAGGCGAAACCTGAAAAACGATTATACCTGAACAACTATGAAATCGAAGATATGATGAAACCTGAGCAATTATAAAATTTTAGAAACTATGAAACCTGAATAACCATGAAATTGGACAAAAATTACTAAACCTGTGCAACTATGAAATCTGGAAGATGATGAAACCCGAAAAACTATAAAACCTGAAATATTATAAAACTATGAAACCTGAAGGACCATTAAATCGGAAAAATTACTACACCTGAGCAACTTTAAAATCTGTAAGAGGATGAAACCCGAAAAACTATGAAACAAATTATAAAACCTGAATCATTATGAAACCTGAGAAACTATGAAAGACTAAGAACCATGAAACGAAAAAATTAGAAACCTGTAAGAAGGCGAAACCTGAAAAACGATTATACCTGAACAACTATGAAATCGAAGAAATTATGAAACCTGAACAATTATAAAATTTTAGAAACTATGAAACCTGAATAACCATGAATTTGGATAAAAATTACTAAACCTGTGCAACTATGAAATATGAAAGATGATGAAACCCGAAAAACTATAAAACCTGAAATATTATAAAAACTATGAAACCTGAAGGACCATTAGATCGGAAAAATTACTTCACCTGAGCAACTTTAAAATCTGTAAGAGGATGAAACCCGAAAAACTATGAAACAAATTATAAAACCTGAATCATTATGAAACCTGTAAGAAGGCGAAACCTGAAAAACGATTATACCTGAACAACTATGAAATCGAAGATATGATGAAACCTGAGCAATTATAAAATTTTAGAAACTATGAAACCTGAATAACCATGAAATTGGACAAAAATTACTAAACCTGTGTAACTATGAAATCTGGAAGATGATGAAACCCGAAAAACTATAAAACCTGAAATATTATAAAAACTATGAAACCTGAAGGACCATTAAATCGGAAAAATTACTACACCTGAGCAACTTTAAAATCTGTAAGAGGATGAAACCCGATAAACTATGAAACAAATTATAAAACCTGAATCATTATGAAACCTCAGAAACTATGAAAGACTAAGAACCATGAAACGAAAAAATTATGAAACCTGTAAGAAGGCGAAACCTGAAAAACGATTATACCTGAACAACTATGAAATCGAAGAAATTATGAAACCTGAGCAATTATAAAATTTTAGAAACTATGAAACCTAAATAACCATGAAATTGGACAAAAATTACTAAACCTGCGTAACTATGAAATCTGGAAGATGATGAAACCCGAAAAACTATAAAACCTGAAATATTATAAAAACTATGAAACCTGAAGGACCATTAAATCCGAAAAATTACTACACCTGAGCAACTTTAAAATCTGTAAGAGGATGAAACCCGAAAAACTATGAAACGAATTATAAAACCTGAATCATTATGAAACCTGAGAAACTATGAAAGACTAAGAACCATGAAACGAAAAAATTATGAAACCTGTAAGAAGGCGAAACCTGAAAAACGATTATACCTGAACAACTATGAAATCGAAGAAATTATGAAACCTGAGCAATTATAAAATTTTAGAAACTATGAAACCTGAATAACCATGAATTTGGATAAAAATTACTAAACCTGTGCAACTATGAAATCTGGAAGATGATGAAACCCGAAAAACTATAAAACCTGCGAGAGGATGAAAGCTGAGAAATTATAAAACCCGAAACATTATAAAACCTAAGAAACTATGAAACCTTAAAAACCATGAAGCGGAAAAATTATGAAATCTGAAAAACAATTAAACCTGAAGAACTATGAAACCGGAGAAATTATGAAACCTGAGATAATTCTTCTTGTTAAAAGTTAACATACTGATAATTATTAAACTAAAATCATGGAATTTTTTTCCCTTCTTGTAGCTGTTCCTTGAAGGCTTTAGAAAAGATCTTCGTTGGAAAAATTTTAAAAAATAAATTGATTTTTCACTTCTCTATTAACAATCATAAGCTTAACAAAATTAAAAACATAAATAAAACAATGAAAGATTTTTTTTTCATTTGTCTCACTGATATGTTTTGTCCTTGCTGAAAGGAATAAAAAAATATTTTTAATTGTTTTTAACTGCTATTATGTAGAAAACTGTTATAAACAAATGCATTGTTTATGTAATTTTAATTTCTTTTTAATAATGATAACGTTTTTTTTTATTCGTATTGGTATTTTTTATTGGTAAGGTTAAATAAACAAAAAAAACAAATAAAACGTAAACAAGAATTTCGGGAGGTATGACTATTTTTGGGAAATTTCCTGCTCTTTGAGGATCTTTTTTTCAAATTTCGGATACCTCAAATAGTTTTTGAAATATTTGCAAAAAACTAACCACTTTTTTTTTGTTTACTCAATTGTTTATAACTTTTGTAATTTTTGTTTGCGGATGTTGATTTTCACCAAAAAGATTCTTGGTGTAATTATGAATCGAATGACACCTCAATAATAATTTTGCTGCCTCTTAACTGGAATTTCGGAAAAAGGGACTTGTATAACGAAGGAGGAACACGAAATACAGGAGAAACTTAGACAGATAGCGAACAGGGAGAGGGACAAATCCATTGACATAAAATGATTGTAAAAGGTGGAAAAAAGTGGAAATGGGATAACTGTTACAAATGTAAATGATTATGTGAATATGCAAGCCGGATATAGTCGTCGCCTCGTTGTCGGCCCCGTTAGGTTTTATTATGCTTTTAAGGTTTATGGATGTAAATAGCCGAAGCGATAAAAAAGGATGAAAATATGGAATGGAAAGAACTATAGAAGAAAAACTACGGGGATCAACTCCTCAATAACCCTGCCCTGAAAGGAAGTAAGGAAGTAAATATTACAATAAATTTAGGGGTTAAATTTAGATCACCTATTTCTGGGCCACTTGTATAGAATCAAATCTATGAACGTACGGCTATTATGGAATAAAAATTGACGAAAGCTACTACTCCCCGAATTTTTGTTATTTCCTGTTGTTAATTGAATAGACCAATTTAATGAGTACGAATTAAATTTCAAAAATACGGACGGACCTTTTTAAAAACTTCAATAGTGTTCGGCCACCTCTAAAGAATCTAGCCGAACTATTTTCGATCGACCTGTACACATTGCTCGCACACAATTATTTATAACTCTCCACTAGAATTCCATGTCTGCAAAATCATCTTTGTAATTTTCTTCGTTCCAGCAAATTTAATATTCTCCTCGTAAATATCTGCGAATACATTACATTGACGTTTGCTAATAAAATTTTTGCACTGGCCTGTAATTACAACCCTAATAAGGCAACGCTGAATGAAACTTTTCGTGACTTGGGACTCACTTTTGACCCCAAACTCGCATTTGTGGCTCACATTAACAGTGTAATGTCCCATGTTCTAAAGCCTCTTGGTTTTATTAGCGGATCGAAAATAGCTGAAAGATTTTAATTGTGTGTCTTCATATTTTACATTTTTCCCTTTTCCACTAAAATGTTAAGACTACAGCCAGTAGTAATCACTTCGGCTGTGGCAACATTCATTTCTCGATGCTATTTGTCATACCCCTAACTTCTGTGGAGCAGTTTATATTTATGGCGAGTTCTTTTACGAAATCGATCGCCAAATTGTAAATGTTAACACGTTATTAATCATCCGAATCGAACCGTTTCGGTCCCGTTACACCATCAGCGAAACAAAGAAGGAATTAATATGAGCGCGGTCTAATACAATTAATGCTAACAATACATCTTCTTCGGGATTTGACAGCCGGCCCAGGGCTGGACTGGAGGAAAAGTGAGTGCAGTGACGACTTGCGAAAGACCTTGCGCAAACACAAAGATCTCTTGTTGGAGAGCTACAATGCACTTAAGCACAGGAAATATTAGATACACTTAATAATGTTGCAATTATTGTCGTTTCATGCGGAGAAAGGCAACCGGAACATTTTACAACGTAACATTAAGCATTGCCTAGGCGAATCGGACTCGGGAAAAAAATCACTTCTGTGTTTACAAGGCGGGAATCGTGCCTTTGAAAATGTAAAATGCTCGCCTTTGCCACGACACAATCTGCACACTTATCGTGAAGTTTCAATTTGAAGCGAATCTGGAATGAGATAATGGAAAAATTCTGCGGATGCTTGCCGATAATTTATGTTGATATGTGAAATTTTGTTTAGATTTGCGCATTAACGATCCGGCAATTGATTCCCCTATATCGCCCGCATACATCCGTGTGAGAATTATTTTACGACATCTATAACTTGGCGATATTTACATTAAGCGTTTCCTTCCATTTAGCTCTAAATGTGGTCATATTTTTAAGACTTTATTCGCACTGGCTTCCTGTTTCTCTTCTATATTTGTTTCTTCTTTTTTGACCTTCCTTTGCCCTTTTGTATCTCGTTATGTCTCCTAGGGACCACCGTCCTCTTGTCAGTACTCCAATTTTGCCAACATACTTGTTGGTAATATGTTGTGTCCAGGAAAAAACTTTTTTTCCAAATTGTCTTTTTGAATCCATTTGTCGAACACTAAAAGCCAACAAACTGCTCTATTAAGCAAACAAGCTCTAACTGGTCGCCTGCAACCCGTACAAAAACGTCTACATCGATTATACAGCAATCAAGTTTATCGGCATGCATTTATCATGCGACGGATGCAGCAACTATTAATCATATTTCTATAGCTGCGTCGAAATAGAGCATTGTATGTCCGACAAACGCCATTATACGTGCAATTATCAGAACCGGACTCTGGAGTGGGTCTTGTTAATTAGAGATTTTTTTTCGCTCGAAATTATGCAGGCTATCTTGACTCGAACGAACAATCCTCGAGTCTGTAATACGATGCGCCACTTACATGAAAACGTGCTCGAGAGCGAATTTTCAGGCACGAAAATACCTTTTGTAATCTCGGAGAGAATAAAATTAACTGTAACCGTACACCGGAGAGGGGCGGCAAGGAGGGTGGCTGGGCACGTAAATTGGGAGGCGGTGAGGTCACACCTAAATTTTGATCATGTAAGGGGATATGTGTTCAGTATCCACAGTTTGGATACTGAACACATATCCCCTTACATCGGATCTGAAAATCCAAAAACCTAAAAAATGAGTACTTGCATACACACGCATAATATGTTGTCCTCTTTTATCGTTGGGTGTCGAGCTGTAATGAGAGTCAATCCCTGTTCCCTGTTTCCATGTACTGCGACCTAACCCTCCTAAGATCTTCCAACAGCTCAGGTCCACCTAATTTTCAGGTTCCTCAATTTAGCAGGTTTTCTAAGATTTCAAATTCCTCAATTCCTGAAATTGTTCTTGTTCTCTGGTCTCCTAGAACGTCTTTTGAAATCTTAGAAAACCAAGAAAATCTCAGATCTTAAGACACCTAACTTGAGAGCTGAGCGAACCTGAGAGCCTGAGAAACATTAAAAATTGACTTGAAACTTTTGAAAATTTGAGATTTTAGAGTATTTGAGGACTTGAAGAACCTGAGCCCTCATAAACTGCAGATCTTGAGCAACCTACGAACCCGAGAATTTGAGAAAGGAAGAAATCTGAGATCTTGGGAGGAGAGACATTTTAAAATCTTAAGACTTTGATGGACCAACCTGACAACTTGGAAAACCTGAGAATTTGAGGCACTCACAACATAACTTGAGAACTAAAGGAACCTGAGAACAATACCAGACTGAGAAATTGATAAATGAAATGTAGATATTTTTAAATTTAGGATCTAGATGGTTGTTGAAATTAAAAGAAATAGTGTGCAGCTATAGAGGGTATATGGGCAGCTCAAATTAGATCCCGGGACCATCAACGCAACCCGCTAATCTGAAATTTCAACGAGTTAACTTTTTTAGGATACCATAAGACTCTTAAAAATTCTTCCGGGCTTTAAAGCTCCTTAAACATCCTTCAGGATTATTCAGTACTATTTACTTCTTTTAATTTCTTTAGGATTTATCTGGTCTGAACTCAAACACGTCAAGAGTCTCCAGGATTATTCGAATTTTTCTGGGATCTTGAGTAATATCATTTTTTTTCACATTATTTAGAAAAATTCAGAATTATTCCGGCTATATCGAGATTATTCGGAACTCCCCAGGATCTTTCAGAACTCTATAGCTTCGTTACTCTTTAAAGCTGCTTCGAGATTCTCCAAAACACTCAATATAACTGTTATTCAGAATTCCTCAGAAGACTTCATGAACCCTACAGAACCTTTTTAGATATTTTATTACCCTTTCGGATATTTCAGAATTCTTCAAACAATGTCATGATTTAGGAACCATTACAATTCTTCAGAATTCTGGAGGACTCTTCTGCACGTTTCGGAAATTTTAACAATTTTTCAGCACATTTCGGGATTTCTTATAATTGCTATCAAGACTCTCTTATTATTCCCCAAAATTCTTCACTCGTCCTCAGCACGCTTCAAGATTCCTCTGGATGTTAGGACTTTCCAAAAGCGCGAAACCTTAAAAAATTGGAGCTTGAGACTTGCATACATAATATGTTGTCCTCTTTACCGCTAGGTGTAGAGGGGGTGGGCTCACCGAGCGGTAATCAGAAGTCAATACCTATTCTCTTTCTTTTCTCACTTTCGTACTGCCAGGTAACCCTCCTAAGATCTCAGGTTCCCCTAGTTTTCAGGATTACTTTTCTTAAAATTTCAAATTCTTCAATTCCTGAGAACTGAGAAAAACCAGAAGTCTTAGAACTTTTGAAATCTTAGAAAGCCAAGCAGATCTCAGATCTTAAGACACCTAACTTGAAAGCTGGGCGAACCTGCCAGCCTGAGAAACATTAGAAATCTTTGAAAATTTGAGATTTCAGGGTAGCCGCGGACTTGATGAATCTGAGGATTTGAAGAATCTGAGATCTTGGAAAAGCTGAGATCACATAAACTTCAGAACTTGAGTAACCTCCGAACTTGAGAATTTGAGAAGTGAAGAAACCTGAGAAACCCAATCTGACAACTTGGAGAACCTGAGATCCCAGAAAACCTGAGAATTTGAGGGACTTAAAAACCTGAAAGCCTTACAACATAACTTGAGAACTAGAGGAATCTGAGAACAATACCAGACTGAGAAATTGAACAATTTGAAATCAATCTTGGAAAACCTTGCGGTCTTCCGGAACCTGAGAAATTGGGGAGGAAAATATAGGATGAAGATGGTTGTTGAAATTAAAGAAATAGTGTGCAGCTATAGGGGGAATATGGGCAGCCGGGATTAGATCCCGGGACCATCAACGCAACCCGCTGATCTGAAATTTCAACGAGTTAAGTTTTTTGGGATACCATAAGACTCTTCAAAATTCTTCCGGGCTTTCAAGCTCCTTAAACATCCTTCAAGATTATTCAGTACTATTTACTTCTTTTAACTTCTTTAGGATTTATCTGGTCTGAACTCAAACACGTCAAGACTCTCCAGGATTATTCGAATTTTTCTGGGATCTGGAGTAGTTTCATTTTTTTGCACATTATTTAATTTTTTTAGAATTATTCCGGCTATATCGGGATTATTCGGAACTCCCCAGGATCTTTCAGAACTCTATAGCTTCGTTACTCTCTAAAGCTGCTTCGAGTTTCTCCAGAAGACTCAATATAACTGTTATTCAAAATTCCTCAGAAGACTTCATGAACCCTACAGGATCTTTCTAGATCTTTTAGTACCCTTTCGGATATTTCAGAATTCTTCAAACAATGTCATGATTTAGGAGCCATTACAATTCTTCAGAATTCTGGAGGACTCTTCTGCACGTTTCGGAAATTTTAACAATTCTTCAGCACTTTTCGGGATTTCTTATAATTATTGCTATCAAGACTCTTTTATTATTCCCCAAAATTCTTCACTCGTCCTCAGCACGCTTCAAGATTTCTCGGGATGTTAGGACTTTCCAAAAACGCGAAACCTTAAAAAATTGGAGCTAGAGACTTGCATACATAATATGTTGTCCTCTTTACCGCTAGGTGTAGAGGGGGTGGGCTCACGGAGCTGTAATGAGAAGTCAATACCTATTCTCATTCTTATCTCAATTTCGTACTGCCACCTAACCCTCCTAAGATCTCAGGTTTCCAACATCTCTCTAGTTTTCGGGATTAATTTTCTTAAATTTTTCAGGTTCCGTAAGATATCAGGTTTTATAATATTTCATATTCTTCAATTCCTGAGAACTGAGAAAAACCTGAAGTCTTAGAATTTTTGAAATCTTAGAAAGCCAAGCAGATTTCAGATCTTGAGACACCTAACTTGAGAGCTGAGCGAAGCTGACAGCCTGAGAAACATTAGAAATTTTTGAAAATTTGAGATATTAGGGTAGCCGCGGACTTGATGAATCTGAGGATTCTTAAGAATCTGAGATCACATAAACTTCAGAACTTGAGTAACCTCCGAACTTGAGAATTTGAGAAGTGAAGAAACCTGAGAAACCCAATCTGACAACTTGGAGAACCTGAGATCCCAGAAAACCCGAGAATTTAAGGAACTTAAAAACCTGAGAGCCTTACAACATAACTTGAGAACTATAGGAATCTGAGAACAATACCAGACTGAGAAATTGAACAATTTGAAATCAATCTTGGAAAACCTTGCGGTCTTCCGGAACCTGAGAAATTGGGGAGGAAAATTTAGGATGAAGATGGTTGTTGAAATTAAAAGAAATAGTGTGCAGCTATAGAGGGTATATGGGCAGCCCAAATTAGATCCCGGGACCATCAACGCAACCCGCTAATCTGAAATTTCAACGAGTTAAGTTTTTTAGGATACCATAAGACTCTTGAAAATTCTTCCGGGCTTTCAAGCTCCTTAAACATCCTTCAGGATTATTCAGTACCATTTACTTCTTTTAACTTTTTCAGGATTTCTCTCGTCGGAACTCAAACACGTCAAGACTCTCCAGGAGTATTCGAATTTTTCTGGGATCTTGAGTAATTTCATTTTTTTTCACATTATTTAAAAAAATTCAGAATTATTCCGGCTATATCGAGATTATTCGGAACTCCCCAGGATGTTTCAGAACTCTATAGCTTCGTTACTCTTTAAAGCTGCTTCGAAATTCTCCAAAACACTCAATATAACTGTTATTCAGAATTCCTCAGAAGACTTCATGAACCCTACAGAACCTTTTTAGATATTTTATTACCCTTTCGGATATTTCAGAATTCTTCAAACAATGTCATGATTTAGGAACCATTACAATTCTTCAGAATTCTGGAGGACTCTTCTGCACGTTTCGGAAATTTTAACAATTCTTCAGCACTTTTCGGGATTTCTTATAATTATTGCTATCAAGACTCTTTTATTATTCCCCAAAATTCTTCACTCGTCCTCAGCACGCTTCAAGATTCCTCTGGATGTTAGGACTTTCCAAAAACGCGAAACCTTAAAAAATTGGAGCTTGAGACTTGCATACATAATATGTTGTCCTCTTTACCGCTAGGTGTAGAGGGGGTGGGCTCACGGAGCTGTAATGAGAAGTCAATACCTATTCTCATTCTTTTCTCACTTTCGTACTGCCACTTAACCCTTCTAAGATCTCAGGTTCCCCTAGTTTTCAGGATTACTTTTCTTAAAATTTCAAATTCTTTAATTCCTGAGAACTGAGAAAAACCTGAAGTCTTAGAACTTTTGAAATCTTAGAAAGCCAAGCAGATCTCAGATCTTAAGACACCTAACTTGAAAGCTGGGCGAACCTGCCAGCCTGAGAAACATTAGACATCTTTGAAAATTTGAGACATTAGGATAGCCGCGGACTTGATGAATCTGAGGATTTGAAGAATCTGAGATCTTGGAAAACCTGAGAGCCTTACAACATAACTTGAGAACTAGAGGAATTTGAGAACAATACCAGACTGAGAAATTGAACAATTTGAAATCAATCTTGGAAAACCTCGCGGTCTTCCGGAACCTGAGAAATTGGGGAGGAAAATTTAGGATGAAGATGGTTGTTGAAATTAAGCCAAAATCCCGGGACCATCAACGCAACCCGCTAATCTGAAGTTTCAAGGAGTTAAGGTTTTTAGGATACCATATGACTCTTGAGAATTCTCCTGGGCTTTCAAGTTCCATCGTTCAGGATTATTCAGTACACGTCAAGACTTTCCAGGAGTATTAGGAGTTATGATTTAGGAACCAATACCTGCTACGATAATATTATTTCTCTCAGTACCTCATTGCCATCTAACCCTGCAAACTGCACTGCCGACACTAGATCCTGGGTCCGGGTCCGTCAACTCAGGATCTGAAATCTCAACGAATTTTTGAGAACGAATTATCGTTTTCACACACATCCCTCTATTATTTACAAAGCAATTTTTTGAAGCACTAAAAAATATTAGCCATTTTTACCGCACCCGGGTACTGAGGGATCAGGAATACAAGTGTGTACGCGTAAGGAGGGAATAAAAAAAAATTCATATAACTTTCCTCACTTAATATTTAAAAATGCCTCTAGATGTCAGTTTCTTATTTAGAAAATCAATCACTGTATCGGTATATATTTTTTACATTCACATAGTGGGCAAGCCCCCGATCATCATTAATTATATTTCAATAACATCACTTACACTCCATAAGATAGCAGTACAGAATCTAGAACGTCTCTTTTTTTAAGTGTTCAAAGTTTATAGTACCGTGGGTGGACTGTGATTATACGTTGAACATACAAATGACCTCATTAGCGCTATGACGAATTAATCCCGTCGATGTTTCCCCGAGTTAACCTTATCTCTACACTCGGAACCAATCAACTAGTCGGCTGCCCCGGTCGTAGACATCTAAAATCTGTAGGTTTACGATAAAAATTGGTCGTAAGTTTGTCCAACAGTCGTTGGAATCCAATTAGTATGAAATGTTATCCACGCAAATGTGAATAGAGTGAGTTTTTTAATCAATATGATATTCTGGTTGATAGTCGTGACCACATAGTAATTTCGTCCAAAAATAACCAAAAACAGTCTCAAGTTCATATTTATGGCCGACAGACTGTCTCGTAACCACAAGTTCAAGTTACGAAACGTTTAATTTTGTAGTCGTGTTTGCAGTAAAAGTTTATCTACGACCGTTACATAAAACTGCTATTATTTATATGTATTTTACTTATTTACGATACACATTACTAATTGAATCACTTATAGCTGTTAAATTACACTGTTTCATATTTGCGTAATATACCTACAATTATGGAAATCAGAATTGCCTCAGATACGGCGATAACTGCATATACGTTACGTTGGTAGGTGATTCTCGCAGTAATATTGATAATGACTCAAAAGTATAGACAATAAGGTTCTGATTCCTTTTGATTAGCGCCCTATTACGTTTTATATAAGCTGCATTCTTCCCGTTTTCGGAGGTCATAATGTATCCTATCAGATAAAGAGTAAAATGAGACACAGGGCCTGACGAACGACCTCGCCACCATGATCACATCCAAGGAAGGCAGCAGGCGCGCAAGTTACCCACTCCCGGCACAAGGAGGTAGTGACGAAAAATTAACTAATTTATAATTACATTTAACATGTTGTGACTGTTTACACGTAACCAGCATCTAAATGCAGATATGACTCGAAGATTCCAACGGTTACTTCGGCGTCGATTTTTGTTGAACGCAGGTTATAAATTATTGTTGACTGTTTTACCACACCAGCTTCTGTTTTTATGTTTAGAACAAACCTTGAAATTATGCGAACTCAATCAGAAGGGACAAATCCGGGCGACAATCGCAAACTATCCTTATTCCAGCAGGACCTCGCGACCTCCCACTTCGCCTTTATTAATCCCGGATCGTTAAACCGCCTTTACAGGTGCCCGCGGATAAGGCCCGACACTCGTACTGCCATCAGGTTTAGGTCTAATGAGACCGACTTCCAATTTGTCGGAAGCAACACAATAACGCGATAAAAACGCCTTTTATTAACGCGAAATTGCGCCGCCACTGCAGCTGCTTTTCTAAATAAGGCGGCCTTTCGGTGAATTATCCGGACCGGGGACACCCACGGCCCGTCCATGGGCTCCCGGGCAGCTGATCGAGCAGGTGAGAGATCAGCAGGAATAATTATACTTTGCTGCGCCTTTTTTACATATGGGCTGTAATTGAAATGCATGTGCACAGTTAAACCGCAGGAGTTGAACATGATTCTGCAAAAAATAATTGAAAGTTTGATTAACCGCGAGTACAGCTGACCCATATATGGCACATGCTGTCTTATTTATTAATTATAAGGTAGTGAGATGTAATTAAAACATAACTTACAACGCTGTCATTGTTGACCCAAAGTGGTCACTATGAGGAACGACTTTTTGATAATTGCCTCTAATGATAGGTCTTCCGCGAATGGGTGTCTCGGGGCGCAACAGGTAACGCCGTGATCGTGCGTCTCTGGGAAAAAACGTCCGAAAATGAATCGTTTCTTTGAAAAGCGTCGAATTTCGAGCAAACGTTAATAATGTAATTGGCCGTTATCGAGCGGTCACGATTGCGCTAAAGCGCTGTCTACAACACCGTTCATTAGCCGGTAATACGTGATAAATAACATCTTCGATTCAATTACATCGATCTTTCTCCATTTACGTTCGGATCGTTGTAATTTTACCGAAGGATTTCGAGATCGCGTACGATACGGAGAGGAGTTTTTAAATAATTTAGAAAGCGTCCTGCACGCCAGCTCAAAACAATATACCTACTGATGAAATTTGGTAGGTCACAATGTGATCGCTATACCACCCGTGAACTAAAGGATCAAAAACATCAGAAATACTTCAAAATCTGAGACAATGAAAAAACAGTTTCATTCATATTTTTTATTCCTTATATTCAGCCAATGAAAACAATTTACTTTGCACATATGATTTTATCTAACCACACTATATTATGTCAAGTGTGTGAAATCACCGATCTTCGAACTGTGCTTCACGGCGCGGAAAATTTTGTCTCGCCGGCGACCCTTTTATGGCACATTCTCCGAACCAGTCTATCTGACTGCAATAATATGTAAGGTTGCGGTATAGAGAAAGTGATATACCTAAGAATACATTCATTAACAAAAAAAAACCTACATCACACACCTAGTTACACTTAAAAAACAAAGAAAATCTGGTCCGAGTATCGATTACAGGACCTCGAGCTATCTTTCGCTGTCGGGTCCCAAGAATCAAGCACCTCGTCACCAGGTTCTTATCGTTGTTAGCAATGGCCCCGCCCTTCTAACCACTTCCGCCCTCCGCCGTCTTCGAGCCAGGCTATTCTGAAACAGTTTGATCTCTGCTAATAATGGAACTTAGCTAAACTGATTAAAAATTGCCTGTACTGAAACCAAATGTTGCCCACAGAAGGTTCTGTTTAAAATTGAATTTACGTAAATTTTACTTTTTTCTGTGTATAAGGAATAAGGATGGCTTCATCTCCATCTGTTTCATCGCGACCCAGTTCTTCAAAAAAGGTGGTAACAAGTATTAGGGACTAGGACCTTACGAAAAAAATTTTCAGTTTTCATTTCTTACTGCTTACTGTGTTCTAAGAAGAAATATACGAAAGCGCTGAACGGACATAAACGGAAAAATAACTGAAAACGATTTTTTTTTTTCTGGCAATTCCATCAGGGGTAGGACGATGAAATACTGTCCACAATTTGAGTTTCACGTACAGGCAAATATGACCTTTTTGGAGTATATACGGGCTTTCTGATTCCTATACATATACAAGTAAACTTAACAATTATAATAATAAAAAAAACTAAATAAAATTATCTATTTCTTCTCCCCTCCCCTTTCCTCTTCTCCCTTCTCCCTCCTCTTCGATATCTCTTTCATCCATTTAATTTCCCTTCCATCTACATTAGTATTTCCTCTCTTTCTTTCCTCTCTCTTTGTTTCATCTCACTGCACTCGTTCCACATATGCTCTATCGTCTCTCTTTCCTCATAGCACATTCTACACATTCTTCCTCCATTTTCTGCCCAATACCTATTTTCCCTCTCTTCATTTCCGCACCTAAACCTCGCCATCATCTTTCTTTCTTTCTCGCTCTCCCTCCCAAAATTCTTCGGTACTTCCTCGATCATTCATCTTCCGTACTTCCCGTTGTATCTGGATTCTCTAATTCTTTCTCTCCTCTCTTGTCTATCCGTATCCTTATCTCTTTCACTTGTTCTACATTGATCCACACGTCTCTTTCTCTCAGTCTTTCTATTTCTTTGCTTGCATACCCATTCCTCCTGTAGTAATTCTCCTTATCATACTCCTCTGAATTCTTCTTTTTTTCTCTCCAGCACTCCTTTAGTATCCTACATTCTTTCCTCCCTTCCATCCTGTCTTCGAACTTGACCGCTCTTTTTCCCGCTTTCACTCTCAACTTATTCCTCTTGCATTCTTCTCTAACTATGTACCCTGGCGTTTCTCTTTCCACCCCTAACACCCACCTCAGATATTTCTCTTGCACCCTCTCTATCTCCTCTTGTTCTTTCCATCCCCAGATCTCTGCTCCGTATAACAACACGCTTTCAATAAGACTTTCAAACATCATCATTCTTCTCTTAAAATCGCCTCCCCACCTTTTCTCTCCTATTCCCCATACACATCCTATCACACTGTTCGCTTTTCTTGCCAGTTCTCTAATATGTGCCTTATCTGTGGCTCTTTCATTGAACACATACCCCAAGTATTTCCAATCACTCTCTTCGTTCTTCCTCTTTCTCTTATTGAACACCAGCATTTTTGTTTTCTCTACATTCACTTCTAGTCTTTTCTTCTTCACATATTTTCCTCAACTCTTTATCATTTCCTTCATTTCTCTTTCACTCTTTGCCACCATTACCACATCATCCGCAAACGCCAGGCTCCACACTTTTTTTCTACCTACCACAGACCTACCCGCTTGTGCTCTCTCTAACATTCTGTCCATATCTGCCACATACATCGTGAACAACAAGGGGCTGAGCGGGCACCCTTGCCTCACTCCCTTTGTTGTCAAAAACCATTCACTTTCCCTCTCCCCTACCTTCACTTTATTTTTTGTCTTCTCATATATCTCCTCCACCTTTCTCACCAGCCATCCATTTACCCCTTTCTCCCTCAGGCACTCAAACATCCTCTCTCTGTCCACCTTGTCAAAAGCCGCCTTGAAGTCTACGAATAATGCATACACCCTCCCCCCTTTCTTCTTTAACTCACTCTTCGTCAAATGGTCCAGGATGTATAGATTATCCATAGTTCCCCTCCCCTCTCTAAATCCTGCTTGGCTGTCTGGTAATGCTCCCTTTTCCTCTATCTCTCTGCTCATCCTTTCATTCAGAATTGATGCATACAACTTGTACCGTATGTTTAGGAGAGTTATTCCTCGGTAATTTTCTACTTTATTTTTCTCCCCTTTTTTGTAAATGGGGTAAATTACCCCCTCTCTCCACCCTACCGGGAATCCTTCTCCTCTCCACACCCCATTCATTACCTCCACCAGCCTCTCTCGCACTCTTCTCGTCCCATACATCCACGACTCATTCTGTATTCTATCCCTCCCTGGTGCCTTCCCTTTCCTCAGTTTCTTCACATGCCTCTCCACCTCTTCCATTGTGATTTCTTCTCCTTCAGGTTCTACTCGGTTTCCCTTCGTCTCTATTTCCGTTTTCTTTTTTTCCTTTTCTCCCTCCAGCAGCCTCATGAAGTACTCCTCCCACTCATTCATCATTGACTCCTCGCTCCCATTTTCTTTTTTCTTTCACTCTCTATTAATATAGTTCCATACCTCCTTCTCTGTTCTTATTGCTTTTATCTCTTCCTCCTCTCTCTCCTTCTTCTGCCTCTTCTTCTCCCTGCATGTCTCTCTGTATCTTCTTTTCGCTTCTAAAAAGCCACTTCTGTTTATTGCTTCCTTTTTAGGTTGCTCACATTCTTTGTCCCACCATTTATTCTTTCTTTTTGTTCCTCCACCTCTTACTCTTATTTCTTTTTTTGTCGCTGCTTTTTCCAATATTTCTACCAATTCTTTCTCCATTTTCTCTACTTCTTGTTCTTTAAATCTTGCTTTTTCCAGTCTTCTCTTATACTCTTCCACCCCTTGCTCGTCCCATACTTTACTTGTCACCTTCCGCATTTCCTCTATTTTTTCTTTTCCTCCTCTCTTCTTTCTCCTCCTTCCTATACTTATCTCTATAGGCAGATGGTCTGACTCTACTCTTTCCCCTATTCTGAATTCTTTGACTTCTTCCCATGCTTCTTCGTTTACTATTCCGTAGTCTATCACCGTCTCTCCTCTACCGCCTATGTAGGTCCATCCTCCTTCTTCGTCCCCTTGTTTATTTCCATTCAGCACTTCCCATCCTTTCTCTTCTATCCATTCCATCAACTTCTTCCCTTCCGCGTTTTCTTTCTTGTCTTTGGATTTTCTGTTTCCCTCTCCTCTCTCTTCTTCCCAATCCCTGGCTCCTCTTTCCCCAATTCTCCCGTTAAAATCCCCTCCCAGAAGTAGACATTTTTCCCTGTTGTCTTTTAATGTTTCTTCTATCTTGCTTATTGTTTCTTTCATCTCTTTGCTGTACACTGTCACTATTTTCCACCATTTACTGTCTATTTTAACGTTTCTCACCATGTGACCTTCCTCTTCTCCCTCCTTTTTAGTATTCTCTTTTATTCCTTTTTTTACTCCTGTTATTATTCCCCCTGCTGCTCTTCCTTTTTTCTTTCCCCTTCTCGCCCCTTGCCATTCCCACTTGAACTCCTTTTCTATTTTTTCCCAGCTTTCTGACCATGTTTCTGTTAATCCCACAATATCGAACTCCTTCACATAGTCCCAAAAATCTTCTTCTTTTTTCCCTAGTCCCGCTACATTCCAAAATAGTGCCCTCACCCCTTTTTTTCTCGTTACCTTCTTTGATTTCCCCCTTCCTTCCTTAGTTTCCCTCCTACTTCCTTCTTTGTTTCTTTTTTCCCGTTTCATTGTCCTTTTTACTTTGCCGTTGTCCCCCTTTTTCCCTCCTCCCCTTCTTCTTCTTATTGGAAAACCTCTAGTCTCTCTCTCTTTTCATTCCATGTCCATTGCTCCCCGTCCACTATTAATTTCCTGTATCCCACTCTTACTTCTTTCCCTTCTTCCCTTTTTTCCTTCGCCATACTTCTTAGTTTCTTGTGTAAATCTCTTTCTTTCTTTGTGAGGTCGTTGTCTATGTATATCCTCCTTGTTTCCCTCTTCTCCCTCAATTTTCCTTTTTGCTTCATTATTCTTTCCTTCTCACCCCATCCCTCCATATCCACCAATACTTGATCCTTGTTAATCCTGTAACAATCTTTTACTTTACTATCCTCTACATTTTCCTTCAAAAACTTCTCTACATCCTCTTTTTTTACATGACCTTTTTGGAGTATGTTTCTTTAAGGAGTCGAGCGCGCGGCTCGAGGCACCAATTTCAATTATGGTGGCGCCATACAAAAAATCACATGGATTCCAATCCGGAGAACATGGTTTACCTTTCCTGGAAATTATTATTCTGACACTATTGGTCCCGCGGGTCTTACGTTCAGAGAAACGTCCTCTAATAAATCGAATACTGGACAACTCCCAACGTCTTGTTTTGTTTAGGCCAAGAGATAAGGGTTCATTTCGTAATAGTTCTTCAATAGTGATAGCGGTGTAAATTTTAAAGCCATATGTCTTGTGATTTTTTTTTATTTCACCTCATATTAGGGACTGTCAGGTTTAAAATATTTACGTAACTTGGTGAATTATCCTGCATAAGCGCTTCTTATTATAGGAAACATTTTCACATCTTTGTGATGTATGTCATATATAGTCTTCACGAAACCATCAGAAATTACTGTACCGATTTTTCGAGTGGACCGATTCTTATGAATTTTTTTTTTTGCATATTTGGTAGATATGAGAATATGTGGTAAGCTAACATTCACATGGACATGGGGGCCCAGGGGCCCCCTTGGGCTGGACCAATTTTTCGGGTCGACTGATTTTTATGATTTTTTTTGTATATTTGGTAGGTATGAGAATAGGTCGTAAAGTATTTTTCATATGGACATGGGGGCCCAGGGGCGCCCTCTTGGGTGCAACTGAAAAATCGAAGAATTGAAGAATTAAAAATAGGTAATTTTTTATGGGAATCGCTACTTCAGATTATTTTTAATAGACCGCGTTCTTGGTGGAACTATCAGACGGTATACAAAACTGTCATTTCTTCTTGAATCGCTACTTCGGATTACTTTTAATAGAACGCGATAGTGGGTGATTCTAACTTCACCGGGTCAGCTAGTCTAAATAAAAAAATAAAAAAAGAGAAAGTGTTTCATGAAAAGGACATTTCCTGAGCTTTGTATGATAGAGGAAAATGAAAAGGCAAGAATTCAAAATACATCATATTGCCTATGGAAATCAAAATGTATGGTTAGATGGAACATTTTGACATTCAAAGCCTACTATAATAAATGAAAGAATTTCAGTAATGGAAAAGAAAAAGCAAAAAATTTCTGGAGAATTATATGAAACGGGTATATGTACTTATTAATCTGAACGCTAGATTGGATGGAAGAGGCTTGTTGGAGACAATTTAGAGGCAAATTTAAATAATAATGGGAAAACCCTTTTGTGGTTGAATTTTTATATTTTTGTGGAATCTTGAAGCATCTCCAACGCTAGAATTTTTTCAATTTCATTATGGGAGATATACATGAATACTGACTGGG
The DNA here is from genome assembly GCA_963583935.1 of Diaperis boleti. NCBI lineage: Eukaryota > Metazoa > Arthropoda > Insecta > Coleoptera > Tenebrionidae > Diaperis > Diaperis boleti. Next base: position 7,330,788 of record OY757249.1, on the reverse strand, counting down.
TTGTCGCGGAACCATATTTAGATGTAAGTATGCCATATAAAAATGTTATAATATTATACAGTAAGGGGGAAAAGTATGGAATAAATTAATGAAAAATTAAATTTAAGTTTTTTGGAGGGGTCAATTTTAGTTTATAAAAATGCATAATTTTTATTTTGAAATTTTTAGGAAGTTTTGAGAAAAAAAATGTTTGTAAAAATAAATTTTATAACGAACAACTTAAAAACTGTGCTACTCAGTACGTGAAAATTTATATTTACTTAACAAATTAAAAAATAATCAAGGGGTGTGAGACCTTGCAGGCCACTCTATCGTTCATCGTCTCCCACGCCACCTCCTATAGGAAACCAATAGTTCAAGTAATAAACCAGAAGAATGTTCTTAAATCCAGGTGGAGTAAATTTAAATTAAAATTTAAATATATCTACGTCGAACTCCACAAACTTTAATAACCGTAAAATTACTAATGGAACATGTTTCGGCAGAACACTTCTGGCATCATCAGCCCTAATTTAACAAGAGATTAATGATACAATTGATGAATTACAAGAGGGGTTCCTACCTTAAAGAATATAAAAAATTATGACGCCGTAATTTTGAATTAAATTTGACGTTTTCAAAGGGTTACATGATTTTTAAAAGATTTCGTAAAAACAGCATTTTATAAAATGTAAAAATTAAAAATGGATCAAAGAGAATCTGGTAAGTTTGTTTGAGTGGTGAAAAATTAAAATAGTGAATTAATAATGGGATTATTGAAGTTATTCTGTTCATTTAAACAAGATCTGTTTTCCAGTTTCAAGGCTTTCCTTATTTCCAAAGTTTCAAGAAAATCTAATTTCCGGCCTTTATTGCATTTATGGATCAATTTGGAATTTGATGGTGAAAAACTATGTTTCGTTATTAATATATGATTGGCGAAAGAAGAAGGTGTTGATGGTGGAGGATCAAGATCTGTGTTGTTATAGATGTGCCTGAAATGTTCTTTAATACGGTCTGATATTTTGCGACCTGTCTGACCTATGTAGAATGACTCACAAGAAGAGCAGTTTAATTTGTATACACCTGATGATGATTTGTAATCTAATGGGTCTTTATTTTTAATAAAAAATCTGGATAAGTTGTTATCTGTTTTAAATGAAACTTTAAAATCGTTTTTCTTAAGTATTTTAGAACATTTCTCTGAGACGACGCCAAAGTATGTTAATGAATTTGAAAAGGCAATTGTTTCTGAAGCATTTTTAACCAAGTATTTGTGTGTATTTGAATTTGTTATAATATCTATAGTATAATTTATTTATAGTTTTTATTAATTAATTGTGGAGTTCGACTTAGATATATTTAAATTTTAGTTCAAGTAATGGCGAACAGGGAGTGCAAAGTGTGGGAGTGCAACGTCTTGCTGGAACCACAAATCGTCATTAAATAGGGTCTGATCATTGTAATTTGAAAAATTTTCGACAAGTGGGAGTCGAAAAAAATTCCAAACATCTATTCCCTGTTCGGGTTTCTTCAAAGAAAAACAACCAATGATCTTATTGTTGATTATGCCATCCAATGAGGATTCTTTCTGCTTTAGTATTTGCAACTTTGTTGGTTAACAGTCATTAAGCGAATTGGCGAAGCGTGGACAACCCGTATTTGAAAACGGAAGAATATGATTCCCATTTGCGTAAATTTTTAGTCGATTCAAAAATTCTTTGAAAAATATTTTTCTTAATTAGAGCAAACCACATCATTTAGGCAGTAACAATTTGTTTGGAAAAATAACCTACAGGCTAAACCTATATTGTAACGCATTTTAGTAGAGGATTTTTTAAAGTGTTTATCGGTTGTAATAAATACGCATGTGGCAAATATTTTTATCATTGACATTAATACTTTACTAGGGCTATCATTAGCTCTCTAGACGTGCAAGTACCAATAACTGATGCTTAAGGTGCCAATTACACTGCCAATGACTGAACGTTTGACACCGTCATAAATTTTAATATCTTTGACATATATAGTCATCCGCAGTCGTTACGGCATAGGTATAGTAGAAAACAATAGCAAAATATGCGCAGTACTCGGTCACAATTTGTAAAAGTTTGCAGATGTGTTCTAAACCAAAAACCCTCCACACTCCGATTTTCTCTCCGTATACAGCATTAATTACCGCTGGCAAAAGTGCACAAACATGCATCTGCTATTGCGATACAGCGCTGCACCAATCTATAAATAAGTATGATATATTTGTAATGTTGGCCGCAAGAGACAAACACAAATGACTGCTCTTGGGATAAATCGGCGCAAAGGTTAGTAACGAAAAAACGCTCACCACCTATCGACGATTAATACGTTGCGGTGGAAGATCGGCGGAGTCGCCGCAATTGCGTAATTAATCATCTAATTGCTGGTACACTGAATAAGAACACCCACACGGACTTTCGCTCGTGGAGAAAAAATGTTAATAACTACCAACGGCCTGCGCCTCCTGCGTTCAATTAAGGCAGACGCCGCAGTTCCCGGTAGCGAGAAGAATTTTTGCCGACGGTTCGGGGAACCGGCCTACAGGAGGAGTGTTTTTGTAAATTTTGATAAATTGGTAATTTGTCATATTGTTTTTGGAAGCAAAATAGAGCGAGAATAACATTATTGGGCCGTGTTATAACTGGAAAATGTGTCTATTAATGCGGACTATCGGTTTTTTGTCGAGTAGATTATGTGGCGGAGTATGAAAGTCAAGTGCTCAGCCGAGCGGCGCGAATTAAATTGATTCACGTGAAATCACTTATAATACTCCGAATAATATGTAATCTTGCTTTCAAATTCAATTTAATGTTTGTTTATTGAGGTTATTTTTGATATAATTAATGAAACAGTTTGGATTTTCGTGTTTTCGAAGCTGTATAAAACTAATAAACTTTCAAAGGTGTTGAAACTTGTCCAAGTAGTAACAGTACAAAAATGTCAATAACGTTCTTTTGATTGGTGACACATGCTTCATTAGCGGCCCGATCGTCATGTTTAGTGTCGGTATTTACACCAGGATTTTGTCACAAGCGGTATCAATAAAACTATTTGTCTGACATTTAGGTTTTTAGATCAAAACGATTTCATTTGACGCACCTACGAGGCTGGTTTGATAATTCCGTGACTTCTCGAAGAACGAGCCCTCGAATCGCAAATTCTATTTTTTGCTAAAGTTGGCCATGATTTTTAAACAAGCACACCAAATTTCAATTAGATCTGTCATACAGAAACTGCGTTGGGTCGTCTGAAACAAGAGTATGTCAAGTGTCGTTTGTGTCATGGAGAAAAGTGAATTTCGGGTACTAATAAAAAAATATTTTTTCGTGGTAAAACCATTAGCGAAGCTAAAGAAAAGTTAAGGAAATGTTACGAGAAGTCTGCTGCTTCGCATGGTATGGTCTACAAGTGGTTTACTGAATTTCGTTGTGGTCGTAGCAGAACCAATGATGGTGCGCGCCCCGAACGTCCAAATGAGATCACAACCGAAGAAATGATCAACAAAATCCATGATCTTGTATTGGAAGACCGTCGAATCAAGATACGCGAGTTAGCTAAGATAACAAACATCTCAATTGAACGCGTATTTAATACTTTGCATCAACATTTAGGTATGAGAAAGTTAGCAGCAAGATGGGTGCCGCGACTGCTGATAGTCGAACAAAAACGGAATCGTGTAACCATTTCAAAGCACTGTTTAGACATGTTTCAGCCTAATCCAACTGAGTTTTTGAGAAGATATGTAACAGTTGATAAAACATGGGTACATTATTACTATCAACGAACAGTCTAAATAATGGGTTTTTCCTGGTGAACCTGCGCAAAAGAAAGCCAAAACAGTTCCCTCAGCCGGAAAGGTCATGGCGACCATCTTCTGGGATTCACATGGCATAATATTTATAGACTATTTGGAAAAAGGAAAAACAATAACAGGGCTCTATTATGCTGAGTTACTCGACAGATTTCATAAGGAATTGATAGCAAAACGACCCCATTTATCAAAGAAAAAAATCATTTTCCACTACGACAATGCACCTGTGCATACACCTGCTGTTGCCGTAGCCAAATTGGTTGAATTACGATATGAAATACTTTCTCAACCAGCCTATACGCTGGATTTAGCTCCTTGCGACTTTTTTTCTTTTTGGAAACATAAAGAAATGGCTCAGTGGAAAAAAATTCGACTCAGATGAAGAGATCATTACCGAAACTAATAGCTATTTTGCAGACTTCGAGAAAAGCTATTTTTTGGAAAGGATAAAAAAGTTAGAAAAACGGTGGGCTAAGTGTATAGAGCTTAAAAGAGACTACATTCAAAAATAAATATAGCTATGTTGAAGAAAATGTTTTCTTCTTCGAAAAGTCACTGATTTATCAAACCAGCCTCGTAATTCTCAATGTTTCTATAAAAAGTTTCGCTAACACAGACACCCAGATTCTTCTATTTTCAAAATCTCTTCATATCGTCTATGCAGTTTAGATCTAGTTGTATAGCGTTTTAGCTTTCAAATTCTCATTTTGCAGGATCTCTCCTAGTCTGACAATCTTGCCAAGGGGTCGTCCATTAATTATGTGGGCTCAAAAAGAAGGGGGGGGGGGAGAGGTCCAGTAAAATCTCATCAAATCTAAAAGGAGCAGGGGGTCATTGAAAATCTCGCGCCAACTTTTTAATCAAAAAAATCCACATTATTATTACATAAAATATAAAAAAAAACATTAAACTTATTTTATAGATCGACACTGTCAGAATTTTCAAATTTTCGCTTGTGTAAACACTTCTGTCAGGCAATAAGAAAATGTCAGATAAACGTCACACAATTTTCATGGGTTTTATTTAAATTTAAATTTAAAGCCTTGCCGCGGTGGTGTCGAACTACTATAAAACGTTGTATTACACTCGTTCCTGTGTAAATTTGGGTGCTTTATTAAGCCCGAGTGCCCGAAAGCACCCAATTTACACAGGAACTCGTATAATAAATAACTAATTTCACTGTTTTAAGGTTTTCTATTTTGTCCGCAAACATATAGACATTACTAAATATGTATGGGATTCCCCGAATTGAGACAATTGTCGCACAATTTATTTATCACTCTTTTCGTGGATCCCCGCCAGTTTGAAACATCGTTCAACGAACAATACGGAACGGTAGTCTATTTTTATTGTTATGTTATTATTTTTCCCCTTTATATTCCATCAGGCTCATAAAAGTTTGACTTTAAACAACACAGAAGGAACATAAAATCTTGTATGAAACTCGGCTGTAATGGGAAATTATTGACTCGTCGTGTTTATGCATTGTAGAAAATTTCGTTATTCATTTTATTACGAGTTAGAATATCTGAGCGAGCGAACCGATCTGGTATTCATGAAAAATGGGAATCAGTAAATTACATAATCAATCCAGTTGCATACAAGATTTTGTGTTCATGAATAGTAGCTCGCTTCGCTCGCTCATATATTACAAAATGATTACATTTTTTTATTGTAAAAGAATGTATCCTTTTTAATTTTAGAACTGAAAGTTGGCATTTGAAAATGTAAAAATATCGAATTAAGGTCTCAAATTTTTGAAAATAAAAATTTTGAATTTTTAGAATTTTAGAAAAAATGATCCAGATTAGAACAAAAATAACACCAAACAATGACTACAGTATTTGTAAATATGCAACGAAATGAAAAATTACGAAAGTCTTCAAAGTTTGACTCCAAGCAACACAACAGGAACATAAAATCTTGTATGAAACTCGGCTGTAATGGGAAATTAAACTCGTCTTGTTTATGCATTGTAGAAAACTATTTCGTTATTCATTTTGTTACGAGTTAGAATATGTGAGCGAGCGAAGCGAGCTGGTATTCATGAAAAATGGGAATCAGTAAATTACATAATCAATCCAGTTGCATACAAGATTTTGTGTTCATGAATAGTAGCTCGCTTCGCTCGCTCATATATTACAAAATGATTACATTTTTTTTCTTGTAAAAGAATGTATCCTTTTTAATTTTAGAACTGAAAGTTGGCATTTGAAAATGTAAAAATATCGAATTAAGGTCTCAAATTTTTGAAAATAAAAATTTTGAATTTTTAGAATTTTAGAAAAAATGATCCAGATTAGAACAAAAATAACACCAAACAATGACTACAGTATTTGTAAATATGCAACGAAATGAAAAATTACGAAAGTCTTCAAAGTTTGACTCCAAGCAACACAACAGGAACATAAAATCTTGTATGAAACTCGGCTGTAATGGGAAATTATTGACTCGTCTTGTTTATGCATTGTAGAAAACTATTTCGTTATTCATTTTGTTACGAGTTAGAATATGTGAGCGAGCGAAGCGAGCTGGTATTCATGAAAAATATGGGAATCAGTAAATTACATAATCAATCCAGTTGCATACAAGATTTTGTGTTCATGAATAGTAGCTGGCTTCGCTCGGTCATATATTACAAAATAATAACATTTTTTTATTGTAAAAGAATGCATCCTTTTTAATTTTGGGACTCAAAGTTGGCATTTGAAAATGCAAAAATATCAAATTAAGGTATCAATTTTTGAATATAAAAATTTTGAATTCATAGAATTTTAGAAAAAGCGATCGAAATTAGAACAAAAATAACATCAAACAATGCCTACAGTATTGGCAAATATGCAATGAAATGAAAAATTACTAATGTCTTCAAAGTTTGACTCCAAATAACACAGAAGGAACATAAAATCTTGTATGAAACTCGGCTGTAATGGGAAATTATTGACTCGTCTTGTTTATGCATTGTAGAAAACTATTTCGTTATTCATTTTGTTACGAGTTAGAATATCTGAGCGAGCGAAGCGAGCTGGTATTCATGAAAAATGGGAATCAGTAAATTACATAATCAATACAGTTGCATACAAGATTTTGTGTTCATGAATAGTAGCTCGCTTCGCTCGCTCATATATTACAAAATGATTACATTTTTTTTATTGTAAAAGAATGTATCCTTTTTAATTTTAGAACTGAAAGTTGGCATTTGAAAATGTAAAAATATCGAATTAAGGTCTCAAATTTTTGAAAATAAAAATTTTGAATTTTTAGAATTTTAGAAAAAATGATCCAGATTAGAACAAAAATAACACCAAACAATGACTACAGTATTTGTAAATATGCAACGAAATGAAAAATTACGAAAGTCTTCAAAGTTTGACTCCAAGCAACACAACAGGAACATAAAATCTTGTATGAAACTCGGCTGTAATGGGAAATTAAACTTGTCTTGTTTATGCATTGTAGAAAACTATTTCGTTATTCATTTTGTTACGAATTAGAATATGTGAGCGAGCGAAGCGAGCTGGTATTCATGAACAATGAGAATCAGTAAATTACATAATCAATCGAGTTGCATACAAGATTTTGTGTTCATGAATAGTAGCTCGCTTCGCTCGCTCATATATTACAAAATGGTTACATTTTTTTTATTGTAAAAGAATGTATCCTTTTTAATTTTGGAACTCAAAGTTGGTATTTGAAAATGTAAAAATATCGAATTAAGGTCTCAAATTTTTGAAAATAAAAATTTTGAATTTTTAGAATTTTAGAAAAAATGATCCAGATTAGAACAAAAATAACACCAAACAATGACTACAGTATTTGTAAATATGCAACGAAATGAAAAATTACGAAAGTCTTCAAAGTTTGACTCCAAGCAACACAACAGGAACATAAAATCTTGTATGAAACTCGGCTGTAATGGGAAATTAAACTCGTCTTGTTTATGCATTGTAGAAAACTATTTCGTTATTCAATTTGTTACGAGTTAGAATATGTGAGCGAGCGAAGCGAGCTGGTATTCATGAAAAATGGGAATCAGTAAATTACATAATCAATCCAGTTGCATACAAGATTTTGTGTTCATGAATAGTAGCTCGCTTCGCTCGGTCATATATTACAAAATAATAACATTTTTTTATTGTAAAAGAATGCATCCTTTTTAATTTTGGGACTCAAAGTTGGCATTTGAAAATGCAAAAATATCAAATTAAGGTATCAATTTTTGAATATAAAAATTTTGAATTCATAGAATTTTAGAAAAAGCGATCGAAATTAGAACAAAAATAACACCAAACAATGCCTACAGTATTGGTAAATATGCAATGAAATGAAAAATTACTAATGTCTTCAAAGTTTGACTCCAAATAACACAGAAGGAACATAAAATCTTGTATGAAACTCGGCTGTAATGGGAAATTATTGACTCGTCTTGTTTATGCATTGTAGAAAACTATTTCGTTATTCATTTTGTTACGAGTTAGAATATGTGAGCGAGCGAAGCGAGCTGGTATTCATGAAAAATGGGAATCAGTAAATTACATAATCAATCCAGTTGCATACAAGATTTTGTGTTCATGAATAGTAGCTCGCTTCGCTCGCTCATATATTACAAAATGATTACATTTTTTTTCTTGTAAAAGAATGTATCCTTTTTAATTTTAGAACTGAAAGTTGGCATTTAAAAATGTAAAAATATCGAATTAAGGTCTCAAATTTTTGAAAATAAAAATTTTGAATTTTTAGAATTTTAGAAAAAATGATCCAGATTAGAACAAAAATAACACCAAACAATGACTACAGTATTTGTAAATATGCAACGAAATGAAAAATTACGAAAGTCTTCAAAGTTTGACTCCGAGCAACACAACAGGAACATAAAATCTTGTATGAAACTCGGCTGTAATGGGAAATTAAACTCGTCTTGTTTATGCATTGTATAAAACTATTTCGTTATTCATTTTGTTACGAATTAGAATATGTGAGCGAGCGAAGCGAGCTGGTATTCATGAAAAATGGGAATCAGTAAATTATATAATCAATCCAGTTGCATACAAGATTTTGTGTTCATGAATAGTAGCTCGCTTCGCTCGCTCATATATTACAAAATGATTACATTTTTTTTTTATTGTAAAAGAATGTATCCTTTTTAATATTAGAACTGAAAGTTGGCATTTGAAAATGTAAAAATATCGAATTAAGGTCTCAAATTTTTGAAAATAAAAATTTTGAATTTTGAGAATTTTAGAAAAAATGATCCAGATTAGATCAAAAATAACACCAAACAATGACTACAGTATTTGTAAATATGCAACGAAATGAAAAATTACGAAAGTCTTCAAAGTTTGACTCCGAGCAACACAACAGGAACATAAAATCTTGTATGAAACTCGGCTGTAATGGGAAATTAAACTCGTCTTGTTTATGCATTGTAGAAAACTATTTCGTTATTCATTTTGTTACGAATTAGAATATGTGAGCGAGCGAAGCGAGCTGGTATTCATGAAAAATGGGAATCAGTAAATTATATAATCAATCCAGTTGCATACAAGATTTTGTGTTCATGAATAGTAGCTCGCTTCGCTCGCTCATATATTACAAAATGATTACATTTTTTTTTATTGTAAAAGAATGTATCCTTTTTAATTTTAGAACTGAAAGTTTGCATTTGAAAATGTAAAAATATCGAATTAAGGTCTCAAATTTTTGAAAATAAAAATTTTGAATTTTTAGAATTTTAGAAAAAATGATCCAGATTGGAACAAAAATAACACCAAACAATGACTACAGTATTTGTAAATATGCAACGAAATGAAAAATTACGAAAGTCTTCAAAGTTTGACTCCAAGCAACACAACAGGAACATAAAATCTTGTATGAAACTCGGCTGTAAAAGGAAATTAAACTCGTCTTGTTTATGCATTGTAGAAAACTATTTCGTTATTCATTTTGTTACGAATTAGAATATGTGAGCGAGCGAAGCGAGCTGGTATTCATGAACAATGAGAATCAGTAAATTACATAATCAATCCAGTTGCATACAAGATTTTGTGTTCATGAATAGTAGCTCGCTTCGCTCGCTCATATATTACAAAATAATTACATTTTTTTATTGTAGAAGAATGTATCCTTTTTAATTTTGGAACTCAAAGTTGGCATTTGAAAATGTAAAAATGTCTTCAAAGTTTGACTCCAAACAACATAGAAGGAACATAAAATCTTGTATGAAACTCGGCTGTAATGGGAAATTATTGACTCGTTTTGTTTATGCATTGTAGAAAACTATTTCGTTATTCATTCTGTTACGAGTTAGAATATGTGAGCGAGCGAAGCGAGCTGGTATTCATGAATAATGAGAATCAGTAAGTTACATAATCAATCCAGTTGCATACAAAATTTTGTGTTTATGAATAGTAGCTCGCTTCGCTCGCTCATATATTACAAAATAATTACATTTTTTTATTGTAAAAGAAGGTATCCTTTTTAATTTTGGAACTCAAAGTTGGCATTTGAAAATGCAAAAATATCAAATTAAGGTATCAATTTTCGAATATAAAATTTTTGAATTTTTAGAATTTTAGAAAAAATGATCCAGATTAGAACAAAAATAACACCAAACAATGACTACAGTATTGGTAAATATGCAATGAAATGAAAAATTACTAATGTCTTCAAAGTTTGACTCCAAGCAACACAGAAGGAACATAAAATCTTGTATGAAACTCGGCTGTAATGGGAAATTATTGACTCGTCTTGTTTATGCATTGTAGAAAATTTCGTTATTCATTTTATTACGAGTTAGAATATATGAGCGAGCGAAGCGAGCTGGTATTCATGAAAAATGGGAATCAGTAAATTACATAATCAATCCAGTTGCATACAAGATTTTGTGTTCATGAATAGTAGCTCGCTTCGCTCGCTCATATATTACAAAATGATTAAATTTTTTTATTGTAAAAGAATGTATCCTTTTTAATTTTGGAACTCAAAGTTGGCATTTCAAAATGCAAAAATATCAAATTAAGGTACCAAATTTTTGAATATAAATATTTTGAATTCATAGAATTTTGGAAAAAGTGATCGAAATTAGAACAAAAATAACACCAAACAATGACTACAGTATTGGTAAATATGCAACGAAATGAAAAATTACGAGAGTCTTCAAAGTTTGACTCCAAACAACACAACAGGAACATAAAATCTTGTATGAAACTCGGCTGTAATGGGAAATTAAACTCGTCTTGTTTATGAATTGTAGAAAACTATTTCGTTATTCATTCTGTTACGAGTTAGAATATGTGAGCGAGCGAAGCGAGCTGGTATTGATTAACAATGAGAATCAGTAAGTTACATAATCAAACCAGTTGCATACAAAATTTTGTGTTCATAAATAGTAGCTCGCTTCGCTCGCTCATATATTACAAAATGATTACATTTTTTTATTGTATAATCCATTTTTTTTATAAACAATTGTCAATGTCAAAATGCAATTAAAGACCAGGTTGTATCATCTAAAAATATGTCCTTTCGGACCGAGCTGTATAGCCGACACTATTAATAAGGTTATTTTCACCATGTTAAACAACGAAATAAATGTCAGAATTTGACATTCAATGTGACCAACCAAAAATTACTGTTGTTTATACCAATATGACCACATTTTGACAATTGTTTATAAAAAAAAATGAATAATAAAAGAATGTATCCTTTTTAATTTTAGAACTGAAAGTTGGCATTTGAAAATGTAAAAATATCGAATTAAGGTCTCAAATTTTTGAAAATAAAAATTTTGAATTTTTTGAATTTTAGAAAAAATGGTCGAAATTAGAACAAAAATAACACCAAACAATGACTACAGTATTTGTAAATATGCAATGAAATGAAAAATTACTAATGTCTTCAAAGTTTGACTCCAAACAACACAACAGGAACACAAAATCTTGTATGAAACTCGGCTGTAATGAGAAATTATTGATCGTCTTTTTTATGAATAGTTACAAACGAAAAAAACGTAAACGTTTTTATTGTAAAGAAATGGATCCATTTTATTTTTGGAAGTCAAACTCAGCATTATTAAATTTTGAAATCGCAGAACGCTTAGGTATTTAGTGGTATTTAGCAAAATACATGAACATACATGAAAATTAATTATTTAAAAATTGTAAGGGGATAAATCTCACGTGAGGGAGGGTGGGGTCCAAATTAACAGAAGAACGCCTCACGTAATTAATAGACGGTCTCCAAGGATGAAAGTCAAAATATATCCGAGCCCCTCTTCGAGTTACATATGTACTAGTATAACCCAGCACCCATCCAGACAAATGAAGATATTTAAATACCGCACTCTCGCTTATCGGATCTTCGCCTCGACAAAGCGCCACATCGGTCACCAAACGCAGAACGGACTCCTGCCCACGAGTTTCGACTTTTTACGACGACGTTAACCGTTCCAGCCCATAACATGCCCGTTTTTGACATCCGCAATCAAGATTTATCCTCATCGCGCACCGTCGTTACGATAATTGGCAGTATCAAGGAATTTGGATTTTTTTGAGCAGCAGGAATCCGTGGGCTCCGGCAGGAATCCGCTCGGAACGATAGAAATTCACGAGGATTAATACAACATGGAAACAGCAGTCGGACAAATTCTCGGTAATCCATCGTTCAGAACGAGCGGCAGGAATTGATAAATGATTCAGAAAAAACCTTGGGGTTTGGTGATGCATACGAGTTCAAACGGTTAATTGCCGGGCAATTAACATTTACATACCGACGGAAAAGCATGACTTAATTGAGATCCTTGGGAATTCTTTATTGCGGCTCGAGCGGAAGAAATTTTACCCACGATAGAAACAATAACGGGACGAAATACTATTTTACTAAAAAAGCCTTTTCAATTAACTATATTCAAAAGATCAATAAGTAGCAATGAAATTAATTAGTCAGAAACAGTGCTCAAAACCGCAAGAATATTGTAAAAAAAAACAAAATTTCTGGGGATAACATTGTGTAGCGTATATGATTTTCTTAGTATTTATTTTCAAGAATGTGTCGTGTTGAGATAAGAGGAGTAATATGAGTGTGGATAATAACAGTCCATTACCAAGATACTAACAGTTCATAATGGAATATAATACATGAAAAGTAGTACCTCAGAGTAGTACTAAAAACTGCAACATTATGTTTGTATACAATGTAGCACTAATAATTAACAAGGAATTGTCAATTACAATATATGCGGTTGCTTTTTTGTAATCCTGTAAAATGCCTAAGGCACCAATACCTATTCTCCTTCTCTTCAATTCCGCACCTAAACCTCGCCATCGTCTTTCCCACTCTCCCTCTCCAAATACTTCTGTATTTCCTCCATCATAGTGGTGAAAAGGCCCTAAGCCTCAGCAGCGCCCACATACATTAAGAATTCATTAAAAAATCATCTCTTGTACTTCCAATTGTACCTGGACCCTCTGATTCTTTTCCTTCTTTCTAGTCTATCCGTATCCTTGTCCCTTTCGCTCAGTTCTAAATACATCCACATGCCTCTTCCTCTCATTTTCTATATTTCTTTGCTCGCGTACCCATTGATTTCGTAATATTTATCCCCCTCGTTCTTTCCTGCTTTTGTCTGCAACACTCATTCAGTATCCTGCAATCTCCCCTTCCTTCCATCCTGTCTTCCAACTTGACCGCTCTTTTCTCCGCTTTCGCTCTCCACCTAATCCTTTTGCATTCTTCTCTCACTGTGTACCCTGGTTTCTCTATCTCCTCTTGTTCTCCCCATCCAGTTTTTCAAACATCATTCTCATCGTGAAAGCAGCTCCCTATTTTCTCTCATATTCCCCATACACACTCCATCGCCTTAGTTAACTCCCTGCTATATGCCTTATCCGTGGCTCTTTCATTACATTTTACATGCCTCTTCACCTCTTCCAGCGTGATTCCTTCTCATTCTGGTACTTGGTTCCACTTCATTTTTATATCTGTTTTCCCTCCAGCAGCCTCAAGTATTCCTTCCACTGGTTGATCGTTGTATCCTCACTCACTACTTTTTGAAGTGAAACTTTTTATCGTACGGTGTAAGATTTTTTGCACGGAGTCGCGACCCGACATGAAAATGCAATATATAAGTGGGGGGATATTTTATTTTATGCGTCTTCGTTTTTCCTTCTTTTCTCTCTCCTTTTTCTGCCTCTTGTTCTTTTGCATGTCTCTCTATATCTTCTTTTCGCTTTCAGAAAGCTTCTGTTTGGTTTCGTCTTTTTTCATTCTCTGAACTTATTTTTTCCTTTTTCCGTTCCACAATTCAATTTTCTTCCTTGCGCTTGCCCCTCTACTTCTTGTTCTTTGATTCTTGCTTACTGTTGTCTTCATCTCTTTGCAATATACTGTCACTATTTTCTACGATTTATTGTCTATATGTTCCTCTTCTCCCTTCTTTTGAAATTTTTTCTTTCTTTTTTTCTCTTCTCGCCCCCTGACATTTCACTCTTCCGCTATTTGGTTGTTTCGTGGTTGCGTTGTTTTGTTATTAATTTATTTTATTGCTACCTATTATTATATGATATTTGTCCATTACACTGCTTCCCTATTTAATTCCTTTGCTGTTGCTCTATTTTACTGTTTCGCTCTTTCTATATTTCAATTTTTCACTTGTTCGCTGTTGCTCTATTTTTTTGTTTCACATCTTAGCCGTTTCATTATTATTTTAAGTAGGAATCTGTAAATTTATTTGTCTCTTTATATGTATATTTTATTAAAATTACAAAATCTTGAAATATGGAAATGAAATATGTACATGTATCAATCTGCGAAATTAAATTTAAAAATCTATAAAATTTAAATTTTACACCTTGACTTCACAAATCCTTTGGGACTATGCCTCACAGAGTCTCAGACATCTTCTTCTATTTTTCTTAGTCCCGTTAAATTCATTTAAATTCATTTTAGCCGTTTTATTATTATTTTGGCTTTATAGTTTTGTTATTATTTATTTATTATATCTTGAATTCTAGTTTAAAAAATTACAAAAGGTGGGGGTTCAGGAATTAGAAGACAAATTCTAATAAATTCAGTGATTTCAAAAGTTTGGAAGTAGGAATCTGTAAATTTATTTGTCTCTTTGTATGTATATTTTATTGAAGTTACAAAATCTTGAAATATGGAAATGAAATATGTACATGTATCAATCTGCGAAATTAAATTTAAAAATCTAAAAAATTTAAATTTTACACCTTGGTTTCACAAATCCTTTGGGACTATGCCTCACAGAGTCTCAGATATCTTCTTCTATTTTTCTTAGTCCCGTTAAATTCATTTAAATTCATTTTAGCCGTTTTATTATTATTTTGGCTTTATCGTTTTGTTATTATTTATTTATTATATCTTGAATTCTAGTTTATAAAATTACAAAAGGTGGGGGTTCAGGAATTACAAGACAAATTCTAATAAATTCAGTGATTTCAAA
The DNA here is from genome assembly GCA_963583935.1 of Diaperis boleti. Taxonomy (NCBI): domain Eukaryota; kingdom Metazoa; phylum Arthropoda; class Insecta; order Coleoptera; family Tenebrionidae; genus Diaperis; species Diaperis boleti. The sequence continues at coordinate 7,315,507 of OY757249.1, read as the reverse complement.
AGTTTGGAAGTAGGAATCTGTAAATTTATTTGTCTCTTTGTATGTATATTTTATTGAAGTTACAAAATCTTGAAATATGGAAATGAAATTTGTACATGTATCAATCTGCGAAATTAAATTTAAAAATCTAAAAAATTTAAATTTTACACATTGGTTTCACAAATCCTTTGGGACTATGCCTCACAGAGTCTCAGATATCTTCTTCTATTTTTCTTAGTCCCGTTAAATTCATTTAAATTCATTTTAGCCGTTTTATTATTATTTTGGCTTTATCGTTTTGTTATTATTTATTTATTATATCTTGAATTCTAGTTTCAAAAATTACAAAAGGTGGGGGTTCAGGAATTACAAGACAAATTCTAATAAATTCAGTGATTTCAAAACTTTGGAAGTAGGAATCTGTAAATTTATTTGCCTCTTTGTATGTATATTTTATTAAAATTACAAAATCTTGAAATATGGAAATGAAATATGTACATGTATCAATCTGCGAAATTAAATTTAAAAATCTAAAAAATTTAAATTTTACACATTGGTTTCACAAATCCTTTGGGACTATGCCTCACAGAGTCTCAGATATCTTCTTCTATTTTTCTTAGTCCCGTTAAATTCATTTAAATTCATTTTAGCCGTTTCATTATTATTTTGGCTTTACCGTTTTGTTATTATTTATTTATTATATCTTGAATTCTAGTTTAAAAAATTACAAAAGGTGGGGGTTCAGGAATTACAAGACAAATTCTAATAAATTCAGTGATTTCAAAAGTTTGGAAGTAGGAATCTGTAAATTTATTTGCCTCTTTGTATGTATATTTTATTAAAATTACAAAATCTTGAAATATGGAAATGAAATATGTACATGTATCAATCTGCGAAATTAAATTTAAAAATCTAAAAAATTTAAATTTTACACATTGGTTTCACAAATCCTTTGGGACTATGCCTCACAGAGTCTCGGATATCTTCTTCTATTTTTCCTAGTCCCGTTAAATTCATTTAAATTCATTTTTGCCGTTTCATTATTATTTTGGCTTTACCGTTTTGTTATTATTTATTTATTATATCTTGAATTCTAGTTTAAAAAATTACAAAAGGTGGGGGTTCAGGAATTAGAAGACAAATTCTAATAAATTCAGTGATTTCAAAAGTTTGGAAGTAGGAATCTGTAAATTTATTTGTCTCTTTGTATGTATATTTTATTGAAGTTACAAAATGTTGAAATATGGAAATGAAATATGTACATGTATCAATCTGCGAAATTAAATTTAAAAATCTAAAAAATTTAAATTTTACACATTGGTTTCACAAATCCTTTGGGACTATGCCTCACAGAGTCTCAGATATCTTCTTCTATTTTTCCTAGTCCCGTTAAATTCATTTAAATTCATTTTTGCCGTTTCATTATTATTTTGGCTTTACCGTTTTGTTATTATTTATTTATTATATCTTGAATTCTAGTTTAAAAAATTACAAAAGGTGGGGGTTCAGGAATTAGAAGACAAATTCTAATAAATTCAGTGATTTCAAAAGTTTGGAAGTAGGAATCTGTAAATTTATTTGTCTCTTTGTATGTATATTTTATTGAAGTTACAAAATCTTGAAATATGGAAATAAAATATGTACATGTATCAATCTGCGAAATTAAATCTAAAAATCTAAAAAATTTAAATTTTACACCTTGGTTTCACAAATCCTTTGGGACTATGCCTCACAGAGTCTCAGATATCTTCTTCTATTTTTCTTAGTCCCGTTAAATTCATTTAAATTCATTTCAGCCGTTTCATTATTATTTTGGCTGTACCGTTTTGTTATTATTTATTTATTATATCTTGAATTCTAGTTTAAAAAATTACAAAAGGTGGGGGTTCAGGAATTACAAGACAAATTCTAATAAATTCAGTGATTTCAAAAGTTTGGAAGTAGGAATCTGTAAATTTATTTGCCTCTTTGTATGTATATTTTATTAAAATTACAAAATCTTGAAATATGGAAATGAAATATGTACATGTATCAATCTGCGAAATTAAATTTAAAAATCTAAAAAATTTAAATTTTACACATTGGTTTCACAAATCCTTTGGGACTATGCCTCACAGAGTCTCGGATATCTTCTTCTATTTTTCCTAGTCCCGTTAAATTCATTTAAATTCATTTTTGCCGTTTCATTATTATTTTGGCTTTACCGTTTTGTTATTATTTATTTATTATATCTTGAATTCTAGTTTAAAAAATTACAAAAGGTGGGGGTTCAGGAATTAGAAGACAAATTCTAATAAATTCAGTGATTTCAAAAGTTTGGAAGTAGGAATCTGTAAATTTATTTGTCTCTTTGTATGTATATTTTATTGAAGTTACAAAATGTTGAAATATGGAAATGAAATATGTACATGTATCAATCTGCGAAATTAAATTTAAAAATCTAAAAAATTTAAATTTTACACATTGGTTTCACAAATCCTTTGGGACTATGCCTCACAGAGTCTCAGATATCTTCTTCTATTTTTCCTAGTCCCGTTAAATTCATTTAAATTCATTTTTGCCGTTTCATTATTATTTTGGCTTTACCGTTTTGTTATTATTTATTTATTATATCTTGAATTCTAGTTTAAAAAATTACAAAAGGTGGGGGTTCAGGAATTAGAAGACAAATTCTAATAAATTCAGTGATTTCAAAAGTTTGGAAGTAGGAATCTGTAAATTTATTTGTCTCTTTGTATGTATATTTTATTGAAGTTACAAAATCTTGAAATATGGAAATAAAATATGTACATGTATCAATCTGCGAAATTAAATCTAAAAATCTAAAAAAAAATAAATTTTACACCTTAGTTTCACAAATCCTTTGGGACTATGCCTCACCTAGTCTCAGATATCTTCTTCTATTTTTCTTAGTTCCGTTATATTCCAAAATAGTGCCCTAACCGATGCATTTTTAATTGACCCCTTCTATTCTTAATTTCGTGTATCCCACTCATACTTGTTTCCCGTCACCCAATTCTTCCTTCGCTTGCCTCTTAACTTTATTCAGAATTCCTTAGAAGACTTCATAAAGCCTACAGGATGCTACAGGAGCTTTCTAGATTTTTTAGTGCTCTTTAGAATATTTCAGAATTCTTCAAAAATTTTAATGATTTAGGAACTTTTACAATAATTCTTCAGGACTGTGGAGAACTCCTCTACACCTTTCAGAAATTTTAAGAAGTCTTTAGCATTTTTCGGGGTTTCTTAGAATTCATCTCCAGCACCTTTCAACATCTTCCATAATTCTTAATAACTCCTTAGGATTACTCTACATTTTTCAAATTTTTTATAAACCGTTCGTGGTCCCTCAAAGCTCTCCATGATCTTTCAGGAGTCTCGGGACAATGTAAATCCTAAATAAACTCGCCGGGAAAAATAGTTTGCAGTGTCACAGCCGGATAATTTTTCCATTATCACCACCGGAAAATTAGCGCGCTCCAAACGGAGTCTCCACAACCTTGTCACGCCCGACCACGCCCTTTCGTCAAACCGGAAACCGCCTTCCGGTTATCGTACCGGAATGATTTTTACTTCATCTTGACGAGCGAAGAAGCGTGTTCCGGACACCGCCGTTCCGGAGCCGATACGATGCCCGGAACCGATTTCACTCCGGAGGAAAGATAATACTCTGCATTGCGACAGGTCGTGCGCATCAGCCTACGTCATTATCACCCCACCAATAGGTCTATAAAAGAGGCTGCGCTCCTTTAGAACGACAGGGAAGAGTCGTGCCCGCTCCAAAGAAGACCATCCAGAAGGAAGCCGTCCAGGAAGAAGAAGCTTACCAGCTTACTACTAGCTAGCTCGTGTTCCAAAATTTTTGTCAACCGAACCGCTGTATTCAAAGGACCGCTTGAATTTCGAAACTTCTAATAACCAAATCGTATACAGGGGCGGGTACATCACTGTCTACAGGGTGCTTCATAACTTTTGTCACCGACCACTCGGGTTCCGAAACTAAACCAACCACCGTATATAGGCGGCGGGTGCACCGACCGACGTCTACAGGGTGTTGCGTAACTTTTGTCATTGACCACTCACAAACCGAAACGTGCAGACTCTGAACCGCCGTAACAGGGTGCAATTCGACAAGGGCATACAGAGTGAATCTCGAGTTCCGTCACCGAGTTACCACCGACCAAATCGCTAAGCTTTGTAAATATATTGTAAATTATTGTAAATAGGGGGAACATTAAACTGTAACACCAAATCGGCTTTATTTTTCCCTCCCGCCAAACTAGACAGTTGACCCCTAGAGTTCCGCACTCCGACTTTTAGCTACCCGTGGTACCGTGGAGCATACCACGTTAAAAAAACTGGCGCTCGAGGCAACCACCGCCGTAAACATCCATACATAATTAAGTTCAATTTTTTATACATAAATATGATTCGTACATCCAGTAGGCTTTGAACGATCAAAATTCTCCATCTAACTACACGTAAATATTGTAACATATAATGTGTGGATCATTTATGAAGACACGATAACAAAATAAATAAGAAGAGCCCGAGAAGATATTGGGTAAACATCTTATTATCCACTACCTACGTAATTATGCACTGCTGCGACGTAATATTCCATTTTACACATTCACCAAGACACGTTTTTGATAAAGACAAGGAATCTGGCTAGAGAATTTAATTAACGACGCTATTCAAACCCCTTTGTCGTCGACATTCATTGGCGTCGAACTAACGAGGGCCGAAACGAGAGCAAATGGACGATGCACGCCAACAAATCAAGCCGCGACCGCGACACTTGACAGAAGAGAAGTCGCTATTTCCAGCGGTCAGGGCGCGCCGCATCCATCTTCATCACCGCGGTTCCGGTAAACGCTCCGGTGGTAATATCCGCGAAGGAAGAAGAAGAAGAAGAACGGTAGTCGTTGCTGCCGTGTGTCGGACGCTCGCTATGGACAAAGGCTTTTTCTTCGCGATTTATCAGCGATTGTGCGCTCGCCGATGTCGTTCATTCTCATGCTTTTATGGAGGCGCTTTTGAGCCATAATCGTGCGAAACGATGGGAAATCGCAAAAAATCGAACGCTCGGTATAGGGAGATTTATGGCCGGAGTTGGTGCGTACTGAAGAGTGTCTGCCGAGATTTGTGTCGTATTATTTGTTCGGTGGCAAGTCACACAGAAACTAGCTCAAACAAAGATACAAATGTTTCTGAAGTTATTCTGCGTACCTCGCCACTGGGTTACAATGAAATCTGTAAACTTTAGAAGAGATTTTGTAAAAAAAATTGTTTCACCGCCAAAGAGGCAACTGTGACCTAAGCCCATAAATGCTCATACCCTGCTCATTTTCAACACTGTAGATGGGCCGTAAATTTCCCATAACACTCCTGGTAATTAATTCCGTCTAAGAATTAAACTAATAACAATTCGAGCCATAAACTAAGGCTGCACCTGCTTCATCAAGAAGGTCGTCACCGGCTGTTAATCAACCTTTATCAGCTTCTACGCCACTGGCGCCCATCCTTCGACGATTCCGAATGTTTACAGCGCATTTACCGTTGTCGACGGTAATTTTTTCATGGGCGATTTATGGACGTCTTCTTTTACGACCTGTATTATATTATAATTGGCCGTAATCAATCGCATCAGGGACGGACTGGCCGCGGAGGCTCGGATTTACGATTCCCCGTTCGAAAACGGGAAGAAACGCGTTTGAAGTGCACCGACGAGATTCCTTTTCGGGCGATCTTCCGGCATTTTTATGCAAATCGCGCGTGGTCGGACGGAATATATGGTCAATAGGACGTAAATCATAATAAATTTTGAAATATGAGAAAATAAATAAGGATACAGGTGTGGAATTTTTACAGGTCGGAGATGGTTGTCCGTCCTGCGGCTATCTTGGGAGTTTACATAAAGATTTTTTTATTGTGGACGGCGTCGATGCTTGATGTGTCGGAGATTTGCTCTTCCAATCAATCATGTGATATGCCACGAGCTAAAAGTGTTAAAATATCGGTTCGATCAGGTTTGACCCATCAGACTTAACATGTCAGGTTTTTATAATCGCAAAATTTTCTAATTTGAAAGAAAAAAACGCTTTCCCACACTGTAATCACGCACAGAAATGGCTGAAGAACGCTTTACCAATTAATTTGGAATATTTATGTGAGGCGGTAATCCCTTTCGCGCAGTCATATTGCAATTAACTGTCAATTACCGGTGATCAACTACTGTGAAATGTATGATAATTTAGATGATATAAGTGTGATTAAAACGAGTGCTCAGAGGCTGTATATGTAATACTTTTACGATCTGAATACAAGCGGCACGCAAGAAGAGGATATGAAAAAAGCTATTAGCAACTTTTCCTATTTATTTCTTCTCTTCCTATTTAAATTAGTTGGAGTGTGATGTGACTGGAAGTTCGAAGGACCAAAAAACACGGCTTTTTCTAATTTACTCAAAACACGATCAAAATGACCTCAGCAGCACTCAATTCACAGAAAGATCGTAATTAATCTGTTGACATTCCCATATAAATCTTCTTTTAGTTCGCTCGCCTCGTCCAAATGTTGATGCAAATGCGGCAGAGTGAAGGAGCCACTTTTATCATCGCCGTTTTAGCACCTAATGGATCTGTAAGTTGCCGGTTTCTGGACAATTACATTTTTATGTCGTTTTAATTTCATTTTCGACACATCGGAAAAGTACATTACCGTCTTAAATGCTCATATTTAATATAGGCAGTTCATGATTGCATATTTTTCATTACTCAATTTCATGTTCTGTCGCCTTAGAAGTAACTTTCAACGGATGCTATAAATAATCCTCCCACGGATTTAATTTACTTACCGACAGGTCGGGGCAAATTAAGCATACGTGGTGTGCGGTGAGCACGGGTGACATAATATATTATAAAGAGGAGACTTCCTTGGAGTCAAAACAATGTGCGAAAAAATATGAAAGTGAAATTAAAAAATCTAAAAGGGTCAGTAAAATTCAAACCGTGTACCTACCACGTTTTTAGACATCAATCTAATGTTTTATTTTATTTTGGGATACTTGGTATATATAATAAATCTTTATTTGCCCTACGGGCTTTCTGATTCCTAAACATATACAAGTAAACTTAACAATTATAATAATAAAAAAAACTAAATAAAATTCTCTATACCTCTTTAATCCATTTAATTTCCCTTCCATCTACATTCAGTATTTCCTCTCTTTCTTTCCTCTCTCTTTGTTTCATCTCACTGCACTCGTTCCACATATGCTTAATCGTCTCTCTTTCCTCATAGCACATTCTACACATTCTTCCTCCATCTTCTGCCCAATACCTATTTTCCCTCTCTTTATTTCCGCACCTAAACCTCGCCATCATCATTCTTTCTTTCTCGCTCTCCCTCCCCAAATACTTCGGTACTTCCTCGATCATGCATTTTCCGTACTTCCCGTTGTATCTGGATTCTCTAATTCTTTCTCTCCTCTCTTGTCTATCCGTATCCTTATCTCTTTCACTTAGTTCTACATTCATCCACACGCCTCTTTCTCTCAGTCTCTCTATTTCTTTGCTTGCATACCCATTCCTCCTGTAGTAATTCTCCCTATCATTCTCCTCTGAATTCTTCTTCTTTTCTCTCCAGCACTCCTTTAGTATCCTACATTCTTTCCTCCCTTCCATCCTGTCTTCGAACTTGACCGCTCTTTTTCCCGCTTTCACTCTCAACCTATTCCCCTTGCATTCTTCTCTCACTATGTACCCTGGCGTTTCTCTCTCCACCCCTAGCACCCACCTCAGATATTTCTCTTGCACCCTCTCTATCTCCTCTTGTTCTTTCCATCCCCAGACCTCTGCTCCGTACAACAACACGCTTTCAATAAGACATCATCATTCTCCTCTTAAAATCGCCTCCCCACCTTCTCTCACCTATTCCCCATACACATCCTATGACCTTGTTCGCTTTTCTTGCCAGTTCTCTAATATGTGCCTTATCTGTGGCTCTTTCATTGAACACATACCCCAAGTATTTAAATTCTTTTACTTGTTCTATTACTTCTCCCTCCCACCTCCAATCACTCTCTTCGTTCTTCCTCTTTCTCTTATTGAACACCAGCATTTTTGTTTTCTCTACATTCACATTTAGTCTTTTCTTCTTCACATATTTTTCTAAACTCTTTATCATTTTCTTCATTTCTCTTTCACTCTTTGCCACCATTACCACATCATCCGCAAACGCCAGGCTCCACACTTTTTTTCTACCTACCACACACCCCCCCGCTTGTGCTCTCTCTAACATTCCGTCCATATCTGCCACATACATCGTGAACAACAAGGGGCTGAGCGGGCAACCTTGCCTCACTCCCTTTGTTGTCACAAACCATTCACTTTCCCTCTCCCCTACCTTCACTTTACGTTTTGTCTTCTCATATATCTCCTCCACCTTTCTTACCAGCCATTCATTTACCCCTTTCTCCCTCAGGTACTCTAACATCCTTTCTCTGTCCACCTTGTCAAACGCCACCTTGAAGTCTACGAATAATGCATACACCCTTCCCCCTTTCTTCTTTAACTCACTCTTCGTCAAATGGTCCAGTATGTATACATTATCCATAGTTCCCCTCCCCTCTCTAAATCCTGCCTGGCTGTCTGGTAATGCTCCCTTTTCCTCTATCTCTCTGCTCATCCTTTCATTCAGAATTGATGCATACAACTTGTACCCTGTGTTTAGGAGAGTTATATTTTCTACTTTATTTTTCTCCCCTTTTTTGTAAATGGGGTAAATTACCCCCTCTCTCCACCCTACCGGGAATCCTGCTCCCTCCACCAGTCTCTCTAGCACTCTTCTCGTCCCATACACCCACGACTCATTCTGTATTCTATCCCTCCATGGTGCCTTCCCTTTCCTCAGTTTCTTCACATGCTTCTCCACCTCTTCCATTGTAATTTCTTCTCCTTCAGGTTCTACTCGGTTTCTCTTCGTCTCTATTTCCGTTTTCTTTTTTTCCTTTTCTCCCTCCAGCAGCCTCATGAAGTACTCCTCCCACTCATTCATCGTTATCTCCTCGCCCCCATTTTCTTTTTTCTTTTCTCTCTCTATTAATATAGTTCCATACCTCCTTCTCTGTTCTTATTGCTTTTATCTCTTCCTCCTCTCTCTCCTTCTTCTGCCTCTTCTTCTCCCTGCATGTCTCTCTGTATCTTCTTTTCGCTTCTAAAAAGCCACCTCTGTTCCCTTTAGTCTTTCTCCATTTTCTTAGTTCTTTTATTGCTTCCTTTTTACGTTGCTCACATTCTTTGTCCCACCATTTATTCTTTCTTTTTGTTCCTCCACCTCTTACTGTTATTTCTCTTTTTGTCGCTGCTTTTTCCAATATTTCTACCAATTCTTTTTCCTTTTTCCCTACTTTTTGTTCTTTAAATCTTGCTTTTTCCAGTCTTCTCTTATACTCTTCCACCCCTTGCTCGTCCCATACTTTAATTATCACCATCCGCATTTCCTCTATTTTTTCTTCTCTTCCTCTCTTCTCTCTCCCCGTTCCTATACTTATCTCTATAGGCAGATGGTCTGACTCTACTCTTTCCCCTATTCTGAATTCTTCGACTGCCTTCTTTTTAGTATTCTCTTTTATTCCTTTTTTTACCCTTGTTTTTATTCCCCCTGCTGCTCTTTCTTTTTTCTTTCCCCTTCTCGCCCCTTGCCATTCCCACTTGGACTCCTTTGGTAGCAGTTTTTCTATTTTTTCCCAGCTTTCTGACCATGTTTCTGTTAATCCAACAATATCGAACTCCTTCACATAGTCCCAAAAATCTTATTCTTTTTTCCCTAGTCCCGCTACATTCCAAAATAGTGCCCTCACCCCTGTTTTTCTCGTTACCTTCTTTGATTTCCCCCTTCCTTCCATAGTTTCCCTCCTACTTCCTTCTTTGTTTCTTTTTTTCCGTTTCATTGTCCTTTTTACTTCACCGTTGTCCCCCTTTTTCCCTCCTCCCCTTCTTCTTCTTATTGCAAAATCTCTAGTCTCTTTCTCTTTTCATTCCATCTCCATTGCTCCCCGTTCACTATTAATTTCCTGTATCCCACTCTTACTTCTTTCCCTTTTTTCCTTCGCCATACTTCTTAGTTTCTTCTGTAAATCTCTTTCTTTCTTTGTGAGGTCGTTGTCTATGTATATCCCCCTTGTTTCCCTCTTTTCCTTCAATTTTCCTTTGTGCTTCATTTTTCTTTCCTTCTCACCCCATCCCTCCATCTCCACCCATACTTGATCCTTGTTAATCCTGTAACAATCTTTTACTTTACTATCCTCTACATTTTCCTTCAAAAACTTCTCTACATCCTCGTTTTTTACATGACTTTGTCTTTCCCCATCTCATCCTGTTGTCACGATGTTGCTCTTCCTCTTTCTTCTCTCTTCGATTTCCATTCTCTCTTCCAGCTTTTCCACTCTCTCCTTCCACAAGTCTCTCTCTCTCCTTCCCATCTCTTCTCCTTCTCTTTAAATTTTTCTCTCTGCCTCTCTATCTCTCTCTTGAGTTCTTTGTTTTCTCGTTTTATTTCTTTCATTTCCTCCTTCAACTCTTGGGATACTTGGTATTCTTTCAGAATTTCAAAACATATTTCAGGTTTGGATTTTTTAGGTTTCAGGTTCTTTCTAAGTATACTATATTTTGTGACGGTCCTCGTTGGTTCCATGGTATGGTGACAAACGATTAAAGTGGATGATCTTTGACTCTGACATTTTTGACTGAGTGGTTGACAAACTGTCTTCATATTGTATCCTAATTTCGTTTCTTGTATTCCACAGTTGTTCTTTGTGACTAAAAGCCGTATGGTTCATGGCACCACATGTGAATGCGGTGGGCGGGTGGGTCGCCGCATCTACAACTGACCGATTGACTAAGTGTATTGGAATGACAACCATTTTTTGACTTAACAATTTTGAAATTGGATTGAACACGACAGTGAGTTCTAGTTTTTAAAGGAAAAGAATATTCAATAAATGGTTGTCATTTCTCATCCATTTAGTCAGTCGATAAGTACAGTGGACAGGGCGGCCCACCCACCCACCGCACTCACAAACGATGCCAAAACCATACGCTTTTTAGTCACAAAGAAACATTATATCACTAATGAGAATACATCCAAATTGAGATTTACACCAGAATATATTGTAGTCAAATTTACATTTTTGATGAATGGTTGACAAGCTTGTTCTGAATGACAACCGTTTTCATATTGTATCCACCAAAAGATTTATACCAAAATATATATACTTACATCTATTCAAATTTACATTTTTGACTGAATGCTTGACAAACTGGTTCAGAATGACATCCATCCATTTTCATAATATTGTATCCAAATTTCGTTTCTTGTATTCCACAGTTGTTCTTTGTGACTAAAAGCCATATGGTTCATGGCACCACATGTGAATGACAACCATTTTTTGACTTAACAATTTTGAAATTGGATTGAACACGAGAGGGAGTTCTAGTTTTTAAAAGAAAAAAATATTCAATAAATTCATTTCTCATCCGCTTAGTCAGTCGATAAGTGTAGTGGACAGGCGGAAGGGTGAGTGAATGTTTAAAGACAAGGATATAATTTTTTTACGATTTTGAAAAGACCGAGTGATAAGTAAAGATACATTCCTGCTCCCCAACATCTTTTGGACCCCCAAACAGACCAAACCTGATCGTCTCACGGTCCCGGATTCATGGAGAAACCCTACCGAAACCCATTTTGTCCGCCCGCTGTTCTCGTCTCTCGGGTCAGATGTCTCACCTAATAATAAAAACTGAAAATCCCGCGTGAAAATCTGAATGCGAGCTTGTTTGCATTTGAATGTGTTTATGGTTGAACTTTCCTGCCGCACGTCTTCGACGCAACAATGGCAAGATTAGCGACTCCTGCTGGCACGTACTTGACGCCTCATTGTAAGGTCTTGAGGTGATCATGTAGAGAATGGAATGTAACGGCTACCAATAAAAAAATCCCCAGATAATAATTCACTTTGCCCACAGTGCCCATTGCATAACCGCTGGGAATAATGGTGCCGACTCTCATTGATGGCAGGAATGTGCCGGCCGATATTAGTATCGTCATTATCGGACGGAGAAAAATCTGAAATTTTCCACTCGGTACTGCAGCCCACGTTCTTCTCGGGAAACAATTCATTAGCGAACACGTTGATAGACGTTTAAATGTTTTGTTGTGATTTTTAATGTTTAACCACAATGTTAATAAGGGAGAATACAGCTGTGGACTGACGGCATCACTGTGGTGCATTAGCGGTTAGAATTTTTTTTATATCTTTTTTATTTCGGCCCCCAAAAGGTTATTGAACGCATTCACAACTAAATTATGAAAATCGAAGTCAATGGCTCCCCGAAAGCTGTTCCGATCGATAGAGTTAAGCCAGCTTATGCTCCTCAGGATTTAGTTTGGTGGTCTTTGACGTGAGTACCACCTGCGCTTCGCATACAAATAGCCATGAAGATATTTTGGCAGGAGTTTTGTCATATTTTTTATTCAATAATGTGAAGAAGCCTTCCAAATACTTTGGAGTTACAAGAATTGTTCATCCCGGCGCTTCGACCTCGTTATTGTTAATGTTATTATCGCCATTAACACACGGCGGCGGAAATCGATTCGCGGCGATGCAACAACGGCTTCGAATTCTCTGCGGTGGATTTCGATTTTCTCTAAACGGTTCTAATTCGATAAAGTTGTGTAGGAGAAACCGCAAACCTGGCGGTGTTATGCCAGGCGAAATTTCAGACAAATGTTTGTGCTCCCGCAATATACACACAGATGTTTTGCGGAAAGCCAACTGCACTAACATTAATATTCAAATACAATCTACGCTACGCAAATTACGTGATGTTTTCGCACGGTTCAATCTCTGTTTAACTGCCGTCCTGCTGCATACCCTAGAATTAGATGCAGGAAGAGATTATCGTTGGAGGTGGATGTAAATGGTTGTGTAATGGCAAAAAGAGGAGCCAGGATGCGTTTTACTGGTCTACGCGTTAACCTGCTTGGATGTTTCAGTGTCAGTAATTTGGTAGTTTCAAAGATACTACACATTTTTAATTACAATTTAAGCTAACTACTTTTAATCAGTTCTTCCCTAAAACACCAAAAACAATTTTATTATAACTGCCAACGCACGTTTCGCCAACAATGTTGGCATCATCATGAGTAAACTTCAGTTTGCAGTATTTATCAAAAAAAGTTGCTTGTCTCTGTATAAACGTTGAGACCAAGCAAATACAAATAAACCTGATTACAAGTAAATTAAAATTAATACCTTAATTATATTGTAGACTGATTCAAGGAAAATTAACAATTTATCAAAAAAATGTTTGTTTTTTCCGGTGATCAAAATGTTTTATTAATTGAAAAAAATTATAGAAATCTAATTCTTTGGCAAGAATTTAAAAATGTTTTTTGAAAATCGCATAGCAGGTGGTATACAAAAAAATAAAATTGACTTGTCTGAGGGTATGTATTAGGGTGGAAAGTAATTTTATGGAGGCAATGTATTTTATAAATCACGTATTATCAGAATATTATATTTTTATAATAAATTCCTTTACTCCACCATAAACATTGTTATTTTATATTTATTACAAATTTCTTTATTCATTAAATACTACCCACCAAGCGAAAAAGGATACGCTCAACAACGTTTATAGTAATTTGTGTACCAAGGCCGTAAAAGTCATCCTTTTTGGATCTGTTATTCAGAAAAGGCCAGAAAAGCACTTTTGGCCGAGGTGCACACGACGTTTTTTAGGCGTTGATCACAAAATAATTCAATTTTTTTTTAAACTATGATTACCAAAAAGGTCTTTGTATGATCTCTTTTTTGGAGCCGTAAAGTTGCTGACAAAAAGCAGAGTTTCACAGATGTGTACCAAAAAGTAAAACTTTAGGGCTCCCACGGATCTAAAAGAGGCCGTAAAATCACCTAAATAATTAGCTTTTTTAAAAAAAAGAAACCGACTTCAAAAAGCGAGAAATAACTCAGTGCATGTATTATTACATGTGCTACCTACTGATCTGTTTGAAATCGGTGCCAAGCCACAGAGGTTAACAAATTTGTAACCTATTGTCATTATACAAATATATCAACAACGTTATAGCGCATCAAAAATTCAATATCAGGCCGTCAACGACGTCTGCCCCGCACGTGTCTGCCCGTTTGGGATGTTTTGCTCAGAGCGAGCCCCCCACCCACGCTCACGCATTCCGGCGCGCGCGCGGTGGGACTTGCGATGTGACGGGAGCGGACAGCCTATCTATCTACTACCTATTTTTTTGGCTTGGCACCGACTTCAACCAGATCAGTAGGTAGCACATGTAATAATACATGTACTGAGTTATTTCTCGCTTTTTGAAGTCGGTTTCTTTTTTTTAAAAAGCTAATTATTTTACAATTTTAAGTGATGGGTAGACCTAGTAAGGACGCTGCTCGAATGAGGAAACGACGGCTGGTTGAAAATGAAGATGAAAGACGCAAACTATAAAAAATTAAAACCAGAAATACTGAAACAATGATGAATTAATATTACTACCTGAAAAATCTAAGGCAATGATGACTCCAGACGCAAAGACCTGCATAATTATTGAACGACTACATTCGAGAGAGTTCATAATAATTATAAAATGTGAGGATTTCGCCCGATTCCCATGCGATCACCTCATCAGGTCCGGACTTGCTGACAATGGGACTACCTCCAGAGTATACCCTTTCAAATAAAAGAAGAATTTTCAAAATCGATCTACAATTGACGAAGAAATCGGTGAACATACATAAAAGGAAAAAAATTGAGAATTTCCCTCGATTTCCATGGGATCCCCTCATCAGATCCGGACTTGCTGTCAATGGGACTACCTTCGGAGTATACGCTTTCAAATAAAAGAAGAATTTTCAAAATCGATCCACAATTGACGAAGAAATAGCTGAACATACATAAAAGGAAAAATTTGACAATTTTTCTCGATTTCCATGGGAGCCCTTTATCTGATCCGGACTTGGTGACAATGGGACCACCTCTGGAGTATACCGTTTCAAATAAAAGAAGAATTTTCAAAATCGGTCCACAATTAACGGAGATATCGGTGAACATACATAAAAGGAAAAAAAAAACATACATACAGCCGAACATAGAACCTCCTCCTTTTTTGAAGTCGGTAAAAGAACAAATTGTAATTGAGGTATTAGTGTTAACCAAAAAAAAAAGAAAAAACATTTACTGTATAACAGTGACGTGTATTTGTGCTATTCAAAAAGAAAATTGCAAGAAAAAACTCTACTTTTTACACGCCACAAACAGCGGTTTCAAAAAATGACAGGAGAATTGCGTTTTAATCAACTGTGGTATTACAACAGATTATTTCAGAAGGACGAAAGTAATTCGGTAAGATTATTTCATGAAATTTGACATAATAAAAGTAAAAAATGTGACACTAAATGGTATTCAGCGTTGCCTTGAAAATTAAAAAAAAAACATTTGAAAAAGGAACATGAGGCTTATCGAATTGTCACTATAATTCAAAAAATAAAGTCCTATGATTGGTCTAAAACGATGATTAATAAAATAATCTATAACATAATTCAATAAATTGCGATAAAAATTTACAGGACATATTCTTCAAATCAGACATAATTGTTAATTATTAATAATTAATTGTTGTATATAAAGTGCTAATATTGAACACGCCGCTAATGAATCGGAATGAAATCTGCAACGACTTATCTCCACACACAGTGAATTATCCCCGCGCTGTTTTAATTGCACACGCCAAAAATCAGGACAATTTTGATTCCATTGCGCATTCCACAATCTTGACCAGACGAGAAGTTTTAATTAACTGTACCCCGTTCTCCATGCATTCAAGGCAATACTTTTCCAGCAACATTTTTTTCAAATTTACATATTTCAGAAAACCGCTTCCTAGCTGCAACACAAACACACTCTCAAAATTTCAGGCGATAATCTGAATTGAGTGGACCAGGAGTAAACCCCTTTATTTTATTACGACGAAAGTCCCGAAATTTGTCTCTCAGTAAATAACAGCTTTAGAACTAAACTCATTGTGTTGATATTCTACCAATCCTGTCGGTGTGTTCTTTTAGAATTAAAATAGCCTAAACAAAACTACGGGGTCGAGAAGCGTATTGCCGCCAGACTGGCGACCTGACCGGTACTGACATCACACGCTCCCTATCTCATTTAATTCCTATTCTAAAAAACGCGGAATGGGACCATGCAACATGTTACATAACAACGTGTCTTTCATAAATCGTAAAAAATCTACTTAGAACTTTAAACCAATAAATTTTTGGTTAATTGTTCTTAACTGCTTATATCTTTGGAACGGTACCACACGTGCCTCTAAGTTTAGTGTCGTTGTGTTGAGGAGATACACGAGAAATTTATTATGAATCTGCATAGTATTAGAGAGGAGGGCAGAGGAAATTGATGAAAGCAGCAAAGAAGGAGAAGAGAGATCAACGAAAGGTAAGAAGAGGATAAAGGGGTTGGAGAAAAAAAGAAAAAAATCCTGGGGAAGAAGACGAGTCAATATTAATAGCAGCAACATTTACGGGGCTTATGAAGGAAGAAAGTAGAAACCGCTCGTTTAGTCAGGGAAGTTTAGATGCATGCCAGGAAGAAAAAAAAAAGGAAACGATCAGGTGCGGGCGGAACAGGAAGACAAGAAGAGGAAGAAGAGAATATATTTAAAATAAGTAAAATAACAACAAGAGTAAAGTAAAACTTAGTAATGCAGTATAAATAAAGATCAAGTAGTAGTAGAAGTTAGTTGTTGGGAGGAAAAGGAAAAAGTAATGAAGCAAAAAGAAAAACTACGAGGAAAGAAAGAAAGAGAGATTATATTTATACATTCTAAGCTGACCAGGCGAACTTTGTACCGCCTCAGAATCAATAAATGTTGTGTTAACTTATTAGCAGAATTAAATTAATTTTTTTTATCAAAAAAAAATGCACATCTGCTGGCAATTCCAATGATAAACTTTCATCAATTTTTCCTGTTTTAATAGTTATTCGCCCCCGAAAAAAATCAGTCAATCCGTTCTCGAGATATCATCAAAAATTTTGTGTGTCCACGCGCAACAGAAGTGAAACTTTTTAGTTTACTCCTTAAGAATCAAATTTTATTTTTAAAGCCCGGTACGAAAAATTTTGCCCTGTACCATAGAGGTTTCCATGGGCCCCCTGTCCCCAGGGGGTGACCTGTACTAGGGGGCTCTGTTATTGCCGTTGCCCGCCCCCTGTTTTTTCCGATATTTTAATAGTTATTCTGCTATTCGGGGCGGAGGCAAATCCAACAAATCGGTCCATCCGTTCTTGAGTTATAAACCCAGAGGGACCCCCTGACCCCTCTGTCCATATTTTAATAAATTATTCTGCTATTCCTGGGCCCCAGGTCCATGTTTTAATGGTTATTCTGCCATTAGGGGCGGAGACGAATCTAACAAATCAAAGATAAAAAAAATCGGTCCAGCCCAGGGGGCTGGGCCCCCATGTCCATGTTAAAAATACTTTACCACCTATTCTCATACATAGCAAACATACAAAAAAAAAATCATAAAAATCGGTCGAGCCGTTTCGGAGGAGTTCGAACACAATCACCGTGACACGAGATTTTTATACAGTGTGGAAATTAAGTAACGCATAAATTCAGTAATTCCGTTGATAATAATTTTTTGGAAAAAATCTTGAAGGGGTATAGCGATTTTAACTTCAGCAAATATTTTCAGCCTATTGTCAGTTTCTTACGTCATTTGATTTTTATGTTATGACGTCATCGACTTTTTTTTTAAATGATAACCTATATTTTTTATTATTGATTTTGGTAGTACTTTTTATTCCGTTTCCAACCGTATAAAATTCTCAATATGTTATATTTGAAAAAAATCGAGAAAAACAGTCTTAAAGTTCAAATATTAAAAATTCAGTAAATTGGGAAAATGAATGTATCCACCTAAGTTTGACGGAAAGTTATCGACGACACATTCTTTTTTATTTTGAAATTATAAAAATAGTTGAAAAATCGGACTAGAAATTTATTATCTGCTCAATTCAAAGTTAGTAACAGCGATAGCTTCGTGAGACAAACATTATAATAAAAAGAAACTAAATTGATTAACCAGAAAAAAACTAGCAATAACATAAAACACAAAAATAAGCAAAGCAATAACAATTGTTAAATTACATTTACACTAAATGTTCAAATTGACGACCCAGTACCATCTGACAATACCCAAGACGATTATAAAATTCATTTCTCACATTCTGGATAGTTTGAGGCGATATTAACCTAATCTCATGTTGAATTCTTTGCCTGAAATCATCTAAATCATCGATTGTTGTACACTTTACTTTTTAAGTACCCCCATAAAAAAAACCCAATCCATCTTCCTGGGAGAACTTGATTCAAGTAGCGTCGCACATCAATTGCGTAATGAGGCGGAGCGCCATCTTGTTGTAACCAAATGGTATTATTTTTGAATGATAATTTTTGAACTTTTCAAAACTTTTAGAACTGAAGTGTGGCTTATATTGTGGTCCAAAGCAATGCTTCTACTAGTTGCATGTGGATTGTTTTCAATTTCTAGTAGCACATCAAGTTGTGCATCTTCATTTAATCTCGCCGGACGTCGAGTTTTTGGATGATTTTTTACAACGCCATGTTCCCGAATTTTTTTTAATCCTACTAATTGTTGATTGATTTATAGACTTATTTATAGACTTATTTTTTTATATTTTTTTTATATTTTTTTCTAAAAAGTTGACACACTTGATGTGTTCTAGCTCTGTCGCCATAACCAATCATGATTAACACTTCGATCCTGTTTTTCGCTCAATTGTAGGTACCATTTTTATTAATAAAATAATTTTTCTAATTTAGAAAAAGCAGAATAATAACACTTATTTTATTGTGACATTTACAAATTGTGTAATTCTGATAGCCGTAACCAATAGGCTGAAAATATTTGCTGAAGTTAAAATCGCTATACCCTTCCAAGATTTTTTCCAAAAAGTTAATATCAATGGAATTACTGAATTTATGCGTTACTTAATTTCCCCACTGTATGTTAGATGACCTCACAAAGCAAGAAAGAGAGTGGCATAAGAAATTAAGAGGCACTGCGAGGGAAGAACCGAGAGACGGGAAAGAAGAGTGGAATGGAGGAAATTAGCAATAAACGGGGTGTTTTAACCACTGTGGGTTGAATGCTAGCGAATTTTAAATGTTGCACGTATTGAACTTGTAGTCTGTTTTAACTACGTTCATTTATGGATTATTATTATTTACAAACGAAACTTAATTTCTATACGAACGGTTTTTCGTGGCCGTCGTGCGTACCCTCCGGTACACTTGTGAATTGTTACAAATAATGCTAATCTACTATACTAAAATTATATCTTTTATACACCACAGAACAATAAGCGTCCGGTGGTCGAAGTTGGTCGGGATTCCCGCTGGGTCCGGTGTTCCCGATGTTTGAAAAATCCGGCCATTTGCATCCATAAACCTTAAAAGCATCCATAAAATCTAAAAGGACCGAAACCGGGGTGACCACCATATCCGGCTCGCATATTTACATATCTACATTACATAACACGGGGTTTAATGGAGAGTAGGAAGAAGATAAAAAGGGTTGGAGAAAGAAAGAAAAAAATCCTGGGACAGAAGACGCAAAATACATATTTATTTTTACAGAAAAATAAATAAAATATACCCCCACTTACTAATAATCACCCGCTCGTCCTTTCTGGTCTCTGGGGTTGTGGACCTAGTAACTCCACGATTTATTATGGTTCGTGAAGTTGAAGTAAAATTTGGTGTTACTGCAATGTTACTCACGAGATTCGCGTCTATCGTAAGTTGTAACACTCGTCCGGTCTGGTCCCAGTAGACTCACAATTTATTCTGCCTCGTGACGTTGAAGCAAAAGTTGTAGTGGTACTTATCTAAATGTACAAAACAGTTTTATAAAAGAAACTGAGAGGAACCCAACGCAAAAAAGACTGCATAATATCCGCCAAAATATTTCAAGATAATATTATATTTAACTAAATTTATGGAAACGTGAAAAAGACCTACAGGTTGACGACGTAGTCGACCAATGACCACCAAAAATAACTACGTGTCAGAACGTCGTTCTGCTACTTGGGTTAGGAAACGGTCAGGGGCGGGCGGAAGACGAATACAGGAAGAGGAAGAAGAGAATATAATTAAAATAACAACGAGAGTAAAGTAAAAAGTAAAGAGCAATCCAAAGAGGGGATAGAGGACTTTCTGAGAAAAATGTAGAGGAGGTCAAAATCAACGACTGTTACAGTATAAATAGAGATCAAATACTAGTAGAAATGAAAGGTTGGGAGGGAAAGGAAAAAGTGAAGAGTGAGGAGACTAGAGGTTTTCCAATAGGAAGAAGAAGGGGTGAAGGGGAAAATGGAGACAACGGCAAAGGAAAGAGGTCAATGAAACGGGAAAAGAAGAACAAGGGGGAAGTAAAAGAGAGGGTAAGATGAGGGACGGAAAAATTAAAATGGCATAGCAAAAAACAAAGGCGAGGACACTATTTTGGAATGTCGCGTAAAGAGAAGAGAGAGAGAGAGATAAAAGCTATAAGAACGAGAGAGGTGAAGAGATAATCAAGTGGGAGGAGTACTGTATATAATGCTGCTGGAGGGAAAAAAAAAGGAGTATGATGATGTTTGAAAGTCTGGTTGAGAGCATGTTGTTGTAAGGGGCAGAGGTTCGGGGATGGAATGACCAAGAGGAGATAGAGAGGTTCCAAAAAAAGAATCTAAAGGTACGTAATGAGAGAAGAATGAAAAAGGAATAGGTTGGTAGTTAAAGCGGGGAAAAGGCGGCCAAGTTCGAAGACAGGATGGAAAAAAAGTAGATCGGGAGAGAGAACGGGATGGAGAAATATTACGCGAGGAAAAAATAGAAAGGAGGGAAAGAGGGAATCAGATAGTCCAGGTACAACTGGAAGTACGAGAGATGCCGAAGTATTTGGAGGACGAGAGTGGGAAAAAATGACGATGCCAAGGTTTAGGCGCGGAAATGAAGACAGGGAGAATAGGCATTGGTTGGAAGAGGGTGTAGAATATGTTATGAGGAGAGAGGGGCGATGGAACATTATGTGGAATGAGTGTAGTGATGAGATGAGAGAATGGAAAAAGAAAAGAGAATGTAGATGGAAGGGATATAAAATGTATGAAAGAGGTATGGAAGAAGGGGGAGAAGGCAGAATACGAAGTGGGAGAGAAGAAGAAATGAAGATGCGTTGTTGTGAAATTAATATAGATTGTAAAGTAGGATTTATGGGTTATGTTATGTGAGCAAAGAAATCGGAAAGCCCGTAGGGCATAATAAAGATTTATACATTGTACTTCATTTGAAATTTCTTCGATTCATTTGATTCTGTTGATTTTTGTGTTTCTTTTATTTTCAATTATTTCCATTACGATTATCTATATTCTCTTGTTGTTGATTGCTATATTCTCTTTCTCCTCTCCAATCTCTCGAAATCTCAATTATTATCTTTATTTTCTAAATTACTATGTCTTTCTACATTCTTCGTCTCCACAGCATAATAATTATATAAGCTTATATTACCCCGTTCTCTCTTTTCTCGATTCATTTGATTCTCGTATTTTGATTCTATTGATTCCTTCTACTTTCTATATTTTAGATTTTTCAAATCTTTTCATTCTCCAGATTGTTTTTATTCTCTAGATTTTCTCAGTCTATTCTCTATTTTTTCTTATTCTGTTGAATGTGGATCGACCAAGCAAAACCAGATATGTAACTACGAAGTTTTAAGATATTGTTAAAAAATAATCGTAAGGTAAAAGGCTGTTAGAATATCGAAATGAGCTATAGATTAGCATAGTGTGCGCCTAGCAATTCGAATGTCTAATTAAGAAAATACAAGTTGTGTATCGTGTTGGTCTAAATAAAATAGTTTTACTTTGGTCCGTCTATCCCCAATTCCCGTCAGGTTATGGGCCCAGAACTCCCAGAAGTCCCAGAACGCCCAGAAGTCCCAAAACTCCCAGAATTCGAATAACGAAAAACAAAATATGGCTTCAACTACCGGTTTTGCAAATATTGAGAAATTAAATGAAAACAATTTTGAATTATGGAAGGTTCAGATGAAAAGTGTATTAATAATCAATGATTTGTGGGGATACGTTGACGGTATCGAAGTAAAAACGGAAGAAAACAGACAAGAATGGACCAAGAAGGACTCTAAAGCACTGGCGTTAATCAATTTAAGCATCACACAGAGTCAATTGAATCATGTAAAGAAAGCATCGTCTTCAAAGGAAGCGTGGGACGGACTCAAAGAAGTTTTCGAATCAAAAGGTCCGGTTAGAAAGGCTGTTTTGTACAAACAGTTGCTTCGTATGGAGAAGAAGTCCAATGTTACCATGGCGCAGTATGTAATAGAATTTAAACGGAAAGCGGAACAACTTGAAGAAGCTGGAATTGTAATTCCTGAAGATTTATTATCAATAATGTTGCTAGGTTCTTTACCGGCCGAATTCGAAAATTTCAGCGTAGCAATTGAGACCCGTGATGAAATACCTTCGTTCGAAAATTTGAAATTAAAATTAATTGAAGAAGAAGCACGGCTGAACGAAAAGAACGCCATGATCAAAGATAACGAAGATACAAACGACGCGTTACTGACGAAAAGACCATTTGCAAATTCAAAAACAAACACGCAAAAATGGAAACTAAAATGTTACAATTGTGGAAAATCAGGACACAAAAGTCGATTTTGCAGATCGAAGCGTAGTGAATTCAAGAAATCAACCGACGACGCCATGACAGTAGTTGCATGCAATACGGAATTAAGAAGTTTCGGGAAGAAAACGTGGTACCTCGACAGTGGTGCAACTAGACACATGTGCAACAATAAAAGTAATTTTGCAAGTTTAGATGAAAATGAACAATCTAAAGTGTATATGGCAGCAGAACATTTTGTAGGATCAATCGGCGTTGGTGATATTTATTTAGATGCGAAATTAAATGGACATCACGCAGTAAACACTGTAAAACTAAAAGATACATTGTGTGTTCCAGATCTTCGTAACAATCTTTTGTCTGTATCAAGCGTTACTGATAACGGCTACACTGTTACATTTGACAAAAATCGGGCAACAATCAATCGGAAAGACGGTACGGTAGTTCTCACAGCGATAAAACGTGATCAGCTGTACGTTGTCAACGAAAAAGAAGAATATGCAGCTTTGGCAGGTAGAAATGGAGATGAAGAATTACGAAAATGGCATCAGAGGTATGGACACTTAAATGTAAGTGATTTGAAGAAAATGAAGAAAGAACATATGGTGTCGGGTATGAAGTTTTGTGACAATGGCAATGACATAAAGTGTGAAATATGTGCGAAATGTAAAATCACTGTTCAACCATTTAAAAAATCTGACAATCGTGCAAGCGAACTTTTAGGGTTGGTACATACGGACATTTGTGGACCAATGAGCACCCAATCGCTTGGTGGTGCAAGATATTTTGTAACCTTTATAGACGACTGTTCTAGGTATACAGAAACTGTTATGCTACGACATCGTTCTGACGTTCTTCAGGCTTTCAAAGATTACAAACGAAGAGTAGAAAAACAGACTGGTCAACAAATCAAAAAACTACGTACAGACAACGGGACAGAGTATCTGTCAAACGAATTCAAAAATTTCATCAGAGAAGAAGGCATTTCGCGGCAGCTGACTATTGAATACACACCTCAACAAAACGGAGTGGCAGAACGAGCCAATCGTACGCTCGTGGAAATGGCACGTTGTATTATGGTGCAAGCAAATCTTCCTGCTTCGTTGTGGGCCGAAGCAATTAATACGGCGACATATTTAAGAAATAGATGTGCAACAAAATGTCTAAATGAAATTACTCCTTATGAAGTATGGTCAAAACGTAAACCTTACGTTGGTTTCTTCAGAACAATAGGCAGCAAGACCATCGCTTTGAATAAAAGACAAAGAAGAGGTAAATTTCAACCGAAAGGAGATGAATATGTGCTGGTGGGTTACTCGGATGAATCGAAAGCGTATCGACTATGGAAACCAGGAACAAAAACAGTAATTAAAGCTCGAGATGTAAAATTTTTTGAAAGAATTCAAGAACCCCAAAAACTATCGGAAGAAATTTTTGAATTGTCAAATCCCGATATTGATACATCACAAAATCAACACCAAGAAGACAGAAATCTCGAACATGGTCAAGAAGATGTACATTTCGAAGACGACCAAGACCAGCAAATTGATGAAGAAAAACAAGTTAATGAGCCACAACGAGGACCGGGTCGTCCAAGAATTGAGAGAACGGGTAGACCTGGACGTCCAAAGAAAGTTTATCAAACCAAAGAGAAAAGTTCCGATCCAGAATCTATTTCGTAAATTTACTCGCGAATTGGTAGAAGATAAAGAAATTGTGTACAATCGATGAGTAGAGATATTATGTTTAGTTAATTTTAGAAACTGAAGTAGAAGAGCGCATTTCGATAGAGGGGGTGTTAGAATATCGAAATGAGCTATAGATTAGCATAGTGTGCGCCTAGCAATTCGAATGTCTAATTAAGAAAATACAAGTTGTGTATCGTGTTGGTCTAAATAAAATAGTTTTACTTTGGTCCGTCTATCCCCAATTCCCGTCAAAGGCCTTGATTTCAAATCAGAAAAGTAAACAACTTTAAACATCATAGAATTTAAAATTTCATTATTAGTATTTGTTTTTTCTTACATGAGTTATTGGTGATAAAAATTGTATTTATCTGGTTTTGCTTGGCGGAAATCAATTTCAAGTGGAGTATTTCATAACATAACAAAATATATTTCAAAAATGTTTTAATTTCTTTATTATTATTTATTTGGGTTTTTTGTAGATTCTTGATTCTTGACTATCAGTATTCACATCAACAATATCTATATCGAATGATACCGACCCATTATTCTCTGATCTTCATCACATACTTAATCTTTCTTGTGTTATATTTGTTTGCACATACCCAGCAACTTGTGGCAATATAAATTATGCAGGTGGAGATCAGACAATAACAGTGTGAGCCCACAGTGTTACAGATGGGGTAATTTGAAGAATTTATAGATTACTAGCTGCAAACTGAATGCTACATATCGATCTTCAGGTTTCATAAACCTCCGAACTCATAACAGAAATAAAATCGGCGTGATTTGCAGACTATAAAAAAAGAAAGTCGCGACTATAAATTTGGATCATAAAGCCACATTTAGTTACAATTGCTCTTTTGAAAGACAACTGTATCGTTCGACTCCTTCTTTTTGCGCTTCCTGTTCTCAATCATTTAATTAACAATTTAAAACGAGGGTATATCAAATTAAAACGTACCGTGTACAGGAAAACCGCCGCTGAAGTTCTTGTAGCGAGGCTTTATCAAACGCACAAATCGGACCCATCCATCATTCGCAGGAGGAATGTGACAACGCGAGTGCAAAATTGCATCCAGACAACGAAGCGAAAAAAGTGTTTATTTCGATTTTTATAAACCCTAAGTGGTTACAATTGTGAGTAATTGTGATCATTTATCACTTTGCTCGGTGTTCTATAAACGTCAAATATTTTTCAAGCGGCGCAATTAAGAGGAAAAAATAATAAGCAAACGGTCGGATTAGTAAAAAACGCATTAGAATTTTAAATCTCGTTATTGATCAATGTGTCAATTCGCTCGAGCGGTTAATTAGTCATATTTACGACTCCGCGTGAGTCAGTCATTTGAGCGTGCGCATCTTGAGGTTGAATATGGATGGTCAGTATGGGTGCTCCAGATAATTCTAATTTACATTCGGATAAAAATTGTCTGTCCAGGATTAACCCCAATTACATCTTACACTAATCCCTCGTCAAACATGCAGGAATCAGCAACTATATTTGCAGAGGTCTTCAACCACCGAACGTCTCTATTAATTCCCCCCGAACAACATATTAACGCGGCTTTGGCGGTTTGTAAGGTCCTCCGGCATTGTTCGCTGAAGAGGTGTTGTGACGTATCTCGAAGGGCCCGATGCATTGTTGTCCCCGATCGCTATTGATATATCGAAGGTATCGAAGGGCCGGACTGGCCCTCCAGCGGCTTCGCCTTTGTCTGGTCGTCCGAATCCGATCCTGTCGAATCAGGTACGCTCTTTTGTTCGATTCGAGTACATTGTTAAAGCCGATTTAGCAACGTCAAGACTTATTGACGTCTATATTGTGGCGTTTTGCGGGAAATTTATGACGGTGCCTTTTATTATTTACCGTATTTTGATCGTAGTTTGCACCACATAAAGTCTTTTTATGAATCGCACGGTTATTTATGGGCGTGCCGGGGTGCTGGGCTGACAAATGGAGGCCCATCAAGTAGGTGGGAAATTTTCTGCGGAGATGGGATTTCTATAAAAGGCGAAATGCAGTTTTATAATATGACGTACATAATGACGGCAATTAACTTGTTTTCTTTAAATAAGACTTAAACACTGTAATCGGCACGTCGATAAATCTCCATATTTAATCGGTTTTAATTGAGGAGCACCTGGACAAAAAGTTGATTATACCGGTTGACTTCGCCTATGTCGGAAGCTATTGCCGACTAAAATGTTTCTAAACTTAAATTACAAAACGGAATTCTGTATTTCTCATGATGGTCAACACCAATCATGTTTCAAATGCTTTCAATGAAGAACTTTAATACTTTCTAGTGATTTGATCCATCTTTTTATTACCATTATCCTGCAGAAGTATGCCCGCATCCAATTTTCTTCCAATCTGTTCGGTGGTGACTTGGAATGTCATTTCGTGTAATGGCTCGGTTTCTTTATCGGCAGTTATCTCTAGAGATTATATGAAATATGCAAATCACATATTTTTGATATGGGAAGCAAATGCTTAATTTTAAATAAATTAGAGCTTTTCAAAGCAATTGACTCAGCAAACACTAATATGCCTCCAGGGACTGGAGGCCTCTCAGGTGGAAGATAAAAACATTTCTGATGTTACACTCGTGTACGTTGTAGTATAAATCCAGCACATTCTAGTAATTGATACCGCCGCTACAGCGATGAGCCATTTCGGGTCCGCGTCCGTTACACTGCCCCCTCCTTAGAGATGTTTCACCGATGTCTACATTTTCCTTCCGATGTTCTTTTTAGTTGCAGCGGTACATCATTCGCTTAAGCCAAGTGAAACGTGAAACGAAAGACTCTTTCCAAATGCTTCTGACTGTTCTCCAAACCAAACAGTCGAATTCACAGGCGATCTTCACGATTGCCAATTTCCTGATACCCAAGGACAAGACAGTCTCCCCAAGCACTTGGGAAGGTGGCTTTCTTGTACACGAGGCTCTTCGTAACCACTTCTTCTTGGTTCCTGTCGGGTGTCTGGAGTACTTCTTCAACTATCACATGGACTATCACACTGTGTTGACGTATCGGTGCCCCTCGACATTTTTATGGACTTTTGTTTGGAGCGCAAGTTACACAGTTCCTGCTTCAATGCTCAGTTTCCTCCAATTCTCTAAGGAAAACTTCTCTCACAGCTTCCCAAACTTCTTCGACACTTCCAAGTGTCCACGAGATACTTCGCAATCGAGACCTCCAGAACTTCTGGAGTCCAGGCAATGGGTACAAAAAAGGGGGTTTTGATCGCAAAAGGTCGGAGAGAAATGAAATTTGGTGGGATGGTAGACATAGGTCTCCTGATAGTACACCTGAGTTTGCGACCTTGTGGGATGGGGGTAAAAATTCTGCACCGCAACGCTTTTCGGAAAATAGCGCCATTGTTGTAAGCGCTATCGAAAAAAAGTTCAAATAAAATATGTAGAGAACAAAATTGTGCATAATTTTGCTTGTATTCATTTTTTGTTTGCGACCAACAGTTTCCGTTTTACGGGGCGCCAAATTTGGGGGTTGATTTGCAAATTCCAACAAAATCAAATTTTCAGCGCGGATTACAACGATGATCGACTTCGAATAATTCTGAAATATTTTTTTTCTGAAAGAGCAATGCTTTCCGAGTATGTGTATGTTTACCATCTCACCAAATTTCATTTCTGTCCAACCTTTTGCGAATAAAACCCCCTTTTTGTACCCATTGCCTGGACTATAGACTTTTTAGAAGAAGTAATTCATAAAGTTGTGAAATTTTGGTTATTAACTCCCAGCAGGCACCCAAACAAGAAACCGAAGAATTCTCACCCCCTGGGGGGAGCTTTATCACCTTTTGTCCAAAAAACCGCTTCCGAACGTGACGTCATGAAGCCTTTCTGCTTTTTTCTCGTAAACGGTAACTCCGATGAGAAAATGTTTTAGGACCTATGTTCTCCATTAAATTCTGCATAAAAATGTTCTTAGGAAGTTTTTGCGTATCTCCCACCCAAGGCTCATCAATGACATTGGAAAATGAGTATTGTTTTTAGCGCAAAGGCAAAAATTAGTCCACCCCCGTTTTTTGACCAATAACAATTTATTGCAAATATTTTATTCAATATGGACCTTGTACAGAAAAAAACTGCTTTACAATTCTGTATCTATACATTTTTTGCTCCCATAGTGGTTCTCGAGATAATCGCCGTAAAACACGGGGATTGCCTTCACGCTGAAAACTACTCATTTTCTAACGTCCTTGATGAGCGGTGGGTGGGTGATAAGCAAAAACTTCATCGGAGCATTTTTATGCAGAATTTAATGGAGAACATAGATCCTAAAACATTTTCTCATCGGAGTTACAGTTTTCGAGAAATAGGCAGAAAGGCTTACTAATTTGGAAACTCAAATTTATGACCTAAACCTATATCACGCTGTCGTGGCATATATTTCCTAAACTCACAATGATATCAATTTGAAATTTTAAACACTTGTTGAGAAGACTCTTATTTGCTTCTCCTGATGCCATCAAGTCCCTAAGTTAAAGACTTTATTTTTTACAAATTTTGAAACTCAAATTTACTACCGAAACCTACATCAATGATGTTCATGCTATTGTCGCTTGTATTTCCTAAACTCACAATGATATCAGTATGAAATTTTAAACACTTTTTGAGAAGACTCTCATTCAGCTTTCCTGATGACATCAAATCCCTACATTGAACATTTTATTTCTTACTAATTTGGAAACTCAAATTTATGACCTAAACCTATATCACGCTGTCGTGGCATATATTTCCTAAACTCCCAATGATATCAATTTGAAATTTTAAATACTTGTTGAGAAGACTCTTATTTGCTTCTCCTGATGCCATCAAGTCCCTAAGTTAAAGACTTTATTTTTTACAAATTTTGAAACTCAAATTTACTACCGAAACCTACATCAATGATCTTCATGCTATTGTCGCTTGTATTTCCTAAACTCACAATGATATCAGTATGAAATTTTAAAAACTTTTTGAGAAGACTCTCATTTATCTCCCCTGATGAGATTAAGTCTCGACGTTGAACATTCTATTTCTTACTAATTTGGAAACTCAAATTTATCACCTAAACCTATATCACGCTGTCGTGGCATATATTTCCTAAACTCCCAATGATATCAATTTGAAATTTTAAATACTTGTTGAGAAGACTCTTATTTGCTTCTCCTGATGCCATCAAGTCCCTAAGTTAAAGACTTTATTTTTTACAAATTTTGAAACTCAAATTTACTACCGAAACCTACATCAATGATCTTCATGCTATTGTCGCTTGTATTTCCTAAACTCACAATGATATCAGTATGAAATTTTAAACACTTTTTGAGAAGACTCTCATTCAGCTTTCCTGATGACATCAAATCCCTACATTGAACATTTTATTTCTTACTAATTTGGAAACTCAAATTTATGACCTAAACCTATATCACGCTGTCGTGGCATATATTTCCTAAACTCCCAATGATATCAATTTGAAATTTTAAACACTTGTTGAGAAGACTCTTATTTGCTTCTCCTGATGCCATCAAGTCCCTAAGTTAAAGACTTTATTTTTTACAAATTTTGAAACTCAAATTTACTACCGAAACCTACATCAATGATCTTCATGCTATTGTCGCTTGTATTTCCTAAACTCACAATGATATCAGTATGAAATTTTAAAAACTTTTTGAGAAGACTCTCATTTATCTCCCCTGATGAGATTAAGTCTCGACGTTGAACATTCTATTTCTTACTAATTTGGAAACTCAAATTTATCACCTAAACCTATATCACGCTGTCGTGGCATATATTTCCTAAACTACCAATGATATCAATTTGAAATTTTAAATACTTGTTGAGAAGACTCTTATTTGCTTCTCCTGATGCCATCAAGTCCCTAAGTTAAAGACTTTATTTTTTACAAATTTTGAAACTCAAATTTACTATCGAAACCTACATCAATGATCTTCATGCTATTGTCGCTTGTATTTCCTAAACTCACAATGATATCAGTATGAAATTTTAAAAACTTTTTGAGAAGACTCTCATTTATCTCCCCTGATGAGATTAAGTCTCGACGTTGAACATTCTATTTCTTACTAATTTGGAAACTCAAATTTATCACCTAAACCTATATCACACTGTCGTGGCATATATTTCCTAAACTCCCAATGATATCAATTTGAAATTTTAAATACTTGTTGAGAAGACTCTTATTTGCTTCTCCTGATGCCATCAAGTCCCTAAGTTAAAGACTTTATTTTTTACAAATTTTGAAACTCAAATTTACTACCGAAACCTACATCAATGATCTTCATGCTATTGTCGCTTGTATTTCCTAAACTCACAATGATATCAGTATGAAATTTTAAACACTTTTTGAGAAGACTCTCATTCAGCTTTCCTGATGACATCAAATTCCTACATTGAACATTTTATTTCTTACTAATTTGGAAACTCAAATTTATGACCTAAACCTATATCACGTTGTCGTGGCATATATTTCCTAAACTCCCAATGATATCAATTTGAAAGTTTAAACAATTGTTGAGAAGACTTTCCGAAATCCGAAAGTTAGTGTCACCAGCTTCTTTCCAGGTCCTTAAGCAGCCTTCTCCGAAGCCTCGATTTTATTCCCGTTATTTCTATAACTCACGTTGCTCCAGCTTTTTGTCCAGTAATCCAGCTTCGTATTTCTTCTTCTTCCTGACACCAATGTAGCGTTTCTGGGTTCCATTATTTATTTATTTATCTGAACACTATGTACAATTTTTTTAAACTTCTAATATTACACTATTTTACATTATTAACACTATTTACAATTTACTACATTACCGGCACGTCTCGTATTATTTATTTACACATCATGCGGCACTCGGGATAGATAAAAGCAACTGACTGACTCGACCCACTGATCTTCGATGATACGACTGACCCACTAGACTCGATGATACGACTACACTGTTTTTCTCTAGAACGTCCTCTATTAAATATACCGGCGTCTAAATGCTTCTAGACGCTCCAGATGTTCCATGGCGCTCTCGATCGGTAGCGGATATTCCAAAAGATGATGTTAAATTTTGAAGAATTTAACTATTACTTACACACAACCGTTGCAATGTGTTTGAAAAAACAAATGTCGATATTTTCTGACTCCCTAACGTTCTCCGAGGACCGTCAAAACAAACTAAATAATATGTGCAACAATACGGTCAGTGCAAGTTGCTCCCGCATCTCCAAAAATAAAAAGTAAATTATCAAAACAGGTTTAATTCGTTACAATCGTTTATAAATTCAGCTTCTCCTCCTTGTTTTTCCACACAAAATTTTTAGATTTGTTTAGTTTTTCACTTAAATCCAATTTCCCGCCGCAAAGTTTTGCGACGCCACGCATATATCTTCACAGAATTGTCTGTGAATTTGCCGTAAAATTGTGATAATTTATTACTGTGCGCCGCAGTACCCCTTAGCAATGTATACGAGTCGAGAATATTCTACAAAGTAAGCTCTGTCCTCCAGGCTGAGCACAATCTATCGGGCACCAAAACATTGTCAACCTGTAGAGTTCGCCAGCTTGTTACTCAAACGACTCACGCTCGTTCAAGTCAGTGACTGTAACGGGTGTCCGCCGAAAGAAAAATGCAAATAGGTAATAATAATCAATGAGGTCCTAAGAGGCCTTTAAGAGTGCTAGGGGAATCTTACAGAATTTCTCTTACAGAAAACCACGAGGACTTCTAGTAAGTAATAATTTTGAAGAATTTAACCAATATACAGGATGTTCGGAAATAGCATTGTAATATTCTGTAGCCATAAAATGGCCGTGTTTCAGTTATATATGGGGCATTCCACGCCAAATCGGACACCATTTGGCTTTTGCATCTCCGATTTTTTTCATTTTTTTTTTATGTTGTAGTATCGGTTGAGAGAGGCCTTCCTGATTTTTTTCAATTTTTTTTGTAGAGCCGTTTCCGAGATACCGATTCTTCAAAAAAGAAGGTAATTTTTTTTAAATGCCCATAACTGAAAAATCGGACGATTCGGACGATCTTTTTTTTAAATTTTTCTTTTCAAACACACTGTTGAAAAAATATATCGAAAGAATTTTCAAAACCGTATTTCTATAAGATTTTAAAGTTGATTTCCAAAAAATACGTACTGATCAATTTTCTTGAATTTTTTTTCTATAAAAGTGTCACTCAGTCTGCAACTTTTAGGCCTGGACCGATAATCGGATAACGATGGGATCTATATAGGAACAAACACTCAAATTGAGAGCTGAAATGGAGGACTGTGAACGTTAAAAACCACACACTTTGGAAATTGAGATATTGCAAGAATGAAAAATTGGCAAATCAATAAATTGAGGAATTACAAAAGTTTGAAAT
Organism: Diaperis boleti; assembly: GCA_963583935.1. Classification (NCBI taxonomy): domain Eukaryota; kingdom Metazoa; phylum Arthropoda; class Insecta; order Coleoptera; family Tenebrionidae; genus Diaperis; species Diaperis boleti. Next base: position 7,282,645 of record OY757249.1, on the reverse strand, counting down.
TGGGAACCTGACAAATTGAGAAGTAAAAAAAGTGGGATAGGAAGCTTAGAAGCAAAGACGCCGAGATTAGAAGTGCGGCTCCACACTCTCGGCGAAGATGTTCGTCCGTGAAAGGTGGGCACGAGAACCTCAAATAAAATGAAAGCCGACTAATTCTACATGATTTCATCAGACGTAGCAAAGACTGATATGCCCCCAGGTACACCACTTGGGACTGGAGGCCTCTCAGGCGGAAGATGAAAACATTTCTGAATAATGCAATGTCATAAAGAAATCGAACAAAAACGAAAAAACCGCTTACTTACACAACCGTTGCAATGCATTCGGAAAAACAAATGTCGATATTTTCTGACACCCTAAAGTTCTCCGAGGACCGTCAGAACCAACTAAATAATTTGTGCAACAATACGGTCGGTGCAAGTTGCTCAGGCATCTCCAAAAATAAAAAGTCAATCATCAAAACGGTTTTAATTCATTACAATCGTTTACAAATTCAGCTTCCCATCCCCCTGAAACATTTTTCGATTTGTTTAGGTTTTCGCCACTTAAACCCAATTTTCTGCAATTCCTGCCGTAAAGTTTCGCGACACCACGCATATATCTTCACAGAATTGTCTGTGAATTTGCCGTAAAGTCGGAAATCTTCTTTCGGAAATAATTGCGATAATTTATTACTGTGCGGCGCAGTACCCCTTAGCAATGTATACGAGTCGAGAGTATTCTACAAAGTAAGCCCTGTCCTCCAGGCTGAGCACAATCTATCGGGCACCAAAACATTGTCAACCTGTAGAGTTCGCCAGCTTGTTACTCAAACGACTCACGCTCGTTCAAGTCAGTGACTGTAACGGGTGTCCGCCGAAAGAAAAATGCAAATAGGTAATAATAATCAATGAGGTCCTAAGAGGCCTTTAAGAGTGCTAGGGGGAATCTTACAGAATTTTTCTTACAGAAAACCACGAGGACTTCTAGTAAGTAATAATTTTGAACAATTTAACCAATATACAGGATGTTCGGAAATAGCATTGTAATATTCTGTAGCCATAAAATGGCCGTGTTTCAGTTATATATGGGGCATTCCACGCCAAATCGCACACCATTTGGCTTTTGCATCTCCGATTTTTTTCATTTTTTTTTAGGTTGTAGTATCGGTTGAGAGAGGCCTTCCTGATTTTTTTCAATTTTTTTTGTAGAGCCGTTTCCGAGATACCGATTCTTCAAAAAAGAAGGTAATTTTTTTTAAATGCCCATAACTGAAAAATCGGACGATTTGGACGATCTTTTTTTTTTAATTTTTCTTTTCAAACACACTTTTGAAAAAATATATCGAAAGAATTTTCATAACCGTATTTCTATAAGATTTTAAAGTTGATTTCCAAAAAACACGTACTGATCAATTTTCTTGAATTTTTTTTCTATAAAAGTGTCACTCAGTCTGCAACTTTTAGGCCTGGACCGATAATCGGATGACGATGGGATCTATATAGGAACAAACACTCAAATTGAGAGCTGAAATGGAGGACTGTGAACTTTAAAAACCACACACTTTGGAAATTGAGATATTGCAAGAATGAAAAATTGGCAAATCAATAAATTGAGGAATTACAAAAGTTTGAAATTGGGAACCTGACAAATTGAGAAGTAAAAAAAGTGGGATAGGAAGCTTAGAAGCAAAGACGCCGAGATTAGAAGTGCGGCTCCACACTCTCGGCGAAGATGTTCGTCCGTGAAAGGTGGGCACGAGAACCTCAAATAAAATGAAAGCCGACTAATTCTACATGATTTCATCAGACGTAGCAAAGACTGATATGCCCCCAGGTACACCACTTGGGACTGGAGGCCTCTCAGGCGGAAGATGAAAACATTTCTGAATAATGCAATGTCATAAAGAAATCGAACAAAAACGAAAAATAAAATATACTTACACAACCGTTGCAATGAATTCGGAAAAACAAATGTCGATATTTTCTGACACCCTAAAGTTCTCCGAGGACCGTCAGAACCAACTAAATAATTTGTGCAACAATACGGTCGGTGCAAGTTGCTCAGGCATCTCCAAAAATAAAAAGTCAATCATCAAAACGGTTTTAATTCATTACAATCGTTTACAAATTCAGCTTCCCATCCCCCTGAAACATTTTTCGATTTGTTTAGGTTTTCGCCACTTAAACCCAATTTTCTGCAATTCCTGCCGTAAAGTTTCGCGACACCACGCATATATCTTCACAGAATTGTCTGTGAATTTGCTGTAAGTCGGAAATCTTCTTTCGGAAATAATTGCGGTAATTTATTACTGTGCGGCGCAGTACCCCTTAGCAATGTATACGAGTCGAGAATATTCTACAAAGTGAGCCTTGTCCTCCAGGCTGAGCACAATCTATCGGGCACCAAAACATTGTCAACCTGTAGAGTTCGCCAGCTTGTTACTCAAACGACTCACGCTCGTTCAAGTCAGTGACTGTAACGGGTGTCCGCCGAAAGAAAAATGCAAATAGGTAATAATAATCAATGAGGTCCTAAGAGGCCTTTAAGAGTGCTAGGGGGAATCTTACAGAATTTTTCTTACAGAAAACCACGAGGACTTCTAGTAAGTAATAATTTTGAAGAATTTAACCAATATACAGGATGTTCGGAAATAGCATTGTAATATTCTGTAGCCATAAAATGGCCGTGTTTCAGTTATATATGGGGCATTCCACGCCAAATCGGACACCATTTGGCTTTTGCACCTCCGATTTTTTTAATTTTTTTTTATGTTGTAGTATCGGTCGAGAGAGGCCTTCCTGATTTTTTTCAATTTTTTTTGTAGAGCCGTTTCCGAGATACCGATTTTTCAAAAAAGAAGGTAATTTTTCTTTAAATGCCCATAACTGAAAAATCGGACGATTCGGACGATCTTTTTTTTTTAATTTTTCTTTTCAAACACACTTTTGAAAAAATATATCGAAAGAATTTTCAAAACCGTATTTCTATAAGATTTTAAAGATTTTAAAATAAAATGTTGATTTCCAAAAAATACGTACTGATCAATTTTCTTGAATTTTTTTCCTATAAAAGTGTCACTCAGTCTGCAACTTTTAGGCCTGGACCGATAATGGGATAACGATGGGATCTATATAGGAACAAACACTCAAGTTGAGAGCTGAAATGGAGGACTGTGAACTTTGAAGACCACACACTTTGGAAATTGAGATATTGCAAGAATGAAAAATTGGCAAATCAATAAATTGAGGAATTACAAAAGTTTGAAATGGGGAACCTGACAAATTGAGAAGTAAAAAAAGTGGGATAGAAAGTTTAGAAGCAAAGAGGCCGAGATTAGAAGTGCGGCTCCACACTCTCGGCGAAGATGTTCGTCCGTGAAAGGTGGGCACGAGAACCTCAAATAAAATGAAAGCCGACTAATTCTACATGATTTCATCAGACGTAGCAAAGACTGATATGCCCCCAGGTACACCACTTGGGACTGGAGGCCTCTCAGGCGGAAGATGAAAACATTTCTGAATAATACAATGTCATAAAGAAATCGAACAAAAACGAAAAAACCGCTTACTTACACAACCGTTGCAATGCATTCGGAAAAACAAATGTCGATATTTTCTGACACCCTAAAGTTCTCCGAGGACCGTCAGAACCAACTAAATAATTTGTGCAACAATACGGTCGGTGCAAGTTGCTCAGGCATCTCCAAAAATAAAAAGTCAATCATCAAAACGGTTTTAATTCATTACAATCGTTTACAAATTCGGCTTCCCATCCCCCTGAAACATTTTTCGATTTGTTTAGGTTTTCGCCACTTAAACCCAATTTTCTGCAATTCCTGCCGTAAAGTTTCGCGACACCACGCATATATCTTCACAGAATTGTCTGTGAATTTGCCGTAAAGTCGGAAATCTTCTTTCGGAAATAATTGCGATAATTTATTACTGTGCGGCGCAGTACCCCTTACGAATCGAGAAGATTCTACAAAGTGAGTTCTGTTCTCCACGCTGAGCATAATCTACCGGGCACTCAAAACTTGTCAAGCTGTATAGTTCGCCAGCTTGTTACTCAAACGACTCACGCTCGTTCAAGTCGGTGACTGTCACGGGTGTCCGCCGAAAAGAAAATACAAATAATAATCAATGAGGTTCGAAGAGGTCTTTAAGAGTGCTAGGGAAATCTTACGGAATTCTCCTTACTGAAAACCACGAGGACTTCTGTAGGGTACTGAAATATTCTGAAAACTAATATTATACAGGGATGTTCGGAAATAGCATTATAATATTCTGTAGCCGTAAAATGGCCGCGTTTCAGTTATACAGCTGAATATGATGCTGAAAATTTTTGATACAACTAAAATATTCAGCTAAAAATAAAAGACTCCAAGACAGACATATACAAGGTGAGATTTCTATATTATCTACCTAGCAATGAAGAAAAGATACAGATGCATACAATGTGACAACTCATTTTTCTGACGCCTTCAGATACTTTAATTCAACTTTCCACAACACACTGTGTTAATCGCTAGTGATTTCACTGAATAAAACAGAAGCTCTTCACGACGTGACGTTCCACCGAACTTTTGTTATTCCGTCATTTGTCTCTTTCTAAAAATTCTTTGTCGCGGACTTGTTGTGTGTTTGGACAAACATCCGAAAACGGTCTCCACGCTTTCGTTCTCGTCCTACCTCGCCTTGTCTCCGCAATAGTGTACACTGCAGAGGGTTATGAATATTTTGACGAATAACTACTAAGTAACTACGTAAAGATGATCGCAGTGTTCCTGCATACATATAAACCTCCTTATTACCCAAAACCTCCTAATCACCTCCGCATTGTGACCGTACCGGTTAGCGCGTACCACAATGACTGTTGATTTCTTTTCAGCGACTTTATCGCTCCGATCTGTACTATCTGAATTATGATCCACATTCGTATTGACCTTACGGCATTTAATTCCATTCTTTCGTTTCTTCCAGCACCCACAGCTACTGTTTCATAATGGCTCATTAGCGGCGTTTCTTGCCATTGTTCCGACGACGAAAATCGCGTCACCGGAAGCCGCGCGCTGTACAGTCGTGTTGAGCACACCTTTTTTTCTCCGGGCGTAATTGCGTCCGTGTTAAATTATTCGTGTCGCAGCGAATACCGAAATTGTAAAGTGGAGTAGAAGAGTTCCTGGCGCCCGAGCTTGATGACTCCTGATTGTGCAGTCCTTTGATCTCGGAGTTTCTTAGCAGTCCTGCTGCGCTATTACTTTTCTTTCGTTTGTTCTTTTGTGCACGAGACGACTTGATGTAAGGACGCGACTTCATGTAGCAAGCTTCCTTTCTTGTTACTCGCGAACGAGGCACTTCACGAGCATGCGAAATCCGAGAAGTGCATTTTTCACGGAAAAAAATCACAATTCAGACACTGTGGTTAAAATTAGATGGAGGACGTCTTGTTTTAAAAGGTAACATTTAAGATGTTTTGTAAGATTTTTATCTGTCTGTAAAAACCCTATCAAGTCGAAAAATATGTGGTTTCGAACGCTAATTTATTGGCTGCGACTATTCTAAACTCCTTACTCTGTTGCAGTTCTTTCCTCATCAAGGTAATAACATCTGCAAATAAAGTGCATTCAGTTTGTCAAAACCAGCAAATTTACTTAGGTAAAGTGGTAATAATGGGAGGCTCACCACAAAGCCCCGTGTCGTCCTTTGTATTATTGGATGGGGAGATTCGCGTTTTAAACAATGTTACCATTTTGCAGCTACTATTAGGATATCCATTACAATTAAGAGAATACAGTGTTATTCAAAGGCGACATCCACAGTAGCAAAAGCTACATTTTCCACGTCCATTATTTAGGTGTAAAATGCAAATAGCTATCATTTCCTGAGTGTTTGTCGTATGCTAAAAGGTTCTCCGTGTCTCCGATATTTGTCCAAGTTCGAGTTTCACATACTCGACTTGCATTTCACCCGGAACGCACTTACCCAACTCCGGCACTAAAATCGTTAAATTAATATAATTTAAAATGTCGTTAAAACATTACGGCTTCGCCCACGTGCTTGCGCTTTTTTAATCGCCGCGTGTAATTTCGAAATGCGACTTGTCGATAAATCAAACCAGGGGCGGACACCGCGGATTTTCCCCGGGGCTTTGGCGGAGGTGGAAAAGCGACGACGCCAAATTGAAACGTTCGAAAAGCGTCAGTGTCGTTCGGGTTTTCCATCCATTACATGTCTGCCTTTAAGCTCGCTGCAATCTAAATTCCTCCGCAAATACCTAGCCTTCCGGTTAAATACTATCGAGATTTGCATAAACGGCTTCCGAATAAATCCCGTATGATAAGATGCCGGCTGACAAATCCGGCTTGATTATAATGAGTTCTGCGGGCAGGACGAATTATAATGATGCGGCTGCCGCAGACAAAACGTGTGCGGAAAATGAAGAAACGGTGGAAATGCGGTCGGAGATGCTGTCTCACGAAATAAAAACGTTATCAAAATAGAAAAAAATCCGATCAGAACTGTTAATTCTGTTTGCGCGATATGACTATTTCATCAGGTACTTTACATTTATCACGACCTCGTAAACTAACAATTAAAAAAATGGAGCAAACAAATTATGTATTAAAATAGTGACAGATAAAGTTAGTAATTAATTCGCACTAATATACGATCCTGGTGTTAATAAGTAGAATGTTAATCAGCCACAAACGTGATAGTGATATAAATAAAATGATAGAAATAACGATAAACGATAAATTATTGTGAATGATATAAGCTTACAACAAAAAATGGACAAGGACGATTACCTGTTAGAGATATGAAAAAGAAAGCAACAGCTAGATCAATGCTAAGCAGCGTGTGTGTATTGAGAAAATAGTCACTTAGATACGAACTAGTGATCGCCTGTCACTCGAAATTCGAGTAGTAATCGAATCCCTGTAAAAATTAAAAATTATTGGAATCGGCAATCCTTAAACGTTATGAAGAAAAATTTTTTTACTTACACACAACCGTTGCAATGCATTCGGAAAAACAAATGTCAATATTTTCTGACACCCTAACGTTCTCCTAGGACCGTCAAAACAAACTAAATAATATGTGCAGGAATCCTAAACAATTTTTAGAGGGTTTTAAAGATGTTGTAAAGATTCTAAAGGGTCCTAAATTTCCAAATGTGTCCTGAAGAATCCTGAGAATTTGTGGGGCATCATAACTAACTTTGGTGCAGATCCAAAGTGTCTTGTCGTTTTTATGAAGTCTTAGTTAAGAAATAATGAGTGAAATTAATTTGAAACAAAATTATAACCGATGAGGAGACGTGGGTGTATCCCTAGGATTTCATCATCAAGTAAATAAATTTTGCTGGAGGTGGAATCATCCCAGAAAATTAAAACAATGTTTCCGGAAACCCTTTACAGAACTGTCAGCTTAATGAAAAACGTTAAGAACTCAGAGTTGAAAGAACTTTAAGAACCTAAAGAAAAGTCTTTAGAGACTCTTAGTAGTCCTGATGAGCATGGAGGAATCCAAGAAATCCTCGCTATTGTGAGGAGTCCTGAAAAATCATTAGTCACAAAAAATAATTGTAAGGAATTCTAAACAATCACGTGGAAAGCTGAAAAGTCCGGATAACTTCCTGGAGGGTTTTAAAGATGTTGCAAAGAATCTTAAAATATTCTAAAAAGTCCTAAATTGTCAAATGTGTCCTGAAGAATCCTGAAAATTTTTTAAGGATCCCAAGAATACAGAAGGGTACTAAAATGTCCTGAAATACCCTAAAAGGTTTTGAGAGGTCGTGTCGAGAATTCTGACTAATGTTGGGAAATCAAATGGATAGAAATATGAAGAGAAACCTGAAAAACGAAGGAATTCAAAAATCCTCATCAATCTCTATGAAACAGAGTGAAGAATCATCTGCCATCTGAGAAAATGAGAACGTGAGAACGTTTACAAATGAAACATCTCTTTTATATTTTATTTTAATTCTTACAAACAATTATTTTATTCTGGAGTTTGACTGGTTTTATAATCACAAATCAACTTCTACAAATTACTACATATTAATATTATCCTGTAATACAGAGTGCAAATGAAATAAGATATTACCTATTTCCAAAAATTGCCTGGAAAGGTGTACTTCAGGTGATCTGAACATTTTGCTAAAAAATCCTTAAGTCTATAAAAGTGCTGAAAAATTCTGACAAGCAATGAAGTGTTCTGAAGAGTGCTAAAAATCCTGAAGACTGCTAGAGAATCTTAAGTAAACCTGAAATTTTTTGAAGGATCCCAAAAATACAGAAGGGTACTAAAATGTCCTGAAATGTCCTAAAAGGTTTTCAGATGTGGTGATGAATTGTCGAGAATTTTGACTAATGTTGGGAAATGAAATGGGCAGAAATATGAAGAAAAACCTGAAAGACGGAGGAATTTAAAATTCCTCATCAATCTCTATGAATCAGCGTGAAGAATCATCTGACTGGTTTCCAATAATCTTAGACGTCCTTTAGAACTCCTACAAGGTCTTAAATAGTCTTGAAAAGAGTTAAGGTGTAGGAAAAAATGTTGAAAACTCTATTTACTTAGCCGGACCTCTTCTATCTTTTAGTGTACCTCTTTGAGATTGGGAAGCTGAAAACTAGGAAAATTGTAGCTGAAAACCTGAAAAATAAAAGAGACTGCCATCTGAGAAAATGAGAGCGTGAGAACGTTTGAACATAAAACATCTCTTTTATATTTTATTTCAATTCTTCCAAACAATTATTTTATTCTGGAGTTTGACTGGTTTTATAATCACAAATCTACTTCTAGAAATTACCACATATTATTCTTATTATCCTGTAATATATGGTGCAAATGAAAGAAGATATTACCCATTTAAAAAAATGGCGTGGAATGGAGTACTTTAGCTGATCTGAACGTTACTAAAAATTCCTTAACCGTCTTTAAGAGTTCTGAAAAATTCTGACAAGCAATGAAGTGTTCTGAAGAGCACTAAAAATCCTGAAGACTGCTAGAGAATCTTAAATGGTTCTGAAATTTTTTGAAGGATCCCAAAAATACAGAAGGGTACTAAAATGTCCTGAAATGTCCTAAAAGGTTTTCAGATGTGGTGATGAATTGTCGAGAATTTTGACTAATGTTGGGAAATGAAATGGACAGAAATATGAAGAAAAACCTGAAAAACGGACGAATTCAAAATTCCTCATCAATCTCTATGAATCAGCGTGAAGAATCATCTGACTGGTTTCCAATAATCTTAGACATCCTTTAGAACTCCTGCAAGGTCTTAAATAGTCTTGAGTGTTAAGGTGTAGGAAAAAATTTTGAAAACTCTATTTACTTATCCGAACCTCTTCTATCTTTCAGTGTACCTCTTTGAGATTGGAAAGCTGAAAACTAGGAAAATTGTAGCTGAAAACCTGAAAAATAAAAGAGACTGCCATCTGAGAAAATGAGAGCGTGAGAACGTTTGAATATGAAACATCTCTTTTATATTTTATTTCAATTCTTCCAAACAATTATTTTATTCTGGAGTTTGACTGGTTTTATAATCACAAATCAACTTCTAGAAATTACCACATATTATTCTTATTATCCTGTAATATATGGTGCAAATGAAAGAAGATATTACCCCTTTCAAAAAATGGCGTGGAATGGAGTACTTTAGGTGATCTGAACGTTACTGAAAATTCCTTAACCGTCTTCAAGAGTTCTGAAAAATTCTGACAAGCAATGAAGTGTTCTGAAGAGCACTAAAAATCTTGAAGACTGCTAGAGAATCTTAAGTGGTCCTGAAATTTTTTGAAGGATCCCAAAAATACAGAAGGGTACTAAAATGTCCTAAAATGTCCTAAAAGGTTTTCAGATGTGGTGATGAATTGTCGAAAATTTTGAGTAATGTTGGGAAATTAAATGGACAGAGATATGAAGAAAAACCTGAAAAACGGAGGAATTCAAAATTCCTCATCAATCTCTATGAATCAGCGTGAAGAATCATCTGACTGGTTTCCAATAATCTTAGAGGTCCTTTAGAACTACTACAAGGTCTTAAATAGTCTTGAAAAGAGTTACGGTGTGGGAAAAAATGTTGAAAACTCTATTTACTTATCCGGACCTCTTCTATCTTTCAGTGTACCTCTTTGAGATTGGAAAGCTGAAAACTAGGAAAATTGTAGCTGAAAACCTGAAAAATAAAAGAGACTACCATCTGAGAAAATGAGAGCGTGAGAACGTTTGAATATGAAACATCTGTTTTATATTTTATTTCAATTCTTCCAAACAATTATTTTATTCTGGAGTTTGACTGGTTTTATAATCACAAATGAACTTCTAGAAATTACCACATATTATTCTTATTATCCTATAATACAGGGTGCAAATGAAAGAAGATATTACCCATTTCAAAAAAATGGCGTGGAATGGAGTACTTCAGGTGATCTGAACGTTACTGAAAATTCCTTAACCGTCTTCAAGAGTTCTGAAAAATTCTGACAAGCAATGAAGTGTTCTGAAGAGTACTAAAAATCCTGAAGACTGCTAGAGAATCTTAAGTGGTCCTGAAATTTTTTGAAGGATCCCAAAAATACAGAAGGGTACTAACATGTCCTGAAATGTCCTAAAAGGTTTTCAGATGTGGTGATGAATTGTCGAGAATTTTGACTAATGTTGGGAAATGAAATGAACAGAGATATGAAGAAAAACCTGAAAAACGGAGGAATTTAAAATTACTCATCAATCTCTATGAAGCAGCGTGAAGAATCCTCTGTCCGGTTTCCAATAATCTTACACGTCCTTTAGGACTCCTAAAAGGTTTTAAATAGTCTTGAAAAGAGTTAAGGTGTAGGAAAAATGTTGAAAACTCTATTTACTTATCCGGACCTCTTCTATCTTTCAGTGTACCTCTTTGAGATTGGAAAGCTGAAAACTAGGAAAATTGTAGCTGAAAACCTGAAAAATAAAAGAGACTACCATCTGAGAAAATGAGAGCGTGAGAACGTTTGAATATGAAACATCTGTTTTATATTTTATTTCAATTCTTCCAAACAATTATTTTATTCTGGAGTTTGACTGGTTTTATAATCACAAATCAACTTCTAGAAATTACTATATATTATTCTTATTATCCTATAATACAGGGTGCAAATAAAAAAAAATGGCGTGGAATGGAGTACTTTAGGTGATCTGAACGTTACTGAAAATTCCTTAACCGTCATTAAGAGTTCTGAAAAATTCTGACAAGCAATGAAGTGTTCTGAAGAGCACTAAAAATCCTGAAGACGCGAGAGAATCTTAAGTGGTCCTGAAATTTTTTGAAGGATCCCAAAAATACAGAAGGGTACTAACATGTCCTGAAATGTCCTATAAGGTTTTCCGATGTGGTGATGAATTGTCGAGAATTTTGACTAATGTTGGGAAATGAAATGGACAGAAATATGAAGAAAAACCTGAAAAACGGAGGAATTTAAAATTACTCATCAATCTCGATGAATCAGCGTGAAGAATCATCGGACTGGTTTCCAATAATCTTAGACATCCTTTAGAACTCCTACAAGGTCTTAAATAGTCTTGAAAAGAGTTAAGGTGTAAGAAAAAATGTTGAAAACTCTATTTACTTATCCGGACCTCTTCTATCTTTCAGTGTACCTCTTTGAGATTGGGAAGCTGAAAACTAGGAAAATTGTAGCTGAAAACCTGAAAAATAAAAGAGACTGCCATCTGAGAAAATGAGAGCGTGAGAACGTTTGAACATGAGACATCTCTTTTATATTTTATTTCAATTCTTCCAAACAATTATTTTATTCTGGAGTTTGACTGGTTTTATAATCACAAATCAACTTCTAGAAATTACCACATATTATTCTTATTATCCTGTAATACATGGTGCAAATGAAAGAAGATATTACCCCTTTCAAAAAATGGCGTGGAATGGAGTACTTTAGGTGATCTGAACGTTACTGAAAATTCCTTAACCGTCTTTAAGAGTTCTGAAAAATTCTGACAAGTAATGAAATGTTCTGAAGAGCACTAAAAATCCTGAAGACTGCCAGAGAATCTTAAGTGGTCCTGAAATTTTTTGAAGGATCCCAAAAATACAGAAGGGTACTAAAATGTCCTAAAATGTCCTAAAAGGTTTTCAGATGTGGTGATGAATTGTCGAGAATTTTGACTAATGTTGGGAAATGGAATGGACAGAAATATGAAGAAAAACCTGAAAGACGGAGGAATTTAAAATTCCTCATCAATCTCTATGAATCAGCGTGAAGAATCATCTGACTGGTTTCCAATAATCTTAGACATCCTTTAGAACTCCTGCAAGTTCTTAAATAGTCTTGAAAAGAGTTAAGGTGTGGGAAAAATGTTGAAAACTCTATTTACTTATCCGGACCTCTTCTGTCTTAGAGCGTGAGAACGTTTGAATATGGAACATCTCTTTTATATTTTATTTTAATTCTTCCAAACAATTATTTTATTCTGGAGTTTTGTTGTAATGATTGATGAAGAGATTTGAAAATCATTTGACTCGTTTTATAATCACAAAACAACTTCTGCAAATCACTACATATTGATATTATCTTGTAATACAGTGCAAATGCAATAAGAGATTACCCATTTCCGAAACAACACGCCTGTTTCTTAGCGTGCGTGGTCGACTGCTTACGGTATTTTTCAAAAAAGCAAAATTAAATTTGCTTCAACAACTTACTAGTTAATGGTACGTGCCCCGCTTTAACCGCAGTCTCATGCACATCTCCTTTGAAAAAGCCTTTAGTACCTGTCACAGTGAGAAATGGCAATAATAAACCAAAGCTCAGCTCCGCCATCCCAAAACAAAGAAAATATCTAAATTATGAGGTAATATTTCCACACAGGTCCCTATAAATTAAATCCTGCTAACAAACCATGTAATGTTGACGGCCTAGCTCCTCTCCACCATCATAAATAACGACAATATTGTTGACGCTGTCACACACACCTGTTATTAATTCCTTCTGAAGTTGAAAATCGAAAAAATAATGTCCGTTTTGCGAAAAACTCGTCCGGCCGTGCTGTTGGCACTTTTTTCTTCCGCCCGAAATCCGATACGTGATTAAAAATATTTGTTACGACCTGTAATCCTATAAGGATTACTGTTGTGAGATGTTTTCGGGTGTCGGTTACAGCGTGCTCGGGGCGGTTTTTTATGAGGTTCATAACATCGGACGTGTGTCATTGGATTGACGACTGACACGAAAGGTTACCTGCTTTTGCTCGATTTGGGGATTGGGTGTCAGGACGGTGGTCTTTGAAGGTGCATCGGGATCGGATTTTACCACGCTCCCCTTGGCTTTGTAGCAAGGGAAATGAGCTTTTATTATTAGATATACAATCAAACAAATCTTTCGAGGCTGACAAACACTTTCTTCTTGTGGTCCTCCTTTGTCACTTCTCGGTAGTACTAACCTCAGCACTCAGGAGCAGACATGACTCGAAGCACCCAAATTCAACCGTAATCACCAGCTACAACATCCAGCCTCATCATAATTCTCATCAAGATCCTCTGCGATTCCAAGAAATAAATCAAGGCGTAGTGGTGTTTACACAGCGATACACAAAACTCAATATATAACAATAAAAGAACGAGGCGTCTATCATCCGGGTGGGCGTCGCTCAGATCCCGGGGCACTTGATCCAAGAATACCAAATTTAATTACAAAGTCACGTATGTAATAAAAACGTTATTGATGGGTTCAGAAGTCATGAAGTTTCGGATTTTTTCCACGTCCAGGCGGTACCATTAGAGATATTTTCAATCTGTAACGTGATAGGTGTGGCTCCATCTCGGATCTGACGAATTGACGGCGCAACGGCCGAAACGCATCAATCAAGAAATCAAGCGATCGCCAGCAGAGCCGCATGAAAAAAAGTGGGGCCGCAACGGACCCCTGCGGGACTCCGGGAGTTATTTCGAGGAAAAGTACGAAAATGGTCGCCGCTCTTTGTGACGACACAAAGCAGAACTTCAAAGACTTCTCGTTACCACCAATTATGTGGAGTGATCGGGGGAATTTCGCTCGCGACGTTATTTTTAGCGGAAGAAGACGTAGAAGACGGCAGCGACATTATCGTTTGTCTTTATGAATATTTTTGACAGTTACTGAGAAGGTGAGGTCGTAAAAGTTTACGCTCATTGCCAGGAGGTATAATAACGTCGAAGGACGATTTTATTTTAAGGCAGGCGGGATTTTCTATACTTTATAGAGGATGGCAAACATGTGAATTTATAGGGATATTGCGGCAACTGAAATATGAAGAGGTAAACTATTTTGCAGTGAAGTGTACTTGTACCGTTATATAAGTAATTTTGTATTTTTGTGGCAATAAATAATACAACAAGTACATAATACACAACAAATTGCAAACTGTTGCTGTCAGAAAATAGGAATCCAGAGGAGTGGTCAATATTTCCTCACGGGCCTTCTGAAAAAAAAATTGTGTTAATGAAGATGTTATTTCCGCATTATATCCCACAGCAATATGAAAAATGTATTCTAATTTTAGTGGGCTCATACTGCTGAGGGCGGTTCATTTGAAAGAAAACAATAATATTATAATTGATTGTGATTCCATTATCCCATTTTAGCTATTAGCTAAATTAGGTAGAATTAATATCCATCAATGAGTTAATATAATCCATGGAAAGAATTCCCAAATTAAGTTAATAGTTCCGTCACTGCCCAAGTTTGAGGATTTGTCTTCAAGATTATAGGTTAAGTGTTAAACTACTGGAACCTACGTATTAGTTAAGGTGAGCTGTTTAGCCTAAAGGTTACGATTTCAGAGTTGGGAATTAACATATTTACACCAAAAAAAGGTTTTTTTCGTAGATGAGTTTCAATATGTTGGGTATTTAAATCGCCCGTTCGTGTGAAAGAACTGGGAAATTAGAAAATTATTAGCATAATCATTCCCACCATATTTTAACGTAATTTTGAATAATTGCGTTTCGAACAGTTACCCACGATAATAATAGTAATAGACTTTACCATTAAAATTACAGTAAGGTAATATCTGTCAAGTGAATAATACAATATTATTTGCGATAACGTACTGTAGTTGAAACTTTTTTATTTTCATGATTTTTTTGCGATTGGCTCTTCGATTCGTCGTCACCAGACAATAAGAGACAGTCTCCTCAAACGCTAAGTTTTTAGACTCATTAGTCTTGTCTTAAGAACCAATTAAGTGAATTTACGACTGCATCAAATAAACGCCAGCTTGTCGGTCGTTTTCGGAACAAATCTTCTCCGCTCCGCTGGAAAAACTGGCAAAGACAAAGAGAAGCGTGAAAATTAAAAATAAAGTTATTCCTGCTGTTATATATTTCCGTGAGGTGGATGATAGATACGTTTTACATTAAGCACTCATAAACTAATGATAGAGTGTCGGCGCGTCCAAAGTCGGCTCTCGTTTTCGTGAGATAGAGACATTACCTTCTTTCGAAAATTTGATTATAATTGGTCTTCACATCTAAGCTGTGCTCTCGTAAACGCGATAATTGCACCGTTTTGATGATCAGAAATTACACGTTTCTAAGTAATTTATTTCCGTTGGTGGGGTGAGGAATTGTGTGCAAACTATGACCTAAGGGACGACGGAAAATTAAAGCGAATATACTTTGATCTGTCAGAATTACTAGGGACATTATCTAGATTCTTCAAAATATTCCAGGACACCTTCAGGACTCTTCAGGACATTAATTTAATAAGCTTCAGAATTTCTTAAGATTTTTTTTTTAAAACTCAAAGTGATAAAGAAGACATTTCCTCGGTAGAAACAAAAAATTCTAGAGGCTTAACAGAAGCAGTAAAGAGCATATACAGAAGAGCAAGCAATAAGATAAGATTACAGTAGTATAATACAAACAGCTATATAACTAAAAAGGGAGTTTGACAAGGAAGCATCTTGAGCCCGGTGTGCTATTCAAAATAACAAAGAGACTTAAGAACAAGCTTATGTTCGTCGATGACCTGATCTTTCCCAATTGTTCTCAATCCCTCTCAACTTCCCAAATTTCAACAACCTGCCCAAGACGACGATCCTAGTACTGGGTTTCTGCTTTGTCCGAGTGCTATAAAACGAAACATGTTGAATTATATAAAGTCAATCCAAATACCACTTTGTGGTTGGAATAACTGTCGACAATAAACCTTCTTGTTTGTCTTTGTGTGGACTCCTCAGAACACTTCACGGAAGGTCCAGATTACCTGAGGACGACTCAGGACTTTCAGAATTCATCAGAACTCTTCAGGAAATTTCAGTCCTCTTCAGTTTTTTTAGAATTCCACAAAACTCCAATTACATGATTGTATTTCTCTAGATAGCTCAAATTACAAAAACATTTAGAATCCGTAGGACTTTTAGACCACAAAATTTGCTGAACATTTTAGCTGTATGATGTATCAGAAATTTTCAGGATTTTTAAGGGCCCTCCAGAACACTTTTGGAAATTTAGGACACCTTAGAATATTTCAGGATTCTTTACATCTTTAATACTTTTTAGAACCCTTCAGGACTCATCTGTATGTATGTTCACCGATTTCTTCGTCAACTGTTGACCAATTTTGAAAATCCTTTTTTTATTTGAAAGTGTATACTCCAGAGGTGGTCCCATTGTCACCAAGTCCGGATCTGATGAGGGATCCCATGGAAATCCCAAATATAAAACCAAGATCTCATTTCCAACAATTTTTCTAAATTTCAATAATTTCAAAATTTTTACATTCAAAATTCGCTAATTTCGAAACTCTTGTTTGAATATTTTAACATTTTCAAATGTCCCGAAACACAAAATCTTGTATGTAACTGAGCTAATAATGTAATTTACTCATTCGCATTGTTTTAGAATACCAGCTCGCTTTGCTCGCTTTTATATATTTCCACAAACTGAAGAACGATATATATTTTTTTTTTATTGGAAAATTCTGTAATTTTTTATTTCGTCCTTTCTTTTTTGTAACGATTTTATAATAGGTATGTTATGAGCGAGCGAAGTGAGCTAGTATTCGTTAACAAGATGAATCAATAATTACTCATTACAGCCGAGTTTCATACAAGATTTTATTTTTCTTTTGTGTCGGTTAATGTTAAACTTGGACTTTACCGTTTGGTGTTATTTCAGTCCTCACTTCCAACAATTTTCCCAAATTCTATAATTTCAAAATTCGCTAATTTCGTAACCCTTGTTTGAATATTTTTACATTTTCAAATGTCCCGAAACACAAAATCTTGTATGTAAGTTGGTTAATAATGTAATTTACTCATTCGCATTCTTTTAGAATACCAGCTCGCTTCGCTCGCTTCTATATATTTCAACTTGTTACAAACTGAAGAACGATTTTTTTGTATTGTAAAATTCTGTAATTTTTTATTTGGTCCTTCCTTATTTGTAACGATTTTATAATACATATATTATAAGCGAGCGAAGCGAGCTACTATTCGTTAACAATGTGAATCAATAATTTGCTATTCCAGCCGGGTTTCATACAAGATTTTCGTTTTATTTTGTGTCGTTAATGTTAAACTTGGACTTTACCGTTTGGTGTTATTTAAGTCCTCACTTCCAACAATTTTTCCCAAATTCTATAATTTCAAAATTCGCTAATTTCGTAACCCTTGTTTGAATATTTTAACATTTTCAAATGTCCCGAAACACAAAATCTTGTATGTAAGTTAGTTAATAATGTAATTTACTCATTCGCATTGTTTTAGAATACCAGCTCGCTTTGCTCGCTTCTATATCGGGTGTCCCAACTAAAATTTGTACCCCCCCAACAATTCCAATTTCGAAAGACTCAGAAGAAAACGCTCGAACAGGTCAATTTTGTTATTAAGGGGGACCAAATTCTACCAAACTTTCAAGTCTTAGATCCCACCTCTTAAGTCAGGGGAGCCACCAACTTAAAAAATTTAAATGGCATGGGGGGTCGTGTGATACATCATTTTAAAGCTTATTCAATTCTCTATTCAAACCTGCAATTATCGATTGCTTTCTACAAAAAAAATCATGAATTCGATATTTTCCAAACCTACATAAAATACTCAACTAAAATTTGTACTCCCCAACAACTCCAATTTCGAAAGACTCAGAAGCAAACGCTCAAACAGGTCAATTTTGTTATCAAGTGGGGACCCAATTGTACCAAACTTTCAACTCTTAGATCTCACCCCTTTAGCCAGGGGGGCCACACCCTTAAAAAATTTGTATGGCATGGGGGGTCGCGTGATACATCATTTTAAAGCCTATTCAATTCTCTATCCAGATCTACTTTTATCGATTTTTTTCTACAAAAAAAAACATGAATTTGTTATTTTGCAAATCAAGAGTATTTTATGTAGATTTTGAAAATAACAAATTCTTATGCTCTTTTTTGCAAAAACAAATAGATAAAAGTAGGTTTGGATAGAGAATTGAATAAGCTTTAAAATGATGTATCACACGACCTCCCATGCCATTTAAATTTTTTAAGGTGGTGCCTCCCTGGCTAAAGGGGTGAGATCTAAGACTTGAAAGTTTGGTAGAATTTGGCCCCCCTTGATAACAAAATTGACCTGTTCGAGTGTTTTCTTCTAAGTGTTTCGAAATTGAAATGGTTGGGGGGTACAAATTTTAGTTGAGTATTTTATGTAGATTTGAAAAATATCGATTTCGTGTTTTTCTTTTGTAGAAAGGAATCGATAAATGTAGGCCTGAATAGAGAATTGAATAAGCTTTAAAATGATGTATCACACGACCCCCCATGCCATTTAAATTTTTTGAGGGGGTGGCTCCCTGGCTAAAGGGGTGAGATCTAAGACTTGAAAGTTTGGTAGAATTTGGTCACCCTTGATAACAAAACTGACCTGTTCGAGCGTTTTCTTCTGAGTCTTTCGAGATTGGAATTGTTGGGGGGTACAAATTTTAGTTGGGACACCCTGTATATTTCAACTTGTTACAAACTGGAGAACGATTTTTTTTATTGTAAAATTCTGTAATTTTTTATTTCGTCCTTTCTTTTTTGTAACGATTTTATAATACATAGGTATATTATGAGCGAGCGAAGCGAGCTATACTATTCGTTAACAAGATGAATCAATAATTTCCTATTACAGCCGAGTTTCATACAAGTTTTTTTTTCTTTTGTGTCGGTTAATGTTAAACTTCGACTTTACCCTTTGGTGTTATTTCAGTCCGCACTTCCAACAATTTTTCCCAAATTCTATAATTTCAAAATTCGCTAATTTCGCAACCCTTGTTTGAATATTTTAACATTTTCAAATGTCCCGAAACACAAAATCTTGTATGTAAGTTAGTTAATAATGTAATTTACTCATTCGCATTGTTTTAGAATACCAGCCCGCTTCGCTCGCTTCTATATATTTCCACTTGTTACAAACTGAAGAACGATATATATATCTTTTATTGTAAAATTCTGTAATTTTTTATTTCGTCCTTTCTTTTTTGTAACGATTTTATAATAGGTATATTATGAGCGAGCGAAGCGAGCTACTATTCGTTAACAATATGAATCAATAATTTGCTATTACAGCCGGGTTTCATACAAGATTTTCTTTTTTTGTGTCGTTTAAAGTCAAACTTTGACTTTACCGTTTGGTGTTATTTCTGTATTCATTTCCAACAATTTTCACCATATTCTATAATTTCAAAATTCGCTAATTCCGTAACCCTTGGTTGAATGTTTTTACATTTTCAAATGTCCCGAAACACAAAATCTTGTATGTAAGTTAGTTAATAATGTAATTTACTCATTCGCATTGTTTTAGAATACAAGCTCGCTTCGCTCGCTTCTATATATTTCAACTTGTTACAAACTGAAGAACGATATATTTTTTTATTGTAAAAGTCTGTAATTTTTTATTTCGTCCTTTCTTTTTTGTAACGATTTTATAATAGGTAATATTACGAGCTAGCGAAGCGAGCTACAATTCGTTAACATGATGAATCAATAATTTCCTATTACAGCCGAGTTTCATAAAAGATTTTATTTTTCTGCTGTGTCGCTTAAAGTCAAACTTTGACTTTACCGTTTGGTGTTATTTCTGTCCTCATTTCCAACAATTTTTCCAAAATTCTATAGTTTCAAAATTTTTACATTCAAAATTCGCTAATTTCTTAACCCTTGTTTGAATATTTTTACAGTTTCAAATGTCCCGAAACACAAAATCTTGTATGTAAGTTAGTTAATAATGTAATTTACTCATTCGCATTGTTTTAGAATACCAGCTCGCTTTGCTCGCTTCTATATCGGGTGTCCCAACTAAAATTTGTACCCCCCAACAATTCCAATTTCGAAAGACTCAGAAGAAGGGGGACCAAATTCTACCAAACTTTCAAGTCTTAGATCCCACCCCTTAAGCCAGGGGAGCCACCAACTTAAAAAATTTAAATGGCATGGGGGGTCGTGTGATACATCATTTTAAAGCTTATTCAATTCTCTATTCAAACCTGCAATTATCGATTGCTTTCTACAAAAAAATTCATGAATTCGATATTTTCCAAACCTACATAAAATACTCAACTAAAATTTGTACTCCCCAACAATTCCAATTTCGAAAGACTCAGAAGAAAACGCTCGAACAGGTCAATTTTGTTATCAAGTGGGGACCCAATTGTACCAAACTTTTAACTCTTAGATCTCACCCCTTTAGCCAGGGGGGCCACCCCCTTAAAAAATTTGTATGGCATGGGGGGTCGCGTGATACATCATTTTAAAGCTTATTCAATTCTCTATCCAGATCTACTTTTATCGATTTTCTTCTACAAAAAAAAACATGAATTTGTTATTTTGCAAATCAAGAGTATTTTATGTAGATTTTGAAAATAAATTCTTATGCTCTTTTTTGCAAAAACGAATAGATAAAAGTAGGTTTGGATAGAGAATTGAATAAGCTTTAAAATGATGTTTCGCACGACCTCCCATGCCATTTAATTTTTTTGAGGTGGTGCCTCTCCTGGCTAAAGGGGTGAGATCTAAGACTTGAAAGTTTGGGACAATTTGGCCCCCTTGATAACAAAATTGACCTGTACGAGTGTTTTCTTCTAAGTGTTTCGAAATTGAAATGTTTGGGGGATACAAATTTTAGCTGGGACACCCTGTATATTTCAACTTGTTACAAATTGAAGAACGATTTTTTTTATTGTAAAATTCTGTAATTTTTTATTTCGTCCTTTCTATTTTGTAACGATTTTATAATAGGTATATTATGAGCGAGCGAAGCGAGCTACTATTCGTTAACAATATGAATCAATAATTTGCTATTACAGCCGGGTTTCATACAAGACTTTCTTTTTTTTTGTGTTGTTTAAACTCAAACTTTGACTTTACCGTTATTTCTGTATTCATTTCCAACAATTTTTCCAAAATTCTATGATTTCAAAATTCTTAATTTTGTAACCCTTGTTTGAATATTTTTACATTTTCAAATGGCTCAAAGCACAAAATCTTGTATGTAACTTGGTTAATAATGTAATTTACTGATTCGCATTGTTTCTATATTCCAACTTCTTACAAACTGAAGAACGATATATATTTTTTATTGTGAAGGAATCTGTAATTTTTTAACACATATGTATTTCGTCCTTTTCGTTTGTAACCGTCATTTATAGACCGATTTGTAAAATTCTTCTTTTATTACTTACAGATTGTTCAAATTGTCACCAGGTCAGGATCTGATGAGGGGATCCCATGGAAATCGAGAAAAATCCTCAAATGTTCCTTACCGACTTCTTTTATGTATGTTCACCGATTTCTTCGTCAATTGTAGGCCGATTTTGAAAAGACTTTTTTTTATTTAAAAGGATATACTCCTGAGATGTTCCCATTGTCACCAAGTCCGGATCTGATGAGGGGATCCCATGGAAATCGAGGGAAATTTTCAAGTTTTTCACATATTGAGTTTCACGTATAGAGAAATGTGACCTTGGAGTATGCTTCTTTAACGGGTTGGGCGCGAAGCGCGAGGTACCAATTTCAATGATCCACGGCAAAACAAATTTCTGAATTTTTGACCTGCAACATTTTGTCCTAATAATTATTACTTTCAATAATAATATTTTGTTTTTCGAGAAATTGTGTTAGATATTTGCGTTCGATATTTTGTAATTCGATAATATTTCCGCCACGCGTCGACCGATTTTGAAAATTCTTTTTTTATTTGAAAGGGTATACTCCTGAGGTAGTTTGTAATTATTATGAACTCGCTCAAATGTAGTAGTTTAATAATTATTCAGGTTCTTGCGTCTGGGAGGCAATTGTCCTTGCCTTAGATTTTTCAGGTAGTAATTAATTCATCAATGTTTCAGTATTTCTGGTTCTATTTTTTTAGTGTTTCTAATTATTAGTTAGCTAATTATTATTGTTTCAGAGGTTTTCAGACTGTTGAGCTCCCGGGTTGTAAAGTTTTCAGGTTTTCATGTTATTCTGTGAATTTTTCGGATTCTAATTTTAAAGCTTCTTTTTGTTAGATGGAAAACAGAAAAGAAGATCCTGAAAGCGATCAAAAAGAAATACATTTCGTTTATCTTGAGGACTTTCAATATCCTAAATTTTGAAAGAAAGGTTGTTCTTAATGTATTCAAATAAAAAATATTCCGAAAAGTTTTTAGAATATTTCAGTAGCCTTTAAAAGTTGTTGGAGTTTTCTGTATTATCCATGCCATCAGTGGAAACGCAAATGTCAGCAACTGTACAAGAAAAATTATTTGTTTACCGCAAAAGTGCGCTTTTGATGACTCAAGAGATTGAGTGCCGCATCCACATATGCGACAAACTCGAAGGATCCCAACCGGAAACGGCGGCAATAATCTCCCGATAATTACTCTCATCGCTGGCAAATTTCCCCAACACTCGCCATTAATCAACGTTATAGGCATTTCGAAAATAAACCCACCGACTCTAAATAAATAACTCGCGTGTAGCAAGAGAGCCGACATCCATCAAAAAATATTTCCACGCGGAATAAATTGAAATCCATCAGGCAGGCACCCCGCGGACTCGACGACATCCACAGACAGCTATTGTTATCCGTTGCTTCATTTTCATATTTCTGTTCGGCTCGCTCCCCCGGCTTCCGCGTCCTCGCCGCCCCCGACCGCCCCCCACACGTTATTGATCTTAATGACATATCTTCGCTGCGAAAGCTCCAGAATAAATATACATGACCACTTATCCGGAGGATTCCGGGGAGCGATTGTTCGCGGTGACGTGCTGCGATTTCTTGTTTGACGAGGACTCACCTATTTGTTGCGACGACCATTGTTTGTCGGAGTCTAATCACGGGATGACGCATGCTGGGATCCGGATTGCACAGGGCCGTAATGAAAACATTCTTTTCAAGGAGGAGGAGAATCCTGATTGCGTTTTTGAAGTTGTTCTGTTAAGTTTCTTCTGGCAATTAATAAGGTAAATTTAAGGATACAGCAGTACAGCAAGTCCTCTGTTATTAGTAATCAGAATAATTAACTGGAGTACAATATTTGTGGTGGAAGAAGAAATAAAAGAAAGTGGTCAAGAGCAAAATGAAGTCAATAAGAATCGAAATAAATATTTTACGTTTTTGTATTAAAATCGTGTTTTCCAATGCATTCCACTGATCCGTGAAGAAGCGATCAAAAATTATCACTGCATTGTTTCTATGAAATTTTATCTCTCGTCCATCCGACCCATCCGGAATGAACCCAAAACGTGATTAATGACATCAAAAGTCTCCTCAACCTGCAATTTTATTCAATTAACCCATCGTGTAATCGAATTAGTCCCACCGACGTACGTAACGGAGTAAAATTCTGAACAAATTGAAAAAATTTTTATCCGCTTCTTTAGCGAGTGTCCGTCGATCCCGGGCATTATTATGTCATAACGTTAATTCGTTGCCGACGTTTTTTCGACATTCTTTCTCTTCGCCCATTATCTTAATCGCTATTTTCGTCACGGCGCCGATCACTCCAAATTGCTCCTGAATTTTTCATAAACAACCGTCCCGACTCTTTTATTTTCGATTCGTCACAGCCATCGATTTGGTGATAAAAATTACAGAGGTTTGAGTAAATCCTATCGATATTCGTAAAACAAGAACCGGCAATTAAGTTGTTGTTGAAAAAGTCTTTGAAATTGTTGTGTATTTTTGCATTAACGTTTCATTCCTACGTCCACATTTTTCCAATTACGGCAGACGGTTTGTCATCCGTTTCTGGCTCCCTCGAGTCTCTTAAGTTTTTCGAATGTTGACTCTCCATAACGGTAATAGTCGATGGCATTAAGTTAACAAGTACAGCAATCGCAGCATTTACGAAACCTTTTTTTCGCCCTTCTCAAACAGCCACTTAAAATTTTAATGCGCCCCTTCCTGCGGCACACGAGTAATTTGTACGAAAATCGATAATTTTATTATTGTCGTAAAAAAGTTTCCCTTCTTCTCGAACTCTTATTAAGCCTTAAACAGCTGACGGAAAATAGGCTGAGATGCTGTGCGGAGCGCGTTCGAAAAATAACATGGCTCTCTCATAAGAAGTGAGTCAACAGCTTGCCCAAAATTCCAACGCTCAACATTTTTTTCTAGGACTTTTAATGACTTTTCATCATGTGTTCTCATATTTCTCAGGATATCCGTAAAGATTATTCAGAACCCTTCACGACTTTTTGAGTTTCGTCAAGATCCTTCATTCTATCTCAAGATGCTTCAAATCTTTAAGGATCTTTAGGGCTCATCAGGAATTTGAAAGATTTTTTAGGTTTCGTCAGGACGGTTTAAGAGGACTCCAGACCCACGTTTGGTTTGAGAATCTAAATTTGACATTTGAGATTCTGGGTTCCAGGACTCCAGATGCCAAATTCCAGATTCCCAACTCCAAATTTTTGACTCTCGACTCCGGATCGCGGTTTTCTGTCTCCGGATTCGAGATTCGAGATTCCAAATTCCAGACTTTGGAGCATCTTCCATTTGAGTTTATGTTGGACCCTTCTGAATACAGAACTGCTCAAATTTCCGGGATACGACTTTATTTTGAAAGTTACCATTTCGTGGCTGCTGCTTAAGATCGAGAAGAAACCTTTTTTAAATTATTTAAAAGTTTCTAAGTCCAAGCTAGGTAAACTATTGACATTAGATTTATCGGTTCTTTCTGGGTGTATATCTGCCTCGAATTACAAAGGCCTAACTGAACAAAATACTTTATAATGCATTTTTAAGTCTACGGTTGCTCCAAAATGATGAAATTTTTTTCTCTTATTGGAGATACAGAAGATAATAATGATGACTAAGAAAATACAAAACAATATTTTTGTGAGAAGCTTTTGGTGTATTTTGACCACTTCTGACCACTGCAATTTTCGGCCTGCGAGTGTTGTTTCACAAGCTAGTAATTTCTCGTTCCCTGTCAAATCAAAAGAGAAACTGTTAGGGACAGAGTTTAATTTAAAAATCCTAAATAATTTTTGTAAATTTTGGAATACTAGTTTAAAATCTTTCAGTTAGGAACTCTTTTCATATGATTCATCTATTTTTTAATTTTAGATATTACATAAAACACTGGAAATCGTAAAGTCTTAAGTTAATAGATTAAAATCAACAAATTTGAAAATCTGCCAAATTTTTGATTTTGACTCCACGTTCTCCCGGATGCCTTTCAAAGTTTGTATTTTGAATTTAACTAGAATTCACTATTAAAAATTTTCCAATATCGAAATCTCAAACAGAAATTAAATTTTTGGGACCCCTAGATACTGCAGCTTTCCTTCGTTGGGTTAACACGTGGTCAAGTCTAAAAATAATAATTTTGCATATAGTATTTTCCCAATATTATCTGAAAACTAATTTCCATTCATTGCTATTGCCTAAGCTCTTTTAATCCACCGTTATCTTTCCCAACTAGACGAAAATTAATCCTGGCCACCAACGAGTTTTTCAGGATTCCAGTATTCTTCGGAGGCTTTAAAATCCTCCAGGACGCCTTCAGGACTTTTCATCATGTGTTCTCATATTTCTCAGGATATCCGTAAAGATTATTCAGAACCCTTCAGGACTTTTTGAGTTTCGTCAAGATTCTTCATTCTATCTCAAGATGCTTCAAATCTTTAAGGATCTTTAGGGATCATCAGGAATTTGAAAGATTTTTTAGGTTCCGTCAGGACGGTTTAAGAGGACTCCAGACCCACGTTTGGTTTGAGAATCTAAATTTGACTTTTGAGATTCTGGGTTCCAGGACTCCAGATGCCAAATTCCAGGTTCCCAACTCCAAATTTCTGACTCTAGACTCCGGATCGCGGTTTTCTGTCTCTGGATTCGAAATTCGAGATTCCAAATTCCAGACTTTAGAGCATCTTCCATTTGAGCTTATGTTGGACCTTTCTGAATACAGAACTGCTAAAATTTCCGGGATACGACTTTATTTTGAAAGTTACCATTTCGTGGCTGCTGCTTAAGATCGAGAAGAAACCTTTTTTAAATTATTTAAAAGTTTCTAAGTCCAAGCTAGGTAAACTATTGACATTAGATTTATCGGTTCTTTCTGGGTGTATATCTGCCTCCAATTACAAAGGCCTAACTGAACAAAATACTTTATAACGCATTTTTAAGTCTACGGTTGCTCCAAAATGATGAAATTTTTTTCTCTTATTGGAGATACAGAAGATAATAATGATGACCAAGAGAATACAAAACAATATTTTTGCGAGAAGCTTTTGGTGTATTTTGACCACTTCTGACCACTGCAATTTTCGGCCTGCGAGTGTTGTTTCACAAGCTAGTAATTTCTCGTTCCCTGTCAAATCAAAAGAGAAACTGTTAGGGACAGAGTTTAATTTAAAAATCCTAAATAATTTTTGTAAATTTTGGAATACTAGTTTAAAATCTATCAGTTAGGAACTTTTTTTCATTTGATTGATCTAATTTTAATTCTATATATTATATAAACCACTGGAAATCGTAAATTCTTACATTAATAGATTAAAATCAACAAATTTGAAAATCTGCCAAATTTTTTATGTTGACTCCACGTTCTCCCCGATGCCTTTGAAAGTTTGTATTTTGAATTTAACTAGAATTCACAATTAAAAATTTTCCAATATCGAAATCTCAAACAGAAATTAAATTTTTAGGACCCCTAGATACTGCAGCTTTCCTTCGTTGGGTTAACACGTGGTCAAGTCTAAAAATAATAATTTTGCATATAGTATTTTCCCAATATTATCTGAAAACTAATTTCCATTCATTGCTATTGCCTAAGCTCTTTTAATCCACCGTTATCTTGCCCAACTAGACGAAAATTAATACTGGCCACCAACGAGTTTTTCAGGATTCCAGTATTCTTCGGAGGCTTTAAAATCCTCCAGGACGCCTTCAGGACTTTTCATCATGTGTTCTCATATTTCTCAGGATATCCGTAAAGATTATTCAGAACCCTTCACGACTTTTTGAGTTTTGTCAAGATCCTTCAGGCTATCTCAAGATGCTTCAAATCTTTAAGGATCTTTAGGGCTCATCAGGAATTTGAAAGATTTTTTAGGTTTCGTCAGGACGGTTTAAGAGGACTCCAGACCCACGTTTGGTTTGAGAATCTAAATTTGACATTTGAGATTCTGGGTTCCAGGACTCCAGATGCCAAATTCCAGACTCCCAACTCCAAATTTTTGACTCTGGACTCCGGATCGCGGTTTTCTGTCTCCGGATTCGAGATTCGAGATTCCAAATTCCAGACTTTCGAGCAGCTTCCATTTGAGTTTATGTTGGACCCTTCTGAATACAGAACTGCTCAAATTTCCGGTATACGACTTTATTTTGAAAGTTACCATTTCGTGGCTGCTGCTTAAGATCGAGAAGAAACCTTTTTTAAATTATTTAAAAGATTCTAAGTCCAAGCTAGGTAAACTATTGACATTAGATTTATCGGTTCTTTCTGGGTGTATATCTGCCTCCAATTACAAAGGCCTAGCAGAACAAAATATTTTTTTACGCATTTTTAAGTCTAGGGTTGCTCCAAAATGATGAAGATTTTTTTTTTCTCTTATCGGAGATACAGAAGACACTAATGATGACCAAGAGTATTTTTCCGAGAAACTTTTGGTTTATTTTGGCCACTTCTGACCACTGCAATTTTCGGCCTCCGAGTGTTCTTTCACAAGTTAGTAATTTCTCGTTCCCTGTCAAATCAAAAGAGAAACTGTTAGGGACAGAGTTTAATTTAAAAATCCTAAATAATTTTTGTAAATTTTGGAATACTAGTTTAAAATCTTTCAGTTAGGAACTCTTTTCATTTGATTCATCTAATTTTAATTTTAGATATTACATAAACCACTGGAAATCGTAAATTCTTAAATTAATAGATTAAAATCAACAAATTTGAAAATCTGGCAAATTTTTGATTTTGACTCCACGTTCTCCCCGATGCCTTTGAAAGTTTGTATTTTGAATTTAACTAGAATTCGCAATTAAAAATTTTTCAATATCAAAATCTCAAACAGAAATTAAATTTTTAGGACCCCCTAGATACTGCAGCTTTCCTTCGTTGGGTTAACACGTGGTCAAGTCTAAAAATAATAATTTTGCATATAGTATTTTCCCAATATTATCTGAAAACTAATTTCCATTCATTGCTATTGCCTAAGCTCTTTTAATCCACCGTTATCTTGCCCAACTAGACGAAAATTAATACTGGCCACCAACGAGTTTTTCAGGATTCCAGTATTCTTCGGAGGCTTTAAAATCCTCCAGGACGCCTTCAGGACTTTTCATGACTTTTCATCATGTGTTCTCATATTTATCAGGATATCCGTAAAGATTATTCAGAACCCTTCAGGACTTTTTGAATTTCGTCAAGATTCTTCAGGCTATCTCAAGATGCTTCAAATCTTTAAGGATCTTTAGGGCTCATCAGGAATTTGAAAGATTTTTTAGGTTTTGTCAGGACGGTTTAAGAGGACTCCAGACCCACGTTTGGTTTGAGAATCTAAATTTGACATTTGAGATTCTGGGTTCCAGGACTCCAGATGCCAAATTCCAGATTCCCAACTCCCAATTTTTGACTCTGGACTCCGGATCGCGGTTTTCTGTCTCCGGATTCGAGATTCGAGATTCCAAATTCCAGACCTTCGAGCATCTTCCATTTGAGTTTATGTTGGACCCTTCTGAATACAGAACTGTTCAAATTTCCGGGATACGACTTTATCTTGAAAGTTACCATTTCGTGGCTGCTGCTTAAGATCTAGAAGAAACCTTTTTTAAATTATTTAAAAGTTTCTAAGTCCAAGCTAGGTAAACTATTGACATTAGATTTATCGATTCTTTCTGGGTGTATATCTGCCTCCAATTACAAAGGCCTAACTGAACAAAATACTTTATAATGCATTTTTAAGTCTACGGTTTCACCAAAATGATGAAAATTTTTTCTCTTATTGGAGATACAGAAGATAATAATGATGACCAAGAGAATACAAAACAATATTTTTGTGAGAAGCCTTTGGTGTATTTTGACCACTCCTGATCACTGCAATTTTCGGCCTGCGAGTGTTGTTTCACAAGCTAGTAATTTCTCGTTCCCTGTCAAATCAAAAGAGAAACTGTTAGGGACAGAGTTTAATTTAAAAATCCTAAATAATTTTTGTAAATTTTGGAATACTAGTTAAAAATCTATCAGTTAGGAACTTTTTTTCATTTGATTGATCTAATTTTAATTCTATATATTATATAAACCACTGGAAATCGTAAATTCTTACATTAATAGATTAAAATCAACAAATTTGAAAATCTGCCAAATTTTTTATGTTGACTCCACGTTCTCCCCGATGCCTTTGAAAGTTTGTATTTTGAATTTAACTAGAATTCACAATTAAAAATTTTCCAATATCGAAATCTCAAACAGAAATTAAATTTTTAGGACCCCTAGATACTGCAGCTTTCCTTCGTTGGGTTAACACGTGGTCAAGTCTAAAAATAATAATTTTGCATATAGTATTTTCCCAATATTATCTGAGAACTAATTTCCATTCATTGCTATTGCCTAAGCTCTTTTAATCCACCGTTATCTTGCCCAACTAGACGAAAATTAATACTGGCCACCAACGAGTTTTTCAGGATTCCAGTATTCTTCGGAGGCTTTAAAATCCTCCAGGACGCCTTCAGGACTTTTCATCATGTGTTCTCATATTTCTCAGGATATCCGTAAAGATTATTCAGAACCCTTCACGACTTTTTGAGTTTCGTCAAGATCCTTCAGGCTATCTCAAGATGCTTCAAATCTTTAAGGATCTTTAGGGCTCATCAGGAATTTGAAAGATTTTTTAGGTTTCGTCAGGACGGTTTAAGAGGACTCCAGACCCACGTTTGGTTTGAGAATCTAAATTTGACATTTGAGATTCTGGGTTCCAGGACTCCAGATGCCAAATTCCAGGTTCCCTACTCCAAATTTCTGACTCTAGACTCCGGATCGCGGTTTTCTGTCTCCGGATTCGAAATTCGAGATTCCAAATTCCAGACTTTCGAGCATCTTCCATTTGAGTTTATGTTGGACCCTTCTGAATACAGAACTGCTCAAATTTCCGGGATACGACTTTATTTTGAAAGTTACCATTTCGTGGCTGCTGCTTAAGATCGAGAAGAAACCTTTTTTAAATTATTTAAAAGTTTATAAGTCCAAGCTAGGTAAACTATTGACATTAGATTTATCGGATCTTTCTGGGTGTATATCTGCCTCCAATTACAAAGGCCTAGCAGAACAAAATATTTTTTTACGCATTTTTAAGTCTAGGGTTGCTCCAAAATGATGAAGATTTTTTTTCTCTTATCGGAGATACAGAAGACACTAATGATGACCAAGAGTATTTTTCCGAGAAACTTTTGGTTTATTTTGGCCACTTCTGACCACTGCAATTTTCGGCCACCGAGTGTTCTTTCACAAGTTAGTAATTTCTCGTTCCCTGTCAAATCAAAAGAGAAACTGCTAGGGACAAAGTTTAATTTAAAAATCCTAAATCATTTTTGTAGAATTTGGAATCCTAGTTGAAAATCTATCAGTTAGGAACTCTTTTTCATTTGTTTGATCTAATTTTAATTTTAGATATTACATAAACCACTGGAAATCGTAAATTCTTAAATTAATAGATTAAAATCAACAAATTTGAAAATCTGCCAAATTTTTGATTTTGACTCCACGTTCTCCCCGATGCCTTTGAAAGTTTGTATTTTGAATTTAACTAGAATTCACTATTAAAAATTTTCCAATATCGAAATCTCAAACAGAAATTAAATTTTTAGAACCCCTAGATACTGCAGCTTTCCTTCGTTGGGTTAACACGTGGTCAAGTCTAAAATAATAATTTTGCATATAGTATTTTCCCAATATTATCTGAAAACTAATTTCCATTCATTGCTATTGCCTAAGCTCTTTTAATCCACCGTTATCTTGCCCAACTAGACGAAAATTAATACTGGCCAGCAACGAGTTTTTCAGGATTCCAGTATTCTTCGGAGGCTCTAAAATCCTCCAGGACGCCTTCAGGACTTTTCATCATGTGTTCTCATATTTCTCAGGATATCCGTAAAGATTATTCAGAACCCTTCACGACTTTTTGAGTTTCGTCAAGATCCCTCAGGCTATCTCAAGATGCTTCAAATCTTTAAGGATCTTTACGGCTCATCAGGAATTTGAAAGATTTTTTAGGTTTCGTCAGGACGGCTTAAGAGGACTCCAGACCCACGTTTGGTTTGAGAATCTAAATTTGACATTTGAGATTCTGGGTTCCAGGACTCCAGATGCCAAATTCCAGATTCCCAACTCCCAATTTTTGACTCTGGACTCCGGATCGCGGTTTTCTGTCTCCGGATTCGAGATTCGAGATTCCAAGTTCCAGACTTTCGAGCATCTTCCATTTGAGTTTATGTTGGACCCTTCTGAATACAGAACTGTTCAAATTTC
Source organism: Diaperis boleti (assembly GCA_963583935.1). Taxonomy (NCBI): domain Eukaryota; kingdom Metazoa; phylum Arthropoda; class Insecta; order Coleoptera; family Tenebrionidae; genus Diaperis; species Diaperis boleti. The sequence goes on along the minus strand of OY757249.1, from coordinate 7,250,722 downwards.
CGGGATACGACTTTATTTTGAAAGTTACCATTTCGTGGCTGCTGCTTAAGATCGAGAAGAAACCTTTTTTAAATTATTTAAAAGTTTCTAAGTCCAAGCTAGGTAAACTATTGACATTAGATTTATCGGTTCTTTCTGGGTGTATATCTGCCTCCAATTACAAAGGCCTAACTGAACAAAATACTTTATAATGCATTTTTAAGTCTACGGTTGCTCCAAAATGATGAAATTTTTTTCTCTTATTGGAGATACAGAAGATAATAATGATGACTAAGAGAATACAAAACAATATTTTTGTGAGAAGCTTTTGGTGTATTTTGACCACTTCTGACCACTGCAATATTCGGCCTGCGAGTGTTGTTTCACAAGCTAGTAATTTCTCGTTCCCTGTCAAATCAAAAGAAAAACTGTTAGGGACAGAGTGTAATTTAAAAATCCTAAATAATTTTTGTAAATTTTGGAATACTAGTTTAAAATCTTTCAGTTAGGAACTCTTTTCATTTGATTTATCTAATTTTAATTTTAGATATTACATAAACCACTGGGAATCGTAAATTCTTAAATTAATAGATTAAAATCAACAAATTTGAAAATCTGGCAAATTTTTGATTTTGACTCCACGTTCTCCCCGATGCCTTTGAAAGTTTGTATTTTGAATTTAACTAGAATTCGCAATTAAAAATTTTCCAATATCGAAATCTCAAACAGAAATTAAATTTTTAGGACCCCCTAGATACTACAGCTTTCCTTCGTTGGGTTAACACGTGGTTAAATCTGCAATAATAATTTTGCATATAGTATTTTCCCAAAATTAGCTGAAAACTAATTTCCATTCATTGCCATTACCTGAGCTCTTTTAACCCACCGTTATCTTGCCCAACTAGACGAAAATTAATAGTGGCCACCAACGCACCCCCATTTATTTACGACTCCGATGTCGCACGCGTTGTAATGACAAATGCGCATAATGCCGCAACCATCAAGGGTATGCAAATAAAGACTTTTACGCATTCTATTATTGCTTTCGTGGCGCTTTTAACATTAGTCCTAGAAAACGTATTTTATGCAGCAAACGGAATTTAATCTCCTAATAGCTGGCGTGTTACTTCACCGCTAACTTTATCACTGGCGCAACGTGTATTATGTTTGCTTTTTACACAAAATGTACACGAGAGGAATGCTCATTAATTATCTAAACAGCGTTTACGACTGAAAGGACTGTCCCACTTGCTCACTATTTTATCACACGTTAAATAAAACACTAGTGGAAACAATAAATCAATCGCGATGGAAGATTTATTGCCGGCCGAGCTGGAACAAAAAATCGGCGGAAAGGTAAATGCCAGAAAAGGGGAGAAAATATTTTTTTGTGTATATTTAATGTAGCTTTTGAAAATGTCATTCTGGTGGCCGACGACTCTGAAAGATGAACCTCCAGGTAGACATCTCTCATGCAAATTCGCAAGTATGCTAATATGAACCCAGATCCTTTTTCATCCACCCCTTTGATCGATAGCGTTTAAAAGGTCACCCCTTTGCGTGGAGATCTCAGATACGACATGCATCTCTCCCTCCGTCTCGCTTGAAGCACGTGTCTTGAGATCGCATCCTCCAAAACTGCAAGTAAGCCGAAACGTGCTCCGTCACTGTAGTAGTTAGAGTTTTTTTCTTGTAGTGTCGTCGTAGCGGCTCGCCAGATGAAATAAAAGAAGCGCAGAATTTATTACGTACAACGTACACAAAGTACTAATAATTACAAAATTGTTTATTTGTTGGACGTTACATGCGTTTGGTAGCCGCTATTTACGGATAGGAAAAACTTGTAAATAATTCTTCGGACTGCCTGCTGTCTTGGTGCGTTGTTACTCGTGTTACTGTGCGGCGTGAATTATGCCTCTTCACGTGTCCGATATTAAATTTATATTGTTCCACTACCGTAAGGGTTATTAAGGATTATGTAATCCAGCAAATAATAATTGTGCACTTGACAAGGAAAAGAATTTATTAACTAACCACATAAACAAGTACAGTCACTTTGATAACAAAAAATCCAATCGAGCGTTTAATAAATAATTAAAAACTATTTGAAATATTACACAATATTGCTAATTAATTACTATAACGGCTCTTATGCTGATTTAATGAAACCATTTTTTAAGAACGAACATTTTATCAGAAATTGTTTCATAATTAATTAAATAACAAGTGGAACTGGTATAAATTATTTTATTGCTCATGTAGACAAATAGTATCTTTGCAACCTTGGTTACGGTTGCAAAGTAACGGTTTGCCCATTTATTAATTTGGGTGCGCAAAGTTTACTTGTCGCACGCAAATTATTCTTTGCACACGCAAATTCAGATAAACAAACTACTGAAAACTGAATTTGCCCCTGGAGTCCAATTTTATATTGGGATTTATTCCGCATTCGCAATAAAAAATAGTATGTCCAACTCATGCGGCGTTGTCGATTTCCCCCTCAAGCGAATGAACTCACTTCGTTCGTGCGCTCAACTTCGCTTTCGCGGGCAATCGACAACTTGCCGCACTAGTTGCACAATATACTATTACATGACTTTGTTTTCTGAAAGTATCAGTTAATTTTTTTGATATGTACTAAACTGATTACGTACATAATTCTGAACCATTTTTCTGACTGGAGATTCGTAAAATTCGAAACTGGGAGTTAGACTATTCATTAAGAGGAAATTTCCATCTAAAAAGTGGTTGACATTTCAAAACCATCTAGAGGGTCAATGGTTTAGTTGTTATGTACCAACCACACTCATTCTTCAACATGGTGTACATTATTGAATTTATTGTCACTCGTTCCCAGTTTGTACAGATACAAATCTAGTTGCTGTAGGTTATGCCACACAGTAAGACTATGGTGGGAGGGTGGTCCAGCCTAAAAACTGTACCATTGACTAACTAGATGGTTTAGAAATGTCAACCATTTTCTGAATTAAAATTTTTAAAATCTGAAAATGGGATGAGCTAGACTATTCATTAAGAGGAGAAAATAATTTCCATTAAAAAAGTGGTTGACATTCTAAAACCATCTGGAGAGTTAATAGTGCTGTTGTTATGTACCAACCACGCTCATTCTTCAGTATAGTGTACATTATTCTAATTGTCGTTCCTAATAATTTCAGATACAAATCTAGTGGCTGTAGAACATATGTCATGCCAACCATAACAAATTTCAACCGTTTTTCCAACTAACTCACCCAATGGTTTAGTTAGTGCAAAATTGTTACATTGAAAAGTGGTTGACATCTCTCCACCATTTGACCAATCAACCATCAATTGTATCTAGATATTGATTTCGTTCACAAGCAAATCACACGATCTAGATCTCTGTGAGACGCAAGGCCTGCCGAGATAAAAATTCCCAACAACGTAACAAAGCCCTTATACAGAGTGATCATAAAGTTCCGCACAAAATTCATAATTTAGTTATGTAATGTTCTTGTGAAAAACGCTGGAACAGGTCGATTTTTGTTTTTAGATTGCCATCTTTTGACATACAAATTTTGTTGATGACGTTATCTATGACTATGACTCTGATACCGTCAGCATTTTTTTTATATGACCACGACGAATTTTTTTTGTTTTAGATACACTTTTCAATTTTCTATCAACAAGACTAAAAATGTGATAATTTGCATATATTTTTTTACACACAGTGACAAGAACAACAGTAATAAAAGAGTAAAATTCAAATTAGTTAGAACTAGAAGAATTTTGGTGATTTTATAACATATCTTAAATTGGGCCAATAGCAATTACAGATTTTCCATAGTAACAATGTATATAAGCGATTAGCTCCTTGACGACGGGGTATATATTTCGGTGTTTTGGCTGGCTTCAAAAATGAACTTTAGAAACGTGAGAAAAAAGTTCCGTCAAAATTTCGCATTTTTTTGCTATATAATCGTAACGAATACCACTCGAGCATTGAAAATAATTCGATTAAACTAACCTCGTCTGAACCACCACGTTTTAATGTACCTTCTGGGTATGTGTAAGACAGACTAGTGAAATAGTTATTTATCCTATTAATGGGATAGAAGCATCATTACAGCAACGAGTGTGAAGATATTTTTTTTTATTAAATGAAGAATGACGGATTTTTTTGGATTGACATGGCAACCACTCAACACAAATTACGTCATATGCGTGGTATAATGAGATCGTTGTATATCAGTCGTAGATAAATAATATTAAATTCTCGTTCGCCAAACCGAAACTCCGGTCCCCGCCCTTCAGTTCCATCCGCATTTTTCCAAACATCTCCCCTGTTTCGTTAGAAAAATCGCGCTAGAACATTCCTCCCCGGAGAGCCCCCGCCGCCCCACACGTCCCATCCCACCTCCAACTTTTCCACTTTCCTGCGGCGTTTCCGCCCCGCCGTCCCTTCCGCCCTTTCTTTTCCGTATTCTTAGCATTAGTCAAGCTGTCCGCCCCGAAGGAAGCCGTCACACACTCACATACGATACGTCGGAGGGTGTGACCGTCGCCGCCCCCAGTTTCTTCTAGTCGTTCGGTCCGATAACCTTTCGATCGGAATCGATGCGAAAATGGCGCGTCGCCGCCGCGCTAATTAGGGAACGGTCACCGCGGGAAGCGGCGACTTGACCTGCCCCACGCCGCCGCCGTCTAATTTCACTCTTTAAAAATACTTTCCCTTGACTTCCATCCTCGTTCATTATTCCCCTCGTGACCCAGTGCGCTTCTTTAAGAGGCGCACAACGCAAGCGCCGCGGCTTCAATTAGCCGCGCCGCCAACGGAGCTTAATTACCTCGGGAACGACGATCGGGGGCGGCTGCGGCGGTTCAAGGCCGCCGAGGGTCACTAACCCACTTTCGGCGCAATTAGGGGCGGAGGAAAGTTCGCCGCCGACGACGACGCGGGAGCGGACACTGAACTTGCGAATTCAATTAGCGGGATATGAAACGGGCCGAATCGGCGCCTCCGACATGTGCACAGTACGGGAGCACGTGTGGCGGTGGTGCTGTTGTGATTCATGGCGAATGACGGGGAAACATGGGAGATACCACAGAAACATAGGCTAAGTAAAAAAGGACGAGTTCCGTCTACCTATTACGGTTCAAAAGATCCAGCCCTGTGACGGACGGACGGACAGACGGACAGCGGAGCCTTAGTAATAGGGTCCCGTTGACACTCTTGGGGTACGGAACCCTAAGAAGTGACAATATCTGAAACAAGAGACATCACCGACAGTGCCATTTCCCCGTGGTCACCCCTACTCGAAATTCGAGTGGAATAAATATACACAGAAATGATGAAATTCAATCATCTTAACCGATCTTTGCCCCCAGTTCGCCAGTTTCTTACTCAGACGCCCCACGTTGGTTCAAGCCAGTGACCGTGGACTGGTGTGCGCCGAAAATAAATGTAAATAATAAAAAAAACAATTATAAAAATTGGTGCAGTCCACACGGTTTTATTTAATATCCATACTATAACTGTCAGTTTTCCAGATTAAAAAAATCACATTATTGTATGTAAAAAATAGCCATACATGTCAAAAATTTTAAAATGTTATTTAGAAGAGCAATCCAACGTTTTTAAAAAAATTCTAGATCTCCCTGCTCAACTTTAAAATCACATTTTAAAATATCGATTAGAAAAATGCAACTTTCTATTTTTGAGAATTATTATTGATTATAGTACACTTAATAAAACTACAGGGTCGAGAGGCGTATTGGCGCCAGACTGACGACCTGCATTGACGTCACACAGGGATAATTCCTATCCTAAAAAATTAAAACTACGTATTTGTGCGGAATGTAGCTTTCAGTTGTGGAATATATTTGAATGCCTAATTTTAGCAGTGCAGTCTCCGAGTTTTGGAATATCAAATTTTGGGAATCTTGGAGTACCAGAATCTTCGGATGTTGAATAAATTTTAATCTGCGTTTTTTTAGTTTTTGACTGATTGTGAGTTTCAAAATTTTGAAAATCACTAAACTTATAAATTTGGGAATCTCAGTTTTTTTCTTATTATGGTGATATTGCCAACTTTTACTAATTAATTAATATTTCTTCGTATTGAAATACTGTTCACAAATTTTTTGTTAAATAACAGGTCGTACTAACGGTTCCGAAGAACCAAATTTTGTGCACTAAAATCGTGGGATAATTGAGCCCAATAACCTAGAAATTATTCTGGATCACTAAAAAGGTACCTTTGGCTTGCGAACACAGTAGCTATCATTTTATGAAGCTAGTCGATTTGCATTAGTAAGTAATTCAACAATAGATCAACAATCCTACAAAATACAAAGAATATTTTGAATTACATAATAATGTATACCTGTATAGAAAAAACCTCTCACACGCTTGTATCAAATATCGGAGTGTCCCTAAGAGCAGGGGGGTTACTATAATAACCTCAAGGACCTCACACATGCTTTATTGGCTTTAAATCTGGATAAACCTCCTTTACCTGCACTTATTTTACCTTCCTTTTCAAGACAAATATATTCATAAAACCCTTTTAACTCTATGTATACGGGGTTAGTAAGTAGTAACAGGATTAATGAATTATCCTAGTTATTTAATTAATTTATGCCTGAAGTTGATATTTAAGAAATCGAATTAACCATGGTTTAGTATAAAGAAAATCTTCTGGTAAGTAGTCAAACGCTCCAACAAGAACAAAGGAAGCAAACATCTAAAATTAAAGGGAATGAACAGTCAGAAAATATCAAGAGGCGACGAAAGAAAATATAGAAATGGACATAGATGACACAGAAAAATACATAAAGAGTGTAATGACAAAAGGAGTAAAAAGAATCAAGACAAGAGCTACTATATCTAGCAATATATTTTTTTTTTTTAAGTAAAACATGTAATTTAAAAAATAAGTATAACTTGAGAATTGAAAAGTGTCTCTAAAACCCACAAAAAGTTGGGGGTTGCCATTCAGAAAAGTTGATGACTGTGTCATAGTTCAAAAACAGATGACGTGGTCATCATCATCAAACAAAAATCGACCTGTTTGAGCATTTTTCGCAATTACATAACTAAATTATGAATTTTGTGCGGAACTTTATGATCACTCTGTACGTGATTTTGGACCATCGTGTCCCAAAACCAAGTCAATTGGAATAATTCCTTATAAGAACAGTTTTCTACAATGCAGTTTAGAGTTATTTTTTATACTGAACGGAATAATTAAAACTATTATTTCCAAGACTTAATATAAGACATCGATCAATTAAAAAAAATCGTAGCAGACTGAAAATTTAAATTCTCTAACCGCACACATTTTTAAAGAACCGCAGGGATTCCCATACTAAATGCTCCACCAGGTTTCCAAAAATTAACGACGCAATGAACTGAGTATCACATTAAAATGCACTGTTTAGGAGGCGAGCATGTGAACTATCCGGAAGTCGAAAGGGATTTATTTCGGTTAGCGAATTTGAAATGCAAATTTTGAATTTTACTGTATTGTTCGCAGGTACGTTAGAAATTCACCATTTTGAACAACTGTTACAAAGAAAAATCTGTTTGGGGACAGCTCGCTTCTTGTTGATCGAGGTTATTGTATAGGAATTCAAGAGTACTTCTGCAATTATTCTCAAATCCGTAAAGATATATCGCAGGAGGAACAATTATTATTAAGGTATTTACATTTTAATCTTATTACCACAGGATCCCACAATCTCATAATATATCCATGCACAGACTGCGTACCTCTTCCTCAAAAGAAAATAAACAGGTTTTGCCGATGACATAAGGAACATTAATAAAATGACAAAACAAAAATAGGGTGATTTTCTATTTTTTTGTTAATGCATTCTTGTTAATGCGGAGTACTCACCAATAATTATATCTTTATATCTTTACAACTCTCCGCTCCCAATGTTAGTATTTCAGATTGGTCTTGAATATTTCTTGGAGGGGAGCATCCACCATTTTTATTTTGTATTTTTTACTACTTATTAATTGACTATCTTGACTTTGCAGCTCAAAACTTAATACAGTATTTATACTTTTAGTTAAAACTCCAATGAAGTCCATCAGTCTTCTGAATGCAAATATATGAGGCGCCGTGGTCGACAAAATGTGTTTTTTACAATATTATATAATTCCGAAAATTATTTATAAATGGTTGAAATATAAATATCAGCGGCGTTTGATATAAAATTGTGCGCCTCCGATAAATACATAATTATACAACGTGTCCCAGAAATAAGTACATTAATTTGGAGAGGTGGTAGAACTCATCGAGTACAACAACTTTTTCCTTTACCATTTTTTCGAAATCACAAAATTTTAAAACCCCCAAAAATAACAATACGCTTATGGATTTGTAAGACAATGATAATGACCGTGAATTCTGTTGTTTTTCTGGGAGGAAGGAAATATTCACACTTTATTATCTTATAGTTTTTGTGAACTTTTTTGTCGCTGCGTCCCGAGTAAAAATGATAAGCGGACCTCCACTTACCTGTTATTAATTAGTTTAATATCGAACTTTACCACAGGTTGTAGTTAAATGTTCCGTGATTTTTTAATTTTTGTGGTGGACAAACTTTGTGATCTTTTCATCTTTTCTTGTGTAGTTTCGTTTTTAAAAACTCCTAATTTTATAAACAATGAATACTGGAAGATTTCCCTTAATAAATCCGGACAAACATGTGGTTCCTGAACGACGGACGGTGCTTGTTACTACGCTTTCAATTAATTGTTCATAGAAAGAAATGGGGGATCATTTTGAACATTTGTTGTAAATTTTTGTGGACATAAATGTTTGCCGTGTTCAACCTGCAGATGAAATGAAGGATTCTCTTATCGTAAGTACCTACTTCTGCATTTTGCGTGATAATTTTGTGAACAATGTAATTAAACAATTAAAATAATATGATGATTTATAGAAAAACAATCCAGTAGCGGGTAACGAAATTCATACCAAATCTTTACATAATTTTAACTCGAAAACTAGAGGGTTTAGAGAAAAAAAGTATTGCGAAATTTTGTTGCTATTAAATGTTGTATTATGCTGTTAAAATTAATGTACTTATTTCTGGGACACCTGTATATAAAATTTAAGGCGTGTGATATAAATTCAGGCGTCTGTGATATATTTTTTTACATTTGCTTTTGGTGCGTCAGAGGGCGCTTCAAAAAGTAATTTGCAATTTCTCAAAAGTCTCAATTTTGCACCTTTCATTTTTTCAGTTTTAGATTTCCCAAATTTTCCATCTTTTGGGATTTTCAGATTTCCCAACGTATCAGGCTTATGGACCTTCTTAAGACTCTCAGTGTTTCAGCTATAATTTTTGCAGGTTTCTCAGATTTCTCAAATTTTACAACTCTCAAGTTTTCTCAGAAGGTATTCTCAAATTTTACCACTTCTCATTCTATTCGGACTTCTCAAGTTTTTGGTAACCTATCTTAAGTTTCCAAAAATTTTTAGGTTTAGAAACTATTTTTTTTCAATTTTTTGTTTTTAGTTTCTGTTTTTTACTCAGTTTTTCAGTTTTAATTTTTTCGGACTTTTGGTTGGTTTTCTGAAATCTCCCAGTTTCTCAAATTTTTTAAAAGTCTAAAACTCTCAGTGTTTCAACTCTCATTTTTGTAGGTTTTTCAGTTTTTCAGGTTTCTCAAATTTCTCAACTTTTCAGTATTCTCAATTTTTTTTCTTTCTCAAGTTCTTCGTTTCTGGTTTCTGGTTTCTGGTTTCCCACTATCAGGCTTGTGTCACAAATTCACATCATCCTCCACATTAGAAATTAAATCACATGTTATATTAAAAGCACATAAAAGACGCAAATGGAAATCATCCAATAGTAGATTATTTAATGGGCTTATAATGGTGGTTATTATACACGAGAATACGATCCGCAGGCGAGTATTTTAACCATTCGAGTGTACAATAGCCCCCATTATATGCGAGTGAAATACGACGTTTTATCTACAACTGTACTTTTAGAAAATGAGAAATTAAACCTTGTGAAAAACTTGACGTTGAGAAAAAATGTCAACTGAGTTGTCAATATTCATTACTTCATGGCTAGTTAATAATAATTCTTAAAAACCGGGCCTGGCTGTCTAGACCTAGTTAAGTATTCGTAGTTACAAGTATAATTTTTGATTTGAAGTTCAATTCGAAAAAAAAAAGGTAATAGATCTGCCAAATTTTGCCCAGGCCACCCTGTATCAATGGTTTCGTAATTAAATTCTCTACATTTTAATATACGGTTCATTAGAAAAAACGATGAGGGTAAATTGCGCATTTTATAAAAGCTTAAACTTTTAAATAGAGCTTTTTTTTTGAAAAAAAGAATGAGGTAATATTTTTTATTGAAAATAGCCTTGCCAGAATATGGGACGGCAACCCTATCAAATTCTCTTCTTCTATACATTATCTTACATAAAATATACATTTGATCAGAAAAAAGAATTAGGGTAGGTGGACCCAGGTTGGGATAATAATTTCACCAATTTGGCATATAAGTACGCCTACTACAATAATTAACTTTAAAAATAAAAGGAAACCGACTTCAAAAAACCCAAAGTAACTAAAACTAAAAAGTAAAAAATAAAAATTTCCAATTTCAGAGTTATTTGTTGTTCCGGTTAATGTAATTATTTATTTTTCCGTTTAATGAAATTCAGAAATTATTGTTGATTATCTAATTATTAATTGTTTTATAATTTTTAAGTCGGTGCCAAGTAAAACATAAAATTATACATTTTAAAGTTATAATTCCCTGATAATTTCAGACTTCTTAATTCACGATTATGATTACTGAATTAAAGTTTTCAGAACACATTTGATACATTAGGTAAAAGCTATATATTCGTACTAATAATTTTGCATGAGTTAGGTTGGATTTACCGAGAGATGAATTATTGTTAGATTTGAAATAAATAAAAAATTATTTATTATGTAATTCCTATGAATTGTTTTTATAATTTTTTTCGTAGTAACTAATTTGTTATTTATTGTAGGAAGGTGTATAATTTGCTTTTATGGCACCAACTTCAAAATTATAAAACAATTAATAATTAGATAATCAACAATAATTTGTGAATTTCATTAAACGGAAAAACAAATAATTACATTAACCGGAACAACAAATAACTCTGAAATTGGAAATTTTTATTTTTTACTTTTTAGTTTTAGTTACTTTGGGTTTTTTGAAGTCGGTTTCCTTTTTTTTAAAAGTTAATTATTTTACAATTTTAAGTGATGGGTAGACCTAGTAAGGACGCTTCAAATCCACGCGAGCGCGAAAATAGATTGTCTTTGTGGTTTCTATGGGATACAGCATGAGAAAATGTGGATTATGTTGAAAATAGAAAATTATTGTTTGTACGGTTAAAACTGCAAAACATTGTAGATAGGCCTTCAATACCTTTCAAATGAGGTATCACTCGACCCATAGTGCCATTTAAGATTTTGAGGCTAACAGCCCCCTCGCGAAGAGGGCGAAGCGCCGAAACTTGAAAAGAATCTGAAAAGATGTGCCCCTGGCAAATAAAATCGACCTGTTCGAGGATTTTTCAATCAGAGTTATCAATTCGGAGAAATCTGGACTGGGGAGTTTTAAATGAGACAGCCTGTATATTATAGACATAAATCGATTGGTGCAGAAAGCATCCAAGTACCATATCATGTACGCTAAAATTTGCGACTAATTGATAGTGCTTATATGCCAAGGGCATAGTAAAACACAATTGTAGATCAATTTTCCATAGTTTTTTCGTTTCCTGAAAAGTTTGCAAAATGTTACTTGGCTTGTTTTAACAATAAACGATTCAATTGAAATCGGCTCATAAACAAAGAAATTATATTTGAAGTCGGTTTCGGTAAGACACAATAAATCACGTCGTTGACCACTGTGTATTTATTCTCGGCTTGTCAATGGGGTTGGGTTGAGGCCATAAACCATTCATTTCGAGCAGGTAGCGTCATTCGAACACATTTCCATTTGATTTTGAGGAATTTCCTTCTATAACTTCGAAATCTTACGTTCAATACGAATTAAATTAAAATGGGAGCATCCTGAAGGTATACTGAATATAACGCAAGAAGAATAATTGAAATCGGTTCATAAACAAAGAAGTTATGCGCGCACAAGCATATCCAATCACCACATTTCCATCTGATTTTCAAGAGTTTCCTGCTATAACTCCGAAGTCTTACGTTCAATATGAATGAAATTAAAATGGGACCACCTTGGAGCCATACTCAACCCAACGCAAAAAGAATAATTGAAATCGGTTCATAAACAAAGAAGTTATGCCCGAACATACATACAAAAAAAAAAAAAACATATACAGTCGAATAGAGAACCTCCTCCTTTTTTGAAGTCGGTTAAAAAATGCTGGAAATGAGTCAGATGAACAATTGGATAATATATTTGAAAAGAGAACTAATTGCATCCGAAGCTCTCTTTATCACTGATCAGCTGATTATCAGAAATGAGCTTACAGCGCCTTCTCCCAGTGGTTGTATCGGGAAATGAAAAAGTACATGTTTGTCGACATTAAAATCACGGGTAATTTAGTTTTACGATAATTAGTGCCTTATAAAGTAGCATTGACGTATTAAAAACCGCCCCTCGTGTCATTCGGCTGTCTGTTGTTAAACCCGCCGACCCTTGAAAAATCGGTCCACAGTCTAGACTGCACCGTCCCGGCGATCCGCCGTGCGTTTTTTCTGCATCCCCATCTTGGTCCATTAAACCGTTGTTTTCCGCGGAAGAAATGGTGCGAAAGCACTCTCGCCGGTCCATAAAGCCCGGCATATGTCGCCTCGGAGTCTCCTCGTTCCTGCGACACTTGGAAGCGGGGAAACCGCCCAATCCCGGAGTGTAGGTGTTCGAATGTGAAGTATTGATGACGAGAAGGGCGCGTGCGTGTCCCGTTTTCTTCGCTCTCTCCACATGGGCGCGGGAGGACGGGGGGGAGCGTGTGTATTTTTAGGGGAGGCGCGGGGGGTCTTTTTGCACATCCACATCCAGGCCGGCGCTATTTTTCATCCGGGTGGAGCCGGAACACGGTGTGTGCCTCACCCTACATCGATCGCCCGGAGGCCTCCTATGCACATTATGCCTTCTCCTCACGTTCACACGAAGAAATCACCTCGCATCGACTCCATTTATCATTGCGGCATCTCCGAGGGGGGCGTTGGCCGGCGGAGGATGGGAAGAGGACTGATAATCGCGAGATTTTATATTAGTTATGGATAAGTCTTTGATGACCGAGCAAATCGCGTAGATAGAGAATCCTGTGTTCAGATTGTTCACTGATACATGATGTTTTATTCTATCAGTATGTAGTTAAAATAAAAGAAAACTTTTAACATAAGATAAGATCAAAAATGAAAATATTTTTTTAATAGAGGTTAAACGAGTACTTAAGGAAATAAACAAGAAGAATGTCCTTAAATCCAAGTGGAGTAAATTTAAATTAAAATTTAAATATATCTATGTCGAACATAGATATATTTAAATTTTAACTTAAGGAAATGGCTGCTAAAGTACACTTTACTGGGAACGATGCGGCAATTAAGAAACTGGGATAAATTTGATGGTGTGTTAAAGCAACTTACTCATTATCTCACTGTTCCGTAAACTTCGCATTACGACACGTTACCTTAAGAATTTTTTGAGGGCAAGAAAAACATGCCGGGTAATCTCCACGAAATAAAAAGTATAGTCCTGATGATTTAGGGAGTTTATTTTTATCTCCAGGTGACTGTCTAAATTCTGGCTGCTTGTTCCCGTGGTGCAGTAAAAATAATTGAGTGTGTTTGAACGTCGGGGTAATTTGCGAACCGTACACCGAACGAATTTCCTGGAGTATCGAGTGAAGCCTCGTTCTTTCTCCGATTCCGTTATCTCCCAATGACGTCTTCACTTACCTACTTCCCGGAGTGGCGCATTAAAAACTTGATACTTTTTACAGTCGGCTGAATATCGTTAATGGACTCTTTATACACTGCGCCTTTCTGATGTATGGAAATGAGATGAAAAGTATGCATGCACGGAGATGTACCCATTTATCATTAGGTAAGTCGATATTTTCGCAAATGGAATTCTAAGGAGCAGAAGGGTGTCGGAACGGGCGACTCTTCTCACGCCTCGTGCAACGACTGCCTGCACCGGGAAAATCGCGCTCCCACCCGCAATCTCATAAATTATTTATCAGCCGAGGTCCTGATTGGGAGCCGACTTTTTCAAGATGGCCCCTAAGAAAATAAACTTGTCCACATACGCACACACACGTCGCGCATACGCACGCTTATCCGATTTCGGGAAAAAGGAAGGATCTAACTCCACCCTCGAACTTCCACGGGATAGGGCGGAGGGTGGAAGGAAGGAGATGTGCACGATTCGCACTATTTTGCAACCTGGGACAGAAAAACTCTTATAGTGTGGCCCCTCGAAACTCCTCAGCAGTTTGTCCGCCTACCAGCCGAAATCTGCATGACATGACGAACAACACGTACGAAATTAATTTTTACGCAAATTGCCGATGTTCTCTCGCGCCTGTTATCTTCATCTGCCACCTGTGCCACCCAGAAATTTTAATTACGAATAAAGCCTTCTTAATAATAGCCCGATGGCATGTAATAAGATTAGTTGGTTCCTGTGTAAAACATCTCATGTCTCTAATTAAGTTAAAACAGACTCTTCCTTCCAGTTTTTACCGCCGAGATAGTCACGCATTGCCAACTCAAATATGTGCGGCTGCATTCGTTCCGGAGAACATGGATTCTGCATTCAGCCGAGTTGAAATTAATTAGTTGAAGGCAGATTATCGAAACCGGGTCAAAATGTGTTAAAAATGGAAATGTTAATCGGAAAAGCCAAGATGGTCAAATTACGTGAACCTAAATGGACGTGGAGAATTTTGGTCGTTGCATTTTGGGTCTGTGTTACCTGCTACTTTGAATAATTTTGTTGTACCAAATAATGAATGATATTTTGGGCGTCAACCTTTTGCTTAACAGAGTTAAGTTATTGCGAATAATAATTTTGCTTTTAAAATTTTAAACAGACTTTATTACGAAGAATTACAGGAACACTTGTTAACGCTTTGAAAGCTTAAAAATCCAGTTCTCAAACTGAACAGTGATTCATACAAAAACACACGTAACACATTATGTAAGTAAGTATAAATTTAATATATCCGGTCCGCGAGATATGAAATATAATATCGCTCCAGTCGATTCCCCATTAGGTGTAGGCGGCTCCCATAACTCCTCCCTTTCCTAAAGAGAATTTTTGACCTCCAGGAAAAAAATTCTTTCAACGAATTTGCTGGTTGATTTCTGGTCATTCCACTTCTTTTCTTGCCAGTATGTGTTCAAGTCGATCTGTCCATTGTGTCTTCTTTATCCATTTGCTGGTCCAGTGTCCATTTCTCATAACAAAGCAAAGTATTACCAAACAATATAACAAATCTGGGTTTAATATTATGGCAAACTAAAACCACGTAGCTGTAAGTCACATTTGAAACGTATATCATACACTTGCAAATTACTGAACTATATAAACTATATCAGACTTGCTGAATGAAGATCACTTGCTGGTTTTTCTACAATAGTGTTGTCTCTTGAAAAAAAAGGTTTCAACTGATCAAAGTGAAATTTCGGAGCTTTATAATTTTGTTGCACCAATG
Organism: Diaperis boleti; assembly: GCA_963583935.1. Lineage (NCBI taxonomy): Eukaryota > Metazoa > Arthropoda > Insecta > Coleoptera > Tenebrionidae > Diaperis > Diaperis boleti. The sequence goes on along the minus strand of OY757249.1, from coordinate 7,235,043 downwards.
CGGTTTTATTCTTTCATTAATTTCCAAAATTGTGAAATGACCTGAATATTGTTCTAGTTTATCAACATTTGCTTTTCTTTTAATCAGCACTGATTGTCCAATTTTATAACTTGGATACGTACGTTCTGGAAGATTTCTATCTTTGAACTGTTTTGCCTTTTTTCTGCAATTTAGCTGGTTGCATCTAACTTTTTCAATTTGCTGATCAGAAAAATATTTTAGAGTTACAGGATCTGAAAGATTAGTGTATGGGAACAAAACTTCTGCAGGTGTAAAACCTAATGCAGAGTGTCTAGAGTGATTATAAGAGTTTAGTGCAATAAGCAGAGAGTCGTGTAAATTAGTCTGAGGATTTTCAGTCAAACAGCAACGAATCGTGTCCGTAATAGTAGCATTTAGTCTCTCAACAAGACCTGCAGAGTCCGAATGTTCCACCGAACAAACAGTAAACTTAATACGAAATCTTTCGCAAAAATCTTTCACCCACTTATTTACGAATTCAGTGCCGTTGTCGACATACAATTCGGGGTATTTGGTAATGTTGTATGAAATTTTTTAGTTTATTTACTATGGTTTTCCCAGTTTTGTTGTTTAATATATAAGCTTGTGCATACCTGGTTAAATTATCTATTATTGTTAGTATAAATTTGTTATTAATTATTAGGAGATCTAGGGAAATTTTCTCAAATGGTTTGCGTGGTGATTCTATAATATTTAATGGGTATTTGTTAGATCGCCTATCTATTTTGGATTTTTGACAAATTTCACAATCTTTAATAAATTTTGTTATATCTTCAACCATATTTTTCCAATAATATCTTTTTCTGATTTTATTATAGGTTTCATGAATTCCTTTATGATAATTGTCAAATTGTGTGTGGAATGTTTTAGTAATTTTGCTAATATCATTACCTGGCGGGATTTGAACAATATTGAAGCAAACAGTAAATGTAAGTTTATAAAATAGGTAACTTAGAATTTTCAATGTGTCCAAATTTAAGGATTTATTAATGTGATAACTAGGATGCGTTAAATGGATTGATGATATAGACTGGAAAATAGTCTCAATATCCTCATTCTCAAATTTTATTATAGTTACACTCTGGTTACCGTTCGTATTAACAAATGTTTGATTTGATGTTACAGAATTTAAGTCTGCAATGTGAAAATCTTTCTTTAAAGTTTCTATGTCACAAAGTGGGAGATCTTCTTCCCCCGAGATAATATTGAGACGACGGCGCGACGGCGCGGAAGCGGATGATGTCATGATGAAAATTTTCGAACAGCTTGACAGTTTGCAAAACAGTTTTAAAAAAGACGTGGAAGAGAAGGTTCAAGTTGTGGAAAGGAAATTTCTGGAAATTCAAGAAGGTGTGAAAGAAGAAGTTCTGGAAATGAAAGAACACGGGAAAGGAATAAAAGAAGATTTGGAAAAGAAAGTCAAGGAATTGGAAACAAAGCTGAAAAGGATGACAACGGGACAGTGAGTCGTGACAGAGCCGTCATCACAAAGGCTAAAACCTCCGACTTTTGATGGCCAGACCTCGTGGTTTATGTACAGAAGGCAATTCGAGGCAGCGGCCGAAATGAATAAATAAATAAATAAATAAATAAATAATGACTTTATTAAGGGGCGAAGTCTAGCACAATGCTACTCAACTCAACCCCATGAACAACTGGGGTGAAGAAGAGAAAGCCACTGCACTGGTGTTATCCTTGTGAGGACAAGCTCTTCAGCTGCTGCAAACCCCCGAAGAATGGAAACGACTTATTGAAAGAGATGAGCGAGATGATGAGAACCTTGTTGGAAGAAATGCGGCACGGAAGCACGACAACTAGGCCCAGATGCTTTAATTGTGGGAAAGTGGGTCATCTGAGGAGGAACTGCCGCTTAAGGAGATCGCCAGAGCAGACCCATAGGAATCCGGAGTCCGGCCCTTCAAGCTCGAGGCAGTCGGAAAACTAAGTCCAGCTAGCGCTTTGGGGCGTGTGCTAGCTGGCCCCACAAAAGCCCCTAGAGTCATTACCGTCTCGCAGTTACGAAGAAGGAACGACAGTCTGTTGCTGGAGGGTCGAATCAACGGAGCTGGCTGTTCCATGACCGTCGACACCGGAGCGACCGTCTCGATCGGAAGACCAGACATCTTCAAACCGCTGGGAGATTTCCAATTGGCAGAGAGCGACCTGGTGTTAAAAACAGCAACGGGAGAAGCAGCACGAGTATTCGGGGAAGTTGAGGCAAGGCTCGAGTTGGGGAGGTTCGAGTTCGTTCACAAGGTTATTGTGGCTGATATAGTGGACGATTTCATCTTGGGTCTTGACATCATGAAGAAGTTCGGATTCGTGCTGGACGCATGCTGCTAGTCGGCAACGAAGAAATCTCCCTGCACTCTGCGATACCATCCGCCGACGAAGTGAAAGTGATAGTCTCCGAAACGGTCCGTGTACAGAAGAACTCGGAACAGATCGTGCTGGCAGAGTTGGAAGAAGACCCTGGGGGATACCGGACTGGAATAATAGAACCGAACGTGACCACCAACCCGGACGTGACACAGAAAACACAGATCATGGTAGCAAGAACACTCGTTGAGGCTAATGGACGAATTCCTATCCGTGTAGCGAATTTAGGCGAAAGTCGTGTTACACTACAGAAAGGGCCGACGATTGGACTATACCATCCTGTACTACGGGTCGTCCGTTGCGAAGAACAACCTGTTGGGTGTAACAGAAAAGAGGCTCAGCGAACGAGTGTAGATAAGCTTTTCCTAGAAGACTGGAAACACCTTACGAACCATCAATTAGAGAAAGCCATGGCATTTATCCGCAAGGAGACTGACATCTTTGCTACAGAAGACCGAAGCACCGGCAGAACCAACATGGTGCAGCACAGAATCAACACAGGAGATGTTGCTCCGGTCCGACAACCGCCAAGAAGACTTCCGTTCGCAAAACACCAAGAGGTGGCTCAGATGGTGGACAAAATGAAAGCGGACGGAATAATTGAAGACTCCTCAAGCCCGTGGTCGTCACCAGTTGTATTGGTAACGAAGAAAGATGGTTCCACTCTCTTTTGCGTTGACTACGGACGGCTGAACGATGTAACTAAGAAGGACAGCTATCCGTTGCCACGTATCGATGACACCCTAAGCATGTTGTCGGGATCGCAGTGGTTTTCAACCCTGGACTTGAAAAGCGGCTACCGGCAAGTTGAGATCCATCCCGATGACAAAGAGAAGACGGCGTTCTCGACTGGAAGCGGTCTCTACCAGTTTAACGTCATGCCATTTGGACTCTGCAACGCTCCAGCCACTTTCGAGAGGTTGATGGAACTGGTTCTGCGAGAGCTGACATGGAAAACCTGCTTGGTGTACCTCGATGACGTCATGGTAGTTGGAAGAACCTTCGAAGAACATTTGAAAAATTTGGAAGAGATCTTCAGCCGCCTGCGGAATGCCAACCTTCAGCTCAATCCCAAGAAATGCCGATTGTTCCAGACAGAAGTGAAGTTCTTGGGCCATGTGGTTTCGCCCAGCGGAATACAAACAGATCCAGACAAGATCGCGGCCGTCCGCGAGTGGCCACGACCAAGGGACAAGCACCAGCTGAGAAGCTTCTTGGGCCTCTGTACCTACTATCGCAGATTTGTCAAAGGGTTTGCTGACATTGCCAAGCCTTTGCACAGACTCACGGAAGACAAAACTCCATTTATCTGGAATAACGAGAGCGAAGCAGCGTTTGGAACTTTGAAGATCTCGCTGTGCACGGGTCCTATTCTGTCTTACCCGAGAGTAAAGGGGCGGTATGTTCTGGATACAGACGCCAGTAACAATGGTATCGGGGCAGTCCTTTCGCAGGTACAGGAAGGCGAAGAAAAAGTCATCGAATACTATAGCAAGGTGCTTTCTAAGCCGGAAAGAAACTACTGCGTTACGAGGAAGGAGTTATTGGCGATCGTAAATGCAGTAGGACATTTTCACAAGTACCTGTACGGTCAACACTTCAAAATCCGAACGGATCATGCTGCGTTGAGGTGGCTGTTAAGCCTTAAGGATCCAGAAGGACAGACAGCCAGATGGTTGGAGAGGCTGCAGCAGTATGATTTTGAAATCGAACAGCGACCAGGCAGATCACACCAGAATGCGGACGCACTTTATAGGAGGCCGTGCCGGAGTGACTGCAAACATTGCAGTCGGAGAGAGGCATCCAAAGAATTCGAGGGCGTGAAGAGATTGGTTCTGCAACCTCAAGATGGGTGGACAACGGCGGAGATGAGGGCAGAACAACTTGGAGATAGCGAGATTAGTGCAATTTTGGAAAGCAAAGAGAACGGAAATCAGAGACCACAATGGCAAGACATTTCGGACAAGAGTCCTGCTCTCAAAGCACTATGGGCCCAATGGGATTCACTGAAGGTGGAAAATGGCCTGCTGAAGCGAGCATGGGAGAGTGCAGACGGAAAGTCGGTGACGATGCAACTGGTTTTGCCCAAGTGTCGCGTGAAGGAGGTCTTGCAAGAAATCCACGGTGGAGTGTCCGGCGCACATCTGGGCGTGAATAAGACCATGGGTAAAGTCCGAGAACGCTTCTATTGGGTGAACGTTCGAAACGATGTCGAGAGCTGGTGTCGAAAATGTGACACTTGTGCGGCGAGCAACGGTCCACAGACGCGTAGTCGAGGAGCCATGAAGCAGTACAACGTTGGGGCACCATTCGAGAGAATAGCCTTCGACGTAGCAGGACCGTTTCCTACCACTGATTCGGGAAACAAGTACATCATGGTGGTCATCGACTATTTTAGCAAGTGGCCGGAAGCCTATGCCCTACCCAATCAAGAAGCTGTGACGGTTGCCAGGGCGTTGGTAGAAAATTGGATTTGCCGCTACGGACTTCCACTGGAAATGCACTCGGACCAAGGGCGGAACTTTGAATCTGGAGTGTTCCAGGGCGTCTGCGAACTATTGGGCGTGCGGAAGACAAGGACGACACCCCTGCATCCTCAGTCAGATGGAATGGTCGAGCGATTCAACAAGACCATTATTATTATTATTATTCTTAAGGGGCGCGGTTCAGACCCCGCTGCACTGAAGCTTCAGCTTATTGTGCCCCACTTAGCAAGCTTACTCCATAAGGCCTGTGCTGTTGATGAACTTCAGCACAGAATCTATGGGCATATGTTTTATGTCATTCGGTTCAACATACGTCAACCCGAAGTGTCGAAGCCTCCCCGCCTCAAGCGCTGGACACTCGCATAGTATGTGTAGTGGAGTTTCTTCCTCCTCCCTGCACATCCTACAATCAGGATCTTGCTTCACCCCGATTGTGGTGAGGTGTTTCATGAGACAGCAGTGTCCCGTGAAGAGTCCAACTACCTTTCTCAAGACCATAGAGCAGCACTTGTCCAAGGTGGTCGATCAACATCAGCGGGACTGGGATCGGCGTCTACCTTTGTTTTTGCTGGCATACAGAGCGGCAATTCACGAGACGACCCACCAGACACCGGCGAAGATCATGTTTGGACGGGAAATGCGTCTACCATGCGATCTGGCTTTCGGATCACCGGGACAAGAGCGGAAGGACGTGGGAAACTACGTAGACGAACTACAGGAAGCCATGTCCAGTATACATGAACTAACGCGCAGTCACATTCGCGTGGCGAGCGACCGGATGAAGACGCGTTACGATCTGAGGGTGAATTCGGCAGGATTCAGTGATGGAGACTTGGTATGGTTGTTCAACCCTCGGCGAAAGAAAGGTCGCTGCCCAAAGTTACAATCCAGTTGGGAAGGCCCGTACACGGTTGTAAAGACTCAGGCTACGTTACAATATATAAAATGTTTTTATGTTTTGAAAAAAATACCTGATCGTTTGAAAATTTGATATTGTCCATCAAAATTTGATCATTTGTTTCGACAAATTCTTTATAAGCTTTAGATAATGTTAATTGATTTATTTTTATTCGAGACAGTGCGTCAGCCACTTTATTCGACGTTCCGGTTATATATTTGATGTCAAAGTCAAACTCACTAAGCTTTATTCTCCAGCGTGACAATTTTGAATTTAAATCCTTTAGATTCATGAGCCAAATTAACGGTCTGTGATCTGAGTTTATAATAAATTTAGTTCCAAATAGGTATGGCCGAAAAAAAATTGTTGCGTAAACAATCGCTAGTAATTCTTTTTCTATTGTGGAATATTTCACTTCTTAATCATTGAGTGTTCTAGATGCAAATCCTATTGGTCTGTCGTTCTGAGAGAGGACAGCACCGATCGCAAAATTAGAAGCATCACGAGTTAAAGTGAAGGTTTGCGTAAAATCTGGGTATGCTAGGATATTTTCAGAGGTTAATATCTCCTTACATTTCTCAAAGCTTGTCTGACATTTGAATCAAAATTAAAAGTTACACCCTTTTTTAATAAAACGGTTAATGATTTCGTGAGTTCAGCGAAATTCGGAACAAATTTCCTATAATAACCGAACAATCCCAAAAATGATTTGATTTCCTTTTGATTAGTGGGCTGGGGATATTTTAAAATGGAACTAATTTTTGTCCGATCGGGTTTAATGCCAAATTCAGTTAAAGTGTGACCCAAAAAATGAACTTCCTTCTGGAGAAAATAGCATTTGCGTGGTTTAATTTTTAAATTCGAATTTTTCAGTCTATCAAACACTTTCGCAATTTTATTGTAATGATCTTGAATTGAGCTGCTAAAAATCAAAATATCATCCATGTATATTAAAATTTCGTTATTGATTAGACCGCTAAAAACATTGTTCATGACTCTTTGGAAAGTTGAAGGAGAATTTTTGAGCCCAAATGGCATACGTAAAAATTCGGTTTGTATCGGTACTAAAGGCTGTTTTCTCTATATCACTTTCATCCATCTCAATCTGGTAAAAACCAGAGGCTATTGTTGTGAAATACTTTGATTTTCCTAACATATCTAAAATTTCGTCTATTTTAGGAATAGGGAAACGATCCGATTTTGTAACAGAATTAAGATTTCTATAGTCAACGACAAGTCTCCATTTTGATTTAGCAGGATTAATTTGTTTTTTAGGTACAATCCAAAGAGGTGAATTCCAGGGCGAACAAGATGGTCTAATAATATTTTGCTGTAATAATTTTGAAACTTGATCTTCTACTTCATTCTTCAGCAAAAAAGGATATCGATAATTCTTTTGATAAATAGGCTTGGCATCCCCAGTAATAATTTTGTGTTTAATTTTGTTGGTAAAACTCAACTGCTCTCCAGACAGTAAAAATACGTCACAATATTCCGAACATAATTTCTCCAAATGTTGCCTCTCCTCCAAATTCAAATGATCAATTTTTAAACTCCTTTTAATTTAATGTAAACGCTCATTTTTATTTAATTTCAAATTATGATTATCAGAATACGACGTTACAGGAATATTTTCAAAAGGTTCTAAATCTATAGACGTATCTTTTAATTCACATGTATTATCAGTGTTATTCAACATAGTCGTGACAAATTTATTATCCCTCACATTGACCAGGGCACTTGGAATTTTAACTTTGCCATTACAAAGGGTACGTTCTTCGCACAAGAAATTGTCGCCGTTACAAGCGGTGTTTGTTTTGAAAACAACTACTGAGCGTGTTTTAGGTTCGAGAATTTGTACTGTTGCCGACGATTCATTATTTGTAGGACCGCGTCCAGTTTGAACTTCATGTTGGAGCGTTAATAATGGTATACTTCTATTAAATGTTTTTAAAGTATTTTTAGAAAAATCAATCTGAGCATTGTAACTAAAATTCCGGCAAACTGGGAGTTTATGTCTAACACGTAAAATTTGTGCAATTTTCCGAGTAGGTAATTTTAATTGAATACTTTTATTTACCTTTAAATTGTGGCTAGTAATACCAGATACAATTATGGTCTCATTTTGCAACTCATCGGCGTTTTTAATTAGGTGAGGTTTTACAGTCGAAATAGTTGCACAAAAAAATTTATTTTAGTATTTTTAGTTTGTATGTACAGAAGTTTTGTTTCGGTTAGATTTAAATTTCCAATTCTTTCAGATCTTCTAATACTTGATTCTGACTGCCCGAGGCTGTTAAACAAAAATTTTGATCGTTGGATTAATGTACTTCGCATTCTACAAGTTCATAATCGTTATTAGTGATAACATTTCTTTCTGACAACGTTTTAACACTACTTGTACTCGTTACTTTTGAATCGCCTCGCCTAGCATAACAATTTTGCGCATCATGTCCCAATTTTTGGCAAAAAGTACATTTTTTAATAACAAGTTTGATTGGGGGTTTACTACCTGACGAGTTATTTTTAATAGGCTGATTATTATTATTAGGTGTTTGTGGTACATTTGATGTTGCAGGCGGGAAAGCTTGCTTTAACATAAACTGTTTATTTTCATGGTCCCTAATTAAATTTGAAACATCCACCAAAGAGTTTGGTTTTTGTAACCTTACGGAAGGACCCAGAGGGTCTCTTAATCCATTTATTACAGTTAAAAGCGCAGATTTGTCTTGGTATTCATGAAGCAAATGTCGTGCACCTACACTTCGAGAAGTATCATATTTTATAATTTTGTGTATTCTTAACAAATGACTTTCCACTTTTTGCAAAAATTCCAATGGTTTCTCAGAAGGTAGCTGCTTTAGATGAGTCATTTCAATAGCCAAACTATGCAAATCTAAAGTTTCACCAAATTTTCTCAATAGTCCCCCCTTAGTTCTAAAGAAGCAATACAATCAAGAGCTGGTCCTTCCAATTTAGCCTTGACAATAAATTGAAAAATATCCAGATCCTGCGGGTCAAATCGTGCATACACAAAATCTACTACGTCAACAAAATTATGAAGCTGTGACTTGGAACCGTTGAAATTTTGTATTAATTTAAAAGCTTTATCATATGATATGCGGTCATTGTTTCTTGCACTGGCATTTGATTCAGTATCCGGCATAATGAAGTGAAAATAAAAGTTAAATTAAAGTAAAAGGAAAGCAGAATAACTAGCAATTGACAGTTGGTATGAAGACAGTCAAACGTGACTTACCCCACTCCCAGATCTGCCGCTTGTGTTTGGTAACTCCAATAGTTAGGAAGAAATTTTTCTGGTTTGCTTCCAGTTGAATTTCTTGTTTCTTGAGAACCAATGTAGCCTTCGATGATATTTCTGTGGTTGAAGTTAGTTGTCCGATGTCTGGTATCCTCCCAGTGAAGTGTTGTCGAATCTACCTCTTGCCTTTTTTTAGGATATTCCGGGGATTAATGCTAAACAGCAAAGACACTTGTATCTTCTCCCGGATCCTACCGACTGCGCCAGTTAAGTTATTGCAAATAATAATTTTGCTTTTAAAATTTTAAACAGACTTTATTACGAAGAATTACAGGAACACTTGTTATCGCTTTGAAAGCTTACAATGGTCTGACGTAAAATCATAAAAATCCAGTTCTCAAACTTAACAGTGATTCATACAAAAACACACGTAACACATTATTTAAGTAAGTATAAATTTAATATATCCGGTATGCGAGATATGAAATATAATATCGCCCCAGTCGATTCCCCATTAGGTGTAGGCGGCTCCCATAACTACAGATTAAAGATCCCTAAGAACTAAAGATAACCCGAGTCACACTGGGGTTGAAACGAAAATTATATGGACTTCGATAACTAAAATAAATATAGATAAATAGTTTTAGTGAGAGATTTTTGAATATATTGTTTATATCTTATTCAAATGTAGAAAAAATATACATTTGAAATATTTTATGTATCCTTTAAATATTTTCCACAACAGATTTCATTCACATTATTTTAATATATCCAATATTAAAAAAAGATTCAATATTTTCTAAATAACGACGTTCAACAAAAAACCTGGATCAAGCTTTGAAACAGCGTTATTGTTTTTTTTTACAGTGTAGAGCTTGACTGATTAAGAACTGTCCATGACTTGTAAACAGATAACATAACCTCAAAATTTCAGAGAAGCTGCAATATTATTAATAATTACACTGATCTACAAAATTAAAACTTTTTTTGTCACACAAAAACTTATATCAAATTTTGAATGCATTATGTCCGTCAAACAATAATATATCAATGAAAAAAAATTGACACATCAGGTTTCTTTGTGACATCAAAACATATATTTTTATAAAAAGTACAAGTCACCCACACTTAGAGAAATTTATTACTTGATGTACAATAAATAGTTATGATTTTCGTGAATGTTTGGTTTCTGGTAGGTCCCTTTTAAGTCTCCAACACTAATCTGCTAGCACTCCTGGACTCCATTTCCCTTGATAGCGCTTCTATATTAAGAAAATGTCCTGATGAAATCTCTCGCCTTGTGCATCACTCACAGCACCCAAATTTTTGGAAAAGAAATCCAGATGAGAGTCCAGCATATGCATTTACACATTACACCCCAAAGCTTTGTATGAGATTATAAGTTCATTAATTAAATCTTTGTAATTTTCCGCTTTATGGTTTGCCAGAAAATTTTGGGCAACATTCACAAAACATTTCCAGGCAAGTTTTTCCTTATAATTCAGTTTTCCTTCATTACTTCCCGTATTTGTAAACCAACAAATATTCCCTCTTTAATTTTTGTTTTATTTTTGTAAATTTTCGACGCTGAGATACAAAAGTTAATACTCCACACACATAACAAAAATTGTCCGGGTAGTTATAGCACTTTCGTGGCATTTTTACAATGTAGCAAACGTCAATTAAATATAAGATAATTTAATACAATAGTTATACAGTCGCCTAAATACGTTATTTTAACAAAAATACGTAAATTATATCAGACATGAATATATAGCTGTCACAAAAAAACTGGATGTGACAGAAACAAAACAATATAGTTTTTTAAATGAGGGTACACCAAAATAAACAAAAATGATCACAAAGTTCGTGTGACAAAAACAGTGTTTACCAGTGTTATTATTATGCATCTTAAAGCAGTGTGTTAGGGTATTAGTTAGCTATATACTATTATATAGCTATAGTTATATAGACTTTGGGGGTTTAGGCTGCTGATCTGGTTTTACACCTTTATTTCTTTAAAACGCAGAAATTAAAACACTCTTCCAAAGGATATGACAACTGACAGTCTATAACCAAATTTCTACATATGTTTATTGAGAATTTTACAATCCCTTAAAAGGACACAAAATAGTTACAGCAAATTAATGGTAAAAATGTTAAAAACAGTTTCAGTTTCATATTCTTTCTTGCATCGGCTATGGGTGCTTTGTACATAAAATTTTTAATATGTGGCCAAAGAAATAAATCACAAGAACTAGGGAACCCATTGTCAAAACTATGTAAACAACAAACAGAAGTGGTACCGATATACGTAAATCATTTTTTTGATGTCGTCACAATCTCCAACAGAGAGGCCAGTCTGTTCTCGGTACATAGAAAACTGTGATTAGCCCGCAAAACATATTTTAAATAACTTTTGTTTACCTGTACGACGTGTCTTGCTCATTGGGTTTATAATTTACAACAAGTGTTGAAAGCGTTTTCCGTGTTCTTCTACACAAAGTTGTGGTCTTTGTCTTACATTTTACAAAAGTTTCATTCCGCACATCTCTAGAAAACAACATAACCTCAATGTTATGTTAACAACGCAGCTGAGGGGGTGATCATTGACTATGTACATTTAACCGTTGCATAATATATGGAAATATTGACAATGTGGTTTGTGTAGATTTACACTGATATGTTGAGGTTTCAGTTTCAAAAAAGTTGTCGTTACTAATAAATTAATTATGAAGCGTTGACATTTAGGTCTGTTATCCAGAAACTAATTGGAAACTCAACGCTTATTACGTAGCATTAAATAATAATGTTTGTAAGACTTCAGACAGATTTTATAATGTGCATGATATTAAAATTTTCTTTTTCTCTCACACTATGTAGAGTTTACATAGTTTAGGTTTTGTCTGACCAATAAGAAAACCATTTCAAAATTCCCTGACCAACTAAATGAAAGTCTCTTCCTCCTCAATATCGCCGGCAAACGATAATGAAAATAAAATATCGGCGCATGTTATTAAATTTCATTTCTTTCAATATTGCCCGCACATGTGGGCCAATTTACAAGTAAATGCCTCAATTTCCATTACCTTCCATTACGGCGAACTGCTAGAACTCTTGGGAAAAGATCGCTAAAATGCACACACATCTTCGTTTTTCGAGTTGGCTAATCCGCGCAGGAAATTAATGGTTCAATTAATCTCCGCGATGCAAGATAATCGTTCGTTGTACGCCACATTTACGGCCAGTTATTAAATTCCGCAAAAATTCGCAAAACACATGTTTCCATTTCTGCCGGATATCCTTATTTGTCAAAGCGCGTAATTGCGCAAGTTCTGATGAACTTTATCGCGTTTAGAAAAAGAGATCGCGAAAATCGTCCTTTTGTGCCGGCGATGTTTACCTCGTTCTTTTCTCTCTTAATTAAATATCATCCCGAAATCGGAACTTATCGACCGATCGCCCGAGATTAAAAAGGAGTAACATTAAAAGTTTCCAACTAAGTCGCGAAGTTTTTCCAGTCGAGATCGCAATTATTTAAGCTATTGATATTATATCTTGATGATTAAAGTTTAATTCAGTCGTTGGCAGTAAATTCTTTATGTGTTTTCCGCCTTCCGTTGGCTCGATGCCACTTTTGTAATAAAATCTAGGGGTGGTGATTAATTTTGTAAGAGTTTTCACAGTTCAATGGAAGTGTTAAAGTGATAAAGGGCGGGATTTTGTTTAAGTTGCTCCCGGATTTTAGGAGATAACACCTGCAAGACTTTTTAAAATATATGTTAAGTTAATAAGTTAACTTTGGAGGTTAACATTAAAGACATTAAATTTATTCCCACCTTCTATAAATCTACTATCCCACAGACTCTGTTGATTTGCACAGCAGCAGTTTAAGAGAACAATTACTTAGCTGATACAATATTCAATTACAGTAATATGGCGCAGTAAAACATTTTTGTCGAACAAGCCATATTATTTGTCTACCAGTGTACAAACATTTTGCAGCAGTACAAATTTTTAACTGATTTTCTCTTTGAACAACATAACCCAAATAAATTAAAGGTTGCGTTAAAAGTATTGGAAAATCTAAACTAATAAGTAATATCAAAATCATGAAGAAGCTGTTGTAAAATGGCGGTAAGGAGCGATTTTGATTTACGAGCGTGTGGGTGTAAAATTTATTGTCAATCTTGTTTGTTGTACTAAAATATGTACATGATAAAGGGTTTAGCTTCTGCTTTCAATTACGTTGGGTCATATTTTACACATTACGTGAAATTTATTATTTAGGTGTATTTAATATCATACCGTTTTCAGTTTACGACATACATTTATGAACATTGAATGTAAAAAATTTAGAAAGGAAATGAATCTTTACGTGTTGCTCAGACAGTGTTACTTAGAATACTTGAGTCGACTCAACTATACCTGCCTTCTAAGAAGAAAGCAATAAACGGCGTATTTCATTACTAATCAGTGATCATGCTCATTGCAATTAAGAGAGTCCGGATGTTGTTCTGACTCCGGTTCTGAAAGCTTCCTTCGTCCCTCCACCACATTAACGCTGTTCAAATTTATATTCTGCAATACAGGTATAATGAATTTCTTAAACCCCTCAAACTGATAGTTGAGAATTAATCAAAATTCGTGCATAATCACAATTACGATTTTGTGTAGACGGTAGGGGTCACAGTTCATTTTTATACCTGCTTATGATCTAGTTAGACCCTACATTATAGAAACTGAATCATTTGCATCCCCTCGAATTGCTTTTTCATTGTGATGAAATTCTTTGTTGGCAACTACCGCTAGACGGTTATCAAGTGGCCCATTTTACGTCGATATTTTTTATTACATTATCGACATTTTATACAAGTAAAATAATGGTATATCGTGCTCAAACTGTTTTTATATTTACGGAACTGACAAAAACTTAAAGGTTTTATGGGATTTTATGGGGTTGAAAGAGTGAGATACCACTAAATCTAAAACTGAGATACCATGGTAACTGCAAAACTTGAGACACCCAAAACACTCCAATCTAAAAAAAAAATTAGATCAGATGTCAAACACTGGAAGCACTTGGCACATGACAAAATGGAGACACTAAAAAATCCTCAAAAACGGAGAGTACCTGCAAAACTTGAGACACTGTTAAGAACTTGAGACATCCGATGAAATGGATATAGAATTTTTCAAGTCCTACAACTTTCATCTTTAAGATTTGGATCTAGACTATTTTATTATATTTTCTGATTTTTATTTTTACGATTGTATGTAGCTGCAGAACTTGAGATATCTGATTAAATGAGTTGAGACACGGAAAACTTGAGATATTAAGGCGCTTGAGAAACGTGAATGTCTAGATCATGTTAAGAGAGCTGAAAAGTTGAAAACCTGAGCAATTTATGGGGTTAAAAGAGTGAGATACCACTAAATCGAAAACTGAGATACCATGGTAATTGCAAAACTTGAGACACCCAAAACACTCCAATCTAAAAAAAAAATTTAGATGAGATGTCAGACACTGGAAGCACTTGGCACATGACAAAATGGAGACACTAAAGAATCCTGAAAAACGGAGAGTACCTGCAAAACTTGAGACACTGTTAAGAACTTGAGACATCTGATGAAATGGATATAGAATTTTTCAAGTCCTACAACTTTTATCTTTAAGATTTGGATCTAGACTATTTTATTAAATTTTCTGATTTTTATTTTTACGATTGTATGTAGCTGCAGAACTTGAGATATCTGATTAAATGAGTTGACACACGGAAAACTTGAGATATTAAGGCGCTTGAGAAACGTGAAAGTCTAGATCATGTTAAGAGAGCTGAAAAGTTGAAAACCTGAGCAATTTATGGGGTTGAAAGAGTGAGATACCACTAAATCGAAAACTGAGATACCATGGTAATTGCAAAACTTGAAACACCCAAAACACTCCAATCTAAAAAAAATTTTAGATGAGATGTCAGACACTGGAAGCACTTGGCACATGACAAAATGGAGACACTAAAGAATCCTGAAAAACGGAGAGTACCTGCAAAACTTGAGACACTGTTAAGAGCTTGAGACATCTGATGAAATGGATATAGAATTTTTCAAGTCCTACAACTTTTATCTTTCAGATTTGGATCTAGACTATTTTATTATATTTTCTGATTTTTATTTTTACGATTGTATGTAGCTGCAGAACTTGAGATATCTGATTAAATGAGTTGAGACACGGAAAACTTGAGATATTAAGGCGCTTGAGAAACGTGAAAGTCTAGATCATGTTAAGAGAGCTGAAAAGTTGAAAACCTGAGCAATTTATGGGGTTGAAAGAGTGAGATACCACTAAATCGAAAACTGAGATACCATGGTAACTGCAAAACTTGAGACACCCAAAACACTCCAATCTAAAAAAAAATTAGATGAGATGTCAGACACTGGAAGCACTTGGCACATGACAAAATGGAGACACTAAAGAATCCTGAAAAACGGAGAGTACCTGCAAAACTTGAGACACTGTTAAGAACTTGAGACATCTGATGAAACGGATATAGAATTTTTCAAGTCCTACAACTTTCATCTTTAAGATTTGGATCTAGACTATTTTATAATATTTTCTGATTTTTATTTTGACGATTGTATGTAGCTGCAGAACTTGAGATATCTGATTAAATGAGTTGAGACACGGAAAACTTGAGATATTAAGGCGCTTGAGAAACGTGAATGTCTAGATCATGTTAAGAGAGCTGAAAAGTTGAAAACCTGAGCAATTTATGGGGTTGAAAGAGTGAGATACCACTAAATCGATAACTGAGATACCATGGTAACTGCAAAACTTGAGACACCCAAAGCACTCCAATCGAAAAAAATTAATTTAGATGAGATGACAGACACTGGAAGCACTTGGCACATGACAAAATGGAGACACTAAAGAATCCCGAAAAACGGGGAGTACCTGCGAAACTTGAGACACTGTTAAGAACTTGAGGCATCTGATGAGATGGATATAGGATTTTTCAAGTCCTACAACTTTTATCTTTAAGATTTGGATCTAGACTATTTCATTATATTTTCTGATTTTTATTTTTACGATTGTATGTAGCTGCAGAACTTGAGATATCTGATTAAATGAGTTGAGACTTGGAAAACTTGAGATATTAAGGCGCTTGAGAAACGTGAAAGTCTAGATCATGTTAAGAGAGCTGAAAAGTTGAAAACCTGAGCAATTTATGAGGTTGAAAGAGTGAGATACCACTAAATCGAAAACTGAGATACCATGGTAACTGCAAAACTTGAGACACCCAAAACACTCCAATCTAAAAAAAAATTAGATGAGATGTCAGACACTGGAAGCACTTGGCACATGACAAAATGGAGACACTAAAGAATCCTGAAAAACGGAGAGTACCTGCAAAACTTGAGACACTGTTAAGAACTTGAGGCATCTGATGAGATGGATATAGGATTTTTCAAGTCCTACAACTTTTATCTTTAAGATTTGGATCTAGACTATTTTATTATATTTTCTGATTTCTATTTTTTCGATTGTATGTAGCTGCAGAACTTGAGATATCTGATTAAATGAGTTGAGACATGGAAAACTTGAGATATTAAGGCGCTTGAGAAACGTGAAAGTCTAGATCATGTTAAGAGAGCTGAAAAGTTGAAAACCTGAGCAATTTATGAGGTTGAAAGAGTGAGATACCACTAAATCGAAAACTGAGATACCATGGTAACTGCAAAACTTGAGACACCCAAAACACTCCAATCTAAAAAAAAATTAGATGAGATGTCAGACACTGGAAGCACTTGGCACATGACAAAATGGAGACACTAAAGAATCCTGAAAAACGGAGAGTACCTGCAAAACTTGAGACACTGTTAAGAACTTGAGACATCTGATGAAACGGATATAGAATTTTTCAAGTCCTACAACTTTCATCTTTAAGATTTGGATCTAGACTATTTTATAATATTTTCTGATTTTTATTTTGACGATTGTATGTAGCTGCAGAACTTGAGATATCTGATTAAATGAGTTGAGACACGGAAAACTTGAGATATTAAGGCGCTTGAGAAACGTGAAAGTCTAGATCATGTTAAGAGAGCTGAAAAGTTGAAAACCTGAGCAATTTATGGGGTTGAAAGAGTGAGATACCACTAAATCGATAACTGAGATACCATGGTAACTGCAAAACTTGAGACACCCAAAGCACTCCAATCGAAAAAAATTAATTTAGATGAGATGACAGACACTGGAAGCACTTGGCACATGACAAAATGGAGACACTAAAGAATCCCGAAAAACGGGGAGTACCTGCGAAACTTGAGACACTGTTAAGAACTTGAGGCATCTGATGAGATGGATATAGGATTTTTCAAGTCCTACAACTTTTATCTTTAAGATTTGGATCTAGACTATTTCATTATATTTTCTGATTTTTATTTTTACGATTGTATGTAGCTGCAGAACTTGAGATATCTGATTAAATGAGTTGAGACTTGGAAAACTTGAGATATTAAGGCGCTTGAGAAACGTGAAAGTCTAGATCATGTTAAGAGAGCTGAAAAGTTGAAAACCTGAGCAATTTATGAGGTTGAAAGAGTGAGATACCACTAAATCGAAAACTGAGATACCATGGTAACTGCAAAACTTGAGACACCCAAAACACTCCAATCTAAAAAAAAATTAGATGAGATGTCAGACACTGGAAGCACTTGGCACATGACAAAATGGAGACACTAAAGAATCCTGAAAAACGTAGAGTACCTGCAAAACTTGAGACACTGTTAAGAACTTGAGACATCTGATGAAATGGATATAGAATTTTTCAAGTCCTACAACTTTTATCTTTAAGATTTGGATCTAGACTATTTTATTATATTTTCTGATTTTTATTTTTACGATTGTATGTAGCTGCAGAACTTGAGATATCTGATTAAATGAGTTGAGACACGGAAAACTTGAGATATTAAGGCGCTTGAGAAACGTGAATGTCTAGATCATGTTAAGAGAGCTGAAAAGTTGAAAACCTGAGCAATTTATGGGGTTAAAAGAGTGAGATACCACTAAATCGAAAACTGAGATACCATGGTAATTGCAAAACTTGAAACACCCAAAACACTCCAATCTAAAAAAAAAATTTAGATGAGATGTCAGACACTGGAAGCACTTGGCACATGACAAAATGGAGACACTAAAGAATCCTGAAAAACGAAGAGTACCTGCAAAACTTGAGACACTGTTAAGAACTTGAGACATCTGATGAAATGGATATAGAATTTTTCAAGTCCTACAACTTTTATCTTTAAGATTTGGATCTAGACTATTTTATTATATTTTCTGATTTCTATTTTTTCGATTGTATGTAGCTGCAGAACTTGAGATATCTGATTAAATGAGTTGAGACATGGAAAACTTGAGATATTAAGGCGCTTGAGAAACGTGAATGTCTAGATCATGTTAAGAGAGCTGAAAAGTTGAAAACCTGAGCAATTTATGGGGTTGAAAGAGTGAGATACCACTAAATCGAAAACTGAGATACCATGGTAACTGCAAAACTTGAGACACCCAAAACACTCCAATCTAAAAAAAAAAATAGATGAGATGTCAGACAGTGGAAGCACTTGGCACATGACAAAATGGAGAAACTAAAGAATCCTGAAAAACGGAGAGTACCTGCAAAACTTGAGACACTGTTAAGAACTTGAGACATCTGATAAAATGGATATAGAATTTTTCAAGTCCTACAACTTTCATCTTTAAGATTTGGATCTAGACTATTTTATTATATTTTCTGATTTTTATTTTTACGATTGTATGTAGCTGCAGAACTTGAGATATCTGATTAAATGAGTTGAGACACGGAAAACTTGAGATATTAAGGCGCTTGAGAAACGTGAATGTCTAGATCATGTTAAGAGAGCTGAAAAGTTGAAAACCTGAGCAATTTATGGGGTTGAAAGAGTGAGACACCACTAAATCGAAAACTGAGATACCATGGTAACTGCAAAACTTGAGACACCCAAAACACTCCAATCTAAAAAAAAATTTAGATGAGATGTCAGACACTGGAAGCACTTGGCACATGACAAAATGGAGACACTAAAGAATCCTGAAAAACGAAAAGTACCTGCAAAACTTGAGACACTGTTAAGAACTTGAGACATCTGATGAAATGGATATAGAATTTTTCAAGTCCTACAACTTTTATCTTTAAGATTTGGATCTAGACTATTTTATTATATTTTCTGATTTCTATTTTTTCGATTGTATGTAGCTGCAAAACTTGAGATATCTGATTAAATGAGTTGAGACATGGAAAACTTGAGATATTAAGGCGCTTGAGAAACGTGAAAGTCTAGATCATGTTAAGAGAGCTGAAAAGTTGAAAACCTGAGCAATTTATGAGGTTGAAAGAGTGAGATACCACTAAATCAAAAACTGAGATACCATGGTAACTGCAAAACTTGAGACACCCAAAACACTCCAATCTAAAAAAAAAATTTAGATGAGATGTCAGACACTGGAAGCACTTGGCACATGACAAAATGGAGACACTAAAGAATCCTGAAAAACGGAGAGTACCTGCAAAACTTGAGACACTGTTAAGAACTTGAGACATCTGATGAAATGGATATAGAATTTTTCAAGTCCTACAACTATTATCTTTAAGATTTGGATCTAGACTATTTTATTATATTTTCTGATTTCTATTTTTTCGATTGTATGTAGCTGCAGAACTTGAGATATCTGATTAAATGAGTTGAGACATGGAAAACTTGAGATATTAAGGCGCTTGAGAAACGTGAAAGTCTAGATCATGTTAAGAGAGCTGAAAAGTTGAAAACCTGAGCAATTTATGAGGTTGAAAGAGTGAGATACCACTAAATCAAAAACTGAGATACCATGGTAACTGCAAAACTTGAGACACCCAAAACACTCCAATCTAAAAAAAAAATTTAGATGAGATGTCAGACACTGGAAGCACTTGGCACATGACAAAATGGAGACACTAAAGAATCCTGAAAAACGGAGAGTACCTGCAAAACTTGAGACACTGTTAAGAACTTGAGACATCTGATGAAATGGATATAGAATTTTTCAAGTCCTACAACTTTTATCTTTAAGATTTGGATCTAGACTATTTTATTATATTTTCTGATTTCTATTTTTTCGATTGTATGTAGCTGCAGAACTTGAGATATCTGATTAAATGAGTTGAGACACGGAAAACTTGAGATATTAAGGCGCTTGAGAAACGTGAATGTCTAGATCATGTTAAGAGAGCTGAAAAGTTGAAAACCTGAGCAATTTATGGGGTTAAAAGAGTGAGATACCACTAAATCGAAAACTGAGATACCATGGTAATTGCAAAACTTGAAACACCCAAAACACTCCAATCTAAAAAAAATATTTAGATGAGATGTCAGACACTGGAAGCACTTGGCACATGACAAAATGGAGACACTAAAGAATCCTGAAAAACGGAGAGTACCTGCAAAACTTGAGACACTGTTAAGAACTTGAGACATCTGATGAAATGGATATAGAATTTTTCAAGTCCTACAACTTTTATCTTTAAGATTTGGATCTAGACTATTTTATTATATTTTCTGATTTCTATTTTTTCGATTGTATGTAGCTGCAGAACTTGAGATATCTGATTAAATGAGTTGAGACATGGAAAACTTGAGATATTAAGGCGCTTGAGAAACGTGAATGTCTAGATCATGTTAAGAGAGCTGAAAAGTTGAAAACCTGAGCAATTTATGGGGTTGAAAGAGTGAGATACCACTAAATCGAAAACTGAGATACCATGGTAACTGCAAAACTTGAGACACCCAAAACACTCCAATCTAAAAAAAAAAATAGATGAGATGTCAGACAGTGGAAGCACTTGGCACATGACAAAATGGAGAAACTAAAGAATCCTGAAAAACGGAGAGTACCTGCAAAACTTGAGACACTGTTAAGAACTTGAGACATCTGATAAAATGGATATAGAATTTTTCAAGTCCTACAACTTTCATCTTTAAGATTTGGATCTAGACTATTTTATTATATTTTCTGATTTTTATTTTTACGATTGTATGTAGCTGCAGAACTTGAGATATCTGATTAAATGAGTTGAGACACGGAAAACTTGAGATATTAAGGCGCTTGAGAAACGTGAATGTCTAGATCATGTTAAGAGAGCTGAAAAGTTGAAAACCTGAGCAATTTATGGGGTTGAAAGAGTGAGACACCACTAAATCGAAAACTGAGATACCATGGTAACTGCAAAACTTGAGACACCCAAAACACTCCAATCTAAAAAAAAATTTAGATGAGATGTCAGACACTGGAAGCACTTGGCACATGACAAAATGGAGACACTAAAGAATCCTGAAAAACGAAAAGTGCCTGCAAAACTTGAGACACTGTTAAGAACTTGAGACATCTGATGAAATGGATATAGAATTTTTCAAGTCCTACAACTATTATCTTTAAGATTTGGATCTAGACTATTTTATTATATTTTCTGATTTCTATTTTTTCGATTGTATGTAGCTGCAGAACTTGAGATATCTGATTAAATGAGTTGAGACATGGAAAACTTGAGATATTAAGGCGCTTGAGAAACGTGAAAGTCTAGATCATGTTAAGAGAGCTGAAAAGTTGAAAACCTGAGCAATTTATGAGGTTGAAAGAGTGAGATACCACTAAATCAAAAACTGAGATACCATGGTAACTGCAAAACTTGAGACACCCAAAACACTCCAATCTAAAAAAAAAATTTAGATGAGATGTCAGACACTGGAAGCACTTGGCACATGACAAAATGGAGACACTAAAGAATCCTGAAAAACGGAGAGTACCTGCAAAACTTGAGACACTGTTAAGAACTTGAGACATCTGATGAAATGGATATAGAATTTTTCAAGTCCTACAACTTTTATCTTTAAGATTTGGATCTAGACTATTTTATTATATTTTCTGATTTCTATTTTTTCGATTGTATGTAGCTGCAGAACTTGAGATATCTGATTAAATGAGTTGAGACACGGAAAACTTGAGATATTAAGGCGCTTGAGAAACGTGAATGTCTAGATCATGTTAAGAGAGCTGAAAAGTTGAAAACCTGAGCAATTTATGGGGTTAAAAGAGTGAGATACCACTAAATCGAAAACTGAGATACCATGGTAATTGCAAAACTTGAAACACCCAAAACACTCCAATCTAAAAAAAATATTTAGATGAGATGTCAGACACTGGAAGCACTTGGCACATGACAAAATGGAGACACTAAAGAATCCTGAAAAACGGAGAGTACCTGCAAAACTTGAGACACTGTTAAGAACTTGAGACATCTGATGAAATGGATATAGAATTTTTCAAGTCCTACAACTTTTATCTTTAAGATTTGGATCTAGACTATTTTATTATATTTTCTGATTTCTATTTTTTCGATTGTATGTAGCTGCAGAACTTGAGATATCTGATTAAATGAGTTGAGACATGGAAAACTTGAGATATTAAGGCGCTTGAGAAACGTGAATGTCTAGATCATGTTAAGAGAGCTGAAAAGTTGAAAACCTGAGCAATTTATGGGGTTGAAAGAGTGAGATACCACTAAATCGAAAACTGAGATACCATGGTAACTGCAAAACTTGAGACACCCAAAACACTCCAATCTAAAAAAAAAAATAGATGAGATGTCAGACAGTGGAAGCACTTGGCACATGACAAAATGGAGAAACTAAAGAATCCTGAAAAACGGAGAGTACCTGCAAAACTTGAGACACTGTTAAGAACTTGAGACATCTGATAAAATGGATATAGAATTTTTCAAGTCCTACAACTTTCATCTTTAAGATTTGGATCTAGACTATTTTATTATATTTTCTGATTTTTATTTTTACGATTGTATGTAGCTGCAGAACTTGAGATATCTGATTAAATGAGTTGAGACACGGAAAACTTGAGATATTAAGGCGCTTGAGAAACGTGAATGTCTAGATCATGTTAAGAGAGCTGAAAAGTTGAAAACCTGAGCAATTTATGGGGTTGAAAGAGTGAGACACCACTAAATCGAAAACTGAGATACCATGGTAACTGCAAAACTTGAGACACCCAAAACACTCCAATCTAAAAAAAAATTTAGATGAGATGTCAGACACTGGAAGCACTTGGCACATGACAAAATGGAGACACTAAAGAATCCTGAAAAACGAAAAGTGCCTGCAAAACTTGAGACACTGTTAAGAACTTGAGACATCTGATGAAATGGATATAGAATTTTTCAAGTCCTACAACTTTTATCTTTAAGATTTGGATCTAGACTATTTTATTATATTTTCTGATTTTTATTTTTACGATTGTATGTAGCTGCAGAACTTGAGATATCTGATTAAATGAGTTGAGACACGGAAAACTTGAGATATTAAGGCGCTTGAGAAACGTGAATGTCTAGATCATGTTAAGAGAGCTGAAAAGTTGAAAACCTGAGCAATTTATGGGGTTAAAAGAGTGAGATACCACTAAATCGAAAACTGAGATACCATGGTAACTGCAAAACTTGAGACACCCAAAACACTCCAATCTAAAAAAAAAAAAAATAGATGAGATGTCAGACACTGGAAGCACTTGGCACATGACAAAATGGAGACACTAAAGAATCCTGAAAAACGGAGAGTACCTGCAAAACTTGAGACACTGTTAAGAACTTGAGACATCTGATGAAATGGATATAGAATTTTTCAAGTCCTACAACTTTTATCTTTAAGATTTGGATCTAGACTATTTTATTATATTTTCTGATTTCTATTTTTTCGATTGTATGTAGCTGCAGAACTTGAGATATCTGATTAAATGAGTTGAGACATGGAAAACTTGAGATATTAAGGCGCTTGAGAAACGTGAATGTCTAGATCATGTTAAGAGAGCTGAAAAGTTGAAAACCTGAGCAATTTATGGGGTTGAAAGAGTGAGATACCACTAAATCGAAAACTGAGATACCATGGTAACTGCAAAACTTGAGACACCCAAAACACTCCAATCTAAAAAAAAAAATAGATGAGATGTCAGACAGTGGAAGCACTTGGCACATGACAAAATGGAGAAACTAAAGAATCCTGAAAAACGGAGAGTACCTGCAAAACTTGAGACACTGTTAAGAACTTGAGACATCTGATAAAATGGATATAGAATTTTTCAAGTCCTACAACTTTCATCTTTAAGATTTGGATCTAGACTATTTTATTATATTTTCTGATTTTTATTTTTACGATTGTATGTAGCTGCAGAACTTGAGATATCTGATTAAATGAGTTGAGACACGGAAAACTTGAGATATTAAGGCGCTTGAGAAACGTGAATGTCTAGATCATGTTAAGAGAGCTGAAAAGTTGAAAACCTGAGCAATTTATGGGGTTGAAAGAGTGAGACACCACTAAATCGAAAACTGAGATACCATGGTAACTGCAAAACTTGAGACACCCAAAACACTCCAATCTAAAAAAAAATTTAGATGAGATGTCAGACACTGGAAGCACTTGGCACATGACAAAATGGAGACACTAAAGAATCCTGAAAAACGAAAAGTGCCTGCAAAACTTGAGACACTGTTAAGAACTTGAGACATCTGATGAAATGGATATAGAATTTTTCAAGTCCTACAACTTTTATCTTTAAGATTTGGATCTAGACTATTTTATTATATTTTCTGATTTTTATTTTTACGATTGTATGTAGCTGCAGAACTTGAGATATCTGATTAAATGAGTTGAGACACGGAAAACTTGAGATATTAAGGCGCTTGAGAAACGTGAATGTCTAGATCATGTTAAGAGAGCTGAAAAGTTGAAAACCTGAGCAATTTATGGGGTTAAAAGAGTGAGATACCACTAAATCGAAAACTGAGATACCATGGTAACTGCAAAACTTGAGACACCCAAAACACTCCAATCTAAAAAAAAAAATAGATGAGATGTCAGACAGTGGAAGCACTTGGCACATGACAAAATGGAGAAACTAAAGAATCCTGAAAAACGGAGAGTACCTGCAAAACTTGAGACACTGTTAAGAACTTGAGACATCTGATAAAATGGATATAGAATTTTTCAAGTCCTACAACTTTCATCTTTAAGATTTGGATCTAGACTATTTTATTATATTTTCTGATTTTTATTTTTACGATTGTATGTAGCTGCAGAACTTGAGATATCTGATTAAATGAGTTGAGACACGGAAAACTTGAGATATTAAGGCGCTTGAGAAACGTGAATGTCTAGATCATGTTAAGAGAGCTGAAAAGTTGAAAACCTGAGCAATTTATGGGGTTGAAAGAGTGAGACACCACTAAATCGAAAACTGAGATACCATGGTAACTGCAAAACTTGAGACACCCAAAACACTCCAATCTAAAAAAAAATTTAGATGAGATGTCAGACACTGGAAGCACTTGGCACATGACAAAATGGAGACACTAAAGAATCCTGAAAAACGAAAAGTACCTGCAAAACTTGAGACACTGTTAAGAACTTGAGACATCTGATGAAATGGATATAGAATTTTTCAAGTCCTACAACTTTTATCTTTAAGATTTGGATCTAGACTATTTTATTATATTTTCTGATTTCTATTTTTTCGATTGTATGTAGCTGCAAAACTTGAGATATCTGATTAAATGAGTTGAGACATGGAAAACTTGAGATATTAAGGCGCTTGAGAAACGTGAAAGTCTAGATCATGTTAGGAGAGCTGAAAAGTTGAAAACCTGAGCAATTTATGGGGTTGAAAGAGTGAGACACCACTAAATCGAAAACTGAGATACCATGGTAACTGCAAAACTTGAGACACCCAAAACACTCCAATCTAAAAAAAAATTTAGATGAGATGTCAGACACTGGAAGCACTTGGCACATGACAAAATGGAGACACTAAAGAATCCTGAAAAACGAAAAGTACCTGCAAAACTTGAGACACTGTTAAGAACTTGAGACATCTGATGAAATGGATATAGAATTTTTCAAGTCCTACAACTTTTATCTTTAAGATTTGGATCTAGACTATTTTATTATATTTTCTGATTTCTATTTTTTCGATTGTATGTAGCTGCAAAACTTGAGATATCTGATTAAATGAGTTGAGACATGGAAAACTTGAGATATTAAGGCGCTTGAGAAACGTGAAAGTCTAGATCATGTTAAGAGAGCTGAAAAGTTGAAAACCTGAGCAATTTATGGGGTTAAAAGAGTGAGATACCACTAAATCGAAAACTGAGATACCATGGTAACTGCAAAACTTGAGACACCCAAAACACTCCAATCTAAAAAAAAAAAAAATAGATGAGATGTCAGACACTGGAAGCACTTGGCACATGACAAAATGGAGACACTAAAGAATCCTGAAAAACGGAGAGTACCTGCAAAACTTGAGACACTGTTAAGAACTTGAGACATCTGATGAAATGGATATAGAATTTTTCAAGTCCTACAACTTTTATCTTTAAGATTTGGATCTAGACTATTTTATTATATTTTCTGATTTCTATTTTTTCGATTGTATGTAGCTGCAGAACTTGAGATATCTGATTAAATGAGTTGAGACATGGAAAACTTGAGATATTAAGGCGCTTGAGAAACGTGAAAGTCTAGATCATGTTAAGAGAGCTGAAAAGTTGAAAACCTGAGCAATTTATGGGGTTAAAAGAGTGAGATACCACTAAATCGAAAACTGAGATACCATGGTAACTGCAAAACTTGAGACACCCAAAACACTCCAATCTAAAAAAAAAAAAAATAGATGAGATGTCAGACACTGGAAGCACTTGGCACATGACAAAATGGAGACACTAAAGAATCCTGAAAAACGTAGAGTACCTGCAAAACTTGAGACACTGTTAAGAACTTGAGACATCTGATGAAATGGATATAGAATTTTTCAAGTCCTACAACTTTTATCTTTAAGATTTGGATCTAGACTATTTTATTATATTTTCTGATTTTTATTTTTACGATTGTATGTAGCTGCAGAACTTGAGATATCTGATTAAATGAGTTGAGACACGGAAAACTTGAGATATTAAGGCGCTTGAGAAACGTGAATGTCTAGATCATGTTAAGAGAGCTGAAAAGTTGAAAACCTGAGCAATTTATGGGGTTAAAAGAGTGAGATACCACTAAATCGAAAACTGAGATACCATGGTAATTGCAAAACTTGAAACACCCAAAACACTCCAATCTAAAAAAAATATTTAGATGAGATGTCAGACACTGGAAGCACTTGGCACATGACAAAATGGAGACACTAAAGAATCCTGAAAAACGGAGAGTACCTGCAAAACTTGAGACACTGTTAAGAACTTGAGACATCTGATGAAATGGATATAGAATTTTTCAAGTCCTACAACTTTTATCTTTAAGATTTGGATCTAGACTATTTTATTATATTTTCTGATTTCTATTTTTTCGATTGTATGTAGCTGCAGAACTTGAGATATCTGATTAAATGAGTTGAGACATGGAAAACTTGAGATATTAAGGCGCTTGAGAAACGTGAATGTCTAGATCATGTTAAGAGAGCTGAAAAGTTGAAAACCTGAGCAATTTATGGGGTTGAAAGAGTGAGATACCACTAAATCGAAAACTGAGATACCATGGTAACTGCAAAACTTGAGACACCCAAAACACTCCAATCTAAAAAAAAAAATAGATGAGATGTCAGACAGTGGAAGCACTTGGCACATGACAAAATGGAGAAACTAAAGAATCCTGAAAAACGGAGAGTACCTGCAAAACTTGAGACACTGTTAAGAACTTGAGACATCTGATAAAATGGATATAGAATTTTTCAAGTCCTACAACTTTCATCTTTAAGATTTGGATCTAGACTATTTTATTATATTTTCTGATTTTTATTTTTACGATTGTATGTAGCTGCAGAACTTGAGATATCTGATTAAATGAGTTGAGACACGGAAAACTTGAGATATTAAGGCGCTTGAGAAACGTGAATGTCTAGATCATGTTAAGAGAGCTGAAAAGTTGAAAACCTGAGCAATTTATGGGGTTGAAAGAGTGAGACACCACTAAATCGAAAACTGAGATACCATGGTAACTGCAAAACTTGAGACACCCAAAACACTCCAATCTAAAAAAAAATTTAGATGAGATGTCAGACACTGGAAGCACTTGGCACATGACAAAATGGAGACACTAAAGAATCCTGAAAAACGAAAAGTACCTGCAAAACTTGAGACACTGTTAAGAACTTGAGACATCTGATGAAATGGATATAGAATTTTTCAAGTCCTACAACTTTCATCTTTAAGATTTGGATCTAGACTATTTTATTATATTTTCTGATTTTTATTTTTACGATTGTATGTAGCTGCAGAACTTGAGATATCTGATTAAATGAGTTGAGACACGGAAAACTTGAGATATTAAG
This sequence comes from Diaperis boleti, assembly GCA_963583935.1. NCBI lineage: Eukaryota > Metazoa > Arthropoda > Insecta > Coleoptera > Tenebrionidae > Diaperis > Diaperis boleti. The sequence goes on along the minus strand of OY757249.1, from coordinate 7,206,565 downwards.
GCGCTTGAGAAACCTGAATGTCTAGATCATGTTAAGAGAGCTGAAAAGTTCAAACCTGAGCAATTTATGGGGTTGAAAGAGTGAGATACCACTAAATCGCAAACTGAGATACCATGGTAACTGCAAAACTTGAGACACCCAAAACACTCCAATCTAAAAAAAAAAATTAGATGAGATGTCAGACACTGGAAGCACTTGGCACATGACAAAATGGAGACACTAAAGAATCCTGAAAAACGGAGAGTACCTGCAAAACTTGAGACACTGTTAAGAACTTGAGACATCTGATGAAATGGATATAGAATTTTTCAAGTCCTACAACTTTCATCTTTAAGATTTGGATCTAGACTATTTTATTATATTTTCTGATTTCTATTTTTTCGATTGTATGTAGCTGCAGAACTTGAGATATCTGATTAAATGAGTTGAGACACGGAAAGCTTGAGATATTAAGGCGCTTGAGAAACGTGAAAGTCTACATCATGTTAAGAGAGCTGAAAAGTTGAAAACCTGAGCGATTTATGGAGTTAAAAAAGTGAGATACCACTAAATCGAAAACTGAGATACCATGGTAATTGCAAAACTTGAAACACCCAAAACACTCCAATCTAAAAAAAAAAAATTAGATGAGATGTCAGACACTAGAAACACTTGGCACATGACAAAATGGAGACACTAAAGAATCCTGAAAAACGGAGAGTACCTGCAAAACTTGAGACACTGTTAAGAACTTGAGACATCTGATGAAATGGATATAGAATTTTTCAAGTCCTACAACTTTTATCTTTCAGATTTGGATCTAGACTATTTTATTATATTTTCTGATTTTTATTTTTACGATTGTATGTAGCTGCAGAACTTGAGATATCTGATTAAATGAGTTGAGACATGGAAAACTTGAGATATTAAGGCGCTTGAGAAACGTGAAAGAATAGATCATGTTAAGAGAGCTGAAAAGTTGAAAACCTTAGCAATTTATGGGGATGAAAGAGTGAGATACCACTAAATCGAAAACTGAGATACCATGGTAACTGCAAATCTTGAGACACCCAAAACACTCCAATCTAAAAAAAATAATTAGATGAGATGTCAGACACTGGAAGCACTTGGCACATGACAAAATGGAGACACTAAAGAATCCTGAAAAAACGGAGAGTACCTGCAAAACTTGAGACACTGTTAAGAACTTGAGACATCTGATGAAATGGATATAGAATTTTTCAAGTCCTACAACTTTTATCTTTAAGATTTGGATCTAGACTATTTCATTATATTTTCTGATTTTTATTTTTACGATTGTATGTAGCTGCAGAACTTGAGATATCTGATTAAATGAGTTGAGTCATGGAAAACTTGAAATATTAAGGCGCTTGAGAAACGTGAAAGTCTAGATCATGTTAAGAGAGCTGAAAAGTTGAAAACCTGAGCAATTTATTTGGTTGAAAGAGTGAGATACCACTAAATCGAAAACTGAGATACCATGGTAACTGCAGAACTTGAGACACCCAAAACACTCCAATCTAAAAAAAAAAATTAGATGAGATGTCAGACACTGGAAGCACTTGGCACATGACAAAATGGAGACAGTAAAGAATCCCGAAAAACGGAGAGTACCTGCGAAACTTGAGACACTGTTAAGAACTTGAGACATCTGATGAAATGGATATAGGATTTTTCAAGTTTTATCTTCAAGATTTGGATCTAGACTCATTATATTCTCTGATTTTGATTTTCACAAGTACACTATTTCGTTCGTAGGATATTTTGATATTTTATTGATTTGATATTTCTTTAATTGTAATTTTGCTGTTTCGTCAATGTGTTTAATATATTTCAATTTTTTTAGACAACTAATACACATATATTTCGTTAAACTGAGGTTACACCATTTCGTTAATTTTATTTAAATTTAAATTTCAGGTTTTGATTTATTTTTTACTTCGTTATTGTGATATATCTTTCTATATTTCGTTAAATTGATTTTTGAATATTTCATTAATTTGATATATTGCCATTTCGTTAATTTTATCTTCTGCATATTAATATTTTATCAACTTGATATATTACAATTTATTTAATTTCAAGTTTTGCTGTTCCTGGTGTGGCTGATGTGATTATTCTGATATTTTGGAGTTTCGTTAAATTTTGCTAGATTTGAAGTCTCGTTAATTTGAATTTTTTTTCTTTCACATTGATATTTTATTTATTAGTTTATTTGATATTGTAAACTTTCAGTGACTAAGTGAAATTTTGTCATACATCTTGGACGTTTTTTGACTTGAATTGTTATCAAATCAGGCAAGTAATATCACCCTGTAGACCCGTCGAAAACATGCATAATTTGTATGGCAATGAATGCAATTGGTATACCTGTATTAAATGAAAGAGAATTATTCATAAAGGGTATCTCAGAGAGCCTGGGAAAACATCGAAATGTCTCAATAACACCTGCGATAATATTTTGTGATCTTTCTTAGTCTCAAATTTAGGTTTTTTGGTTTGTTTTGAAACTTTTTAACTTCCTTCACCACTTATAGGTCTATCGCTCGATCTCCGTCCTGGTGTTTTTGTCACAACAGTACTAAATGTTGTTTTTATTGTTATTGTATTGTCCAACTCTTTAATAACGCAACGTAGATGTCTATTGATACCACTACAAGGTTGTACAACGATGAAATAACGGTTTATTAAATAACATCTGATTCTTCTTTTTTATTTTTGACTAGCTCGGCAACTCGAAGCGATTGCATTGTGAATTTTTTATACAACGTGATGGAGTTTTTCTTATCTAGCTGGTTCTTCGTGAAGCCATGTCCATGATTAGCTAAATTTACCCACACATGTCTAGCATTAAACGATCTTTGTACCGATGTAGTACCTAGTTATCAACGAAATGCATTCGTGACGCACGAGTCTGCTAGATAAAAAAAAATTGATCACTGTACATATTACTGGAGTTTCCACTTTAGATATTTGTCCTTGTGTTTCCGTCTTAATTATTCTACATTCTACAAGGAAATAAGTTCGGGTTCAAAGAAAAGGCCTCCGCAGTTCTCCAACATTCACGACACCGATAATAAAACGGAGTGCACCTAAATCTAGAACAAAAGGCCCAGTGTTCCAGAAGAAAAGTTCGAAACCGATCTCCAGCAGGTCGTTAGAGCGATCCTCTCTCGCGATAAAGCCACTCTTCGGAAGTAATCAAAAAAGGAGGCTAGAAGCTAAAAAACTCCTTCCATTTCGTGTATATGTGCTGCGTCTCCATTCGTTCCGGCAATATCTCGTCGGCAGTTTCTCATTCTCGTCGGTGTTCTTATCTCATATTTCTGGCGTGCACCTCTCGTATCGCACACGTTTTATTGCACTCGTTCCTCTTGTCGCCGGCTTTTCTCTCCGGAGTGTCCTCGTCAGCCATCTTGGATGCTCAAGGACTACACATTCTTTTTGTGTGTTCCACTACTTCAAACGCGATGTCGCATTAATATTCGCGAATTTCGCACAATGTCGCTGAAATGTATTCACGACTCGAGGCGCTTTATATTCTGGCTTTCTTGGATGCGAGGACGTCTTCTGAGCGAGCGCTCCTCTCACTGCTGCAATTTCTGGTTATTACTCGGAGCTTTCACCGATATTAAACGCAAGGGGTTGCTGCCGCGCTGGACAAAGGACCCACGACAAATGAAATTTCCTCTTATTTACCGGCTCGTCTTGCCAAATTCACAATACGAGCCGCGTACATTTGAATATCTCTAGAATCCACTACCAAAATTACATGACGAAAATTAAAATTTCCCATAAGCATTACCTGGTATGTATCCACGCAGAAGAATGCTATTTGCTTCAAAATTTCAAATTCATTTTCAAATATTCCCAAAACTTCAGGTTTTCAGGTGTTCTCAGGATTTCAGGTTGTGAAAGCCTTTTTCTATGCCCGGTATACAAACGATTCCTTCAATATTGTAAAAATTTCTGGCAAACAAGAACTAAACCCGCCGTTATTATAGTTAGGGAATAACTAGATTTAAATCTTTAAGTGTAAATTGATGCTTTTATTAGAATCTGTGAAACCGAGGTATATTGAGGAAATTGATAAACTAAGAAGCCGTGAAATGGGGAACCGATAAGCCAAATCTAATAAATAATTTTAGAAACTAAGGAATTGACAAATTTGGAGCTACAGAACTTGGGAAACTAGTAAATTAAGTACCTGAGAAACTGGGAAATTGAAACTGGAAAACAGAGTCTAATATCTAAATTTATTCTATTCTAACTATTCAGTTCCTTAGAAATCTTTAAATAAAATTATTCAATTCAAATAAAAAAAAAATAGCATATTTTTTGTATAACTACTTGATTACACTTGGTAGAGAATTTTTCAGAACTTTTGTAGATATTTCAGAAGTCTTCAGACTTGTTCACAATTCCTCAGTAGTCTTTGGGGCTTTTCATAGCAATGAACTCCTTCAGAATTTATTAGGATCTACACAGGATTTTAAATAATTCCTCAAAAATTTTTAAAAACTTTCAGGAATTTTTTTCGGATATTCAAGAGGCTGCAGAAAACTTGAGGGCTCTTTCGAATTGTTTAGGGTTTCTGTACTTTTTCGCAAATTTTTTGCGCGTTCGATTTTTCTGAGCATTGTTCAGAAAACCCTTTCAGACGCTTTAATTCTGAGGAATTATTTAAAATCCCGAAAAGATTCTAACAAATTCTGAAGACTCCTGGTGACTACTGAAGATGTACATACAATAATTAGAGAAGTTGTCAAGCCATTTTGTCAACTGGTTTCTAACATATAGACATATAACACATAAGAATTCCAAAGGGCCTTTTAATTAGAAGTCTTCCGTAGAAGAACTTACTGTCCTTCAGAACTCATTGCCTCAGGTTCTACTTTATCCAGTTTCTCAGGCTCTTTAGAACTATTGTTAGTTTCCTCGAGTTCTGCAGTTCTCAAATTGAATGTTGTCAACTTAAAACAGGAAATTGAAGTTGGAAGTTGAGGTTGCAAATTGAGATTTGTTGATATTAATGAGAATTGATAATAAAAAATGAGATTGGAAATTGGCATTGAAAATTGGTATTAGAAATTGATATTGGGAATTTACATTGGAAAAGATTTGGAAATCGACAATGGGAATTGGATATGGATGAGATTAGAATTTGAAATTTGGACCTAAATTTGAAAACTGAATGTTGTCAACTTACAACGGGAATCAAAATTGGAAAATGAGATTGGAAATTGGCATTAGAAATCGACACTGGAAATTGAGATTGGAATTTGAAAATGGAAATTGGTATTGGAAATTGAAATTAAAAATTAATAACTGCAGAAAAATGGGAATACAACTGAAAATTAGAAATTGTAAAATCGATGACATAATTTGATTTCTGGACAAATTTGAATGTTGTCAACTTAACGGGAAATTGAAGTTGGAAGTTGAGGTTGCAAAGAGATTAATGACATTGGAAATTGGAATTGCAAATTTAGATTTACAATAATTGATCTTAAAAAATGAGATTGGAAATTGGCATTAGGAATCGACACTGGAAATTGAGATTGGAATTTGAAACTGGAAATTGGGATTGGAAATTGAAATTGGAAATTAATAACTACAGAAAAATGGAAATAAAAATGAAAATTAGATATTGTAAAATCGGTGACAGAATTTGATTTCTGAACTAATTTGAAAGTTTTCAACTTAACGGGAAATTGAAGTTGGAAGTTGAGGTTGCAAATTGAGAATAATGACATTGGAAATTGGAATTTAAAATTTAGATTTATAATAATTGGTCTTAAAAAATGAGATTGGAAATTGGCATTAGGAATCGACACTGGAAATTGAGATTGGAATTTGAAACTAGAAATTGGGATTGGAAATTGAAATTGAAATTTAATAACTGCAGAAAAATGGGAATAAAACTGAAAATTAGAAATTGTAAAATCAGTGACAGAATTTGATTTCTGGACTAATTTGAAAGTTGTCAACTTAACGGAAAATTGAAGTAGGAAGTTGAGGTTGCAAATTGAGAATAATGACATTGGAAATTGGAATTGAAAATTTAGATTTATAATAATTGATATTAAAAAACGAGATTGGAAATTGGCATTAGGAATCGACACTGAAAATTGAGATTGGAATTTGAAACTGGAAATTGGGATTGGAAATTGAAATTAGAAATTAATAACTGTAGAAAAATGGGAATAAAACTGAAAATTAGAAATTGTAACATCGATGACAGAATTTGATTTCTGGACTAATTTGAAAGTTGTCAACTTAACGGAAAATTGAAGTTGGAAGTTGAGGTTGCAAATTGAGAATAATGACATTGGAAATTGGAATTGAAAATTTAGATTTATAATAATTGGTCTTAAAAAATGAGATTGGAAATTGGCATTAGGAATCGACACTGGAAATTGAGATTGGAATTTGAAAGTGGAAATTGGAATTGGAAATTGAAATTGGAACTTAAGAACTGCAGAAAAATGGGAATAAAAATGAAAATTAGATATTGTAAAATCGATGACAGAATTTGATTTCTGGACAAATTTGAATGTTGTCAACTTAACGGAAAATTGAAGTTGGAAGTTGAGGTTGCAAATTGAGAATAATGACATTGGAAATTGGAATTGAAAATTTAGATTTATAATAATTGATATTAAAAAATGAGATTGGAAATTGGCATTAGGAATCGACACTGGAAATTGAGATTGGAATTTGAAACTGGAAATTGGAATTGAAAATTGAAATTGAAAATTAATAACTGCAGAAAAATGGGAATAAAACTGAAAATTAGAAATTGTAAAATCGATGACAGAATTTGATTTCTGGACTAATTTGAATGTTGTCAACTTGACGGAAAATTGAAGTTGGAAGTTGAGGTTGCAAATTGAGAATAATGACATTGGAAATTGGAATTGAAAATTTAGATTTATAATAATTGATATTAAAAAATGAGATTGGAAATTGGCATTAGGAATCGACACTGGAAAATGAGATTGGAATTTGAAACTGGAAATTGGGATTGGAAATTGAAATTGGAAATTAATAACTGCAGAAAAATGGGAATAAAACTGAAAATTAGAAATTGTAAAATCGATGACAGAATATGATTTCTGGACTAATTTGAAAGTTGTCAACTTAACGGAAAATTGAAGTAGGAAGTTGAGGTTGCAAATTGAGAATAATGACATTGGAAATTGGAATTGAAAATTTAGATTTATAATAATTGATATTAAAAAATTAGATTGGAAATTGGCATTAGGAATCGACACTGGAAATTGAGATTGGAATTTGAAACTAGAAATTGGGATTGGAAATTGAAATTGGAAATTAACAACTGCAGAAAAATGGGAATAAAAATGAAAATTAGATATTGTAAAATCGTTGACAGAATTTGATTTCTGGATAAATTTGAATGTTGTCAACTTAACGGAAAATTGAAGTTGGAAGTTGAGGTTGCAAATTGAGAATAATGACATTGGAAATTGGAATTGAAAATTTAGATTTATAATAATTGATATTAAAAAATGAGATTGGAAATTGGCATTAGGAATCGACACTGGAAATTGAGATTGGAATTTAAAACTGGAAATTGGAATTGGAAATTAATAACTGCAGAAAAATGGAAATAAAAATGAAAATTAGATATTGTAAAATCGGTGACAGAATTTGATTTCTGAACTAATTTGAAAGTTTTCAACTTATCGGGAAATTGAAGTTGGAAGTTGAGGTTGAAAATTGAGAATAATGACATTGGAAATTGGAATTGAAAATTTAGATTTATAATAATTGATCTTAAAAAATGAGATTAGAAATTGGCATTAGGAATCGACACTGGAAATTGAGATTGGAATTTGAAAGTGGAAATTGGAATTGGAAATCGAAATTGGAAATTAATAACTGTAGAAAAATGGGAATAAAACTGAAAATTAGAAATTGTAAAATCAGTGACAGAATTTGATTTCTGAACTAATTTGAAAGTTGTCAACTTAACGGAAAATTGAAGTTGGAAGTTGAGGTTTCAAATTGAGAATAATGACATTGGAAATTGGAATTGAAAATTTAGATTTATAATAATTGATATTAAAAAATGAGATTGGAAATTGGCATTAGAAATCGACACTGGAAATTGAGATTGGAATTTGAAAATGGAAATTGGTATTGGAAATTAAAATTAAAAATTAATAACTGCAGAAAAATGGGAATACAACTGAAAATTAGAAATTGTAAAATCGATGACATAATTTGATTTCTGGACAAATTTGAATGTTGTCAACTTAACGGGAAATTGAAGTTGAAAGTTGAGGTTGCAAATTGAGAATAATGACATTGGAAATTGGAATTGAAAATTTAGATTGATAATAGTTGATATTAAAAAGTGAGATTGGAAATTGATTTTGGAAATGTACATTGGAAAAGATTTGGAAATCGACAATGGGAATTGGATATGGATCAGATTAGAATTTGAAATTTGGACCTCGGTGATAAAATATGCTTTTTGGATCTAGAAAACTGATGTTCTCAACTTACAACGTGAAATGGGAATTTGAAATTGGAAATCGAGATTTTGAATTGAGATTGGAAATTGATCTTGGACAATAAGATTGGAAATTGGGTTTGGAAATTGAAATTAACAACTGGAAGACAGAAATTGGAAATTGGAGGATTTGGATTTGTAAACTTGAAAATTAAAAATTGTAAGCTTGAAATCTGTACAAGAATGTGCTTTTTGAACATTTGGTTTGAAAAGCCGAATGTTGTCAACTTACAACGGGAATTAAAGTTGGAAGTTGAGATTGGACTGATATTAAAAAATGAGATTGGAAATTGGCATTAGGATTCGACACTGGAAATTGAGATTGGAATGTGAAACTGGAAATTGGGATTGGAAATTGAAATTGGAAATTAATAACTGCAGAAAAATGGGGAAAAAAAAAATAAAATTAGAAATTGTAAAATCGGTGACAGAAATCAAGGCACTTCTAAATTCAGTTCCGACGATGGAATTAACGGCTAAGAAACCTTCAATTATGATATTTTGCGTCTAAGGCCGAGAGGAATAGGCCGTTTTAACATCTAAATTATCTTTTCTTGCTGGTACCTTCGTCCACCGCATTAATTGCCTCCCGCAAAGCCTGACAGGTGACCCCTGGTGTACCGTGCCCCGGTTCAGCTACCCGTGGAGCATACCACGTTAAAAAACTGGCGCTCGATGCAATCGGACCGGAACAAGCGTCACACTAGGTGTTGTTTTGCTTAATTTATAACAGTAATATAGTAATAATAGTATGATTATTACACTATGAGGTTGATAAATGCAATTTGACAACAATGGGCAGACAACATTTTTCGAAATCAAATTCAGAATAAATTCATCTGACACTTTTGAGGATGGAATGAATATATTACTTAGATTGTGAGAATTTTTTTATGCACAAAAGCTTCATCCGTAGAGAATAATGTTGAAGAACGGCGTTCCATCTCGAGTGTCTTGTGAATGATTTACTAATTACCAGAAATTTCAGAACACTTCTCCTCACAGTTTGGTGCCATTGTTTGTCCACAACTTGAGATTCGTGTCTACAAATCTGTGTTGTGTGCACGGGGGACGTGTGGGCGGTACGACAACAGTCCTTTATTAAACAAGAAAAATCCTCAGCGTGCTCCACGAGTCCGTCTCGCGAACGAAATTAGAAAATTTCTCCGTACAATATTGCCGTAATATACGGGATATTACATTTCTTTTGAGCCATCCAAATACGAAAACAATCAATTTTAATATCGCCGTCTCAGCTAAACAAAATTACATTCTTCAACTCGTAACGATTATAAATGGAAAAAATATCGGAGGATATGTTGCAAGTCACCAAGTCGCCATCGGAATGCGCCACTTAATTAAAATTTCTTCGCGTCGAGGGAGGCGTCGCGGTTTTCGACAGGATTTTTTCTTCTCTCCGGACTATTATTACTGCAAACATGCGCTCCGGTATTTAAATTATTTCGGTGCCGCGCTCCCGGCTCCGAGAAGCACCTCGTCGTTTAACGAAGCCAGTTACGCGTACATTCTAACACCAAACAAAAAATAAGGGATGAAAAAACGACAACAATTAGTGCGGCGGGCCACCAATGTTCATTTGACGAGATTTTCACGTTTTTTTGCGGAGGTGGGGATCGAAACGAACAATACTAATAACGGCGGAGAGTAATCGGCTTAAATGGAATTTGAAGGGAAGTTTAACAACGTTGGGTAAATTTATGAGTTTTTACACACAGTTTAGGAGTTGCGATAATGTTGGTGATGAAACTTTGTTTTTGATAACTGTTTTATTATTCGTCTTTCCACAATTCAGACAGGATTGATGGCGAACTTTAAAACAGTCACAAATAAATGTAACACTTTTCATTACAATTTTCATAATTCCAACCAAGAGTTCATTGTAGAAACATCTAGGTGATCTGTTAATAGGCAATTATAATAAAACCGTCTAAGTAATAGTTACGTCTTACACGTTGAATTTAATGGTTTTGCAAAATTGGGTATTGCATACTTACCCGCTCTAGTATACACTTATCCAAGGTAAAATTGGATGTTGCCAAGGATAAGGTTATTCACTACACACAGGTGATGGCATCGTCGGCGATTTTGAAAAGCTACCTGTAAAGCTTCCAGCAGATTCCAGCAAAATATTTATAAAGAAATTGTATTACTTCAAGCAACGTGAAAGGTCCAAGGAGCTAGCTGAGAGTCCGGATTTTGCAGAGGGAGTAGCTTCTTTCTGGAGCCAATTCGTAAGCGGTTACAACAGGAGGGTTTTTCTGAAATATTTTTTGGTTTTAATTTTATCCTCCTGAGGTTCCCGAAAAAATTCGTTGTTCGACCAAATTTCACTATTCACTATTAGAGTACTGAGAAATTTATATTAATTTTTTAGAATTGTTCATAAGCGGATTTTGAAAAAAACATTTGCCCATTGAAATGGGCTTCGGATCTTTGTCAAACAAAAAAAAATAAAAATAAACATAACAGAACAGCTACGTTTATTTAATCAAACCGTTGAAGTATATTTATTTTTTATTATTGGAATATCGAAATCCGGATCAGAATCCGAAGACGATGAAGAGGATCCATCAGAGTCTTGCTCCTCAGTTTGCCTTTCAGCAAAGTTCCCATAGTGTGCTGTAAAATTTAAAAAAAAATCCGCGTCGTTATTTTCGCAACGATCATCATGATCATCAAAACCTTCAATATCTGGTGCTTCTAAACGTTCCAATAGCTTTTCGTCATCTTCTCTAGGTCTCAGATAGATTTTTTTTACCAAAGATAAAAGGTAAACTTACCATCAAACGTTACACCGATAGGTGGCTCGCCAGACGTGCCCATTTCACGTAATGCAACACAATTTTTTAAAGATTTTCTTCAACAATTTTCACAGTTTCTGCAATAATTCCCTATAGGCTTCAGGACGTTATTATCTGTTCAAATCTGACATTGCAATGATGAAAACAGCTCCGAAATTAGACAACTCACACCCTCAGAGGCCGACTGATTTTTTTTGCAGATTTTCTTCAAGTGGCGCATCCACCATTTTTCACACATTCTACAATAATTCCCTATAAGCTTCAGGGCGTTATTATCTGTTCAAATCTGACATTGTAATGATGAAAACAGCTCCGAAATTAAACAAATTACACCCTCAAAGGGAGACTGAATTTTTTACAGATTTTCTTCAAGTGGCGTATCCACAATTTTTCACACTATCTACAATAATTTTCTATAGACTTCAGGGCGTTATTATCTGTTCAAATCTCACATTGTAATGACGAAAACAGCTCAGAAATTAGACAAATCACACCCACAAAGGCCGACTTAATTTTTTACAGATTTTCTTCAAGTGGCGCAACCACCATTTTTCACACTTTTCTACAATAATTCCCTGTAAGCTTCAGGGCGTTATTATCTGTTCAAATCTGACATTGCAATGATGAAAACAGCTCCGAAATTAGACAAATCACACCCTCAGAGGCCGACTGAATTTTTTTGCAGATTTTCTTCAAGTGGCGCATCCACCATTTTTCACACATTCTACAATAATTCCATATAGTCTTCAGGGCGTTATTATCTGTTCAAATCTGACATTGTAATGATGAAAACAGCTCCGAAATTAGACAAATCACACCCTCAAAGACCGACTGAATTTTTTACAGAATTTGTGGCGCATCCACAATTTTTCACACTTTCTACAATAATTTTCTATAGACTTCAAGGAGCAATTATCTTTTCAAACGTGACATATTGTAATGATGAAAACAGCTCAGAAATTAGACAGATCACACCCACAAAGGCCGACTTAATTTTTTACAGATTTTATTCAAGTGGCGCATCCACCATTTTTCACACTTTCTACAATAATTCTGTGTAAGCTTCAAGGCGTTATTATCTGTTCAAATCTGACATTGTAATGATGAAAACACCTTACAAATTAGACCCTCAAAAATGGCGACTAAATTTTTTACAGATTTTCTTCAATTGGCGCATCCATCATTTTTTATAGTTTTTACAATAATTCCCTATAGGCTTCAGGGAATTATTTTCTGTTCAAATCTGACATTGTAATGATGAAAACAGCTCCGAAATTAAACGAATTACACCCTCAAAGGGAGACTGAATTTTTTACAGATTTTATTCAAGTGGCGCATCCACCATTTTTCACACTTTTCTACAATAATTCCCTGTAAGCTTCAGGGCGTTATTATCTGTTCAAATCTGACATTGCAATGATGAAAACAGCTCCGAAATTAGACAAATCACACCCTCAGAGGCCGACTTAGTTTTTTACAGATTTTATTCAAGTGGCGCATCCACCATTTTTCACACTTTCTACAATAATTCCCTATAAGCTTCAGGGCGTTATTATCTGTTCAAATGTGACATTGTGATGATAAAACAGCTCCGAAATTAAACAAATTACATTCTCAATGGCCGACTGAATTTTGTACAAATTTTTATCAAATGGGGCATCCACCATTTTTCCCACTTTCTACAATAATTCTCTGTAAGCTTCAGAGCGTTATTATCTTGTCAAATCTGACATTGTAATGATGAAAACAGCTCCGAAATTAAACAAATCACACCCACAAAGGCCGACTTAATTTTTTACAGATTTTATTTAAGTGGCGCATCCACCATTTTTCACACTTTCTAGAATAATTCGCTATAAGCCTTAGGGCGTTATTATCTGTTCAAATCTGACATTGTAATGATGAAAACAGCTCCGAAATTAAACAAATTACACCCTCAAAGGAAGACAAAATTTTGTACAGATTTTCTTCAAGTGGCGCATCCACCATTCTTCACACTTTTCTACAATAATTCTCTATAGGCTTTAAGGCGTTATTATCTGTTCAAATCTGACATTGTAATGATGAAAACAGCTCCGAAATTAGACAAATTACACCCTCAAAGGAAGACTGAATTTTTTACAGATTTTCTTCAAGTGGCGCATCCAACATTTTTCACACTTCTCTACAATAATTCCCTCTAAGCTTCAGGGCGCTATTATCTGTTCAAATCTGACATTGTAATGATGAAAACAGCTCCGAAATTAAACAAATTACACCCTCAAAGGAAGACTGAATTTTTTACAGATTTTATTCAAGTGGCGCATCCACCATTTTTCACACTTTCTACAATAATTCCCTATAAGCTTCAGGGCGTTATTATCTGTTCAAATGTGACATTGTGATGATAAAACAGCTCCGAAATTAAACAAATTACATTCTCAATGGCCGACTGAATTTTTTACAAATTTTTATCAAATGGGGCATCCACCATTTTTCCCACTTTCTACAATAATTCTCTGTAAGCTTCAGAGCGTTATTATCTTGTCAAATCTGACATTGTAATGATGAAAACAGCTCCGAAAATAAACAAATCACACCCACAAAGGCCGTCTTAATTTTTTACAGATTTTATTTAAGTGGCGCATCCACCATTTTTCACACTTTCTAGAATAATTCGCTATAAGCTTCAGGGCGTTATTATCTGTTCAAATCTGACATTGTAATGATGAAAACAGCTCCGAAATTAGACAAATTACACCCTCAAAGGAAGACTGAATTTTTTACAGATTTTCTTCAAGTGGCGCATCCACCATTTTTCACACTTCTCTACAATAATTCCCTCTAAGCTTCAGGGCGCTATTATCTGTTCAAATCTGACATTGTAATGATGAAAACAGCTCCGAAATTAAACAAATTACACCCTCAAAGGAAGACTGAATTTTTTACAGATTTTCTTCAAGTGGCGCATCCATCATTTTCCACACTTTTCTACAATAATTCCCTATAAGCTTCAGGGCGTTATTATCTGTTCAAATCTGACATTGTAATGACGAAAACAGCTCCGAAATTAGACAAATTACACCCTCAAAGGGAGACTGAATTTTTTACAGATTTTTTTCAAGTGGCGCATCCATCATTTTCCACACTTTTCTACAATAACTCCCTATAGGCTTCAAGGCGTTATTATCTGTTCAAATCTGACATTGTAATGACGAAAACAGCTCCGAAATTAAACAAATTACACCCTCAAAGGAAGACTGAATTTTTTACAGATTTTCTTCAAGTGGCGCATCCATCATTTTCCACACTTTTCTACAATAACTCCCTATAAGCTTCAGGGCGTTATTATCTGTTCAAATCTGACATTGTAATGATGAAAACAGCTCCGAAATTAAACAAATTACACCCTCAAAGGAAGACTGAATTTTTTACAGATTTTCTTCAAGTGGCGCATCCATCATTTTCCACACTTTTCTACAATAACTCCCTATAAGCTTCAGGGCGTTATTATCTGTTCAAATCTGACATTGTAATGATGAAAACAGCTCCGAAATTAAACAAATTACACCCTCAAAGGAAGACTGAATTTTTTACAGATTTTCTTCAGTGGCGCATCCACCATTTTTTACACTTTTCTACAATAATTAACTATAAGCTTCAGGACGCTATTATCTGTTCAAATCTGACATTGTAATGATGAAAACAGCTCCGAAATTAAACAAATTACACCCTCAAAGGAAGACTGAATTTTTTACAGATTTTCTTCAGTGGCGCATCCATCATTTTCCACACTTTTCTACAATAACTCCCTATAAGCTTCAGGGCGTTATTATCTGTTCAAATCTGACATTGTAATGATGAAAACAGCTCCGAAATTAAACAAATTACACCCTCAAAGGAAGACTGAATTTTTTACAGATTTTCTTCAAGTGGCGCATCCATCATTTTCCACACTTTTCTACAATAACTCCCTATAAGCTTCAGGGCGTTATTATCTGTTCAAATCTGACATTGTAATGATGAAAACAGCTCCGAAATTAAACAAATTACACCCTCAAAGGAAGACTGAATTTTTTACAGATTTTCTTCAGTGGCGCATCCACCATTTTTTACACTTTTCTACAATAATTAACTATAAGCTTCAGGACGCTATTATCTGTTCAAATCTGACATTGTAATGATGAAAACAGCTCCGAAATTAAACAAATTACACCCTCAAAGGAAGACTGAATTTTTTACAGATTTTCTTCAGTGGCGCATCCACCATTTTCCACACTTTTCTACAATAATTCCCTATAAGCTTCAGGGCGTTATTATCTGTTCAAATCTGACATTGTAATGACGAAAACAGCTCCGAAATTAAACAAATTACACCCTCAAAGGAAGACTGAATTTTTTACAGATTTTCTTCAAGTGGCGCATCCATCATTTTCCACACTTTTCTACAATAACTCCCTATAAGCTTCAGGGCGTTATTATCTGTTCAAATCTGACATTGTAATGATGAAAACAGCTCCGAAATTAAACAAATTACACCCTCAAAGAAAGACTGAATTTTTTACAGATTTTCTTCAGTGGCGCATCCACCATTTTTTACACTTTTCTACAATAATTAACTATAAGCTTCAGGACGCTATTATCTGTTCAAATCTGACATTGTAATGATGAAAACAGCTCCGAAATTAAACAAATTACACCCTCAAAGGAAGACTGAATTTTTTACAGATTTTCTTCAGTGGCGCATCCACCATTTTCCACACTTTTCTACAATAATTCCCTATAAGCTTCAGGGCGTTATTATCTGTTCAAATCTGACATTGTAATGACGAAAACAGCTCCGAAATTAAACAAATTACACCCTCAAAGGAAGACTGAATTTTTTACAGATTTTCTTCAAGTGGCGCATCCATCATTTTCCACACTTTTCTACAATAACTCCCTATAAGCTTCAGGGCGTTATTATCTGTTCAAATCTGACATTGTAATGATGAAAACAGCTCCGAAATTAAACAAATTACACCCTCAAAGGCCGACTGAATTTTTTACAGATTTTCTTCAAGTGGCGCATCCACCATTTTTCACACTTTTCTACAATAGTTCCCTATAAGCTCCAGGACGTTATTATCTGTTCAAATCTGACATTGTAATAATGAAAACAGCTCCGAAATTAAACAAATTAGACCCTCAAAGGAAGACTGGATTTTTTACAGATTTTTTCAAGTGGCGCACCCACCATTTTTCACAATTTCTACAATAATTCCCTATAGGTTTCAGGGCGTTATTATGTGTTCAAATCTGACATTGTAACGATGAAAACAGCTCCGAAATTAAACAAATTACACCCTCAAAGGAAGATTGAATTTTTTACAGATTTTTTTCAAGTGGCGCATTCGCCATTTTTCACACTTTCTACTATAATTCCCTATAGGCTTCAGGGAGTCATAAACTGTTCAAATGTGACATTGTAATAATGACAACAGCTCCGTAATTAAATAAATCACACCTTCAAAGGCTGACTGAATTTTTTACAGATTTTCTTCAAGTGGCGCATCCACCATTTTTCACACTTTCTACAATAATTCCCTATAGACTTCAGGGCGCTATTATCTGTTCAAATCTGCCACTGTAATGATGAAAACGGCTCCGAAATTAGACGAATCACACCTTCAAAGGCCGACTGAATTTTTACAGATTTTCTTCAAGTGGCGCATCCACCATTTTTCTCACTTTCTACAATTTTTTCCTATAGGCTTCAGGGCGTTATTATCTGTTCAAATCCGACATTATAATGATGAAAACAGCACCGAAGTTAGACAAATTACACCCTTAAAGGAATACTGAATATTTTGCAGATTTTTTTCAAGTGGCGCATCCACCATTTTTCACACTTTTCTACAATAATTGTCTATAAACTTCATGGAGTAATTATCTTTCCATGTGTGACATTGTAATGATGAAAACAGCTTAGAAATTAGTCAAATCACATCCTCAGAGGCCGACTGGCTTTTTACAGATTTTCCATCAATTTTCAGTTCGAAGCTTCAATATTTTTGTCAAAATTAGAATTTTTGAATATTGTAAACCCAAGCTTCCACAAGAAGAAATTTTTTCTGTAAGTAAGTACGTTGTAAAAATCTAAAAACTACACAACGTATCGACTTATTTATCCGGTCCTTTTAGGTTTTCAAGTTCATGCAGTTTTTGAACTTTTTATTCTTTAAATTTGAGTGATTTTAGGTTAGACGGTAAGAGTTTTAATATCTCAGGTTTTCAAATTGCTTTACCTTCAATTTACTTATTAAGATTTTGGTCCTTCCAGGTCCCCAACGACTTTCAAGTTGTAACTTCATCAGGTTCTCAACTTGTTTCAGTTTTCAGTTCTCTGTCTTTTAGGTTTTCAGTTCCGCCTTTTTAAGGTTTCAGGTTTTGAGTCCTACTTTTTCAGAATTTTAAGTTCTTAAGTTTTCAGGTTTTCAGGATTTCCTTGATTGGATTTTGAACTGTCAATTCCTAATTTTTTTTATTTATTTACGTTTTGATTATTGTACGGAAGAATGCGTTAGGAAGTCTATCAAAAAGTTGAATTACTTTTTTTAGTTGTTAACTTCTCATAATATATTATACATATACCTATATAATATATGGTATAAAATGAGTCCTAAATTTCATAAACCGGCTGGATAATGCGGTACTGAGACATCGATACTTTCAACAAGACGTTCCTACAGTCCATACTTCCAATTCCTAATTACTGTAAACATTATTTATTACGTATTGTAGGTATTGTACGCGTAAAAAAAATTAACAATCATTCCATTGCAATTAACGTAATCGTTTAAGACATGCATGCTTTCTCCTTCACGTTCGCTCCCTCGGATTACAGATTATCCGTTTACCTGTGCTTAATTTCGAGCGGAACCTCCATCCGCGTCTTCGTCTCGGCGGCCCCATTCAATTTAGAAAAGTCTCTGGGTTAAATCCATCATTATATCAGAGCTGAGGGCGAAGATCCGGCTCGCACGCTTCCGAACAATAGACGTCAAGAGGCACGTACAAGACGAGGGCCCTAGGGCTCTGGGGATGTGTAGATTTACCGGCTCTTCGGAGGGTCGAGACGTCCGTTTCTTTCGAAGCGAATTTATTGCGGAAAAATGCTCGTCCTGAAAATCGTTCTTTTTTTGGTATTATCGGTGCTAATTAGTTTAATGTGTGTATTATCAAAATGGTCGCACTAAGACCTCAAGATCGTATAGTAGGGATCGTACCAATACCCAAGCTGCTTATATCTTGTCGTGCTTAGCAAGAACGCCGTTAATTAATTAATTCACCAGATTGGAACAACAAAGACCAGGCTGTAAATAACAATTAGAAGAAGAATAAAGAAGATATCAGAAACGCCTTTTTTTTTCAACCAGCACTAAATTCGGACAGTGTTATTGTTGTTATGAAGTACGAAATGGTACGAAAACATGAATTGAAGACGGTCCCAACACATCAGAAATTCCATGAGTTGTGCTGGTGGGTGAAACGGTGTCATCAAATAAAGAATTTCCGAAGCATAGAAGACATCACTAAAAACACTTACAAATTATGCTCTCTACATTTTCTTAATGAAACCTAGTGAGGCGTACCCTGATCCAATAACAGCTGCAAAAGAAGAGGTTTGTCTTTTGCTTTTGAAAAGCAAGAGTTAAAACTTCCACTTAACCGTATATAAAAGAGTTATTGCGCACATTTCGATACAAACTATATAATTATACCTCCTTAGTAATAAAATCATCCAGAATGTAATATATTTTTCGGTTTTTGAATAGTGGTTTATGGTAACAGTATTAACGAATGGCAGATGTTAAAATCACCCTGTGGATGCGTATCGCATTTATATCAAAGTTTTCGAGCCGCAAATTCATAACTACACATAAAGCATCCTCCTACGCTATCAAAACTCCAGAAAACGAGCGTGGCGAAACTTTTTAAAAAATGTGAAAACAGTATTAAAATGAAGTAGGGGATTGGGGGAGCCGTAGCCGTAGCGAAGAGGTTCTCGTATATACTTTGTCCTCCCGCTTTCCAATTACCGTGTATTCTTTAAAGTCGTGCCCTCGGCGGGCTTCGCAAACATCGCACACTTGACATGAAAACCGTCTTGTGT
This sequence comes from Diaperis boleti, assembly GCA_963583935.1. Lineage (NCBI taxonomy): Eukaryota > Metazoa > Arthropoda > Insecta > Coleoptera > Tenebrionidae > Diaperis > Diaperis boleti. The sequence goes on along the minus strand of OY757249.1, from coordinate 7,187,067 downwards.
GTGAGGCCGTGCCGTCCCCGCGCCGCCCCCCCGAATGTGGAGTGATGTCGGAGCTTGCGTCGCCCTGGCAACGCTTTTCCCTCCAGCTTAAAACCTTATTGGATATGTTGATCGTTTTATTTTATTTTTCCACTTTTTCCTTGCATTTACATTTTCTATCCGCCACCATTTTCCGATGCGCGGCCTCGTCTGGATATTGTATCGGATGTATAGAGGAGCGGCCGGCCTTCCCCACTCAATCAACTATTTTCACGTCAGATTTCTTTCGTGTCGAAGCAAATCCGATTTGCTTTTGGAAAATGCTCTCGGTACGTCGAATTAATGGGCGACCAATTTCGCTGCGCTAAAATCTAATAAGTTTTTTAAATGTCGGAAGCGGGGCGCTGGAACGCAATAAAAATACGCCGGGTTATTAATATTTGAGGAAGCGAGGCGAGAGAAGATTCGATTTGAGGAAAACGGACGATGTCTAAGTACATATAGTGGGGTGTTGGTTCAGAACCCACCTAAAGCTGTATGTTTCCTCCAATTTCTAAAATTAAAAGTCGCCTGATTGCAAACATCAAAAACGGTCGATCGCCGCTCTCGAATCCTCCAAGAATCAGGTACATCGATTAGACGACCACTTAAGAGAGATCATCAGCATGCAAATATCATTATCTACTTGAATACTCATTCAATTGTCGAAGATGAATACTGCGGAATAAAGGGGCTCAAATGGCCACAAACCCCGGTTGCCAGGGCAACGCGGCACTGCGAGAGGGGCTGTTCACCGGGAAAGGGTGCGAGCGGTGTGAGCCCGATCAATCTTGAAGCCTTTGTACGACTTCCATTGTGAAACATGTGAGTGGCGAGGTCAACACCACCTGCATCTTTCTTTATGGGACGACTAATTGCTGGCCGACGCCTCGATGCAACAAGAAGAATTTTTATGGTGGTAGGACCTATTTTATGTTAATCTTAATGGGTCGGCAATTAAGATAATATAGCTACCTACACTGGAGATACAGGACAGAAGTTTCGGGTCTTAGAGGTGTCGAGCGTGATGACCAAAAATGGGGTCCAATGCAAGAAGCTGCTCGACATGTGGGTAATAAATTTTTAATCAGGTTTTCAATTAGAAACGAGATTAAGCAGTGAATTATTGAAACAGTGTTTTATCCGTCCTGCTCTACCACAAATGTTGTTTGAAAGAGATTTTGTGTATTCTTCACCTACCAACATTAATACAGAAATTTAACAGTAATGTACGGCTATACAAGACAGCCTCGGACGACATCATAGAAGTTTTTCCGATTGCAATGGGGACGGACGACGAGACCAGCCCGTCAGCATCCATCAGGATGACACAGTGTCCAGTTTATACCCCTAATAGCCACAAATATTTTAAGTATATTTCAAAAAATATATTCTATAAATATTTTTAGTGAGAGGTTTTTGAATATACTGTTTATATTTTATTCAAACGTAGATAAAATATACATTTGAAATATTTTCTCTTTAACAAAAACTACTGTATAGTCATTCAGACGAATTCAATTTGCCTAGATGAAATAAAAAGATTTGGCAGCAGCTGAAATAATTTATTCAAAACGCATTAATCACATTGAAACTTTTACCTACTTACTTCGTGGTCGTAGTCAACACAATCACACACAATAGCGATGGTTGAATTTAGACTGTCTATTTCGGAATCTTGGGGCATTAAGTGTCGCCAGGCAGGTAATGGTTTATGACCCTTTGGGTTTCCCTAACTGACCGACAAACATTTTGCCCGCAGTCTTGTTTGTCTGAATCATATAAGTATACAAGAGAAGCAAAGCTCGAACCAGCAAAACGAAAGCACATGGGAGAAATAAAGACTGATAGATCCAGAAACCAAGTAACGGGGTGGGGGTTAATCCCTAGATCTACTGAATCGATGGCAATGAAATTTTGCACACTTTCTTATTTTATCACGTAGGCGCTCACTATGAAACGAAATTCCATTCCGCATCTTTTTAGGGGGGGGGGGGGTTATTCTCTGGATCCACTGAACCGATTAAAATGCAATTTTGTACACTTGCTCGCTAAGAAAGGGTTTTTCAAAATTCAATATTTCTATAACTCACGGTGCTCCAGCTATCTCTCAAGCAACTTCAAACCCTTTCTCCTTCCTTCTTACCCAACTTCATATTTCTTGTTAACCTTCATATCGATTTATTTATTTCTTACAAATCTTTGTATCCCACGAAAGGATCGGACGAAATGACCTGGTATTGTGGCCCCTACGTTTTCCAGATTTAAATACATGTTTTTCGTATGGCCCGTTTGTTTATGCGACTCCCATCAACACCGTGAAACAATTACGCGAAAGAGGGAAGTGGAGTATACAGTGCAACCCATTAGCGAAATGCACGACATGTTCAACAATTGAAAGCAAGAGTCCTTTTTGTCAGTCGGAAAAGGTTACTCATTAAAAACCGAGATGTTTACAATAGTTCCTATCGTAATTAGTAAGTTTTTTGCCCAAAATAAATCCAGCGTCTATCAAATTGTTTTGAGTGCATCACTGGTTGTCATTAATTTTTTAACTTTACATTAAGCGTTTTTTAGTACAGTCAAAACGCCATCAAATCGCATCTAAAGAGAGCAGGGGGTCATTGAAAATCTCACGCCAACTTTTTATTTAAAAAAAATACACATTATTATTTCATAAAAAAAAAACATTAAACCTATTATTTTACTTTTTTAAGGTTTTATATTTATGTCCGCACACATATAGACAGTATTAAATATTTTCTATGTATGGGATTCCCCGAATTGAGACAATTGCCGCACAATTTATTTACCACTCTTTTCGTGGAAATCCCCGCCAGTTTGAAAGAGTCGTTTAACGAACAAAACAGAACGGTAGTCTATTTTTATTGTTATTATTCTTCCCTCATCAAAGTTTGACTTTAAGCAAGACAGAAGGAACATAAAATCTTGTATGAAACTCGGCTGTAATGAAAAATTATTGACTCGTCTTGTTTATGCATTGTAGAAAATTTCGTTATTCATTTTATTACGAGTTAGAATATATGAGCGAGCGAAGTGATCTGGTATTCATGAACAATGGGAATCAGTAAATTACATAATCAATCCAGTTGCATACAAGATTTTGTGTTTATGAATAGTAGCTCGCTTCGCTCGCTCATATATTACAAAATAATTAAATTTTTTTATTGTAAAAGAATGTATCCTTTTTAATTTTGGAACTCAAAGTTGGCATTTGAAAATGCAAAAATATCAAATTAAGTTAGGAAATTTTTGAATATAAAATTTTTGAATTTATAGAATTTTGGAAAAAGTGATCGAAATTAGAACAAAAATAACACCAAAAAATGACTACAGTATTGGTAAATAAGCAACGAAATGAAAAATTACGAAAGTCTTCAAAGTTTGACTCCAAACAGCACAAAAGGAACATAAAATCTTGTATGAAACTCGGCTGTAATGGGAAATTATTGACTCGTCTTGTTTATGCATTGTAGAAAACTATTTCGTTATTCATTTTGTTACGAGTTAGGATATATGAGCGAGCGAAGCGAGCTGGTATTCATGAACAATGGGAATCAGTAAATTACACAATCAATCCAGTTGCATACAAGATTTTGTGTTTATGTATAGTAGCTCGCTTCGCTCGCTCATATATTACAAAATGATTACATTTTTTTATTGTAAAAGATTGTATCCTTTTTAATTTTGGAACTCAAAGTTATCATTTGAAAATGCAAAATTATCGAATTAAGGTAGCAAATTTTTGAATATAAAATTTTGAATTCATAGAATTTTGGAAAAAGTGATCAAAAATAACACCAAACAATTACTACAGTATTGGTAAATAAGCAACGAAATGAAAAATTACGAATGTCTTCAAAGTTTGACTCCAAACAGCACAAAAGGAAGATAAAATCTTGTATGAAACTCGGCTGTAATGGGAAATTATTGACTCGTCTTGTTTATGCATTGTAGAAAACTATTTCGTTATTCATTTTGTTACGAGTTAGAATATATGAGCGAGCGAAGCGAGCTGGTATTCATCAACAATGGGAATCAGTAAATTACATAATCAATCCAGTTGCATACAAGATTTTGTGTTTATGAATACTAGCTCGCTTTGGTCGCTCATATTAAAAAAAAATATTGTAAAGAATGTATCCTTTTTAATTTTGGAACTCAAAGTTATCATTTGAAAATGCAAAAATATCAAATTAAGGTAGCAAATTTTTGAATATAAAATTTTGAATTCATAGAATTTTGGAAAAAGTGATCAAAATGTGAACAAAAATAACACCAAACAATGACTACAATATTGGTCAATAAGCAACGAAATGAAAAATTACGAAAGTCTTCAAAGTTTGACTCCAAAAAAATTGGGATTGGTGTATCGAAATTAGAAAATTTTGATATAAAAATTTTGAATTCGTAGAACGCTTAGGTATTTAGTGGTATTTAGCAAAATACATGAACATACATGAAAATTAATTATTTAAAAATTGTTAGGGATAAATCTCACGTGAGGGAGGAGGGGGTTTTCACCAAATCTCATCAAGAGGGAGGGAGGGGTCCAAATTAACAGAAAAAAATGAAAAAATAGAAATAAAATGTGAAAAGAAAAGAACTGTATTTAAAATATAGACTATCCCAAAAACGAGACCAAGGATTCAGTAAGAGCAGGGAAGACACCATAAATGAATAAAATATAAACAGAATTTTACTATGAAGCCATAATATCAAATACAGGGTCTTCATAAACGATTGTTACATAATGTTGCCTCTGCAAAACAAAATTAAAGAGATATAGTGTCAGATCTAGATACCTTACCACATAACTACATTGATCCAAATTTCACGAATCAAAGGGGTGGACCAGGGCAAAGAAGCTGAGAAACAATCAAACAACACAAAAGTGGTCGCAGAAAAAAAATCAAGCTGTATTTCAAAACACAGCAGGCACAGGAAGAACAAATGCTTCAGTGTTGTTTAACATTTCGGAATATGGTGATACTGTCCCTTTCATTTTACTCCACGATAAACATTTTTGGGATGTTTGGATGCCTATCCAAATATTGGTTATGCAGTCTTACAACAAAATATTGAAGAAACAAATGCGTAATATAATAAGGATAAAATTTTAAGAATTATTTAAGAGCGGCAAAAATAGAAAAATTTTTTGGTCGGTTGTTGGAGTGGTCTTATTGGTTTTCTCAAACACTGCCAACCCATGAATATCAATTTGTACGTTTCAGTTTGACATCAATTCAATATTTGTGAAACTTTTGGTTTGTGTTCCAATGCGGATAGATATTTAGATCTTCATCTACCTAACTACCTCTCATATAATTCGACGTTAACTTTCTGATACTGTTTATTTAAGTGGTAATAAATTTTATACTTAGTTCCAGCTATGCCTTTAAGGAAACAAGAAACGTATTCTTGACAACAACAGGAAATGTCTATTAGCATATATATTTCACTTGTTTTCAGCGTTGGCTTAACTAGCTGTAGGAAGGCTATCTTAAACGTTCTAGTGGTAGAGATTATACTGAATTAGCAATATAAATAAAACGTTTGTTGTCTCCTGCATGTGATAAATTGATGTAATATATTGGTGGTTAATTAGACCTCTTGGCAGATATAATTTTGTTGCATTGCTTCTTTTGGAAGGTTGGATCAGTCGCTGAAGAAATGGAACCTATAAAATACACCCCTAGAAGTAAAACTTTTGAGTAACGAATCTCACATTCCAGGATGATAACCTTATATGAGACACCCTGTATAGACTACTGGTGGAACTAAAATGCCAACATGTTAAAATCGTTTCAACAGGCGCTCCAACAGGAAAGTTCGCGTCAAGATGAAGGAATAATAATTGTTATTGCACTTCAGTCGAGTCTTTGAAAGTCAGTCAAAAACCAAAAATTTGGCAGTAGTTCGTAAGCATTCTCATAAATTTAACAATAGAATTTTTTCTAAATTTAAAGAAATTCCTTCTACGGCTGATAAATAATTTACGTCACATCGTGGTGCAATTACTGATTTATCGCAGTAACCGACTGTTGCATTCTCCTTGCATATCTCTGAATATTTCGCTCAATTAGTAGCTGCTCTGACAGATAAAGACATAATTAGCGGTGTTATGCGGTTAATAAGTAATTAATTTAAATACAAAGACAATTTCCCAGTCAAATTATTATACTGGCATTTAGAAAAAAAAACTTAATCTAAGACACCAGTGGGTAATCCTTTTCTCATCTAACAACTTTAAATAACATGCAGACATATTATTCTGTCCCATGTGATGCAAAAATACATAAAACGCTCGCAGTTGACCTCAAAAAATTAATTACCGGTTCCCGTAAAATTTCCTACAATATATCATTACAGTCCTCCAGCTGCAGGTGTGTCGAATTAAAGGATTAACCTGTCGGTACACTTAGCAAATTAAAACCGAGAGCAAAAATACGGCACAGGTCCCTCTGGGCGCTCGTGTTAGTTGCCGTTTTCGAGCGCAACTTGTATCAAAATAACAGAAGCTAACCAGCTGAAGTTGCGCTAATTAAAAGTTAAAAATGACATCAACGACACGCCGCACCTGTCATACGGAATGAGTTATGGTCGGCGTCATCTTCGCGGAGCACCGCCGACGAAAAATAATTATTAATTGGTCGTTAGGGACGGAGAAAACGAAAGGTTACGACGGGGTTACGTCAATCTTTCTGACGTTCGAGAAGAAGAAAAAATTGAGAAGATGATATATGTTTGGTGGAGGTTATTTTGAAATGTATCTGGTTAGGTGTCGTGCCAACGAAGAGGTTTTTTGGCACTACAGAATGTCTTACAGCTTGTACTGTTTTTTTACTACTAATGAGTTTTTTATTGTCTTGCAGGTCTGAGAATTCGGTTTCCAACCCAAGATTTCCACAAGATTCAAAATTCCAATTTTCCAAGATTCCAAGTTACAAAATATAATAAGATCCCAGATCACCAGTGACCAAGATTGCAATTGCTAAGATCCCAAATTTCCAAGACATTACAAATTCGAAGGCGCCAAGGTTCAAAATTCCAATGTCCGAAGTTTCAAGGTTTCAAATGCCACAATTGCAATTTTCAACATTACAGATTTCCAAGATAACAATTTTCAAGATTGAAAGTTTCAAAAAACCTTCAAAATTCCAAAATGCAAAAATTCTAAGATGAAATGTTTGAAGAAATACTTGAAGAGTCTGGGAAGATTTCAAATAATAATATGAAGGGACTGGAATCCAATTGAAACGACTTGCAATGACTTGGAAGAGGCGAATTGAAAAGATTTAGAGCGAATTGAATGAAACGACATAAAATGTTTGGAAGAGACTTGGGGCGACTTGTTTTGAAGTTTTGAAAAGAATTGAAGAGACTTGAAAAGACTTGAAATGACCTAGGAAGATTTGATATATCTTGAAGGGATTGGAAGCGACTTGAAAAGTCTGGAAAATACTTGAAGAGTCTTGGAGCTATCTGGGAACACTGCAAATAATATCTTGAAAGGACTGGAAGCTTGACTTGAAATACCTTGAAGCGACTTGAAAGGATTTGAAATATCTTGAAAAGACTTGAAGCAAATTGAAAATACTTGAGATGTTTTGAAGGGACTTGAGGTGACTTGAAATGTTTTGAAGGGACTTGAAGCGACTTCAGAAGTCTTGAAATGTCTTGAAGAGTTTTGAACCGACCTGGGAAGACCTGAAATATTTTAAAAGGACGGGAAGCTACTTGAAAACACTTGAAATGTCCTTTAGCGACTTGAAAAAAGATGAAGTGGCTTGAAAAAACTTGAAATGACTGGAAAGAACTTGAAATGTTTTTAAGCGATTTTAAAGACTTGAAGCGAGTTGAAAAGACTTGAAATATTTTGAAGGGACTTGAAGAAACTTGAAGCGATTTAAATGTCTTGAAGCGACGTGTAATATATTGAAAGGACTTGAAGCGACTTGAAAAGATTTACAGCGAATTGAAACGACATGAAATGTTTTGAAGAGACTTTGTTCGACTTGAAAAATTGTGAAAGAACTTGAAGAGACTTGAAAAGACGTGAAATGTCTTGAAGCGAGCTGGAAAAATTTGAAATGTTTTGGATGGAATTGAAGCGACTTGAAAAGACTTGAAATGTTTTGAAGAGTCGTGAAGCGACCTGGGAAGATTTGATATATATCTGGAGTGAGATAGCAAAATCATTCTTTCGGAAATATATTTGCCTATAATAAGTAATAAAATCATTCTATAAACTCAAACTCAAAAAAGTGGATTTTTGGTTGTGTGTTTATTATTTATGATTTTCGGTTATGTTTCTAGTCACTGTGTTTGTTTATGCACAAGCTGGCACCAGAAATTCTCGCACATCAAAGAGCAAGAAAATGGAGCTTACAAGGGGGCTGCCAGCGCTGTCTGATGGTTTTAGAACGAAAATCTTTTGTGTGAGGCATTGAGTGATTGCCACTGACATGAGAGCAAAATAATAAATGACAGTTATAGCTTAATGACACTTTACCAGTCCAAGTTTTTAAAAACAAATTAAATATTTCATTGGACAGACTGAAATGCAGAAGAATAAAATAACTCCAAAAAAATCAAAGATCCTGAAGTGCTTTAAAGTGTTCTAAAGAATTCTTAAGGGTTCTAATTATTTTTAAGAACAATCAGTAATTCTGAGGGAGTTTGGAGTGGAAAACTGAGAAAAATATTTTCACAATACTTATACATATTGTCAATTATTGTTGTACTTGCATCTGAGAATTTTGGTCCCAATATTTTCAAATCAGCGTTCCTCCAAATCAGCAATTAACCCATCTTAGAAGCTCCTCGGCCCCCGCAGCCGACCCCCATCCCCCGTGCCCTAGCTTATCGAAGAAGTAAGCATGGCGGCTTCGTCTTTCCTTTCGCAGTCTATAAATTACCACTTTCCCAAAGGCTAAATCAATTTCGAGCCGGAGATGGCAATTCCATTGGCGGATTCCGAGCACAAAGCGTCCATCTTTTCCCCGTATAAATGAAAGAAAATGCAATAAAATCTGTCTGGTCGGTGACGTATGCGACACACGAGAGCCGGTTAGATTGGATCCTTTCCTCGCATTTCCCAGGACTGGAATCAATCAGAGCGAGCCTGGCAGGGCTGCCAACGGAAAGAAATACACGCGGAGACTTCAAATCTGATATGTGCGACGCGGCGGTCTCGGATTGGAGCTTTGATTGGATTCTGCTTTCCAATTTAATCAGTGCCGGATGGAAAGCCCAAAGAAACGAAAAAGTTGGCGACCCAATTCTTTGGATGAATGCTGTTTAGACGGAGTGCGTTCCAAGACGAGACCCCGAGAGGGTTTTAGCGTATTTGCAATTGTAATTGTAATTTTCTGGCGAACGCTCCGGGCGGATGCGACTTCTGGACGGATGAATGCCGGAATGCTACAGGTTCTTTGGGAGGCGAAGAATTAAAGCTCTTGCGGAGCAAATGAGAAAGGAGTTTGATTAAGTTGAAGCTGGCAGAGTGGGAAAAGGCGACGAGACAAACTTGGGAAACTGGACACCTTGTTGTAGTGGTAAAAAAGAAGAACCGGCCACAATTGAAAACACAAAAATGAACATGAAATTTACTGGACCAAGTGAAAAAAAGAATAGGCGTGCCCAGACAACAAAATCTTTACGAACTAAAATTATGGAGTGTCATTCTGACGAGCAAAAGAGTGGGCAGATGCAAATGGAGACATACAAAAAAGGAACAGAAAAAACACCACTAAGTACAATACGCAAAAGAACATTCATAATTTTTCTTCTCTACAAACCCACGAACAAATTTACTCTCGTCTTGCAAAAGAGGACTCGCGTCGTCCTGCCGCATCCACCACAACCGTCGCTCTCCACTAGCACGGAAATAACTCTCTCTGTTGATTCGTTAGCGAGTCCAGAATTAATTTCTTAGCTTCCCCGACCTGGCGTCTTGTCTACATCTTGGTGGCGCAAGCGCTCGTTATGCCATTAGCCCCTCTCAACGTCAATTACAACTAATTGGATGCCCCAGCACTCGGTTACCGGGTCGATGAAAAACTTGGACAAGATCAGGGTTGATCCAAGTTCAACGTTCGCAGAGGGACCGGGAGCACCGATTGAACAATGCTTGCGGTGTTTGTCAGTGGTTGTCCACTCGTTTCGTTGAAGAAGACAGAAAGGGACCTGTGAATCATTGTTTTAGTTTCGATCTCAGACACACCCGTTATGCTGTTGCTATCATCTTGCCTCTGATATACCATAAGTTAATACGGAATATGTATATTAAAACAAACATTTATATAAAAAACTTATTAAAATTATAGAAGTAAAATAGAATTATATGGAAAGATAATAATATGAATGATTGTAAACTGAATGAGAAATAATACAAACAATACAAACAAGAAGGTATTTAGTAAATAAAAAATCAATGGTTCTTTTGTGCATCACATTTCGAAAGAAATATAAGACAAATACGATCTCTGCTTTCGTAAAAAAGTAATATTTTGTGGTGAAACCTGGATATTTTGTAAAGGCAATCTTAGGAAGTCGTTGGAAAATAACAAACACAAAATATAAGGTCATAGTAAATTATTCTTCTCTAATTTATTCAAAATTTTATTTAAAAGACGGATCCACCGTTTTAATTGCAATTTAAAAAAAAGTTATGCAAAGTATAAATTTCTTACTCTTCTTGAATAGAGAATTGAAAACTGTATTTAAAACCAAAACAACGGTTGGGGGTTGCCAATTTAAAAAATTGATAACGGTGTCAGTTCAAACACAGATGACGTCATCAAAAAGTTTTTATGCCAAAAGGTGCAAAAAGAGTACATAACTAAATTATGAAGAATTTTTATTGAAAGGCAAATTTATGGAATTCACTGAAGATAATGTAATTCCACTAATGAGACGACACATTTTTTTCGATGTTATGATGAAGTAATAGTTTTTTAGAGTTTTTGCTTAGGTCCGGCTTATCAGTAGGTAAACTCCATTAAAATTAAATCACTTGCGTCCCAGTCTTCGCGTCGTCGATTGCTCATATAAATTTGTGCACAGTGGGGACTTTATTTAAACTAATTCTTATTGTTTCAGTATAAATAATAATGTAGATTAAAGATATTAGCTGTTAAAAGTGAGTGAGTGGTGTTGCCTTATGCGGTTACAGAGGGTATACCGGGTTAAAGGGTAAGTTTTTGTTTATTGTTGCTAAATGTATTCAACTGTTGTTTGTTATTGTTGTTAAAAAACTCGTTATTTTTTTTTGCAGTGCACCATATGAAGATGGCTTCACAACCCGCTGCTGGATTAAAGGGTAATTGGTCTTATTTGTAAATATTTTGTGTTTTTTATCTATATTATGTTTTTATTGCAGTAGGTTCGTGTAAATAGATGATGGCAACGTTGGAGCTGCATCGGTGAGTTTGAACACATTTGTAATTTTTTTGTGGCGGAGTTAATTTGTGTAGAGTCAGGGGATTTGGATTTTTAAAGGGTAAGTATTCTATTATTCACGTGAATACAGTTTAAAAAAAAACTGATACATACATAAATTAAAATTTTTGATCGAAGTTAATAATTAATAAATATTTTTTTAAGCAGTAGGGGCCTGAATCCAATAAAGATGATGGCATCGCAGAAGACATGACCTTACAGCATTGTATCTGAACTATGATGGTAACTATTTTTTACCTCCTGGTGGTCCTTGTTGGGCAAAATCAATTTTGCTACATCAAAAAGTGTAAATGTTATTTGGATAATTTGATTTGTGATGTAGACCAAATGTCGTAATAATCAAAATAAATTGTTTTTGGCTAAATCGAGCAAACTAGTCCATAATAATGTCATTGTAACTAAACAAATAATTTTTAATGCGGCTCTCTTGCAGTCGACAAACTCGCTTTGTATATATCTCGGAAAGCAAATTGTTTACTTCTTTATTTTCTGTAAGTCACCCTATATGTAAGCATGTACAGGCCGCCCATTTTATCTCTTCACGCCTGAAGATTTAGAAGTAGGCAACATATTAAACATTTCATCAACAACAACGTTTTTTAAAGATTTACATTTTATATTTCATTAAAAGATTGCTTTTGATTAACGTTTTGAGTTTAATTTCAGACCCACGACTATGATTTTTAATTTAAAAAATAAATAGTGATTTGTAAAATGTTTAAATGGCACCCTGTATGTATGTCCGGTATAGACTCCTAAACGGCTCAACCAATTTTAAAGTTTTCAGGGTAAATGTAGAATAGTCTGGGGAATGTGCCTATTGTAACGGTCTGGTAGAAATTATTCTCATAAACTCAAAAGTTTTGAGGGAGTCCCCCGACCTACATCAGCGTTAGAGAACCCGAGTGAGAAACAACCTGCAACCTGTCTGAATGGACATTTTTATCACGCTGCTTAATTTTTCAAAATTAAATTAGATTATAATACTTGCATTTAAAGATAATATTTTGAAATTTTTTAGATACATACCAAAAAATACACGTGATGGACGACTCCTACAGTATGATATCTAAATTCTTCTCCAATTTATTCAAAATTTTATTTAGAATAAAAGAGCGATCCACTCTTTTTAAATAATTTCTATTATGTCTAACGACGCTGTCCGCACTCATTATTAATCCATTTTAAATTATCGTATATAAAAAAATACAAAATATATGGTCATACAAAGGTGTCTGAATTTTTCTCTGATTTATTCAAAGTCTTATTTAGAAGAGCGATCCACCCTTTTAAATAATTTCTAGCTGTCTAACGACGCTGTCCGCGTACATCATTGGCCTTTTTCAGATTATTACAAATCAAAATTAACTCAAATACTGTAACATTAGGATCTGAGAGTTTTTATTTCAGTTTGTTTAAATTTTACTTTTAAGAGCGCATCCACCGTTTTTAAACAATTTCCCTCTGTCTAACGACGCTGTCCGCGCTCATCATTAATCTATTATAAATTATTTTATATAAAAAATTACAAATAAATGCTTATACTAAGATATCTGAATTCTTCACTGATTTCTTAAAAATAATATTTAGTACAGCGATCCACTATTTTAAATAATTTCTATCTGTCTAACGACGCTGTCCGCGCTCATTGTTAATCTACTTTAAATTATGATTTATAAAAAAATACAAAATATATGGTCATACAAAGGTATCTGAATTTCTCTGATTTATTCAAAATTTTATTTAGAAGAAGGATCCAGTCTTTTAAATAATTTCTAGTTGTCTAACGACGCTGTCCGCGTACATTATTGTCCTATTTCAGATTATTACAAATCAAAAATAACTCAAATACTGTAACATTAGGATCTCTGAATGTTTATTTCAATTTGTTTAAATTTTACTTTTAAGAGCGCATCCACCAGTTTTTAAACAATTTCCCTCTGTCTAACGACGCTGTCCGCGCTCATTATTAATCTATTATAAATTATTTTATATAAAAAATTACAAATATATGGTCATACAAAGGTATCTGAATTTTTCTCTGATTTATTCAAAATTTTATTTAGATGAGGGATCCACCCTTTTAAATAATTTCTAGTTGTCTAACGACGCTGTCCGCGGACATCATTGGCCTATTTCAGATTATTACAAATCAAAAATATCTCAAATATTGTAACATAAGGATCTGTGAGTTTTTATTTCAGTTTGTTTAAATTTTACTTTTAAGAGCGCATCCACCATTTTTAAACAATTTCCCTCTGTCTAACGACGCTGCCCGCGCTCATCATTAATCTATTATAAATTATTTTATATAAAAAATTACAAATAAATGCTCATACTAAGGTATCTGAATTCTTCTCTGATTTCTTAAAAATAATATTTAGTACAGCGATCCACTATTTTAAATAATTTCTATCTGTCTAACGACGCTGTCCGCGCTCATTATTAATCTACTTTAAATTATGATTTATAAAAAAATACAAAATATATGGTCATACAAAGGTATCTGAATTTCTCTGATTTATTCCAAATTTTATTTAGAAGAAGGATCCAGTCATTTAAATAATTTCTAGTTGTCTAACGACGCTGTCCGCGTACATTATTGTCCTATTTCAGATTATTACAAATCAAAAATAACTCAAATACTGTAACATTAGGATCTCTGAATGTTTATTTCAATTTGTTTAAATTTTACTTTTAAGAGCGCATCCACCAGTTTTTAAACAATTTCCCTCTGTCTAACGACGCTGTCCGCGCTCATTATTAATCTATTATAAATTATTTTATATAGAAAATTACAAATATATGGTCATACAAAGGTATCTGAATTTTTCTCTGATTTATTCAAAATTTTATTTAGATGAGGGATCCACCCTTTTAAATAATTTCTAGTTGTCTAACGACGCTGTCCGCGTACATTATTGGCCTATTTCAGATTATTACAAATCAAAAATATCTCAAATATTGTATACATTAGTATCTCTGAGTTTTTATTTCAGTTTGTTTAAATTTTACTTTTAAGAGCGCAACCACCGTTTTTAAACAATTTCCCTCTTGTTATAAAAAATTACAAATAAATACTCATACTAAGGTATCTGAATTCTTCTCCGATTCCTTAAAAATAATATTTAGTTCAGCGATCCACTATTTTAAATAATTTCTATCTGTCTAACGACGCTGTCCGTGCTCATTATTAATCTATTTTAAATTATTCTATACAAAAAAATACAAAATATTTGGTCATACTAAGTTATCTGAATTCTTGTCCGATTTATTAAAAATAATATTTAGTACAGCGATCCATTATTTTAAATAATTTCTATCTGTCTAACGACGCTGTCCGCGTACATTATTGGCCTATTTCAAATTATTAGAAATCAAAAATTAATCAAATACTGTAACATTAGGATTTCTGAATGTTTAATTCAGTTTGTTTAAATTTTACTTTTAAGAGCGCAACCACCGTTTTTAAACAATTTCCCTCTGTCTAACGACGCTGTCCGCGCTCAATATTAATCTATTATAAATTATTTTATATAAAAAATTACAAATATATGCTCATACTAAGATATCTGAATTTTTCTCCGATTTATTAAAAATAATATTTAGGACAGCGATCCACTATTTTAAATAATTTCTATCTGTCTAACGACGCTGTCCGCGCTCATTATTAATCTATTATAAATTATTTTATATAAAAAATTACAAATATGTGGTCATACAAAGGTATCTGAATTTTTCTCTGATTTATTCAAAATTTTATTTAGAAGAGGGATCCAGCCTTTTAAATAATTTCTAGTTGTCTAACGACGCTGTCCGCGCTCATTATTAATCTATTATAAATTATTTTATATAAAAAATTACAAATATGTGGTCATACAAAGGTATCTGAATTTTTCTCTGAATTATTCAAAATTTTATTTAGATGAGGGATCCACCCTGTTAAATAATTTCTAGTTGTCTAACGACGCTGTCCGCGTACATCATTGGCCTTTTTCAGATTATTACAAATCAAAATTAACTCAAATACTGTAACATTAGGATCTGAGAGTTTTTATTTCAGTTTGTTTAAATTTTACTTTTAAGAGCGTATCCACCGTTTTTAAACAATTTCCCTCTGTCTAACGCCGCTGTCCGCGCTCATCATTAATCTGTTATAAATTATTTTATATAAAAAATTACAAATATATGCTCATACTAAGATACCTGAATTTTTCTCCGATTTATTAAAAATAATATTTAGTACAGCGATCCACTATTTTAAATAATTTCTATCTGTCTAACGACGCTGTCCGCGCTCATTATTAATCTATTTTAAATTATGATATATACAAAAATACAAAATATATGGTCATACAAAGGTATCTGAATTTTTCTCTGATTTATTCAAAATTTTATTTAGAAGAGGGATCCAGCCTTTTAAATAATTTCTAGTTGTCTAACGACGCTGTCCGCGTACATCATTGGCCTATTTCAGATTATTACAAATCAAAAATAACTCAAATACTGTAACATTAGGGTCTCTGAGTGTTTATTTTTTTCACGGTACTTGAGCAGAATTGTCTTGGGACACTTTTGATCTTCAAAAAGTGTGAAAAAATTATCAATTTTTTCAAACTTAAAACTACCTTGGGGTTAACAACCAGAGGATGTAGGTGTACACAAGGATGCAGCATAATTTACGTATCTAGGATTTTGTGGGCAATTAAGATAGGATAGGATAGGATGTACTAAATAAGTTGTAGGGATGTAGGACTTTTAATTACTTACATGTCTTGCTTGTAGGACCCAATTATACATCAACACTGGAAAATTTCAACTTTCGCCCTTTTCTAACTCACAGCCCCCTTTCTCCCACCGCATCCCAGGTCCGCCACCGCCGATGGGCGTCTTGCTCCCATCGCATTTATCGAATCCAGCCCGTTTCCGTCGACGTCTTCGTAATTGAGATGGAAATGTACGAATCGAAGGCGAAAGCTTCAGGAATATGATCGAGTGTATCCTCGGTGCACGGCGGCGGCGGCGGCGTCCTAAAATAATTTGCAGGCGTGTATCCAATCTACATTCCGTACATTTAAACCATCAATTATTCATTTGACTGTCAGTTTGGCATGTTGTTGGAACAAAACGAAACCTCCGGGGAAGTCGGGATGGAATAAATGAAGGAAAGCGATGCAGGACTCAACAAGTTTCGAGACGTGATTTCGAAGACTGACAAGCATTCGGGGGATGGGACAGAAATTGAGAGTCATTCTTTTTACTAGTTTCTGTCCTGTGCTGTTTTGTACTACTGCAATTATTACTAATATTATTGACATAAAAATCGATATGTAAAATATAGTGGGTCCAAACCGAAAACGGGAGCTTTAATAAAAACCCACCAACGCGAGGAAAACTGTGACATTTATCAATTTTTAAATGCTAATGTAGCCACACACTTACGTAACTCGCAATTATCGTTTATCTAAAACAATTACGTTTTTCATAATTGTATACTTCTATTATGCGATTGTGAGGCAGTATAATTTAACTACTATAATTAACTGAGTTAATAATGTGTATCATAAATAACTAAAATACGTATGTATAAATAATAGCATATTAATGTACCAGTTGTAGATAAAACAGTCATTTATTTTGTCATAAATATTTTGCGAGGACTTGCCCGTTTCTCTACTTCCGCGCTATTACTCAAATTGATATAAGTGTAAGGGTATAATTCTAACACGAGTCTTCCCTATTTTTTTGTAGGCACTCCCCTCCCGACACATCTCCAAGAAATTACCGGGACGGCTGGCGCGATTTATCCCAGTTCCTGTCCCACGAACCCACTTCACAGGTGGCCCCCGTTCGGAACACTTTCTTGCCGAGCACGCATCTGAATAATAACAGCAGCGCGGCCATAAATCAGCCCAAGAAGAATCGGAAAGGGATGTGCAGCCAACCCTTTAGCCCTTTATGCAAAACACGATGCATCCATCGATTGTTACCTCCACGCAAATATTTTTGATTTATTTGCATATACTCCGGTAGTTCCCAGTCCCATGCAGATTTTTCGGTGCCGTGATAGGCGGCGATCGGCCTCGAACTTAATCACCCCCTCCGGTCCTCACAATAAAATCAAATGGGTTTTATTACCCCCCGAGAGGACCTAATTCCACAAAGACATGCCACGCAAAAAACGGTAAGTAACCGGGGATGAAATCAACGGACTTCGCACTCGAGATGGGAAAGATCGGTTTTAATCAAGTGGAATTCCTCATGATTTACGGCGTTGCGTGAGGCTGCTCTAAACTCTCCCTAATGTATAATTATCATTAAAGCTCAGAGCGATTGATCAGTGCTCGGGGCCGAGACGCATAAATAAATTATTATTTGTTTTTAAACGCGAAGTGCAACCTGGGATGTGCCTAGTGTGAAGAAACACGCAATTTGGATTTTTTCGGTGCGAGCATCGAAAGGCTCCCGCTGTGAGAGATATTTCCACTTGCTGTAATTTATAGGTGATGATCAATAATTAGAAGAATCATGAAACTTGTTTTAAATTACAGAGATTGGGATTTTATATACGTTCACTTTGATCAGGTAATGCCGTTAATTTGAAGAACTACCACCTGCGTATAATGCCAGCTCCGGTTTTAACCAACAAAGTGATTTTTAATTGAAGTAGTTTAAAAAGGGTTTTGCTAGATGATATAGCCAAGCCTTCTGATCATACGTGATTAAGGAAATAAGTCGTCAATTTCTGAAAATTAATATGAGTGTATGCGTACGGATTATACTGTAGAAGTAATGAGAGCAACTAGAAAGGTGGTGTTTGTTCAGTTACAGCTTTTAACATTAGATGGTTCTTATTCCTTTTTACTTGGTTATCTCAGCAGACCTTCCACGGCTTAAGTACTACCTTTTAGTTTTTGCATGCATCCATGAGGTCCTAAACGGTTTGTGATATTTTGCAGATCTTTTTTGTTTGTACCACTTTCTGAGTTGTGATCTTAAAATTACATAGTTTTTAAAAAAAGTATCTTCGGTACGACTAAGACGCCTAGTCGTACCACCTAAGAAATCACATTAAAGAAATAAAAATTACAAAACAACTCAGTCTAAATCAACTTACATTCTAATTATTTTTGGAGTCATCAGTCTCAAGTTGACCTTAATTACACAGAAAATAAAATTACACTTTTCGAAACAAAATTTCTGGGCATTTATTCCATGTAAATTATAGAAAATTAGTGAGACTGGACACAGATGTCACAAATATATTTCCTTATTTGAAATTTTATAGAAGGAATGTGCCACAGGTACGACTTCAAAGTTTCAAACTAAAGTCTTAACATAGCCTCAAAATTTTCTACCGTTTGAGTGTGCCTAAATATTTGCCAGAAAACCATAGAGATAGACGGTAACAAAACTTGAAAATTCAAGCAATCTGAGCCCTGATGGAACTTGAGGAACCTACCTTTAAATTTGAAGAAACCTGGGACTCCAGATCTAATAAAGTATAAGCAGGAACCTAAGAGTCCCTCATCTGAAAAATCTAACTTGAGAAGTGGAGGAACCTGAGAATTTGAGCAACCTGAAAATTTTAAGAACCTAAAATCTGTGAAGCTCTCAGTTCATTGGGAACCCGAGAATTTGAACAACCCGAGATCCTGAAAATTTTGAGAATTTATGGAATCTGAAAGACAGAGGGACCTAAAAACCCGAGAAACCTAACTTGAGCACACGTGCAGCCTGAGAATTTGAAGAATCTGAAATTTAGGAAAACCGAGAACTTGAGGAACGTAAGATTTTGAAGATTTTAGAAACTTGAGAATTCAAGGAATCTGAGCCCTGATGGAACTTGAAGAACGTACCTTTAGAACTGAAGAAATCTGGGACTCCAGATCTAATAAAGTATAAGCAGGAACCTAAGAGTCCCTCATCTGAAAAATCTAACTTGAGAAGTGGAGGAACCTGAGAATTTGAGCAACCTGAAAATTTTAAGAACCTAAAATCTGTGAAGGTCTCAGTTCATTGGGAACCCGAGAATTTGAACAACCCGAGATCCTGAAAATTTTGAGAATTTATGGAATCTGAAAGACAGAGGGACCTAACAACCCGAGAAACCTAACTTGAGCACTCGTGCAGCCTGAGAATTTGAAGAATCTGAAATTTAGGAAAACTGAGAACTGAAGAATCTGAGCCCTGATGGAACTTGAGGAACCTACCTTTAGAAGTGAAGAAACCTGGGATTCCAGATCTAATAAAGTATAAGCAAGAACCTAAGAGTCCCTCATCTGAAAAATCTAACGTGAGAAGTGGAGGAACCTGGGAATTTGAGCAACCTGAATATTTTTTAAGAACCTAAAATCTGTGAAGGTCTGAGTTCATTGAGAACCTGAGAATTTGAAAAACCCGAGATCCCGAAGAATTTGAAAATTAATGGAATCTGAAATATAGAGGAACCTAAATACCTGAGGAACATAACTTGAGCACTTGTGCAGCCTGAGAATTTGAAGAATCTAAAATTTAGGAAAACCGAGAACTTGAGGAACCTGAGATTTTGAAGATTTTAGAAACTTGAGAATTCAAGGAATTTGAGCCCTGATGGAACTTGAGGAACCTACCTTTAGAACTGAAGAAACCTGGGACTCCAGATCTAATAAAGTATAAGCAGGAACCTATGAGTCCCTCATCTGAAAAATCTAACTTGAGAAGTGGAGGAACCTGAGAATTTGAGCAACCTGAAAATTTTAAGAACCTAAAATCTGTGAAGGTCTAAGTTCATTGGGAACCTGAGAATTTGAAGAACCCGAAATCCCGAAGAATTTGAAAATTTATGGAATCTGAAATATAGAGGAACCTAAAAACCTGAGAAACATAACTTGAGCACTTGTGCAGCCTGAGAATTTGAAAAATCTGAAATTTAGGAAAACTGAGAACTTGAGGAACCTAAGATTTAGAAGATTTTAGAAACTTGAGAATTCAAGGAATCTGAGCCCTGATGGAACTTCAGGAACCTACCTTTAGAATTAAAAAAACCTGGGGCTCCAGATCTAATAAAGTATAAGCAGGAACCTAAGAGTCCCTCATCTGAAAAATCTAACTTGAGAAGTGGAGGAACCAGAGAATTTGAGCAACCTGAAAATTTTAAGAACCTAAAATCTGTGAAGGTCTGAGTTCATTGGGAACCCAAGAATTTGAACAACCCGAGATCCTGAAAATTTTGAGAATTTATGGAATCTGAAAGACAGAGGAACCTAAAAACCTGTGAAACCTAACTTGAGCACTCGTGCAGCCTGAGAATTTGAAGAATCTGAAATTTAGGAAAACTGAGAACTGAAGAATCTGAGCCCTGATGGAACTTGAGGAACCTACCTTTAGAAGTGAAGAAACCTGGGATTCCAGATCTAATAAAGTATAAGCAAGAACCTAAGAGTCCCTCATCTGAAAAATCTAACGTGAGAAGTGGAGGAACCTGGGAATTTGAGCAACCTGAATATTTTTTAAGAACCTAAAATCTGTGAAGGTCTGAGTTCATTGAGAACCTGAGTATTTGAAAAACCCGAGATTCCGAAGAATTTGAAAATTAATGGAATCTGAAATATAGAGGAACCTAAATACCTGAGGAACATAACTTGAGCACTTGTGCAGCCTGAGAATTTGAAGAATCTGAAATTTAGGAAAACCGAGAACTTGAGGAACCTGAGATTTTGAAGATTTTAGAAACTTGAGAATTCAAGGAATTTGAGCCCTGATGGAACTTGAGGAACCTACCTTTAGAACTGAAGAAACCTGAGACTCCAGATCTAATAAAGTATAAGCAGGAACCTAAGAGTCCCTCATGTGAAAAATCTAACTTGAGAAGTGGAGAAACCTGAGAATTTGAGCAACCTGAAAATTTTAAGAACCTAAAATCTGTGAAGGTCTGAGTTCATTGGGAACCTGAGAATTTGAACAACCCGAGATCCTGAAAATTTTGAGAATTTATGGAATCTGAAAGACAGAGGAACCTAAAAACCTGTGAAACCTAACTTGAGCACTCGTGCAGCCTGAGAATTTGAAGAATCTGAAATTTAGGAAAACCGAGAACTTGAGAAACTTAAGATTTTGAAGATTTTAGAAACTTGAGAATTCAAGGAATCTGAGCCCTGATGGAACTTGAAGAACGTACCTTTAGAACTGAAGAAACCTGAGACTCCAGATCTAATAAGGTATAAGCAGGAACCTAAGAGTCCCTCATGTGAAAAATCTAACTTGAGAAGTGGAGGAACCTGAGAATTTGAGCAACCTGAAAATTTTAAGAACCTAAAATCTGTGAAGGTCTGAGTTCATTGGGAACCTGAGAATTTGAACAACCCGAGATCCTGAAAATTTTGAGAATTTATGGAATCTGAAAGACAGAGGAACCTAAAAACCTGTGAAACCTAACTTGAGCACTCGTGCAGCCTGAGAATTTGAAGAATCTGAAATTTAGGAAAACCGAGAACTTGAGAAACTTAAGATTTTGAAGATTTTAGAAACTTGAGAATTCAAGGAATCTGAGCCCTGATGGAACTTGAAGAACGTACCTTTAGAACTGAAGAAACCTGAGACTCCAGATCTAATAAAGTATAAGCAGGAACCTAAGAGTCCCTCATGTGAAAAATCTAACTTGAGAAGTGGAGGAACCTGAGAATTTGAGCAACCTGAAAATTTTAAGAACCTAAAATCTGTGAAGGTCTGAGTTCAGTGGGAACCTGAGAATTTGAACAACCCGAGATCCTGAAATTTTGAGAATTTATGGAATCTGAAAGACAGAGGAACCTAAAAACCTGTGAAACCTAACTTGAGCACTCGTGCAGCCTGAGAATTTGAAGAATCTGAAATTTAGGAAAACCGAGAACTTGAGGAACCTGAGATTTTGAAGATTTTAGAAACTTGAGAATTCAAGGAATCTGAGCCCTGATGGAACTTGAAGAACGTACCTTTAGAACTGAAGAAACCTGAGACTCCAGATCTAATAAAGTATAAGCAGGAACCTAAGAGTCCCTCATGTGAAAAATCTAACTTGAGAAGTGGAGGAACCTGAGAATTTGAGCAACCTGAAAATTTTAAGAACCTAAAATCTGTGAAGGTCTGAGTTCAGTGGGAACCTGAGAATTTGAACAACCCGAGATCCCGAAAATTTTGAGAATTTATGGAATCTGAAAGACAGAGGAACCTAAAAACCTGTGAAACCTAACTTGAGCACTCGTGCAGCCTGAGAATTTGAAGAATCTGAAATTTAGGAAAACCGAGAACTTGAGAAACTTAAGATTTTGAAGATTTTAGAAACTTGAGAATTCAAGGAATCTGAGCCCTGATGGAACTTGAAGAACGTACCTTTAGAACTGAAGAAACCTGAGACTCCAGATCTAATAAAGTATAAGCAGGAACCTAAGAGTCCCTCATGTGAAAAATCTAACTTGAGAAGTGGAGGAACCTGAGAATTTGAGCAACCCGAGATCCTGAAAATTTTGAGAATTTATGGAATCTGAAAGACAGAGGAACCTAAAAACCTGTGAAACCTAACTTGAGCACTCGTGCAGCCTGAGAATTTGAAGAATCTGAAATTTAGGAAAACCGAGAACTTGAGAAACTTAAGATTTTGAAGATTTTAGAAACTTGAGAATTCAAGGAATCTGAGCCCTGATGGAACTTAAAGAACGTACCTTTAGAACTGAAGAAACCTGGGACTCCAGATCTAATAAAGTATAAGCAGGAACCTAAGAGTCCCTCATGTGAAAAATCTAACTTGAGAAGTGGAGGAACCTGAGAATTTGAGCAACCTGAAAATTTTAAGAACCTAAAATCTGTGAAGGTCTGAGTTCATTGGGAACCTGAGAATTTGAACAACCCGAGATCCTGAAAATTTTGAGAATTTATGGAATCTGAAAGACAGAGGAACCTAAAAACCTGTGAAACCTAACTTGAGCACTCGTGCAGCCTGAGAATTTGAAGAATCTGAAATTTAGGAAAACCGAGAACTTGAGAAACTTAAGATTTTGAAGATTTTAGAAACTTGAGAATTCAAGGAATCTGAGCCCTGATGGAACTTGAAGAACGTACCTTTAGAACTGAAGAAACCTGAGACTCCAGATCTAATAAAGTATAAGCAGGAACCTAAGAGTCCCTCATGTGAAAAATCTAACTTGAGAAGTGGAGGAACCTGAGAATTTGAGCAACCTGAAAATTTTAAGAACCTAAAATCTATAAAGGTCTGAGTTCATTGAGAACCTGAGAATTTGAACAACCCGAGATCCTAAAAATTTTGAAAATTAATGGAATCTGAAATATAGAGGAACCTAAATACCTGAGGAACATAACTTGAGCACTTGTGCAGCCTGAGAATTTGAAGAATCTAAAATTTAGGAAAACCGAGAACTTGAGGAACCTGAGATTTTGAAGATTTTAGAAACTTGAGAATTCAAGGAATTTGAGCCCTGATGGAACTTGAGGAACCTACCTTTAGAACTGAAGAAACCTGGGACTCCAGATCTAATAAAGTATAAGCAGGAACCTATGAGTCCCTCATCTGAAAAATCTAACTTGAGAAGTGGAGGAACCTGAGAATTTGAGCAACCTGAAAATTTTAAGAACCTAAAATCTGTGAAGGTCTAAGTTCATTGGGAACCTGAGAATTTGAAGAACCCGAGATCCCGAAGAATTTGAAAATTTATGGAATCTGAAATATAGAGGAACCTAAAAACCTGAGAAACATAACTTGAGCACTTGTGCAGCCTGAGAATTTGAAGAATCTGAAATTTAGGAAAACCGAGAACTTGAGGAACCTAAGATTTAGAAGATTTTAGAAACTTGAGAATTCAAGGAATCTGAGCCCTGATGGAACTTCAGGAACCTACCTTTAGAATTAAAAAAACCTGGGGCTCCAGATCTAATAAAGTATAAGCAGGAACCTAAGAGTCCCTCATCTGAAAAATCTAACTTGAGAAGTGGAGGAACCAGAGAATTTGAGCAACCTGAAAATTTTAAGAACCTAAAATCTGTGAAGGTCTGAGTTCATTGGGAACCCGAGAATTTGAACAACCCGAGATCCTGAAAAATTTGAGAATTTATGGAATCTGAAAGACAGAGGAACCTAAAAACCTGTGAAACCTAACTTGAGCACTCGTGCAGCCTGAGAATTTGAAGAATCTGAAATTTAGGAAAACTGAGAACTGAAGAATCTGAGCCCTGATGGAACTTGAGGAACCTACCTTTAGAAGTGAAGAAACCTGGGATTCCAGATCTAATAAAGTATAAGCAAGAACCTAAGAGTCCCTCATCTGAAAAATCTAACGTGAGAAGTGGAGGAACCTGGGAATTTGAGCAACCTGAATATTTTTTAAGAACCTAAAATCTGTGAAGGTCTGAGTTCATTGAGAACCTGAGAATTTGAAAAACCCGAGATCCCGAAGAATTTGAAAATTAATGGAATCTGAAATATAGAGGAACCTAAATACCTGAGGAACATAACTTGAGCACTTGTGCAGCCTGAGAATTTGAAGAATCTGAAATTTAGGAAAACCGAGAACTTGAGGAACCTGAGATTTTGAAGATTTTAGAAACTTGAGAATTCAAGGAATTTGAGCCCTGATGGAACTTGAGGAACCTACCTTTAGAACTGAAGAAACCTGAGACTCCAGATCTAATAAAGTATAAGCAGGAACCTAAGAGTCCCTCATCTGAAAAATCTAACTTGAGAAGTGGAGGAACCTGAGAATTTGAGCAACCTGAAAATTTTAAGAACCTAAAATCTATAAAGGTCTGAGTTCATTGAGAACCTGAGAATTTGAACAACCCGAGATCCTAAAAATTTTGAGAATTTATGGAATCTGAAAGACAGAGGGACCTAAAAACCCGAGAAACCTAACTTGAGCACTCGTGCAGCCTGAGAATTTGAGGAATCTGAAATTTAGGAAAACCGAGAACTTGAGGAACCTAAGATTTTGAAGATTTTAGAAACTTGAGAATTTAAGGAATCTGAGCCCTGATGGAACTTGAAGAACGTACCTTTAGAACTGAAGAAACCTGGGACTCCAGATCTAATAAAGTATAAGCAGGAACCTATGAGTCCCTCATCTGAAAAATCTAACTTGAGAAGTGGAGGAACCTGAGAATTTGAGCAACCTGAAAATTTTAAGAACCTTAAATCTGTGAAGCTCTGAGTTCATTGGGAACCTGAGAATTTGAAGAACCCGAGATTTCAAAACAATTGAGAATTTATGGAATCTGAAAGACAGAGGGACCTAAAAACCTGAAAAATTTAAATTGAGCACTTATGCAACTTGAGAATTTAAAGAATCTGAAATCTAGGAAAACCGAGAACTTGACGAACCTAAGATTTTGAAGAATTCGAAATCTTGAAGCCCTGATATTTTACGACACCTGCTGGAACAACCAAAAAACATGAGATCTTGACAATTCTAACGTAAGAAACTGAAAATTTGAGAATTCAAGGAATCTGAGTGACGCCTGATGGAACTTGAGGAACCTACCTTTAAAACTGGAGAAACCTGGGATTCCAGATCTAATAAAGTATAAGCAGGAAACTAAGAGTGCCTCATCTGAAGAATCTAGCTGGATAAATGGAGGAATCTGAGAATTTGAGCAACCTGAAAGTCTTGGAAAACCTGAGAATTTGAAGAACCTGAGATTATTAAAGTTCTCAATTGTTTAAGAACCTAAGAACTTGAGGAATTGAAGAACCTGAGATCCTGAAGCATTTAGGGAATTTTTAACCCGGAGGGACGTAAAACCTGAGAAACTTAATAACTTGAAAAGTGAAGGAAGTTGAAAATTTGAAGAATCGGAAACTTTGGCAAACCTGAGAGCTTAGGGAAGCTGAGAACTTGAGAAATCTAAAGTGAAGATCTGACAATTTGAAGAACCTGAGATGCTGGAAATTTTGAGAATTTAGGGAATCTGAAATAGAGAGGAACCAAAAAACCAGAGAAACCTAACTTGAGAATTTGTGCAACCTGAAATCTAGGAAAACCAAAAACTTGAGGAACCTAAGATTTTGAGAATTGAAGAACCTGAAACCTTGGAAAACCTGAGAATTTGAAGAACCTGAAATTATTGAAGTTCTGAATTCTTTAGGAAGCTGAGAACTTGAGAAATATAATGTAAGGAACCTGAGGAAATGAAGACCCTGAAATCCTGAAGCATTTAGGGAATCTTTAACCCGAGGGAACGTAAAACCCTGAGAAACTTAACTTGAAAAGTGAACGAACTTGAGAGTTTTAAAAATCGGAAATTTTGGCAAACCTGAGACCTTAGAGAACCAGAGAACTTGAGAAACCAAAGTATTTGAAAACTTGAGAAATCTAACGTGAAGATCTGAAAATTTGAAGAACTTGAGATCCTGAAAATTTTGATAATGTAGGGAGTCTGAAACATGGAGAAACGTAAAAGTCTGATGAGACTTTGAGAAACCTGACTTGAGAACTGGAGGAAGCTGAGAATTTGATATTTTAGGGAACCTGAGAGCTTGAAGAACCTGAAGATTTGACCATTATAATGTGAGGAACCTGCGATCCTGGAAACTTAAGACACCCAATATCCGGAAGTCAAATCCTTCCAGTAACTGACAATTGAGATCCTTACTAGTAAATAACAAACTCGCAAGTAGACAGAAAAAAAATACCGAAGAAGCGTGTAGGTGTAGCTATCCTGAAGGTCGCTAGAAGTTTGCGGTCACGTCACCAAACTAATAAGAGAGCTAACACAACACTAGCAATCCTCTAGAAAAGACAATCGAGCTTCGAGCTTGGAGGTCAAGACCGGAAGGTGGCAAAGACATTCGATTAATTTTCTAATAAGTTGGGGTAACGTAGATTTAAGTAATCTACGAAATTATATTAGGAGGACCAGTGGTTGGTTGATGGAAGTACCGACAATATTGTGTAGTAAAAATAGAATGGAATAGAGTTTTACACTTTCCACCATCCTGGCCAAAGCAACTACAACGTGAATATTAAGAAATTATACTTATGTACTGATAAATAACGTTGTATTTATGTAAATTTCAAAACGAATTTAAAATTCATCTAGATAAAAACTTGCTTCTGCCATATTTGAAAGTGCGGCATAAATCGTCGAAGAATTATCGCCAACAAAATTCAAACCAACTTAATAAAAGCAATATAATATAATAAATTCTTGGGATAGTGCTAATCGCATGAATTATAACTGAGAATGTTGTTTTTGGAATTACATACAATAAGCAAATGCGTAAGTCGTTATTTTAAAAACTCCGCAGCTCTCTTTGGTGATCACCTTTCACCTACCATCACTGGAAGTATTTTTGAAGCATTGTTAAATTGTTTTCCGTATGTAGTTCTTTAGCTCAAATGATTTATTTTGTGACCTTAAACTGGAAAAAAACTGTTTAGGCAATAATTTTAACATCCACTTAAAATATTACCCGTCTCAAGTTATTTTATCTCATCTATCCTAGATTTAAAGAGGCTATAAAAATACTCCACAGTCACAAAAATTAATGTGATTCCCATCGGTTAGATATAAAAACTTGTTAATAATATTCCACGCGCATCCATAAATTTCCTAAATTTGGAAGTAGCGTTCGCCTCGACTCCGTAATTAAATTTAGAACAAAAATGCCCCGTCTATTTATCCGATTTTACGAGTACTCTTTTATTTCTATCCTGACCTGTAAAGCTGAAAGGCACTTTATCAGCTCGTTCATCCTAAATTAACCATTTCCTCGTAAATCATCGATTCAGGAGAGTCTCTTCAGAGCGAACTTGTGCCCGAGCGGATGTAATTCCAGAACACGATAATTATTTACAGCTTAATCAACACAGTTGTGAAATAAATTATTCCCCCCGTATCTAATGGTAATGGTAAACTTCTTTACCGCAGAACATGATTTAAAGCCGAATTACAACGCTGAAAAACCATCCAAGTGTCGTAAACATTAAGACCAGTTTAATTTTTCCGAAGCGAAGAGACTGTGACTAATATGGGTGAATTTTTCCCATGGACTACCGGATAGTTGCGGAGAAATTTATTGCGAACACATTTCAGACGAAAGCATCGTCGGCGTGCCTCGAATTGCAGGTTGTCTTGGGAAATTCGTAACGCGTAAGTCAAGAAGTTGAAAAATCGCATTGTTTATGGCCGCGGCGTAATCTCGTTCCGCGCCCCAGGGCTTTTTTAGGACTTACGAACGTGCTAACAATCTAACAAGCTAAAAATCTAACGAGTCCGATTCAAAACTAGTTTTTCAATCATGAATCGTCATCGTAAATATGACTACCTGGAAGTATTCGCGCAGCAGGACTTGTTTAGACTTCACACCCGAAAAAATATTCATTACCAGAGATACAAATCAGTCTCACGCATGTAATTTAAACCTGGGGGATATCCGAGACGAGGCAACATCTGTTTGCTGCGTTTTCGAACGCCGTTAGAAAATAAGATTCGTTATGAAATATACTAATTTCTTGCCATTTTGTCGTTAGTCATTATTGAAAAAATTCTTTCGAAGGACCAATTTGCTAATTCTGATATTTGAAATCAACGCTGACTCAAATTTAAGGATACATACAAGGACAAGGCTCCTTTAAATTGATTGTTTATAAATTTATTTCGAAGGAGCAACTGGCTAATTCTAATATTGTAATTATAATTAAAAAAAAAACAAACAAAATTCCACAAAGTTTAACCAAATTAAAATACAAATTACAAATTACAATTACAAAAGAGACTTGAAGACTACTCCCATCTTCAGCCTTAAAGAATATTAAATTATGACGTTATTGAAAGATTCGAAGGAGCAATTTTCTATTTTTATTATTCTTCTTAAATTTACAAATTAAACTTCTAATGGCTTCTACTGATGTAATTCTGATATTTCAAATTAACGCTGACTCAAATTTTGGAATATATACAATGACAAGGCTCCTTTAAACTTTTTTAAAAAATTATTTTGAAAAAACAATTTGCTATTTTTATTATTAAAAAATTTAAATATATCTAAGTCGAACTCCACAAACTTTAATCAGCGTAAAATTATAAATGGTACATGTTTCGGCAGAGCACTTCTGCCATCATCAGCCCTAATTTAACAAGAGATTAATGATACAATTGATGAAATACAAGAGGGGTTCTTACCTTAAAGAATATAAAAAATTATGACATTGACGTAATTTTGAATTAAATTTGACGTTTTCAAAGGGTTACATGATTTTTAAAAGATTTCGTAAAAACAACATTTTATAAAATGTAAAAATTAAAAATGGATCAAAGAGAATCTGGTAAGTTTGTTTGAGTGAAAAATTAAAATAGTGAATTAATAATGGGATAATTGAAGTTATTCTGTTCATTTAAACAAGATCTGTTTTCCAGTTTCAAGGCTTTCCTTATTTCCAGAGTCTCGAGAAAATCTAATTTCCGGCCTTTATTGCATTTATGAATCAATTTGGAATTTGATGGTGAAAAACTATGTTTCGTTATTAATATATGATTGGCGAAAGAAGAAGGTGTTGATGGTGGAGGATCAAGATCTGTGTTGTTATAGATGTGCCTGAAATGTTCTTTAATACGGTCTGATATTTTGCGACCTGTCTGACCTATGTAGAATGACTCACAAGTAGAGCAGCTTAATTTGTATACACCTGATGATGATTTGTAATCTAATGGATCTTTATTTTTAATAAAAAATCTGGATAAGTTGTTATCTGTTTTAAATGAAACTTTAAAACCGTTTTTCTTAAGTATTTTAGAACATTTCTCTGAGACGACGCCAAAATATGTTAATGAATTTGAAAAGGAAATTGTTTCTGAAGGATTTTTAACCAAGTGGTGTGTGTATTTGAATTTGTTATAGTATCTATAGTATAATTTATTTATAGTTTTTAAAGAATATCCATTATTTGAAGCGATTTGTTTAATGTTATTAAGTTCTGTTTGAAATGATGAATCTGATAGTGGTATAGAAAATAATCGGTGGAAAAAGGAATGAAAAGCTGCAAATTTATTCAATAATCCCATTATTAATTCACTATTTTAATTTTTCACTCAAACAAACTTACCAGATTCTCTTTGATCCATTTTTAATTTTTACATTTTATAAAATGTTGTTTTTACGAAATCTTTTAAAAATCATGTAACCCTTTGAAAACGTCAAATTTAATTCAAAATTACCTCAATGTGATAATTTTTTATATTCTTTAAGGTAAGAACCCCTCTTGTATTTCATCAATTGTATCATTAATCTCTTGTTAAATTAGGGCTGATGATGGCAGAAGTGTTCTGCCGAAACATGTACCATTTATAATTTTACGCTGATTAAAGTTTGTGGAGTTCTACTTAGATATATTTAAATTTTTTAATTTAAATTTACTCCACTTGGATTTAAGAACATTCTTCTTGTTTATTTTTATTATTCTTCTTAAATTTACAAATTAACGTTCTAATGGCTTCCACTGATATAATTCTGATATTTCAAATCAACGGTGACTCAAATTTATGAATAGATACAATGATAAGGCTCCTTTAAATTTTTTGTAAATTTATTTTGAAATAGCAACTGGTTAATTCTAATATTCTTCTTAAATTTATAAACTAAATTTCTGATGGTTTCCACTGATATAATTCTGATATTTCACATCAACGCTGGCTCAAATTTAAGAATACATACAACGACAAGGCTCCTTTAATTTTTTTAAATTTATTTCGAAGAAGCAAATCAATAATTCTAATCTTCTTCTTAAATTTATAAATTAAATTTCTGATGATTTCCACTGATGTAATTCTGATATTTCAAATCAACGCTGACTCAAATTTAGGAATATGTACAATGACAAGGCTTCTTTAAACTTTAAAAAATATATATTTTGATGGAACAATTTGCCAATTTTATTATTCTTCTTAAATTTACAAATTAAACTTCTAATGGATTTCACTGATATAATTCTGATATTTCACATCAACGGTGACTCAGAGTTATGAATAGACACAATGACAAGGCTCCTTTAAATTTTTTGTAAATTTATTTTGAAATAGCAACTGGTTAATTCTAATATTCTTCTTAAATTTATAAACTAAATTTCTGATGGTTTCCACTGATATAATTCTGATATTTCAGATTAACGCTGGCTCAAGTTTAAGAATACATACAACGACAAGGCTCCTTTAATTTTTTTAAATTTATTTTGAAGAAGCAAATCAATAATTCTAATATTCTTCTTAAATTTATAAATTAAATTTCTGATGATTTCCACTGATGTAATTCTGATATTTCAAATCAACGCTGACTCAAATTTAGGAATATGTACAATGACAAGGCTTCTTTAAACTTTAAATAATATATATTTTGATGGAACAATTTGCCAATTTTATTATTCTTCTTAAATTTACAAATTAAACTTCTAATGGCTTTCACTGATATAATTCTGATATTTCACATCAACGGTGACTCAAATTTATGAATAGACACAATGACAAGGCTCCTTTAAATTTTTTGTAAATTTATTTTCAAATAGCAACTGGTTAATTCTAATATTCTTCTTAAATTTATAAACTAAATTTCTGATGGTTTCCACTGATGTAATTCTGATATTTCAGATCAACGCTGGCTCAAATTTAAGAATACATACAACGACAAGGCTCCTTTAATTTTTTTAAATTTATTTTGAAGAAGCAAATCAATAATCCTAATATTCTTCTTAAATTTATAATTTAAATTTCTGATGATTTCCACTGATGTAATTCTGATATTTCAAATCAACGCTGACTCAAATTTAGGAATATGTACAATGACAAGGCTTCTTTAAACTTAAAAAAAAAAACATATTTTGATGGAACAATTTGCCAATTTTATTATTCTTCTTAAATTTATAAATTAAACTTCTAATGGCTTTCACTGATATAATTCTGATATTTCACATCAACGGTGACTCAAATTTATGAATAGACACAATGACAAGGCTCCTTTAAATTTTTTGTAAATATATTTTGAAATAGCAACTGGTTAATTCTAATATTCTTCTTAAATTTATAAACAAAATTTCTGATGGCTTCCACTGATGTAATTCTGATATTTCAGATCAACGCTGGCTCAAATTTAAGAATACATACAACGACAAGGCTCCTTTAATTTTTTTAAATTTATTTTGAAGAAGCAAATCAATAATTCTAATATTCTTCTTACATTTATAAATTAAATTTCTGATTATTTCCACTGATGTAATTCTGATATTTCAAATCAACGCTGACTCAAATTTAGAAATATGTACAATGACAAGGCTTCTTTAAACTTTAAATAATATATATTTTGATGGAACAATTTGCCAATTTTATTATTCTTCTTAAATTTACAAATTAAACTTCTGATGGCTTTCACTGATATAATTCTGATATTTCACATCAACGGTGACTCAAATTTATGAATAGATACAATGACATGGCTCCTTTAAATTTTTTGTAAATTTATTTTGAAATAGCAACTGGTTAATTCTAATATTTTTCTTAAATTTATAAACTAAATTTCTGATGGTTTCCACTGATGTAATTCTGATATTTCAAATCAACGCTGGCTCAAATTTAAGACTACATACAACGACAAGGTTCCTTTAATTTTTTTAAATTTATTTTGAAGAAGCAAATCAATAATTCTAATATTCTTCTTACATTTATAAATTAAATTTCTGATGATTTCCAGTGATGTAATTCTGATATTTCAAATCAACGCTGACTCAAATTTAGGAATATGTACAATGACAAGGCTTGTTTAAACTTTTTAAAAAAAATATTTTGATGGAACAATTTGCCAATTTTATTATTCTTCTTAAATTTACAAATTAAACTTCTTATGGCTTTCACTGATATAATTCTGATATTTCACATCAACGGTGACTCAAATTTATGAATAGATACAATGACATGGGTCCTTTAAATATTTTGTAAATTTATTTTGAAATAGCAACTGGTTAATTCTAATATTCTTCTTAAATTTATAAACTAAATTTCTGATGGTTTCCACTGATGTAATTCTGATATTTCAGATCAACGCTGGCTCAAATTTAAGAATACATACAACGACAAGGCTCCTTTAATTTTTTTAAATTTATTTTGAAGAAGCAAATCAATAATCCTAATATTCTTCTTAAATTTATAATTTAAATTTCTGATGATTTCCACTGATGTAATTCTGATATTTCAAATCAACGCTGACTCAAATTTAGGAATATGTACAATGACAAGGCTGCTTTAAACTTTAAATAATATATATTTTGATGGAACAATTTGCCAATTTTATTATTCTTCTTAAATTTACAAATTAAACTTCTAATGGCTTTCACTGATATAATTCTGATATTTCACATCAACGGTGACTCAAATTTATGAATAGACACAATGACAAGGCTCATTTAAATTTTTTGTAAATTTATTTTGAGATAGCAACTGGTTAATTCTAATATTCTTCTTAAATTTATAAACTAAATTTCTGATGGCTTCCACTGATGTAATTCTGATATTTCAGATCAACGCTGGCTCAAATTTAAGAATACATACAACGACAAGGCTCCTTTAATTTTTTTAAATTTATTTTGAAGAAGCAAATCAATAATCCTAATATTCTTCTTAAATTTATAATTTAAATTTCTGATGATTTCCACTGATGTAATTCTGATATTTCAAATCAACGCTGACTCAAATTTAGGAATATGTACAATGACAAGGCTTCTTTAAACTTTAAATAATATATATTTTGATGGAACAATTTGCCAATTTTATTATTCTTCTTAAATTTACAAATTAAACTTCTAATGGCTTTCACTGATATAATTCTGATATTTCACATCAACGGTGACTCAAATTTATGAATATACACAATCACAAGGCTCTTTTAAATTTTTTGTAAATTTATTTTCAAATAGCAACTGGTTAATTCTAATATTCTTCTTAAATTTATAAACTAAATTTCTGATGGTTTCCACTAATGTAATTCTGATATTTCAGATCAACGCTGGCTCAAATTTAAGAATACATACAACGACAAGGCTCCTTTAATTTTTTTAAATTTATTTTGAAGAAGCAAATCAATAATCCTAATATTCTTCTTAAATTTATAATTTAAATTTCTGATGATTTCCACTGATGTAATTCTGATATTTCAAATCAACGCTGACTCAAATTTAGGAATATGTACAATGACAAGGCTTCTTTAAACTTTTTAAAAAAATATTTTGAAGGAACAATTTGTCAATTTTATTATTCTTCTTAAATTTACAAATTAAACTTCTAATGGCTTTCACTAATATAATTCTGATATTTCACATCAACGGTGACTCAAGTTTATGAATAGATACAATGACATGGCTCCTTTAAATATTTTGTAAATTTATTTTGAAATAGCAACTGGTTAATTCTAATATTCTTCTTAGATTTATAAACTAAATTTCTGATGGTTTCCACTGATGTAATTGTGATATTTCAGATCAACGCTGGCTCAAATTTAAGAATACATACAACGACAAGGCTCCTTTATTTTTTTTAAATTTATTTCGAAGAAGCAAATCAATAATTCTAATATTCTTCTTAAATTTATAAATTAAATTTCTGATGATTTCCACTGATGTAATTCTGATATTTCAAATCAACGCTGACTCAAATTTAGGAATATGTACAATGACAAGGCTTCTTTAAACTTTAAAAAAAAATATTTGGAAGGAACAATTTGCCAATTTTATTATTCTTCTTAAATTTACAAATTAAACTTCTAATGGCTTTCACTGATATAATTCTGATATTTCACATCAACGGTGACTCAAGTTTATGAATAGATACAATGACATGGCTCCTTTAAATATTTTGTAAATTTATTTTGAAATAGCAACTGGTTAATTCTAATATTCTTCTTAGATTTATAAACTAAATTTCTGATGGTTTCCACTGATGTAATTCTGATATTTCAGATCAACGCTGGCTCAAATTTAAGAATACCTACAACGACAAGGCTCCTTTAATTTTTTTTTATTTATTTAGAAGAAGCAAATCAATAATTCTAATATTTTTCATAAATTTATAAATTAAATTTCTGATGATTTCCACCGATGTAATTCTGATATTTCAAATCAACGCTGACTCAAATTTAGGAATATGTACAATGACAAGGCTTCTTTAAACTTTTTAAAAAAATATTTTGAAGGAACAATTTGGCAATTTTATTATTCTTCTTAAATTTACAAATTAAACTTCTAATGGCTTTCACTGATATAATTCTGATATTTCACATCAACGGTGACTCAGATTTATGAATAGACACAATGACAAGGCTCCTTTAAATTTTTTGTAAATTTATTTTGAAATAGCAACTGGTTAATTCTAATATTCTTCTTAGATTTATAAACTAAATTTCTGATGGTTTCCACTGATGTAATTCTGATATTTCAGATCAACGCTGGCTCAAATTTAAGAATACATACAACGACAAGGCTCCTTTAATTTTTTTAAATTTATTTCGAAGAAGCAAATCAATAATTCTAATATTCTTCTTAAATTTATAATTTAAATTTCTGATGATTTCCACTGATGTAATTCTGATATTTCAAATCAACGCTGACTCAAATTTAGGAATATGTACAATGACAAGGCTTCTTTAAACTTTAAAAAATATATATTTTGATGGAACAATTTGCCAATTTTATTATTCTTCTTAAATTTACAAATTAAACTTCTAATGGCTTTCACTGATATAATTCTGATATTTCACATCAACGGTGACTCAGATTTATGAATAGACACAATGACAAGGCTCCTTTAAATTTTTTGTAAATTTATTTTGAAATAGCAACTGGTTAATTCTAATATTCTTCTTAAATTTATAAACTAAATTTCTGATGGTTTCCACTGATGTAATTCTGATATTTCAGATCAACCCTGGCTCAAATTTAAGAATACATACAACGACAAGGCTCCTTTAATTTTTTAAATTTATTTCGAACCAGCAAATCAATAATTCCAATATTCTTCTTCAGTTTATAAATTAAATTTCTGATGATTTCCACTGATGTAATTCTGATATTTCAAATCAACGCTGACTCAAATTTAGGAATATGTACAATGACAAGGCTTCTTTAAACTTTTTAAAAAATATTTTGAAGGAACAATTTGCCAATTTTATTATTCTTCTTAAATTTACAAATTAAACTTCTAATGGCTTTCACTGATATAATTCTGATATTTCACATCAACGGTGACTCAGATTTATAAATAGACACAATGACAAGGCTCCTTTAAATTTTTTGTAAATTTATTTTGAAATAGCAACTGGTTAATTCTAATATTCTTCTTAAATTTATATACTAAATTTCTGATGGTTTCCACTGATGTAATTCTGATATTTCAGATCAACGCTGGCTCAAATTTAAGAATACATACAACGACAAGGCTCCTTTAATTTTTTTAAATTTATTTTGAAGAAGCAAATCAATAATCCTAATATTCTTCTTAAATTTATAATTTAAATTTCTGATGATTTCCACTGATGTAATTCTGATATTTCAAATCAACGCTGACTCAAATTTAGGAATATGTACAATGACAAGGTTTCTTTAAACTTTAAAAAAATATATTTTGAAGGAACAATTTGTCAATTTTATTATTCTTCTTAAATTTACAAATTAAACTTCTAATGGCTTTCACTGATATAATTCTGATATTTCACATCAACGGTGACTCAGAGTTATGAATAGACACAATGACAAGGCTCCTTTAAATTTTTTGTAAATTTATTTTGAAATAGCAACTGGTTAATTCTAATATTCTTCTTAAATTTATAAACTAAATTTCTGATGGTTTTCACTGATATAATTCTGATATTTCAGATTAACGCTGGCTCAAATTTAAGAATACATACAACGACAAGGCTCCTTTAATTTTTTTAAATTTATTTTGAAGAAGCAAATCAATAATTCTAATATTCTTCTTAAATTTATAAATTAAATTTCTGATGATTTCCACTGATGTAATTCTGATATTTCAAATCAACACTGACTCAAATTTAGGAATATGTACAATGACAAGGCTTCTTTAAACTTAAAAAAAAAACATATTTTGATTCAACAATTTGCCAATTTTATTATTCTTCTTAAATTTACAAATTAAACTTCTAATGGCTTTCACTGATATAATTCTGATATTTCACATCAACGGTGACTCAAATTTATGAATAGATACAATGACATGGCTCCTTTAAATATTTTGTAAATTTATTTTGAAATAGCAACTGGTTAATTCTAATATTCTTCTTAAATTTATAAACTAAATTTCTGATGGTTTCCACTGATGTAGTTCTGATATTTCAGATCAACGCTGGCTCAAATTTAAGAATACATACAAAGACAAGGCTCCTTTAATTTTTTTAAATTTATTTTGAAGAAGCAAATCAATAATTCTAATATTCTTCTTACATTTATACATTAAATTTCTGATGATTTCCACTGATGTAATTCTGATATTTCAAATCAACGCTGACTCAAATTTAGGAATATGTACAATGACAAGGCTTCTTTAAACTTTAAATAATATATATTTTGATGGAACAATTTGCCAATTTTATTATTCTTCTTAAATTTACAAATTAAACTTCTAATGGCTTTCACTGATATAATACTGATATTTCACATCAACGGTGACTCAAATTTATGAATAGATACAATGACAAGGCTCCTTTAAATTTCTTGTAAATTTATTTTGAAATAGCAACTGGTTAATTCTAATATTCTTCTTAAATTTATAAACTAAATTTCTGATGGTTTCCACTGATGTAATTCTGATATTTCAGATCAACGCTGGCTCAAATTTAAGAATACATACAACGACAAGGCTCCTTTATTTTTTTTAAATTTATTTCGAAGGAGCAAATCAATAATTCTAATATTCTTTTTAAATTTATAAATTAAATTTGTGATAGTTTCCATTGATATAATTCTGATATATTTTTGATATTTCAAATCAACGCTGACTCAAATTTAAAAATACATACAGGACAATAAGGCTCTTTTCAATTTTTTTTTTTAAATTTATTTTGAAGGAGCAACTTGTTACTTCTAATATCCTTGTTAAATTTATAAATTACATTTCCGATGGGTTCCTCTGATATATTATGTAATTCTGTATTCGATTTCAATTCCATCTCGCCTGAAATAATAAAAATCGGTACAATAGTAGTTAATTAAATTTAATTTTGGAGAAGGATTTGTTCCCAAATATATATAGGTAGGTGGATTAGGCACAATATACCCACATGATGAAATTATATACACTTTACATTTCAACAACATAATAACCGATCTTATGCAATGGGTAGATAAAAATCACGGTTATAAAACGACTGATTTCAACCCATTTGGAAACATGTGCGTGGGTCGGCCCAAAAACGGAAATTGGAAATCAAGTGTTCCGCTTGGAACCCATTGACGAAGAGACATTAAAACTGCTAATTGTCGATTCCATGCCTGCCAGATGACGGTTGGTAAACTGAAATAAGAGATTTTTACTAAATTCTAGTACGTATAAAGTTTTGTTTATGCGACAAAATTACGGCTGTAAAGCAGCTCGTTATGCGCTGGTAAAATGAAGTTACTCTATGTTACTGTTATTATAAAGTGGCCGTAGATTAGTTGTTAACGCCGAACTAATTTTATTTAGCTGGCAATTAAGAAATAATTTGTCAGAGGTATTTCTTCCAAAGTTTTCTTTGGTGCTCGAGCAATTCTTGTTTTGCTGTGGGATTCTCGAAATAGAACCAAGTGTTAATAAAGTCGTTAATTATTAAAATTGTGTATTATAATACAAAACGACACAACAAAGTATATCCAGAGATATTCAGTGCCAAATTAGATCCAAAATAAGAGGAAAGCGACGATCGACTATCTTAGCAAAATATACAAAAAATCTAAAAGAGGTAACAAAGAAATATTTATCACAAAAGAATCCAAAGGAAATAAATGGCTAATTAATAAAAGCAATCAATGAGTCCAAAAAGAAAATATTGGACGGAATTCGGTACAAATTTTTCGTTAGACTTAGCTAAACTTGCTGAAGAAATTAATCCTCCCTACTTGAGTATGTTTTCGTTAATTGATAACAAAATAATAATTAATACAACGCATCTTTCAGTGCACCTAATTCCCTAAAGTGCAGTTATGCCAACAGTAATTGAACACTCGTTAGAACTCCCTAGAACACGACCCAAATCAAAGCACCTGTCCGTTAACCACAATTTCGATATTCATTACTCTTCCGCGGCGTTATAAATATCTGGATTATTTATGTTGTGAACGTTTAAGACGATGTGTCTTATTCCATCCAATTAGGTCCCTCGTAACGACGATTATACTGTCTCGTAACATACGACTGCGACATCAGTCTAATAACTTTTTCTACGCCTCATTCTCTTCCGCCAGAGTCCTCGCATTTTAAAAGCCTATTAAAAATGTTAGTTTTTATTAGCTTTAACGAAGGCATTAAACGTTTAAAACAAATTTTTAGTAAAAACTTTCGTCACATTAATTACAGTAAATCATAAACATTTATCACCGTTTCGAAGCTATTTATAAGCATACTGTTATTTTATGGTGGTTTTTTCGTCGTTGTGGATGACGAAATGTCGCAGCTTCGCTATTATGAGTGAAGTGAGCTGGAGATACCACGAATCCGAAGGACGAGTGGAATGTCCAGCTTCAATTTCACGAATTTAATAAATAAATAAAATAGTTTTTTAGTTTCTTGGAGATTTAAATATGTACCATTTAATTGATGTCGATGTCCAGTGATTTTGAGGTCCAGGGTGACCCCTAGATACTCCACTTGCTTTCAGAGAGCTTTTAGATTTAGCTTTCTAGGTTTGCTAAATGGAGCTATGATGTTTTTCTTAGGATTTACACTTAGGGCTTCCTGCATTAGGGTTGATATAATACCTTCATGCTTCCCTCTGATTAAGATGACGAGGTCGTCCGCATACCCTACCACATCATAACCTTTTTCAGTTAATTCTTTAAGTAGTGAGTCCACTACGAGTGACCACAGCACAGGCGATAGCACCCCACCTTGTGGGCAGCATTTCTTCTATCCATCGAATTGTGGACGTTTCAACGGTGAATTTTCCTGCTGCTTTTTTTATAGACAGGTGTGAGGTGTTATCAAATGCACCCTTTATGTCCATAAATATTCCAACAGCACTTTCCTTAGCCTCAATAGATTTTTCCTCTCTTTTCACCAGGTGGTGTAGAGCATCTATTGTGGATTTGCCTGGCTGGTAGGCAAACTGATTTTTGTCATGTGTTGCTCTTTCCACGAGTTCGCTTCTCATGTGAGTATCCACAATTTTCTCCATAGTCTTTAAGAGAAAGTAAAAGAGACTTATCCACTACAACTGACCGACAGACTAATTGCATTGGAATGACAACCATTTTTTGACTTAAAAATTTTGAAATTGGATTGAACACGAGAGTGAGTTCAAGTTTTTAAAGGAAAAAAAATCAATAAATGGTTGTCATTTCTAATCCATTTAGTCACCCGCCCACCGCACTCACAAACGTTGCCAGAGCTATACGCTTTTTAGTCACAAAGAAACCATGCACCACTAATGAGAATCACTCCAAATTGAGATTTACACGAAAATATATACTCAAATTTACATTTTTGATTGAATGGTTGACAAACCGGTTCGGAATTAGAACCATTTTCCCATTGTATTCACATCCCGTTTCTTGTATTTCACAGTTGTTCTTTTGTGACTAAAAACCAGATGGTTCATGGCACCACATGTGAATGCGGTGGGCGGGTGGGCCGCCGCAACTACAACTGACCGATTGACTAATGGTATTGGAATGACAACCATTTTTTGACTTAAAAATGTTGAAATTGGATTGAACACGAGATTTAGATCTGTTTTTTTAAGGAAAAAAAAAATCTATAAATGGTTGTCATTTCTAATCCATTTAGTCAGTCGATAAGTAGAGTTGACAGGGCGGCCCACCCGCCCACCGCACTCACAAACGTTGCCAGAGCTATACGCTTTTTAGTCACAAAGAAACCATGCACCACTAATTAGAATCACTCCAAATTGAGATTTACACGAAAATATATACTCAAATTTACATTTTTGACTGAATGGTTGACAAACCGGTTCGGAATTAGAATCATTTTCCCATTGTATTCACATCCCGTTTCTTGTATTTCACAGTTGTTCTTTTGTGACTAAAAACCAGATGGTTCATGGCACCACATGTGAATGCGGTGGGCGGGTGGGCCGCCGCAACTACAACTGACCGATTGACTAATGGTATTGGAATGACAACCATTTTTTGACTTAAAAATGTTGAAATTGGATTGAACACGAGATTTAGATCTGTTTTTTTAAGGAAAAAAAAATCAATAAATGGTTGTCATTTCTAATCCATTTAGTCAGTCGATAAGTAGAGTTGACAGGGCGGCCCACCCGCCCACCGCACTCACAAACGTTGCCAGAGCTATACGCTTTTTAGTCACAAAGAAACCATGCACCACTAATGAGAATCACTCCAAATTGAGATTTACACGAAAATATATACTCAAATTTACATTTTTGACTGAATGGTTGACAAACCGGTTCGGAATTAGAACCATTTTCCCATTGTATTCACATCCCGTTTCTTGTATTTCACAGTTGTTCTTTTGTGACTAAAAACCAGATGGTTCATGGCACCACATGTGAATGCGGTGGGCGGGTGGGCCGCCGCAACTACAACTGACCGATTGACTAATGGTATTGGAATGACAACCATTTTTTGACTTAAAAATGTTGAAATTGGATTGAACACGAGATTTAGATCTGTTTTTTTAAGGAAAAAAAAAACAATAAATGGTTGTCATTTCTCATCCATTTAGTCAATCGATAAGTACAGTGGACTTTATCCCGTTTTCGATATAATGATAACCTTAGCCTCGCTGCAAGCCCTCGGTATGTAGCCCAATGATATTATGATTTTTGAAAAACGTAGAATCTGTTTTCTCTTTAAGTTAATTAATGATTACATCAATAATTTTAATGGCTTACTTGAGGAGATTAATTTTACTAATACTAATTACTCAATTCCCTACCCCTTGAATCGAAAGATTCAATTGGGTAATGTTTATGGTGGCAAAATTGATATCTTTGATACCGTTAATAAACATTATTATTATATGATTTTTTTATCACAGCTGTGATACAGCTTGTAACCAAGGACTTTATGCGTTTTGATTGGGTCATTTACGATCATGTGATACATGAATTATATTGTCTCGTAAATAAAACGGGCGTCGAATACCCTCAACAGTGATAGATAACATAATTGCGGTGAGCTCGCTTTTTGTGTTTCCTGACCACATTCGCAGGCGCTCAAACAGTAGGTATTACCTGCGATTAATACCGTCCATCGGAAAAACTCCCAACAACCATCGCCACTCTGCATAAAATTAATTAACATTCTGTGAGCAATCAATTTCGATCTAACTACTAGTGTTATCTCGGAGCGTTTCATTTTAAAACGCCTCGGAGGAAATGTTATTGGCTATAAACACTTTACTCGGACTCGACTACAATTTATTTGAATATTATAATGGCCATTATTATATACGGCCTGGATTTTTTCCCGAACAGGTTCTAAAGGCGTACGTTCCGTTTTTTCGTCGCTTTATTAATTTAACTGTGGTTTAAATGAGAGTTATTGCGTTGTGCGGACGACGGCGATAATATCATTTTATTATCGCGGGGATTTTTAACTGTTAGGAAGTTATTACAACACTACCTGATACATTCAAAGTGCTGATTATCCGCAGGTTATTAATTTCGAGCACTTTCCACTCAAAGCTGAAACTTGTTTGCGGACGGGATCGACTCGATGGTCAGAGATTGACCACTGAATGTGAGATGCGATATACACAATTTTGGCACTATAGACAATAGGATTTGGTACGTCTAAGACTGAGACAGCTGTAAACTAAAGAAACTCTAAAATATGTACAGAAATGGCACAAAATCTAAAAAATAAAATGTAAAAGTGAAACCCTGAAATGTGCTTTCAGAATCTGAAATCTAAATTTGGAACTGAAAATCTGCGATGTTGATTGTGGAATCAAGAATATAAGATCTGAAATTGTATATTCTATCGTGGGATAAAAGCATCTTTACACCAACCAGTGTGAAGATTAATAACTCCTTAATAGGATATAGGATAGATTCAAAATTTTATTCACAACTGCCTCAAAAAAAATAATTTTTTTTTAACTATGGTAACCACAAAAAGTTGCTATGATGAGGTTCATTACTCAACTTAAATTGCGTCATATAAGTGGCACAATGACATCATTATACAGTTGTAGATAAAGATGTTGAATTTAACGATTAAAAATTATAATCCTGACCTACAGGTTAACACTCGTTCGAATAATTAAGAGTCTATCTCAGTGATCAATGAATCAATGGATTATTGACTCATGTCTTAAAAATTTGCGTATCCACCAGCAGTTTTTTTTTTATTAATTTAGTAGATGATTATACAGGATGATTCACAAAGGTACGCAAATATTTAAACTAGGGGTTTGATTGACTTGGTGCCAATCGTTTTTCCATCAACTCAAAAAAATATGCGCGTCCGAAACTTTTGATGGTCACCGGAATGTGGGTGTAGCTCCATTATTTCTCTTCACAGAAATTCTTCCAATCAATCGCACACTGTACAACTCCCGAGCCGCGAGAGCGCTCCCGCGGGTTTCAACCAATGGAACTGAGGGCTTGAAATCATGACTGCTTCGATTTGACGCAAAACTGTGTTCAGTTCTTCAACGGTTGTGTGTGTGTGTTTCCGCTCACTGTAGTGAAGAAACAGACCACCAAAATGAGGAG
Organism: Diaperis boleti; assembly: GCA_963583935.1. Lineage (NCBI taxonomy): Eukaryota > Metazoa > Arthropoda > Insecta > Coleoptera > Tenebrionidae > Diaperis > Diaperis boleti. Next base: position 7,142,651 of record OY757249.1, on the reverse strand, counting down.
TTCGAGGAGGGATACAATTCCATGTTATGTCCGTCTTCTTCAAAATTTAAGGACTATTTAGATGTCATTGAGTTGGTGCTTACGAATATTTTATTTTTCCATTTACTAGTTTCCTCTTTTAGAAAGTCTTATTTTTAAGTCTCTAAGAATATAAAAAGATATATAAAATTGCACATAGATGTCTTAATTCCCTACAACACAGGGATATTTTCTGCAATTTTGTAAAACACAATATAGAGACTTTAAACTGTTGAATGTTAGAAGTTCAAAACAATCGTCTCGCTCCATTTTTTCGTCCGATTTAATTCCAAAAAACTTTCCCGGTTTGGAAAACACCGAATTCAATTACCAACGAGATTTCTCAAAAGCAGCTTTCGTAACGACGCAGCAAATTAGATTCCGCGTATAAAATAAAAATTAAACTCGAAAACAACTTTATATTCTATTATAACTTTTACAAGATTATAATGTAATTCATGTTGTGGTAAACAATACTCTCCTTCACCACCGCCGCAGCAAACGAAAATTGCCCGGCCCTCAAAACAAACCGCGAAAATTCCAATAAAACAATACAGTTTCCCGGATTACGCACACGTCGAACATCCCCCGGAATTTCTACAAGTCGCTCATTATATCGGCAATCTCATAGCCGTCTTCCACACTTCCCCTTTCTTATTAAAATCAATCTCCGAGAAGCGCCCAAGAAGTATTACTGCTTATATTTACATTAAAGCTGTATTGCGAGATTGAGTTTTGAAACAAAGCGAATTTTAATATTCGCATAAAGAATCCCTCGTATCGAATACCTGCGCTCAAAATGAAAAAAGTCTCATGCATACGCAACCGCCGGCGGCTGATTACTTTCCAACTTCCGGGAGACCGGGCAGCGGAAATTCGCACGTTTTCTTAATTTGTTTCAATTGGAATTTGGGAAAGTGCCGACGCCGCATAATTAATGTTTCTTTAAATGGGCGTTCAGAAAGTCGGCTGTGAACGGGACGTGGGGCGCCCTCTGGTAGCGAGTAGGCGAAATTGCGCGACAGCGCGGATCAGAACCGGCAGGGGTGACCAAACCTGGGTCTGTATTGCTGAGATCGGGGGCCGTGAGCACGGCTTTATAGGCGGGGAACAGAGTTTAGTACGAAAACGATGTAATTATATCGAGCGATCAAGATAATTTGTAATCGAGTCATCCATGAATCAATAATGTGTCAATTGAAAGGTGAAATGGTGGAAATTCTCAAACTAAAAAAATACGTGAATTTTAAGGAAAATACATTTATTTCATTCAACTGTTATAATAAATGCTGAAAATGTGGATTATTATTTATTTCATTAATTTTTTCGGTGATTCTGAGCCTTAATTCTTGTAAATTATCAAGATGCGTTCGGTAAAAAAATGAGAGACTCTTTCACTAGACAAAAATAACACAACAACCAACATCAAAAACGCAAGCGGCAAGATACTGAGATTTGAGGTTAAGTTAATTCTTCAAATTCATTTGACGTTTGATGGCGGTGGTTCAGATTACACCGAACTGGGATTTCATTTACACACAAGATCTGGCCAACAATTAAAATGAACAATCAAAAAATAGGTTGTGGAGGCTGAATTTTTTTCGCATCTGTTTCAAAATTTGTTTCCTAAATTTTTTGAAACCTCGAAATTATTTTTTAAACTTTTTGAATGACGTAACTTTAGATGTCAATATGGACATGGACACGTTTTCAAATTTTCACAAATGAATAATTTGGGAAATAATAATACTTATGTCTATAAAGATTTTTTCCGTTTAAGTAAATTCACAAATCACAAATTGTATTTCCGTAGAAAAAGAGTCTGAAGCCCATCTTTAAGTTTCTACATAAAAAAGTCATAAAACAACATGCGAGTCTTATCTCTATCTCATTATATTCACCATTAATTTAACAGCAAATTCCGAAGAGCTCATTACATGGATTTAAATATAAAAATGGGTGATTAAGTCAATTTTTGTGATTACCTGCTGATTAATAGCTGAAAAATGAATATTATCATCACAATAAATCTATTCGTATTCGCTATTATAGCCTTGTTTATTATTATTGATTCTAGTCATGCAGTAAAAACAAATGGTCTACACAGAAAGCGGTCTTTGTTTTATATCAATATCCATCCTAGCATGCAAAATAATTATTTGCAGGTGAACCCACATATTTATGATTTATTTTACCATTTATATGGGTTTGAAAAGTCAGAAGGTATTCACATGTATCACAACTGTACCACTGAATTTCATTATCTTCTAAATGTTTAGATATTTTGTGATGACTTAATTTACATTTAATTTTACTTCTAAATTCACATTTATCACAATTATACCATTTACATTATTCTGCTTATTTTTGGGACAAGTGGCGACCTAAGAGTTGATTTAAATGAAAGTCTCTAAAAATGTATAAGCTTTAATAAATTTAGCAATTTGATTTGTTGATGATTTTAACGTTAACGTTGACAGGTGTGATCATTTAAATCATCAGCCGTGTTCCTAGAAAAAACATAATGTACAACAAGTGCTGACGAATATTTCCAATTCGCAAGATTAAACCAGTCAGCATAGCTCGGGTTTGAAAAGTGCATTTTCAGGATCAGCACTAGATAAAACAACCTGATGAGTGATAAAATGAAAATCGTCTATTTAGAAAAAAAATATTCTTGCTACAAAAAATATTCTTTTAATTTTCGTACGAGAAATCAAATTTTTGCTTTAACTTGGTGGTATTCAAGTACATTTTACTATAAACCTAAATTAACAAAAAATGTCGTGCTCATTATACCCGGTGATTCAGAGGAACATTAATTGCAAAGGAAAATTGCAAAGTAGGGCCCGATAATGACAGAATGAATTGAAGAACGCAATTAAAGAAGTTTGTTTAGTAAATGTTTTTGAAAATATGAAGAGACGAGTTTGACTTTGCTTAGAACATAACCGAGAACATTTTGAGCACTTTCTGTAAATAAAAGAGTATGTGAATATTTTTTTGTCAACTGAAATACAAAGTTTAATTCCAAAGTTTATAACATATAGGCAACCAATAATACGTGATGATCGGATGGTGTAAACATCAAACAGAATTCTTTTAATTTCAATGGGGTTAATGTTCCTCTAAATTACTCTGTAGTTGTATACGGAATGGTTCCATTCAAAATTCTCAATTCTTTAACATTAGTCCAGTCATTATAGGATTTTGTTACTAGTGTCACATCGAAGAAATTTTAGGTCAAAAAAAAGGTCCGAAAACTACTCGTTTCGAAGAAGTCGAAATTAATTGTAATACAGGATCTTCACTTCATGTAAATTCCAAAGATTGAAAATTTTACAATTCAGGAATTCAATATTTCAAAAATTTAAAATTTACAAAATGTGTCAACAATTCAAAATTGGCAAACCCGGAAATTCAAAATTTCAAAGATTAAAGATATAAGTGGTCGGGAAGTTTTGTAAGTTCAAATTCAGATTTCGTGAATTTCTAGTTTTGAATCGATGTCTCGAATTTTGAATTTGCAAATTTTGTAACCTTAGCTTCAGAACAAGCTGCCCAAAATTAGGGAATTTTACTTTGATAAGATCTTGGATTTCTGAATTTGCAATCTTGAATTCCGAACTCTTTATACAATTTGTGGTTGTATTTTAAGTAGTTCAAATTTTAAAATTTCCAATCTGACGTCCTGAATTTAAGAAGCTTTTCAATTGCAAATTTTGAGTAGTGGAATTTCATGATTTTGAAAATTTTGTATCGATGAATCCATGAATTTGCAAATGTTTACTATTTTAAATCTTGAATTTCTAGTTGGAACTAAATCTTTATATGGAAGTTTGAGAATCCTTAATTTGGAAAACTTAAATCGTTGAAATATTACTGCATTTTGGAATTTCAAACCTTTGTAATTTTGAATTCCTAAATTAAAAAAAAATACGTTTATCAATTAAATTACGAATTTACATTTGAATCTTTAAAATCTGTAATTCCTAAATCTGGACTTTTGCGAATTTAAAATTTGCGAAATTTTGAATTGCTGAATTTGCACATTTTTCAGAATTTGGGAATTTTGATTCAATTCAACATTTTTTTCATTTTTTTTTCTACATGCTTTAGTTTAGAAAAATATTGTTTTAAAATACATTTAAATAGGATGTATGCTGTCTCAAAATTATACCTGCTTCATGATTGGTTTTAAAGTAAATATAACCCTGGCCGTTTGGCTAAGAGCAGTGTCCGACTGTGACGTATCTGGCTGGAATGTCATTAATATAGTAATTTGAATGAAAGCACTCAAGTTCACAAAAGTAAATCATGTCAATTTAGTAACTATATAAAAAATAACAAAAATCATTACAGGGACAACAAAATACAAAATTCTTAGGTCTTCACATAGACAGCGATTTTGAGCATAATCTAAAATACATAGTAAAAAAAATTAAACTAATTTAATTATGTCATATTAATCTTTTGTATGGCTCAGATTGAATCGGTATTAGCATATTGTAGCTGTCGGGGCGCAGTCGAGTTAGAAATGGAAACTCAGTCCGAGATGAGCACAGTTGATTACTCCAAGCAAACATCTAACAAGAAAATTCCTTCTGGAGCGTCGTCCGGGGTTTTAACGGGTGATACTTCGATGGGGTGGTGGTGCGGCGATTCGTGAAAAAACTGAAAACGTAAGAGAGAGAATTCATTTTGAAGCTTCAATTAATCAAACTATTTTATTTATTGTTGTATATTTTTTTAACTGGCCAAAAGGAGTCTATTGTATTTGTAATTTGAATTATTGCATTTCAACGTGCCAACTGGCGAATATATTGTATTATTTATCTCGAATTCACAAAACCCGCGAAACAGGAACTCAAACCACGCTAGAAAAAAAGGCAAACAGTTCCAGCATGAAAATTCTATTTTATTGCACACTACAGGATCCAGGTTAGCAAACAAGTAGGAGTGGGTACAATATTTTAGAACGAGTTTAGAATTATTCGTGCCTACATTGACACTATTTGAGCTATTTATGCATCCATTTGTCAGATACAAAATAATTACGTGCTCACGACACGAAGGTGTGGTTAATAAAGGTGTAAATGAAATTTCATCTTGCCTGCTACGTGCATTGATCACAGAAATAATTATACATTTGTCACTAGAAGAAGTTCTAGTCCAAATTATACATAAAAACCCTAATTATGTAACGATTGCGACTACCTACCAGAAGCACGGTTTAATTAAACAACGTTATCCTTAATTACCACTTGACGACGGGTAAGAAGAACGTCATTAGCCAGACCGAGTTTTATATGATCGGCAATAAAAACATAAAGCGTTTATGACAAATCTCTATTAAAAACTTGTTAAGACTTTCGACATCATAATTGCACAAATAATGAATATTTACGGCCTTCTTCGCGGCTATTTCGAACTTTGTAGCGACTTTATAGTGGAGTTTTTGCGATTTTACTATGAGCACCACGAATTAGACGCAGAAAAGATTTATCTTTGGATTGTGTTATCGTAGGTATACATTAGGCCATCAAAGTAACTATTCTGTTCTTTGAGTCCCACTTCGAAAATTATGAGTAAAAAAAGTATTCACAACAAAATGCACAGTGGCAATAATTTCATCGATCTAACAGACATCTGTCCAAATATGTACAAAACTGTGAGAATCTGTTTGCTCACATAAAAGCCGCCTTTTATCAAACAAATTAACATACGTGTTCAGGAGTGGACACATGTGGTGAAAACTATTTGTTCTCTTACACCTACAAACAAATGGGTGACCACTATTGATTCACGGTACGCAGAAAAAAAGTATAGTAAATTAGGCCAAATTCTTTAAGTACAGCAACAATCTTCTAGAATAAAACCACTTACATAACCTTGTGCCAGCTCAAGAAAATCAATATAAATTACGTACGTAATTACAATTTCAAGCTGCACAATAATACTGGAACGTTAGCAAACAACAATAAGTTTAATGCATCGGTTTTACTATATAATTAAGTCCCAAGTAATTATTACAATGTAGGTACAATGGTTGGAGTTGTTAATTATGGAGTTTAGCGTTACAAGTGCCCTCCTGCAAACTATGTAATAGTGTAAAACATGATTTAGAGTCGTTACAATTCTCATTGATAATAATTAATGTACAATATAATTAAAACAAAATTAAAAGGTCTACAAATTTATTATTTTGTTTCTAATTCTGTTACTCGATTTTTACAAAAATGCAATAACATTTTCTCGCCGCCCACAACAAAATCGTGGTCAGTAAAATAATTTTATCTGGTAAGTATTTTATTAAGTGGATAGCATTTTCTTTATCCCACGTATTAATATAAATATAAAATATACATTTTATTTCAGTAGTGAAAGACCGCTTACCTGTATAACCATAAATTTATAGTAAAAAGAACCACTAAATTAATTACTTTTATTTTGTTTTAATTAATTCCTTCGAATAACATATGTTACTCAAACTTTCTCAGCTACTGTTATAATTATTGATGTATTCAACCGAAACCTGTAAAGATTTCGAAACAGCGTTTTAATAAACCAGTAGCAAATATGTAAATGTCGGCCGAGTAGCCACGCTTGGATTCGATGAGGATTTTAACAGCTTCGATTAAATTTCACACAATCACTGTTAAACTTCACTGGAAGACATTTTTGTCTACAATTAATCCTTATTTGATCTTTAAAACTAATGCTTGGCACATTAGCAAAAGTGTATACTCGGATAACTTGATTATAGCATTTGCAAATTTCATTTTTGGTTTTCCTGCCTTTGAATCAAGTATTTAAATAATGCAGCTCTTACCGTAAAAAAAAGTACAATGTGACTGCCACTACTCAGAATCTCCCTTTCTTTGTTGGAACCTACATAAAAATATTTGATTCAGATTACATCAGCCTTACAATTTATACCCACTACTTGCAACACTCATGTTTATCACATAATAATTTATATTTTAGTGTTACTGATATAGATGATTAATGTAAATGTAACATGCTGTGAAGTTAAAACAAAGACCACTTTGTGTGTGAATCGATAATAGTAAACAAGGCCTTAAAGCCTAGACTTCTCTTGCTAAAATTTATTCTCCATTTACGAATTAATAAGCCTTTCGATTTTTTATTTTTGGCTTATGAGTCTCAAGGTCCACCAATGGACAATTTTTTTTTTCGACGTGACAACCTCTTACAATTCATTCGCCAATCTTTTCAAAAAGTGAAAAACTACTCAATGCTTCATGCAAAAGATTCTCGTTCTAAAGGCATCGGACAGCGCTGGCAGCTCCCTTCGTAACCCGGTTTTCTTGCGGTTTGATGTGCTTGTCAAACCATTTGTCAATGACAACCATTTATTGATTTTTTTTCCTTTAAAAACTAGATCTAACTCTCGTGTTCAATCCAATTTCAAAATTTTTAAGTCAAAAAATGGTTGTCATTCCAATACCATTAGTCAATCGGTCAGTTGTAGATGTGGCGGCCCACCCGCCCACCGCATTCACATGGGAAAAAAGATTAATTGTGAAATACAAGAAACGGGATGTGGATACAATGGGAAAATGGTTGTAATTCCGAACCGGTTTGTCAACCATTCAGTCAAAAATGTGAATTTGAGTATATATTTTCGTGTAAATCTCAATTTGAATTGATTCTCATTAGTGGTGCAAGGTTTCTTTGTGACTAAAAAGCGTATAGTTCTGGCACCGTTTGTGAGTGCGGTGGGCGGGTGGGCCACCCTGTCCACTATACTTATCGACTGACTAAATGGATGAGAATTGACAACCATTTTTTAATTTTTTTTACCTTTAAAAACTAGAACTCAGTCTCGTGTTCAATCCAATTTCAAAATTTTTAAGTCAAAAAGTGGTTGTCATTCCAATACCATTAGTCAATCGGTCAGTTGTAGATGTGGCGGCCCACCCGCCCACCGCATTCACAAGGGAAAAAAGAACAATTGTGAAATACAAGAAACGGGATGTGGATACAATGGGAAAATGGTTGTAATTCCGAACCGGTTTGTCAACCATTCAGTCAAAAATGTGAATTTGAGTATATATTTTCGTGTAAATCTCGATTTGAATTGATTCTCATTATAGTGGTGCAAAGTTTCTTTGTGACCAAAAAGCGTATAGTTCTGGCACCGTTTGTGAGTGCGGTGGGCGGGTGGGCCACCCTGTCCACTATACTTATCGACTGACTAAATGGATGAGAATTGACAACCATTTTTTAATTTTTTTACCTTTAAAAACTAGAACTCAGTCTCGTGTTCAATCCAATTTCAAAATTTTTAAGTCAAAAAATGGTTGTCATTCCAATACCATTAGTCAATCGGTCAGTTGTAGATGTGGCGGCCCACCCGCCCACCGCATTCACATGGGAAAAAAGAACAATTGTGAAATACAAGAAACGGGATGTGGATACAATGGGAAAATGGTTGTAATTCCGAACCGGTTTGTCAACCATTCAGTCAAAAATGTGAATTTGAGTATATATTTTCGTGTAAATCTCGATTTGAATTGATTCTCATTATAGTGGTGCAAAGTTTCTTTGTGACCAAAAAGCGTATAGTTCTGGCACCGTTTGTGAGTGCGGTGGGCGGGTGGGCCACCCTGTCCACTATACTTATCGACTGACTAAATGGATGAGAATTGACAACCATTTTTTAATTTTTTTTACCTTTAAAAACTAGAACTCAGTCTCGTGTTCAATCCAATTTCAAAATTTTTAAGTCAAAAAATGGTTGTCATTCCAATACCATTAGTCAATCGGTCAGTTGTAGATGTGGCGGCCCACCCGCCCACCGCATTCACATGTGGTGCCATGAACCATCTGGTTTTTAGTCACAAAAAAACAACTGTGAAATACAAGAAACGGGATGCAGATACAATAGGAAAATGGTTGTAATTCCGAACCGGTTTGTCAACCATTCAGTCAAAAATGTAAATTTGAGTATATATTTTCGTGTAAATCTCGATTTGAATTGATTCTCATTAGTGGTGCAAAGTTTCTTTGTGACTAAAAAGCGTATAGTTCTGGCACCGTTTGTGAGTGCGGTGGGCGGGTGGGCCACCCTGTCCACTATACTTATCGACTGACTAAATGGATGAGAATTGACAACCATTTTTTAATTTTTTTTACCTTTAAAAACTAGAACTCAGTCTCGTGTTCAATCCAATTTCAAAATTTTTAAGTCAAAAAATGGTTGTCATTCCAATACCATTAGTCAATCGGTCAGTTGTAGATGTGGCGGCCCACCCGCCCACCGCATTCACATGTGGTGCCATGAACCATCTGGTTTTTAGTCACAAAAAAACAACTGTGAAATACAAGAAACGGGATGCAGATACAATAGGAAAATGGTTGTAATTCCGAACCGGTTTGTCAACCATTCAGTCAAAAATGTAAATTTGAGTATATATTTTCGTGTAAATCTCGATTTGAATTGATTCTCATTAGTGGTGCAAAGTTTCTTTGTGACTAAAAAGCGTATAGTTCTGGCACCGTTTGTGAGTGCGGTGGGCGGGTGGACCGCCCTGTCCACTATACTTATCGACTGACTAAATGTTTTAAGTCAAAAAATGATTGTCATTCCAATACAATTAGTCTGTCGGTTAGTTGCAGTGGATAAGTCTTTTCCTTTCTCCTAAAGACTATGGAGAAAATTGTGGATAACCACATGAGAAGCGAACTCGTGGAAAGAGCGACACAAAAATCAGTTTGCCTACCAGCCGGGCAAATCCACAGTAGATGCTCTACACCACCTGAAGGCCATTCTAAATACTGGTAAAGAAATTTTTTAAATCGGATAAGCAAAAGTTTCGGAAATTACTAAGACAAGAGCTTATCTCGCATACATGGGAGAAGAGACGTGACCCCATTCGATCTGTTTTACTCAGGCTTGTGTAAAAAAAGCTTTGTGAATAAATTGTCGACGATGTTGCGTATTGTAATTTATAACACTCTGGTAAACATTTTGTTTGCCGTTATTTCGTCCGTTCTTTCCGTGACTCCACGCGCCTCAACACCGCACTTACCACCAACGAAGTCCCGCAAATAAATCAATTTCACGCCGTCACACCGAAGACCCACTTTAATGGACTAGTAATAAACGTGCGACGGTAAAATCATAACCCTCGATGGAGTTAATTGAAAAATGATGGGTAGAAATGGCCTAGTTGGAGGAAACGTCGATTGTGCAGGCCTTCTCCCCTAAATCGAGCAGATGTCGGTGCGTTAAGTGGGCATTTTACTCGGTTTTAGACGATATGTTTTAACATAAATCAGTCTGCGGAGGAGTTTTTTGTCGTCCGGTGGTGGTCAGCTGTTGGTTATAAAATAAACATGGAGACGGTTGAGATGGTGGGCTGGACGGGGATGGTTTATGACGCATGAATTGTGGGAAATAAAACGGGAAAATTTGTACCTTGTACGTTTTATGCGTTTGTCACAATATGGTAGAGCGATTCCGAAGATTTAGTACGCGTACAACCGTTTGTAATATAGGATTACATAAATGTAAACAATGGCGTTTAGTAGGAGCGGATGTAACGGAAAGGCAGATTCACAATGGCAAAGTTAATTGCGAATTAAGTAGCTATTATGGGGATCCACCCCCTAAAAAAAATTAAATAGCATGGGAGGTCGTGTGATACATCATTTTAAAGCTTATTCAATTCTCTATCCAGATCTACTCTTATCAATTTGTTTCTACAAAAAAAGCTTGGATTTATTATTTTACAAACCAAGAGTATTTTATGTAGATTTGGAAAATAGCAAATTCTTATGCTCTTTTTTGTAGAAAGGAATCGATAAATGTAGGTCTGGATAGAGAATTGAATAAGCTTTAAAATGATGCATCACACGACCCCCAGTCTTTCAAAATTGGAATTGTTGTGGGGTTCAAATTTTAGTTGGGACAAACTGTATATATAAAAGAAAGTCGTGTTAGTTACACTATTTATAACTCAAGAACGGCTGAACCGATTTGGCTAAAAATTGGTGGGGAGGTAGCTTAGAACCAGGAGAAGGACATAGGATACTTTACATGGACATGGGGGCCCAGGGGAGCCCTTGGCTTTATAACTCAAGAACGGCTGAACCGTTTTTTATGATCCTTGATTTTTTGTTGGATTTGTCTCCGCCCCGAATAGCAGAATAACTATTAAAACATGGACATGGGGGCCCAGGGGGCACCCTTGGGTTTATAACTCAAGAACGGCTGTACCGATTTTTATGATCTTCGATTTGTTAGATTTGTCTCCGCCCCGAATATCAGAATAGCTATTAAAACATTGACAAGATGGCTCAGGGGGGGCCCCTAGGGATGGACCGATTTTTTCGGCACGACTGATTTTAATTAATCTTTTTTTTTGCATATCTGGTAGGTATGAGAATAGGTGGTAAACTATTTTTCACATGGACATGGGGGCCCAGGGGGGCCCTTTGAGCTGGACCGTTTTTTCGGCTCAACCGATTTTTATAAATTTGTTTTTGTATATTTGGCAGGTATGAGAATAGGTGGTAAACTATTTTTCACATGGATATAGGGACCAAAGGGCCCATCTTGAATTTATTACTCAAGAACGGCTAGACCGTTTTTTTTTATAATCTTTGATTTGTTGGATTTGTCTCCGCTCCGAACAGCAGAATAACTATTAAAACACTACGGGAAGCTTGGTACAGGGCTACGACAATAACAAATAACGCCGGCCACCAAAATTTGTCGTACCGGGCTTTAAAAATAATGATAATCGATTTTTGGGGAGTTTCAACTGCAAAGTTTCACTTCGGTTGCGCGTGGACTACACACAAAAAAATTTTGATGATGTCTCGAGAACGGATTGACTGACTTTTTTCGGGGGCGAATAACTATTAAAACATCAGAAAAATTACGAAAAAAAAATTCTCATACATTTTGTATGGAAACCGTATATAACGCTATCTTTGATACATGACAAAAACAAAAATTAACGTGGCGTTGTATGCTGGTTCCGGTAATGACAGTAGATGGCCTTGTGTACATTATGCTTTGAAAACTGAATTTGATTCAGCTAATAAGTTAACACAACATTTATTGATTCTGAGGCGGTACAAAGTTCGCCGGGTCAGCTAGTAATTAATATAATATAAATGTGGAGGGTATTACCAAACAAAGTTACGATACTGGTTTGTCGCCGTGCACGTAGTTTTGAAGTGAAACTTCTTTGCTGATGCTCTACAACCCACATGCCCCCACCCCGAAAATTTTTGTACTGCACACTTTTATTTCCACACGGTTCCGCGCACATTTTTTCTCCAACAGAAAGATATCTATTTTGCCTTTCCCCACTATTTTTGATTTCTACATCAACATTTTAAGACGGGGTAGGTACTTGGCGTAGCAGGCTATATGCAGGGGAGAGTTAGAAATGGCGCAGCAGTGACGATAGTAATTAAATTACATACTAATAATTCATTTTTATTTGAGTGAAAACTTCTTTTGACGCACCTTGAACTCTTTCTGAACAGTGAACAGGACCGCGGTCGATGCGATTTTGAGTCTCAACGGGAATGGAGGCGTTTATGCAAAACTGGTTACTTTTTCTCCCACCACATAACGCACTTTTATTTTCACAGGGTTCCGCATATTTTTTTCCCAATAAATAAAAAAGTATGTACATACACACAATTTTTATTTTTATTTTAATTTGACTACCAATCCAACAAAGAAACAAAAGAAAAAAAGAAACAAATATATTTAGATACTAAATACTATTTTTTGCCGTTTCCTAAACCTTGTTTGCAAGTACGAAATGGTACGAAAACATGAATGAAGACGGTCCCAACATATCAGATAATGCGTGAGTTGTGCCAAAGCTGACCGGTGGGTGAAATGGTGTCATCAAAGAAAGAATTTCCGAAGCATAGGAGATACCACTAAAGACACTTACATATTATGCTGAAACCTATTGAGGCGCACCCTGGTCCAATAACAGCTGCAAAAGAAAATGTTTGTCTTTTGCTTCTGAAACGCATGATTTTGTGCAAGAGTGAAGAGAAAGCTTCCCAAACTGCAACCTCAAGATATCAGTGTAAATCTACACAAACCACATTGTCAATATTTCCATATATTATGCAACGGTTAAATGAGAGTACATAGTCAATGATTACCCCTCAGCTACGTTGTTTACATAACATTGAGGTTATGTTGTTTCTAGAGATGTGCGGAATGAAACTTTTGTAGAATGTTTTTAATGGGGTCACAAAGAGCACAACTTTGTGTACAAGAACATGGAGAACGCTTGTTGTAAATACATACCTATTATAAACCCAATGAGCAAGACACGTCGTACAGGTAAATAAAAATTATTTAAAATATTTTTTGCATGCTAATCACATTTTTCTATGTACCGAGAACAGACTGGCCTCTCTGTTGGAGCCTGTGAGGACATCAAAGAAGGATTTACGCCTATCTGTACCACTTCTGTTTGTGACTTTTACATACTTTTGAAAAGGGGTTCCCTAGTTCTTGTAATTTCTTCCTTTGGCCACATATTAGAAATTTCATGTACAAAGCACCCATAACCGATGCAAGAAAGAATATGAAACTGAAGATTTTTTGTAAACTGTTTTTAATGGGAATCAGGAAAAGAGCACAACTCTCTACAAGAAACATCAAAAACATTTTCACCTGTCAGTTGGTCATATCCTTTGGAAGAGTGTTTTAATTTGTACATTTTAAAGAAATAAAGGTGCATAATAATTATTATTACATCTTGCAGCTTCTCTGAAATTTGGTGTAGACTCGTATAAATTATCGGTCTTCCCTTTTCCGACCTGGCCGTCGCCCGTGGCACCCGTTCGAAATCCATCAACTTCTTCGGAATCCATCCCGCTTCGTTAATTCCGCAATTACGGCACTCGATGGTGTCGTCTCCATCAGTCATACTTACTCCTCATTATCGTCTGAGAAATGATCCGCGTCTCCAATAGGAAATACCTCTTCGGATAAGTGTATTAATTTTTCCCGATATCCATCATGACGTCTCCGAGTCCTCGCACATAAATAAACCCGGGGTCGTGTTCCTGCGGGACAAAAGCGCCTTGACGAATGTCCTGTCCGATATGCAAGCGAAACTCTGCAACATAATGCAACTTTGTGAGTTGTTTACGGTTACGTTTGATGTATGGCAAGTGGTCATACCACCGAAGAAATTTGCATCGAGACAACGCGGGCCATTGTTCATACAAGTTCTGGTTATTGTTCTTGCCGCGGGATAGATAAGAGAAATTGTGGCGAAAATCGGACGGATTTGGTGGAAATTATCGGCCGAAGGAACGGCAGGAATATGGGTCACGAAAGTCGTGACAATATTCAATCTAGCATGAAAACGATCTTTTTCGTTATCTGAGTAGATTGTGGGTCAACGGATCACGACACATGTTCGTCATGGACGGTTGTAAAAGCCCTCGACCAGTGATTTTAGTAATAACTTCATCGCAGATTACTGCAAGTTTGCAAAAATGTTTTAATTACTCCAAGCTAAGTAGGTGGTAAATGAAAGTGGCTAAAATATCGTTCTCAAGCCTCGACTCTTCAGGTATTTCTTCGCAAAAAAGCGATCGCCTCTTTAATCATCGCGATCGTAAAACTGTTAAAAACCGCAACACTTCTTAAATTGACGCTAAGTTAAATTGTGAACATTGTAAATTGTCTTGATGTGATGGCGTGAAATTGATTTATTTCGCGAATCTTCGTCGGTGGTACTGTTACGATGAGGATCGTAAATCAGGCGGACGATTTCGCGAGCTTTTTCTCCGTCGACCGGAAAACGACCCGAGGACGGGACCAGATTTATGGGACTTGGACGATTATCGTTTTTTACGGGACGAGGAAGGCCGTAATTAAAAGACTACCAGAATGAGAGTGGGACTCCCGCTGGCGCTCCCGCGGCGACGGACCACTATATAACAGTTGGTGACTTGTGGGAAAATTAAAGGGGCACTTAATTTTCATTATCCGACGGACGGGGAAACATCAATATGGCTTCTATAAGCAATTTTGAGTTTAAAATTTAAAAAAGTCAAACTCCACCAACTTTAATAAACGTAAATTATAATAGGACCAGAAGAGAAAACTACTCCCATCTTCAGCCCTACAATTGAACTGCTCTCCTCCATCAACACCTTCTTCTTTCGCCAATCATATATTAATAACGAAACATAGTTTTACACCAACCAATTCCAAATTGGTTCACAAATGCAATAAAATTTTTTGTTTAAATTAATTTAAATTTACTCCACTTTGATTCATCGACATTCTTCACGTTTAATTTTTATACGCTTGCAATGGAATCAAACTCGAACCCTTTTCCCACTCAAACCACTAAAATGCAAATGCGGTCCAATCTCGATGAAACACTTATCAGATCGCGATTCCAGCCCCGATGAACAAATTAGCTGAGACGTCACGATAGCCATCAAGAAACATCCACGTAATTACACCTTTCGAAAGAAACCCCCAGACGACCTAATGGGCGCGTAACAAGTGTCCCAAATCGGTCGATTGCGCAAAAAACGCCAGTCACAATAATTTCAATTACCGGCACTTGAACGCGTCTGTTGGCCGACGTGAAATTGTTGCTAAAATTATATCTTCCGTTTCCTGCGACGGCCCTGTCCGCATTTACGGCGCAATAAAACAACATTCTCGCTACATTCGCGAATAAACAGTTTTGCACCTCTAAACTTATTTTTACGAGCCTGTTATTTTAGCAATGACTTACGAAGAGACGGTTTATCTCGGGGATCTAAATGAAAAATTTATACATTACGCACAGAGTAGACTTCCGAAGTGTATATCGGGGGAAGTGGATGCAGAAATTTGATTTGCATATTTATACACTTTCATTATGTTATGCTGAAATTTAGATATTTAATTTTAATTGGAAACAACATAAATTCAGATATCTGATGGCGGCGAAACTTTTTTCAGGGATATTTTAATGATTTTGCCATGTTTCAGTGACGTGCGGCAGTATGTGCATCCAACGTTAATTTAAAGCCGCATAATTATTTTTTATTGGGTCGGTATTATGTTCGCTTATTTTAATTGCAGGAAATAAAGTAATGTAAAAACGGCCGTAATTGCTAAGTTTCCAATAAAAAACCTCTAAAGCCGTCTTTGTATTAATAAACGTTAACTAACGCTAACATAGAAGCGATACGAACATCAATGTCGCATGAAAGCTTTTTGCATCGATTTATGGTCAAGAAGGAGTGTTTGAGTTGGTATCACTTTTAAGATACTTCGGCTATTTGTAACACTGCAGCCGGATACACATATTTGACGTAACGTCAACTGAGAGAAAATTCTAGGTTAAGTGAATAGAAATTCTATTAATTTAAGGAAATTTAAAAAAAAAGCATAAATTAAACTTGAAATACAGAACGATAACCACACTAAAGGTAATGCTCAAAATGCCCCCACAAACTGCTGCCCACTCAGTCTAATTTCAAGTTTTAATTTCAAATTTGAAATGTGAAATAAGTTGTCAGTGTGAAGACGTCAACAACCGGAAGTTGTTACAATTCTCCCATTTAAAAATGAAATTCAGTATTACCAACTCAAACATTTGTAGAATTGTTTCTTTTTTCAGTTTCCAACACATAAATTATTTGAATTAAAATATACTCAAGTCGAACTCCATAAACTTTAAAAATTACAATTGGAACATGTTTCGGGAGAAAACTACTCCCATCTTCAGCGCTAATTTTACAATACGATACAAAATTGATGAATTACAGAGGGGTTCTTACCTTAAAGATTGTTTAAAATTATGACGTTATTTTGCTTAAGCCACTCGCCCACGGCTCGTGACTCCATTCTGCTAACTCGTGTGAGATCTTAAATTTTCAACACTTGTTATACAATATACTATTTCGTTGTCACGTAAATACTTACGGCTGTGTACATCAGACGGCCAACTTCTTCTTCTTTCAATTGCTCTAGTTTGTCTCTGTCGTCTTTGAAGGATCGCGTCCTCGGTGAGTAATTTTAACCACCAAATTTTGTAAAAAAAAACCGTAAAACCCTCGAATCTCGCTTCGACCATAAAAACACGAAGGGTCTGTCCTCCGAGATTTATGACAAAAATTAAGGACTACAATTTTATTTTATCAAGGACAAACTGTGGATTTTTATATATCAGTAGAGTAAGTAGAACTATACATTTTTTTTACATCAGTGGAACCTTCATTAATTTGTCAAGCATTCCGACAATACCCAAGAAAAAAAAACATGTTATACAGGGTTTTCTAGTTATGGGGAAGAAATTGAACGCTTCTTTCTTAATGCTAGGACACGTTGTGTAGTGAGTGAAACAAGTTATTATGAAACGATTTTATATGTTTAATAAACGTTTATTACAAATGTTAAATATACCGGGTGTCCCAGAGGTGTGTGAACAATCAATTACGCCCTTATTTTGAAAGATATCAAAACGGGGTTTGCGTGGGACGATAGCGACACGATACCTTCACAATTTAAAATTATTATAAATCATATACAGAGTGTCCTATTGTTAGTTGTATACCAAAGTTATGTTTTGTTTTAATGGAATGCCCTGCAAATAGTTAGTAAATTGAAAGAGCAATTAATGCTGAGCAAAATGATAATAAGGTACTATATAGGTTTATTATGGATGGATCTTGAGTTATGAAGAATTGTGAACATTAGTGCTTTTTAAAAAAAAAAATGCAGAGACTATTTCAACAGAGATAACTGTTAACACTTGAGGGAATGAGATACCATTGGAAAAATCGATTTAACTTATTTTTTCAATAAGTTGGGCAATTTACAAAATTTTATGGGCTTTCATTGAAGACAACAAAAAATATTAAAAAAATTGACCTATAAATATTTCACTTCTTGGAGCCTTTCTTATATAATGTACTCAAGAACTTCATGTTCTAAAAGCTTTTAAAAGTTAATTATTTTGTTTATAATAATTGTTTACCTAAACTAAAAAAAAATCCAAAAAATTAAAATTATTATTTTTTTAACATATTATATGCTATGGCTGTTCATTCGTCCAATAAAGGCGCTTAATAATGGTGGGTAATTTTTTTATGTTATTTGTTTATAAACTGTTTATAAACAAATTGAGTAGTTTAATATTTTATAAAAATCCCCATTTTGTTGTCCCGAGGAAATAATGATTTTAAAAAAATCTTGGAAACTATTTTTTACTGTTTATAATCGTTTTTTATTTTTCTAATGTTTAAATAATTAGTTAAGAAATCCTTTGTTTTTAAAAATCATTACATATTCAATACATTTCAATCTCAGGTTTGACAACATTTCTTTAGAAAATGTCTTCTTAAATGTTGGCATTGACATCACCTTTGAAAGTGTGTTTTCCAATCTCGGGTTTGACAATATCCCTTTAGAAGGTCTTTTTAATTGTCGGGTTTGACAACATTCTCTTTTAAAAAGGATCCTTTTCTATGCAGTATTTGACAATATCCCCTTAGAAAATGTCCTTATCGGGTTTGACAACATCCTTTTAGAAAGTGTTTTTTTAAATGTCGGGTTTGACAACATTCTCTTTGAAAACTTTTCAAAACTTTTCTTTTTCAATATCGGATTTGACAACATCCCGTGAGAAAGTGTCTTTATCAGTGACTAAAATATTGCTAAATATGGAAGGAAATGAAAAATTACCAAACTCATCAAAGTTTGATTTCAAACAATACAAAAGGAACATAAAATCTTGTTTAAAACTCGGCTGTAATGTGGAGTTATTAAGTCTTCTTGTTTATGAATAATAGCTCGCTTCGCTCGCTCATATATTATAAAATCGTCACAGACGAAAAGGACAACTTCAAATAACGCAAAAGAAACATAAAATCTTGCATGAAACTCGGCTGTAATGGGAAATTATTGATGCGTCTTGTTTATGAATAGTAGAAAATTATTTCGTTCTTCAGTTTGTTACGAGTTAGAATATATGAGTGAGCGAAGCGAGCTGGTGTTTATAGACAATGGGAATCGGTAAATTACATAATCAACCCAGTTGCATACAAGATTTTGTATTTATGAATAGATAGTTGCTCGCTTCGGTCGCTCGTGCATATATTATAAAATCATTACAAATTCTTATTGTAAAAGAAGGTATCCTTCTGGCATTTGAAAATGCCAAAATATCGAATCAAAGTATCGAAATAAACGAATTTTGAATATAAAAATTTTGAGTTCATAGAATTTTGGAAAAAGTAGTGATCCAAATAAGAACAGAAATAACACCAAACGGTGACTACATCAGTGTTGTTAAATATGGCGCGAAACGAAACATTACAAATGCATCACAGTTTGACTTTAAACAAGACAAATGGAATATAAAATCTTGTATGAAACTCGAATATAATGGGAATTATTGAATAGTATTCGTTCTTCAGTTTGTAACGTGTTATAATATAGGAGCGAGCGAAGCGAGCTGCCGTGTTCATAAAGAATGCGATTTAGTAAATTACTTTATTAAACCAGTTGCAAACAATATTTTGTGTCTCGGACAAATGTATCAATGAAATACCAAAAAAAAAACTTAGAAAGGATCTTTTTCTATGCAGTATTTGACAATATCCCCTTAGAAAATGTCCTTATCGGGTTTGACAACATCCTTTTAGAAAGTGTCTTTTTAAATGTCAGGTTTGACAACATTCTCTTTGAAAACTTTTCAAAACTTTTCTTTTTCAATATCGGATTTGACAACATCCCGTGAGAAACTGTCTTTATCAGTGACTACAATATTGCTAAATATGGAAGGAAATGATAAATTACCAAACTCATCAAAGTTTGATTTCAAACAATACAAAAGGAACATAAAATCTTGTTTAAAACTCGGCTGTAATGTGGAGTTATTAAGTCTTCTTGTTTATGAATAATAGCTCGCTTCGCTCGCTCATATATTATAAAATCGTCACAGACGAAAAGGACGATTTCAAATAACGCAAAAGAAACATAAAATCTTGTATGAAATTCGGCTGTAATGGGAAATTATTGACGCGTCTTGTTTATGAATAGTAGAAAATTATTTCGTTCTTCAGTTTGCTACGAGTTAGAATATATGAGTGAGCGAAGCGAGCTGGTGTTTATAGACAATGGGAATCGGTAAATTACATAATCAACCCAGTTGCATACAAGATTTTGTATTTATGAATAGATAGTTGCTCGCTTCGGTCGCTCGTGCATATATTATAAAATCATTACAAATTTTTATTGTAAGAGAAGGTATACTTCTTTCATTTGAAAATGCCAAAATATCGAATTAAGGTATCGAAATAAACGAATTTTGAATATAAAAATTTTGAGTCCATAGAATTTTGGAAAAAGTAGTGATCCAAATAAGAACGGAAATAACACCAAACGGTGACAACATCAGTGTTGTTAAATATGGCGCGAAACGAAACATTACAAATGCATCACAGTTTGACTTTAAACAAGACAAATGGAATATAAAATCTTGTATGAAACTCGAATATAATGGGAATTATTGAATAGTATTCGTTCTTCAGTTTGTAACGTGTTATAATAAAGGAGCGAGCGAAGCGAGCTGCCGTGTTCATAAAGAATGCGATTCAGTAAATTACATTATTAAACCAGTTGCAAACAATATTTTGTGTCTCGGACAAATGTATCAATAAAATACAAAAAAAAAAAAAACTTAGAAAGGATCCTTTTCTACGCAGTATTTGACAATATCCCCTTAGAAAATGTCCTTATCGGGTTTGACAACATCCTTTTAGAAAATGTCTTTTTAAATGTCGGGTTTGACAACATTCTCTTTGAAAACTTTTCAAAACTTTTCTTTTTCAATAACGGATTTGACAACATCCCGTGAGAAACTGTCTTTATCAGTGACTACAATATTGCTAAATATGGAAGGAAATGAAAAATTACCAAACTAATCATAGTTTGATTTCAAACAATACAAAAGGAACATAAAACCTTGTTTAAAACTCGGCTGAAATGTGAAGTTATTGAGTCTTCTGCTGAAATGTGAAGTTATTGAGTCTTCTTGTTTATGAATAATAGCTCGCTTCGCTCGCTCATATATTATAAAATCGTTACAAACGAAAAGGACGATTTCAAATAACGCAAAAGAAACATAAAATCTTGTATGAAATTCGGCTGTAATGGGAAATTATTGACGCGTCTTGTTTATGAATAGTAGAAAATTATTTCGTTCTTCAGTTTGCTACGAGTTAGAATATATGAGTGAGCGAAGCGAGCTGGTGTTTATAGACAATGGGAATCGGTAAATTACATAATCAACCCAGTTGCATACAAGATTTTGTATTTATGAATAGATAGTTGCTCGCTTCGGTCGCTCGTGCATATATTATAAAATCATTACAAATTTTTATTGTAAGAGAAGGTATACTTCTTTCATTTGAAAATGCCAAAATATCGAATTAAGGTATCGAAATAAACGAATTTTGAATATAAAAATTTTGAGTCCATAGAATTTTGGAAAAAGTAGTGATCCAAATAAGAACGGAAATAACACCAAACGGTGACTACATCAGTGTTGTTAAATATGGCGCGAAACGAAACATTACAAATGCATCACAGTTTGACTTTAAACAAGACAAATGGAATATAAAATCTTGTATGAAACTCGAATATAATGGGAATTATTGAATAGTATTCGCTCTTCAGTTTGTAACGTGTTATAATATAGGAGCGAGCGAAGCGAGCTGCCGTGTTCATAAAGAATGCGATTCAGTAAATTACATTATTAAACCAGTTGCAAACAATATTTTGTGTCTCGGACAAATGTATAAATGAAATACCAAAAAAAAAAAAACTTAGAAAGGATCCTTTTCTGTGCAGTATTTGACAATATCCCCTTAGAAAATGTCCTTATCGGGTTTGACAACATCCTTTTAGAAAGTGTCTTTTTAAATGTCGGGTTTGACAACATTCTCTTTGAAACCTTTTCAAAACTTTTCTTTTTCAATATCGGATTTGACAACATCCCGTGAGAAAGTGTCTTTATCAGTTACTACAATATTGCTAAATATGGAAGGAAATGAAAAATTAAAGTTATTGAGTCTTCTTGTTTATGAATAATAGCTCGCTTCGCTCGCTCATATATTATAAAATCGTTACAAACGAAAAGGACGACTTCAAATAAGTCAAAAAGGGGTTTTCGGGAGACGATAGCCACACGATACCTTCACAATTTAAAATTATTAGAAATCATATACAGAGTGTCCTAGTATTAGTAATATACCAAAGTTATGTTTTTTATATGGAATGCCCTGAATATTAGTTAGTGAATTGAAAGAGCAGTTAATGCTGAGCAAAATGATATAAGGTACTACAGGTTTATTATGGATGCTTCTTGAGTTATGAAGAATTTTAGGTCAAAATTGGTGATTTAAAAAAAAATGCAGAGACCATTCCAGCAGAGATAACTGAATACTTTTTTGTCAATAATTTTTTATAGACCCATCCTTTAAAACACACTGATTGAAAGTCATCTAAATTGATATTTTTATACAGGGTGTACGATTTCGCAAAATGTATAGTAACTTTTTTTTTCAAAGATCAGATCGCCTTGGAATAGTCGTTTTTGTCTAATTTATTAAACTACTTCAGAAATGACACCGAGAGGTAGACAGGCAACTTTTCCGATTTTTTAATAGTTATTCTGCTATTCGGGGCGGAGACAAATCCAACAAACATAAAAGCTTTCATTGAAAATCTCCGCTTTCCATTTTCTCAATGATAGTTTTCAAGACGATTTGGACGATTGCAAAATAACTAATTTGAGATTGAGGCCAAAAAAATCAAATTACAAATTGAAATTGAAATTCGGCCAGGACAACGTCTGTCGGGTCAGATAGTTAATTATAATAATAATTCTTCTACTCCAAAAGTCAGTCTGTAACCTTTATAGCCAATTCTACAATTTTCAAAGGTGTGGAGCAGCTCCTCCTTTGTCTGTCGTTACTGCCGTCGGCACATCAAATAATTTTGCACGTTTAGTGGATGCCTTTTTACATTCGGAAGGGTGGTTTACAATAGGGGTAAAACAGGAAATAATAACAAAGTAATAAAATTTTTATTCCTTTATTCATTGATAAATTGATAACAGGGTGTAAGATGTGGTTTGCTCAAATAACAATAATTTCTATCAAACCTATACCTCTACCTAGTATAGTAACAGCTACCTGTGTCCAATTTATAAATCCACAAGGTAGTAATACAGTATTCACTCATTCGTTGATACTATTAACATTACCAGTATTACTACTGTTAGTCCGATAGAAAGAACAGATTGGTGAAGATGGTAACAATTTTAAAGTTTTATTTTGATTTTCAGATCCGGCATCAGCATAACGCCCTTCATAAGTTAAATCTCAATCTCATAATTTTTTTCCAAAGTTGACTGATTTTTAATTGTTTTTTGAAAAACTACTAGCACCAGGGTTTTCAAATTACCACGTAGTAAAAAGTGTGTCCTGTTCTTTGTTGTGTCAAAATTTCATTCGAATGGCTTCAATCGTTTTCGTTATATTGGTACTCAAAGCTCTATGGAAGAATTTTTTAAACAAGCGAAAGCACAGAAACTTCAAGAGAAGAATAAAGCTTTTTGGTAAATCGACACGTATAATATTAGTAGTCCTTTTCTCCCGAGAGAAAATATGTCACATTTTCTCCCTTGGGAGCTCATATTATGTACCTGCCTGCCACCACTGGTAAAATAATTGAAGACAACATTTGTAATTCAAGTGAGCAATTTTCGTTGGGACAGCCTGTAGTAAGTAGTAACAGTACATGACTAACAGGTTTTGGATAATTATTATCGTGTACTATGATGTCATACTTCATAACACAATTGACCCAAATTTAATTTCCTTAAAATATTAGTAACAACAGTACATGACTAACAGGAAAACAATAACAAAGCAACATACACATCACTTTATCAAAATATTTTCTGCGTCACTAAAATTTATTCAAATGAGTCAGTCGATTATACCTGCTTGTAAATTACGTTACTCATACAGGAAAACTTTGAAGCTTAATTACTTTTTATCTGATCCGCATAGTTAAAAGTTAAATTAAATAATTAGTTAAGAATCATTACTAAATAAAGACATTTTCTCACTATCAATCGACTTAAAATGTATTTACTTTGATATCAATTTTTTCCTTTTGTCAACCCATTGACCAGTTCTTGTTATAATGAAATTTAAATAGAAATAATGAATTTAGATGGAAGGGAAATAAAATGGATGAAAGGTGTGCGGAAGAGTAGGGAGAAGGCAGGAGAGGGTAGGGGATGGGAGAAGAAATGAAGATGCGTTGTATTGAAATTAATACAGAAAGTAACAAATTTAAGGAAATTTATTTAAAAAAAAACAAAACTTAAATAGTTATACAATGACGTTTATTGCACGTTAGATGAAAATTAAAATCTATGGACCCTTTAAAGAAGTATTTTTTTTTAAGTTGGACCATGCGACAAGGGGAAACGCTAGATGCGACACGAATTTCTCAAATGACAAACTTTGTTGCTGCTCTGTGGACAAGCCTTTATGTCCAAAGATAGACATTTTTAGCTTAAAGTACTATTTTAAAGAAGGATTTTGTAGCAATCTTGCATATTCCAATCAATTTCAATACATAACTTGTCCATTTACATAAGACAAATTATCTGTTAGATAACATGTGTGCAGAAAAGAATCCAAAAAAGTTTATCAATGATACGCACCGGCGAGCAACTGCACGATAAACACCTCGCTGCCCATAAATTTTCCTTATTTTTTCCTCGCCTCCACTCCGATTCCCCGCATGATGGATGCTCTCCACTACGAAATAATAATATTCATGTCTGCATGTCAAGATGTCGCTGGCTACCATTCAGATTGCCACAAACATCCAACAGCAGCACAATGAGATAAGTCGAGCATAATTGAAACATCATATAGAGATGGAACGGATGTAAGATCACAGCCATTGATACACACTCCACGGACATGCATCATACTCTCGGCCGACACAAAAGAACGCAGCTGGATGCAAAGCGCCGGAATTTACTGGCTTTTGTGTGAGAATTTTGACATTTAGTTAATTAATTGCGAAAAATTGCAGGTGTACGAGCGAGATTAAGCGACTGGATGTCTTCACTTACTGGCTAATAAAACACGATGGCAGGTGCTTATTAAGAGAATTTGGTGTGGGGAAAAGGTCAGTGGATGGGGCAATAATTGTAACAAAACCGAAACATTTTTTTCTTTAATGGTCAGTACGGAATGTCGGGTTCCATCACCACCGGCTTTGAGTTGAATGGAATATGATTAATCATTAATGCATTATTACGGAATGTCAATCATTTTAGAAGAATAATAAATGGGCAACACTTTTTTCCTGTTCCAAATCAATCATTAATCAACAGTTCTTCAACAGGTTATTAATTTGATGCCAAAAATGTTTTAGTGTACATTACTATGCACAAATAAGTACAGTTTTTACAGTAATATTTTATTTTCGAAATGATTTCCTTCTTTGTTGTTATGCACATAATTGGAATACTTACTCGGAGTCCATTTATAATAAAACATCCACAGTATTTTTTGTAAAAACTCATCAATCCATAAAAGTACTGTTTATACCATAATCTAATTACGTCAATAAAACAGCATTTGAAGCAAAACATTTTCATCTCACACGTCCGGCTTACCTGCCGCATTTTTTACCTGGTTAAGCTTATTTGCGCCCGGAAGGAAGAATATTAAGGATTTCCTGAATACATCATGAACTTGAAGCCACGCACCTATAGTGTCAAAAGTGGTAAGCAGCTGTGGGCTTAAACTTAAGACTTTAGATGGATAACAAATTTGTTAAACGGAAACATGCTTGGAGACCGATTTATTAATTTTAATAATTCGTTGTAATGAAATATAATTAAGGCTAATTAATAACTGATTTATTCAAGCTTTTACTGCTTGTAGCAGATTGCCTGTAGTTTTTGGTTCAATTGACAAGACATTTTAACAAGACAAAAGTGTCACCTGAAATCATATTTTTTCATTAGACGAAGAATTAAAAAGTTTTGAAACCACGTTATTTGGGCACTTGCTTTTAACTCTCATAATAATTATTATTGTCTACTATTTAAGTATTGACATATTTTACCTTAAACCTGTCGAGATGACAGAAACTCAAACCACTTATTTAATTCTATTTTTTTTTTTTTTTGGTATTTCATTTATACATTTGTCCGAGACACAAAATATTGTTTGCAACTGGTTTAATAATGTAATTTACTGAATCGCATTATTTATGAACACGGCAGCTCGCTTCGCTCGCTCCTATATTATAACGTTACAAACTGAAGAACGAATACTATTCAATAATTCCCATTATATTCGAGTTTCGTACAAGATTTTATATTCCATTTGTCTTGTTTAATAGTCGCGTCAATGAAGTCTTTTTCTCGGTCCTCCGATTTTGATGTTTTTTTTTAATATTTGCTTTTTTTATATTATTTATAATCAGAAACCTTTTGAAGCGGGGACATAACTATTAATATTATTTAAAAAATATGTATGATATTTATCTAAAAAAAAAAATAGTTTTGCGTTTTTTTTAACAGACTTCAAAATGGTAGGAAGTTATCAATTCGGTTGTATGTTTTTTTTAATGCTTGTTACCTCAGAACATTTATATATTTATATTTAATTTATGTTCACCGATTTCTTCGTCAATTGTGAACCGATTTTCAAAATTCTTTTATTTGAAAGGGTATACTCTTGAGGTGGTTCCATTATCAAAAAATCAGGATCTGATCAGGGAATCCAATGGAAATCCAGAAAAATACTAAAATTTTCGCTCCCTTTTATTAACCGACTTCATCATGTATGTTCACAGATTTCTGAGTCAATTGTGGGCCGATTTTCAAAATTCTTCTTTTATTTGAAAGGGTATACTCTTGAGGTGGTTCCATTGTCAAAAAGTCAGGATCTGATCAGGGACTCCTATGGAAATCGAGGAAAATTCTCAAAATTTTTCCTTCCTACAAGTATTTTATTCATAAATGTCTAAAATAAAGATTCCACAATTCATAATAATTTTATAATTTACTTTCGTATATTATTTGTAAAATAAGTATTGAAAAACTAATTTTTTTATATAAATATAATAAATAGTGTTTAAACAATATAAATAATTATTTCCCCACTTCAAAAGGTTTCTGATTTTGAATAATATATAAAAACAAACATTCACAAAAAAAATCATTAAAATCGAAGCTGTTTTTGAGGACTTAATTCGATATACCTTAATTCGATATTTTGGCATTTTCAAATGCCAAAAGGATACCTTCTTTTACAATAAAAATTTGTAATGATTTTATAATATATCCACGAGCGACCGAAGCGAGCAACTATCTATTCATAAATACAAAATCTTGTATGCAACTGGGTTGATTATGTAATTTACCGATTCCCATTGTTTATGAACACCAGCTCGCTTCGCTCACTCATATATTCTAACTCGTAACAAACTGAAGAACGAAATAATTTTCTACTATTCGTAAACAAGACGCGTCAATAATTTCCCATTACAGCCGAGTTTCATACAAGATTTTATGTTTCTTTTGCGTTATTTGAAATCGTCCTTTTCGTTTGTAACGATTTTATAATATATGAGCGGCGAAGCGAGCTATTTTTCATAAACAAGAAGACTCAATAACTTCACATTTCAGCCGAGTTTTAAACAAGGTTTTATGTTCCTTTTGTATTGTTTGAAATCAAACTTTGATGAGTTTGGTAATTTTTCATTTCCTTCCATATTTAGCAATATTGTAGTCACTGATAAAGACACTTTCTCACGGGATGTTGTCAAATCCGATATTGAAAAAGAAGAGTTTTGAAAAGTTTTCAAAGGGAATGTTGTCAAACCCGACATTTAAAAAGACACTTTCTAAAAGGATGTTGTCAAACCCGATAAGGACATTTTCTAAGGGGATATTGTCAAATACTGCATAGAAAAGGATCCTTTCTAAAAGAGAATGTTGTCAAACCCGACATTTAAAAAGACACCTTCTAAAGGGATATTGTCGAACCCGAGATTGGAAAACACTTTCAAAGGTGATCTCAAAGCCGACATTTAAAAAGAAATTTTCTAAAGAAATGTTGTCAAACCTGAGATTGAAATGTATTGAATATGTAATGATTTTTAAAAACAAAGGATTAACTAATTATTTAAACATTAGAAATATAAAAACGATTATAAACAATAAAAAATTGTTTCCAAGATTTTTTTTAAATCATTATTTCCTCGGGACAACAAAATGGGTTTTTTTTTTAATATTAAACTACTCAATTTGTTGATAAACAGTTTATAAACAAATAACGTAAAAAAAATTACCCACAATTATTAAGCGCCTTTATTGGACGAATGAACAGCTATAGCATATAATATGTAAAAAAATAATAATATTTTTTTGGATTTTTTTTAAGTTTAGGTAAACAATTATTATAAACAAAATAATTAACTTTTAAAAGTTTTTAGAACATGAAGTTCTTGAGTACATTATATAAGAAAGGCTCCAAGAAGTGAAACATTTATAGGTCAATTTTTTAAACATTTTTTGTTGTCTTCAATGAAAGCGGAGGTCCCATAAAATTTTGTAAATTGCCCAACTTATTGAAAAAATAAGTTAAATCGATTTTTCCGATGGTATCTCATTCCCTCAAGTGTTAACAGTTATCTCTGTTGGAATAGTCTCTGCATTTTTTTTTTAAAGCACTAATGTTCACAATTCTTCATAACTCAAGATCCATCCATAATAAACCTGTATAGTACCTTATTATCATTTTGCTCAGCATTAATTGCTCTTTCAATTCACTAACTAATTACAGGGAATTCCATTAAAACAAAACAAAACTTTGGTATATTACTAATAGTAGGACACTCTGTATATGATTTATAATAATTTTAAATTGTGAAGGTATCGTGTCGCTATCGTCCCACGAAAACCCCGTTTTGATATCTTTCAAAATAAGGGCGTAAATGATGATCCACACACCTCTGGGACATGTATTTTCATTTTTAGGCAGAAATTTTCACATTACCCCACTGCCACCAATTTAGACAACCCATCCCAAATAAAGTTACTCTTGGCCCAAAAATTTCTTCAAAGGTTTCTTTTTTTTACCAAAGACAACGTCAAAATGGAATGATGCCGCGTACCCTTTCAGGATGTTTCTTTTCGTTACAGCTACGAAATTCCAATGTTATTAATTCTAATTGGTTTATCGCACGGGCTGAAGAGAATGCTAAAGGTACGACCTGTTGAATCTATAGACGGGAATGTCGGAGTTTTTTTATTATTTACTGTGCGTTTTGTAAAAGTGCACTTATTTCAGCTATTTGAAACACTTTGTATGTAATATTTTTTATCAGGATTAACTTCAAACAACATCATAAATCATAAGAAATGTTTTTATTCATAATCAGTGCCAATGTGTATCCAACGAATGCTAATCCTAACTTTAATACCATGGAAATAAGATGGTAGGTATGGTAATCCCATCATACTATTATTTAATTTAATGAGCCGATAAAGATCGCATATATGTTTCGCACACATGGTTGCCACAATTGCTGCCTACATGTCTTCAGAAATCATCCGATAGGATTTTCTCATGCTCAGAAGCTGACCCTTGATACTACAGTTACCATTTTTTTTTCGGAATTATTGCGTGAAGACAACACGGAAGTGTATCAGTTTTGAATTAACGAGATATTTTTACATATTTGTTGCAAAGTGAAAAACGACTCGACGTCGAAAGAGAACAAGTATAATTACGGGTGATTGTAAGTATGGTAAGCTGCCATCGTAGGACAGGCAATTTCGCAAATGCAACATATTACGAATGTTTTATGAGAAATTTTATTACACGTTTATGTAACGCAGACTTCCCATGTCATTTTAATGTCTGGATAAACACATAGGAATTTTATAGGTTCATTTTGACCCTTGTTAATTTCACGCACTGTAAAAAGTAGATTCTAATTGGCCTCACTCGTTCATTATGTGAGAAGCAGGTACAGTCGAACCTCCGTTAGCGGAACTACCACCTGCATTAGAAAATTTAGTTGGAAAAATTTCAATAACAAAGTCACATTTCCATGAAAAATCCCCGAAGAACAATAACTCTAACAGTGCAGCCACCATTTTCACTGCGCCACCGCATTTTCGTGTCCCCAGAACATCATTCACCCCTTTTGAGATGCACCGATAATTGAGAATTATTATAACAGCCGCGACACACGAAATTTTCTTATCCTTAGCGGAGGTGCGCGATTTTGGCACGTACTCGCTTTGTTAATTTTTTGCTCCCGATGGTAGACAGATACGCAACCTCCGGTCTGCAGAAAGCTGCAATGCGTCTTCTGACGCGCACACATAAAACTTATAGATTTATATTCATGCTATGTGCAAACTTAATTTTTTGTCCCGACAGTGGAAAGATTACGGCGCCGGCAAAATTTTAATGAGCTCTTATTAAAAGGAAGCAATGCGGGGATATTTGCGATGATGTGATAAATCTAATTTGTTATCTTTTACTTGACATGAAATGTGGTCTTTATTTATTATCGTTTTCTAAAAGCTCGTGCTTGTGCATGCCCACAATAATAAACTTTGACCTTTGAGTGTTCGAGCTTAATAAACTGTAAATAAGGAAATCCAGCGATTTCTTATAGTGATTATTATTAGTGAATAAAAATATTATATACGTATATTATATATATTTTAACATTAGTGTTGAAATTACAAATTAATAAAAAATACACCCTGTGAGTTATAAACTTGAAAGTTGCACGATATAGAAAAAGAGTTGTACTTTACAGCTGTGTAAAATCTCATAACTGTATCGTTGATGGTTTCGGAGATATTTTTCTGATTGTCACAAACGACAGCTCTGCTCTTAAGAAAACATTAGTGATGAAATTACAAATTAATAAAAAATACACCCTGTGAGTTATAAACTTGAAAGTTGCACGATATAGAAAAAGAGTTGTACTTTACAGCTGTGTAAAATCTCATAACTGTATCGTTGATGGTTTCGGAGATATTTTTCTGATTGTCACAAACGACAGCTCTGCTCTTAAGCAAACACTAGTGATGAAATTACAAATTAATAAAAAATACACCCTGTGAGTCATAAACTTGAAAGTTGCACGATATAGAAAAAGAGTTGTACTTTACAGCTGTGTAAAATCTCATAACTGTATCGTTGATGGTTTCGGAGATAATTTTCTGATTGTCACAAAGTGACAGCTCTGCTCTTAAGCAAACATTAGTGTTGAAATTACAAATTAATAAAAAATACATCCTGTGAGTTATAAACTTGAAAGTTGCACGATATAGAAAAAGAGTTGTACTTTACAGCTGTGTAGAATCTCATAACTGTATCGTTGATGGTTTCGGAGATATTTTTCTGATTGTCACAAAGTGACAGCTCTGCTCTTAAGCAAACATTAGTGTTGAAATTACAAATTAATAAAAAATACATCCTGTGAGTTATAAACTTGAAAGTTGCACGATATAGAAAAAGAGTTGTACTTTACAGCTGTGTAGAATCTCATAACTGTATCGTTGATGGTTTCGGAGATATTTTTCTGATTGTCACAAACGACAGCTCCGCTCTTAAGCAAACATTAGTGATGAAATTACAAATAAATAAAAAATACACCCTGTCAGTTATAAACTTGAAAGTTGCACGATATAGAAAAAGAGTTGTACTTTACAGCTGTGTAAAATCTCATAACTGTATCGTTGATGGTTTCGGAGATATTTCTCTGGTTGTCTCAAACGACAGCTCTGCTCTTAAGCAAACATTAGTGATGAAATTACAAATTAATAAAAAATACACCCTGTGAGTTATAAACTTGAAAGTTGCACGATATAGAAAAAGAGTTGTACTTTACAGCTGTGTAAAATCTCATAACTGTATCGTTGATGGTTTCGGAGATATTTTTCTGATTGTCACAAACGACGACTCTGCTCTTAAGCAAACACTAGTGATGAAATTACAAATTAATAAAAAATACACCCTGTGAGTTATAAACTTGAAAGTTGCACGATATAGAAAAAGAGTTGTACTTTACAGCTGTGTAAAATCTCATAACTGTATCGTTGATGGTTTCGGAGATATTTTTCTGATTGTCACAAACGACAGCTCTGCTCTTAAGAAAACATTAGTGTTGAAATTACAAATTAATAAAAAATACACCCTGTGAGTTATAAACTTGAAAGTTGCACGATATAGAAAAAGAGTTGTACTTTACATCTGTGTAAAATCTCATAACTGTATCGTTGATGGTTTCGGAGATATTTTTCTGATTGTCACAAACGACAGCTCTGCTCTTAAGAAAACATTAATGTTGAAATTACAAATTAATAAAAAATATACCCCGTGAGTTATAAACTTGAAAGTTGCACGATATAGAAAAGGAGTTGTACTTTACAGCTGTGTAAAATCTCATAAGTGTATCGTTGATGGTTTCGGAGATATTTTTCTGATTGTCACAAACGACAGCTCTGCTCTTAAGCAAACATTAGTGATGAAATTACAAATTAATAAAAAATACACCCTGTGAGGTATAAACTTAAAAGTTGCACGATATAGAAAAAGAGCTGTACTTTACAGCTGTGTAAAATATCATAACTGTATCGTTGATGGTTTCGAAGATATTTTTCTGATTGTCACAAACGACAGCTCTGCTCTTAAACAAACATTAGTGATGAAATTACAAATTAATAAAAAATACACCCTGTGAGTTATAAAGTTAAAAGTTGCACGATATAGAAAAAGAGTTGTACTTTACAGCTGTGTAAAATCTCATAAGTGTATCGTTGATGGTTTCGGAGATATTTTTCTGATTGTCACAAACGACAGCTCTGCTCTTAAGCAAACATTAGTGATGAAATTACAAATTAATAAAAAATACACCCTGTGAGGTATAAACTTGAAAGTTGCACGATATAGAAAAAGAGTTGTACTTTACAGCTGTGTAAAATCTCATAACTGTATCGTTGATGGTTTCGGAGATAATTTTCTGATTGTCACAAAGTGACAGCTCTGCTCTTAAGCAAACATTAGTGTTGAAATTACAAATTAATAAAAAATACATCCTGTGAGTTATAAACTTGAAAGTTGCACGATATAGAAAAAGAGTTGTACTTTACAGCTGTGTAGAATCTCATAACTGTATCGTTGATGGTTTCGGAGATATTTTTCTGATTGTCACAAACGACAGCTCCGCTCTTAAGCAAACATTAGTGATGAAATTACAAATAAATAAAAAATACACCCTGTCAGTTATAAACTTGAAAGTTGCACGATATAGAAAAAGAGTTGTACTTTACAGCTGTGTAAAATCTCATAACTGTATCGTTGATGGTTTCGGAGATATTTCTCTGGTTGTCTCAAACGACAGCTCTGCTCTTAAGCAAACATTAGTGATGAAATTACAAATTAATAAAAAATACACCCTGTGAGTTATAAACTTGAAAGTTGCACGATATAGAAAAAGAGTTGTACTTTACAGCTGTGTAAAATCTCATAACTGTATCGTTGATGGTTTCGGAGATATTTTTCTGATTGTCACAAACGACGACTCTGCTCTTAAGCAAACACTAGTGATGAAATTACAAATTAATAAAAAATACACCCTGTGAGTTATAAACTTGAAAGTTGCACGATATAGAAAAAGAGTTGTACTTTACAGCTGTGTAAAATCTCATAACTGTATCGTTGATGGTTTCGGAGATATTTTTCTGATTGTCACAAACGACAGCTCTGCTCTTAAGAAAACATTAGTGTTGAAATTACAAATTAATAAAAAATACACCCTGTGAGTTATAAACTTGAAAGTTGCACGATATAGAAAAAGAGTTGTACTTTACATCTGTGTAAAATCTCATAACTGTATCGTTGATGGTTTCGGAGATATTTTTCTGATTGTCACAAACGACAGCTCTGCTCTTAAGAAAACATTAATGTTGAAATTACAAATTAATAAAAAATATACCCCGTGAGTTATAAACTTGAAAGTTGCACGATATAGAAAAAGAGTTGTACTTTACAGCTGTGTAAAATTTCATAACTGTATCGTTGATGGTTTCAGAGATATTTTTCTGATTGTCACAAACGACAGCTCTTCTCTTAAGCAAACATTAGGGATGAAATTACAAATTAATAAAAAATACACCCTGTGACTTATAAACTTGAAAGTTGCACAATATAGAAAAAGAGTTGTACTTTACAGCTGTGTAAAATCTCATAAGTGTATCGTTGATGGTTTCGGAGATATTTTTCTGATTGTCACAAACGACAGCTCTGCTCTTAAGCAAACATTAGTGATGAAATTACAAATTAATAAAAAATACACCCTGTGAGTTATAAACTTGAAAGTTGCACGATATAGAAAAAGAGTTGTACTTTACAGCTGTGTAAAATCTCATAACTGTATCGTTGATGGTTTCGGAGATATTTTTCTGATTATCACAAACGACAGCTCTGCTCTTAAGCAAACATTAGTGATGAAATTACAAATTAATAAAAAATACACCCTGTGAGTTATAAAGTTAAAAGTTGCACGATATAGAAAAAGAGTTGTACTTTACAGCTGTGTAAAATCTCATAAGTGTATCGTTGATGGTTTCGGAGATATTTTTCTGATTGTCACAAACGACAGCTCTGCTCTTAAGCAAACATTAGTGATGAAATTACAAATTAATAAAAAATACACCCTGTGAGGTATAAACTTGAAAGTTGCACGATATAGAAAAAGAGTTGTACTTTACAGCTGTGTAAAATCTCATAACTGTATCGTTGATGGTTTCGGAGATAATTTTCTGATTGTCACAAAGTGACAGCTCTGCTCTTAAGCAAACATTAGTGTTGAAATTACAAATTAATAAAAAATACATCCTGTGAGTTATAAACTTGAAAGTTGCACGATATAGAAAAAGAGTTGTACTTTACAGCTGTGTAGAATCTCATAACTGTATCGTTGATGGTTTCGGAGATATTTTTCTGATTGTCACAAACGACAGCTCCGCTCTTAAGCAAACATTAGTGATGAAATTACAAATAAATAAAAAATACACCCTGTCAGTTATAAACTTGAAAGTTGCACGATATAGAAAAAGAGTTGTACTTTACAGCTGTGTAAAATCTCATAACTGTATCGTTGATGGTTTCGGAGATATTTCTCTGGTTGTCTCAAACGACAGCTCTGCTCTTAAGCAAACATTAGTGATGAAATTACAAATTAATAAAAAATACACCCTGTGAGTTATAAACTTGAAAGTTGCACGATATAGAAAAAGAGTTGTACTTTACAGCTGTGTAAAATCTCATAACTGTATCGTTGATGGTTTCGGAGATATTTTTCTGATTGTCACAAACGACGACTCTGCTCTTAAGCAAACACTAGTGATGAAATTACAAATTAATAAAAAATACACCCTGTGAGTTATAAACTTGAAAGTTGCACGATATAGAAAAAGAGTTGTACTTTACAGCTGTGTAAAATCTCATAACTGTATCGTTGATGGTTTCGGAGATATTTTTCTGATTGTCACAAACGACAGCTCTGCTCTTAAGAAAACATTAGTGTTGAAATTACAAATTAATAAAAAATACACCCTGTGAGTTATAAACTTGAAAGTTGCACGATATAGAAAAAGAGTTGTACTTTACATCTGTGTAAAATCTCATAACTGTATCGTTGATGGTTTCGGAGATATTTTTCTGATTGTCACAAACGACAGCTCTGCTCTTAAGAAAACATTAATGTTGAAATTACAAATTAATAAAAAATATACCCCGTGAGTTATAAACTTGAAAGTTGCACGATATAGAAAAAGAGTTGTACTTTACAGCTGTGTAAAATCTCATAAGTGTATCGTTGATGGTTTCGGAGATATTTTTCTGATTGTCACAAACGACAGCTCTGCTCTTAAGCAAACATTAGTGATGAAATTACAAATTAATAAAAAATACACCCTGTGAGGTATAAACTTAAAAGTTGCACGATATAGAAAAAGAGCTGTACTTTACAGCTGTGTAAAATATCATAACTGTATCGTTGATGGTTTCGAAGATATTTTTCTGATTGTCACAAACGACAGCTCTGCTCTTAAACAAACATTAGTGATGAAATTACAAATTAATAAAAAATACACCCTGTGAGTTATAAACTTGAAAGTTGCACGATATAGAAAAAGAGTTGTACTTTACAGCTGTGTAAAATCTCATAACTGTATCGTTGATGGTTTCGGAGATATTTTTCTGATTGTCACAAACGACAGCTCTGCTCTTAAGCAAACATTAGTGATGAAATTACAAATAAATAAAAAATACACCCTGTCAGTTATAAACTTGAAAGTTGCACGATATAGAAAAAGAGTTGTACTTTACAGCTGTGTAAAATCTCATAACTGTATCGTTGATGGTTTCGGAGATATTTCTCTGGTTGTCTCAAACGACAGCTCTGCTCTTAAGCAAACATTAATGATGAAATTGCAAATTAATAAAAAATACACCCTGTGAGTTATAAACTTGAAAGTTGCACGATATAGAAAAAGAGTTGTACTTTACAGCTGTGTAAAATCTCATAACTGTATCGTTGATGGTTTCGGAGATATTTTTCTGATTGTCACAAACGACGACTCTGCTCTTAAGCAAACACTAGTGATGAAATTACAAATTAATAAAAAATACACCCTGTGAGTTATAAACTTGAAAGTTGCACGATATAGAAAAAGAGTTGTACTTTACAGCTGTGTAAAATCTCATAACTGTATCGTTGATGGTTTCGGAGATATTTTTCTGATTGTCACAAACGACAGCTCTGCTCTTAAGAAAACATTAGTGTTGAAATTACAAATTAATAAAAAATACACCCTGTGAGTTATAAACTTGAAAGTTGCACGATATAGAAAAAGAGTTGTACTTTACATCTGTGTAAAATCTCATAACTGTATCGTTGATGGTTTCGGAGATATTTTTCTGATTGTCACAAACGACAGCTCTGCTCTTAAGAAAACATTAATGTTGAAATTACAAATTAATAAAAAATATACCCCGTGAGTTATAAACTTGAAAGTTGCACGATATAGAAAAAGAGTTGTACTTTACAGCTGTGTAAAATTTCATAACTGTATCGTTGATGGTTTCAGAGATATTTTTCTGATTGTCACAAACGACAGCTCTTCTCTTAAGCAAACATTAGGGATGAAATTACAAATTAATAAAAAATACACCCTGTGAGTTATAAACTTGAAAGTTGCACAATATAGAAAAAGAGTTGTACTTTACAGCTGTGTAAAATCTCATAAGTGTATCGTTGATGGTTTCGGAGATATTTCTCTGGTTGTCTCAAACGACAGCTCTGCTCTTAAGCAAACATTAGTGATGAAATTGCAAATTAATAAAAAATACACCCTGTGAGTTATAAACTTGAAAGTTGCACGATATAGAAAAAGAGTTGTACTTTACAGCTGTGTAAAATCTCGTAACTGTATCGTTGATGGTTTCGGAGATATTTTTCTGATTGTCACAAACGACGACTCTGCTCTTAAGCAAACACTAGTGATGAAATTACAAATTAATAAAAAATACACCCTGTGAGTTATAAACTTGAAAGTTGCACGATATATAAAAAGAGTTGTACTTTACAGCTGTGTAAAATCTCATAACTGTATCGTTGATGGTTTCGAAGATATTTTTCTGATTGTCACAAACGACAGCTCTGCTCTTAAGAAAACATTAGTGTTGAAATTACAAATTAATAAAAAATACACCCTGTGAGTTATAAACTTGAAAGTTGCACGATATAGAAAAAGAGTTGTACTTTACATCTGTGTAAAATCTCATAACTGTATCGTTGATGGTTTCGGAGATATTTTTCTGATTGTCACAAACGACAGCTCTGCTCTTAAGAAAACATTAATGTTGAAATTACAAATTAATAAAAAATATACCCCGTGAGTTATAAACTTGAAAGTTGCACGATATAGAAAAAGAGTTGTACTTTACAGCTGTGTAAAATTTCATAACTGTATCGTTGATGGTTTCAGAGATATTTTTCTGATTGTCACAAACGACAGCTCTTCTCTTAAGCAAACATTAGGGATGAAATTACAAATTAATAAAAAATACACCCTGTGAGTTATAAACTTGAAAGTTGCACAATATAGAAAAAGAGTTGTACTTTACAGCTGTGTAAAATCTCATAAGTGTATCGTTGATGGTTTCGGAGATATTTTTCTGATTGTCACAAACGACAGCTCTGCTCTTAAGCAAACATTAGTGATGAAATTACAAATTAATAAAAAATACACCCTGTGAGGTATAAACTTGAAAGTTGCACGATATAGAAAAAGAGTTGTACTTTACAGCTGTGTAAAATCTCATAACTGTATCGTTGATGGTTTCGGAGATAATTTTCTGATTGTCACAAAGTGACAGCTCTGCTCTTAAGCAAACATTAGTGTTGAAATTACAAATTAATAAAAAATACATCCTGTGAGTTATAAACTTGAAAGTTGCACGATATAGAAAAAGAGTTGTACTTTACAGCTGTGTAGAATCTCATAACTGTATCGTTGATGGTTTCGGAGATATTTTTCTGATTGTCACAAACGACAGCTCCGCTCTTAAGCAAACATTAGTGATGAAATTACAAATAAATAAAAAATACACCCTGTCAGTTATAAACTTGAAAGTTGCACGATATAGAAAAAGAGTTGTACTTTACAGCTGTGTAAAATCTCATAACTGTATCGTTGATGGTTTCGGAGATATTTCTCTGGTTGTCTCAAACGACAGCTCTGCTCTTAAGCAAACATTAGTGATGAAATTACAAATTAATAAAAAATACACCCTGTGAGTTATAAACTTGAAAGTTGCACGATATAGAAAAAGAGTTGTACTTTACAGCTGTGTAAAATCTCATAACTGTATCGTTGATGGTTTCGGAGATATTTTTCTGATTGTCACAAACGACGACTCTGCTCTTAAGCAAACACTAGTGATGAAATTACAAATTAATAAAAAATACACCCTGTGAGTTATAAACTTGAAAGTTGCACGATATAGAAAAAGAGTTGTACTTTACAGCTGTGTAAAATCTCATAACTGTATCGTTGATGGTTTCGGAGATATTTTTCTGATTGTCACAAACGACAGCTCTGCTCTTAAGAAAACATTAGTGTTGAAATTACAAATTAATAAAAAATACACCCTGTGAGTTATAAACTTGAAAGTTGCACGATATAGAAAAAGAGTTGTACTTTACATCTGTGTAAAATCTCATAACTGTATCGTTGATGGTTTCGGAGATATTTTTCTGATTGTCACAAACGACAGCTCTGCTCTTAAGAAAACATTAATGTTGAAATTACAAATTAATAAAAAATATACCCCGTGAGTTATAAACTTGAAAGTTGCACGATATAGAAAAAGAGTTGTACTTTACAGCTGTGTAAAATCTCATAAGTGTATCGTTGATGGTTTCGGAGATATTTTTCTGATTGTCACAAACGACAGCTCTGCTCTTAAGCAAACATTAGTGATGAAATTACAAATTAATAAAAAATACACCCTGTGAGGTATAAACTTAAAAGTTGCACGATATAGAAAAAGAGCTGTACTTTACAGCTGTGTAAAATATCATAACTGTATCGTTGATGGTTTCGAAGATATTTTTCTGATTGTCACAAACGACAGCTCTGCTCTTAAACAAACATTAGTGATGAAATTACAAATTAATAAAAAATACACCCTGTGAGTTATAAACTTGAAAGTTGCACGATATAGAAAAAGAGTTGTACTTTACAGCTGTGTAAAATCTCATAACTGTATCGTTGATGGTTTCGGAGATATTTTTCTGATTGTCACAAACGACAGCTCTGCTCTTAAGCAAACATTAGTGATGAAATTACAAATAAATAAAAAATACACCCTGTCAGTTATAAACTTGAAAGTTGCACGATATAGAAAAAGAGTTGTACTTTACAGCTGTGTAAAATCTCATAACTGTATCGTTGATGGTTTCGGAGATATTTCTCTGGTTGTCTCAAACGACAGCTCTGCTCTTAAGCAAACATTAATGATGAAATTGCAAATTAATAAAAAATACACCCTGTGAGTTATAAACTTGAAAGTTGCACGATATAGAAAAAGAGTTGTACTTTACAGCTGTGTAAAATCTCATAACTGTATCGTTGATGGTTTCGGAGATATTTTTCTGATTGTCACAAACGACGACTCTGCTCTTAAGCAAACACTAGTGATGAAATTACAAATTAATAAAAAATACACCCTGTGAGTTATAAACTTGAAAGTTGCACGATATAGAAAAAGAGTTGTACTTTACAGCTGTGTAAAATCTCATAACTGTATCGTTGATGGTTTCGGAGATATTTTTCTGATTGTCACAAACGACAGCTCTGCTCTTAAGAAAACATTAGTGTTGAAATTACAAATTAATAAAAAATACACCCTGTGAGTTATAAACTTGAAAGTTGCACGATATAGAAAAAGAGTTGTACTTTACATCTGTGTAAAATCTCATAACTGTATCGTTGATGGTTTCGGAGATATTTTTCTGATTGTCACAAACGACAGCTCTGCTCTTAAGAAAACATTAATGTTGAAATTACAAATTAATAAAAAATATACCCCGTGAGTTATAAACTTGAAAGTTGCACGATATAGAAAAAGAGTTGTACTTTACAGCTGTGTAAAATTTCATAACTGTATCGTTGATGGTTTCAGAGATATTTTTCTGATTGTCACAAACGACAGCTCTTCTCTTAAGCAAACATTAGGGATGAAATTACAAATTAATAAAAAATACACCCTGTGAGTTATAAACTTGAAAGTTGCACAATATAGAAAAAGAGTTGTACTTTACAGCTGTGTAAAATCTCATAAGTGTATCGTTGATGGTTTCGGAGATATTTCTCTGGTTGTCTCAAACGACAGCTCTGCTCTTAAGCAAACATTAGTGATGAAATTGCAAATTAATAAAAAATACACCCTGTGAGTTATAAACTTGAAAGTTGCACGATATAGAAAAAGAGTTGTACTTTACAGCTGTGTAAAATCTCGTAACTGTATCGTTGATGGTTTCGGAGATATTTTTCTGATTGTCACAAACGACGACTCTGCTCTTAAGCAAACACTAGTGATGAAATTACAAATTAATAAAAAATACACCCTGTGAGTTATAAACTTGAAAGTTGCACGATATATAAAAAGAGTTGTACTTTACAGCTGTGTAAAATCTCATAACTGTATCGTTGATGGTTTCGAAGATATTTTTCTGATTGTCACAAACGACAGCTCTGCTCTTAAGAAAACATTAGTGTTGAAATTACAAATTAATAAAAAATACACCCTGTGAGTTATAAACTTGAAAGTTGCACGATATAGAAAAAGAGTTGTACTTTACATCTGTGTAAAATCTCATAACTGTATCGTTGATGGTTTCGGAGATATTTTTCTGATTGTCACAAACGACAGCTCTGCTCTTAAGAAAACATTAATGTTGAAATTACAAATTAATAAAAAATATACCCCGTGAGTTATAAACTTGAAAGTTGCACGATATAGAAAAAGAGTTGTACTTTACAGCTGTGTAAAATTTCATAACTGTATCGTTGATGGTTTCAGAGATATTTTTCTGATTGTCACAAACGACAGCTCTTCTCTTAAGCAAACATTAGGGATGAAATTACAAATTAATAAAAAATACACCCTGTGAGTTATAAACTTGAAAGTTGCACAATATAGAAAAAGAGTTGTACTTTACAGCTGTGTAAAATCTCATAAGTGTATCGTTGATGGTTTCGGAGATATTTTTCTGATTGTCACAAACGACAGCTCTGCTCTTAAGCAAACATTAGTGATGAAATTACAAATTAATAAAAAATACACCCTGTGAGTTATAAACTTGAAAGTTGCAAGATATACAAAAAGAGTTGTACTTTACAGCTGTGTAAAATCTCATAACTGTATCGTTGATGGTTTCGGAGATAATTTTCTGATTGTCACAAAGTGACAGCTCTGCTCTTAAGCAAACATTAGTGTTGAAATTACAAATAAATAAAAAATACACCCTGTCAGTTATAAACTTATAGAAAAAGAGTTGTACTTTACAGCTGTGTAAAATCTCATAAGTGTATCGTTGATGGTTTCGGAGATATTTTTCTGATTGTCACAAACGACAGCTCTGCTCTTAAGCAAACATTAGTGATGAAATTACAAATTAATAAAAAATACACCCTGTGAGTTATAAACTTGAAAGTTGCAAGATATACAAAAAGAGTTGTACTTTACATCTGTGTAAAATCTCATAACTGTATCGTTGATGGTTTCGGAGATATTTTTCTGATTGTCACAAACGACAGCTTTGCTCTTAAGAAAACATTAATGTTGAAATTACAAATTAATAAAAAATATACCCCGTGAGTTATAAACTTGAAAGTTGCACGATATAGAAAAAGAGTTGTACTTTACAGCTGTGTAAAATCTCATAAGTGTATCGTTGATGGTTTCGGAGATATTTTTCTGATTGTCACAAACGACAGCTCTGCTCTTAAGCAAACATTAGTGATGAAATTACAAATTAATAAAAAATACACCCTGTGAGGTATAAACTTAAAAGTTGCACGATATAGAAAAAGAGTTGTACTTTACAGCTGTGTAAAATATCATAACTGTATCGTTGATGGTTTCGGAGATATTTATCTGGTTATCTCAAACGACAGCTGTGCTCTTATGCAAACATTAGTGTTGAAATTACAAATTAATAAAAGATACACCCTGTGAGTTATAAACTTGAAAGTTGCACGATATAGAAAAAGAGTTGTACTTTACAGCTGTGTAAAATCTCATAACTGTATCGTTGATGGTTTCGGAGATATTTTTCTGATTGTCACAAACGACAACTCTGCTCTTAAGCAAACATTAGTGATAAAATTACAAATTAATAAAAAATACACCCTGTGAGTTATAAACTTGAAAGTTGCACGATATAGAAAAAGAGTTGTACTTTACAGTTGTGTAGAATCTCAGTCGGCAGCTTCAAGAGTAAAGGTTGATGCCAAGGGGCAGGTCATCAGGGAAAATTTCCTGAAGGCATAAACGTAAGCAAAACAGCTGAAGGAAGGTCAAGGAAAGACCAATCGCAGAGGAATATATGCGGGGATAGCTGTCTAGGTTGTGGAGTCAAATAAAACAATCAAAAAGACCAAACTTGATAGCCGCGTTCTGTGAAAACATGGAGGATCTAATACAGCTAAACGGTCACGGTCGCGACAGGCCCTTCTAAATCCAAAACTAAACTCTCTTCTCTGTCTTCATTTAATATACGATTAGTATTTTCGCCCAACTGCTTTTATCATAGTAAAGAGCTTTTTTCCATTTCCTTCATTCCCTTTTTCTAGATCTTCTCCAAATCTTTCCCAAACCTTTCTCAAGATTTTTTTAACCCTTCTTCTTTGCAGTTGGTACGAACCATGGTCTTAGTTTGTCTTATTCATCAAAGTACTTTTGCCATATGACCTTTTCTGTCTAATTTAATACTTGTAACGAAATTGCCGAATTTCTCGACACCGTGGTGACAAATACTCCGAAATAAAATACTTCCCGACACCGTATCGGGACCGTTCTTGAATTCCGATGTCGACATTCCGAGCTCATCCGAGGTCAAAACCGCCGCCACTTAGTAGGGAAAGAAGATGCCACTGATCCCCACCAATTGTTCTATATAAGATAGACCCAGCGGAGCTCAGGAAGAAGACCGGAAATTGAGGAAGAAGAGACAGACTATAAGAGAACTGACCTGGGGAGGAAAAAAAGAAGGTAGAAGAAGGACCAGCCCTGGTATCTCCGGTGCCGTGTGTCTTGTGGAGGAGGTCGTTTTACTCTCTGAGAAGTCCTAGTAGCACCCCGTTGGGTGATCGACTTTCCGACGCGGCTCGAGCGCCGGGGATATTCGGACGTATCTCTTCTTGACGGCTCTCCCGTCGATGCCAATCTCACCGTAGTTATTAATAAAGGCAGCCTACACCTTGCGATCTCGAGAACGAGAGAGACAATCAGGGTTCTTCTCCGTCCCCGCATCCGTATTGAGTCGGTGTAATTAATAAGGCCGGGACACCGAGCATTCACCCAAGACAGCTGAGCCATGGCTTACCGGACTTCGATTTAGTTATCCGCGGTCCCGTGGAGCACACCACGTAAAAAACTGGCTCGACGGAAGTAAGCGTCACATGCTTGACCTCCTCGTTCCACCATCGCCTGTCCCCATGTATTCACTATACATACCATAATCCATGCAACCTAGAAATGAAAGCAAATTATAACAATTATTTTTTTATGTATTTAAACGAGAAAATTGTTATACCTAATAATTATTATTGAAACAAACATTAACTCGAAATGACTCCTTTACTATAACGATTATGTTTGCTTAACTTAAGAGGTATTATTTATAAGCGGTTAACTTACACGGTGCAAATTACATCGCCATCGTAATATTTACGACCCCATCTCGAGCACAACAATTATGTGGTTTACATATACAGGGTGTGTCACTTCTTGTAAGTGTGAGATTCGTTACTTTAAAACAAACAAAGAAGTACCATTAAGGCCACCATTGACCAGTGCTTTTGTAAAATGAAATTTTGGAACCTCTGGTATAATAACTACAATAATTGATGTTGAAGGAAGCCAACCTTTCGCGAGTCACCCTGTACATAATATTAATTAACGAAAATTATAGCCACTAAATTATAATT
The DNA here is from genome assembly GCA_963583935.1 of Diaperis boleti. Classification (NCBI taxonomy): domain Eukaryota; kingdom Metazoa; phylum Arthropoda; class Insecta; order Coleoptera; family Tenebrionidae; genus Diaperis; species Diaperis boleti. The sequence continues at coordinate 7,097,718 of OY757249.1, read as the reverse complement.
ACTTCTGATCGTAAATCCACTTCCTAAAAGTACTAACACATCCGTTAAATTAACAAACATCGCCCATAAATTATTCATCGATTTCTATACCAATTTTAATACAGGTACTATTCAATTACACTCCATAGGTGCCTCTATATTCGAAGCGGCCAATCTTTTCCCACTTAAAAACTCCATCGTCGGATAATTTTATGGCTTCGTGCCTTACAATTATTACCCAATTAATTAAACGTTGGAAACTAATTTAATGTAAATTACTGGAGCTGAGGCCGATTTTTTTCCAACGGCTCATAAAATGAAAATGTGTGCAATAATACTAATGGTAAGGCTCGCATGTCGTACACCCATTACGAGCATGTTTTGAATTGGTATTAACGAGATGTTTCATTTCCATAATACATCATCTGTGAGGCCTTGACTCTCGATTACATTGTGTTAATCGCGTTCGGGGCACAAGAGGTGCTTCTGGGCATGTTTTTTTTTTATTGTTTGATGAAAGTGGTGCAAAAGGGGCAACTACTAAAACTAAATTTGATTTACTTTACATTCTTAAAATTTACATATGTCTGATTAGCTTGCATTAACATTTTTTTGAAAATTGTATACAAATGTCCCCTGACAGCTGCCAACATTTTTCTTCGTGGAAAGTTAATCCTCTAATATACAAATTTGTCGACTACCAAATTAAAAGTCTGTGAGATTATTGCCGACATGAAGAAAACTAAATTTGTGTCATCACTTTTCCACCACCGGCATAATAAGAGTCGATTAGGCAGACAGCAGGCACACACATCACCCATTTTATGACCAACAACTTCAACGAACCCGGGTATAATTTGGATTCATTTTCCATGCGTGGAAATAGAATATTTATGACGAAAGTGGTAATCCTCTTAGGTGGTTCTTTTCTTCGTATACAACGAAGTTTATGGTAATTAAGGGAACACAAAGCTCTCGATTAGCATAGGAAGTAAACCGCGATGATAACAGAAACCGTGAATTAATTAATTAATTTCAAATTTGAGCGGGTAAATTAACATCCAACGGTTTCTGGGCAGTCTTCGTCTTCCTTGTGGTTAATTGGAGCAATTATACTGCGGCCATTAATTAATTGGAACGATTATGAGCGGTACGAGCTGACAGCAATTAAGTGTTTTGCCATAAATAGTGCTTAAGCGAGATTTATGACTTTCGATATTGAATTAATTGCAATTCGGCTCAAGATGCTCTTATTATGATAATTCGATTTTTCACTGTTGATTTAAGGTGAGTTCGATTTATTTAAGGAAATTAATGTCTTGGGGAAGACCGCTTAAATTGAAATTACAAAAAGCAAAAAGAGAACTCACATTCTTGTATCATAATTTTTTTTTTCTCTAATTTCAGTCTCTTGGCGGTTAATTCGCAACAACAAAATTAATAAAAATGTGAGAGAGGTCGCGGCTGGACAATTGCAGTGTGGTAATTTAATTAACGCAAATTTCCACATTGGTCATAAATTTTATCAGGATGAGGTTTTTGCACTTTGTGACTCAGGTCGCGGAGCTGCACGAACGCTGAAGTTGCAGCGAATTGAAAAACACAGGGTGGTGACATCTTAATCTGCTAATTTTTTTATGGGCGTTGAGTCTGTTTATATCTTGTATCAAGATAAAGATAAGGATTGTGTCGAATTTTAAAAAAACTATAATTGGACCTAAAGTCGAAACCAACTGTAGAAGTAATCATAAATTAAAGACTCGTCTTGGCAAAACTGGTAAGAGATCAGCAGCATTAACACACAAGATCAAGCACTACTGACACGCCACACGTAATTATTTTTTTTTTTCATTTTATGCCCTTAAAACTAAGCCTTCAATTTAGAGGATGCTGTACCTGAGATGCTTTCTGCTTGTCAAAAATGTTTCATACAACCAATGGGAGTCGAGGAAAGGATTTTTTATTTATTTATTATAATGTTATATTTATTATAACAATTTTTTGTTTTTTTAATTGGTCTTCTTAAAAGTGTTCTTACGTTGTGTATACTGTATGGTAGAGAAAGGAAGGAAAAAGATAATAAGTAAGATAACACCAAGATCGCCAGAAGAATAAGATGAGAAGAATAATAGTGAAATAGATAAAATGATGAAGAAATAAATAAAGGAACTAAGTAAAGAAATGAAGGGAATACGAAGAGGGAACCGAGATATTAAAAGACATTAAAATTTAAAGAGAAGCATTTAAGGAGGAAGAGAGGTTGAGAGAGAGAATGACACAGCTGCAGAAAAAGTGGAGTGTGAGGAAAGGAGAAGAAGACAGAACAATGTAGTGATAACACGATGGGGTGGGGAAAGGAAAAATAAATCAGTATAAATAAAATCAAGTATAGTAAACATGGAATGGAAGGTTGGGATGGAAAGGAAAAAGTGATGAAGCAAAAAGGAAAACTAAAGGGAAAGAAAGAAACAGAGATGGTATGGAATTAAACGAGAGAGAGAGAGACTAGAAGTGTTCCAATAAAAAGAAGTGTGGGGGAGAAAATGGAGACAATGGCAAAGAAAAAACCAGGGAAAGTAAGAGAGAGGACAAGAAGAGGAGTGGAACCATTAAGAAGGCATCGGAAAAACAATGGCGTGGGCACTATTTTGGAATGTAACTACGAAAAAAAAAACTAATTATGAGAAGCAATTGGAGATAGTGGATATAATATAAACATGAATAAAAGAACAAAACTGGAAAAAATTCATAAAAAAAATGGAATGAAGGAGAAGAATCAAAAGAAGGGAGGTGAGGAAGGATACAGATAACAATGAAAAAGATTATCTTTTTGAAGCTCATGTCGCCTGAATTTCTCAAAAAAAAACATCAAGGATTTAAGCACCAACCGGTACCTTTTCAGAAATTATTTACAAAATTTTCCAATTTATTTACTATCCATTTATTGGTCGTTAACCTAAGAGCTTGTACTTTTGTTAAAAATATTAATTTCTCTCACTTTCTATGAACACATTCCGTTTGCCAATTTTCTTAAGAGAAAATCTAATTGTCTTTAAAAATATTTTCAAAGTGCTCTCAGAACAATGAATAATATTATTTTCCCCAAACTTTCGAATTGTTGGAGCCACATTTAAGTCACGAAACTCGTAAATTGTCGTCTTGATTAAATCAGCATTTTTTTTTAAATTCGCCTTTGTCGTCTCCCGGTTTTCTTTTTTCAACCCCTCGGGTCACAATTTTATAAACTGTACTATACGGAGTTTTTGTCAATCTGGCCGTTGCTTTTACTGCACTCTTTCCATTTTTAGGAAGCCTTTCATACACATTTAAAATAGTCCTTTTTTCACCTTCACTTAAAAACTTGTGAGTAGTTCTTATTATCAATTACTGCGGCTTGATGTATATTTACATTTTCTTCCACTCTTGGGTTGTTCTCTCCAATATCATTTGCTCCTCATCTCTTTTTGCTTTAGTTTAACGTCCCCATTTTGGTCTATTTTTAAGTAATTATTTTTTTCTGCATTGGCCGCTTGTTGGGGATATCAATAAACAGTCCGCACTCACGCACAAGTACCCCATAAGTCTTTTTCGAGGTGCTTTTGCTTCATGTTCTCTTCACATCATTATAGCTTCGCTCTTTCGAAATTCAGATCAGACAATATTTCGAGCTAGCTTTGACGTATTCCTAATAAATTCGTTTTCATCTAGATGAATGTCTTTCTTTTTTTAATTCGTAGAAATAACTGTGCGAGTTGTATTATACTCGCGTTTTCTTTTCAGTCCCGCGATATAGTTTTTAGAGAATTTTCCTGGACTACAAAATTTTCCTGTGCAATAGGGCAAAATATTCTTTCTTTTTATTATATGAAATTGTCCCCTATAAATTTACAGACGATAGAATTATAAGTTTCTGCTGGATTATTTTTCATATTCAAAATTAGACTATACACATTCTGAACAAGCCCTTTTCCACACGACTCAATGTGCAGTTGTTCGAAAAGTAACATCCCCAGTTTCAAGACAGATTGTCGACGACATTTAAAGCGATTTCGAAGCGCAATTCCAGAATATTGTAAAGCTACATGAACACGATTGAAATCACTTTGTATAAAAATTTGTACAAGTGGCGGCTTGTTCTTAATTGATAGTAAACAACACTTCTAGAACTACTTCCGCAGCAAACATGAATGCAACATGAACGTCTGAAAGAATTACAAAATTTCGATAGCATATCTTTTTTTATAAAGCAATTTCGTGCAGTACTTATGAAATGTAAAGTTACATAAACACGAACGAAATCGCCTTGTAAAAAACGTCTGATGCATAATTATGGTCTTTTGGATAGTTAACAACACTTCTAGGATAACTCCGACAGGGATCATGAATGCAAAGACACCGAAACCGAGGGGAGTTATTAAAAAATATCATCACCCGTATTAAGAAGAACGTTCAAAAATGCGATGTGTAATTCATATTATGAAAAAAAAAACGCTCACAATTAATTAAATTTTCCTATCCTATTAATTAATTTGGGTGCACTATGAAATCTAAAAATTCATTTTGTATGAACCAAGAAAGGCTGATACAAATTGGTTAACGGGTCTTGAAACAAGTTGACACCACTTCTAGAGCAATTAGAACCCCAGCAATGTATATTAAAAAACATTACCAGCGTTAAATTCCTCAAAAAGTATTATCACCATTATATACTGAAATTCTCAAAGAAAATTAGACAGTTATGACCGCTCCTGTAGGAAATTGGCATCACTTGTAGAACAATTCTGATTCCGTGATGTACATAAAAAAAACATCACCCGAACCGAATTCTTCAAAAAGTGCTGTTGCCATTGTTAGCAGAACTTCTAGAAAAATGTGCAATGTTGAGTAAATTCTGAAAAAAGTTGAATTACTGAAATGGCTTCAGGCTCTCTGGAGCTCTGGACCGCTGTTGCATAAATTTGCTTTTCTTACGCAGTGTTCTGGCACGAACTATGAATTCCAAAAATACATATGTACGAACCAGATCACCTCAAAACAAAAGCTTGAAGTGATGATCGCCTCTTCTGGCAAAATGACAACAATTTTTGTAGCACCTCAACACAGTGATGGGTATAAAAAATACATCGCTATGCTGCAGTACTATAAGAACTATCATTCCCATTATTAAGTGAAATGCTAAAAAGTCCTGCTGTTGAATAAATTTACTTTTCTTACAAAGTGATTCCAGCACGTCGTATGAAATCTAGAAGACATATGGACGAACCAGATCACCTCATGAATAAAGTTTGAAGCGAATGACGATCCCGTGTTGTAGAAAATTAACAACACTTGCAGAACAATTCTGAAACCGTGATGCACGATATAAATGCATCAACGGAATTGAATACTTCAAAAAGTTTAGTTGCTATCATTAACAAAACTTGTTGAATGGCTTTCCATTAAAGGTGATTTGGGTTGTCTTGGAATTTTCAAATTACATAGGTAGGAACCAAATCGCCTTATAGTCGTCTCTTCTGGCACTTTGACAACACTTCTGGAATAATTCTGACCCGGTGATGCATATACAAATTGACATCAACCGTGTTAAATTATTCAAAAAGTGAAACCCTCGCTTGAAAGAAAATCACACTGTTGGTAAATTTGGACACGTAGTATGAAATCTGAATATATATAATATGTGAAGAAGGTTAGTAAAGTCATATAAACACTATCGAAATCACCTTGTAAAAAATTGATACAAATTGTGACTGCTTCTTGGTTGATAGTATACAACACTTCTAGAACGACTTCCAAAGGAAACATATACAAAGACAAATGATTCCATTGGAGTTGTTCGAGAAGTTATGACCGCTCCTGTAGGAAATTGGCACCACTTGTAGAACAATTCTGATTCTGTGATGTACGTAAAAAAACATCACCCGAACCGAATTCTTCAAAAAGTGCTGTTGCCATTGTTAGCAGAACTTCTAGAAAAATGTGCAATGTTGAGTAAATTCTAAAAAAAGTTTAATTACTGAAATGGCATCAGGCTCCCTGGAACTCTGGACCGCTGTTGCATAAATTTGCTTTTCTTACAGAGTGTTCTGGCACGTACTATGAATTCTAAAAATACATATGCACGAACCAGATCACCTCAAAAGAAAAGTTTGAAGTGATGATTGCCTCTTCTGGCAAATAGACAACAATTTTTGTAGCACCTCAACACAGTGATGGGTATAAAAAATACATCGCTATGCTGCAGTACTATAAGAACTATCATCCTCATTATTGAGTGAAAAGTATGGTCGCTATAGTTGTTGTGTACAGATTGCACTTACCTACTTCTGAAACTGTTTCGGAATCTTTCTGGATATCAACCCTCGGCCCGCGTTTTATAAGTTTTAGGGAGTTTAAGATACATATAGTATTCGCTGGACTTCAAACCACCGATAATAGTCCTTTTTTGATACTCCTTAGAAATTATTGGCTGAAGTTCAGGAGTTAAAACAAGTGGATTTCCATTAAAGGTGATTTGGGTTGTCTATGAATTTAAAAAATACATAGGTCTGTATGAACCAAAAGACGCCTTATGGTCGTCTCTTGACAACACTTCTGGAATAATTGTAACCCAGTGATGTATACAAAATTGACATCAACCGTGTTAAATTATTCAAAAAGTGAAATCCTCGCTTGAAAGAAAATCACACTGTTGGTAAATTTAGGAACGTAGTATGAAATCTAAAAATATATAATATGTGAAGAAGTTTTCTAAAGTCATATAAACACGATCGAAATCACCTTGTAAAAAATTGATACAAATGGTGACTGCTTCTTAGTTGATAGTATACAACACTTCTGGAACGACTTCCAAAGGAAACATACAAAAACACATGGCTCCAGTGGAGTTGTTCGAAAAGTGTCATCACTAGTTCCAAGCAGAATCTCTGAAAAAAAAAACACCCAGATTGTCGACGACATTAACTTTTTTATAAAGCAATTTCGTCCAGTCCTTATGAAATGTAAAGTTACATAAACACGAACGAAATCGCCTTGTAAAAAACGTCTGATGCATAATTATGGTCTTTTGGGTAGTTAACAACACTTCTAGGATAACTCCGACAGGGATCATGAATGCAAAGACACCGAAACCGAGGGGAGTTATCGAAAAATATCATCACCCGTATTAAGAAGAACGTCTAAAAATGCGAGGTGTAATTCATATTATGAAAAAAAAAAACGCTCACAATTAATTAAATTTTCCTATCCTATTATTTAATTTGGGTGCACTATGAAATCTAAAAATTCATTTTGTATGAACCAAAAAAGGCTGATACAAATTGGTTAACGGGTCTTGAACCAAGTTGACACCACCTCTAGAGCAATTCGAACCCCAGCAATGCATATAAAAAACATTACCAGCGTTAAATTCCTCAAAAAGTATTATCACCATTATAAACTGAAATTCTCAAAGAAAATTAGACAGTTATGACCGCTCCTGTAGGAAATTGGCATCACTTGTAGAACAATTCTGATTCCGTGATGTATGTAAAAAAACATCACCCGAACCGAATTCTTCAAAAAGTGCTGTTGCCATTGTTAGTAGAACTTCTAGAAAAATGTGCAATGTTGAGTAAATTCTGAAAAAAGTTGAATTACTGAAATGGCTTCAGGCTCTCTGGAGCTCTGGACCGCTGTTGCATGAATTTGCTTTTCTTACAGAGTGTTCTGGCACGTACTATGAATTCTAAAAATACATATGCACGAACCAGATCACCTCAAAAGAAAAGTTTGAAGTGATGATCGCCTCTTCTGGCAAATAGACAACAATTTTTGTAGCACCTCAACACAGTGATGGGTATAAAAAATACATCGCTATGCTGCAGTACTATAAGAACTATCATCCTCGTTATTGAGTGAAAAGTATGGTCGCTATAGTTGTTGTGTACAGATTGTACTTACCTACTTCTGAAACTGTTTCGGAATCTTTCTGGATATCAACCCTCGGCCCGCGTTTTATAACTTTTAGGGAGTTTAAGATACATATAGTATTCGCTGGACTTCAAACCACCGATAATAGTCCTTTTTTGATAGTCCTTAGAAATTATTGGCTAAAATTCAGGGGTTAAAATAAGTGGATTTCCATTAAAGGTGATTTGGGTTGTCTATGAATTTAAAAAATACATAGGTATGAACCAAATGACACCTTATGGTCGTCTCATGTGGCATTTTGATAACACCTCTGGAATAATTTTAACCCAGTGATGTATACAAAATTGACATCAACCGTGTTAAATTATTCAAAAAGTGAAATCCTCGCTTGAAAGAAAATCACACTGTTGGTAAATTTGAGCACGTTTTATGTAATCTGAAAATATATAATATGTGAAGAAGTTTTGTAAAGTCATATAAACACGATCGAAATCCCCTTGTAAAAAATTGATAGAAATTGTGACTGCTTCTTTGTTGATAGTATACAACACTTCTAGAACGACTTCCAAAGGAAACATATACAAAAACACATGGCTCCAGTATAGTTGTTCGAGAAGTGTCATCACTAGTTCCAAGCAGAATCTCTGAAAAAAAAAACACACAGATTGTCGACGACATTAACTTTTTTATAAAGCAATTTCGTCCAGTGCTTATGAAATGTAAAGTTACATAAACACGAACGAAATCGCCTTGTAAACAACGTCTGATGCATAATTATGGTCTTTTGGATAGTTAACAACACTTCTAGGATAACTCCGACAGGGATCATGAATGCAAAGATACCGAAACCGAGGGGAGTTATCGAAAAATATCATCACCCGTATTAAGAAGAATGTCTGAAAATGCGATGTGTAATTCATATGCTGAAAAAAAAAACGCACACAATTAATTAAATTTTCCTAAGCTTTACATTAATTTGGGTGCACTATGAAATCTAGAAATTCATTATGTATGAACCAAATCATCCCGAAAATAAAGGCTGATAGAAATTAATTAACAAGTTGACACCAACTTCTAGAGCAATTCGAATCCAGCAATTATAAAAAACATTACCGGTGTTAAATTCCTCAAAAAGTATTATCACCATTATATACTGAAATTCTCGAAGAAAATTAGACAGTTATGACCGCTCCTGTAGGAAATTGGCATCACTTGTAGAACAATTCTGATTCCGTGATGTATGTAAAAAAACATCACCCGAACCGAATTCTTCAAAAAGTGCTGTTGCCATTGTTAGTAGAACTTCTAGAAAAATGTGCAATGTTGAGTAAATTCTGAAAAAAGTTGAATTACTGAAATGGCTTCAGGCTCTCTGGAGCTCTGGACCGCTGTTGCATGAATTTGCTTTTCTTACAGAGTGTTCTGGCACGTACTATGAATTCTAAAAATACATATGCACGAACCAGATCACCTCAAAAGAAAAGTTTGAAGTGATGATCGCCTCTTCTGGCAAATAGACAACAATTTTTGTAGCACCTCAACACAGTGATGGGTATAAAAAATACATCGCTATGCTGCAGTACTATAAGAACTATCATTCCCATTATTGAGTGAAAAGTATGGTGGCTATAGTTGTTGTGTACAGATTGCACTTACCTACTTCTGAAACGATTTCGGATTCCTTCTGGATATCAACCCTCAGCCCGTGGACTTCGAACCACCAAGAATAGTCCCTTTTTCATACTCCTTGGAGATTATTGGCTGAAGTTCGGGGGTTAAAATAAGTGGCTTGATTTCGGTTGTCTATGAATTTAAAAAATACATAGGTATGAACCGAATCGTCTTATGGTCGTCTCTTGTGGCACTTTGACAACACTTCTGGAATAATTCTGACCCGGTGATGTGTACAAATTGACATCAACCGTGTTAAATTATTCAAAAAGTGAAACCCTCGCTTGAAAGAAAATCACACTGTTGGTAAATTTGGGCACGTAGTATGAAATCTGAAAATATATAATATGTGAAGAAGTTTTGTAAAGTCATATAAACACTATCGAAATCACCTTGTAAAAAATTGATACAAATGGTGAATGCTTCTTGGTTGATAGTAAACAACACTTCTAGAACGACTTCCAAAGCAATCATATACAAAGACACATGACTCCAGTGGAGTTGTTCGAGAAGAATCATCACTGCTATTAAGCAGAACTTACTAATCCACCAATAAATATATTTCCTTTGCTCAAGAAGTGATTTGGGTTCTCTATGAAACTCAAATAGACATAGATACGAACCAAATCACCCTCTCAGAAAAGGAAATAACGACCGCGTCTTGCAGACAATTGACAACACTTATCGGAGAATTCTGATTTCGCGATGTATATAAACATCGACAAATTCGAATTCTTCAAAAAGTATTGTCGCTATTTTTCCCTGAAATTGAATGTATGTATATTACAGTTACCGACTGCTGAAGCGGCTTCCTTTCTCTAGAGCTCTGGACCGCTGTTGAATAAATTTGCTTTTCATACAAAGTGATTTCGTTATGTACAATGATACCTAAAAATACATACAAAATGTGACGCAAGTGATGGCCTCTTGTAGCAAGCTAACAACAATTTCTCCAGCAACTCCACACAGTGATGAGTATAAAAATACATCGCTATGTGAAATTATCTGAAGAAGTGTTATCGTTAAAGCCTTATAGGCACGAACGAAGTCACCTTGTAAAAAATGTTTGGCAGAAACAGCGGCTGCTTCTTGTAGGTAATTAACAGCACTTTTTGAACAACTGCGATCCGTGTCATGAATGCAAAGACACGTGACCCGAGTGCAGTTGTTCGAAAAGTAACATCCCCAGTTTCAAGCAGAATCTCTGGAAAGGAAAACACAGATTGTCGACGACATTTACCTTTTTATAAAGCGATTTCCGATCGCAATTCAAGAATATTGTAAAGCTACATGAACACGATCAAATTAACTTTGTATAAAAATTTATACAAGTGGCGGCTTGTTCTTAATTAATTCTTAATAACACTTCTAGAACTACTTCCGCAGCAAACATGAATGCAACATGAACGTCTGAAAGAATTACAATTTTTTATAAAGCAATTTCGTACAGTTCTTATGAAATGTAAAGTTACATAAGCACGAACGAAATCGCCTTGTAAAAAAAAGTCTGATACTTTTGTCTTTTAAATAGTTAACAACACTTCTAGGATTTTAAAGATGCAATGTGTAATTCACGTTCTGAAAAAAGAAAACGCACACAATTAAATTTACCTATCCTCTACATGAATTTGGGTGCACTATGAAATCTAAAAATTCATTATGCATGAACCAAATCAGCCTGTAACTAAAGGCTGATACAAATTGGTTAGTGGGTCTTGAAACAAATTGACACCACTTCTAGAGCAATTCGAACAACAGCAATGTATATAAAAAAACATTACCAGCGTTAAATTCCTCAAAAAATATTATCACCATTATAAACTGAAATTCTCAAAAAAAAAAATTAATTAGACAGTTATGACCGCTCCTGTAGGAAATTGGCATCACTTGTAGAACAATTCTGATTCCGTGATGTATGTAAAAAAACATCACCCGAACCGAATTCTTCAAAAAGTGCTGTTGCCATTGTTAGTAGAACTTCTAGAAAAATGTGCAATGTTGAGTAAATTCTGAAAAAAGTTGAATTACTGAAATGGCTTCAGGCTCTCTGGAGCTCTGGACCGCTGTTGCATAAATTTGCTTTTCTTACAGAGTGTTCTGGCACGTACTATGAATTCTAAAAATACATATGCACGAACCAGATCACCTCAAAAGAAAAGTTTGAAGTGATGATCGTCTCTTCTGGCAAATAGACAACAATTTTTGTAGCACCTCAACACAGTGATGGGTATAAAAATTACATCGCTATGCTGCAGTACTATAAGAACTATCATCCTCATTATTGAGTGAAAAGTATAGTTGTTGTGTACATATTGCACTTACCTACTTCTGAAACGGTTTCGGATTCCTTCTGGATATCAACCCTCAGCCCGCGTTTTAGGGAGTTTAAGATACATATTGTATTCGCTGGACTTCGAACCACCGATAATAGTCCTTTTTTGATAGTCCTTGAAATTATTGGCTGAAATTGAGGAGTTAAAACAAGTGGCCTTCCATTAAAGGTGATTTGAGTTGTCTATAAATTTTAAAAATACATAGGTCTGTATGAACCAAAGAACCCCTTATGGTCGTCTCTTGACAACACTTCTGGAATGATTCTGACCCGGTGATGCATACAAATTGACATCAACCGTGTTAAATTATTCAGAAAGTGAAATCCTCGCTTGAAAGAAAATCACAGTTGTGGTAAATTGAAATTTGGGGTAAATATGAAAATATATAATATGTCAAGAAGTTTTGTAAAGTCATATAAACACGATCGAAATCACCTTGTAAAAAAATTTTACAACTGCTGACTGCTTCTTGGTTGATATAGTAAACACTTCTAGAACGACTTCCAAAGCAATCATATACAAAGACACATGAGTCCAGTGGAGTTGTTCGAAAAGTGCCATCACTAGTTCCAAGCAGAATCTCTGGAAAAAAAAACACAGATTGTCGACGACATTAACTTTTTTATAAAGAAATTTCGTCCAGTCCAGAAAATTAATTGTGTGTTTTTTTTATGAAATCTGAAAATTCATTATGTATGAACCAAATCATCCTGAAACTAAAGGCTGATAGAAATTAATTAACAAGTTGACACCACTTCTAGAGCAATTCGAATCCCAGTAATGTATATAAAAAACATTACCAGCGTTAAATTCCTCAAAAAGTACTATCACCATTATATACTGAAATTCTCAAAGAAAATTAGACAGTTATGACCGCTCCCGTAGGAAATTGGCACCACTTGTAGAACAATTCTGATTCCGTGATGTATGTAAAAAAACATCACCCGAACCGAATTCTTCAAAAAGTGCTGTTGCCATTGTCAGCAGAACTTCTAGAAAAATGTGCAATGTTGAGTAAATTCTGAAAAAAGTTGAATTACTGAAATGGCTTCAGGCTCTCTGGAGCTCTGGACCGCTGTTGCATAAATTTGCTTTTCTTACAGAGTGTTCTGGCACGTACTATGAATTCCAAAAATACATATGTACGAACCAGATCACCTCAAAACAAAAGCTTGAAGTGATGATCGCCTCTTCTGGCAAAATGACAACAATTTTTGTAGCACCTCAACACAGTGATGGGTATAAAAAATACATCGCTATGCTGCAGTACTATAAGAACTATCATTCCCATTATTGAGTGAAATGCTAAAAAGTCCTGCTGTTGAATAAATTTACTTTTCTTACAAAGTGATTCCAGCACGTCGTATGAAATCTAGAAAACATATAGACGAACCTGATCACCTCATGAATAAAGTTTGAAGCGAATGACGATCCCGTGTGTAGAAAATTGACAACACTTACAGAAAAATTCTGAAACCGTGATGCACGATATAAATGCATCAACGGAATTGAATACTTCAAAAAGTTTAGTCGTTATCATTAACAAAACTTGTTGAATGGCTTTCCATTAAAGGTGATTTGGGTTGTCTTGGAATTTTAAAATTACATAAGTATGAACCAAATCGCCTTATAGTCGTCTCTTGTGGCACTTTGACAACACTTCTGGAATAATTCTGACCCAGTGATGCATATACAAATTGACATCAACCGTGTTAAATTATTCAAAAAGTTAAACCCTCGCTTGAAAGAAAATCACACTGTTGGTAAATTTGGGCACGTAGTATGAAATCTGAATATATATAATATGTGATGAAGGTTAGTAAAGTCATATAAACACGATCGAAATCACCTTGTAAAAAATTGATACAAATGGTGACTGCTTCTTGGTTGATAGTAAACAACACTTCTAGAACGACTTCCAAAGCAATCATATACAAAGACACATGACTCCAGTGGAGTTGTTCGAGAAGAATCATCACTGCTATTAAGCAGAACTTACTAATCCACCAATAAATATATTTCCTTTGCTCAAGAAGTGATTTGGGTTCTCTATGAAACCCAAATAGACATAGATACGAACCAAATCACCCTCTCAGAAAAGGAAATAGCGACCGCGTCTTGTAGAAAATTGACAACACTTATGGGAGAATTTTGATTTCGCGATGTATATAAACATCGACAGAATCGAATTCTTCAAAAAGTATTGTCGCTATTTTTCCCTGAAATTGAATGTATGTATATTACAGTTACCGACTGCTGAAGCGGCTTCTTTTCTCTACAGCTCTGGACCGCTGTTGAATAAATTTGCTTTTTATACAAAGTGATTTCGGAATGTACAATGATACCTACAAATAAAAAGTGTGAAGCAAGTGATGCCTTCTTGTAGCAAGCCAACAACAATTTCTCCAGCAACACCACACAGTGATGAGTATAAAAATACATCGCTATGTGAAATTGTCTGAAGAAGTGTTATCATTAAAGCCATAAAAGCACGAAAAAAGTCATCTTGTAAAAAATGTTTGGCAGAAACAGCGGCTGCTCTTTGCAGGTAATTAACAGCACTTTTTGAACAACTGCGATCCGTGTCATGAATGCAAAGACACGTGACCCGAGTGCAGTTGTTCGAAAAGTAACATCCCCAGCTTCAAGCAGACTCTCTGAAAAAGAAAACACAGATTGTCGACGACATTTACCTTTTTATAAAGCGATTTCCGATCGCAATTCAAGAATATTGTAAAGCTACATGAACACGATCGAAATCACTTTGTATAAAAATTTATACAAGTGGCGGCTTGTTCTTAATTGATAGTAAACAACACTTCTAGAACTACTTCTGCAGCAAACATGAATGCAACATGAACGTCTGCAAGAATTGCAATTTTTTATAAAGCAATTTTGTACAGTCCTTATGAAATGTAAAGTAACATAAGCACGAACGAAATCGCCTTGTAAAAAAAGTCTGATACTTTTGTCTTTTAAATAGTTCTAGGATTTTAAAAATGCAATGTGTAATTCACACTCTGAAAAAAAAACGCACACAATTAAATTTTCCTGTCCTATACATTAATTTGGGTGCACTATGAAATCTAAAAATTCATTATGCATGAACCAAATCAGTCTGTAACTAAAGGCTGATACAAATTGGTTAATGGGTCTTGAAACGAGTTGACACCACTTCTAGAGCAATTCGAACCCCAGCAATGTATATAAAAAAACATTACCAGCGTTAAATTCCTCAAAAAGTATTATCACCATTATAAACTGAAATTCTCAAAAAAAAAAATTAATTAGACAGTTATGACCGCTCCTGTAGGAAATTGGCACCACTTGTAGAACAATTCTGATTCTGTGATGTACGTAAAAAAACATCACCCGAACCGAATTCTTCAAAAAGTGCTGTTGCCATTGTTAGCAGAACTTCTAGAAAAATGTGCAATGTTGAGTAAATTCTGAAAAAAGTTTAATTACTGAAATGGCATCAGGCTCCCTGGAACTCTAGACCGCTGTTGCATAAATTTGCTTTTCTTACAGAGTGTTCTGGCACGTACTATGAATTCTAAAAATACATATGCACGAACCAGATCACCTCAAAAGAAAAGTTTGAAGTGATGATTGCCTCTTCTGGCAAATAGACAACAATTTTTGTAGCACGTCAACACAGTGATGGGTATAAAAAATACATCGCTATGCTGCAGTACTATAAGAACTATCATCCTCATTATTGAGTGAAAAATATGGTCGCTTTAGTTGTTGTGTACAGATTGCACTTACCTACTTCTGAAACTGTTTCGGAATCTTTCTGGATATCAACCCTCGGTCCGCGTTTTATAAGTTTTAGGGAGTTTAAGATACATATAGTGTTCGCTGGACTTCAAACCACCGATAATAGTCCTTTTTTGATAGTCCTTAGAAATTATTGGCTAAAATTCAGGGGTTGAAATAAGTGGATTTCCATTAAAGGTGATTTGGGTTGTCTATGAATTTAAAAAATACATAGGTATGAACCAAATGACACCTTATGGTCGTCTCATGTGGCATTTTGATAACACCTCTGGAATAATTCTAACCCAGTGATGTATACAAAATTGACATCAACCGTGTTAAATTATTCAAAAAGTGAAATCCTCGCTTAAAAGAAAATCACACTGTTGGTAAATTTGAGCACGTTTTATGTAATCTGAAAATATATAATATGTGAAGAAGTTTTGTAAAGTCATATAAACACGATCGAAATCACCTTGTAAAAAATTGATACAAATGGTGACTGCTTCTTAGTTGATAGTATACAACACTTCTGGAACGACTTCCAAAGGAAACATACAAAAACACATGGCTCCAGTGGAGTTGTTCGAGAAGTGTCATCACTAGTTCCAAGCAGAATCTCTGAAAAAAAACACACAGATTGTCGACGACATTAACTTTTTTATAAAGCAATTTCGTCCAGTCCTTATGAAATGTAAAGTTACATAAACACGAACGAAATCGCCTTGTAAAAAACGTCTGATGCATAATTATGGTCTTTTGGATAGTTAACAACACTTCTAGGATAACTCCGACAGGGATCATGAATGCAAAGATACCGAAACCGAGGGGAGTTATCGAAAAATATCAACACCCGTATTAAGAAGAATGTCTGAAAATGCGATGTGTAATTCATATGCTGAAAAAAAAACGCACACAATTAATTAAATTTTCCTAAGCTTTACATTAATTTGGGTGCACTATGAAATCTAAAAATTCATTATGTATGAACCAAATCATCCCGAAAATAAAGGCTGATAGAAATTAATTAACAAGTTGACACCAACTTCTAGAGCAATTCGAATCCAGCAATTATAAAAAACATTACCGGTGTTAAATTCCTCAAAAAGTATTATCACCATTATATACTGAAATTCTCGAAGAAAATTAGACAGTTATGACCGCTCTTGTAGGAAATTGGCATCACATTTAGAACAATTCTGATTCCGTGATGTACGTAAAAAAACATCACCCGAACCGAATTCTTCAAAAAGTGCTGTTGCCATTGTCAGCAGAACTTCTAGAAAAATGTGCAATGTTGAGTAAATTCTGAAAAAAGTTGAATTACTGAAATGGCTTCTGGCTCTCTGGAGCTCTGGACCGCTGTTGCATGAATTTGCTTTTCTTACAGAGTGTTCTGGCACGTACTATGAATTCTAAAAATACATATGCACGAACCAGATCACCTCAAAAGAAAAGTTTGAAGTGATGATCGCCTCTTCTGGCAAATAGACAACAATTTTTGCAGCGCCTCAACACAGTGAGGGGTATAAAAAACATCGCTATGCTGCAGTACTATAAGAACTATCATCCTCATTATTGAGTGAAAAGTATAGTTGTTGTGTACATATTGCACTTACCTACTTCTGAAACGGTTTCGGATTCCTTCTGAATATCAACCCTCAGCCCGCGTTTTAGGGAGTTTAAGATACATATTGTATCCGCTGGACTTCGAACCACCGATAATTGTCCTTTTTTGATAGTCCTTGAAATTATTGGCTGAAATTGAGGAGTTAAAACAAGTGGCTTTCCATTAAAGGTGATTTGAGTTGTCTATAAATTTTAAAAATACATAGATCTGTATAAACCAAAGGACCCCTTATGGTCGTCTCTTGACAACACTTCTGGAATAATTCTGACCCGGTGATGCATACAAATTGACATCAACCGTGTTAAATTATTCAAAAAGTGAAATCCTCGCTTGAAAGAAAATCACAGTTTTGGTAAATTGAAATTTGGGGTAAATATGAAAATATATAATATGTCAAGAAGTTTTGTAAAGTCATATAAACACGATCGAAATCACCTTGTAAAAAATTTATACAACTGCTGACTGCTTCTTGGTTGATATAGTCAACAACACTTCTAGAACGACTTCCAAAGCAATCATATACAAAGACACATGAGTCCAGTGGAGTTGTTCGAGAAGTGTCATCACTAGTTCCAAGCAGAATCTCTGGAAAAAAAAAACACAGATTGTCGACGACATTAACTTTTTTTTAAAGAAATTTCGTCCAGTCCAAAAAATTAATTGTGTGCTTTTTTTATGAAATATGAAAATTCATTATGTATGAACATTTGGTTCATCATCCTGAAACAAAAGGCTGATACAAATGGGTTAATGGGTCTTGAAACGAGTTGACACCACTTCTAGAGCAATTCGACCCCCAGCAATGTATATAAAAAACATTACCAGCGTTAAATTCCTCAAAAAGTATTATCACCATTATAAACTGAAATTCTCAAAGAAAATTAGACAGTTATGACCGCTCCCGTAGGAAATTGGCACCACTTGTAGAACAATTCTGATTCCGTGATGTATGTAAAAAAACATCACCCGAACCGAATTCTTCAAAAAGTGCTGTTGCCATTGTCAGCAGAACTTCTAGAAAAATGTGCAATGTTGAGTAAATTCTGAAAAAAGTTGAATTACTGAAATGGCTTCAGGCTCTCTGGAGCTCTGGACCGCTGTTGCATAAATTTGCTTTTCTTACAGAGTGTTCTGGCACGTACTATGAATTCTAAAAATACATATGCACGAACCAGATCACCTCAAAAGAAAAGTTTGAAGTGATGATCGTCTCTTCTGGCAAATAGACAACAATTTTTGTAGCACCTCAACACAGTGATGGGTATAAAAATTACATCGCTATGCTGCAGTACTATAAGAACTATCGTCCTCATTATTGAGTGAAAAGTATGGTTGCTATAGTTGTTGTGTACAGATTGCACTTACCTACTATTGAAATGGTTTCGGATTCCTTCTGGATATCAACCCTCAGCCCGCGTTTTATAAGTTTTAGGGAGTTTAAGATAGATCTAGTATTCGCTGGACTTCGAACCACCGAGAATAGTCCCTTTTTGATAGTCCTTGATTGGCTGACATTGATTAGTTAAAACAAGTGGCTTTCCATTAAAGGTGATTTGGGTTGTCTATGAATTTAAAAAATACATAGGTATGAACCAAATGACACCTTATGGTCGTCTCTTGTGGCACTTTGATAACACCTCTGGAATAATTCTAACCCAGTGATGTATACAAAATTGACATCAACCGTGTTAAATTATTCAAAAAGTGAAATCCTCGCTTGAAAGAAAATCACACTGTTGGTAAATTTAGGAACGTAGTATGAAATCTAAAAATATGTGAAGAAGTTTTCTAAAGTCATATAAACACGATCGAAATCACCTTGTAAAAAATTGATACAAATGGTGACTGCTTCTTAGTTCATAGTATACAACACTTCTGGAACGACTTCCAAAGGAAACATACAAAAACACATGGCTCCAGTGGAGTTGTTCGAGAAGTGTCATTACTAGTTCCAAGCAGAATCTCTGAAAAAAAAAACACACAGATTGTCGACGACATTAACTTTTTTATAAAGCAATTTCGTCCAGTCCTTATGAAATGTAAAGTTACATAAACACGAACGAAATCGCCTTGTAAAAAACGTCTGATGCATAATTATGGTCTTTTGGATAGTTAACAACACTTCTAGGATAACTCCGACAGGGATCATGAATGCAAAGATACCGAAACCGAGGGGAGTTATCGAAAAATATCATCACCCGTATTAAGAAGAATGTCTGAAAATGCGATGTGTAATTCATATGCTGAAAAAAAAAAACGCACACAATTAATTAAATTTTCCTAAGCTTTACATTAATTTGGGTGAACTATGAAATCTAAAAATTCATTATGTATGAACCAAATCATCCCGAAAATAAAGGCTGATAGAAATTAATTAACAAGTTGACACCAACTTCTAGAGCAATTCGAATCCAGCAATGTATATTATAAAAAAGATTACCGGTGGTAAATTCCTCAAAAAGTTTTATCACTATTATATACTGAAATTCTCAAAGAAAATTAGACAGTTATGACCGCTCTTGTAGGAAATTGGCATCACATTTAGAACAATTCTGATTCCGTGATGTACGTAAAAAAACATCACCCGAACCGAATTCTTCAAAAAGTGTTGTTGCCATTGTTAGCAGAACTTCTAGAAAAATGTGCAATGTTGACTAAATTCTGAAAAAAGTTGAATTACTGAAATGGCTTCAGGCTCTCTGGAGCTCTGGACCGCTGTTGCATAAATTTGCTTTTCTTACAGAGTGTTCTGGCACGTACTATGAATTCTAAAAATACATATGCACGAACCAGATCACCTCAAAAGAAAAGTTTGAAGTGATGATCGCCTCTTCTGGCAAATAGACAACAATTTTTGTAGCACCTCAACACAGTGATGGGTATAAAAAATACATCGCTATGCTGCAGTACTATAAGAACTATCATTCCCATTATTGAGTGAAAAGTATGGTGGCTATAGTTGTTGTGTACAGATTGCACTTACCTACTTCTGAAACGATTTCGGATTCCTTCTGGATATCAACCCTCAGCCCGTGGACTTCGAACCACCAAGAATAGTCCCTTTTTCATACTCCTTGGAGATTATTGGCTGAAGTTCGGGGGTTAAAATAAGTGGCTTGATTTCGGTTGTCTATGAATTTAAAAAATACATAGGTATGAACCGAATCGTCTTATGGTCGTCTCTTGTGGCACTTTGACAACACTTCTGGAATAATTCTGACCCGGTGATGTGTACAAATTGACATCAACCGTGTTAAATTATTCAAAAAGTGAAACCCTCGCTTGAAAGAAAATCACACTGTTGGTAAATTTGGGCACGTAGTATGAAATCTGAAAATATATAATATGTGAAGAAGTTTTGTAAAGTCATATAAACACTATCGAAATCACCTTGTAAAAAATTGATACAAATGGTGAATGCTTCTTGGTTGATAGTAAACAACACTTCTAGAACGACTTCCAAAGCAATCATATACAAAGACACATGACTCCAGTGGAGTTGTTCGAGAAGAATCATCACTGCTATTAAGCAGAACTTACTAATCCACCAATAAATATATTTCCTTTGCTCAAGAAGTGATTTGGGTTCTCTATGAAACCCAAATAGACATAGATACGAACCAAATCACCCTCTCAGAAAAGGAAATAGCGACCGCGTCTTGTAGAAAATTGACAACACTTATCGGAGAATTTTGATTTCGCGATGTATATAAACATCGACAGAATCGAATTCTTCAAAAAGTATTGTCGCTATTTTTCCCCGAAATTGAATGTATGTATATTACAGTTACCGACTGCTGAAGCGGCTTCCTTTCTCTAGAGCTCTGGACCGCTGTTGAATAAATTTGCTTTTCATACAAAGTGATTTCGGAATGTACAATGATACCTAAAAATACAAAATGTGACGCAAGTGATGGCCTCTTGTAGCAAGCCAACAACAATTTCTCCAGCAACACCACACAGTGATGAGTATAAAAATACATCGCTATGTGAAATTATCTGAAGAAGTGTTATCGTTAAAGCCTTATAGGCACGAACGAAGTCACCTTGTAAAAAATGTTTGGCAGAAAGAGCGGCTGCTTCTTGTAGGTAATTAACAGCACTTTTTGAACAACTGCGATCTGTGTCATGAATCCAAAGACACGTGACCCGAGTGCAGTTGTTCGAAAAGTAACATCCCCAGCTTCAAGCAGAATCTCTGGAAAAGAAAACACAGATTGTCGACGACATTTACCTTTTTATAAAGCGATTTCCGATCGCAGAATATTGTAAAGCTACATGAACACGATCGAAATCACTTTATATAAAAATTTATACAAGTGGCGGCTTGTTCTTAATTGATAGTAAACAACACTTCTAGAACTACTTCCGCAGCAAACATGAATGTAACATGAACGTCTGAAAGAATTACAATTTTTTATAAAGCAATTTCGTACAGTTCTTATGAAATGTAAAGTTACATAAGCACGAACGAAATCGCCTTGTAAAAAAAAGTCTGATACTTTTGTCTTTTAAATAGTTAACAACACTTCTAGGATTTTAAAGATGCAATGTGTAATTCACGTTCTGAAAAAAGAAAACGCACACAATTAAATTTTCCTATCCTCTACATTAATTTGGGTGCACTATGAAATCTAAAAATTCATTATGCATGAACCAAATCAGCCTGTAACTAAAGGCTGATACAAATTGGTTAGTGGGTCTTGAAACAAATTGACACCACTTCTAGAGCAATTCGAACCCCAGCAATGTATATAAAAAACATTACCAGCGTTAAATTCCTCAAAAAGTATTATCACCATTATAAACTGAAATTCTCAGCTCTCTGGAGCTCTGGACCGCTGTTGCATAAATTTGCTTTTCTTACGCAGTGTTCTGGCACGTACTATGAATTCCAAAAATACATATGTATGAACCAGATCACCTCAAAACAAAAGCTTGAAGTGATGATCGCCTCTTCTGGCAAAATGACAACAATTTTTGTAGCACCTCAACACAGTGATGGGTATAAAAAATACATCGCTATGCTGCAGTGCTAAAAGAACTACCATCATTCTCATTATTAAGTGAAATGCTAAAAAGTCCTGGTGTTGAATAAATTTACTTTTCTTACAAAGTGATTCCAGCACGTCGTATGAACTCTAGAAGACATATGGACGAACCAGATCACCTCATGAATAAAGTTTGAAGCGAATGACGATCCCGTGTGTAGAAAATTGACAACACTTACAGAACAATTCTGAAACCGTGATGTGCGATATAAATGCATCAACGGAATCAAATTCTTCAAAAAGTATCGGAATATTGTGCCGTGTTAAATTATTCAAAAAGTGAAATCCTCGTTTGAAAGAAAATCACACTGTTGGTAAATTGAAATTTGGGGTAATTCTTGGTTGATAGTAGACAACACTTCTAGAACGACTTCCAAAGGAAACATACACAAAGACACATGACTCCAGTGGAGTTGTTCGAGAAGTATCATCACTTGTATTAAGCAGAACTTACTAATTCACCGTTGCATATATTTTCTTTCCTCAGGAAGTGATTTGGGCTCTCTATGAACCTCAAATAGACATAGATACGAACCAAAGCACCCTCTCAGAAAGGGAAATAACAACCACTTATCGGAGAATTCTGATTTCGCCATTTTTCCTTGAAATTGCTCTTGTAGGAAATTGGCATCACTTGTAGAACAATTCCGATTCCGTGATGTATGTAAAAAAACATCACCCGAACCGAATTCTTCAAAAAGTGCTGTTGCCATTGTTAGCAGAACAAAATGTGCAATGTTGAGTAAAGTGATTTGGGCTCTCTTATGAAATTTAAAGAGACATAGGCAAAATTGAATTTAGACTTTCTCCGGAGGTATGGATCGCTGTTGCTTAAATTTGCTTTTCTTACAGAGTGTTCTGGAACGTACTATGAATTCGAAAAATACATATGTACGAACCAGATCACTTCATAAGAAAAGTGCATAAAAAGCAACTATACACAGTGATGGAACTATACACACAATGCATCTGTAGAAAATTCACAAGACTTCTACAGCAGTTCTTACTGTATATAATATATATATACTGAAAAGCTGAAAGAAAATAACACCTTAGTGCCTTAGAAAGGAATTTGGGCACGAAAAATATTTTGATACACTGATTAGAGAAACTAGAATATGGACCAGACGGGTAAAATTATAAATCAAAAGCTGACCTTCACGGTGTCAAAACTACAACAGGGGCACTTGAGGGTAACACGAACAAGTCACTTTCAACCACCACACAACATTTTTTTTTTTTGAGATGAAGCTAAATTTATACCCTGAAATAGTGGAAGGCATTTACTTCTTAAAAAATGACTACCCGGAGTCATCTCATTGGCAAAAATGTTTGGTGCGACCAATGAGTGTCGAGAAAGGGATGCTGTTATCTTGAGATAAGACCCAAGCTGGTCAATGGGAATGTTTAAGTACCCCCCAGCCAACATTGCTATTGCTTTGGTCTAACTACCCCCAAGATATCGTCCAAACTTTGAATTTTCTGAGACTATTTTTCCTAATTTGTTTAAAAAAGAAACTAAATCGTCCATTGAAGAGAACAAAAAATATTTATAAATTGAAAACGTTTCTATTTCAGAAAGAAAATATTGGCACCACATTCAAGATTATTTTAACTTGCTTCCAGATGGTAGAAACATAATAATACTCAAAATACTAGAAGCTTGTTTTGGCACCAGTTTGGACCCAAAAAAGCTCTTAGCAAATAACTTGGTAACTAAAGTCTATCATTTGAAATGTTAAAAAGCTCTTCGCGATTGAATGTCACATATTCAAGCAAAATTTCGGACACGCCGATGGAAGAAGTTAGAACGGCACCAAACGCGCAGAATAAGAAAGTAAAGCCCTACCTTTACGGTGTTCAGCTTCCACAGGGGCACCACCACTCACACGGCCCACTTACACGAACATGTCACTTTGAGAAAATTTCTGAATTGCAGGTCACTTTATACCCTTAACCCTGAATAGAGGGTGCGGCTATCAGACGAAAATTGACCATAGCGGCATTTACTTCTTAGAAAATCACTACCTGGGGTGAACCCATTGGCCAAAATTTGGCGTGCAGCCAGTGGGATGCTGTTATCTGGGGATGAGAACCAAATTGGTCAAAGGGAATCGGTAAGTACCTCCCACCCAACTTTACTGTTGTTTTGTATGTAACCACCCCCGAGACACCCCGACGACCTTAATTTTTCCTATGATATTTTTTTTATTTTGATTTTGTAAGTTCTAATTTATTTCTTAAATGATATTATGGAATGTATGTGTTTCTTCTTATCAAAATCCACAAGAACATGGTTGACCAATTAAGAAATAGAACCCATAAAATACCAAGAAATGAAAATTTTCCATAAACCGATTCTAATACTTTTCAAGTAACCATTAACACGTGCGTTTGATTTATTTAACAAATGATCCATAGAGCTTTTGGAAAAATCTTTTTTTGCAACAACCAGCAAGAGAATTTTTGGCATTTAGCCGTCTATAAAGGGTCTATCAAGAACTATGCGGGATTAAATAAAATTGTTTTTTGTGTTCATTGATGTTGTTGATAGTTCAAGAAGTACTATTTTGGGAAAGTCTTTATTGACACTACGGGTGAACTAAAAAAATTGAACAAGTTTCAATAAAGAAATATTTACCTGCTTCATATTCTTGGATGTATGTTCAATACCCCAATGTTCTAAGCCGTACGAGTGAAAGGAGCCAAAATAAAGATAATTTATTCATAGCATTGACCATCCCAATTACGCCCTATTAGTTTTATGGTAATCCTAATTTTATGGTTCCAGGCAATCGCGAAGCTGTACCTTTTTAAGAAATTGAATAATTTGTTTAGACTTAGGTACGATTGCGATTTGTCAAGCAGTGGCGTCCACATATTGAATGATTTTGCACAAATGCTCATGAATTTTTTATAGTGCATACATATGGCGTTTGGCGGTTTTTTCATGGAGCATTATGTCTCCTTTTTATTTAGTTGCTTTAACGAACGCTTTGCAAATTTACTATACAGATGCATACGAATTAAAGTAAAACAAAAATGTGTGTAGTACCTACTTTACCGCTCGAAAGTACTCTCAAGCAAATGGTATTTTTTATTTCGTCTAATCTATCTACACAATATTTTTTAAACGTTTAAATTTGTCCAAAAAATGATTTCAGTATTTAAAAAAAAACAATCATTTCAACTGAAACATTAAAGCAATTTTAATTGTTGCTTAGGTGTTCTAAAATGTTTCAAAAGACTAACGATTACATTAGTTGACAACCGTTTTGTATATTTGATGCCAAATAGGAAGTGGTGTCCTTAAAGTTATGAAACGGGGTAATGTTATTTACAAAAAACTTTGCCATACTTTGCAATTTGACAAGGCTAAAGTGATGCGCCACTGGCTAAACCCATCTTTATGGCAGCAATATCAGTATGAAAGGATGAGGTAAATTTCTGAATTACCTGGAAAACAATGCTTTTGCGAACAAGTGGTTTTATGGGTACTTACTAAAATCTTGTAGGATTTGCATTCCTAATTACCTTTTAGTACCTGCAATTTCTACCTAGACCTGTTGACCTGAATTTCATTAAATGTACCTGCGCAAAATTACTTGTATTGTTGATTTAAATAAAGCCTGTTAAATGTTGCAACATGAACCGATTTTAATTAAAGCTCTAAGCCGTCCGTCTGAAAGGACCCAAAGTCGGAACTTCTAAACAAAGAAGATTCGTAGCTTTCACCACACCAATTACGCTCTATTAGTTTTATCGTTATGCTAATTTTATGGTTGGAGCAATCGCAGGACTACCTTTCTAAGAAATTGAATAGTTTGTTCAGACTTAGGTATAATTGCGACTATGTGGAAATTCGGTTTACTGCGACCGACTTTACAAAGCTTTAGAAAGACGAGTAATTTTTTTACATTCTTTGATATACAAAGGTGCAGCTCAGGAAACTTCAAAAAACTGTTTGCAGACGACTGCATGTTAAAGTAACCATATCTACGAAGCAACCTACTTCGCGAAAGTACATTGCCACTCAGTTCAATGTGAAATTTGATTTTAGAAAAGATGTCGGACGACGAGGATGACTCGTCTCTCGGTCCGCCGAAAACTGATAATTGTAAAGTTTGTGGCAGTTATATTAAGAAAACTTCATCAAAGATAAAGTGCTTAGAGTGCAGTGCAACTTTACATACAAAGTGTTTTGAACGAGTCGCTGGCATTTTTGTTGCAGAACAAGAAAAAGGAAGTTGGTTGTGTATAAACTGTACCCTAAACGTGACCGCTGCAAAAGGGAATGGCAATCCTGCTATCATCAGTGAAAACAATCTTTTAAAACAACAAATCAAAGTTTTGAATAAATTAATTAATGAATTGGAAAATGTGAACAGTTTGCAGCGCGAAAAAATTGCAAATCTAGAAAAAAATGGCCTCGGCGCGTCAACGCAGTCGAACTCTTCTTATAGTGCTGTTGCTAAAAAATCGGTTGATATATTTATCAAACCACAAAATTCTGCCAATATAAACACCGATGTCATTCTTAAATCCATGCGTCGGGACGTCGATCCGGTAGCGCTAAATGTGCACATCAATTCAACAAGAGTGTTACCTAAAGGTGTTATCGTCAAATGTGCTGACGATAAATCTCGCAATGTACTTATGAACAAGCTGAAGGACACACTGGGATCAAATTGTATTGTAGAAGAATCAAAAAAATGGAATCCTCGGCTTCTGGTGAAGGGTGTTAGTCTGGATTGCATGAATCGTAAGGATGAAGATTTAACTAGTGACATTTTCGTTCTCAACGATCTGACTTCTGGGACTGCCTTTAGTACAACGGATATGAAGATTATTAAAAAAATCGAATATGAACGTCGCGTCGTGGTAATTTGATTATCGAAGTAACTCCCGGCTTGCGCAGAAAAATCTTAAATCGTTGCAGTAAGATTTTTGTGGGCTGGCATTCTTGTCCTTGTACAGATTATGTATCCATTTTACAGTGTTATAAATGCAATAACTATGGTCATACTAGTAACAAATGTAAACAACCAAAATTTTTCTGTAGAAAATGCGCAAATGATCATGACACTAGGAATTGTGATTCAAATGTTCTCAGATGTATCAATTGCTTAGAGCACAACAAACGTTATAAAACGTCTTTTGATACTAACCATGCTTCAGCAGATAACGAGAAATGTATTACTCACAAAAAGCGAATAGAATTTCTTAAATCCAAAATTGATTATGGCTCAATATAAAATTTCTTTTTTAAATGTTCGATCTTTATTCACTGGATTTCATGAACTGAAATTACTTATCGCTGAACATAATTTTGACATTATAGGAGTGTCTGAAACATTTCTGAGTGATAATCTTCCTTCTAATATTGTAAATATTGATGGATATAATTTTTTTAGATGGGATCGTCCTACGCGTGGTGGCGGAGTTGGTGCGTACATTAGAGATTCCATCTCAGCTCAAACAATTTTAGAAGATTTTCCTCGTATTGAGGGTATTGAACACATATGGATCAAAATTCAACTTGGATCAGTTCAATCAGTTATTGGGGTAGTTTATAAAACTCCACAGTGTAAGGTAAATCTGGCAATTGATTATTTCGAAGATTTATTATCATTCATTAGCCCTCAATTCAGCAACATCTTTATTGTAGGCGATTTCAACATCGACAGTCTTAAAGATAATCGATTAGAACAATGCTTTGATAACCACGACTTGAAGCAGTTAATCAAAGAACCAACACGTAATACTTTAAACTGTAGCACTTTAATCGACCTAATATTTTCCAGCAATCCAGATATTGTAACTGATTCTGGAGTAATCAATGCGGACTTGATTTCAGATCACAATTTAGTGTTTTGCAAATTATCTTTAGAACACAAACGCGACAAACCACGTTTAATAACATATCGAAACTTCAAAGATTTCAACTACGAGTCATTTTTTAGCGATTTAACCACTGTACCTTGGGATTCCGTACTATACTTTCACTCCATAGAAAACAAAATTCAATTTTTAACTGAAAATATAAATTACTTATTTGACATTCATGCTCCTTTAGTAACTTCTTTTATTTCAAAACGCCCTGCACCTTGGTTAACACCAGTAATAAAGGTAATGATGAAAGAACGCGATAGAGCTTTAACCAAATATAAAACTACCAAAGATATTGCTGACTGGACAGCTTATAAGAATATTCGGAATTTCACAGTTAATGCAGTAAGACAGGAAAAAAAAGCGTTTTTATCGAGTATTGGTCAAAATTTCAATAAACAAGAAATCTGGAAAGCGTTACAAAATTTGAATATCAAATCAAGTAATAAAAGAAAAGAAATAAATTTATCTCGCTTTGATGTTAATGAAGTAAACAACTATTTCTTATCAGTATTTAATCCATTGAACAATTGTGCAACAGCGACAGCGTCATTAGCTGATAAAATATTCAATAAAAAGAACCAATTCTACTTTAAAATGGCTAGTGTTGAGCAAGTAGAACTTATAATTAGTGGTTTAAAATCCAATGCTATAGGAATTGACGGGGTCTCCGCTAAGATGTTAAAGTTATGCTCGCCTATTATAGCGAAATACATTACGCACATTATTAATCATTGCCTAGAAGTGGGGTACTACCCGGAGTTATGGAAAACTGCTATCGTGCACCCTTTGCCTAAAGTCAAAGAGCCTAGTGCTTTTTCTGATCTCAGACCTATCAGTATTCTGCCTTCTCTTTCAAAAGTTTTAGAAAAAGTGATTTATGGCCAAATTTATGAGTATGTAGTTGCTGAAGGTATTCTCACTTCTAAACAGTCAGGATATAGAAAAGGTTATAGCACAATTACATTATTAGGGAAGATTATGGATGACTGCTTCAAAGCTTTAGATAAAGGTGAATCGAGCGTCTTAACTCTCTTAGACTTTTCCAAAGCGTTTGACACCTTAGATCATTCATTATTGTGCGCAAAATTGTCTTTTTACGGTTTCGACGATGTTTCAACTCAATTCTTTCATAATTATTTATCTAATCGGCATCAGTACGTTACCATAGGTGACTCTAGTTCAAAGATAGGCAGTATTACATCAGGTGTACCACAAGGATCAATTCTAGGACCACTGTTATTTACAATTTACAGCGTTGAAATTCTAGAATCGGTCAATAATGTCAAAATACATGCGTATGCAGACGATACTCAGATATATTTTCATTTCAGACCAAAAGACGTAAACGAAGCTTGTTATCTCATAAATCAAGACCTGACTCGAATATCAACTGTAGCGAAGACTATTGGTCTACAACTGAATCCAAAAAAATCTGTAGCAACATGTATTACAACTAGGAATGTAGATATAAAACCACATATTAATTTGAAAGTAGAAAATGTGAGTGTAAATGTATCAAGTAGTGTAAGAAATCTCGGAGTAATTTTTGATGAAGAACTTCGTTTCAAAGAGCATGTAAACTCAGTTGTAAAAAAATCTTATGCTGCTCTAAAAATGCTATATTGCAATTACAATATTTTAAATTTCAAGTTAAGAAAAAAACTCTGCGAATCCCTGGTCCTTTCAAATCTGAATTATGGTCTAATAGTTTACTACTCATGTTTAGATCAACAAACCAAGTATCGTCTCCAGAAGATACAAAACTCTTGTTGCCGATTTATATATAAATTAAAAAAGTTTGATCACGTTTCTGAAAAAATTAATGGGTTGGCTCTCAGTGGAGTCACATTACAAATATCTTCTTTCAATATTTATTTATAAAATGTTCGCCACTTCCTCGCCATCATACTTGCGTGAGACTTTCCATTCTAGAAGAAGCTGCCATCAAATACCAGTTCGTCACGTTCAGAATCTTAGTCTGCCTTTACACAAAACGGCGATATATGAGCGATCACTCACCTATAATGTTATTAAATTATATAACTCAATTTCGCTTTTTAAAGAGAAATTATCAGTGAATACATTTCGCACAAAGATTAAAATACACTTTATTAATAACTAAACTTTTTTTTTCCACTTTTGCATTTTGTGTTTTTCTCTCTCTTTTTAATTTTTATTTGGTTTCAGTTATATACATATATCTATTGTCTTTTCTCGTATCTTATTTAGGTTATTTTTGTTAATTTTGTTTAGTTTATTTATTTATTTTTTTTATATTTGTATTTTAATATATTTTGTTTTTGTAGGGGGGTTAAGTAAGAATAGCTCTGCTAGACTTCGCCTCCAGAATTGTATTTTCAATTCGAATAAAGCCCTATTATTATTAAATATATCGCAACGCTTCCGGTTCTATATCACAACACTTCCGATTTCAGTCACCTGACAATGGGCATTTTGACGGAACGAGTCGAAACTCACGAGAAGTTATTTTTAATTTTAAAGCTGTTTCGAATTCGTTCTTGAATTCATTGATTTCAAACTTTAAAGCCACGAAATTCTAAAGCTATTAGTGCAATGGGAAAGTTGCTTCTATAAGTTTTTATTAGCAATCGAGAATATTTTACAAATTAATAATTGCGCTGCATCTCACTGACAACAAGTGTCTGTTTCAAAAATTGTCAAAGATTATCCCTGGTATATAGAGACTTGATGTTACAGTTTTTAAGTGTCCTAGTGTTAGTACAATGGGAAAGTTGTTTTTTCAGGTCAGGATTCGGAAACACAAATATTGAAGGAATTTTTAATCGCGTTGGTTCTTGATGAAAACAAGTGATTGTTTCAAAAATTGTCAAACATAATCCTTGGTATACAAAGACTTACCGTCACAGTTTTTAGGTTTCTTAGTGTTTTACAATGGGAAAATTGCTTCTCCAAGTCTGAATTAGGAGGCGTGAATATTTTATGAATTTTTAATATCGTTGTTTCTTGATGTTCACATGTGTCTGTTTCAAAAATTGTCAAACAGTATCCTTGGTAGATAGAGACTTACTGTCACAGTTTCAGGTTTCCTGGTGTTATTACAATGGGAAAATTGATTCTCCAAGTCCGAATTAGGGGACGTAAATATTTTATGAATTTTTAATATCGTTGTTTCTTGATGATCACATGTGTCTGTTTCAAAAATTGTCAAAAATTATCCCTGGTATATAGAGACTTACTTTCACAGTTTTCATGTTTCCTGGTGTTATTACAATGGGAAAATTGATTCTCCAAGTCTGAATTAGGGGACGTAAATATTTCATGAGTTTTTAATATCGTTGTTTCTTCATGATTACATGTGTCTGTTTGAAAAATTGTCAAACATAATCCTTGGTATACAGAAACTTACCGTCACAGTTTTTAGGTTTCCTAGTGTTATTACAATGGGGAAATTGCTTCTCCAAGTCTGAATTAGCAGGCGTGAATATTTTATGAATTTTTAATATCGTTGTTTCTTGATGATCAGATGTGTCTGTTTCAAAAATTGTCAAACATTATTCCTGGTAGATAGAGACTTACTGTCACAGTTTTTTAGTTCCCCAGTATTAGTGCAATGGGAAAGTTGCTTCTATAAGTTTGAATTAGGAATCGCGAATATTTTACAAATTTTTAATGGCGCTGGTTCTCACTGACAACAAGTATCTGTTCCAAAAATTGTCAAAAATTATCCCTAGTATATAGAGACGTGCTGTTACAGTTTGTAAGTGTCCTAGTGTTAGTACAATGGGAAAGTTGTTTTTTCAGGTCTGAATTCGGAACCACGAATATTTAAGGAATTTTTAATCGCTGGTTTTTGATGAAAACAAGTGTATGTTTGAAAAATTGTCAAACATAATCCTTGGTATATACAGACTTACCGTCACAATTTTTAGGTTTCCTAGTGTTTTTACAATGGGAAAATTGCTTCTCCAAGTCTGAAGTAGGAGGCGTGAATATTTTATTAATTTTTAATATCGTTGTTTCCTGATGATCACAGGCGTCTGTTTCAAAAATTGTCAAACATTATCCCTGGTAGATAGAGACTTAGTGTCACAGTTTTTTAGTTTCCTAATATTAATTCAATGGGAAAATTGCTTCTATAAGTCTGTATTAGGAATCAAAAATATTTTACAAATTATTAATGGTGCTCGCTCTCACTGACAACAAGTGTCTGTTTCAAAAATTGTCAAAAATTCTCTCTGGTATATAGAGACTTGCTGTTACAGTTTTTAAGTGTCCTAGTGTTAGTACAATGGGAAAGTTGTTTTTTCAGGTCTGGATTCGGAACCAGGAATATTTAAGGAATTTTTAATCGCGCTGGTTCTTGATGAAAACAAGTGTAAGTTTGAAAAATTGTCAAACATAATCCTTGGTATATAGAGACTTACCGTCACAATTTTTAGGTTTCCTAGTGTTATTACAATGGAGAAATTGCTTCTCCAAGTCTGAATTAGGAGACGTAAATATTTTAGGAATTTTTAATATCGTTGTTTCTTGATGATCACATTTGTCTGTTTCAAAAATTGTAAAACATTATCCCTGGTAGATAGAGACTTACTATCACAGTTTCTAAGTTCCCTAAAATTAGTGCAGTGGGAAAGTTGCTTCTATAAGTCTGAATTAAGAATCGAGAATATTTTACAAATTTTTAATGGCGCTGGTTCTCACTGACAAGTATCTGTTTCAAAAATTGTCAAAAATTATCTCTGGTACATAGAGACTTGCTGTTACAGTTTTTAAGTGTCCTAGTGTTAGCACAATGGGAAAGTTGTTTTTCAGGTCTGAATTCGGAACCACGAATATTTAAGGAATTTTTAATCGCTGGTTCTTGATGAAAACAAGTGTAAGTTTGAAAAATTGTCAAACATAATCCTTGGTATATAGAGACTTACCGTCACAATTTTTAGGTTTCCTAGTGTTATTACAATGGGAAAATTGCTTCTCCAAGTCTGAAGTAGGAGGCGTGAATATTTTATTAATTTTTAATATCGTTGTTTTCTGATGATCACAGGCGTCTGTTTCAAAAATTGTCAAACATTATCCCTGGTAGATAGAGACTTAGTGTCACAGTTTTTTAGTTTCCTAATATTAATCCAATGGGAAAATTGCTTCTATAAGTCTGTATTAGGAATCGCGAATATTTTACAAATTTTTAATGGCGCTGGTTCTCACTGACAACAAGTGCCTGTTTCACAAATTGTCAAAAATTATCTCTGGTATACAGAGACTTGCTGTTACAGTTTTTAAGTGTCCTAGTGTTAGTACAATTGGAGAGTTGTTTTTTCAGGTCTGGATTCGGAAGCAGGAATATTTAAGGAATTTTTCTTAATGAAAACAAGTGTATGTTTGAAAAATTGTCAAACATAATCCTTGGTATATAGAGACTTACCGTCACAGTTTTTAGGTTTCATAATTATAAAACAATTATAAAAAGACCGCATTCGAATTACGATAGCCAAAGAATTTTTCACCAAGGCCACCCAATTTTCTCTCCCTAAATGGCACATCATGTCGCTGACAGCGTCCAATTTCCACAAAAACTTTTCATCATCAAAACAAAGAAAAAACCAACAGCTCCGACACGTCGGCCGTCTGCGGGCCGCCTGCCTAGCGGAAGGAAGAAATAAAACTTGTCGGGCCACGGAACACTAAATACGAACAGCCATTAAAGGCTCGTTTGTGGATCTGTTTTAACACACTTTAATAAAGTATCCGACGGACAAGGGATTTATGGCGCCCATAAGAAAATGTAATTTGCCCAAGTCTGGATGTTATTAATTCGAAATAAAAGTGCGCCAGTGAAGCGGTCCCATAACTCAGAGTTAGAGCGCGGTTTCACCGACCGGACAGAAGATTATAGTCTTTTAATTATTTCCAATGTTTCAATTTATTAACGCCGAAGGCCTCGCACTCCTAGCGCGAATTAATCGGAGTTAATTTGCCACGATCGGGATTTTTTTCGAATTTAATGATGCGCCTTCGCGGCCACACTGGGCGATTTTTTCAACACATGTTGAAACGGCCATAATTTAAGGAGTAAACAGAGATAGAGATCTGGCGGAGACATCATTAATCACATCGCATTCGAATAATTAACTCGAAATGTAGAATCTTATTTATCATGGTTAATTGTACCTGACAGGGCTAATGGGACGGCCCGGAAGGAACCTTTGGTGAAAATAATTATAGAAATAGATCTGATTTTCGTAGTACTTCCAGCTGCATACTTAAGTAAATGGCCTAATAAATTGTAGCCTTTCGACGTATCTATTTAAAAAATTGTTGTAAATTAAGCTAATTTGAAGCAACAGGTTTAATGAGCACTAATAAAATAAATTTGATGGGCACTAATTACAGAAATTAATATTATTACAGTGCCGCTCTGCAAGCTTATAGCTTTGTCGGTGGACATAATACTATGTTTTATCTCCAGATCTTTGTTTACTGAAAAAGAATTATTATTATAGATTGCCTAATCAATCGATGTTAGTGTTGTTATTTGCGGCCTTTTTATTTCGGTCCTCTAACGAAATAAATGTGTCAAATGGGACACTGATAAATGATCGTCATCAACAAATTATGTATTTTTAAATTATTTTTTACGAGCTAAGGACAGGTAAATTATTATACAAAAGTGCTAACACAAAGTTAATGAATTACCTAAATTTATTTATATGTATTCTATAATTTAGTGATCTTCCCCTGGCAAAATAGCAGGTAGAAAGATTCTGTTCAATATTATTTAATTAGTAGATATGTATAATGTCTTGACAGTGTGGTATAATTATTCCTTTGGAGCTGAGCGGTATCATGGCGATACCACCTTTTTAACTTATTTCAAATGCCGCCCAGCGGTATCACGACAATACCGTACATCCCGTTAAGTCCCTTTAAATGCCACACAAAATTTAATCTATCTAAAAAATACAACATATATCGGGTCTTATACTGAACTGTAGCTAAACAATGGAATTGAAAGTAATTAAATAGGTGAAGGTAAGTGTTGGAAACAGAAACGAAAAGTAATAAATTGTGTGATTTACGATGGGAACTACCCTCAGCGTTCAGTCTAGAGTGCTCTGTTATTCAACAGTTCCATTTCACGGATTAACCACACAGCTGCTTTAAATGTTTGTTCCTTTTTTTTATGTTATAGTTTTAGGATATATACCTGATTATACATTTGACCAAAAACAGTTGTTTACAAGCTCTTGTATGAGAAGCATGTCTGTTTGTTTACTTCATTAAATCTTTATTATTAATATAAACTTGACCATAATTTATCAACAGGTTATGGGCCCAGTTTGCGTAACACTGTAAGGTCAAAGTTTATTTGAATTGTTATCCGTGTCGTACGAGTTTAAAAAGTGTAGTTGGTTCGGTAAACGCGACGCGATGTCTTCTGTGAAAATAGATGTGAGTCAAATCACAAAATTCGATGGTTCCAACTTCCAGCTGTGGAAGTTCAGCATTTCTATAATATTAAAAGCGGAAAACTTGACGAATGTCGTCGAAGGAAGAGAAGTAAGACCTGTTCCAACAGATGAAAATGAAGCAGCTATCAATACATGGGAAAAGAAAAACTCAAAAGCGCAAGTTCTTCTCCTCGGCTCCATCACACAAGATCAGCTGCAGTACTTAGTAAACTGCAAGAATGCTGCGGAAATGTGCGCAAAACTAATTTCAATCCACGAGCAGAAAACGGAAATATCTCGAGAACTACTGTGGCAGCAATTTTACGACTATCGAATGGCCGATAATGACAGAATTGCGAATCACCTGTCTAAAATAGAATCACTACGAGCACAGTTAACAAATGTCAGTGAAACCTTGAGTAATACCGCAGTTTGTTCGAAAATAATAAATAGTCTTCCTGCAAAGTACAATGCTTTCCGTACCGCTTGGGATTCCGTCGCAACACCTCAACAAACAATCGACAATTTGACTGCTCGATTGCTAAAAGAAGAATCGCGAATGACGATCGACGAGAATGAAAGCTCAAAACTAGCTCTACAAGTCCAAGCACTCGAAGCGAAGTTAGAAAAAGCTCAGATTAGGAAGAAATTTGTCCAAGATTCTGGATTGAAAGAAATAAAGAAGCAGACGAACTGTAACTACTGCAAGAAAAAAGGTCACTGGGCTAGAGAATGCAGAAAGCGCTTAAAAGCAGAAGAATATAGGAAGAGAGAAAAGAGTCACGCAGAAAACTCCAGTTCGGCCTCCGCTTATTTTTGTGACGTTTCAGCAATGTATGCGACCAGCAAAGATGAAGACCAATTTCAGTGGATCTGTGATTCCGGAGCAAGCGTCCACATGACAAATCAATTAAATTGGTTCGATCATCTAAACCCGCTTGAAACACCCCAACACGTCAAAATCGCTGATGACAAAATAATTCCAGCAACAGCAATTGGGATGATCAAAATCCAGGCCGAAGTAAATGGAAATTGGATCGACAGGACTCTCAACAACGTACTCTATGTACCAGCTTTGAAGAGAAGTTTGTTTTCGGTCGGTGTTATGGTGAACCGCGGTTTCTCGCACCACGCGTTTAAAAACCACTGTGAATTTCGAGAAGAATCCGGTAAAATCTCATGTGTCGGTGTTCGCCAAAATAATTTGTGGTTGATGAAATTCAAAGTTCCTGCCCAGATTGAGTGTAATCTAACAAAAACTGAATCGCTGCAGCTATGGCATGATCGCCTGGGTCACGTGAATTTTAAATCTATCATCAATACAGCCAAAAATAAGGCAGCCATCGGTTTAGAAGTCAGCGACACTGAAGAATTCTTTTGCGAAAATTGCAGATTCGGCAAACAAGCGCGAAGTTCACATAAAAGTTCAAACCACGAAAAAGCTTTTGCACCTGGCGAGAAAATTCACACAGATGTCTGCGGGCCAATCAGCGTTGAATCACCAAGAGGCTCAAGATACTTTGTTTTGTTTAAAGACGACAAAACCGGATACAAAAGTGTGTATTTCATGCGTCATAAATCTGAAGTGACTAATAAATTCAAAGAGTTCAAAGCCTTTACTGAAAAACAAACCGGAAATAAAGTAAAAATTGTGAGAAGTGATCAAGGAAAGGGAGAGTACATGAATCGCGAATTTCAAGAAATTATGAAGAAAGAAGGTATTGTGCACGAATGCTCCGCTCCCTACACACCGCAACAAAACGGCAGATCTGAACGCGAAATGCGTACTATTGTGGAAAGTGCTCGATCAATGATGATAAATAAAAATGTATCCAACGAACTTTGGGCAGAAGCTGTAAGTACAGCAGTTTACGTACTAAACAGAACTGTATCAACCCTTTGTGGATCGATTACACCGTTTGAAGGTTGGTTTGGAAGAAAACCAGAATTAAATCACTTAAAAATATTTGGATGCACTGCTTACATGTCCATTCCATCACAATTCAGAAAGAAGTTCGATAAAAAGGCAAAGAAATTAATATTTGTTGGCTACGATGGATATTCGACAAACTACAGACTTTGGGATCCAGAAAAGAAGAAAATAGAAACCAGCTGTAATGTTGTCTTCAACGAAAAAGATGTACGTGAAACAACAACAACTGATGAAGTTAAATTGACTTTAACTTTTGGCAATTATGAAGAAATCCCAGATGTCGAAAACAACGCTGAAGAAAATCAGGAAGTTGTACCTGAAATACCGGTCGAAGTCGAAGCACAACCCGAAATCGAAAGAAGAAATTTGAGAAATCGAGAAACACTCGCGCGTCCCGATTTTTACGGACCGTATGTTTCATACTGTGTCACATTGGAACCACAAACGTATGAACTTGCATTAAAAAGTAGTGAATCTAACCAGTGGAAAGCGGCAATGCAAAGTGAAATGAATGCCTTACAAGAAAACCACACCTGGAACTTAGTGCCTTTACCGCGTAATGCAAAACTTGTAGATAATAAGTGGGTGTACCGTTTAAAAACCGATTCTGATGGAAAAATAATTCGTTATAAGGCGCGTCTAGTTGCTCGGGGGTTCACACAAGAAAAAGACATTGACTACAGAGAAACATTTGCCCCGGTAGTGCGATACGATTCAGTTCGTGTGCTTTTAGCTTTAGCTGCTAAAGATCAGTTAAAAATCGCACAATTCGACGTACAAACGGCGTTCCTGTATGGCGAGTTATCGGAGGATATATATATGAACCAACCCCGTGGATTTATTGATGACGAACATCCAGACTTTGTATGTAAGTTAAACAAAAGCATCTATGGTTTAAAACAGGCACCACGGTGTTGGAACTTAAAATTCGTGAAAATTTTAAATGAATTCAACTTCAAGAGTCTCAAAAGTGATCCCTGTGTGTTTATTGGAGTAATAGGACATTGTAAAGTTTATTTAGCTCTCTATGTCGACGATGGCCTTGTCCTTTCGAAATCAGATACGGCCATAAACAGTCTGATGAAGTCTTTAATGCAACATTTTAAAGTCACCGTTGAGGAAAAGAAAAGCGGCTTAAAACATTTTGTCGGCATGCAAATTGAACAAAATGTACCGGGGGTTGTAACATTACACCAAAAGCCGTACATTTTAAAAATCCTCGAAAGGTTCAATATGAAGGATGCAAATCCAGAAAATAATCAGAAAATTGAGAATCAACCCTATCGAGAGGCGGTCGGCTCCCTAATTTTTCTAAGTACCGTGAGTCGTCCCGACATCACGTTCGCCGTCAACCAGGTCAGCCGTTTTCTCAACAATTGGACTGACGAACATTGGTTAGCTGTGAAGCGGATTCTTCGATACCTGAAGGGCACCGTGGACTACCGAATTACCTACAGCGCCAGTGATGTGGGTGTGTGCGGTTTTACCGATTCCGATTATGCGGGATGTGTTGATAGCAGAAAGTCGACAAGTGGATATGTGTTTATGTGCAGTGGCGGTCCTATTACGTGGGCTAGTCAACGTCAAAGTGTCGTAGCTCAGTCAACAACTGAGGCTGAATTTATTGCTCTAGCTTTAGGTACGAAAGAAGCTTTGTGGGTTAAATTTTTTGTAAACGAACTAGGCTTATCACAAAAAACTGTAGAAATCAATGTGGATAATCAATCCACAATTAAGCTTTCGAAAAATTCGGAATTTCACAAGAAAACGAAACACATAGATGTACGGTTTCATTTTGTGCGAGATGAATGTAACAGAGGTAACATTTTTGTCAAATATGTATCGTCAGAATATCAAGTTGCTGATATTTTGACTAAACCTTTGGTAAAACCAATTTTTACGAAAGTAGTTAAGCTCCTTAATATAGATAATTAGATAATAATTACGTATTGTTAAGATTTATTCCTTTTAGTGGGAGTGTTGGAAACAGAAACGAAAAGTAATAAATTGTGTGATTTACGATGGGAACTACCCTCAGCGTTCAGTCTAGAGTGCTCTGTTATTCAACAGTTCCATTTCACGGATTAACCACACAGCTGCTTTAAATGTTTGTTCCTTTTTTTTATGTTATAGTTTTAGGATATATACCTGATTATACATTTGACCAAAAACAGTTGTTCACAAGCTCTTGTATGAGAAGCATGTCTGTTTGTCTTACTTCATTAAATCTTTATTATTAATATAAACTTGACCATAATTTATCAACAGTAAGGAATAAAAACATCCAACCAACAGTACAAAGGGTTCAATTTATTCTGAAAGATATTTGTTTAGAAAACATTTTAAACTGCACCATAAATAAGGAGGTCCATGTTAACGAGAGAATTAGAAGGGATTACTCAGCGGGAGGTTGTCACACTAAACATGGCCATAACGCTTGGTTGCCGATGGTCAATTTCTCCAATACCTGTAGAGTGGTGCGACAATAATTCAGCCATATATCACAGGATTAGACACCGTCAAATCTGAAACAAATTTGTACCGTTTAGCCGATGCATAAATTTGCTGTTAACACATTTAAAAACCAAATATTAAGATGTTAGAAATAAAGGCCAACACTCCTGAAATATTAATTATCTCTTACAAGCTGTTGACTCGACAATCGTCCCATCAAACACCCGTCAATTACCCCATCAATCATGTGCCGACAACCCTCCGCAACTCAGGTAGCTGTGTTTACAAACCGCCTTTGTCCCTAATAGCTTCCGGGTTGTCATCAAATCCGAAGAATCCCTCGAAATAACGGTCATCAAATCTTTCGATTTTGTACTGTTTTCGTCCCTAAATAATAATTGTGCAGGTGTACTTTTCTTCGCATATCTACCAGATAAAGTCGACGAGCTTCATTAATTGAATCAGCTCAACTGAATTCTGGCTTAATCGATGGAAAATCTTGGACCACCTGGTATTGCGCAGGTAATTAAATTTTAATCGACGTTAATAAGAGTGCAGTCCTCGATAAAATTAACACAAGTTGTTATGTTTGCTGGCTGGAGGTGAGGACTTCCTGTGGAAATAATTTTATAGCATAGGTAGCAAAACAACTTCCAAAATGTGGACTTCGTCTAAAAGTGTGGGGAAGGTGTTTGGGCACAGAAAACGATCATCTATGAAAAAAAATAAAAACAAATCCTATAAGCAAGTCGTGACACCACATGTTATCGGTAAACTATTGTTATTGTGCTCCCAGAATTAACTTGTATTTATGATATTTAAACACCAATGCCTGGAAAGTTGTTTTATGGTTCTTCCATGGAACGTGCTCCAGCCATTGAGAATTTTACAATGCTACCTGAAAGCCACAACAATAATCCTAGGGCTACTACAATAGAAGATGTTTTCTAACAAAACTTGAATTGTAATTTTTGGAAAGCGCCGCCCAACAACCCATTACCAACAAAGGATCATTTGAATAACTGCAATTTTAAACGACCCCCGC
Organism: Diaperis boleti; assembly: GCA_963583935.1. Lineage (NCBI taxonomy): Eukaryota > Metazoa > Arthropoda > Insecta > Coleoptera > Tenebrionidae > Diaperis > Diaperis boleti. The sequence continues at coordinate 7,056,627 of OY757249.1, read as the reverse complement.
ACAATGATCGATTATCAACTTTTAGGTGGGCAAAAATAAAATTTTCAGTAATGCTAAAATAAGTCCTTTGGTAACTATACTATTGTCCATGAAATAATAAATTCTTATAAGTCTGTATACCTGAAGGACGACAATGTAACAAATCAATCTTTCACTTATTGCGTTTTCAAGAACAATTTTATTGATGGCAAAATTTTGATCTTATTCTTCTAACATCTTTAAGCTACTACATCAAGTAAAGAAAAATATTTATAATACGTATAGGACAATTAAATAAGTAATTCAAATCCAATTATAATGACAGCTACTCCTTCTGCTCAGAAATCCTGAAGCGGACTTTTATTTACCGATTTATTTATTTAAAAATAAATACTATTTGGATGTTCTGTTAATTTCGGAGTCTCGACTTCTTGGGTTTTCAAGTTGTCGAATTCATTTTCAGGTTTTCAAGTTCCTCAGCCTTTCTGGGCTTTCAGGTTTTGTTGCTTTCGGATTCCTTACTTTTCGGGTTTTCAGGATATCAAAATCAGTTTAAGGTTTTGAATTTCTCAAGTCCAATCTTAGTTTTTCAGCTTCCTTGCTTTTCTGGGTTTTCAATTACATTTTCAGTTTTCAGGTTCTGTCTTCCTGGTTTTACGTTCTGTTGTTTTCGGATTCTGGAGTTCCCGGGTTTTCAGGTTGTTGAATTCATTTTCAGGTTTTCAAATCCATTTTAAGGTCTTCAAGTTCTCATGTCTTTCAGATTCTCAGTTTCTCAACTCCATTCTCAGTTCTTCAGCTGCTTTGCCTTTCTGGGTTTTCAGGATCAGGATGTCAAATTCATATTAAAGTTTTCAAGTTCGGAATATTTAAAATTTTGAGGTTCTCAAGTCCATTTTAAGTTTTTTAAGTGCTTTGTTTTTCAGGATCTTCAGGTTCTGTAGTTTTCAGATTTTGAACTGCTCAGATATTCAGGTTTTTAACTTCTCAGTCTTTAGATTTTCAAGTTTTCGGATTCTCGACTTCTCAGATTTTCAGGTTTTCAAGTTCTCAGTTTTTCAGATTTTCAAGTTCTCAAATCCATCATTCTCAATTTTTCAACTTGTTTGTCTCCGTGGGATTTCAAGTCCTCTCTCTCTCTCTCTCTCTCTCTCTCTCTCTCTCTCTCTCTCTCTCTAATTCGTTTCCAGGATTTCCACTTCTCAAGTCTTTCATACTTTAAAATTTTCAGTTTTTCCGGTTCTCTGTCTTTCTGGGATTCAGGTTCAATCTCGACTTCTTTGGTTTTCAAGTTGTCGAATTCATTTCCACTTTCTCAAGTACATTTTCAGTTTTTTTTTTTTTAGTTCTGTGTCTTTGTGGTTTTTCAGGCTTGCGATTCTCGACTTCTTGGGTGTTCAGATTCGCAAATTTATTTTGACATTTAGAAGTTCTCATTTTCAGATTTTTAGGTTCTCAAGAACAGTTTCGATTTTTCAGATTCTGTGTCTTGGTTCTCATGTTCTGTTATTTCACGATTCTCGACTTCTCGGGCTTTCAAGTTTTCAAATTCTCAGTCTTTTAGATTTTCAGGTTCTCAATTTTTCAGGTTCTGTGCCTTCCTCGATTCTGGTTTTCTGGTTTTCAGGTTCGGTTCAAGTTGTTTTCGGATTCTCTTCTTGAGTTATCAGGTTGTCAAATTCATGTCCATGATTTCAAGTTCTTAATCTTTCAAATTTTCAGGTCCTCAATTCCATTTTCAGTTTTTTTAAGTTCTCTGTGTTCTCTGTGTTTTTATTGCTTTCGGATTGTTTCGGGACCTCTCCAATTTTCAGGTTGTCACACTCTTTTTAAGGCTTTCAAATTCTGAGTCTTTTAGATTTGCAGGTTTTCAATTCTTCAGGTTCTGTGCCTTTCTCTGTTCTCGAATTCTCGGGTTTTCAGGTTTTCAAGTTCTCAGCCTTTCTGGGTTTTCAGGATCTGTTGCTTTCGGATTCTCTACTTTTCAGGTTTTCAGGATGTCAAAGTCATTTTAAGGTTTTGAATTTCTCAAGTCCAATCTCAATTTTTCAGCTTCCTTGGTTTTCCTCGAATTCATTTTCAAGTTTTCAAATCCATTTTAAGGTCTTCAAGACTTTAAGTTCTCAGTCTTCATGTTCGATATTTTCGGACTCTCGAGTTCTCAGGTTTTCAGGTATTCAAGTTCTCGGTCTATCAGATTTTCAGGTTTTCAAGCCCATTTCCAGTTTTTCAGTTTCTTTGTCTTTCTGGGTTTTAAGATCCATTTTAAGTTTTTTAGGTTCTCTGTGTTTCTGGTTTTCAGGTTTGTTGTTTTCAGATTGTCGTCTCCTCGGATTTTCAGGTTGTCAAATTGATTTTCATGATTTGAAGTTCTCAGTCTTTCCAGTTCTCAATTCCATTTTCAATTTTTTTTTTAATTTCTCTGTGTTTTCTGTGTTTCTGTTGCTTTCGGATTCTTTCGGGACCTTTTCGATTTCCAGGTTGTCATACCCCTTTAAGGTTTTCAAATTCTCAGTCTTTTAGATTTTGAGGTTTTCGATTCTTCAGGTGTTGTGCCTTTCTCGTTTCTCGACTCCCCGTGTTTTCAGATTTTCAGGTTCTCAAGCCCATTTTTAGTTTTTCAGCTTATTTGTATTTCTGAGTTTTCAGATCCATTTTAAATTTTTTAGGTTCTCTGTGTTTCTGGTTCTCAGGTTCTGTTGTTTTCGGAATCTCGTCTGCTAGGGTTTTCAGGTTGTCAAAATCATTTTAAGGTTTTCAAGTTCTCAGTCTTTCGCATTTTCAGGTTCTCAAGTACATTTCCAATTTTTCAGGTTCTGTGTCCTTCAGGGTTTTCATGTCCTGATATTTTCGGATTCTAGACTTCTCGAGTTTTAAGGTTTTCAAGTTCTCAGTTTTTCCGATTTTCAAGTTCTCTGTCTTTCTGGGTATCAGGTTCTGTGTTGTTTCAGGATTTTCGACTTCTAGGATTTTCGGGTTCTCAAATTCATTTTAAAGTTCTCAAATTCTCATTTTTCAGATTTTTAAGCTCTCAAGAACATTTTCAGTTTTTCGGTTTCTGTCTTTCTGTTTTCATGTTCTGATATTTTCCAATTCTCTATTTCTCATGTTTTTAGGTATTCAAGTTGTCGGTCTATCAGATTTTCAGGTTCTCAAGACCTTTTTCAGTTTTTCAGCTTCTTTGTCTTTCTAGGTTTCACGTTGTTATTTTCGGAGTCTCGACTTCTCGGGTTTTCAGGTTGTCAAATTCACTTTCATGATTTCAAATTTTCAGGTTCGAAATTACATGTTCAGTTTTCTTTAAGTTTTCTGTATTTCTGTTGCCTTCGGGCTTTTTCGGTACCTCTCCGGTTTTCAGTTTGTCAAACACATTTTAAGATTTTCAAATTCTCAGTCTTTTAGATTTTCAATTTCTGTGCCTTTCTCGATTCTAGACTTCTAGGGTTTTCAGGTTTTCAAGTTCTCGGTATATCAGGTTTTCAGATTCTCAAGCACATTTTCAGTTTTTCAGCTTCTTTGTCTTTCTGGGTTTTTAGATCCATTTTCAATTTTTTAGGTTCTCTGTGTTTCTGGTTGTCAGGTTCTGTTGTTTTAGGATTCTCGTCTCCTCGGTTTTTCCGGTTGTCAAATTCATTTTCATAATTTCATGTTCTCAATCTTTAAAATTTTTAAGTTTTCAGTTCCATTTTCAGTTTTTTTAAGTTCTCCGGGATTCTGCTGCTTTCGGATTCTCTCGTTACCTCTCCGGTTTTAAGATTGTCAGACTCATTTTAAGGCATTCAAATTCTCAGTCTTTTAGATTTTCAGGTCTTTAATTCTTCAGGTTCTGTGTCTTTCTCTATTCTCGGGTTTTCAGGTTTTCAAGTTCTCGCTATATCAGATTTTCAGGTTCTCAAGTCCATTTTCAGGTTTTCAGCTCCTTTGTTTTTCTGGGTTTTCAGGTCCATTTTAAGTTTTTTAGGTTCTCTGTGTTTCCGGTTTTCAGGTTCTGTTATTTTCGTATTATCGTCTCTTCGGGTTTTCAGATTGTCAAATTCATTTTTATGATTTCAAGTTCTCTGTGTTTCTGCTGCTTTCAGATTCTTTCGGTACCTCTCCGGTTTTCAGGTTGTCAAACTCATTTTAAGTTTAAAATTCTGAGTCTTTTAGATTTTCAGGCTTTCAAGCCCATTTTCGGTTTTTCAGCTTCTTTGTCTTTCTGGGTTTTCAGGTCCATTTTCAGTTTTTTTTTTTATTTCTGTGCTTCTGTTGCTTTCGGATTCTTCCGGGACCTCTCCTGTTTTCAGGTTGTCAAACTTATTTTCAGCTTTTCAAATTTTCAGTTTTTTAGATTTTCACGTTTTCAATTCGTCATTCTGTGCCTTTCTCGATTGTCGACTTCATGGGTTTTCGGGTTTTCAAGATCTCGGTCTATCAGATGTTCAGGTTCTCAATTCCCTTTTCAGTTTTTTTTTAAATTCTCTGTGTTTCTGTTGCTTTCGGATTCTTTCGGTACCTCTCCGGTTTTCAGGTTGTCAAACCCATTTTAAGGTTTTCAAATTCTCAGTCTTTTAGATTTTCAGGTTTTCAACTTCAGGTTCTGTGCCTTTTTCGATTCTCGACTTTTTCAGGTTTTCAAGTTCTCGGTATATCAGATTTTCAGATTCTCAAGCCCATTTTCAGTTTTTCAGCTTCTTTGTCTTTCTGCCTTTTCAGGTCCATTTTAAGTTTTTTAGGTTTTTTGTGTTTCCGGTTTTCAGGTTCTGCTATTTTCGTGTTCTCGTCTCCTCATCGGGCTTTCAGATTGTAGAATTCATTTTCATGATTTTATGTTCTCAATCTTTCAAATTTTCAGGTTCTCAATTCCATTTTCAGTTCTCTGTGTTTCTGTTGCTTTCGGATTCTTTCGGTACCGCTCCGGTTTTCTGTCAAACTCATTTTAAGGTTTTCAAATTCTCAGCTTTTTAGCTTTTCAGGTTTTCAATTCTTCAGGTTCTGTGCCCATTTTCAGTTTTTCAGCTTCTTTGTCTTTCTGGGCTTTCAGGTCCATTTTCAGTTTTTTTTTATATTCTCTGTGTTTCTGGTTTTCAGGTTCTGTTGTTTTCGGATTCTCATCTCCTCAGGTATTCAGGTTGTCAGATCTATTTTCATAATTTCAAGTTCTCAATCTTTCAAATTTTTAAGTTTTCAGTTCCATTTTCAGTTTTTTTAAGTTCTCCGGGATTCTGCTGCTTTCGGATTCTTTCGTTACCTCTCCGGTTTTAAGATTGTTAGACTCATTTTAAGACATTCAAATTCTCAGTCTTTTAGATTTTCAGGTCTTTATTTCTTCAGGTTCTGTGCCTTTCTCTATTTTCTATTCTCGGGTTTTCAGGTTTTCAAGTTCTCGCTATATCAGATTTTCAGGTTCTCAAGCCCATTTTCAGGTTTTCAGCTTCTTTGTCTTTCTGGGTTTTCAGGTCCATTTTAAGTTTTTTAGGTTTTCTGTGTTTCCGGTTTTCAGGTTCTGTTATTTTCGTATTCTCGTCTCTTCGGGTTTTCAGATTGTCAAATTCATTTTTATGATTTCAAGTTCTCTGTGTTTCTGCTGCTTTCAGATTCTTTCGGTACCTCTCCGGTTTTCAGGTTGTCAAACTCATTTTAAGTTTAAAATTCTGAGTCTTTTAGATTTTCAGGCTTTCAAGCCCATTTTCGGTTTTTCAGCTTCTTTGTCTTTCTGGGTTTTCAGGTCCATTTTCAGTTTTTTTTTTATTTCTGTGCTTCTGTTGCTTTCGGATTCTTCCGGGACCTCTCATGTTTTCAGGTTGTCAAACTTATTTTCAGATTTTCAAATTCTCAGTCTTTTAGATTTTCACGTTTTCAATTCGTCATTCTGTGCCTTTCTCGATTGTCGACTTCATGGGTTTTCGGGTTTTCAAGATCTCGGTCTATCAGATGTTCAGGTTCTCAAGCCCATTTTCAGTTTTTTTAAGTTCTCTGTGTTTCTGTTGCTTTCGGATTCTTTCGGTCCCTCTCCGGTTTTCAGGTTGTCAAACTCATTTTAAGGTTTTCAAATTCTCACTCTTTTAGATTTTCACGTTTTCAATTCTTCAGGTTCTGTGCCTTTCTCGATTGTCGACTTCATGGGTTTTCGGGTTTTCAAGTTCTCGGTCTATCAGATGTTCAGGTTCTCAAGCCCATTTTCAGTTTTTTAGCATTTTTGTCTTTATGGGTTTTCAGGTCCATTTTCAATTTTTTAGGTTCTCTGTGCTTCTGGTTCTCAGGTTCTGTTCGGATTCTCGTCTCCTAGAGTTTTCAGGTAGTCAAAGTAATTTTAAGGTTTTTAAGTTGTCTTTGAAATTTTCAGGTTCTCAAGTAATTTCCAATTTTTCAGGTTCTGTGTCCTGGGTTTTCATGTCCTGATATTTTCGGATTCTAGTTTTTCTAGGATTTTCAGTTTTTGAGGTCCTCTGTCTTTCTGGGTTTCAGGTTCTGTGTTGTTTTAGGATTTTCGACTTTTAGGATTTTCGGTTTCTCAAATTCTCATTTTTCAGATTTTTGAGTTCTCAAGAACATTTTCAATTTTTCGGTTTCTGTCTTTTTGTTTTCATGCTCTGATATTTTCGAATTCTCGATTTCTCAGGTTTTTAGGTATTCAAGTTCTCGGTCTATCACACTTTCGGGTTCTCAAGACCATTTTCAGTTTTTCAGCTTCTTTGTCTTTCTGGGTTTTCAGGTCAATTTTCAGATTATAATGTTCTCTGTGTTTCTTTTTTTCAGGTTCGGTTGAAGTTGTTTTCGGATTCCCTTCTTGAGTTTTTAGGTTGTCAAATTCATTTTCATGATTACAAGTTCTTAATCTTTAAAATTTTCAGGTTCTCAATTCCATCTTCAGTTTTTTTAAGTTCTCTGTGTTTTTATTGCTTTCGGGACCTCTCCAATTTTCAGGTTGTCACACTCATTTTAAGATTTTCAAATTCTCAGTGTTTTAGATTTTTAGGTTTTCAATTCTTCAGGTTCTGTTCTCGATTCCTCGGGTTTTCAGGTTGTATCTTTCAAATTTCAGGTTCTCAATACTATTTAAATACCCATCTACCAATATGTTATATCCTTTTATTTTTTTTGCTTCAATCTTCCAAGTCATTTTCCATGATCCATCCAGTGTTGCATAAATTGTCATAAAAACCATAATTACACGAAAGCAGACAGTGTTGCGTGCACGCTTTTGCCGGGACGAAAAAATATTACAATTTTCAGTGAGCAGACCGTTAAAGGCCGAAAGAAAAACGCTAACTGGTAGGAAGCAGCCAACAGGAAAAAAACGAATTCCTCGCGATAATGTCGATAGGTTGTAATTTAACTGAAAAAAAGAACGCAACAAGTAAATGGAGCAATTAATAATTAGATAACGGTGTTGGAAGTTTCGCGATAAGGTTTTTGTTTCACGTCGGGCGTTTGCCGCCGATTATTTTCACACATGCGTGTATTCCTATAAATAATAATTATCCGTAATGTTGCAACCAGCATTTACGGGGGATATAATTAATGTTTTATCATTGTTTGAGGGATAAATTGCAGAAACTGGCAATTATTATTTCTACCTTGCAATAAACACGTTTAATTAAAACTAAATATTATATTAAATTGCGGAATACATTCAAGACGGACAATATGCAATTCCACATATAATTATTATTAAACAAGTTTTGATATGTATCGAATTAATCGGTTGTTATTACACTGCAATTATTAGCATGTTGTAATGCAAAAAGGGAAGTAAATAACAGGTTTGGAATTATTTAATGTTGATTCTTACGGCGCACAACTCAAATATTTACCTACAAAGTGGTGCAAAGCTCTTGAATCTTAGTTTTAGTTTTATTGTATTCTTTTTAACGATTTTTATATTTTCCAGTTGCAGGTCGTAAAATGTTCACCTCAACATACTTCTCTAATCTTTATTGTCAGTCCCACTATAAAGTCCCCCCATTTCTGGAAGCTGTTAAAATCGTAAGATTAAGGATTGATGACCAATTAACGACGTTTATTGCCGCTAACTATAAGTTTGCGTGTTGTTCGACAACAGGGTGACTATTTAGTGGCGAGTAAAACTTACATGTCGAAAGAAATAACCGGGATTTATTACGGGAACGACAAAGTTGGTTGCGTCGTAGAAAACGCAATAAATTTGATTTTGGGGATGACAAGTAGTTTGGTAGCTGTAAAAACATGTACGTTGGCAGAAGCCTACAAAATAACTTCGTTACTGATAACTCTCCATTAGCACTCGATTTTAATGGTCATTCCCGCAGCTCCTAAACCATTCCTTATCCCGCTTTTTACGACCTCCGATACCATCATCGCCTCCTCGAGTCACCTGACCCTTCAACCCATAAAGTAAATTATGATGTCTCCGCTAATAAATATTCATATTTCGGTGAGAGGTGAAATTCGTTGACTTGGCAAATAGTGAGTGCCCGCGGGGGTGTCCAATCATCTGCCGGGCAATGTGCACTTCCTTATAGAGAATGGTCACCTCGGACTCAATTAACATGACTGCCACCTGTCTCATTACAAAGTCAATGTGTCAGCGAGACACTTCACCTGCTCGTCTTACTCGCCGTCAATCGGCTAATGGCCGCCCACTCTACGGTTTAACCCGTGTAAGCCGATACCTGATGCGATCTCCAATTAGCCGAACAAATTAGGAAAGGACCTCTCAGGATGGCACCCGAGGTGGGTCCCGGCAAGAAAAGACGCCAAAGAGGGCGAGGAGGAATTACACTTTCAAAGAAATCTGCAAATCAAAATTTACCAGTGGAATTCAAACAACGAAGCAAGGAATACTTCAGATCGATTACTAAATTACGCACGTGAAGAGCTTGAATTTAAAAGTAGTCGCAGTACGCTTTAATTTTTTTTTTGTCTATGGGATATAAGTACAAAACTGTAAATAATAAAATAAATTTAACTTCTTAGACGGTATTTACAATATCTAAATTCTAGTCAACAAATTAACTTTATTTATTTGGATGAAACTTGGAGTGAGGGCTTCTGTTCGGCGTTAAACGAAAATAATTTGAAAAGTTATCCTGCTAAATTAAAAAGGAAAGGTAAAAAATTTACCAGTAAAAATAACGACCGCGACTATCACAAAACAATGACTGAAGGTCTTTTTAGAGGATGGACTGAAAAACAGCTCAAATAATTAGCATACCATAAAAATAAATGTTTATGTACTATAATAGCCTCCCCGAAGTCATAAATATTTTTTTTTTTTAATAAATCTGCAAAGCCAAATGAAATTAGGCTAAAATAAACCTTAACCCAAGTAAATAACAAATTCAGTTATTGATGGCTAAGTAAAGTATAGGCACCGAAGCTTAGAGGTTTCGTTAGAGTCAGGACACGTAGAAATGTGAAAACATTCCATTCTGTAAAGAATTAACTACAAATTAAAAAATAATGATATATAATAATATATAAATATAATAATAATAATGATGAGAAAATGATACTTTGTTTTCCTGCGTCCGTCTCCGACAATTTTCTTGGGCTCTGTGGGTTCTCCTCTGGTAATTAACACTTTGTTTCCTAAAAATTTATATGCACTCGTTAATTGTACAAAAAATATTCTAGGCGGTTAATGTACGTGTCAGGTGGCAAACAAAGAACACGGAATATAAAAATAAATATCAAAGTTAATTACGAATCGGATACCACGTTAATTAATTAGAACGGAAATTCCCTGGTACTCCAACAATGTTTATGTCCCTATTCGGTGATAAAAATTTCCTAAAAAATGGCATTTTTAATGCGATCTATAGCCTGTTCAAAACTAACAAAAAATGCCACGGAATAAAATTATGTTTTTTTTAAACAACACTAAATATGGATACGGTTCTTGAAGAATTGTTCCATTTTTTCAGCTTCTTTGTCTTTCTGGGTTTTCCGATCCATTTTCAGTTTTTTAGGTTCTCTGTGTTTCTGGTTCTCATATTCTGTTGTTTTCGGATTCTCGTCTCCTCGGATTTTCACGTTGTCAAAGTCATTTTAAGGTTTTCAAGTTCTCAGTCTTTCAGATCTTCAGGTTCTCAAGTACATTTCCAATTTTTCAGGTTCTGTGTCCTTCTGGGTTTTCATATCCTGATATCTTCGGATTCTAGACTTCTCGAGTTTTAAGGTTTTCAAGTTCTCAGTTTTTCCGATTTTCAAGTTCTCAAGTCGATTTTCAGTTTTTCAGGTTCTCTGTCTTTCTGGGTTTCAGGTTCTGTGTGATTTTCGACTTTTAGGTTTAGGGTTCTCAAATTCTCATTTTTCAGATTTTCAAGTTCTCAAGAACATTTTCAATTTTTCGGTTTCCGTCTTTCTGTTTTCATGTTCTGATATTTTCGAATTCTCGATTTCTCAGGTTTTTAGGTATTCAAGTTCTCGGTCTATCACATTTTCGGGTTCTCAAGACCATTTTCAGTTTTCTTAAGTTCTGTGTCTTTCTGGATTTTCAGGGTTTCGTATTTTCGACTTCTCGTGTTTTCAGGTTTTCAAAACCATTTTAAGGTTTTCAATAAGTTCTGTTTGTCAGATTTCCTTAAACCCAGAAAGATTGCCTTTCAGATTGTTAAGTCCATTCTCAGTTTTTCATCTACTGTTTTTCTAGGTTTTCATGTTCTGATATTTTCGGATTCTCGATTTCTCAGGTTTTCAGGCATTCAAATTTTCAGTCTTTTAGATTTTCAGGTCTTTAATTCTTCAGGTTCTGTGCCTTTCTCTATTCTCGGGTTTTCAGGTTTTCAAGTTCTCGCTATATCAGATTTTCAGGTTCTCAAGCCCATTTTCAGGTTTTCAGCTTCTTTGTCTTTCTGGGTTTTCAGGTCCATTTTAAGTTTTTTAGGTTCTCTGTGTTTCAGGTTTTCAGGTTCTGTTATTTTCGTATTCTCGTCTCTTCGGGTTTTCAGATTGTCAAATTCATTTTTATGATTTCAAGTTCTCTGTGTTTCTGCTGCTTTCAGATTCTTTCGGTACCTCTCCGGTTTTCCGGAGTCTTTTAGATTTTCAGGCTTTCAAGCCCATTCTCAGTTTTTCAGCTTCTTTGTCTTTCTGGGTTTTCAGGTCCATTTTCAGTTTTTTTTTTATTTCTGTGCTTCTGTTGCTTTCGGATTCTTCCGGGACGTCTCATGTTTTCAGGTTGTCAAACTTATTTTCAGATTTTCAAATTCTCAGTCTTTTAGATTTTCACGTTTTAAATTCTTCAGGTTCTGTGCCTTTCTCGATTGTCGACTTCTTGGGTTTTCTGGTTTTCAAGTTCTCGGTCTATCAGATTTTCAGGTTCTCAAGCCCATTTTTAGTTTTTCAGCTTTTTGTATTTCTGGGTTTCCAGGTCCATTTTAAATTTTTTAGGTTCTCTGTGTTTCTGAGTTTCAGGTTCTGTGTTGTTTTCGGATGCTAAGGTTTTCAGGTTGTCAAAGTCATTTTAAGGTTTTCAAGTTTTGTCTTTCAGATCTTTAGGTTCTCAAGTACATTTCCAATTTTTCAGGTTCTGTGTTCTTCTGGGTTTTCATGTCCTGATAATTTCGGATTTTCGAACTCTCGAGTTTTAAGGTTGTAACATTAACATTCCATTCTGTCTGTAAAAGTGTTGCAATGTACCTATTAAAGAATTAATTACAGATTAGAAGATAATGATGAGAGAAAATGATACTTTGTTTTCCTGCGTCCGTCACCGACAATTTTCTTGGGCTTTCCTCTGGTAATTAACACTTTGTTTCCTAAAAATTTATATGCACGCGTTAATTGTACAAAAAATATTCTAGACGGTTAATGTACGTGTCAGGTGGCAAACAAACAACACGGAATATAAAAATAAATATCAGAGTGAATTACGAATCGGATACCACGTTAATTAGATTAATTAGAACGGAAATTCCCTGGTACTCCAACAATGTTTATGTCCCTATTCGGTGATAAAAATTTCCTAAAAAATGGCATTTTTAATGCGATCTATAGCCTGTTCAAAACTAACAAAAAATGCCACGGAATAAAATAATGTTTTTTTTTTAAACAACACTAAATATGGATACGGTTCTTGAAGAATTGTTGCATTCGCGGCTTCATAAATGATTCATACACCATATTGATTCTGATTATGAATTCGTTTCTTAAATAATAATTAATTTCCATTTTCCATTTTTAGGTTCTCTGTGTTTTTGGTTTTCAGGTTCTGTGGTTTTCGGATTCTCGTCTCCTCGGGTTTTTAGGTTCTCAAATTCATTTTCATGATTTCAAGTTCTCAATCTTTCAAATTTTCAGGTTCTCAATTACATTTTCAGTTTTCTTTAAGTTCTCTGTGTTTCTGTTGCTTTTGAGCTCTTTCGGTATCTCTCCGGTTGTCAGGTTGTCAAACACATTTTAAGGTTTTCAAATTCTCAGTCTTTTAGATTTTCAAGTTTTCAACTTCAGGTTCTGTGCCTTTCTCGATTCTCGACTTTTCGGGTTTTCAGATTTTCAGGTTCTCAAGCCCATTTTTAGTTTTTCAGCTTTTTTGTTTTTCTGGGTTTTCAGGTCCATTTTTTAGGTTCTCTGTGTTTCTGGTTTTCAGGTTCTGTTGTTTTCGGACTGTCGTCTCCTCGGATTTTCAGGTTGTCAAATTCATTTTCATGATTTCAAGTTCTCAGTCTTTCCATTTTTCAGGTTTTCAATTCCACTTTCAGTTCTCTGTAATCTCTGGGTTTCTGTTGCTTTCGGATTCTTTCGGGAGCTTTTCGATTTACAGGTTACCATACTCCTTTAAGGTTTTCAAATTCTCAGTCTTTTAGATTTTAAGGTGTTCGATTCTTCAGGTTTTGTGCCTTTCTCGTTTCTCGACCTCCCGTGTTTTCAGGTTTTCAAGTTCTCAGTCTATCAGATTTTTAGGTTCTCTGTCCTTCTTGTTTTAAAATTCTCTTGTTTTCGGATCCACATCATCTGGGATTTTCAGGTTGACGAACTCATTTCCAAGATTTCATGTTTTCAGTTTTCCAAATTTTCAGGTTCTCATTTCCATTTTCAATTTTTTCAAGTTCTTTGTCTTTCTGGGTTTTCAGGTTCTGTTGCTTTCGAATTTTCGACTTCTCGTGTTTTCAGGTATTCAAGTTCTCGGTCTATCAGATTTTCAGGTTTTCAAGCCCATTTCCATTTTTTCAGCTTCTTTGTCTTTCTGGGTTTTCCGATCCATTTTCAGTTTTTTAGGTTCTCTGTGTTTCTGGTTCTCATATTCTGTTGTTTTCGGATTCTCGTCTCCTCGGATTTTCACGTTGTCAAAGTCATTTTAAGGTTTTCAAGTTCTCAGTCTTTCAGTTTTCATATCCTGATATCTTCGGATTCTAGACTTCTCGAGTTTTAAGGTTTTCAAGTTCTCAGTTTTTCCGATTTTCAAGTTCTCAAGTCGATTTTCAGTTTTTCAGGTTCTCTGTCTTTCTGGGTTTCAGGTTCTGTATTGTTTTAGGATTTTCGACTTTTAGGATTTCCGGGTTCTCAAATTCTCATTTTTCAGATTTTCAAGTTCTCAAGAACATTTTCAATTTTTCGGTTTCTGTCTTTCTGTTTTCATGTTCGGATATTTTCGAATTCTCGATTTCTCAGGTTTTTAGGTATTCAAGTTCTCGGTCTATCACATTTTCGGGTTCTCAAGACCATTTTCAGTTTTCTTAAGTTCTGTGTCTTTCTGGGTTTTCAGGGTTTCGTATTCTCGACTTCTCGGGTTTTCAGATTCGCAAATTTATTTTGACGTTTAGAAGTTCCCATTTTTTTAGATTTTTCAGGTTCTGTTATTTTCTGATTCTAGATTTTTCAGGTTTTCAGGTACTCAAGTTCTCAGTGTATCAGATTTTCATGTTCTCAAGTTCATTTTCAGGATTCTTTGTATTTTTGGGTTTTCAGGTCCATTTTCTGTTGTTGTTTCGGCTGTCTTGTTTTCGGATTTTCGTCTCCTCGGGTTTTCAGGGTCTCTGTCCTTCTGGTTTTAAAATTCTCTTGTTTTCGGATTCCCGCCATTTCGGGTTTTAATAAGGTCGTCGAATTCATTTTCAAGATCTGAAGTTTTCAATTTTACAAATTTTCAGGTCCTCATGTCCATTTTCAGTATTTTCTTAAGTTTTTTGTCTTTCTGGGTTTTCAGGTTCTGTTGCTTTCGAATTTTCGACTTCTCGTATTTTCAGGTTTTAAAATCCATTTTAAGGTTTTCAATAAGTTCTGTTTGTCAGATTTTCAGTACATTTTCAATTTTTCAGTTTCTGTTTTTCCGATTTTCAGGTTCTCAAGTCCATCATTAGTTTTTTTTTAAATTCTGTGTCTTTCTGGGTTTTCAGGCTTTCGTATGCTCGACCTCTCGGGTTTTCAGATTCGCAAATTTATTTTGACGTTTAGAAGTTTCAGATTTTTAGGTTCTCAAAAACATTTTTGATTTTTCAGGTTCTGTGTCTTGGTTCTCATGTTCTGTTATTTTCTGATTCTCGATTCCTCAGGTATTCAAGTTCTCAGTGTATCAGATTTTCATGTTATCAAGTCCATTTTCAGATTTTCAGCTTCTTTGTATTTCTGGGTTTTCAGGTCCATTTTCTGTTGTTTTGGTTCTCTTGTTTTCGGATTTTCGTCTTCTTGGGTTTTCAAGTTGTCGAATTCATTTTTAAGATTTCAAGTTTTCAATTTTCGAAATTTTCAGGTTCTCATGTCCATTTTCAGTTTCTTTTTGTATTTTTGGGTTTTCAGGTCCATTTTCTGTTGTTGTTTCGGCTCTCTTGTTTTCGGATTTTCGTCTCCTCGGGTTTTCAGGGTCTCTGTCCTTCTGGTTTTAAAATTCTCTTGTTTTCGGATTCCCGCCATTTCGGGTTTTAATAAGGTCGTCGAATTCATTTTCAAGATCTGAAGTTTTCAATTTTACAAATTTTCAGGTCCTCATGTCCATTTTCAGTTTTTACTTAAGTTTTCTGTCTTTCTGGATTTTCAGGTTCTGTTGCTTTCGAATTTTCGACTTCTCGTATTTTCAGGTTTTAAAATCCATTTTAAGGTTTTCAATAAGTTCTGTTTGTCAGATTTTCAGTACATTTTCAATTTTTCAGTTTCTGTTTTTCCTATTTTCAGGTTCTCAAGTCCATCTTCAGTTTTTTTTTAAATTCTGTGTCTTTCTGGGTTTTCAGGCTTTCGTATTCTCGACTTCTCGGGTTTTCAGATTCGCAAATTTATTTTGACGTTTAGAAGTTTCAGATTTTTAGGTTCTCAAAAACATTTTTGATTTTTCAGGTTCTGTCTTGGTTCTCATGTTCTGTTATTTTCTGATTCTCGATTCCTCAGGTATTCAAGTTCTCAGTGTATCAGATTTTCATGTTATCAAGTCCATTTTCAGATTTTCAGCTTCTTCGTATTTCTGGGTTTTCAGGTCCATTTTCTGTTGTTTTGGTTCTCTTGTTTTCGGATTTTCGTCTTCTTGGGTTTTCAAGTTGTCGAATTCATTTTCAAGATTTCAAGTTTTCAATTTTCGAAATTTTCAGGTTCTCATGTCCATTTTCAGTATTTTCTTAAGTTTCCTGTCTTTCTGGGTTTTCAGGTTCTGTTGCTTTCGAATTCTCGACTTCTCGTGTTTTCATGTGGTTCAAGTTTCCAAGTTCTGTCTTTCAGATTTTCAAGTCCATTCTCCGTTTTTCATCTTCTCTGTCTTTCTGGATTTTCATGTTCTGATATTTTCGGATTCTCGACTTCTCGGGTTTCTCAAATCCATTTTCAGTTTTTCAGCTTCTTCGACTTTCTGGGTTTTCAGGTCCATTTTCCATTTTTAGGTTCTCTGTGTTTTTAGTTTTCGGATTCTCGTCTCCTCGGGTTTTCAGGTTGTCAAATTCATTTTCATGATTTTAATTTTGAGGTTCTCAATTACATTTTCAGTTTTCTTTAAGTTCTCTGTGTTTCTGTTGCTTTCGGGCTCTTTTGGTACCTCTCCGGTATTTAGGTGGTCAAACTCATTTCGAGGTTTTCAAATTCTCAATCTTTTAGATTTTCACGTTTTAAATTCTTCAGGTTCTGTGCCTTTCTCGATTGTCGACTTCTTGGGTTTTCAGGTTTTCAAGTTCTCGGTCTATCAGATTTTCAGGTTCTCAAGCCCATTTTCAGTTTTTCAGCTTTTTTGTATTTCTGGGTTTCCAGGTCCATTTTAAATTTTTTAGGTTCTCTGTGTTTCTGAGTTTCAGGTTCTGTGTTGTTTTCGGATTCTCGTCTGCTAAGGTTTTCAGGTTGTCAAAGTCATTTTAAGGTTTTCAAGTTCTGTCTTTCAGATCTTTAGGTTCTCAAGTACATTTCCAATTTTTCAGGTTCTGTGTCCTTCTGGGTTTTCATATCCTGATATCTTCGGATTCTAGACTTCCCGAGTTTTAAGGTTTTCAAGTTCTCAGTTTTTCCGATTTTCAAGTTCTCAAGTCGATTTTCAGTTTTTCAGGTTCTCTGTCTTTCTGGGTTTCAGGTTCTGTGTTGTTTTAGGATTTTCGACTTTTAGGATTTTCGGGTTCTCAAATTCTCATTTTTCAGATTTTCAAGTTCTCAAGAACATTTTCAATTTGGTTCTCATGTTCTGTTATTTTTTGATTCTCGATTCCTCAGGTATTCAAGTTCTCAGTGTATCAGATTTTCATGTTATCAAGTCCATTTTCAGATTTTCAGCTTCTTTGTATTTCTGGGTTTTCAGGTCCATTTTCTGTTGTTTTGGTTCTCTTGTTTTCGGATTTTCGTCTTCTTGGGTTTTCAAGTTGTCGAATTCATTTTTAAGATTTCAAGTTTTCAATTTTCGAAATTTTCAGGTTCTCATGTCCATTTTCAGTTTCTTTTTGTATTTTTGGGTTTTCAGGTCCATTTTCTGTTGTTGTTTCGGCTCTCTTGTTTTCGGATTTTCGTCTCCTCGGGTTTTCAGGGTCTCTGTCCTTCTGGTTTTAAAATTCTCTTGTTTTCGGATTCCCGCCATTTCGGGTTTTAATAAGGTCGTCGAATTCATTTTCAAGATCTGAAGTTTTCAATTTTACAAATTTTCAGGTCCTCATGTCCATTTTCAGTTTTTACTTAAGTTTTCTGTCTTTCTGGATTTTCAGGTTCTGTTGCTTTCGAATTTTCGACTTCTCGTATTTTCAGGTTTTAAAATCCATTTTAAGGTTTTCAATAAGTTCTGTTTGTCAGATTTTCAGTACATTTTCAATTTTTCAGTTTCTGTTTTTCCTATTTTCAGGTTCTCAAGTCCATCTTCAGTTTTTTTTTAAATTCTGTGTCTTTCTGGGTTTTCAGGCTTTCGTATTCTCGACTTCTCGGGTTTTCAGATTCGCAAATTTATTTTGACGTTTAGAAGTTTCAGATTTTTAGGTTCTCAAAAACATTTTTGATTTTTCAGGTTCTGTCTTGGTTCTCATGTTCTGTTATTTTCTGATTCTCGATTCCTCAGGTATTCAAGTTCTCAGTGTATCAGATTTTCATGTTATCAAGTCCATTTTCAGATTTTCAGCTTCTTCGTATTTCTGGGTTTTCAGGTCCATTTTCTGTTGTTTTGGTTCTCTTGTTTTCGGATTTTCGTCTTCTTGGGTTTTCAAGTTGTCGAATTCATTTTCAAGATTTCAAGTTTTCAATTTTCGAAATTTTCAGGTTCTCATGTCCATTTTCAGTATTTTCTTAAGTTTCCTGTCTTTCTGGGTTTTCAGGTTCTGTTGCTTTCGAATTCTCGACTTCTCGTGTTTTCATGTGGTTCAAGTTTCCAAGTTCTGTCTTTCAGATTTTCAAGTCCATTCTCCGTTTTTCATCTTCTCTGTCTTTCTGGATTTTCATGTTCTGATATTTTCGGATTCTCGACTTCTCGGGTTTCTCAAATCCATTTTCAGTTTTTCAGCTTCTTCGACTTTCTGGGTTTTCAGGTCCATTTTCCATTTTTAGGTTCTCTGTGTTTTTAGTTTTCGGATTCTCGTCTCCTCGGGTTTTCAGGTTGTCAAATTCATTTTCATGATTTTAATTTTGAGGTTCTCAATTACATTTTCAGTTTTCTTTAAGTTCTCTGTGTTTCTGTTGCTTTCGGGCTCTTTTGGTACCTCTCCGGTATTTAGGTGGTCAAACTCATTTCGAGGTTTTCAAATTCTCAATCTTTTAGATTTTCACGTTTTAAATTCTTCAGGTTCTGTGCCTTTCTCGATTGTCGACTTCTTGGGTTTTCAGGTTTTCAAGTTCTCGGTCTATCAGATTTTCAGGTTCTCAAGCCCATTTTCAGTTTTTCAGCTTTTTTGTATTTCTGGGTTTCCAGGTCCATTTTAAATTTTTTAGGTTCTCTGTGTTTCTGAGTTTCAGGTTCTGTGTTGTTTTCGGATTCTCGTCTGCTAAGGTTTTCAGGTTGTCAAAGTCATTTTAAGGTTTTCAAGTTCTGTCTTTCAGATCTTTAGGTTCTCAAGTACATTTCCAATTTTTCAGGTTCTGTGTCCTTCTGGGTTTTCATATCCTGATATCTTCGGATTCTAGACTTCCCGAGTTTTAAGGTTTTCAAGTTCTCAGTTTTTCCGATTTTCAAGTTCTCAAGTCGATTTTCAGTTTTTCAGGTTCTCTGTCTTTCTGGGTTTCAGGTTCTGTGTTGTTTTAGGATTTTCGACTTTTAGGATTTTCGGGTTCTCAAATTCTCATTTTTCAGATTTTCAAGTTCTCAAGAACATTTTCAATTTGGTTCTCATGTTCTGTTATTTTTTGATTCTCGATTCCTCAGGTATTCAAGTTCTCAGTGTATCAGATTTTCATGTTATCAAGTCCATTTTCAGATTTTCAGCTTCTTTGTATTTCTGGGTTTTCAGGTCCATTTTCTGTTGTTTTGGTTCTCTTGTTTTCGGATTTTCGTCTTCTTGGGTTTTCAAGTTGTCGAATTCATTTTTAAGATTTCAAGTTTTCAATTTTCGAAATTTTCAGGTTCTCATGTCCATTTTCAGTTTTTTTTTGTATTTTTGGGTTTTCAGGTCCATTTTCTGTTGTTGTTTCGGCTCTCTTGTTTTCGGATTTTCGTCTCCTCGGGTTTTCAGGGTCTCTGTCCTTCTGGTTTTAAAATTCTCTTGTTTTCGGATTCCCGCCATTTCGGGTTTTAATAAGGTCGTCGAATTCATTTTCAAGATCTGAAGTTTTCAATTTTACAAATTTTCAGGTCCTCATGTCCATTTTCAGTTTTTACTTAAGGTTTCTGTCTTTCTGGATTTTCAGGTTCTGTTGCTTTCGAATTTTCGACTTCTCGTATTTTCAGGTTTTAAAATCCATTTTAAGGTTTTCAATAAGTTCTGTTTGTCAGATTTTCAGTACATTTTCAATTTTTCAGTTTCTGTTTTTCCTATTTTCAGGTTCTCAAGTCCATCTTCAGTTTTTTTTTTAAATTCTGTGTCTTTCTGGGATACTTTGTTTTCCTGCGTCCGTCACCGACAATTTTCTTGGGCTCAACACTAAATATGGATACGGTTCTTGAAGAATTGTTGCATTCGCGGCTTCATAAATGATTCATACACCATGTTGATTTTGATTATGGATTCGTTTCTTAAATAATAATTTATTTATAAAGCCATTGTTGGAGAAAACAACCTTCGGATCGCATCTTTTGACATAAAATGCTATCGATTTTTGAACTGTGACACCGTCATCAATTTTTTTAAATGGCAACCCCCAACTTTTTTTTCAATTCTCTATTCAACAAGAGTAAAATAGTGATACCATGGATAACTTTTTTTTTTAATTACAAGTTTTACTTCAAAAAATTAAATTTTTATTCTTTTAACTTCTTCAGAAGCTCCGAAGGCTTTTCACGAAGCTACAACTGACAACTTTACAATGTTACCTGCAAGTCACAATAATCTAGGGGTCAGCAGAATAAATGTTACTGCGGCACTTTTATGGCACTTGTGTAATTTTAAGAAATACCGCCACAATGGTCCATTATCAACTTTGAAGGTTGTAATAACTTTAACCCTAATTAAAATAGAAACATTTTACATCCTTTACATCAGAATATTTTGTTTTATGTATATTTTTATATATTCTCTGTGTATATATATTTATTTGAGATAAAAAAAACTTTTTTTCATAAATTTGGTGCTGCAAACGGTTAAAACGAGAAAATTAATTTCCCGAGACTTTATTGCATAAAATGAGCTGGGTACAACATCAGGTACATAATTATAAGTACAGTGTAAAATCTATACAGCCTGGTCTAACTAAAGATAAGGGTGTGTGATCCGACGATTACAGAAATTTTAGAACATGACCAGACTTTGTTGGAAGATGATCTGTCCAGCAAGATTGGGCCCCTCCACACTTCGCCGCTCCTGAGGCAATTTCTCAATCAAACGCCGCTTGATTTCTTCCTTTGGGGTCATCTGAAGAGCTCGGGGAGAACTCCGACAACATATCGTCGATGAATCTGAAAAAATCGTTTGTATATTTGCATGGAGGTTGGCGGAGGACATTTCCGGCATTTATTAAGATAATTTTATTGTTTACTGATTTCTGTAAATTTGCCTTTAAGTGGAACAATAGAAATTTTAATTTATGCTTTGAATTCTTTTAACTTGCTGCCAACAAATTTTTCTATTTCATCTAGGCAAATTGAATTCGTCTGAATGACTAGACAGTACTTTTTGTTAAAGAGAAAATATTTCAAATATATATTTTATTTACATTTGAATAAAATATAAACAATATATTTATAAAATATTTTTTGAAATATATTCAAAATATTAAGGTAACTTTTAACAACATTTTTAAAAAGCTCCTGAAGTTACTTTTTAGTACTCGTAGCACCATCACCAAAGTCTGCGTTTACCTGTGTGACCTTAATTTATTTTTTAAATTAAACATCCCGTATATTATTCGTTTTTGCCTGCAGAAATATGAGCAAAAAACCCGTACGTAGCTAAAGATTTTTTGTTGGAGAAAAATGTGGCCCACCGAATAATTTCGACATTTACATAATAACCCAATACAGGAAATCTAAATCGTCCAAAATTCCATTGTACCTATCTGTAATTAAATCACGGCGTAGTCCGATACGCTTTTACACTCTTACTCTGTCGGTTAATAAATTGGTATAATATAATCTACATTTTACTACTTGAGATAAAAACTACAACACTACTGTGTCCAAACCCGCCACTAGCCATCTTCACTTCCGCCCCTTCCGCGCCGCCCTCGGCCACTGCGGTGGCGTCACACATCGTCGTGCGTGTTTCCGGTTAGGCGCCGGGGCGTTGCACACGCCCTAACCGCTCCAAAGCTCCACCCTTTTCGGTAATTTTCATAAAACCGAAAATGGACGTTCGTTACCATCTTCAAGAACACATTACCGTGCCTTTTGTCCGGACGGGAATTAAACGCGGGTTTTGGGATTGTATCAATTTTAAGGAATTGTTTCATTGACACGCGACGTCGTTTGGGGATTTTTTCGGGCGAAATTTGAAGATTGGAATCGCCGGTTTTACGACGGTCGTTCGTGTTTTGTATTCTATCGGGTTTCCTCTTTGCGTTTTTTAGTCGTAGGGGAATTACATATTAAAGAACACATTATTAATGGGTGTGGTTTGATGCAGATCGGGGGATTTAGATTAGAGGAATTCATTTGCGACGACACGAAATTATAGAGGACGTAATGTAGGGTGAAATTGAACTATAGTCTGGTTCACAAGTCCAGTATGATTGAGGTGTCATTCGATTCGTAATTGCATTTTTTAGTTGAAAATCAATATCTTCAAATAAAAATTACAAAAATTATAGACAATTAAGTAAACAAAAAAAAGGTGGTTACGTTTTTTGCAAATATTTCAAAAACTATTTCAGATATCCGAAATTTGGAAAAAGATCCTTAAAGAGCAGAAAATTTCCCAAGAAAAAGTCCCACCTCCCGAAATTGCCCCGGCAATATTTATAATTTTAATTTAGCGGCGAAAAAAGGCAAAGACGCCACCGAATCTGACATCTGAACGAAAAAAAATATTTTAACCGAATAAATATTAATATTAAGGAATACAAAAATTTAGGTAATGTCTGGACATATCAACAAACGATAATCCGTCGGTAAAAAAAAATTACCTCAATTTTTCAATCGACAATGCATTTGTTAATTACGGTAATTGTTCTTGTTAAAAGTTAACATACAAACCCTGATAATTGTTAAACTAAAATCCTGGAAATGTTTTCCCTTCTTGGAGCAGTTCTTTGAAGACTTTAGAAAAGATCCGCGTTGAAAAAAATAAAAAAAAAATATTTTTCACTTTTTTGAAGTAAAACTTCTTCACGGACACTTGACTTTGGGAGTAAGCTGGTGAATGCGTGACGAGAACGTTACGAAAAGTGTGATCGGGCGAAGCGAACGATTTTACAATAATTCATTCATAGAAAAATGTTTTGCTTTTAGGTTGTGGATCCGCCCTGCTCACGACAGAACCATTGGCGTGTGTCAATTTTGCCTGCAATTGCGCTACTTATCTTAGTCGCGACACATGATCGCTGACTACAAACTGAAACATGATGCATTATCCAATACTGCAGACGGTATTAATTCAGGATTCTCTAGCTCCATTTATAAACTTACATAAATTAAGAGCACTTTCACAATGGCGAACTGAAGTTTTACATCAGTCGTGTGGTCTAAAGAACACTATTTATTTTTTTATTAACAATCAAAGACTTAATTAATAACATAAATAAAACAATGAAAGAATTTTTTCTTCAATTATCTCTACTGATAATGTTTTGTTATTGATGCACGTAATATATTTTTTTTTAATTTTTAACTCCTATTGTTTAAAAAATGCAGTTTTTATGATTTTGAATTTAAAAAAAAATTAAAAAAAAAACATTTATTGGTAAAAACCGCTTTGTTAATTAAGAATTTTTTTGTTGCTAAATATTAAAATTAAGAAACCGTTTTTTATCATTATTTATATTGCTTTTCTATATCATGGTTTTATTTTTACGTGTTATTTGTTTACATAGAAAAAAATGTTTCTACATTCTTTCAAAAATACTGAAAATACAAAAAATATTCAGCATTTCCACAATGCAAAACTTGGCAAATCGAAATTCGGGAATTAAAAATTTCATATTTAAAATTTTGGAACTAAGAGATAAACGACGCAAAATTTGAAAATTTACGAAGTTTGCAGAATTCATTTGATTTAATTTAATTATTTTCAAGTTGAGAAATATCTAAATTTCCAAATTCTGAAGTTCCAAAATGAAATTTCAAATTGACAGGACATTAAAAATTTGCAAATTTAGGAATATAAGATTTGAGGGCCCCAAAATTTCGGATATTTTAGTTTTGGGACGATTCAGACTTTTCCAATTCCTAAATTCAGATATTCTGAATTTCAGTTTAACATTTTAGAATTTGTGAATTGAAAATTTCAACGATTACAAATTGGAAAAAAACAGTAATATAAAATTAGATTTAAAAAAGAATTAACATTTTATAGGTTAAGGATTCAAGAAACTCAAGATTTCATCAATTCATATTTTGGAAGTTCGGAATTCAAAATTTGATTATGTAGTTCAAATTTTCTGAATTAAGCATTTCCACAATGTAATATTTGGCAACTAAAAATTCGGGAATTCAAGATTTCGTAGGTCAAAGATTTGAAAATTTTGGAACTCAAGAGATAAACGACGCAAAATTTGAAAATTTACGAATTCTGGAGAATTCATTTGTTTTCATTTAATTATTTTCAAGTTGAGAAATATCTAAATTTCCAAATTCTGAAGTTCCAAAATGAAATTTCAAATTGACAGGACATTAAAAATTTGCAAATTTAGGCATATGAGATTTGAGGGCCCCAAAATTTCGGATATTTTAATTTTGGTACGATTCAGAATTTTCCAATTCCTAAATTCAGAAATTTAGAATTTTAGTTTAAAATCTTAGAATTTATGAATTGAAAATTAAACGATTACAAATTGGAAAAGCAGTAATACAAATTTAGATTTAAAAAAGAAATAACATTTTATAGGTTAAGGATTCAAGAAACTCAAGATTTCATCAATTCATATTTTGGAAGTTCGGAGTTCAAAATTTGAATATGTAATTCAAATTTTCTGAATTAAGCATTTCCACAATGCAAAATTTGGCAACTAAAAATTCGGGAATTCAAGATTCCATATGTCAAAGATTTGAAAATTTTGGAACTCAAGAGATAAACGACGCAAAATTTGAAAATTTACGAATTCTGGAGAATTCATTTGATTTCATTTAATTATTTTCAAGTTGAGAAATATCTAAATTTCCAAATTCTGAAGTTCCAAAATGAAATTTCAAATTGACAGGACATTAAAAATTTGCAAATTTAGGAATATGAGATTTGAGGGCCCCAAAATTTCGGATATTTTAATTTTGGGACGATTCAGACTTTTCCAATTCCTAAATTCAGAAATTCAGAATTTCAGTTTAACATTTTAGAATTTATGAATTGAAAATTTCAACGATTACAAATTGGAAAAAAGCAG
This sequence comes from Diaperis boleti, assembly GCA_963583935.1. Taxonomy (NCBI): domain Eukaryota; kingdom Metazoa; phylum Arthropoda; class Insecta; order Coleoptera; family Tenebrionidae; genus Diaperis; species Diaperis boleti. Next base: position 7,032,192 of record OY757249.1, on the reverse strand, counting down.
TAATATAAAATTAGATTTAAAAAAGAATTAACATTTTATAGGTTATAAGGATTCAAGAAATTCAAGATCTCATCAATTCAAATGTTGGAAGTTCGGAATTCAAAATATGAAAACGTAATTCAAAATTTCTGAAATAAGCATTTCCACAATGCAAAATTTGGCAACTCGAAATTCGGGAATTCATGATTCCATACGTCAAAGATTTGAAAATTTTGGAACTCAAGAGATAAACGACGCAAAATTTGAAAATTTACGAATCCTGGAGAATTCATTTGATTTCATTTAATTATTTTCAAGTTGAGAAATATCTAAATTTCCAAATTCTGAAGTTCCAAAATGAAATTTCAAATTGACAGGACATTAAAAATTTGCAAATTTAGGAATATGAGATTTGAGCGCCCCAAAATTTCGAATATTTTAATTTTGGGACGATTCAGAATTTTCCAATTCCTAAATTCAGAAATTCAGAATTTCAGTTTAACATTTTAGAATTTATGAATTGAAAATTTCAACTATTACAAATTGGAAAAAAACAGTAATATAAAATTAGATTTAAAAAAGAATTAACATTTTATAGGTTATAAGGATTCAAGAAATTCAAGATTTCATCAATTCATATTTTGGAAGTTCGGAATTCAAAATTTGATTCTGTAGTTCAAATTTTCTGAATTAAGCATTTCCACAATGTAATATTTGGCAACTAAAAATTCGGGAATTCAAGATTTCATAGGTCAAAGATTTGAAAATTTTGGAACTCAAGAGATAAACGACGCAAAATTTGAAAATTTACGAATTCTGGAGAATTCATTTGATTTCATTTAATTATTTTCAAGTTGAGAAATATCTAAATTTCCAAATTCTGAAGTTAAAAAATGAAATTTCAAATTGACAGGACATTAAAAATTTGCAAATTTAGGAATATGAGATTTGAGCGCCCCAAAATTTCGGATATTTTAATTTTGAGACGATTCAGAATTTTCCAATTCCTAAATTCAGAAATTCAGAATTTCAGTTTAACATTTTAGAATTTATGAATTGAAAATTTCAACGATTACAAATTGGAAAAAAACAGTAATATAAAATTAGATTTAAATAAGAATTAACATTTTATAGGTTATAAGGATTCAAGAAATTCAAGATTTCATCAATTCATATTTTGGAAGTTCGGAATTCAAAATTTGAAAACGTAATTTAAATTTTCTGAAATAAGCATTTCCACAATGCAAAATTTGGCAACTCGAAATTCGGGAATTCAAGATTTCATAGGTCAAAGATTTGAAAATTTTGGAACTCAAGAGATAAACGACGCAAAATTTGAAAATTTACGAATTCTGGAGAATTCATTTGATTTCATTTAATTATTTTCAAGTTGAGAAATATCTAAATTTCCAAATTCTGAAGTTCCAAAATGAAATTTCAAATTGACAGGACATTAAAAATTTGCAAATTTAGGAATATGAGATTTGAACGCACCAAGATTTCGTATATTTTAAATTCTGACGATTCAGAATTTTCTAATTCCCAAATTCAGTAATATAAAATTTGATTTAAAAAATTGAACAATGTATACGATAAGAATTCAAGAAATTCCAGATTTCATCGGTTTTATTTTAAAAGTTTGGAATTCAAGATCGGAATGATTCAAATTTCCCGAATTCACCATTTCTACGATGAAAATTTGACAACTCGAAATTCGGGAATTCCAAATGTTATAGGTCAGCTTTGAAGAATTTGGAATTCAAGAGCTGAGCGAGGCGAAATTTGTTTTTTTTTACTTTTTATCTGTTATATTTTTTTCTAAATTAATTGACAAATACGAAAAACAACCAGGATTTTAGTTTAACAATTATCAGGGTTTGTATGTTAACTTTTAACAAGAACAATTATCGTGATTAACAAATGCATTGTTATGTAAAATTTTTTTACCGACGGATTATGTTGATATGTCCAATTAAGAACTATTTTTTTATTCCTTCATATTAATATTTACTTAGATATATTTAAATTTTTTAATTTAAATTTAATCCACCTGGATTTAAGAACATTCTTCTAGTTTAATATTTACTCGGTTAGAATTTTTTTTTGTTCATTTGTCAGATTCGGTCAATTCCGGGAGGTAGGACTTTTTTTTCCTGTTTTGAAGGATCTCTTTTCAAATTTTGGATATCTCAAATAGTTTTTGACTATCTACTATCTTTCCTTTGTTTACTTATTTGTTTATAACTTTTGTAATTTTTATTTGCGGATATTGATCGAATGACACCTCAATCATAATTTTTGTTGCCTCTGAACTCGAGTTTATATGTATTTATTTTTTTAACCGACTTCAAAATTATAAAACAATTAATAATTAGATAAACAATAATTTCTTAATTTCATTAAATGGAACAATAAATAATTACATTAAGCGGAACAACAAATAGATATGAAATTGAAAAAAAAAATTTACTTTTTAGTTAACTTATGTTACTTTTGTGTTTTTTGAAAGCCACCACCATCAGGAAACTGATCCTCCAGCTCACATTATCACTTCCTATTGTAACTTTCAATACAATGTGGCAATATTTACTCGCTTATTTAGCTCCACTTTATAGACCACTAAAGAAGAGCCCCACTTGTGTTCTGACTTTAACGACACCTTCAACATCAATAAGTAGATCCTAAACGTCAAGACTTATTCCGTTAAATTAAATTTAACGGTAATACCGCAAACAACATCTGGACATGTATAGTATTCCTAACCGTCGTTAATAAATCTCCCACCTGTAAAAATTCGACGAGCCGCCACTGCGGCACTAAATCAAAAAACCGCTTCACGGTGAGCGGTTCGCATAGAAAATCGAGTTCGTTTGGAGGAAAAAGGCGCCCATTACATAATTTCAGAACCGAATGAAAAGCCGATACGTTTCAAGGAGCTGCAGGAGTGATATCCTTGAGTCGTAACGGAATTTACATACTTATGAAGCGGAAAAGTTAGATTCATATTGCGATATGTCGGGTGGGTGAAGGTGAACGTACACGGATTAAGGCATTATTGTACGACTTGCTTGGTTAGTTATGGTAATAAGTGTGCAGCTAAATTTGTTGGAGGTTTGCAGTTTGTATCTATCAAATATTTTTTGCTTATAAAGTGTTGTATTATAGATGCGAGATTGCTTCGGTGGTAGTTGAACTCATACAAAGCGCAGAATGGGAATTTGTTAGTTGCAATTACTGCAATTTATGCAGCTTTCCTACCACAAGACGAAGTTAAGCTGAAATATTGCCATATCGATTAAAGTATAACAGAACTTTGATGGTTTAAATTGTTGGTATTCGGTAAAATGCACAAAATAAGTGGGTAACAAATCTTGGTAACACAATAATGCAGGGTGCTCATGCATTGCAAAGAGATTCGATATTCAACAGACGTCTTCATAATGTGGGACATATTGTTTTTATATATGCGGGTTGTTTCATCTTTTGACTTTTTTTTCTAGAAATTGTTTATTTCTTGTACATATATCTGCTATTTCATAAGAGAAAAAATACGGGATGACTGACAAATTCAAACCAGTCCTAAATTATTTGCATATAATGTAGCCAAGGTGAAAAGAGCAGCGAAATAGAATTTCCCGACTGCAATAGGAGCTATCGACTGCACGCATGTTCAAGTTGAAAAGTCGCGTCTATTTGGAGTTGAATATATAAACCGGAAAAATGATAGCAGTATTAATGTTCAAGACATATGATCAAAATTGCATTTTGTACGGTCAGTAGATAATACAAATTAACCAATTTGGATTCAACAAGAATAAATATTTATTATGTCACAAGCATGTTTTCCCTTTGTTGATATCCTCAATAGGAATTAACATAACATTTGTACTTACGTTGGGCTGATTTCTGGATACATTTCGATGGCGGTCAATTTTAGGTCTAGAAGACGTTTAATAGTGTCTAGACTTATTAAGAGGTGAAATCTAAGTACAGCGATACTGGCTTGTGATAAAACAAGTTTTGAAGGAGTATTATGCAGTCCAAGCGAGAAGAAAGTCTTAGTTTTAAAGACCACGATAATCGATCAAAACTAGAAGGGTCCAAAATGTGTTAGAAGGAGCAAATGGATATAGGCCAGCAAACTCGCCGGAAAAGAATCCAATCGAGTACGTGTGGAATTTCCGCAAGAAAAAGCAAATCACTACTCCAGAGTGGAGTTAATTGACACTTTTTGCTCCATCAATGGGGTTCAAGATTTTTGACGCTGTGAGTAATAAATATTACAACTACACAAACAACAAACTCTTATTGCGCACAGTGAGGATTCCCGCTCACATTTTCCCCGCAAAATTAAAATCTTCACATGGAAATCTATAAACAACCATAATATTTAAAGACCCCTACTTAAGTCTGTCAAATTAATCTGATATCGCTTTATTTAAAGCCAATTACGACGTGCATAGATAGCCATGTTGATAGCTCAAGAAAATACTTCCCATAAAAATTTACTATGTGGCTATTCGCTGCATACTTTGCAACTAATTTTAAATAAAAATTGATATCTCATAAATTGCGCATATATTTGTATTCTTTACATCTGAAATGATACTTAGCCTATCTCGGCGGAGTAACAGCTTGTAAAAACATGGTCATTGTACGTTTATTGCACTGATACAAGATAGCCGTACGCTATTGTATGTAGGTTTATGTGCTATTCCAACTGGGAAGAAAAAATATCCAAATGTTGTGGATAACATCTAAATCTGAGGGAATTTATGATCACAATTCGGCGGAATTTATTTTAATGTAATAAAATTAAAATGTCAAGACCTCCAATCATCGGAACCATATTACAGTACAAAACTCACTACAAACTTGTGTTATTTACATTACTTCTATTAATAAACTAGATCAATAATCAACACAATCATGTGCTGTGTAAATCGATACTGAATTGCATCCACGTATTTTTCACCAAAATCTGAAATGTTCTCTTATCAATTCGGTAGATAAATATTTTGAGGTTTCAAAACATTTTGGAAATAAATGCGAAAAAAATGTGGCCTCCACAACAAAAACTAGATAGTCCGTCTCTGCTTCGCACAGTGATTTTATTTTATTATTTTATTTAATACTTCACACTTTGTTTTTATCTCATTATTTTATTAACCGACTTCAAAAAAAGGAGAAGGTTCTCTATTCGATTGTATAATTATTATGTTTTTTTTAATTATTTAATATGGAATGGAATTTTCAAAAACCGTTTCCTAATGAGCGCCTGCCTGGTAAAATAAGTAAGTGCAAAATTTCATCATTGCAATCGATTCAGTGGATCCGGAGATTTCTTTATGAGTGAGTGATTCTTTATGAGATCGTGAAAAACACGAAAGTAAAAACAAATGTAATTTTATTTTATCATAGGCTGGGATGCGTTTATCTGGATTTTTTCTCAGATCTCTTCAATATATTAAAAAACCTCTCACTAGCGATTTGGGGTAGAATTTGGCCCGTTCTTAACGGTAACACCTGTCATTAAAAAAATATTTTTCGCATCTTATCGCCCACATCTAGCACAAGGGATAGGTCTCATAAATTATAGTAAAAGTCAAGTCTCCCAATTGTATCCTATTACTAAGCGTTCCGAGAAAAAGATAAAAAACCACCAAAATAATTGAGTCGTTATCGGATGCCCAGATGATAGAAGGAAGGCAGTAAAATTTTATTTTAACATTTCGAAGTGGTCATTAACAAAGTTGAGGCAATTTGTCATTTATACTTTACTATCTAGTGGTGGTTAGTGTCTATCATGATTTATGTCAAAATCGTTAGCAGTGGTGTAGGCTTGGAATTTATTTTTTCGTAGCTCTAATCATTGCAGGTTCACAAACCCCATAAATACTGTGGATTATCAGATGTCATTGTCCCTCGACACTTTTAGAACTAAAAACAATTTCTACAGACACTCACATAATATCTGTGTTTCCGTCCAGATCATTAAAATTTAAGAAATGGTCTCCGATTAGATGTTGACTGAAAGCACTCGTTACGCCAAGAATTCGAAATAATTTAATGCAAATATCCGCTGATGGGCATTAAGAACAGAAGGCCACATTATTTATTAACATAATGTGAGAAAATATAATTACGTCTGACATTTGCGACCAAGAAGCTTTTCATCTACAATGTTGCGCCTAATGCCCAACATAAAATCTCCAAGTGAACTGGGCTATTTCAGAAGTCGGTTCCGAGTAAAAATGCCATGATCCCCTCGAGCACACTAAAACTTCAGATGTTTCCGTAATTTCGTCCGTAATTACTCCTCAAATATTCCAAATTGGACATAAACCATGAGTCCTCGTCCGTTTTCTTGACAGCTGTGGCTTTTTACATCCGATTCGAAAGAGTGTTGATGGTGAATAATTGCGACAATTACTCCGCGACGGGCGTGCAGTCGAACCAGCCAACATAAATAAAAGAGCCGCAATCCTATGCGATATTTATTCAATTATTTTCTACGGTATTTTAATTAACCATTCGGCTTTTTTTACCGATTCTGTCTTATATCGCGGCGAGAGTCGTAAATTAAATCGGCTGTTTTGACGTTTAAATTCAATGGGACGCGGAGGCGCAGGTGTTTATTATTGGTGATGTTTTTTACGCACATGCCAATAAAACGAGAATAATTTTTCAATTTATTATTGACGGTTGGAAATACGACACATGTAATACACTCACAGAAATTATGGAGTCGGTCGGTTATTGTCGTAATTCACTCGAAAATGCGAGGAGATGGAGGTGACGTAAGGTCTACCACACATCTGCCACATCTGCATCTTATTAGTTGTATTTATTTATAATACAATAGTTTTTTGGCTGAATTATTCATGGATTGGTTTCGCAACCCACTTTCGAGATGTAAGGACGATACGAAATTACGGATTATCACATAAATTGAGATAAGTATGAAATCAACTGGCATTCATACAACGTGTGCTTCTTCACTGCAGACTTTTATCAGTCAATAGCGATTTCAAAATGCCACATCCAAAGGTCGTGCAGGAACAACAAATCAATATAATTCCCTCACTTACGTTCAGTGTTATAGTCAATAAGGAAGTGTGCAAATCGTGATTATCATTTAATAACACTATTCGCTCGACGACAATAATGCAATATGTATAATAAATCATGCGTTTCAAAATGTTAATAAACAATTCTTGTCATTCGTCCTGATTTATTGCCCATCGCAATGCGTTACATATCCTATAAGTGATTCGGCTGTAATCCCACTTGAGACCTTTATTATTTATTAATTATAATTAATTTATCTTTATTTAAAAATCTATTTATTCCATGCCTTCTTCTGATTAACATCTCTTTGTATTATTTGGTTCAAGCATTGCCGTCTCCTGTTTAAATCCCAATTTTTTTACACATCCTTTCTGCCGTTTACTTTATTTTGAAGGTATTTATGATATTTTTCTTTTACATTCATTTGTCCCAATTTATGTCTTAATTATTCTTCTATAGTTTGGTGCTCTCCGGTTTTCTTATTTTCGACTGTCCTTGATTTGAGTGAATCTCAAAAATTTAATGTTTTTCCAAGGACTACCTATTAGATTTTTGGTCATTTTTGTATATTTGAGGACATGCTCTGTCCAAATCTGTCTCAATCCCAAACATACGAGCTTTCATTCAAAAGTTACCATTTCCACTTTTTGTGAGACCAACGAAAATGTAATTTCTAGTTTTGAAGGCTAATAACCCAAAATCTTATGAAAATATTTTGAGTCGAGTTTGGCCATCCGACTTTGTCCTCGTTACTTTAAAATTCCTCCAAATTTCAGAACTTTTTGGAGACCGATGAATTTTTTACGATTTTTGAAATCCAGAAGTGTCCCAAAATTGTAAATCTCAAAAATTTAATGTTTTTCTAAAGACTCTCTTAGATTTTTGGTCATTTTTGTATATTTGAGGAGATGCTGTGTTCAAATCTGTCTCAATCTCAGACATACAAGCTTTCATTCTAAAGTTACCATTTCCACTTTCCGTGAGACCAACGAAAATGTAATTTCTAGTTTTGAAGGCTAATAACCCAAAATGTTATGAAAATATCTTGAGTCAAGTTTGGCCATCCGACTTTGTAATCCTTACTTTCAAATTCCTCCAAATTTCAGAACTATTGGGAGACCAATAATTTTTTTACGATTTTTTAAATCTAGAAGTGTCCCAAAATTGTGAATCTCAAAAATTTAATGTTTTTCCAAGGACTACCTCTTAGATTTTTGGTCATTTTTGTATATTTTAGGACATGCTTTGTCCAAATCTGTCTCAATCCCAGACATACGAGCTTTCATTCAAAAGTTACCATTTCCACTTTCTGTGAGACCATCGAAAATGTAATTTTTAGATTTGAATTCTAATAACCCAAAATCTTATGAAAATATTTTTAGTTGAGTTTGGCCATCCGACTTTGTAGTAGTTACTTTAAAATTCTTCCAAATTTCAGAACTGATGGGAGACCGCTGAATTTTTTACGTTTTTTGAAATCCAGAAGTTTCCCAAAATTTTGAATCTCAAAAATTTAATGTTTTTTCAAGGACTACCTCTTATATTTTTGGTCATATTGTATATTTTAGGACATGCTCTGTCCAAATCTGTCTCAATCCCAGACATACGAGCTTTCATTCAAAAGTTACCATTTCCATTTTCTGAGAGACCAACGAAAATGTAATTTCTAGTTTTGAAGGCTAATAACCCAAAATCTTACAAAAATATTTTGAGTCTAGTTTGGGCCTCCGACGTTGTCATCGTTTGTTTAAAATTCCTCCGAATTTCGGGACTGTAGGGAAACCGATGATTTTTTTACGATTTTTAAAATCCAGAAGTGTCCCAAAATTGTCAATCTCAAAAATGTAATGTCTTTCCAAGGACCACCTCTTAGATTTTTGGTCATTTTTGTATATTTGTGGACATGCGCTGTCCAAATCTGTCTCAATCCCAGGCATACCAGCTTTTATTCAAAAGTTACCATTTCCACTTTCTGTGAGACCAACGAAAATGTAATTTCTAGTTTTGAAGTCTAATAACCCAAAATCTTATGAAAATATTTTGAGTCTAGTTTGGCCATCCGACTTTGTCCTCGTTACTTTAAAATTCCCCCAAATTTCAGAACTAATGGGAGACCGATAATCTTTTTACGATTTTTGAAATCCAGAAGTGTCCCAAAATTGTGAATCTCAAAAATTTAATATTTTCCCAAGGACTTCCTCTGAGATTTTTGGTCATTTTTGTATATTCTAGAACGTGCTCTGTCCAAATCTGTCTCAATCCCAGACATACGAGCTTTCATTCAAAAGTTACCATTTCCACTTTCTGAGAGACCAACAAAAATGTAATTTCTAGTTTTGAAGGCTCCTAACCCAAAATCTTATAAAACTATTTTTAGTCGAGTTTTGGACTCCGACTTTGTCCCCATTTGTTTAAAATTTCTCCAAATTTCAGAACTGTTGGGAGACCGATGAATTTTTTACGATTTTTGAAATCCAGAAGTGTCCCAAAATTGTGAATCTCAAAAATCTAATGTTTTTCCAAGGACTATCTCTTAGATTTTTGGTCATATTTGTATATTTTAGGACATGCTCTGTCCAAATCTGTCTCAATCCCAGACACACAAGCTTTCATTCAAAAGTTACCATTTCCACTTTTTGTGAGACCAACGAAAATGTAATTTCTAGTTTTGAAGACTAATAACCCAAAATCTTATGAAAATATTTTGAGTCGAGTTTGGCCATCCGACTTTGTCTTCGTTACTTTAAAATTCCTCCAAATTTCAGAACTTTTGGGAGACCGATGAATTTATTACGATTTTTGAAATCCAAAAGTGTCCCAAAATTGTGAATCTCAAAAATTTAATATTTTTCCAAGAACTACCTCCTAGATTTTTGGTTATTTTTGTATATTTTAGGACATGCTCTATGCAAATCTGTCTCAATCCTCGACATACAAGCTTTCATTCAAAAGTTACCATTTCCATTTTCTGAGAGACCAACGAAAATGTAATTTCTAGTTTTGACGGCTAATAACCCAAAATCTTATGAAAATATTTTGAGTCGAGTTTGGCCATCCGACTTTGTAATCGTTACTTTAAAATTCCATCAAATTTCAGAACTGTTGGGAAACCGATGATTTTTTTACGATTTTTGAAGTCCAGAAGTGTCCCAAAATTGTGAATCTCAAAAAATTAATATTTTTCCAAGGACCACCTCTTGGATTTTTGGTCATTTTTGTATATTTGAGGACATGCGCTATCCAAATCTGTATCAATCCCAGACATACAAGCTTTTATTCAAAAGTTACCATTTCCACTTTCTGTGAGACCAACGAAAATGTAATTTCTAGTTTTGAAGGCTAATAACCCAAAATCTTACAAAAATATTTTGAGTCTAGTTTGGGCATCCGACTTTGTCATCGTTTGTTTAAAATTCCTCCAAATTTCAAGACTGTAGGGAGACCGATGAATTTTTTACGATTTTTGAAATCCAGAAGTGTCCCAAAATTTTGAATCTCAAATATTTAATGTTTTCTAAGGACTACCTCTTAGATTTTTGGTCATTTTTGTATATTTGAGGACATGCTCTGTCCAAATCTGTCTCAATCCCAGACATACGAGCTTTCATTCAAAAGTTACCATTTCCATTTCCTGTGAGACCAACGAAAATGTAATTTCTAGTTTTGAAGGCTAATAACCCAAAATCTTACAAAAATATTTTGAGTCTAGTTTGGGCATCGACTTTGTCATCGTTTGTTTAAAATTCTTCCAAATTTCAAGACTGTAGGGAGACCGATGAATTTTTTACGATTTTTGAAATCCAGAATTGTCCCAAAATTTTTAATCTCAAATATTTAATGTTTTTCCAAGGACTACCTCTTAGATTTTTGGTCATTTTTGTATATTTGAGGACATGCTCTGTCCAAATCTGTCTCAATCCCAGACATACGAGCTTTCATTCAAAAGTTACCATTTCCACTTTCTGTGAAACCAACAAAAATGTAATTTTTAGATTTGACGGCTAATAACCCAAAATCTTATGAAAATATTTTGAGTCTAGTTCGGGCATCCAACTTTGTCATCGTTTGTTTAAAATTCCTCCGAATTTCAGGACTGTAGGGAAACCAATGAATTTTTTACGATTTTTGAAATCCAGAAGTGTCCCAAAATTGTGAATCTCAAAAATTTAATGTTTTTTCAAGGACTACCTCTTATATTTTTGGTCATATTGTATATTTTAGGACATGCTCTGTCCAAATCTGTCTCAATCCCAGACATACAAGCTTTCATTCAAAAGTTACCATTTCCACTTTCCGTGAGACCAACGAAAATGTAATTTCTAGTTTTGAAGGCTAATAACCAAAAATGTTATGAAAATATTTTGAGTCTCGTTTGAGCATCCGACTTTGTCCTCGTTCCTTTAAAATTCCTCCAAATTTTAGAGCATTTTTGGAGACCGATGAATTTATTACGATTTTTGAAATCCAGAAGTGTCCCAAAATTGTGAATCTCAAAAATCTAATGTTTTTCCAAGGACTACCTCTTAGATTCTTGGTCATATTTGTATATTTTAAGACATGCTCTGTCCAAATCTGTCTCAATTCTAGACATACAAGCTTTCATTCAAAAGTTACCATTTCCATTTTCTGTGAGACCAACGAAAATGTAATTTCTAGTTTTGAAGGCTAATAACCCAAAATCTTATGAAAATATTTTGAGTCTAGTTCGGGCATCCGACTTTGTCATCGTTTGTTTAAAATTCCTCCGAATTTCAGGACTGTAGGGAAACCAATGAATTTTTTACGATTTTTGAAATCCAGAAGTGTCCCAAAATTGTGAATCTCAAAAATGTAATGTTTTTCCAAGGACCACCTCTTGGGTTTTTGGTCATTTTTGTATATTTGAGGACATGCGCTGTCCAAATCTGTATCAATCCCAGACATACAAGCTTTTATTCAAAAGTTACCATTTCCACTTTCTGTGAGACCAACGAAAATGTAATTTCTAGTTTTGAAGTCTAATAACCCAAAATCTTATGAAAATATTTTGAGTCTAGTTCGGGCATCCGACTTTGTCATCGTTTGTTTAAAATTCCTCCAAATTTCAAGACTGTAGGGAGACCGATGAATTTTTACGATTTTTGAAATCCAGAAGTGTCCCAAAATTTTTAATCTCAAATATTTAATGTTTTTCCAAGGACTACCTCTTAGATTTTTGGTCATTTTTGTATACTTGAGGACATGCTCTGTCCAAATCTGTCTCAATCCCAGACATACGAGCTTTCATTCAAAAGTTACCATTTCCATTTTCTGTGAGACCAACGAAAATGTAATTTCTAGTTTTGAAGGCTAATAACCCAAAATCTTATGAAATTATTTTGAGTCTAGTTCGGGCATCCGACTTTGTCATCGTTTGTTTAAAATTCCTCCGAATTTCAGGACTGTAGGGAAACCAATAAATTTTTTACGATTTTTGAAATCCAGAAGTGTCCCAAAATTGTGAATCTCAAAAATGTAATGTCTTTCCAAGGACCACCTCTTAGATTTTTGGTCATTTTTGTAAATTTTAGGACATGCGCCGTCCAAATCTGTCTCAATCCCAGACATTCAAGCTTTTATTCAAAAGTTACCATTTCCATTTTCTGTGAGACCAACGAAAATGTAATTTCTAGTTTTGAAGGCTAATAATCCAAAATCTTACGAAAATATTTTGAGTCTAGTTTGGGCATCCGACTTTGTCATCGTTTGTTTAAAATTCCTCTAAATTTCAAGACTGTAGGGAGACCGATGAATTTTTACGATTTTTGAAATCCAGAAGTGTCCCAAAATTTTTAATCTCAAATATTTAATGTTTTTCCAAGGACTAGCTCTTAGATTTTTGGTCATTTTTGTATATTTGAGGACATGCTCTGTCCAAATCTGTCTCAATCCCAGACATACGAGCTTTCATTCAAAAGTTACCATTTCCATTTTCTGTGAGACCAACGAAAATGTAATTTCTAGTTTTGAAGGCTAATAACCCAAAATCTTATGAAAATATTTTGAGTCTAGTTCGGGCATCCGACTTTGTCATCGTTTGTTTAAAATTCCTCCGAATTTCAGGACTGTAGGGAAACCAATAAATTTTTTACGATTTTTGAAATCCAGAAGTGTCCCAAAATTGTGAATCTCAAAAATGTAATGTCTTTCCAAGGACCACCTCTTAGATTTTTGGTCATTTTTGTAAATTTTAGGACATGCGCCGTCCAAATCTGTCTCAATCCCAGACATACGAGTTTTCATTCAAAAGTTACCATTTCCATTTTCTGTGAGACCAACGAAAATGTAATTTCTAGTTTTGAAGGCTAATAACCCAAAATCTTATGAAAATATTTTGAGTCTAGTTCGGGCATCCGACTTTGTCATCGTTTGTTTAAAATTCCTCCAAATTTCAAGACTGTAGGGAGACCGATGAATTTTTTACGATTTTTGAAATCCAGAAGTGTCCCAAAATTTTTAATCTCAAATATTTAATGTTTTTCCAAGGACTACCTCTTAGATTTTTGGTCATTTTTGTATACTTGAGGACATGCTCTGTCCAAATCTGTCTCAATCCCAGACATACGAGCTTTCATTCAAAAGTTACCATTTCCATTTTCTGTGAGACCAACGAAAATGTAATTTCTAGTTTTGAAGGCTCCTAACCCAAAATCTTATGAAACTATTTTGAGTCGAGTTTGGGACTCCCACTTTGTAATCGTTACTTTAAAATTCCTCCAAATTTCAGAACTGATGGGAGACCGATAATCTTTTTACGATTTTTGAAATCCAGAAGTGTCCCAAAATTGTGAATCTCAAAAATTTAATGTTTTTCCAAGGACTACCTCTTAGATTTTGTCATTTTTGTATATTTGAGGACATTCTCTCTCCAAATCTGTCTCAATCCCAGATATACAGGCTTTCATTCAAAAGTTACCATTTCCACTTTCTGTGAGACCAACGAAAATGTAATTTCTAGTTTTGAAGGCTAATAACCCAAAATCTTATGAAAATATTTTGAGTTTAGTTCGGGCATCCGACTTTGTCATCGTTTGTTTAAAATTCCTCCGAATTTCAGGACTGTAGGGAAACCAATGAATTTTTTACGATTTTTGAAATCCAGAAGTGTCCCAAAATTGTGAATCTCAAAAATGTAATGTCTTTCCAACGACCACCTCTTAGATTTTTGGTCATTTTTGTATATTTGTGGACATGCGCTGTCCAAATCTGTCTCAATCCCAGGCATACCAGCTTTTATTCAAAAGTTACCATTTCCACTTTCTGTGAGACCAACGAAAATGTAATTTCTAGTTTTGAAGTCTAATAACCCAAAATCTTATGAAAATATTTTGAGTCTAGTTTGGCCATCCGACTTTGTCCTCGTTACTTTAAAATTCCCCCAAATTTCAGAACTAATGGGAAACCGATTTCTTTTTACGATTTTTGAAATCCAGAAGTGTCCCAAAATTGTGAATCTCAAAAATTTAATATTTTCCCAAGGACTTCCTCTGAGATTTTTGGTCATTTTTGTATATTCTAGAACGTGCTCTGTCCAAATCTGTCTCAATCCCAGACATACGAGCTTTCATTCAAAAGTTACCATTTCCACTTTCTGAGAGACCAACAAAAATGTAATTTCTAGTTTTGAAGGCTCCTAACCCAAAATCTTATAAAACTATTTTTAGTCGAGTTTTGGACTCCGACTTTGTCCCCATTTGTTTAAAATTTCTCCAAATTTCAGAACTGTTGGGAGACCGATGAATTTTTTACGATTTTTGAAATCCAGAAGTGTCCCAAAATTGTGAATCTCAAAAATTTAATGTTTTTCCAAGGACTACCTCTTAGATTTTGTCATTTTTGTATATTTGAGGACATTCTCTCTCCAAATCTGTCTCAATCCCAGATATATAGGCTTTCATTCAAAAGTTACCATTTCCACTTTCTGTGAGACCAACGAAAATGTAATTTCTAGTTTTGAAGGCTAATAATCCAAAATCTTATGAAAATATTTTGAGTCCAGTTTGGGACTCCAACTTTGTAATCGTTATTTTAAAATTCCTCCAAATTTCAGAACTGTTGGGAGACCGATAAATTTTTTACGAATTTTGAAATTCAGAAGTGTCCCAAAATTGTGAATCTCAAAAATTTTAATATTTTTCCAAGGACTACCTCTTCGATTTTTTGTCATTTTTGTATATTTGAGGACATGCTCTGTCCAAATCTGACTCAATCCCAGGCATACAAGCTTTCATTCAAAAGTTACCATTTCCATTTTCTGTGAGACCAACGAAAATGTAATTTCTAGTTTTGAAGGCTAATAACCCAAAATCTTATGAAAATATTTTGAGTCGAGTTTGGCCATCCGACTTTGTCCTCGTTACTTTCAAATTCCTCCAATTTTCAGAACTATTGGGAGACCGATAATTTTTTTACGATTTTTTAAATCTAGAAGTGCCCCAAAATTGTGAATCTCAAAAATGTAATGTTTTTCCAAGGACTACCTCTTAGATTTTTGGTCATATTTGTATATTTTAGGACATTCACTCTCCAAATCCGTCTCAATCCTAGGTATACAAGCTTTCATTCAAAAGTTACCATTTCCACTTTCTGTGAGACCAACGAAAATGTAATTTCTAGTTTTGAAGGCTAATAACCCAAAATCTTATGAAAATATTTTGAGTCGAGTTTGGCCATCCGACTTTGTCTTCGTTACTTTAAAATTCCTCCAAATTTCAGAACTTTTGGGAGACAGATGAATTTATTACGATTTTTGAAATCCAAAAGTGTCCCAAAATTGTGAATCTCAAAAATTTAATATTTTTCCAAGAACTACCTCCTAGATTTTTGGTTATTTTTGTATATTTTAGGACATGCTCTATGCAAATCTGTCTCAATCCTCGACATACAAGCTTTCGTTCAAAAGTTACCATTTCCATTTTCTGAGAGACCAACGAAAATGTAATTTCTAGTTTTGACGGCTAATAACCCAAAATCTTATGAAAATATTTTGAGTCGAGTTTGGCCATCCGACTTTGTAATCGTTACTTTAAAATTCCATAAAATTTCAGAACTGTTGGGAAACCGATGATTTTTTTACGATTTTTGAAGTCCAGAAGTGTCCCAAAATTGTGAATCTCAAAAAATTAATATTTTTCCAAGGACCACCTCTTGGATTTTTGGTCATTTTTGTATATTTGAGGACATGCGCTATCCAAATCTGTATCAATCCCAGACATACAAGCTTTTATTCAAAAGTTACCATTTCCACTTTCTGTGAGACCAACGAAAATGTAATTTCTAGTTTTGAAGGCTAATAACCCAAAATCTTACAAAAATATTTTCAGTCTAGTTTGGGCATCGACTTTGTCATCGTTTGTTTAAAATTCCTCCAAATTTCAAGACTGTAGGGAGACCGATGAATTTTTTACGATTTTTGAAATCCAGAATTGTCCCAAAATTTTTAATCTCAAATATTTAATGTTTTTCCAAGGACTACCTCTTAGATTTTTGGTCATTTTTGTATATTTGAGGACATGCTCTGTCCAAATCTGTCTCAATCCCAGACATACAAGCTTTCATTCAAAAGTTACCATTTCCACTTTCTGTGAGACCAACAAAAATGTAATTTTTAGATTTGACGGCTAATAACCCAAAATCTTATGAAAATATTTTGAGTCTAGTTCGGGCATCCAACTTTGTCATCGTTTGTTTAAAATTCCTCCGAATTTCAGGACTGTAGGGAAACCAATGAATTTTTTACGATTTTTGAAATCCAGAAGTGTCCCAAAATTGTGAATCTCAAAAATTTAATGTTTTTTCAAGGACTACCTCTTATATTTTTGGTCATATTGTATATTTTAGGACATGCTCTGTCCAAATCTGTCTCAATCCCAGACATACAAGCTTTCATTCAAAAGTTACCATTTCCACTTTCCGTGAGACCAACGAAAATGTAATTTCTAGTTTTGAAGGCTAATAACCAAAAATGTTATGAAAATATTTTGAGTCTCGTTTGAGCATCCGACTTTGTCCTCGTTCCTTTAAAATTCCTCCAAATTTTAGAGCATTTTTGGAGACCGATGAATTTATTACGATTTTTGAAATCCAGAAGTGTCCCAATATTGTGAATCTCAAAAATCTAATGTTTTTCCAAGGACTACCTCTTAGATTCTTGGTCATATTTGTATATTTTAAGACATGCTCTGTCCAAATCTGTCTCAATTCTAGACATACAAGCTTTCATTCAAAAGTTACCATTTCCATTTTCTGTGAGACCAACGAAAATGTAATTTCTAGTTTTGAAGGCTAATAACCCAAAATCTTATGAAAATATTTTGAGTCTAGTTCGGGCATCCGACTTTGTCATCGTTTGTTTAAAATTCCTCCGAATTTCAGGACTGTAGGGAAACCAATGAATTTTTTACGAGTTTTGAAATCCAGAAGTGTCCCAAAATTGTGAATCTCAAAAATGTAATCTTTTTCCAAGGACCACCTCTTGGGTTTTTGGTCATTTTTGTATATTTGAGGACATGCGCTGTCCAAATCTGTATCAATCCCAGACATACAAGCTTTTATTCAAAAGTTACCATTTCCACTTTCTGTGAGACCAACGAAAATGTAATTTCTAGTTTTGAAGTCTAATAACCCAAAATCTTATGAAAATATTTTGAGTCTAGTTCGGGCATCCGACTTTGTCATCGTTTGTTTAAAATTCCTCCGAATTTCAGGACTGTAGGGAAACCAATGAATTTTTTACGGTTTTTAAAATCCAGAAGTGTCCCAAAATTGTGAATCTCAAAAATGTAATGTTTTTCCAAGGACCACCTCTTGGGTTTTTGGTCATTTTTGTATATTTGAGGACATGCGCTGTCCAAATCTGTATCAATCCCAGACATACGAGCTTTCATTCAAAAGTTACCATTTCCATTTTCTGTGAGACCAACGAAAATGTAATTTCTAGTTTTGAAGGCTAATAACCCAAAATCTTATGAAAATATTTTGAGTCTAGTTCGGACATCCGACTTTGTCTTCGTTTGTTTAAAATTCCTCCGAATTTCAGGACTGTAGGGAAACCAATAAATTTTTTACGATTTTTGAAATGCAGAAGTGTCCCAAAATTGTGAATCTCAAAAATGTAATGTTTTTCCAAGGACCACCTCTTAGATTTTTGGTCATATTTGTATATTTTAGAACATGCTCTGTCCAAATCTGTCTCAATCCCAGACATACGAGCTTTCATTCAAAAGTTACCATTTCCATTTTCTGTGAGACCAACGAAAATGTAATTTCTAGTTTTGAAGGCTAATAACCCAAAATCTTATGAAAATATTTTGAGTCTAGTTCGGACATCCGACTTTGTCTTCGTTTGTTTAAAATTCCTCCGAATTTCAGGACTGTAGGGAAACCAATAAATTTTTTACGATTTTTGAAATGCAGAAGTGTCCCAAAATTGTGAATCTCAAAAATTTAATATTTTCCCAAGGACTTCCTCTGAGATTTTTGGTCATTTTTGTATATTCTAGAACGTGCTCTGTCCAAATCTGTCTCAATCCCAGACATACGAGCTTTCATTCAAAAGTTACCATTTCCACTTTCTGAGAGACCAACAAAAATGTAATTTCTAGTTTTGAAGGCTCCTAACCCAAAATCTTATAAAACTATTTTTAGTCGAGTTTTGGACTCCGACTTTGTCCCCATTTGTTTGAAATTTCTCCAAATTTCAGAACTGTTGGGAGACCGATGAATTTTTTACGATTTTTGAAATCCAGAAGTGTCCCAAAATTTTTAATCTCAAATATTTAATGTTTTCTAAGGACTACCTCTTAGATTTTTGGTCATTTTTGTATATTTTAGGACATGCTTTGTCCAAATCTGTCTCAATCCCAGACATACGAGCTTTCATTCAAAAGTTACCATTTCCACTTTCCGTGAGACCATCGAAAATGTAATTTTTAGATTTGAAGGCTAATAACCCAAAATCTTATGAAAATATTTTTAGTCGAGTTTGGCCATCCGACTTTGTAGTAGTTACTTTAAAATTCTTCCAAATTTCAGAACTGATGGGAGACCGCTGAATTTTTTACGTTTTTTGAAATCCAGAAGTTTCCCAAAATTTTGAATCTCAAAAATTTAATGTTTTTTCAAGGACTACCTCTTATATTTTTGGTCATATTGTATATTTTAGGACATGCTCTGTTCAAATCTGTCTCAATCCCAGACATACAAGCTTTCATTCAAAAGTTACCATTTCCACTTTCCGTGAGACCAACGAAAATGTAATTTCTAGTTTTGAAGGCTAATAACCAAAAATGTTATGAAAATATTTTGAGTCTCGTTTGAGCATCCGACTTTGTCCTCGTTACTTTAAAATTCCTCCAAATTTTAGAGCATTTTTGGAGACCGATGAATTTATTACGATTTTTGAAATCCAGAAGTGTCCCAAAATTGTGAATCTCAAAAATCTAATGTTTTTCCAAGGACTATCTCTTAGATTTTTGGTCATATTTGTATATTTTAGGACATGCTCTGTCCAAATCTGTCTCAATCCCAGACACACAAGCTTTCATTCAAAAGTTACCATTTCCACTTTTTGTGAGACCAACGAAAATGTAATTTCTAGTTTTGAAGGCTAATAACCCAAAATCTTTTGAAAATATTTTGAGTCGAGTTTGGCCATCCGACTTTGTCCTCGTTACTTTAAAATTCCCCCAAATTTCAGAACTTTTGGGAGACCGATAATTTTTTTACGATTTTTGAAATCCAGAAGTGTCCCAGAATTGTGAATCTCAAAAATTAATGTTTTTTCAAGAACTGCCTCTTACATTTTTGGTCATGTTTGTATATTTTAGGACATGCTCTGTCCAAATATGTCTCAGTTACGGACATACGAGCTTTCTTTCAAAAGTTACCATTTCAACTTTCTGTGAGACCAACGAAAATGTGATTTATAGTTTTGAAGGCTAATAACCCAAAAACTCATTGAAATATTTTGAGTCGAGTGACTTTGTCCTCGTTTCTATAAGATTTCTTCAAATCTCAGAACTGTAGGGGGACCAGTTAATTTTTTACGATTTTTGAGATCTAGAAGTGTCCCAAAATTGTGAATTTCAAAAATTTATGTTTTTCCTTTTAGATCTTTGAACTGATGAATTTTTTACGACTTTTGAAATCCAGAATTGTCTCAAAATGGTTAGCTTTCTCTCAGCTTTTTGGTAATTTCTGTATATTTTCTCAGACAGACGAGAGATACAATTTCTACTCTGTAGCGCCCCGACCATTTTTTTTTCTTAGAATGCCTTAATCTTTTTTTTACAATCTTCATCCTTATAATGATGATTTTTTATTTATAAAATTATTATATATTATTATATAAAATGATTTTTTAGGGGTGTTGCAATTTATGTCACTCAGTATATTTTCAAGACACCTCTATATTTGTTCAAATATACAATAGACAATGTCTGTTATTTGTTTTAGCTGATAAGAATAGCGACATGAAGTCTTTGGGAGAAGAATAAGGAACAGAGGAAGCGCAGATTAAGGTGATGATCAAAATATGGGACGAACAAATGAAAAATGAAAAAGGAATGCGAGAAATGCTCACTTTCCAAATCTTTAAAAATTGGAAAGTTGTACATTACTTACCGATGGTAAGAAAATGAGTTATCTACAATGAAGACTTTATTTGTACTGGTTTTATAATTACCTTGTCATTTTTGTTTTCTGTTTTTTTTTTGTTCTGTTTCGTTTCGATTTTAGCCGCAATAATAAAGCCGCAAAGATTACGTACATTCAGAATCCGATTTTAAACTCGTTACGAGCGCTAAATTAAAGACGTAACTATCAAATGCCGGATGAGTATGCAGCTCGGTGTTCTTCCAGCAATTAACCCTTCTAATTGCACCCTCCGTGTAGTTCTGCGAATCCTCAAGTGTAGCAGCGTGCGACTTGATATCCTCCTCGATAGCGCTTTCAAGAACTGGTGCATTCGTGCATGAAACGTAAAATTTCGTGCCGACAGGATAACGAAATCTGATGCTGGTGATACATATTTAGTCAAACGATTGCTGCAATTTGGACTCGTTTATTACGTAAAAGACAGTGCTAACAAGGACACGGACAACAGGGAGGACAGCACGCCATTGGGGGCGGCGGGCACGGGACTGGACAGCACGGGGTGGCTGGAACAGCTGGGACGATGGTTCCCACGGGTACCAACGGCGGGGGGCCCGGACAGATGGGCGGCGGACATGGGGCCTGGGCGACCAACGGTACCGCCGGACAACAGACGGGTGGACAGCAAGGATCGCAACATGGAGCAGGACAAGGGCCACAAGGACCACAAGGACCGCAAGGACCGCAAGGACCACAAGGACCACATCCCCCGCAAGGACCGGGGGGACATCCTCCGCATGGAGAACAAGGAGGACCTGGCGGAAGGCGCACGTAGGCCGGGTAGCACTGGTACTCTTCCAAGTCCTTGCATCTGCCGCCGTAGTTCCGTCTACCCAGATGCTTTCCGTTGGCGAAGTTGCTGGGTCCGCAGCAAGGATCCGGCTTGGTGAGACACTCCGGAGACCCCTGGCACTCCAACCTGGGGCAGCTGTCTTGAAGGCCGTTGCGCCGTTCGCAATCGCAACCGACGTGGAGGATGCTGGCGCGCAATTCTCTGCTTTTGGACCGGATGCAGCAACCGCCGCAGTTCTTCGGCCTCCGGTAACACACCATCATCTGCGGGGGGTTACAGGGGACGCACGGCTGCTCCTCCGGACAAGGATTGCACACGGGGACGCAAGGCGGCGGCACGGGAGTGCAAATCGGCATGCAAGGGGGGACCATGACGGGGCATCCCGGCGTGGGACAGCATACGGGCACGGGGGAGGTCGGCGACGGACAGGTCCCAGGACAGCACTGTGCGGGCGGACAGCAAGGTGAGTCGCACGCTGGAGGACAGCATGGGCCGCACTGCTGGGTAGGAGTGACAATTGGCAGACAGGGTTTGGGAAGAGGATCGTAAATTTCTATTACCGGTCCGACGCCGCAGCAGGGGCCGGCACAACAAGGAGCGGCACAGGGTGAACAACATGGCGGGCCACAACACGGAGACGGGCCACAACACGGGGACGGGCCACAACACTGCTTGTCGTCGATTTGGTCCACCAGATCCTTGAGTTTGGTGAGGAGGGATTTGCGCTCTTTGCACTTTTCGGGGCAAACGAACACCATTATGGAGATATTTTCACTTCGAATTTACAGGAACTACCAAATTTTACTTTAATTTTGAGGATTTACATGCCAAGACGGGAAAAATTTAGAAAATTTGTTTGTTTGAAAAATTTAGTGCGGTGTCATGGAGATGACGCGAAGACCCGATCAAATTTTGACACAGTGGAGTGAATTTTCAATATTGAAGATTTGCAGAGCTTTTAGAAGCATTTTGATGATGAGCATTTTCCATGTGAATATGCAAGGTCCCAAAGCTTATAAAAAACTGAAACAGTACCAGCAGAAACTGGGACGCACGAGTCGCTTTTGAATAATGCAAATTCCTTTCAAAACGCAATTTAAGACAAAAATCTGCTCCAGTTCAAACTCGGAAACCCCCGCGGTCATTCTTCCGTCAATCAGCCGACTTTTCGTGCCATCCGCCCATTGTGAAAGGAACAAACGACCACCGGCAGAAAAACCCAACGTCGTTTGTAGCCATCGATATCTGCCACCGGGATTTTTCCGCGAGTCGCTCAAACGCTATCTTTACACAATGCGCGCATTCTAAGCACGTTTCAAACGTGGCGGTATCCGATATCGGGATCCGTTTTCGATAAAAATTCTCTCACCTCGCATGCACCGGCGACTTTCCGAAGAGAATTACCGTAATTATGTCGCTTAATTGGTGTTAATATCACCGCCGGTTACCGATTTGATTGTGGGGGTTGCGTGGAAGCGAATTATTAGCGCGGGACTCGAATGGTACATTTTTACGCTCGGAGGTAGGTATTAAAAACGCATTATGGAAAATCGTGGTGAAGAAATTACGCGTTGGTTTTTACGACTCGATTGGTGTGGAGGTTCGACGGAAAAGGTAATAGGTGCAGGGCGTATCAGTTTAATGCACTTCATTAAGGCGGTATAAATATACGAATTAGGAGATGGGACTTGATGGGCGAACTTGATGTTCGTCAAATTTTTATTTTATTATTTGGTTTTTCGGTTTTTATTTTCCATATTCAGTATATTCTTGTTCCGCCTAATGGTCTAGTGGTAAACGACCAAACCCCTCACAAAATGAGTCTGCATCCTCCAAAATACGCCGCAAAAAGACAAGTAAAACCGACCGGTGGGTCAGGGTAGCAGTACGTTGGTGACATCTACGCCACGACGGCTCGGTGCGTCTATCCGGCCTCGACACCGATTTCGACTCGCCTGCCAAGCCCTAAATCCCTCCTTTGATAAATACTATAATTACGAACATCTTAACTTCACTAATCAGTATATTATACCTCGAGATTACTGAAACAACTAGTTAGCCATATTGAAAGTATTGAAATAGTGCAACAAGTTTGTGTCATTTTAAAAGTCAATTTTCAAAAAGGCATGTCATAAATTTACTTTTTAGTACCAGATTTTTACACTTATTACTAACCTAAATAATATTGTAATTGGATATGATCAAATTCATAACCAAATAATTACAGTTGCTAATTAAATTTAAAATGTCAGTACCGTGGCAAGAAAAATTTGAAATTTGATTCTCATTCTCGAAGTATCGACAGGAAGAATGTCGATGAATCAAAGTGGAGTAAATTTAAATATATTCTAATCAAACTTTAATAAACGTAAATTACAAGGAACACGTTTCGGAACCACTTCCATCTTCGATATTTTAACATTGTGGCAAAATAGAATATTATGGAATTATGGAATCGAATAATTTTTTATCAAAAAAGTAACAGTTAGAACAGAATCACCCACATACTGAAACCAGTGCAAAAAAAAATCCTGACCTCTCAACCGACCTTTTAAAATAAACAGCAATAAACATAATATTTTTTCTTTCAAATTTCAAGGTCAAATGATCGTCAACTATTATTTCTTAAATGTGATGATCTAAATGGTGTTGATATAGTGTTAAAAGTATACTTACTCAAATTTAAAAAAAACACGATCCAAACCCGAACAATCAGTGGAGATTTGAAATTTAACGTGGATCGTGTTCGTTCGCTGACACTCAGCGTCTAATAATCCAGTTGTAATAGTCTGTTATTTTTCTGAAGGTCTAACAATAAGTAATCCCTATTAAAATATGGATTTTCCATTTTTACCATACGGTATTAAAACCTTTGGAAATATGTACTCTTTTTGGCCCGGCGCATCCACCATTTCCTCATAATACTCTATGTTAAAATATTTCTTTTTGACTTGATTAGGACGAAATCATTGACCATTATTAAAACTGAAATTTTATACGCACCCCTTTTATACTGTTATTTATGTTTTAGATATTTTATTATCTAATTTCAGCTCCACTGCTTTTAGACTTTTTATTTACAGGCTCTTCATAAATGATCACACATCCAATAGGCTCTGAACGTCAAACTTTTCATTTAAATTTTGTGTTCCACAGGAATCATTTATCAAGAGCCGATAGAAATTTTCTAAACAAATGCCACATGTAACACATCTACAAGTATTGTTTTTGTATAATATCATTTTTAAGAAAAAACATTCTTATAGAATATAATAAATGTAATATATCATGTGTTCATTTAAAAGTCATCAAGTCGTCTATGAATTTGACATAACATTTTAACGCCTGCTGCCAAATTAATCATGTAGTATGTATTGCTGGTTGCAGACTTTCAACTTGTAGATGAAACAATAATTCACTTCGTCACTTAAAAAATCACAAGCAACTTGATGACTTTTTTAAATAAACACCTTATATTAACAAAAATTCCATATAATGCTATATTATTATAATGTTATTGTAACGGACGTGGACCCGAGATGATGATTTATATTTATATTATATGATTTATACAACGTACTCGAGTATGACATCATCTTTTAGAATATCCGGTACACATCGAGAGCGCCATGGAACAGCTGGAGGTGTCTAGAAGCGTTTAGGCGCCGGTATATTTATTAGAGGACGTTCTAGTGAAAACCAGTCTTTCGTATCATCGAGTCTTCTAGGTCGAGGACAGTTGCTTTTATCTATCCGGAGTGCCGGTGAAGTAGTAAATTTTAAATAGTGTAATAATAGAAATATAAATAAATTGTACATAGTGTTCAAATAAATAAATAAATGGAACCCAGAAACGCTACATATTATTATCATTGAATCATAAGGGAAAAAAGTTCCTCGAGACTTGCAATTTGAGAAAATAAATAACTTCTCAAAATACAATCGCAGATAAAAAAATCTTGGACGTCATTTTTCTACCAATTTTTTATGTAGTCTATAATAATGTCATTTTGACGTTTGAATTTGAATAGCATATGAATAAACATTATGTAAATAGTGCAAAATAGAAAGTGTTGGAACACATTTGAGTATAACTGTATTTTATTCCTTCAAAAAATCATTGTAATCGATACTTTATTGTCAACTGATGCTGATGACGTTACGTGTCACTTAACATTTGTGATACAGTGACAATAGCTAAAAATTAGGTTATGATATAAAGACTGCTTTACATCTTAAATGTCAATGTCGCAAATGATGTCCAATGTGAAGTGTCCCCAACTGTACACGTCACTCCAAGGAGTCTGGATTCATCTAACAATTTAATGATGAAAATTATTTAAATGGTGCAAAATATAATATTGAAGTATAGATCAGTGTAAAAATTGGGTATAAATTGGCCAAATTTTTACACTTCTGTCGCGCGTGGACAATTTAATTTTTTCTGAGCTTGTAGACTTAGGTGTCGACACAGTAGGGAGTCAAATAGCTAACAGAAAAATTTGTCGTAGTGGTAATGCGAATATCGCAGCCCCACCTACGATACAAAGCAATATATATTTTTTAATTTCTAACTCCTATTGTTTAAAAAATATAAAAAAAATTAAATCTAATCCGCAATGGAAATAATCATTTAAAAAAATCGCTTCTTAAAATTTCTTTCATTGTTTAATTTATTGTAACGGACGTGGACCCGTGATGACTCATCGCTGTAGCGGCGTCATCAATTGCTGGACTGTACTGGAATTTACTACAACGTACTCGAGGTAGTATGACTCATGTTCTGGAATATCCGGTACGGATCGAGAGCGCCATGGAACGTATGGGGCCTCTAGAAACATTTCGGCGCAGGTATATTTATTTTTACGTTCGAGCGGGAGTCAGTCCTAGTCTAGTCGTATCAGTGAAGTCTAGTTTAGTCGTATCATCGAGTGTAGTCGCATCAGTCATCGAGTCTAGTGAGTCAGTGGGTCGAGTCGGACAGTTACTTTTATCTATCCGGAGTGCCGCGTGATGTGTAAATAAATAATACGAGACGTGCCAGTGAAGTAATAAATTGTAAATAGTGTAAATAGTGTAATATTAGAAGTATAAATAAATTGTATATAATGTTTAAATAAATAAATGGAACCCACGCTACATTGGTGTCAGAAGTGGGATACGAAGATTTCTAAGAAATAAATAAATCGATATGAAGGTTAAGAAGAAAAGAAGAAATACGAAGCTGGGCACGAATAAAGAAGAAAAGAGTGTAAGGTTACTTGACAGAGAGCTAGAGCAACGTGAGTTATAGAAATAACTGGAATAAAATCGGGGCTCCAGAGAAGGCTGCTTAAAGACCTGGAAAGAAGACAGGAAGCTGGTGTCACTCACTTTCGGATTAGATAATGGTGGTGACTGAACTCGACTCACTGAGGCAGAAAAAGAGGTTTCAATGGAATGAAAGTTGGAGAAAAAGTTCTACTTCGACGTAGAAATAAATTTTGCTGGTATGAAGCGTTGAGACTGTGCCCGGAAGATTTGACTACAAGACAGCAGCCACTATTGTAGTTGTAAAGGACGAGAGTTAAACTGAAAGTTGGAGAGACCCGAAGAACTAACCGGACTTGCGATTGGTGCTTGGATGGAAGAATGCAGACCACGGGGGGACGGGAATGCAAGTTGCACGATAATGACCTTGAGGAAAATCCTGCTGGACCCAATGGGATTCCATGGATGTGGAGATGGAGTCTGGACACGTGTGCTAGAGAACCGTGTGGGTCATATGGAAAGTGAGCAGCTGATGGCTCCCATGGTTAGAACTCCGGAAGTTCTGGAGGAACTCCATGGGGGAGTACCAGGTGGACACCTGGGGGTGTCGACGATGTTTGGGGACCTGTGTGAGTAGTTTTATTTGGTCCCCATGGTGAATGGATAGAATTCCGAAAGTTCTGGAGGCACTCGATTGCGGAGTACCTCGTGGACACTTGGAAGTGTCGAAGAAGTTTGGGAAGCTGCGAGAGAAGTTTTCCTTAGAGAATTGGAGGAAACTGAGCAGTGGAGCAGGAAGTGTGTAACTTGCGCCGCAAGCAAGAGTCCATCAAAATGTCAAGGGGCACCGATACCTCAACACAGTGTGGTAGTCCATGTAGTAGTTGAAAGCGTACTCCTCCTGGCAGACACCCGACAGGAACTACGAAGAGACTTGTGTACAAGAAGGCCACCTACCATAGTGCTTGGGACACTTTATGAGAGTCGAAGTATACTGTTTTGTCCCAGGGTATCGTGAGGATCGCCTGTGAATTCGACTGTTTGGTTTGGAGGGCGGTCGGAGGCATGTTGGAAGGAGTCTTCCGTTTCACTTGGCTTAAGCGAATGGTGTACTGCTGCAACCAGAAAGGACATCGGAAGGAAGATGTAGACATCGGGACGAAACATCTTTAAGGAGGACGTGGACCCGTGATGACTCATCGTTGTAGCGGCGTCATCAATTGCTGGACTGTACTGGAATTTACTGCAACGTACTCGAGGTAGTATGACTCATGTTCTGGAATATCCGGTACGGATCGAGAGCGCCATGGAACGTATGGAGCCTCTAGAAACATTTCGGCGCAGGTATATTTATTAGAGGACGTTCGAGCTAGTCGTATCAGTGAAGTCTAGTCTAGTCATATCAGTGAAGTCTAGTTTAGTCGTATCATCGAGTCTAGTGAGTCAGTGGGTCGAGTCGGACAGTTACTTTTATCTATCCGGAGTGCCGCGTGATGTGTAAATAAATAATACGAGACGTGCCAGTGAATAAATTGTACATAATGTTTAAATAAATAATTGGAACCCAGAAACGCTACATTATGATTTTATTTTTGTTAAGCCTTTAATTGTTAATAAAAAAGTGAAAAAACTTTTTATTTTTCCAACGGGGATCTTTTTTAAAGCCTTCAAGGAACAGCTCCAAGAAGGGAAAAAAATTATACAAACAACAACAATTACTGTAATTATTAACAAATGCATGTTTAATAGAAAAATTAAGGTAATGTCCAAATAATATCTTTTTTTTTAATTCCTTAATATTAATATTTAAACATTTGAAGGGCATGAGAATAAAACGGAATGTCCTTTGCGCATTGATCGGAGAAAATCGTATTTTAAAGTTTAAGTTGTTGTTTTGAACGCAACTCAGTTAATACGATGATATTACTAGATAAGTTGTAATCCACAAACATCTTTTTATCATCTGTAGACACATCAACCGCAGCATTTTAAATGCAATTCAAAAAAAAAACAATAGTAGTCACAATAGTACACAAGACGGTTGATTGTAGCACGAGTAGTTTGGGGCACGACGAGCGCAGCGAGAAGTGCTCCAAAGACACGAGTGCTACAATTTCGGCTTGTGAAACGCGTGTAATATACTATTTTTTCGAATTTGGCTTTATTTAATTAAGAAAAACTGAAAATTTGTGCTAAATTGATGACTTTGGGACTTTTGAATAACACGAGTGGTATTTCAGTATAATTGGTATTTCTGCTAAATGACGTTTCTGATTTGGAAACTTTTGATTATGCAGACACAAGCTGTACCTCACGTTTGATTGCCATTTTTTCAATTCTTGTTTTTACCAATGGTTACATCTAATCATGGAACGAAAGTCATTTACTTCTCTTTGCTTTATTTTCGTTCACATCTGTCGTACAGCGCGATTACTTGACGTTTATAACGTTGTGTCGCCGTCACATTGCAGTACAGTTCCAAAGTTGCAGGCAACATTAAGACAAGAAAAGTTACCAAAAACTGAATTTAAATTTAGATCATTATGATTCTGTTTTTGGTGTTATAATTTGCAAATTATGAAACCAAATTCGAAAAAAATAATTTATTGTTATAATTGATGAGATAAAGTTGAAAAATATTGTTGGGCCTCCGGACCACAGAAACGTTGGAGAACCATGATATTTTTGTATTTTTCTGCGTTTACCGGCAAAATTTTTATAAATACGAAATTTGAACGGATGGATGTTTGTTACTCAATCACGCCAGAACGGCTGAACGAACCTGGATGAAATTTGGCACATAGGTAGATTATAGTCTGAAATAGCACATAGGCCACTTTTGATCCCGAAAAAATTTACGGTTCCCGTGGGATAGAATTGTTTTTATATCAGACTATTTCGCATAGCACCATAATAATCAGGCCATCAGTTTTCAAACATACACATCGAAATTTCCACTTGAACGAAGTCGCGGTCAAAAGCTAGTTTGGCAGATCAATTTACCTGCTTGTTGCTTTTGCTGCGAGGAGAATAGGGTTTTGACTCCAAAATCCTGTTAATGTATCTCTATGATGAACCATGATTTCTATCTCTTTGATGAACCAATTGGATAATAATTGGACAGTACTCGTTTTTTCCCCTTTTGGATGTGACATTCCCTGTTCTTTTCACACACGGCAATTTTTTAAACGCTGTTATCTAGGACATCATCTGCTTTATCTAGATTTGGACAGTACCAGTAGATAGAGCAAGAAAAAGTACAGCGAACTGCATATCTGGCACGATTTCTCCCATTTTGTGACATTCGCTGTTTTATTCTCATACCCTTCATTTAACCAATATTGGATAGACAAATATTACGAGCTTACAATATCATTTCGGTCACGTGTAAGATACGAAGTTTTATGTCCGACGTGTAATTTCTTGTAAAATGTTAAAAATTAAAAAAATAATGAAATTGTCAAAATGACGTTTCAAAAAATAATTCATGTTTGACCATATAGTAATTCACCCCTTTTAACATTATATCACTTGTGAGTAAACTGCTACATTATACGTTCCACTTGCGTGGAATAATGACTCATCTAGACGTTGGTAGGGCTTAATAGTAGATTGTAAAACCTAAAAATAAAAAAAATAATGAAATGTCAACAAAAAAATGACAATACGCTAAACCCCACCAACCAATTGCAAGACACAAATACAGAAAGATTTACGTGGAACGACTTTTTTCATCGAATAAAGAAACACATCTGTTAAACCCAATTAAAGTTGACAAATTCGTGGCTTAGAAATACGCATTAAACGAGTCGCCACTGGCTACGACTCAACGCTAATTACCCGCATGCTTCCCATCCAAGAAAAATGAGCCTCGTTATCATTCGCCCGAAACATCTTCATCCAGTCCCCCCAATTATCAAAATTATCGCGGCCCCGTATTTAAAACGTCGTGTTCTCAATGTCTTCGCGACATGCAACCATGAAACCCCAAGTGCGGGCTTATCTCTCTCCGCCAATCCATTGTTTCCAATCGCGAGGTCGATCTGGTTTTAAGGTGCTGTTGCACTCCTGGTTAATGCACTTGTTAAATATGCATTTACCGCATTTCCGGTTTCATTTCGCTCGCGTCGTTTTCGTAAAAATAAAATGCGGAGATGATCTCCCTTGTTATGGAGTCAGTGAACCCCCGCCGCGAAAAATAAAACGCTGAAATTCAACAGGTTTGATGTTATTTATTAGAGCGCTCAAGGCGGCGCTAAGGGGCGACGTTGATATTTGCTCATCTCCTCGACGTAGATGTTCTGCTGGACGTAATTCCGCACGGAGTGGAGCTGTTGTTGCCATTGATGGAACCAAGTGTCGAAGTCCGCCACCGTTTCGAAGGTCAGGCCGGTCTGCCAGAGGACGTTGCCGCAGTCGTCGTAGCATTGGGAGAAGTGACGGTCGGCAGGTTCGGGTTCGACCGGGACCCACTGCAAGGCGTCATCGACTGTCGGTTCTTCGTCTTCTAATTGGGCGACTTCTTGGTTGCATTCCTCCATCTCGAAGTCTGCAAGTTCTTCGTCGGTGTCCGAAGAAGAAGACACGATCTGTTGTTGGCGACGGAAGTTCTCGAAGCTTTTTAATTCCTCTTCCGGTAAACTGTTCAACCAACTTCTATTCGTCACCGCAATCTGATAACCAGTCTTGAAAATGTCTTCCACCTCTTCTGCTTTTGCCACCAATTGACTAACATTCTCTTTTGAGTCTACAACGACGTCGTTTGCTCCCAAGATCTCCTCGACTGATCGGTCCGTATCAAAGTTACGGCTTTTGGTAATTTCAAGATATCCGTTGATAGATTCGATAAAGTCCGTGCCGATGTGGACGTTGCTGTCGTACAGGAGTCTGGTGATGGTCAGGAGCGCTTTGTTTTTGGAAAAAACGTTCTTAGGTTGGCTGGCCTGGACCGTGTTCAATTTTCGCTTTTTCGATTCGTCGTCGCCGAGAGAAGTCGGTTCGATTAAGGATGTGAGAAGGGCGTCGGTGTCGATCTCTTCGTCCTTCTTTCTGAAAAAAACAATGACGATAAATAGTATTACAACAATAAAAAGATAATATTTGTGTTTTCGTTGACACACATTTAGAGAAACTAAAGAACTGAAACCAAAAACATAGGAAGGTAGTAAATGGCACTTAAGAAACTGAAAACTAAGGAAGTAGGGAGCTAAGGAACTAGGAAGTAGGAACTAAGCAACTAGGAACTATAGAAACTAAGGCACAAGGAACTAGGAACTGTAGGAACTAAGGGATTAGGAATTAAAAAAGTAGGAACTTACGAACTAGGAACTAAAGAACTAGCAACTAACAAACTAGGAGCTAAGGAACTAGGAACTAAGGAATTAGGGAACTAGGAACTAAGGAACTGGCCAACAGTTGGCAACAAAATCTACTGATCGCCAATGTACCACCGAGAACAAAAATAATTCTAAAGTTACTAATGCCTAGCACACTTTGAAAGGTGCGGCACTTAGCTGAATCACCCTGTATATAAAACATTTAAGACTATACCTATTTAGGATGCTTTGGATATTGTCAGTATTGGTTAAATCCTCCATCTTCATCACCACCCCCCTCTTCCTCTTCTTATTGTCATCCTCGCTAGTTCCAAGCAACAGCGACGTCAACAAGCCGTCAGCGTCAACGTCCGCAACCTCCTCTTTCACGTTTTCCGTTCCCCCCGAATCCTCTACCTTCATTTTCTTCTTCTTCTTCCCTTGTTTACCGTTCTTATTCTTCCTCTCCTTCAGGGTCAACACCTCTTTTTTGATCTCCTCCCTCTTCTCTGCGGTCTCCTCGGACACTACCCCCCATATCTGCTCCAACTTTTCCAAGTCCATCCGCCACAAGTCCTCGCCGTTCAGCGGCGGAAGTTTCGAAATCGACAGATTCGTCGCGCCGATGGTGCCGATGATGTGTTGCAATCTCCGTATTTCGTTTCCTTCCGAGGCGAGATTGATGCATATTCCTGAGGAGCCGTAGCGCCCCGCGCGCCCCATTCTGTGTAAATACGTGACGGCATCGTGGGGTAAATCGTAGTTGATTACTAGATCGACGTTGGGGGCGTCAATGCCTCTAGATGTTAGATCTGTTGATAGTAATATTCTGTTTTTGAAATTCTTTAAGTTACTTATGGCTTCCAGTCGTTCGCTCTGTTCCACCGCTGCGGATATGAACGTGGCGTTCCACCCCTTTTGGTTAAGGAAGTTGCAGACGCTCTCAGTCCTCGATTGGTAGTTTGTGAACACAAGACACTGGGTGAATGAGACTTTTGAAAATATGTCTAATAAGATTTCATTTTTGGCTTTCATCTGTTGGACAGTGTTGATCGCAGTGGCTTTTAGCACCGCGGCGAATTGGCGGAGACCCAACAGGAGAGGCGTCTCATTCTCTGATGTCACGTGAGTGGGAGACAGCATATAATTGGCTAAGAAAGTATCAAGCTCTTTAGGGTAGGTGGCACTTGCTGCTATCAACTGTTTCCTCTGTGGTAGTCCGTCGTAGATCTCATTGATATCATTATGAAAAGTCGTCTCCATCAGTTTGTCTGCTTCATCTAGAACAAACAACCGAACAGACTTTGTATTGAGGGCTCCCAAATTTATCAGATGCTTTACGCGGCCCGGGGCCCCCACAGCAATGTGACAACGTTTGA
The DNA here is from genome assembly GCA_963583935.1 of Diaperis boleti. Lineage (NCBI taxonomy): Eukaryota > Metazoa > Arthropoda > Insecta > Coleoptera > Tenebrionidae > Diaperis > Diaperis boleti. The sequence goes on along the minus strand of OY757249.1, from coordinate 6,998,734 downwards.
CTTTCTCAAGATCGTCCTCCAGGGGCATTCCACCAATGAAGCTTTCAACACAGAGTCCTACAAAGACAGTTGTGATTAACTTGAAGTAAAACCAAAAAAAGTTTAACCATGAATGAAGCGACCAATATTCCGTAAGACATCCTGTATCTGCACGGCGATTTCCCTCGTTGGCACCAGAATCAGGACCTGGGGTTGGGCTTTGGCCACATTTACAGTCTCTAAAGCGATCGTCGAAAAGACGAGGGTTTTTCCAGTCCCCGACTTGGATTTGACAATCAAGTCTACAAAAATTCAAGTTACTTCAGTTCCCATAGATCGACATGTCTTACCGAAGCCGCAGCGCCCCAATGGGATGGCTTTAAATTGAATGGGAGAAGGCCTCTTGTAGCCGCTTTCGGCAAGGCCCCTTTGTATATCACAACTCAACAACAGGGATGTAAAGCTGACATTTTCGTCCAGAAGTACATCCTTAGTCCTTTCTTTCTCCTCTAAATCGTGCGCTAAGTTTGGTTGCATTTGAAAATAAGTCTGTATAACCTCAAAAAACAAAACTGACAGAAACGTTTCGCTGACAGTTGGCTGTTTTACCGATTTTGACAATTGCCGTGAATTGGAGGTTGTGGCTAGGATGCCGCGGTGCGGCAACTCAAGAAGCAAATTAATCTACCGGAAAGTTACAGTTTATTTTTCTGCCTAAACCTTTTTAACAAACACCTTATTACAATAATTATTTTTATATTTTTACACTTCAATAGGATATAGCTTAAAGTCCGGGACTTATGGAGGTTTTTCAAATCCCCACAACACGGATTTCTCCAATGTTACTCATACTATTTTTTTCAATACGAAAAGAAGAGTTTCAAAGATTTAAGATGGACACAAAAATCCAGTTAAAAAAAATCTACTTGGAAAACAAATGATCAAAAAGTAGGGATGAAAAATAAACTGTCCAAAACAAAATAAAAAACCAGTTTATACAAGCTGTTTCAAGAAAATCGGACAGCCCAGTGTCTTTCTGTAAAATAGAACAATCACCAAGTGAAACATTTAAAATAAAATGTTAATAATAAAATAAATATGAAATACATACAAACACCGAAACAAAAAAGAAAAACAGAAATTACGACAATCAGTAAACAAAAAGCGATTATGAAAATGGTATTGACTGTTCTGGTTAGAAGTAGATGAAAAATATAGACTAAAAGAAGGAAGGAGTAGTAATAATTATACCACCAGATAAACTAAGAACAAAATTAAAAATTATGTAAATTGAGAAATACTGATGATGAGATTTCTGTTTTTTGTAAACAGATGGGTCGCTATTTTATTGATAATTTTGGATAAGCGACATGTGGCGTCATTTCCAAAACTTAAATTTCAGTGTTAAATTACTGTAAAATTAACTATTTAATATTTATTAGAATTTGTTTAATTAAACTATTAAAAAGTATAAAACTGTTAATTTTAAGAATTTTTTATCAAAGTAGATATGTAATCGCAAAATCAAATAATCAGAATTGTTAAAGACAATAAACATCTAAATCAAAAAATCTCTATGGAAGTATAAAAATAACAAATGGTGAAATATAATTACAACCAATAATATTTAAAGAGAATAAAACGCAACTGAAGAAAAATATCTTGACAAAAAGAAAAGTACATAGATTATAAAGTAATATGCGGAACAGTAAAAAATTGCTATAAATCCAAGAATAAATGGATAAAATTTCAGAGAAACAAAAATTATTATTTGTGCCATAATTATAAGAACACTGTTTAAAAATAATATTTCTGTTTAAAAAATAAAATATAAATATAAAAATGCAAAAATAATATAAAATAATTAATTTTTATTAAAAAAATAATGTAATACATACATAATTATATTATTTATTAAAATTTTTATTTACATATATAAATCTTTATTTGCCCTACGGGCTTTCTGATTCCTATACATATACAAGTAAACTTAACAATTATAATAATAACAAAAAACTAAATAAAATTCTCTATTTCTTCTCTCCTCCCCTTTCCTCTTCTCCTTTCTCTCTCCTCTTCCATAAATCTTTCATCCATTTAATTTCCCTTCCATCTACATTCAGTATTTCGTCTCTTTCTTTCCTCTCTCTTTGTTTCATCTCACTGCACTCGTTCCACATATGCTCTATCGTCTCTCTTTCCTCATAGCACATTCTACACATTCTTCCTCCATCTTCTACCCAATACCTATTTTCCCTCTCTTCATTTCTGCACCTAAACCTTCTTTCTCGCTCTCCCTCCCCAAATACTTCGGTACTTCCTCGATCATGCATCTTCCGTACTTCCCGTTGTATCTGGATTCTCTAATTCTTTCTCTCCTCTCTTGTCTATCCGTATCCTTATCTCTTTCACTTAGTTCTACATTCATCCACACGCCTCTTTCTCTCAGTCTCTCTATTTCTTTGCTTGCATACCCATTCCTCCTGTAGTAATTCTCCCTATCACTCTCCTCTGAATTCTTCTTTCTTTCTCTCCAGCACTCCTTTAGTATCCTACATTCTTTCCTCCCTTCCATCCTGTCTTCGAACTTGACCGCTCTTTTTCCCGCTTTCACTCTCAACCTATTCCTCTTGCATTCTTCTCTCACTATGTACCCTGGCGTTTCTCTCTCCACCCCTAGCACCCACCTCAGATATTTCTCTTGCACCCTTTCTATCTCCTCTTGTTCTTTCCATCCCCAGACCTCTGCTCAGTACAACAACACGCTTTCAATAAGACTTTCAAACATCATCATTCTCCTCTTAAAATCGCCTCCCCACCTTCTCTCTCCTATTCCCCATACACATCCTATCACCTTGTTCGCTTTTCTTGCCAGTTCTCTAATATGTGCCTTATCTGTGGCTCTTTCATTGAACACATACCCCAAGTATTTGAATTCTTTTACTTGTTCTATTACTTCTCCCTCCCACCTCCAATCACTCTCTTCGTTCTTCCACTTTCTCTTATTGAACACCAGCATTTTTGTTTTCTCTACATTCACTTCTAGTCTAGTCTTCTTCACATATTTTCCTAAACTCTTTATCATTTCCTTCATTTCTCTTTCACTCTTTGCCACCATTACCACATCATCCGCAAACGCCAGGCTCCACACTTTTTTTCTACCTACCACACACCCACCCGCTTGTGCTCTCTCTAACATTCCGTCCATATCTGCCACATACATCGTTTCATTTACCCCTTTCTCCCTGAGGCACTCAAACATCCTCTCTCTGTCCACCTTGTCAAAAGCCGCCTTGAAGTCTACGAATAATACATACACCCTCCCCCCTTTCTTCTTTAACTCACTCTTCGTCAAATGGTCCAGGATGTATACATTATCCATAGTTCCTCTCCCCTCTCTAAATCCTGCTTGTCTGTCTGGTAATGCTCCCTTTTCCTCTATCTCTCTGCTCATCCTTTCATTCAGAATTGATGCATACAACTTGTACCCTGTGTTTAGGAAAGTTATCCCTCGGTAATTTTCTACTTTATTTTTCTCCCCTTTTTTGTAAATGGGGTAAATTACCCCCTCTCTCCACCCTACCGGGAATCCTTCTCCTCTCCATACCCCATTCATTACCTCCACCAGCCTCTCTAGCACTCTTCTCGTCCCATACATCCACGACTCATTCTGTATTCTATCCCTCCCTGGTGCATTCCCTTTCCTCAGTTTCTTCACATGCCTCTCCACCTCTTCCATTGTAATTTCTTCTTTTTCAGGTTCTACTCGGTTTCCCTTCGTCTCTATTTCCGTTTTCTTTTTTTCCTTTTCTCCCTCCAGCAGCCTCATGAAGTACTCCTCCCACTCATTCATCGTTATCTCCTCGCTACCATTTTCTTTTTTCTTTCTCCCTCTATTAATATAGTTCCATACCTCCTTCTCTGTTCTTATTGCTTTTATCTCTTCCTCCTCTCTCTCCTTCTTCTGCCTCTTCTTCTCCCTGCATGTCTCTCTGTATCTTCTTTTCGCTTCTAAAAAGCCACTTCTGTTCCCTTTAGTCTTTCTCAACTTTCTTAGTTCTTTTATTGCTTCCTTTTTACGTGGCTCACATTCTTTGTCCCACCATTTATTCTTTCTTTTTGTTCCTCCACCTCTTACTGTTATTTCTCTTTTTGTCGCTGCTTTTTCCAATATTTCTACCAATTCTTTCTCCATTTTCCCTACTTCTTGTTCTTTAAATCTTGCTTTTTCCAGTCTTCTCTTATACTCTTCCACCCCTTGCTCGTCCCATACTTTAATTATCACCTTCCGCATTTCCTCTATATTTTCTTCTCCTCCTCTCTTCTCTCTCCCCCTTCCTATACTTATCTCTATAGGCAGATGGTCTGACTCTACTCTTTCCCCTATTCTGAATTCTTCGACTACTTCCCATGCTTCTTCGTTTACTATTCCGTAGTCTATCACCGTCTCTCCTCTACCGCCTATATAGGTCCATTCTCCTTCTTCGTCCCCTTGTTTATTTCCATTCAGCACTTCCCATCCTTTTTCTTCTATCCATTCCATCAACTTCTTCCCTTCCACGTTTTCTTTCTTGTCTTTGGATTTTCTTTTTCCCTCTCCTCTCTCTTCTTCCCAATCCCTGGCTCCTCTTTCCCCAATTCTCCCGTTAAAATCCCCTCCCAGAAGCAGACATTCTTCCCTGTTGTCTTTTAATGTTTCTTCTATCTTGCTTATTGTTTCTTTCATCTCTTTGCTGTACACTGTCACTATTTTCCACCATTTACTGTCTATTTTAACGTTTCTCACCATGTGACCTTCCTCTTCTCCCTTCTTTTTAGTATTCTCTTTTATTCCTTTTTTACCCCTGTTATTATTCCCCCTGCTGCTCTTCCTTTTTTCTTTCCCTTTCTCGCCCCTTCCCATTCCCACTTGAACTCCTTTGGTAACAGTTTTTCTATTTTTTCCCAGCTTTCTGACCATGTTTCTGTTAATTCAACAATATCGAACTCCTTCACATAGTCCCAAAAATCTTCTTCTTTTTTTCCAAGTCCCGCTACATTCCAAAATAGTGCCCTCACCCCTGTTTTTCTCGTTACCTTCTTTGATTTCCCCCTTCCTTCCTTAGTTTCCCTCCTACTTCCTTCTTTGTTTCTTTTTTCCCGTTTCATTGTCCTTTTTACTTTGCCGTTGTCCCCCTTTTTCCCTCCTCCCCTTCTTCTTCTTATTGGAAAACCTCTAGACTCTCTCTCTTTTCATTCCATCTCCATTGCTCCCCGTCCACTATTAATTTCCTGTATCCCACTCTTACTTCTTTCCCTTCTTCCCTTTTTTCCTTCGCAATACTTCTTAGTTTCTTCTGTAAATCTCTTTCTTTCTTTGTGAGGTCGTTGTCTATGTATATCCCCCTTGTTTCCCTCTTCTCCACCAATCCTTGGTCCTTGTTAATCCTGTAACAATCTTTTACTTTACTATCCTCTACATTTTCCTTCAAAAACTTCTCTACATCCTCTTTTTTTACATGACTTTTTCTTTCCCCGTCCCATCCTGTTATCACGATGTTGTTCTTCCTCTTTCTTCTCTCTTCGATTTCCATTCTCTCTTCCAGCTTTTCCACTCTCTCCTTCCACCAGTCTCTCACTCCTTCCCATCTCTTCTCTTTCTCTTTAAATTCTTCTCTCTGCCTCTCTATCTCTCCCTTGAGTTCCTTGTTTTCTCGTCTTATTTCTTTCATCTCCTCCTTCAACTCTTGCAACAGCTCCAATGTTTCCTTCTCTTTCTATGATATCTTCTGTGTTTTCTTTACTCCAGGAGACCTCGCCGTCTTTTTACTTTTTTGAAAAAATTTCTCTTCCTCCTCTTCTTGTTTTTCTGTTCTACCCTCCCCTTTTCTCTTTCTTTTCCTTTCCTCCAGGTAAGAGTCCAGGCTTCCCTGACTGAGCGAGCTGTTTCTATCGTCTTTGTTCATCCGCTTCCTGTGGCGCCTCCTAGATGTCGTTATATTTCGGTTTTTTTTCTTTTTAAACCTAGAAACACAACAAAACAAAATTTTTATTTACATAATTTCGTATTATATTTTTTATTTGGATTTTTTTATTATATTATTTAAATTTCATGTGCCATAATATATTGTTGGTTGCATATGCAGCGGGCGCTTACTAATTCTTTTAAAGATTGACGAGTGACAGCATGGAAAATGAAAAATGCGCAGAGGACTAGATGAAAATCATTTTGCAACACCATGTACAATATTATGATGAGCCTAGGCTCTTCCCGCCAACAATTTGAATTTAAACGTCAAATGAAATGTCAATGACGTCACCAAACGTCAAATTTGAAAATTTGAAACAAACCGCGAAATTTAAAAAGGTTGGCCAGTGAATCGTGATCGTCTAGAGACAAAGACAGAAGAGCGGACCTACGTTGTGTTCTTTTTTTGACAAGACCTCAGTGGCGGGAAATTCAAATTCAAAACTTACCAGACACAGAACCAAGTTCTTTTAATGCAGGGGCGTAGCATATGGGGGGCGGAGCGTACAATAATAACACAAAATTATGGATTTATCAATGTATTTGCTTTAGAGGCCTTATGGTCGAACTTTTGATTAATAATTGATTGTTTTAAACATTTCATCAAGTAACAATTTTTGAATAATTTAACTCGTTTAACAATGGTGACTGATTTAATGACTTTTAACAATAATTTGGTTAATTCATACAATAACAATTAATTTAAGTAAATACAATATTTAAATAATTCATGACAAACATTAATTTGAACAACAGTATCTGGCGAGAGAGTTCCCAAGATTACAAGTATTGAAAAGTGAAGTTATTATTATAACATCCCATACCCATTAATAACCCAATCAATAAAAGTTACAATTTGAGCAAAGCAGTGAGTGTTTCCTTTTCTTTCAACAAATTAAATTTCATTTACAATCCCGAAATCTACAAGAAATAAACCCCCTCTTTTTTGTATGAATTCAAACAGGTACACAGCTAAGTTATACAGTTTGAACACCTTTCCAGATTATCAATAATTTTTGTATTAGAGTTAAAAAAATACTGGTATTCGGATGACGAATAAAAAGTACGGACGCCGCCCCACATCTCTTAACCGCCTCGCCCCGACCCGTGACGATCGGCACTCTCACAACTAAGCGAGAACGGCTAGCGAGGTACTTTCTTTCACACACCACACTCACTTCAAATGGAAGACGAAGAAATACAGAGATGGAAACCACAGATACATAAAAACACAAAATTTCAAGTCAAATTCAGCCGTTTCGGTTTACCAAAACTTTAGACTGATAAAATACGTCGCATTGGATAGAAACAACCAGAAAATATAGTTTTTGAAGTGATCTGAATACCAGTCTATGGATCTTTTAATATTATTAAGCAAATTTAAGAAAAGGATTCAAACTGTAAAACATCGCAACTATTATTTAAATGAAATTTGGGTCCAAACAAAACAAAATGACCGTTACCCAAGCGGCGTCCCCTCTTAACCCCTTCTCTCTTTAGTTTGAATTTAAATCGGTAGTTCGTTATCAAATCAATTAGCTTGAACTATCTGACACAGGTGGTTCCCCTAGGCGATAACGTCCCTCCTCGACTTATTAAATATTGTAATTAAAGCTTTACCTTTGTTTCGAACACCAATCTGGCACTAGACACTTTTCTACCCGACTTATCAACGGCTGACAACGAAGACTAAATAAAATTGAAATAACAACTAACACATATCAACACAGAACGGAACAACAACAACAATTATTAACAAAACTGCGTGTGAACCTTTGTTGATGTAAATGAAATAAAATTGGGAACTCTCTAAACAGGTCTGAACTGAACAAAAACTAAAATCGGAATCCCATTGCATCCCTTATCTGTCACCACCCCCACCTCGTTGGTGTCACCCTTTTCTGTCTTGGAGGCCACGGTAAGCAACCCATTTTGCATCAGTGTTCTTCAGATTTTTACAGTATCGTTCGAATAGTATAAGCGCCCACTGCATATGCAACCAACAATTTTTTTTATTAGTTAATTTTTTTATAAATAATATATTATATACAATTTTTTATATTATTTTTGGATTTTTATGTATTATTTTATTTATTTTAAACAGCAATATTATTTTTAAGCAGTGTTCTTATAATTATGGCACAAACGGCGCCTCATAACAGCCGATGAAGAAAAAATAATAAAGAACCAATAAAAAAAGAATAATAATTAATGAAGGCATTTCTCCGAAAAGAAAAACATCACAAGAAATATTGAGAAAATGGAAAGGCAGGAAAAACCTGTTTCGAGAAAAAAAAAACAGAAACATTGGGTGTTCAAATAAAAAAGTCATGAATATGTAATATTATGAGAAGAAGATAGCGATAGAAGCATAAGTCCGCGGCTTGTTTCATACTAACTTCAAATGTTGTTTACGTTGAATTAATTTGCTTTGTCTTTGTCTATTTGCTAAATCATTTAAAATCATCTGTTTTCACAGTGGCCCAATTTTGATACCCGTATGTTACTACTAATAATCTCCAAATGGCAAATGCTCGAGTTTGATGTACACATACGTAAAATTAGTGAAAAGTCAAAGCCTTCGAGGTGATCTTTTTAATTGAACACCCATTAGTAGAAGAGGGGATAACATTAAAATTAATGCAAATATTAATTTGTACACGTCCTTTTCCCATAATATCATTCATTAAGCCAATTTTTAACCATTCCAAAAATAGAGATAATATAAAGCACACTTTCGTCTTAAACAAACAGACGATGACTATCCCACCGTGCTCCACGCATGCAGATTATTGCAGGATTGTAAATCAGCCCTGAAGATTACGACAGTCAAGTGCAACAACTGAGAGAAAAAATATTATTTATGACCCTTCTTGTGGCACCCACGTTATTGTAAACAGTTTGAGTCAAATACAATAGACTCTGTTATATAACGTTGGATAATTTGGTATGGTATATGACATTGGGCGAAAAATAAATAAGATAGCTATTACGCACAAGAGAAAAATTAATGCTTAGTTGGTATTACTCAAAAAAAAAAAAAAATAACAGTCATTTAAATTAAATTATTGAAATGACTAAGGGCCGGTTTTTCAATCGTTGGTTAAAGTTAAACCTCTAGTTAAACTAAAAATGCAGCATTTTGATTGGTTAAATTGCAAAAATTTCCATAGAAACCTACTAACTAGAGGAAAACCAACGATTGAAAAACCGGCCCTAAATAGAATATATTTTTTTAACTAACATTGGATTACTTAAATGATGTTAGAAGGGCTTTAACCAAACGTGTTACTGCAACCGATTGGCCACTAAAGAATACAGGAACATAAGACCACCAGTTTACGTTATAACCGTGACTTCGTTATAAAGGAATTGTACTGTACACAGTTTATAAAATAAACACTATTTCCAATATGCAGCAGTACGAATTTAATGTGAAGAATTGGTAAATTGGAGCTTTGTAAAATATGGCAATATTTTCTGTCTTCGTAATAAACGTCATCTTTTCAATTAATGCGACGAAGACTTACGCAACTTTGCACCTCTCCCATAGTCGCGTCACGATGACGGCAAACCAGCGCTCGGACGATCTAAATCCAAGATTTACAAACACCATTGTCTGCAACATAATTTTGGAACAAGTGGAAAAAAACCGTCCTGCGGTTTCACAACTACTTAAACAGTTCTCCATTCACGTGCTGGTCAAAGACACAGCCATGGAGAACATAACGACTTCTACTCAGCTCCCCGAAATCTTGACGCAACTCCTCACGTTCTCGTGGCTGGACTACACTATTTTCTTCGCCATGTTTGGCGTTTCGACCGTAATCGGGATTTACTTTGGCTTCTTCGGGAGTAAGCAGAGTACCACTGCGGAGTACCTTCTGGGGTCTAGAGCGATGGGGGTTTTTCCGATCGCTGTGTCTTTGACGGCCAGGTAAGCAGCACTCGGTGAGTGTCGCTATTACTTAATCACTTCTTGTAGTCATTTGTCTGGTATCACACTCCTGGGAATTCCGTCTGACATATATCGGTACGGAAGTCAGTACTCTGTTTGTATGATAACAGCCATCTTAGTCAGCGTTGCGATCATTTACATCTACCTTCCGGTGTTCTACAAGCTGAGGGTTAGCAGCAGTTACGAGTACCTCAAGATCAGATTTGATGGAAGAATTAGGATCGTGGCTTTGGTGCTGTATGTCATCGGGAGCTTCCTGCACATCCCCATTGTGATTTACATTCCTGCTTTGGCTTTCAATCAAGGTACGACCCTGTCATTTGGGTATGACACTGTCTAAGTAACGCATGTTTGCAGTATCGGGCATCGATGTCCACAAGGTAACCCCCCTCATTTGTGGCGTGTGTATCTTCTACACCACCATTGGTGGCCTGAAAGCTGTGGTGTGGACTGACACCCTTCAGTTTATAGTGACTCTAGCGGCAATGTTTACTGTTTTCCTTATGGGAACTGTGGAAACTGGCGGTCTTGGTGAAATCTGGAGGATCGCAGGTGAAGGAGACAGACTGGAGTTTTTCAAGTGGGTATTAACACTTTCGAGTACCACGTCGTGATTGTAAACTTTACAGCATGGATCTGGACCCTACAGTACGCACTACGTTCTGGGGCATCACTGTCGGCATGACAATCTGGTGGATCACAGCCTTGGGGGTCAACCCGTCATCGGTTCAGCGTTTCATGGCCGTCCCGTCCCTCAAAAGAGCCAAAATGTAAGCTCTGTAGTCGAATAGCTCACCTGTGTCTAATTTTTTTCCGAAGATGTGTCATCATTTTCGGTCTAGGGATGATATTCACCAAGGCTTTGAGCTGCTTCTCTGGCCTCATCATGTATGCCAAGTATAAGGATTGCGACCCCTACACTTCCAAAAAAGTCCAGCGCTTCGACCAAATTCTCCCTTACTATGTGATGGACGTGGCTCGAAACATTCCAGGCTTGCCTGGACTCTTCGTCTCTGGAATTTTCAGCGCTGCGTTAAGGTACTTCATCATTGTGACATTTCAATTTCGCAAACTAACAAAATTACCTTTCTAGTACCATGTCGGCCCACTTGAACACCCTCGCAGGAACCATCTATGAAGACTTCTTTCGACAGTACATGCCCGCCAAGAGCACCGACACCCAGGCTAACAGAGTTATAAAAGCCACAATTATTGTCTCTGGAGTCATCTGTGTCGCTTTGGTGTTCGTTATTGAACACTTGGGGGGGATTTTCCAAGTCTCTGGGTGTTTTTCAGGGACCACTACGGGACCCTTATTGGGACTTTTCACTCTGGGAATGTTATTTCCATCTGTGACCACAAAGGTAAGCAAGCCGATATAAAATTACAGATGCTACAGGAAGTTACAGGGGGCTCTTTACGGCTCTGTCGCCGGGCTGCTAACAATGGCCTGGATCGTCGTGGGATTTCAGTACCACTTTGTGAAGGGCAACATCAAGTATGAAAACCTACCACTATCCGTAGAAAAGTGTGAAAGTTTCAACAGTACCCTCGTTACAAAAATCATGGAAACTGGTACTCACACTGAACCCTTCTTCCTGTTCCGAGTGTCGTTCTACTGGTACCCCGTGATCGGGGCCGCGATCGTCATAATCGTTGGGTTGGTCGTGAGTTGGTTGAGCAAAGAAGAAAATCCGCACAAGTACAACAAGGACCTGTACAGTCCGGTCGTCCACAGATTCGTACCAAAAGACCCGAAATTGGAGGAGATGAACACGTATAGAGTGTTGCTTATGAGCCAAAATCAAGAAGATGCAGAACCAGTTCAATTGAAGACAAATGACACTTGTTCAATTGAACGATGAGGCCACTTTTAACGTTATGTGGAATCTGTATCAAGCAATACTCGAAAAGGTCTTAGACCATATAGTTCTGTAGAAATATATAGGCTGCTGCTACTGTACAAATGATAATGTCCTCAACACTATCAACACCAAAACATTTTTAACATGTGGTCTCATTGTTAAAGAATTTCAGTCTAGGTAATTTTACGACCCACTTGGCATAAGTAATATTAATTTTAGGATCATTGTGAACTTTGGAACCGCAAATGTCTGTTCTTCGACAAATAAGATAAGAAAGACAAAATATATACTAGTCGTGATTCAATGTAACAGAGATTAAGTTGATAATAATTATTTCATATGTACATTTTTATTTCTTTTAAGATCGACCCCTTTTGTCGGTTTAGGTTGGATAGCTTTTCTTTATTCTCGTAAGTAAGCTGGCACCATGTTGCTTTTTGTGGAATCACAAAGTTTGGTATTTGCTTTTTTTTTTAATTTACACTGTTACCCGTAGCACGGACAAATACGTAGTTTTAGTCTTTCAGGATAGAAATTAATTAAGATAGGGAGCTGGTCAAGTCGCCAGTCTGGTGCCAATACGCCTCTCGACCCCGTAGTTTTATTTGTTAGGCTATTTTAATTGTAAACGCAAGAGTTCTCTCTACTTGGAACCGACTCTGGGATTTTGTGCATCGACCGACGTTGCACCACCTCCTGGGTCAACAGCCCTCTTTTGGGGCCCCGGTGGCACCGCCCGCTTGCGTCAGCGCAACGTTGAAAATGTTTTACCTTGAACAGGTGTTTCAGAAATAAGTGCAATAAATTTAATTATGTAGTAATAGAACTTATCATTGCCAACAATTTTTGCCCTAAACCCCGTAGTTATCGAGTTAAAATTAGTAGAACGGCTAGATGATAATGTGCACAGCGAAAACTTCAGCAAAACATCCAATGCTATTATTGATAAAAAAAGATACCTTCAGTTGTTAAAAGAAGAGATAAAAAAATTGGCTGCGGTTTATTTTGGCCAGGTTCACAAAATTGGCGCCTCCAAGGTGAATCCTCAGGTTGTAAAAACTGTACTTTCTGATAAGGATACAATTAATTGTTGCTCTTTAAAATTCTCCGAATGATGCAATGTGATTTGCTAACCTTCAGGTACAGGTGCCTAGGCGGTTTTTAACATTTTACAAAACACTAACCCAATGCACAATATTAACGCAAATTATAGGCACACGGCGATTTGGGAAGCGTTGCACATAAAGTCTTTGTGCTTCGGCGGAATTTCCTTGACCTTCTCCGTAAATTAATACAATGTCCGTGTATTCGCCGACTCCGGAACGATTTCATTTTGATTCAATGAAAGAATTTCTTAGATGACAAATGGCATGCACAAATGGAGATTAAATCTTAGATTCGTTATTTTAGAAACCTGACAACTTATTATAAAAATTAGGGGATATGCTCAGAACTTTCTTTTGAGCTCTCAAAATTTTCTCTTGAGATTTCTTGACATGACATTTTAGAAAACCTGAGACCTGAGGAGATCCTGGGTATTAAGGAACTTTAGAATCGTTTAAGTTTAGATACCTAATCTGGGAACTGGGGAGGAACCTTATAACTTTAGGAATTTGACATTTGGGATCTGAGAACTTCAAACTTGACCAACTTGAAAAATTGAACTAACTGGAACTTTTAGAAAACCTTAAAGAACCAGAGGTCCTAAAAAACTCGAGATCTTGAGGAAAATAGGAAATTAAAAATTCAAGAAGCCTGAGATTTTGGAAAACCTGATATGTAAAGAGATCTGAGATATTAAGGAACCCAAGAATCTTAAAAGTTCAAAAAACTAGTTTGAGGAACTGGAGAGGAACCTGACAAGTTCATCATGAACTTGAGATTTGGGATCTGAGAACTTGAAACTTGAGTGACCTGAGAAACTGAATCAACTGGAATTTTGGAAAACCTGAGAGCTCGAGAGATCTGATAATTTGAATCGTCTGAGATCTTGGAGAACCAGGGATCCTAAAAAACTCGAGACCTTGAATAAAATAGGAACTTGAGAATTCCAGAAACCTGAGATGAAAAGAAATCTGGAATATTGAGGAACTCAAGATTGTTAAAAATTCGGAAACCTAGTTTGAGGAACTGGAGAAGAACCTGACAACTTCAGGAACTTGAGATTTAGGATCTGAGAATTTGAAACCTGAGTGACCTGAGAAGCTGAAGGAACTGGAATTTTGGAAAACCTGAGAGTTCGAGAGATCTGATAATTTGAATCGTCTAAGATCTTGGTGAACCAGAGATCCTAAAAAACTCGAGACCTTGAGTAAAATAGGAAATTGAGAATTCCAGAAACCTGAGATTTTGGAAAACTGAGATGTAAAGAGATCTGAAATATTGAGGAACTCAAGATTGTTAAAAACTCGGAAACCTAGTTTGAGGAACTGGAGAGGAACCTGAAAACTTCAAGAACTTGAGATTTAGAGTCTGAGAATTTGAAACTTGAGTGACCTGAGAAACTGAAGGAACTGGAATTTTGGAAAACCTGAGAGCTCGAGAGATCTGACAATTTGAATCGTCTGAGATCTTGGAGAACCAGGGATCCTAAAAAACTCGAGACCTTGAATAAAATAGGAACTTGAGAATTCCAGAAACCTGAGATTTTGGAAAACCTGAGAAGTAAAGAGATCTGGAATATTTAGGAACTCAAGATTGTTAAAAATTTGGAAACCTAGTTTGAGGAACTGGAGAGGAAAATCACAACTTCAAGAACTCGAGATTTAGGATCTGAGAATTTGAAACTTCAATGACTTGAAAAGCTGAAGGAACTGGAATTTTGGAAAACCTGATAGTTTGAGAGATCTGACAATTTGAATCGTCTAAGATCTTGGTGAACCAGGGATCCTAAAAAACTCGAGACCTTGAGTAAAATAGGAAATTGAGAATTCCCGAAACCTGAGATTTTGGAAAACCTGAGATGTAAAGAGATCTGGAATATTGAGGAACTCAAGATTGTTAAAAATTCGGAAACCTAGTTTGAGGAACTGGAGAGGAACCTGACAACTTCAGGAACTTGAGATTTAGAGTCTGAGAATTTGAAACTTGAGTGACCTGAGAAACTGAAGGAACTGGAATTTTGGAAAACCTGAGAGCTCGAGAGATCTGACAATTTGAATCGTCTGAGATCTTGGAGAACCAGGGATCCTAAAAAACTCAAGACCTTGAATAAAATAGGAACTTGAGAATTCCAGAAACCTGAGATTTTGGAAAACCTGAGATGTAAAGAGATCTGGAATATTTAGAAACTCAAGATTGTTAAAAATTTGGAAACCTAGTTTGAGGAACTGGAGAGGAAAATAACAACTTCAAGAACTCGAGATTTAGGATCTGAGAATATGAAACTTCAATGACTTGAATAGCTGAAGGAACTGGAATTTTGGAAAACCTGATAGTTCGAGAGATCTGACAATTTGAATCGTCTAAGATCTTGGTGAACCAGAGATCCTAAAAAACTCGAGACCTTGAGTAAAATAGGAAATTGAGAATTCCAGAAACCTGAGATTTTGGAAAACCTGAGATGTAAAGAGATCTGGAATATTGAGGAACTCAAGATTGTTAAAAATTCGGAAACCTAGTTTGAGGAACTGGAGAGGAACCTGACAACTTCCGGAACTTGAGATTTAGGATCTGAGAATTTGAAACTTGAGTGACCTGAGAAACTGAATCAACTGGAATTTTGGAAAACCTGAGAGCTCGAGAGATCTGATAATTTGAATCGTCTGAGATCTTGGAGAACCAGGGATTCTAAAAAACTCGAGACCTTGAGTAAAATAGGAAATTGAGAATTCCAGAAACCTGAGATTTTGGAAAACCTGAGATGTAAAGAGATCTGGAATATTGAGGAACTCAAGATTGTTAAAAATTCGGAAACCTAGTTTGAGGAACTGGAGAGGAACCTGACAACTTCCGGAACTTGAGATTTAGGATCTGAGAATTTGAAACTTGAGTGACCTGAGAAACTGAATCAACTGGAATTTTGGAAAACCTGAGAGCTCGAGAGATCTGACAATTTGAATCGTCTGAGATTTTGGAGAACCAGGGATCCTAAAAAACTCGAGACCTTGAATAAAATAGGAACTTGAGAATTCCAAAAACCTGAGATTTTGGAAAACCTGAGATGTAAAGAGATCTGGAATATTTAGGAACTCAAGATTGTTAAAAATTTGGAAACCTAGTTTGAGGAACTGGAGAGGAAAATAACAACTTCAAGAACTCGAGATTTAGGATCTGAGAATTTGAAACTTCAATGACTTGAAAAGCTGAAGGAACTGGAATTTTGGAAAACCTGATAGTTCGAGAGATCTGACAATTTGAATCGTCTAAGATCTTGGTGAACCAGAGATCCTAAAAAACTCGAGACCTTGAGTAAAATAGGAAATTGAGAATTCCAGAAACCTGAGATTTTGGAAAACCTGAGATGTAAAGAGATCTGGAATATTGAGGAACTCAAGATTGTTAAAAATTCGGAAACCTAGTTTGAGGAACTGGAGAGGAACCTGACAACTTCCGGAACTTGAGATTTAGGATCTGAGAATTTGAAACTTGAGTGACCTGAGAAACTGAATCAACTGGAATTTTGGAAAACCTGAGAGCTCGAGAGATCTGATAATTTGAATCGTCTGAGATCTTGGAGAACCAGGGATTCTAAAAAACTCGAGACCTTGAGTAAAATAGGAAATTGAGAATTCCAGAAACCTGAGATTTTGGAAAACTGAGATGTAAAGAGATCTGAAATATTAAGGAACTCAAGATTGTTAAAAATTTGGAAACTTAGTTTGAAAAACTGGAGAGGAACCTGAAAACTTCAGGAACTTGAGCTTTAGAGTCTGAGAATTTGAAACTTGCGTGACCTGAGAAACTGAAGGAACTGGAATTTTGGAAAACCTGAGAGCTCGGGAGATCTGACAATTTGAATCGTCTGAGATCTTGGAGAACCAGGGATCCTAAAAAACTCGAGACCTTGAATAAAATAGGAACTTGAGAATTCCAGAAACCTGAGATTTTGGAAAACCTGAGATGTAAAGAGATCTGGAATATTTAGGAACTCAAGATTGTTAAAAATTTGGAAACCTAGTTTGAGGAACTGGAGAGGAACCTGACAACTTCAGGAACTTGAAATTTAGGATCTGAGAATTTGAAACTTGAGTGACCTGAGAAACTGAATCAACTGGAATTTTTGAAAACCTGAGAGCTCGAGAGATCTGATAATTTGAATCGTCTAAGATCTTGGTGAACCAGAAATTCTAAAAAACTAGAGACCTTGAGTAAAATAGGAAATTGAGAATTCCAGAAACCTGAGATGTAAAGAGATCTGGAATATTGAGGAACTCAAGATTGTAAAAAATTCGGAAACCTAGTTTGAGGAACTGGAGACGAACCTGACCACTTCAGGAACTTGAGATTTAGGATCTGAGAATTTGAAACCTGAGTGACCTGAGAAGCTGAAGGGACTGGAATTTTGGAAAACCTGAGAGTTTGAGAGATCTGACAATTTGAATCGTCTAAGATCTTGGTGAACCAGAGATCCTAAAATACTCGAGACCTTGAGTAAAATAGGAAATTGAAAATTCGAAAAACCTGAGATTTTGAAAAAAAAAATTACCAAGCTAATGTGAAAAACATTATAAGAATGCGCTTATAAAATAAATTCCCAAGAATTCAAACGAAAGTTAAACTGTGTATTTTAGTAAACTCATTGTTGATCTGAACAATCAGATTCATATCAGTGAAACACTCTTTAAGTGTCATTTATAAAATGTGAAAAATATTGATGGATGCGTTCTTTCAAATAAAAAATTTATTGTAAAATGTAATTTACATTACTCAAATACAGGGTCTTCATAAATTATTGATGCATCCAGTTGGCTTTGTAAGTCAAAATTCATGTACAAGCTACATTTTCCGGAGGCAACACGATATCATTTATGAAGACGGCAAATTTCACAGAAATTAAAATTATAGTTCTCAAAACCTTACTCTTCAATTGAGCAAGCTCCATTTGTCTTAAATTGAACTGTTTCGCCATCCACATAAGTTCCTTCTTCATTTTGGCTCCTCACCAGTACCTTATACGCATTCATCTCTTCCGACTTCGGATCCTTCGGTACGAATCTATGCACCACCGGACTGTACAAGTTTTTATCGTGCTTGTTCGGATTATCCTCTTCGCTCAACCAACTCACGACCAACCCAACGATTATGACGATCGCGGCCCCGATCACGGGGTACCAGTAGAACGATATTCGGAACAGGAAGAAGGGTTCAGTGTGAGGACCAGTTTCCGCGATTTTTGTAATGAGAGTACTGTTGAAACTTTCACACTTTTCTACGGATAGTGGTAGGTGTTTATACTTGATGTTGCCTTTCACAAAGTGGTACTGAAATCCCACGACGATCCAGGCCATTGTTAGCAGCCCGGCGACAGAGCCGTAAAGGGCCCCCTGTAACTACTGTATGATCTGTAATTTCGTATAGATTTACTTACCTTTGTGGTCACAGATGGAAATAACATTCCCAGAGTGAAAAGTCCCAATAAGGGACCCGTGGTGGCCCCTGAGAAACACCCATTGACTTGGAAAATGCCTCCCAAGTGTTCGATAACGAAAACTAAGGCGACACAGATGACTCCAGAAACAACAATTGTGGCTTTTATTACTCTGTTAGCCTGAGCGTCGGTATTCTTCTCGGGCATGTACTGTCGGAGGAAGTCTTCATATATGGTTCCTGCTAGAGTGTTCAAGTGGGCCGACATGGTACTGCAAAGGTACACAATTTGAACTGAACTGACACCCCATCGTCTCCTACCTTAAAGCAGTACTGAAAACTCCAGAGACGAAAAGTCCAGGTAAACCTGGAATGTTTTGGGCCACATCCAACACATAGTAAGGGAGAATTTGATCGAAGCGTTTGATTTTTTTAGATGTGTAGGGGTCACAGTCCTTGTACTTGGCATACATAATGAGTCCAGAGAAGCAGCTCAAAGCTTTGGTGAACAGAATGCCTAGACCGAAAATGATGACACACCTTTGAGAATGAAATTTTAGCCAATATTTTAACTAATTTGACTTTACGGCTTACACTTTGGCTCTATCGAGAGATGGTACAGCCATGAAACGTTGCACAGACGATGGGTTGACCCCCAAAGTGGTGATCCACGAGATCGTCATTCCGACAGTGATGCCCCAAAAGGTGGTGCGAACTGTAGGGTCTAAGTTCATGCTGCAACGTTTATGGTTACTACCCGATACTCGAACTTGTTTTGTTAGTACCCACTTGAAAAACTCGAGTCTGTCTCCTTCCCCTGCAATCCTCCAGATCTCACCAAAGCCACCCGTGGCCACAGTTCCCATGAAGAAAACGGTGAACATCGCTGCCAAAGTCACTATAAATTGTAAAGTGTCAGTCCAAACCACACCCTTCAAGCCACCAACAGTGGTGTAGAAGATGCATACTCCGCAAATGATGGGGGCGACTTTATGGACATCGATGCCAGAAACTGAAAACACGATTTGATTAGTCAGTACCCTACAAAAAAAAACAGTGTCGTACCTTGATTAAAGGCCAAAGCAGGAATGTAAATCACAATAGGGATGTGCAGGAAGCTCCCGATGACATACAGCACCAAAGCTACGATCCTGATTCGTCCATCGAACCGCATCTTGAGGTACTCGTAACTACTACTAACTTTAAGAGTGTAGAACACCGGTAGATAGACGTAAATTATGATCACACTAACTAAGATGGCAGTGATCATACAAACAGAGTACTGAGTTCCGTACCGATATATATCAGACGGAATTCCCAGGAGTGTAATACCAGACAAATGACTACAAGAAGTGATTAAGTAATGACGACACTCACCGAGTGCTGCTTACCTGGCCGTCAAAGACACAGCGATCGGAAAAACCCCCATCGCTCTAGACCCCAGAAGGTACTCCGCAGTGGTACTTTGCTTGCTCCCGAAGAAGCCAAAATAAATCCCTATTAGGGCCGAAACCCCAAACATGGCGAAGAAGATAGTGTAGTCAAGCCATGAGAACGTCAGGAGCTTGTACACCGTCTCTGGAAGGAGTGTAGTTGCGTTCTCCATGGCAGCGTCTTTGACCAGGATGTGAGTGGAGCTTGTTTAAATAGTAGTGCATGTTTTCTCCACTCGTTCCAAAATTACGTTGTAGACAATGGTGTTTGTAAATCTTGGATTTAGTGCATCCGGGTGCTGCTCTGCCGTCATCATGACACAGTGATGGGAGGAATGCAGAGTTAGAGGCCCTTTGAGTTGAATTATCTTATGATGAAAACAGGACAAAATACAACTTGGGAAAGAATGTTTAGTGTTTTGCAGACATTTTGTCTTATTCTTCGGGTTATACTATGATTACCAGACACATCATGTATGTACGAAAAAAAATTCCTCTGTTATCTAATGTAAAAATCCTATTAATTCTTCAATGCAAATTTATTTGAGTAACAAGTTTTAGTTTCATATACATGAATGTACAGTAGAACTTTATTATAACGAATTCCAGTTATAAGTGACAGTTCAAAGTGTTTCCTAAAATTACAACATTAATCCAGCTACCACTAAAGAATGAAAGGAAGATGTTTTTGGGCCAATAGTGGATCTAATTTGAAGGCACAAATAGTTACAAGGGAGGGCATGGTCTCCACGTCCTTTCTAAATACGTTTTCAGTTCAAAGCAGTAGCGAGCCTGCTTAGTTACTGCAGAAAAGGCGCGCGTTGGATTCCCACGCAAGACAGAGGAAAAAAAGTCCCCCCTAAACTTTTCGGAATGCTGGCTAAAACTATCTAAAATCCAAATTTTTCAGCATTCTTCAGAAATCTTATGTTGTTTTCAGAACCTTTCAGGACACTTACGGGTTCTTCAGACTTCTTTAAAACTCTTGTGGTCTTTTCAGGCGGCTTCACAACTTACTAGTACGCTTCAGCACTCTGTTGGCTTCTTTAAGATTCCCTAGAAACTATCAATACCTTTCAAGACACATCAGGAGTTTTCAATATTAATAAAAAAATATTTTTGAAATGATTCAGGAATTTTAAAAATTATTCCGAATTGTTCACGACCTTCTACTATTTTATTATTAATTATTTAGGACTCTTCGCTGTAATTTTTTACTATCTAACATTCCTTCGAACTTTTCAACATTCGTCAGGAATCTTATGTTGTTTTCCGAACCTTTCAGGACACTTAAGGATTCCTCAGACTTCTTGAAAACTTTTGTGGCCTTTTCAGGCGGCTTCAGAATTTACTAGGACGTTTCAGCACACTTTGGCACTCTTTAGGATTGCCTAGAAATTATCAGTACCTTACAAGACACATCAATGCTTTTCAAGATAATTCAGAAATTATTTTTGAAATGATTCAGGATATTTCAAAATTATTTATAACTTTCCATGACCCTCCATTATATTATTATTAATTATTTAGTACCCTTCGGAATTATTTGAGACTATCTAACGTTCCTTGAAATTCCTCCGAACTTTTTAACATTCGTCAGGAATCTTATGTTGTTTTCAGAACCTTTCAGGACACTTAAGGATTCCTCAGACTTCTTGAAAACTTTTGTGGCCTTTTCAGGCGGCTTCAGAATTTACTAGGACGTTTCAGCACACTTTGGGATTCTTTAGGATTGCCTAAAAATTATCAGTACCTTTCAATACACATCAATGGTTTTTAAGATAATTCAGAAATTATTTTTGAAATGGTTCAGGATATTTCAAAATTATTTATAACTTTCCATGACATTTAATTATTTTATTATTAATTATTTAGTAACCTTCGGTATTATTTAAGACTATCTAACGTTTTTTGAAATCCCTCCGAACCTTTCAACATTCGTCAGGAATCTTATGTTGTTTTCAGAACCTTTCAGGGCACTTAGGGATTGCTCAGACTTCTTGAAAACTTTTGTGGTCTTGTCAGGCGGCTTCAGAATTTACTAGGACGTTTCAGCACACTTTGGGAGTCTTTAGGATTGCCTAGAAAGTATCAGTACCTTTCAAGACACATCAATGGTTTTCAAGATAATTCAGAAATTATTTTTGAAATGATTCAGGATATTTCAAAATTATTTATAACTTTCCATGACCCTCCATTATGTTATTATTAATTATTTAGTACCATTCGGTATTATTTGAGACTATCTAACGTTCCTTGAAATTCCTCCGAACTTTTAAACATTCGTCAGGAATCTTATGTTGTTTTCAGAACCTTTCAGGACACTTAGGGATTGCTCAGACTTCTTGAAAACTTTTGTGGTCTTGTCAGGCGGCTTCAGAATTTACTAGGACGTTTCAGCACACTTTGGGAGTCTTTAGGATTGCCTAGAAAGTATCAGTACCTTTCAAGACACATCAATGGTTTTCAAGATAATTCAGAAATTATTTTTGAAATGGTTCAGGATATTTCAAAATTATTTATAACTTTCCATGACCCTCCATTATTTTATTATTAATTATTTAGTACCCATCGGTATTATTTAAGACTATCTAACGTTTTTTGAAATCCCTCCGAACTTTTCAACATTCGTCAGGAATCTTATGTTGTTTTCAGAACCTTTCAGGACACTTAAGGATTCCTCAGACTTCTTGAAAACTTTTGTGGCCTTTTCAGGCGGCTTCAGAATTTACTAGGACATTTCAGCACACTTTGGGATTCTTTAGGATTGCCTAGAAATTATCAGTACCTTTCAAGACACATAAATGGTTTTCAAAATAATTCAGAAATTATTTTTGAAATGATTCAGGATATTTCAAAATTATTTATAACTTTCCATGACCCTCCATAATGTTATTATTAATTATTTAGTACCCTTCGGTATTATTTCAGACTATCTAACGTTCCTTGAAATTCCTCCGAACTTTTTAACATTCGTCAGGAATCTTATGTTGTTTTCAGAACCTTTCAGGACACTTAAGGATTGCTCAGACTTCGTGAAAACTTTTGTGGTCTTTTCAGGCGGCTTCAGAATTTACTAGGACGTTTCAGCACACTTTGGCACTCTTTAGGATTGCCTAGAAATTATCAGTACCTTTCAAGACACATCAATGGTTTTCAAGATAATTCAGAAATTATTTTTGAAATGGTTCAGGATATTTCAAAATTATTTATAACTTTCCATGACCCTCCATTATTTTATTATTAATTATTTAGTACCCATCGGTATTATTTAAGACTATCTAACGTTTTTTGAAATCCCTCCGAACTTTTCAACATTCGTCAGGAATCTTATGTTGTTTTCAGAACCTTTCAGGACACTTAAGGATTCCTCAGACTTCTTGAAAACTTTTGTGGCCTTTTCAGGCGGCTTCAGAATTTACTAGGACATTTCAGCACACTTTGGGATTCTTTAGGATTGCCTAGAAATTATCAGTACCTTTCAAGACACATCAATGGTTTTCAAGATAATTCAGAAATTATTTTTGAAATGATTCAGGATATTTCAAAATTATTTATAACTTTCCATGACCCTCCATAATGTTATTATTAATTATTTAGTACCCTTCGGTATTATTTCAGACTATCTAACGTTCCTTGAAATTCCTCCGAACTTTTTAACATTCGTCAGGAATCTTATGTTGTTTTCAGAACCTTTCAGGACACTTAAGGATTGCTCAGACTTCGTGAAAACTTTTGTGGTCTTTTCAGGCGGCTTCAGAATTTACTAGGACGTTTCAGCACACTTTGGCACTCTTTAGGATTGCCTAGAAATTATCAGTACCTTTCAAGACACATCAATGGTTTTCAAGATAATTCAGAAATTATTTTGGAAATGGTTCAGGATATTTCAAAATTATTTATAACTTTCCATGACCCTCCATTATTTTATTATTAATTATTTAGTACCCATCGGTATTATTTAAGACTATCTAACGTTTGAAATTCCTCCGAACTTTTTAACATTCGTCAGGAATCTTATGTTGTTTTCAGAACCTTTCAGGACACTTAAGGATTCCTCAGACTTCTTGAAAACTTTTGTGGTCTTGTCAGGCGACTTCAGAATTTACTAGGACGTTTCAGCACACTTTGGGATTCTTTAGGATTGCCTAGAAATTATCAGTACCTTTCAATACACATCAATGGTTTTTAAGATAATTCAGAAATTATTTTTGAAATGGTTCAGGATATTTCAAAATTATTTATAACTTTCCATGACATTTCATTATTTTATTATTAATTATTTAGTAACCTTCGGTATTATTTAAGACTATCTAACGTTTTTTGAAATCCCTCCGAACTTTTCAACATTCGTCAGGAATCTTATGTTGTTTTCAGAACCTTTCAGGACACTTAGGGATTGCTCAGACTTCTTGAAAACTTTTGTGGTCTTGTCAGGCGACTTCAGAATTTACTAGGACGTTTCAGCACACTTTAGGACTCTTTAGGATTGCCTAGAAATTATCAGTACCTTTCAAGACACATCAATGGTTTTCAAGATAATTCAGAAATTATTTTTGAAATGATTCAGGATATTTCAAAATTATTTATAACTTTCCATGACCCTCCATTATGTTATTATTAATTATTTAGTACCATTCGGTATTATTTAAGACTATCTAACGTTTTTTGAAATCCCTCCGAACTTTTCAACATTCGTCAGGAATCTTATGTTGTTTTCAGAACCTTTCAGGACACTTAAGGATTCCTCAGACTTCTTGAAAACTTTTGTGGTCTTGTCAGGCGGCTTCAGAATTTACTAGGACGTTTCAGCACACTTTGGGAGTCTTTAGGATTGACTAGAAATTATCAGTACCTTTCAATACACATCAATGGTTTTTAAGATAATTCAGAAATTATTTTTGAAATGGTTCAGGATATTTCAAAATTATTTATAACTTTCCATGACCCTCCATTATGTTATTATTAATTATTTAGTACCCTTCGGTATTATTTAAGACTATCTAACGTTCCTTGAAATTCCTTCAAACTTTTTAACATTCGTCAGGAATCTTATGTTGTTTTCAGAACCTTTCAGGACACTTAAGGATTCCTCAAACTTCTTGAAAACTTTTGTGGCCTTTTCAGGCGGCTTCAGAATTTACTAGGACGTTTCAGCACACTTTGGGAGTCTTTAGGATTGCCTAGAAATTATCAGTACCTTTCAAGACCCATCAATGGTTTTCAAGATAATTCAGAAATTATTTTTGAAATGATTCAGGATATTTCAAAATTATTTATAACTTTCCATGACATTTCATTATTTTATTATTAATTATTTAGTACCCTTCAGTATTATTTAAGACTATCTAACGTTTTTTGACATTCCTCCAAACTTTTCAACATTCGTCAGGCATCTTATGTTGTTTTCAGAACCTTTCAGGACACTTAAGGATTCCTCAGACTTCTTGAAAACTTTTGTGGTCTTTTGAGGCGGTTTCAGAATTTACTAGGACGTTCCAGCACACTTTGGGACTCTTTAGGATTGCCTAGAAATTATCAGTACCTTTCAAGACACATCAATGGTTTTCAAGATAATTCAGAAATTATTTTGGAAATGGTTCAGGATATTTCAAAATTATTTATAACTTTCCATGACCCTCCATTATTTTATTATTAATTATTTAGTACCCATCGGTATTATTTAAGACTATCTAACGTTTGAAATTCCTCCGAACTTTTTAACATTCGTCAGGAATCTTATGTTGTTTTCAGAACCTTTCAGGACACTTAAGGATTCCTCAGACTTCTTGAAAACTTTTGTGGCCTTTTCAGGCGGCTTCAGAATTTACTAGGACGTTTCAGCACACTTTGGCACTCTTTAGGATTGCCTAGAAATTATCAGTACCTTTCAAGACACATCAATGGTTTTCAAAATAATTCAGAAATTATTTTTGAAATGATTCAGGATATTTCAAAATTATTTATAACTTTAATATCTAACGTCCCTTGAAATTCCTCCGACCATTTCAACATTCTTCAGGATTCCTCAGACTTCTTTAGAATTTTTCTGGTGTTTTCACGGGACTTACTAGGATTTTTCACCACTCTTTGGAATTCTGAGGAACTATCAGTACCTCAAGACACATAAACCGTTTTCAAGATTATAAAGAAACTATTTTTGAAATGGTTCAGGATGTTATCGTGTTTCATTATTTTATTATAAATTATTTAGGTCTCTTCGGTGTTATTTATGACTTTCTAACATTCCTCCAAACTTTTCAACATTTTTCTCATGTGGGGCTATTAAAGTTCTGGTAGACTGAGCTAAAGGAAGCAGGGTTGATCGGTACGGTACATGGAAATAAAATAAATTTAAAAATAATAATTTGAGGGTCTAATATTACAATATTTGATGTAAAATAAGAATGAGCGCGGACAGCGTCGTTAGACATTTAAAATTAATTAATGGTGGATGCACTCTTCTCAAAATTTCAATCAACTAGGAAACATTTTGAGGGTCTGATATCTCAGCATTTGAATAATTTTTGAGATAAAATTGTCAGAAATTGACTAATAATGAGTGAGAACAGCGTCCTTGAACATTTAAAAATTATTCAAAAATTGTGGATGCGCTCTTGCAATTAAGATTTCAAATAATTCAAAGGATTTAATATTACACTATTTGAGTTAATTTGAAGGTATAATTTGATGAAAAGCGTCGTTAGACATTTAAAATTGATTAAAGAATGATAAGACGCCGCATTTCTAGATAAAATTTAATAAGATTATTGGATGCGCTCTTCCAAATACAATTTTCAACATACGTGAAGACATTAAATTTTGAAGGTCTAATATCACAATCCAGATCAGTCTGCACGAAAAAGAAAAGCGGTACGCCAAAGAAAGGAACATTGGTGTAACTAGACAGCAGTGCAATAGGACAAAGAAGAGACTGACCAGAAGCAGTGAGAGGGAGAGGAGAATGCGAAGAACTGCCGAAGTAGTACAACGAGACAAAGAACACCCTGCGAAGAAATTGACCAGGAATCATCCAGCTTCGTAACATACCGAAAAACTCGAAGTCACTGTTCCCCAAATGTCCAACATGTGGGAAGAAATGGGGCTGGTTATTTGAGGGGGGAAATGAAGAAGAGGGCTGTGGTCTCAGGAGGTAGTGAGACGCCAGCAATAGCTTCGGCAAGGGTCTTCGGGTCTAAGTGGACATTCCGTCAGTCGTGGAGACGTCGAGAGGGAGAGATTGATATAAAATGGCGGCAGGTGCTCCATCTTTCTAGTTCGTTGCCGAAGTAGCTCTGATCTGCGCCGAAACCGACCCCGCTTTTAAACAAAATGTCGGTCCCAGGTAGCCAGTTCGTTTTTTCGGTGTTCCGCCAGACTGGCACCACTTTTATGACTCGGCCGTTGTTGGCTACTTTAATTATTAATTATTATTTCTTGTTATTTCAGCGGAATGAGACAATGCGACGTTACAGCTACAACTTTGGTAGAACTGTTGAAACCAAATCCTTTTGTTTTATGTTCCTTTACTTCGTCTCTTTCATCGACTTATGGCTATTTAAAAACGGTTTTATTTGATTGCTACACAGCTGTTATGGGCACTTAGAAAAAACGGCAACGAAATCGATATTAAATAACATTTTATTGTTCTGATATTCACGTTATAACAAAAGGCAACAAAACAATAGGAAAAGTACTAGTCTTAAAATGTAAATCGAAAAATTTAAATAAACGGGCGTAAATGAACAATACCTCACTATAACTGAGAGCATTATTGTTGCATAACTACAAAAAATCGAATTCAATATCTCACATACGTCGAATTTCCATGATTAATAAATACCCATAAAACCTCAAGCACATGTTTGACAGTAACAGTTTGTTCCTAAATGAATCAATATTGTAAAAAATCAAATTTCATGTTAGTTTCGAGCGCCGCAGTTGCTGAAGGTAGTTCCGTTGCACGGGTTTGTGCAAAGCGAGCTGTTCCAGCGCCTCCTCGATGGTGAACCACTGTCTCTTCCTCCCGATGGTCTTGGAGTCTTCCCATTCGTCTAACTCTTCGGTTACTGTCATGACATACACTTCGGTTCTATCTTTGTGTTCCAAATTCTGAAAATGCGTTAAGGTTTGTCGATTGTCGTGCCGGTTCGGGATGCTCACTTCAAAAACTCCCAAGCTACGTCCTAGCTTGCCGATCACGCCCGCTTCTTCGAGGACCTCCCGTGTGGCGGTCACGCTGGGCTCTTCTTCCGGCTCGACGCCGCCTCCGGGGACTATCCACTTCTCGGGTCTACGAGAAGACGTCACCAAGAGGACCTTCAACACAGAATTATGTTAATGGGTGTGAACATGTGGCATTTATTTTCTTATGACTGTGATCAAAATGTTTTCGTTTTTCAACAAATCATTTCCATAGACGTCCTTAATGAACAAAAGCAATTTTGTCTATCTACCGGTACTCCTGACAGGACGACATGCAAACAAGTTTAAAAGTGCATTCATTAAGCCTAATGTTGATAAAAAACATATCTATACAGTAATAAAATAACGATAGTCACTTTATAATTTTCACGTTGGCCAGAAAATCGAGTATAATATAGTAAGGATCTTGGAAGCGTGGATAAGGCGTCATGCTGGAACGTTCTCGATAAATAGAAGTGTGGGATGACCTCATTCTTCCAGAGAACTATGAAAAGCTCGTGAATTTATTATTTCGCTATTTCGTTATTTTGACTTTTGGCTATTTTGTAAATTTGATATTTTGCTATTTGGCTATTTTTACGTTTTGCCATTTCATCAGTTTGAGATGTTTATGTAGATTAGAATTTGTTTAATTTAAAATTTTGCTGTTAATATATTTTTTTCTCTTTCGTCAATCTGACATTTTCATTGTTAAAAGATAACAATCGTACGGCACTGGAATAATGAAGACCTACACTAAATAAAGCTCCATTGTTAGTCCACCGCCCTTGTACGGCATTCCCATCCTCCATGCATGCGAAAAATTGGCTTGGCAGTGAAAGTTAATCAAATGACATCATTATGACTCAACAGGGCAACGAACTGCGAATTCTAAATTTCGCTATTAATAGATGACGGCTCCACTTTTTTATGCTGCCTTTTTGGTGTCGGGTTCCATATCTTGCAACTGTGCAAACTCGTCCTTTGCCTTGTGCGTCACCTTTAACGCGACATTTCCTTTGATGAGGCTCTAATTTAATTCTCCAATAATTGATGTCGACAGGTAATGCAAACGAATAGGAAGTTTATCGAGGGCGCAGGACTAAATGAGCAGGGAGCGTTCGGCTACGCGCGTGAAAATGTGTTGGGCTAACCATAGAAAGGTTTTAGTTTTACTTTTAATTACAAAATAGATAAAACGTCTCCTTCAATTCGCATTGTGTACACTTTGTCAATAATGTAAATGTACTTATCTTGACATGCAATGTTTTGATTAGCTCAGTGCAAACTTCAAAAATTTTTTTTGTCTCTAAATTTGTAAATTTGCCACTAAATACATGTTTAAACTGATGAAACAATGATGCAGTATCAAAACCACCTAATCCAAGATTTTCCCTCAACCTCAATGTTGTGTGGAAAATCCGGTTCATTATTCTTCAAGTAAATATTGGCTTAATAATGTACGGGTGTGCACACGGCTCGTTAAATAAGATGACAAATTCTAGTCGAAGTAGGCGCCGCTATCATAAATTTCGTTGCAATTAAACCTTCAAAAAAACACAAAGTATGAAACCACACAATGCATTCATTCAAAATCAGAACTTTATGTCCTCATTGTATGTTTTATTTTTATATAACGTTACATTTAAATATATACAGGGTGATTCACCTAAGATGTCGCGTATGCCATATTTCCTTATTACCCAAGTAGGCGTTATTTTTGACAAGCCCATGCATTTGTAGCAGTGTAGTAAGTAGTAAGTGTAGTAAGTATGTTAAGACTTCTTTCAAAAATTAGTATGACAGTTCCACCTACCTTAGTACAAAAGCTTTTTGTGGATCATTTGTTGAATTATTATTATTATTCAAAGTGATATCGCATGCTACTAAGTAGTAGGTACGTTTCAACATCTTTGCCATTGTACACATTCCTAGTCTCTTGATAAACAACACCTTAAGGTCAAAGACTGGTTGTATAAATAACTCCAATGCTATGTCTTATTCTGTAACTGTTATGTAATTGTGAAAAATAAATAGAAATGTCAATTTTCGTCTTTCAAAGCATGCCATTTCAATTTCAATCTTTTAGCTGGACACACCTGATCATAGACCAGTCGCGGTCTTATTAGACCTCATCAAATCAGATGATGACAGAATTTGAAAAAGGAATTAAAGAACATTATAAAATCAAAAAAATACTGTTTTTATTTATATATCTAGTAGGTATTTGTTGGGATAAAGTTGAAAGATAAGTACATTAGAAAAAAAATTATAATCCCCAAATATTAATGTTTTCCAAGTTTTCCTTAATCCTTCGTGGCTGTTCAGAAATATTCGCAGCAGCCTGTCTCCCAGTTAGGAAAGTCCAAAGGGTCATAAAACCTTACCTGGCTAACGCCACTCATGCTCGCACACAATAAGAGCCAAACAATTTGTTATCCATTATTTTATTATTGAAAAATTTACCTCTGACGTATAGGAAAAAATATTTGAGAGTGCAAACGCCTGAAGCAACGCCACCACTTTGAAGAATTTATGACCGTTCGACCGCTAATCTGTTCAGCCTTCATAAAGATATTAGACCCTTGCATTTCAAATATCGTTTCGAATGGTAATAGAGGCAATCACCTACCTTTCAAGAGTTCCATTCAAAATAATCATTGGCCAATACCATTAATGTGATTTATTAACTTCGTTTAATAGCACAAAAATTCCAAAAATGTGTGACAACGTTGACAGTGACAATTGTTTCAACGCCTACTAGTGCAAAAATTTTACCGAAATAATACAAACAAACACACACCTCGGTGAATGTTTCATTCTTGTGTCTCGAGAGAGGAAGTCACTTTCGCTTATTTCAAAAATAGAGTTAAGTAAAAATGAAAAACGCAGAAGTCCAAACATCCTGTTTACAACCTAAAAACATGTAATTTTCACCATGCTTCGAATGTTTTAAAATAGTGATGCATTGTATTTTAAAAATTTTGGCACCCTTACAAGACCAACTTCCACAATGAAGATAAAGAAAACTTCAAGAGAAATTACATATTATCAGTTTCCGATACTTTTAACCAGACTGTTTAATCTCCAAAAAATATTAGATAAAAACACAACAAAGGCTGTTTTGTGTCTTTTCCAGTGATTCAGAGATTTGCTTTTAACTCAGTTCTGTTGTATGTGTCGAGATAGCGAGCCGGTGATTAATGAATGTTGAATACAATGGTGTCGTTCCCCTCAGGCGCAACAGTTTTGACATTAATCATCCAGAAGAACCTTCGAAGTCTGAAGATGCCTTTTCATTGTGATTTTTGTTTCTGCTCAGCCGGTAGGTGTGGATGTAGTCAATTGAATTTTTTTTTATCTAGGAGGCTGATACTTAGTGAAGTTGATTAGTAAGTATGTGACGTAGATAATAAATTTAATCGATCCCACTATACACAATAAAAATGGCTGATCATGAATTTTATAGCAAATTAAATTACTTTAATTTCCTATAAACTTAACGACTGGTGTTGTGTACTCCAGAGGTCACCTATAACAGTTTCCTAATTTTACAGGAACAAGAGAAGACTACAGTTGACCTCTCAAGGTAAAACGCAAACGGGTCTGAGTCACAGAAATGTTGTAAAATAAGCACCAGTTTACGTCACGATGTGAGATTATGACCAGTATTTCGTAAAAATTTGGCACTGTTGTTCAGCAGTAGTTTTAACTGATTAAAATCTAAAAATTTCAATTACGTCCTGCGAAGGAGACTTATGTAACGACCAACATGCCGGTGTTATCAAACTTGGAGTCCTCCCGACAATGTTATCTTTCTACCTGCGGCTACCTTTACATACTATAAGGTAACCCCAAAATACCAACACAACTGTAACAATAATTGTAAGAAAACAAAATGCATTCCATGCGAGCTTAGAGAGCGGAAATGCGCCTCAGTTGTCTGGTAAACAAACACTAGGCAATTAATCAATTAGTAGAAAAATACATATCGTCACGTCACTGATAGCAGCCCTGAAGATGCCCATATCGAAACGTCAATTCGAAAATCAAGTTGGCGCCAACGTCCTCAGAATGGCGGGCAGTGCAGCTGGCACATAAACATTCCGCGACATTGTCCTAGCTCAAGGACACGGCTCTCGCCGAATTATTTTCGCAAATTGGGATTTTAAAAGGGCACTTTTTGATACTCACTTCGGTCTCGGCGTCGGAGCGGACGCAGATGCAGGCCGCACGTCGCCGGAAGCCTTCTTCGTCGTAGATGCGGATGGAATTTGGTTTCTCTTTGACCATGATGGGTTTCCGACGGACAAATCGAACTAAAGAGTAAAATCAACACGGATACTAATTAAAATGAATTAACTTAGACGTTAACACTCTACTGGACAGCCATAGCCGCTAGAAATGAAATTATCACACTTTTTTTCGCCACATTATATCCATCGTAATTAACCTGAGCCGAACATTTACACACGATTTTTTACGAACTAATACACTTGGGTCGAGACACGTGATTTTAGCTTACAGCTAGCTACAGGGGGATTGATTATAACCCATTATGGAGCTGGAAACTGCCCATTTAACCCGCTGCTGAATCTTCAGCTTCGGAAAAAACACAGTGTGCGATATCCGATGATTACTGAGCTAGTGACAACTGTCATTTGCCGGCGTTGCCAACCTCCGCGCCCGAAAGCACCAAAAACGCCCGCACTATTTGGTTTGCTGGAATTCCCGACGTTTCTTTATTTTAACCACTGTCGTCTACCTCTATAACTGTTAGAAATTAAGAGGTCTGTCTTGTATGCAACTTGGTTAATAATGTATGTAATTTACTGGATCGCATTCTCCCGCTCGCTTCTATTGACGCAAATCAGCAAAGTGGCTGACCTCTGGTGTTAGATTTTATAAGGTTCGAATGAAGGAAATCATTTGGTTTAAAGTTTTGTTGCTGCGTTTATACATAATTTTCACTCACAGTTTACAGTAATAAGTGAATAAATATTACAACCAATTAATGAAAAATGGCACATAACATTTGTTTTCCTTTATTTGACCTGTCAACTACTGACAACTGTTATTTTGAAGCGCCCTCTGACGATCGTGATTTTTGCCAATATTCTAACTAGTAGTTACAAACCGAAAAACGAAATAATTTTCTACTAATCATAAACAAGACGAGTCAATATTTTCCCAATTCCAGACGAGTTTCATACAAGATTTTATGTTCCTTTTGTATTGTTTAAAGTCGAACTTTGAAGACCACTGTAGTCACCGTTTTGTGTTATTTCTGTTCTAATTTCAACCGCTTTTTCCAAAATCCTATGAATTCAAAATTTTCATATTCAAAATTCGCTAATTTAGATACCTTAATTCGAATATTTTTGCGTTTTCAAAAGCCAACTTTGAGTTCCAAAATTAAAAAGGATACGTTCTTTGAAAATACAAACGTTTATTTTATAATTTTTATAATATATGAGCGAGCGAAGCGAGCTACTACTGATAAACAAGACGAGTGAATGATTTCCCATTACAGACGAGTTTTATACAAGATTTTATGTTCTATTTGTGTTGTTTAAAGTCGAATTTTGAAGACTTTTGTAATGTTTTATTTCGTTCCATATTAATTTAGCAACACTGTGTAGTCACCGTTTGGTATTATTTCCGTTCCCATTTCAACCGCTTTTTCAAAAATTCTATTAATTCAAAATTTTTATATTCAACATTTGTTAATTTAGATATACCTTAATTTGAATATTTTTGCGTTTTCAAATGCCAACTTTGAGTTCCAAAATTAAAAAGGATACATTCTTTTAAAATACAAACGTTTATTTCGTCATTTTTTGTAACAATTTTATAATATATGAGCGAGCGAAGCGAGCTACTATTCATAAACAATATAAGTGAATAATTTCCAATTACAGACGAGTTTTATACAAGATTTTATGTTCCCTTTGTGTTGTTTAAAGTCGAACTTTGAAGGCGATATCCGATTTGTATATTTTTTCAGGTTGATTATATAATTTACTGATTCACATTGTTTATGAATACCAGGTCGCTTCGCTCGCTCCTATATTCTAACTTCTTCTTACAAACTGAAGAACAAAATATTTTTAATTCTGTAATTCTTGATACTTTTGTCCGAAACACAAAATGTTGTAGGCAACTGGGTTAATAATGTAATTTACTGAATCGCATTCTTTATGAATACCAGCTCGCTTCGCCCGCTCTCCTATATTCTAACGCGTTACAAACTAAAGAACAAAATAATTTTCTACTAGACGATTCAATATTTTCCCAATTCCCGCCGAGTTTCATACAAGATTTTATGTTCCTTTTGTGTTGTTTAAAGTCGAACTTTGAAGACGATATCCGATTTATATATTTTTTCAGGTTGATTATATAATTTACTGATTCACATTGTTTATGAATACCAGCTCGCTTTGCTCGCTCCTATATTCTAACTTCTTACAAACTGAAGAACAAAATATATTTTTTTATTGTAAAATAATGTGTAATTTCTTAATACTTTTGTCCGAAACACAAAATGTTGTATGCAACTGGGTTAATAATGTAATTTACTGGACACAAGATTTTATGTTCCTTTTGTGTTGTTTAAAGTCGAACTTTGAAGGCGATATCCGATTTATATATTTTTTCAGGTTGATTATATAATTTACTGATTCACATTCTTTATGAATACCAGCTGGCTTCGCTCGCAACTATATTCTAACTTGTTACAAACTGAAGAATAAAATATTTTTTTATTGTAAAATAATGGGTAATTTCTTAATGCTTTTGTCCGAAACACAAAATGTTGTAAACAACTGGGTTAATAATGAAATTTACTGGATCACATTTTTTATGAATACTAGCTCGCTTCGTTCGCTCCTATATTCTAACTCTTTACATAATGAAGAACGAAATGATTTTTTACTATATTCATAAACAAGACGAGTCAATAATTTCCCATTACAGCCGAGTTTCATACAAGATTTTAGGTTCTCCTTGTGTTGTTCAAAGTCGAACTTTGAAGACTTTTGTAATGAATGAAGACTCAAAATATGGTTGATCTCTATTCTAACGTCTTACAAACTGAAGAACAAAAAATTTTTATTTAAAACAATGTGTAATTTCTTAATACTTTTGTCCGAAACACAAAATGTTGTATGCAACTGGGTTAATAATGTAATTTACTGAATCACAAGATTTTATGTTCCTTTAGTGTTGTTTAAAGTCGAACTTTGAAGGCGATATCCGATTTATATATTTTTTCAGGTTGATTATATAATTTACTGATTCACATTCTTTATGAATACCAGCTGGCTTCGTTCGCAACTATATTCTAACTTGTTACAAACTGAAGAACAGAATATTTTTTTATTGTAAAATAATGGGTAATTTCTTAATACTTTTGTCCGAAACACAAAATGTTGTATACAACTGGGTTAATAATGAAATTTACTGGATCACATTTTTTATGAATACTAGCTCGCTTCGCTGGCTCCTATATTCTAACTCTTTACATAATGAAGAACGAAATGATTTTTTTACTATATTCATAAACAAGACGAGTCAATAATTTCCCATTACAGCCGAGTTTCATACAAGATTTTAGGTTCTCCTTGTGTTGTTCAAAGTCGAACTTTGAAGACTTTCGTAATGAATGAAGACTCAAAATATGTTGGGCCCACTTTATTGAAAGATTTGGAGCTTTTATGGTTGCAGAATGTGATATTATTTCTTTTTCTTCTTCTTCATTATGGCTTTCTTCATCATCACCCTGCTCATTTACCTATAAAATTATATTACATTTTCCAGTTCCAGTTGTCAGCACTGTATTCACACGGCAAAAAAAAACATCTACATCCATGCTCCAAGTAAAATTGTACCTGTACCACTTCATGTATTGGCGAAAATCAGCAAAGTGACTGACCTCTGGTGTTAGATTTTATAAGCTTCGAATGAAGGAATTCATTGTGAAATATTGTAGTAAAACCATTTGGTTTAAGTTTTGTTGTTGAGTTTATCCATAGTTTTCGTTCACAGTTTGCAGTAATAAGTGAATAAACATTAGAAACAATGAAAAATGGCACATAACATTTGTTTTAATTTTTTTGACCTGTCAACTGTCATTTTGAAGCGCCCTCTGGCGATCGTGATTTTTGCCAATACGGTGTTCACTGTAAAAAATTTCCTGTTCACATTGTGCCGCTTCTACTGTAGTTTTTTCTACTGGATTCAAATGACAAAAACAGTATTTTTCTAGGCAAGAATGAAAGTTAAAGAACAAATCAGGACTGGAAGTAATGGAGGATAATTATATGAAGACTTTACAATTTTTTTTAACAGATTTGTGCCCGCAAGTTTTTCGCGGGTTTTTCAAATTTATTTTTTTTAGAGGCACTTGCAATTATAACAGGACCTATGTTAATAGCAACTTCGCTTTATGGTTTTGGGTGGGTTGAAGCCTTTCGTGGGGTTGAAACCAACATGAAGCCAATCATGTTTAGACAAGAACGCAATTTCCGAGTATTATTTACAATTTTGAACCCACAATCTGAAATGTCAGCTGTCACTCTGATAAAGTGTGGTTATGCGGGGCCCCAATTCGTAACTGCGTCATGGACGGAATAGTAGCCCTAGGCCACTTCTGCGAGACCCACGGTCCTTGCGTGGTCCTTTCCACCCAGCGCTGTAAAGAGGAGCCCCAACAGAACCCCCATAATCTGACGGTGCCTTGGTGCGAATCGTGTCAGTCAATAGATCTGGACCAGTCGCTTGTGAGTAAAGAGGAGGGGGTTTGTTATGTTACGACCCGCACCCCACTGCAACAAGATTTGGCGTTTTTACTGAAGCAGGCTGCTGTTCGGAGCTTAAGCTGTGAAGTCAGTAATAATCACAAAACAATCACAGAAGTATTGTATCTTTGTTCCCACAGGAAACGAGTAAGGAAGGGGGCACCATGTACTTTGGAGACAGTGAACGGGGCCACGTGCTCAGTCACACTTTTACACTTCAAGACTCGCTTGCTCGGGGCTTCCACCGGAAATACAGCATTTTGATACTAATGCGCGATAAAGTATAGTCTTTCTTAGGTTGTAAACTTAAATTATGTGACAAATTTCTAGATCCACTTGCTCAATTGCTGGCCAATTCTCACTAAAAACATCAAAGAAATTGCCTCTGATCTCCAAGTTAAATCCGCCGAAATCAACGGGGTCGAACAAACTCAGTGCCCCCAACGTGCAGTGCGTCAAGCCCAGGGCTCCCCCAACAACCCGGCCCGGTCCTTGTCCCAACTGACTGGAGAACCTGCAGTTTTTGCCCATTTACATATGTGGTTCACTTGGTTGCTCAGCATAGAGCCTGTTGTAGAGAAACCAAGCAATGCCCCCGAAATCCCCATAATGTGTTCTCCAGCCCCATTACGCGCCATTTTCAAAAATATGGACAGGGACGTATTCAGGAAAGTTTGTTATTGCGTTTTAACTGGGATCCGGGTGGAGACAGACCCTGATATTTTTAAAATTTTCACTCAGCTGCTACCCAAGAAGTGGGCCTTGCCGAAAGGCGGAGACATCTGTTATTTGAGGCGGAGTCAGGATAGATGGGAGGTCCAGTGGGCGGGCTGTTTGCCGTCCAAATTACCACGGTTGCAGACTTTGACTGAGGATGCGCTGGCAAACGACAGTTTGCCAGAATCCGCTTTGCAATCGTATTTGGAAGCGACAGTTTTGCATTGGCGCAATGTCGCAAGGAGTCTCAGTTGGGTGACAATGCCCAATCAGGAACTGTTTCAGGCATTGGGGGTGCAGAAATTTGATTTGCCTTTGTTGGCTTACTGGACTGCACAATGTAGACAAGAAAAAATGTGATACATTTATGTGATAAGAGTAGTTAATAAAAACTAAATTGTTAACAATTTCTATTTATTCAAATCTGGCTTTCTTTTTCTTCTTCTTTGATGGTTTTCCCTCACTATTTCTCTTTTTGATTTCCTTGTTTGCAGGTTCTTCCTCCTCTTCAATCACTTCCACGACTTGCGCCCTCGCCAATTTCTTCGGACTTGGTAGCGTCTCAACTTCTATCGCAGCCGCCTCTTCCGTATCATTTTCACTTTTAACTTCAATGGGGGGAACAATGCAAAGACATGTAAGGCGACATCCTGAGTCAGTTACTGCCAACTCTTTAAAATTTTTCTTCCAAATTTTAATCTTGCCATCACTACCTATTGATACCATCTTCTTCTTGTAAAAACCTAAACATTTAACTCTGCTATCATGGGCATGAAATGAGGACTTTATAGCCCCATCTTCCAGGTTTAGTACAGAAATGTCGCCGTTCTCATGACCAACTAGAAGAGTTTCGTCGTCCATCCACGCACAGGTCGTGACTTTCTCTGCATGTTCAATCTGTTTTAAAAACCCTCCACTTTCAATACTCCAGATCTCCGTGTACTTTCCTCCATATAAAATAAATCTTACACCATCAGGGGCCCACAGAATTCCGTCCAAGCTTCTTGGATCTTTACATTTACTCCTCAGATTGATAATATATGCTTGACGCCCCTTGACAAGATTCCAGGTACACAAACTGCCGTCAGCCCCCAAAGTCAAAGCCAACTTTCCTGAAGAATGGACAGCGATGTCTAGAATTGCAGCCCCCTTATGAGCGTTTTCCCACAACTTCTCCAACTGCCAGTTTCCCACCCGGACGATCGCCAGGACGCCATCGGAGCTCCCACTGATCAAATGTGAATGGTTTTCTGTAAACTGCAGGCTGGTAACTGTGGCTTCATGGTGGGTCAAAGTGAAGTGCTGCTTTCGCGTTTTCAGGTCATAGATGAAGATGCGGTCGTCGGCACCCCCGGAGGCCAAATGGTGGCCGGAGAGAGCTACACAGCGGATGCTTGCAGCGTGGTCGTGAGCGGCAAAGCTTTGAGTCAGCTCATTAGTCTGAAAGTCGTAATTTAATACAAATTGATAAAAGACTGGTGGAGTACCTTTGATGAGAAGCTGTAACCCAGTAGAAACTCCTCGTAAGTGCCCGCCACAACCTCAAAGGATGCGGGCTTCACCATGGTTTGTGCGTGGAAGTGTTAGGTTATGTTTTGGAAGTAAATGTGAGGTTAGGGTTAGCTAGAGGGACGATGCGTCGTTTGCTCTTGTAGAATTTAATTTCACTCACTCCTGCACTAGCGCAAATCGCAAATAAAATTAGATTTGATTTCAAATTTTGATATTAATAATTTGTGGTTATGGTATCCTACGAAAACATTGAAACACGTGCGCAACTAAAGGGTTGTATCAGTTTTATTTTTATAGAGAACAAGCTTACTGCATACTCCATTTATTACAAAACTTAGAAGTACAGCAACAAGATTACTTTTTATAACCGCATGAACGCCTACGGCCACGGGCCCGTTCAAACTTCCTTCCTTTGGCTCTCACGAATGGTTTAGTGTGAGAGTGAGGCACACCAGGAGCAGGTCCAAAGTGTCTGACGGCCTCACGAGCGTTGCGTCTCCCTTGTAAGAGCAGAGTCTTGGCCCCAGTGGGTGCCCTCAATGCCAATTGATCAAAAGTGATCACTTCACCCCCTGAAACCAGTATGGTTAAAAAGGCACTTTAAACTGTTGATTTTGAACTTGCCTGCTTTGAGAATCCTTGCTCTGGCAGTTCCTGTCACACGGAGGGCGCACACCGACAGTTTGGGGATCTCCCAAATGCGGGCATCATCTGTGACTGTTCCCACGATCACAGCGGTCAAACCCTCGCGTCCTGGCTTCTTCACTGCCCTCACAATTCGTGCCAGGGAAATTGGGGGTTTGTTAATCTTGCTCATGAAGAGGCGCTTCAAAATAATCTTGTTGAATTTTGAGCCGGTACGACGGGCCAAATAACGGTAAAGCTGAAACGTGGGGGTCAAATGGGGCTGTTTGAGTACTGAATTATCTTACCTTTACTAAAAGACGTAAATATACATCTTGACTCTTGGGTTCTGTGCGCCTAACCTTTCGGTCGTGTTTATGGTTAATGTCGACACCCTAAAAAGAAATCGATAATATGAGAAAAAGTGGTCTTAGGAATACAATATTTGGTAATTTGTGGCACTTTTTATTAATTTTAATTTAGGATGATTTAGAAAATTAAGAATTTTTGAAAACCTACCATGTTTGACACGAATTGACAGAAAGAAAGACTGGGGGACGACAGTGCTGCCGCGAGTGGCCACCGTACCACCACAGCCGGTCGAAAATCCCTAGCACCAACCGTAAAAAGAGCGCCATTTCTTGATAAATAAACAAATTAGAATTTTAAAAATGTTTAATAAGGAAAACAGTGTTATTGTCCAACATTGTGCTTCAATTAAACTTATTTTATGATTTTAGCGCATCTTCTGCCTTTTTGTCCCTTTTACTAACGTAGGGGTTATCATACACATAAAACCTAAGTGGTTTGCTGGCCCATTCTTTCCCAACAGAATCAATGCCGATACGAGTACTCGTAACCACTTCCTCGCTTTCTATCAGCACGCCATCATCTTCGAGCCACAAAGAATCATTGTCTGTGAGATCAAGTTTGTTGCATTTTTCTTTAGTAACTTTCATAGCCATGCATAGTTTTGAAGGGCCGTTAGAGACCTCTACGTCTTTGATAGGACCCTTTTTCTTTTCTGGAATAATTAGTGTGACTGCTTTTTCAACAAAACAATATAATAACACCTGCTCTAAATTTCTTCATCAGCTCAGCCCCTTTAACAGGTTCCAAAGATCTAAGCAGAACAGCAGCCCCTGGTTCTTGGCTGGAAATGTTGAAACAAAAGTACATCCCATACGTGAAGTAAACGTAAGCCGTTGCCGCTGGCATATACATTGGTTCATTTTCTGCAGTTTGTCTACAAATTATTTTCTGTAATTCAAAAGTTAAGTGACGCGAAAAGTCCACCTTCCGTTATAAGATTTTGAACCTTTATCGTCCCCGCCCAGGTAACATTCGGTTTCTACAATTCGCCCCTTGAGAATTGAACCGTTTTCGAATTTACGAACCAGCAATTTTCCGAGGAGGTACAAGGCCATTTCCTTGCATGGCAGGTTCAAATCTGCCTTGCTGAGCTTTCGTGGGGCAGTCATAACGGCAATAATCAGCGAATTTCCACAAAATTTTATTAGTTTCGTTCAAAAACTAACAACAAACAAAATGGTTTTTTGAGGTTATGTGCAGTAAATAAACATTTGAAACTTGTTAGAATTTGAACCAAACACACGGTAAAGCTTGTTTCAGATATGGATAATATATGCCGTGGACTCGTATCCAAGATTCTTTTACTAAAATTGATTTTTTTATAAATTTATGTAGTTTATAAAATATTACAACGTGCCTGTATTTTGAGTTGCATACTTATAATTAAAAAAAAATTATAAACAGTTTTGTAATAAATAAAACCTAGTGTAATTCTTTTTCAGCCTTTCTGTCCCTCTTGCTTACATGGGGGTTACCCAAAACGTAAAATCTCAGTGGTTTCCCAGCCCACTCTTCTCCTGCAGATGCAATTCCTATCCTTGTACTTGTAACTATTTCCTTTTCTTCCACAGTCATCCCATCATCTTCAATCCACAATTCATCACTCTCACACAAGTCAACTTTATTGCAATTCTGCTTACTCATGTTCATAGCCATGCACAGTTTTGAAGGCCCATTACACAAATCAGTCTCTTTCAACAACCCTTTCTTCTTCACCTTTCTAAATTCCTCCATAAGCTCTAGACCTTCCAGTGGCTGCAAAGCTCTAATCAACACGGCGGCCCCCGGCTCAATGCTGGATATATTAAAACAGTAGTACATCCCATATGTAAAGTATACATAAGTGGTGCCAGAAGGCATGTACATGGGTTCATTCTTTGCAGTTCGTCTGGAATTGTGAGATCATTAGAGAAGAGAGGAAAGCTTCACTGACCTGCCGTTGAAAGAGTGAGAGGCTTTGTCTTCGGCGCCCAAGTAACACTCGGTCTCCACAATGCGGCCTTTCATAAGGGTACCGTTTTCCAATTTCCGGACTAGAACTTTGCCCAGGAGGTAGAGGGCCATTTGTTTACAGGGAAGGGTTAGGTCGGACTTGGCGAGTCTGCAGGGGGCGGTCATGGTAGTTGGTGACTGTATATCGGTTGATGACAGCGGTTTGTTTATATAGGTTATGTATTCATTTTGACATTTGACATACTGACACTTGGGTTTTCTGGGTCGTAATAGCTTTTTTTGTAAAAAAGAAAATGCCAGAAGTACTGGGGGCTTTTTTGACCATGGCATTTTGTTAATACAATGATTCCACTCCAATTAAATACATACATGATGCTGTAACTACATAACAAAATATACATAATTATTCAGCGACCTCCCTCTGTAGGCACCTGCATTACCGACCAGCCAAGCGTTTTCAAACGTGCGGCTTGTGTTTGAAACATTTGAACGCCAACCGTCGACTTGATCTTGTTTTTTCAAACAGTGCGAACTGTCAAAGCGGCTGCAAATTTTCGCCAAATTCATCAGTCAAAAATTGATGCCCGTTCACCATTCTACACATTTATTTAGTGCTTACCCGTGCAAATGTGATTTTTTCGGCTTGTGCAAATTGTTTTTTCGTTGTGTGAAGTGTTTATCAGCGGCGACAAAAAATGGGAAAACCTGACTTTAAATCCCCTCGCCACAAGAGCCCCATGCTGAGGAGCCGTGCTTTGATCCAGTCCAAGAGGGGGGCTGTCCCGGTGCGGTCTTCGGCCAACGTCCGGGTGGTCGTCAGGGTGCGACCGCCGAACTTCAAGGAAGAGGGCGACAACAGTCGGTACGGCATATGTAGTATTGTTTTGGAAGTGGTACTTGAAGCTTAGGGTTTCATGTAGAAAGATATTAAATGGAGGAATTTATTGTGTGGCAAACAATGGGGGTGACGCCCACCAACAGTTAAAGGTCTTGGTGCAGGTGCGTACATGTTGGGACTGGTGGGCGACTGGTATTCCCATTAAAGGCCACAAAGTCGTTTTCTTTATGGTGTGAGTTTGGTAGTCCATTTTAGCTGTTTAAGATATGGAGGAATGAAATAATATTAAAAGCTAATAAAGGCCACTAATAATTAAAAATTAAAAATAAAAGGGATCTGCGAAGCTAATACCAATTACCAGTTATTATTTATGTCAATTACACAACCTTTTTGCCGATCATATTTTCGAAATAGAAATCTTTTTCGAATAAAAATTTACCCATTATGCAACCCAACATACAGGTGTCGGTCTCAAATTATACGTTTTTACATAACGTTTCAACCCTATATTACAATTTCAGAGCCGTGGTGAAAGTGGTCGACGATCAGATCCTGGTCTTCGACCCCAAAGTCAACTCCGAGGCATTCTTCTACCATGGGGTGGAGCAGAAGGGCCGCGACCTCCTGCGAAAGGCGAACAAAGACCTCCAATTCATGTTCGACCGAGTCTTCGGCTTCGACTCCACCAACCAAGAGATCTTTGAAAGCACCACAAAAACACTGATCGGCTCGCTCATGGACGGCTACAACTGCTCGGTCTTCGCTTACGGGGCCACCGGTGCCGGAAAAACTCACACGATGTTGGGGCACGAATCGAACCCCGGGATCACCTACCTCACGATGCAGGAACTGTTCAAAATCAAATCGGAGCTCCAAGATGAACGAAACTTCAAATTGGGGATGTCCTTCATTGAGGTGTACAACGAGACCGTCAAAGACCTGCTGAACGGCGGAGCCCTCCTGCAGCTGCGTGACGACGGCCGCTACGGAGTGATGGTCGCAGGAATAAAGGTCCACAAAATCGAGGACCTGGAGGAGCTTTTTGTGCTGCTGTCTCAAGGTAACAAAATGAGGACGCAGCATCCCACGGACGCCAACGCCGAGAGCTCCAGGTCGCACGCCGTTTTCCAAGTGTACGTCCAAATGGAGATAAAATCCACCAGGGAGGT
Organism: Diaperis boleti; assembly: GCA_963583935.1. NCBI lineage: Eukaryota > Metazoa > Arthropoda > Insecta > Coleoptera > Tenebrionidae > Diaperis > Diaperis boleti. The sequence goes on along the minus strand of OY757249.1, from coordinate 6,954,797 downwards.
CCGCACGGCCAAACTGAGCATGATCGACTTGGCCGGAAGCGAGAGGGGCTCCGCCACGGGGTTCGGGGGCGCCCGGTTCACAGAAGGAGCCAACATCAACAAGTCCCTTCTCGCTTTGGGCAACTGCATCAACAGTTTAGCAGACGGACAGAAGTATGTCCCGTATCGGGATTCCAAACTGACGCGACTGTTGAAAGACAGTTTGGGAGGTAACTGCCAGACTATCATGGTGGCCAACGTGTCGCCGTCTTCTCTTACTTACGACGACACATACAACACTTTGAAATACGCGACGAGGGCCAAGAAGATCAAATCTGATATTAAAAAGAATGTCGTCAATATGGAGTTGCACGCAGGGGAGTATCTTAAGATAGTGGAAGATCTGAAGAAGGAGTTGGAGAGAGTCAAGGCCCAGCTAAGAGATAAGAAGGTGGAGGTAGATCCCCAGGTGTCGACGCAGTTGACCAGCATCACTGAAGACAGGAAGAGACTGCTGGAGAAGATGTACAACATTGAGTCGTCCGAGAATATAGTCAATTTGAGAAGGTAACTGCATGTAAATTTTGTTTACCACACGCAACTTGATGTATATTTATGAAGATCCAATATTGTATTTACTTATGTCCGTCAAATTACATCTGGTTAATTTTTTTGGTGTCTCTTCAGGCGAGTTAAAGAAAACATAGACTCCCGCCTCAGCGGCCTCTTATCGGACATCAACGAGAAAGAAGAAGCCCATCGTCGCCTAACAAACACGATGGAGCGTTTCGGTGCCCAGAAAGAGACCTTCAACACCGAGCTGGCTCAACTCAAACTCGAAAAACTACAACTTGAAAAGAAGACCGACGAGTTAGTGAAGAAATACCCGGAAATCACACCGCTAGCCGACGCGCAAAACTGCAGACTCGGTCAACTGGAAGCGCAATATCAAGTAAGTCTCATTTTCTTAGCAGTTCCTCATGACCCATCATTTTTTCCGCAGTCCGAGATCAGGCAGAAGAAGTACTTGTTCGTGGAAGAAGAGCTGAAATCTAAGGCGAACTTGCTGGATAAGACGTGTCGGATGTTGCAGTCGTGCTACTTGCAGTTGCGGGGCCACAACTTAAGTTCGGAAATCCTGCAGTTGGAGTACCAGAACCTCATGAACCACCTTCAGGGACGGAGGACCATCACGTGGGACAGTCCCTTGGACTCAGGGTTGAGTTCGACGACGAGCGTGTCTTCGAACGACGATGACGCGAAGCCGACCAAGAGAAAAATCAACGACGAAAACGTGAATATGAACCACACGTTCGTGATGGGTTCGCCGAAGCCCAAGGTCAAAGTCTGCGCAGAAGAGATCATGGCAAAAGGTGGGATCGAGTTTCTAAATGCTCTAATTAAGCAGATTATTTACGAGGTGATCTCGAACTTGTTTGTCCACGGAATTGGTGACATGTAATACTTGATTGATGACATTAAAGCTTTGCACAGTACCAGCTGTGAGGTTGTTCTAATCAGAATTGTAAAGGGAAAACTTCGTTTTGATTGCAGTGTACAAGTCTCCCAACCCAATAAGGCGGAGAAAAGACATTGTTAATGCGGGCAAGGAGAGGAGGGCCATTTCAGCAGTGAGACCGACCGGGACAGGTACAAAAATACAAATAAACAGTCTCGGTATTTACTTTCAACTCTTTTGCTCTTTCAGCTGACAGGAGGCTTGGAATTAAGCCTGACATGATGAAGAAGCGTCCAGCGTTCAGGACGTAATCTACATTGTTTCGTTTTTACATATATTTTACATATAAAGTTATATATTATTTTATTTTGTATTAGATTAAAGACTTATTTAACTGTGGCCCTAGGTTCTAATTACCAAACTGCGCGAAGTAGTCTATAGCTCTAGCAACAGTATTTTCCACTGTGGGATCCTCAAAATGCCCCCTCGCTACCACCACTGGCGTCAGCCTCACCCGTGCTATCGCCGCCAACAACCCCACAATTATCACTGAGAACACCACAGCACTACCTAGGAAAATCAACGGTATTAGAAACAAGTACGGCATGGGCGGATGCGACGTGTGCGCTTCGATGATCTCACAGTGATGGTGATGTCCTATGGCCATTTCTTGTATTACTTGCCTTGTATAGAGATCACACTTTTATTTAAATACATTGACGATGTAGTAGTCAGAAGATATAAAATAAACAAATGAATCTACAATTTCGCGTGTCTTATTTATAAACTCGGTTCCGGTCCGATGGCTTGTGCGTGGTGTCCATCATGTGTTCATGGGTGTCTTTTTTGATGGGTGAGCACATTGTTTCGGGTTACGGGCCTTACGTGAGGGTAAGTGGGGCGGAGGAAAATGGTAACGATCCGGGACGCCAAATGATTCTGTACTACAGTCCTGTTATAAATAATAACACCATATTAGTTAAAGGTCTGAGTGAGGTAAAAGCGCAAAAATAGTGCATTTTTTAAATACTATTCATTCAGTTTAATTATTAGTTACTTTTTAAATTTTATATAGTTATTCTGAATTTGTGGTCTAAAGAAGTTTTTATATCAGAAAATATTTGATATACCTATTTTGTATTATTTTGGAAAGTAATAAAAGAAGAGTGTTCTTGGTGAAGTGAAAGCTGAAACATATAGCAAAAAATGATAAAATATGCTATCAAGAAAGAAAATATAAATCAGACAGATTGGATTAATAAACAAGACTCCAAGAAGACATCCAACAATAATTATTGTATTGCATTCATTGAATATTAGACAAAACTTGAGTTTCAATTTTAATTTATAGTTTTAACTATACAGACTGATCAACAATTAATAATTGCACTAGCAACAGATTCAACTACAAGTGTGGATTCATAAGCACCAATTTTATTGGTGTCCAACCAAAAATTTAATCCTGAACACTCAGAAAAAAAAGCAAAATTAAAAAACAAGAATTTGTCCTTTGTCTTCTGGGTGTTACAATTTATGAAATTTAAACAAAAATGGGCTGTACATTTTATACTTTATTAAATGTTTTGTATACTTAGTAATTAAATGCTTATATTATAATTGTCTCTATGTTGAGGGAGGCAAATTAAGAAGCTTCCTAACAGCATCTCCATACTGGGCCACAGTTTGCTCATTCTCCCCTAAAATTACATGTTGTTATTACCAGTCAAGGACAATAATAACCCACCTTCATTCATGTACTTGTCCACAGATTCTGAATAAGTGTCAATATTTGCTATTTCTTTGGCCTCCTTTTTGAAAATCTTCTCCACACTGGCTTTGGATGCATTATTTTCCCAAATGTATACCTCCATATCAGCTTCACTCTTTAACTTTTCCCATGGTTCCACATTCTTCAATCAAACATATAAGTTAAGCCCCTAAACAGCCTAAGACTTACCAAAGATTCATGATATAGTGCTGTTACTAAATACATTGCATAATCATAATTCTGTTGTTTCAACGGGCATCTATCAGCAACAATAGTGACAATATCGCTCTCTTCGTCATACCTATCCCCCACTAGCCTCAGAAACTTATCCTTAGCTGTGGCATTCAAATTCAAACTTTGCAGTGGAAACCTGACGGTGACAATTCTGGCCATGGGGTCCCGGATTGTCGGCGACGAGTGACAGTAGTCACTCGAGGCCACCTCTATCGGAAAATGCTTCCGGCACTTCTCGTCGCTGTCTAGTTGTTTCGGCCACGGCGTACAAAACTTCTTCAGGGCTTCACACTGTCTCTTGATCACAGGCGGGGTCAAGTGGAGAAAATTCGGGATTTTCATCAATTCCGCGTTGGCGTACTTCCCGGGAGAGACGCCCTTCTCGACGTAGCCCTGGCGGACCGGCAAGGGGACCGTCGCAGGGTGGAAGGACCGGGGCCCCGGCCACACGTTCCCCCAGTCTTGGTCCAGCGCCATTTGGGTGGTACGCGGTTTAGGGACTTCGGCTTTCTTGATTTGGCGTCTGGGGGCCACCTGGCCCTTCACGTGGCGCAAATTGAGTACGCGAAATTCATCTGAAAAGAGAGGTTAAGTGACATAACCCCAAATTGGAAAGGGAGATACCTTCGCGTTGGGGCTCTGTCGAGGTCGAGTAGGCTAGGGCGAGCTGCTTTTCGAGGGTTCGAAGGAGGAATTTGTCGAGATTTCGAGAGACAATTAACATTTTAAGGTGGTTTTTGTGATTTTGTACATGTGACAGATGACAGGATGAAAACAAATGGTGGCGCCCTCTCGTGGCCGGTGTAGAGGAGAGTAGGACTAATGAGTAGGGAACAGTAGAGGAGAGTGGGGCAGCTTTTCATATAGAGGCAGACCGAAGCAGCCGCGGATGTTTACCAAAATAATTCACGGTCAATTTGTATTCCTATAAATAACAGCAATATTTGAGGTTATGAACAGCTGTTTTCAGAGCTAATAAAAAAAAAAACAGAATAAAAATTTAGATTATATAGGTACTTAAAGGCTATTTTTTTATTATTTGTCCACCACCTGTTGCATTATGTTTGTTAAAACAAAAAACCCTATATTGAAGTAAATATAAAATTGTGTTGGTAATAACTTGGATGACATTTTTTATTATCACGTCAGCTTGACAGGATTACTTAAACAAACATAACAACCTTTTGATGTTGGTTTTACAAAAAAAAAAACAGTTATATCAACCTAACCAATGCGTGTAGAAATAAGTTTTTTGTAGGAATGTGTTTTTGAAGCTGTCAATTTTCAAATACCGGTTGTAGATTCATAAGAATTAATTTTAGAGCTCAGGATTATTGAACGCTATTATGACTTTTTTTACAAAAAAAAATATTAAGTTATAATTCAACGTTAAAAAATAATCAAAATAATTTTACCATTATAGAATTTGACTTAACTTTATTATCTTAATTAATAAAATCCCCTGAGCATGTCTCAAAAAAAACTTACTTCCGGTTTTGGGATGACCTCCTAATTCTAGAAAACTTTCATTCTCCCTTTAGTTACTCTCTTTACTATTTCCTCCCGCGAACTGTACTCCCTTTAGTATTTATCTTCTTGTGACAACTAGGGGCAAAATTGGGGCAAAATAAACACGAGATTGAATAATGATATATTATCACTCAGCGTCTTTCCATATAATTTTTAAAAAACATTCCATTTAGCATGAACACAATAATACAAAATTACACAACAATATTGTAATAACAACATGACTATAAACTCAACGTGTGACCTCACTCAGTCAACTTGCTAGACCCTGCTTATATACATACAAACTTTATAATATAAGCGTCATTTTGTCATACATAACAACAATTTTTATATTGGCAAAGTCCTAGAAAAATACCGGACTCCGGCATTTTTGGAGGCCGGTGTCCTGAAACAATAACAATAAAATCCATGAACATTTCACAGCGATCTGTGTGCTATAACGGTTAAAGTGCTGAATCTAGTTAAGACGGACATAATAGTAAAGACATGAATAAACCGTTAAGAACTATGACAAGCTAAGAAGCGCGAAAATGCAAGAATCCTCCAGAAAGTGCAAAGCTCGTGTTCTGTCTATTTACACACTCGGTATAAAATAATGGAAAATGTAATATCGATAGATGATCCCTTGGAGCAGGCAGGGACTTCCCCCGTGTTTTGATTAATGTTTTAGGAACTTATACTTAAAAGAAACGCAACTCCTGGATCCGGTTGGTTTTTACAGTTGTTTCGGCGATGATAGCCTCAAGTTGAACTGTATCACAATTCGCAGAAGTTCTAGTTTAACTATTTACAGAAATTCACTAATGCATTTTTGGGCAAAACTTGTTCACGAGAACCGAACAGACGAACTCAAACGACATACAAAGTACTAACATTAAGACTAGACTATCGTTTAACTGCATTACAATACCTTGTTGACCATCGATATGAAGTTGTGGAAGTCGCGAGACTTCCGGTGGTTATTCAGATGGATGGTTAGTACAAAATGACATTAACAACTATTATTATGTACATTGGTACCCGCAATGTTCTTGCATATGAATAACGGAAACTTAGGAGATTTGTTGTACAAATCGGAGAGAAAAAATACGTTTCACACTAAAAGCTAGAGGATGTGGACAGGGAGGTCACATTGGTTTTCAAAAGTTGTATTTTTTTTAGCTAAATCCTAAAATATCTTAAGAGCGAGCTGTGAGATCCTAACGCTACTGAGAAATCCTGCATATTTATGTTAAACAATGGCTTTGCTGTTTGTAGACCTCCCTGTGCAAATCCTCCACACCCCTAGCTGCCTACCAGACGGATGGGACGGTATGTATCCTAACTGCTGATTACATGATATAAACATCCAGATTAAAATTCGTTATCATTGTTGATATTGTGCGGTTACAAAATACAAGGTAGGTATAATCACTCGCGATATCACTGGTACGACAGAACATCTAAGACCAGTTACAACGAATAAACGACCTTTCCACTCCTTTACGAGATGATGCATTCTTCGGCGCCATTGTGGGCGTCCCTGATCTGCTGCTTGGTTTTCCTGCTGGCCCTTCGAATGAGGGATCTGGAACGCGGCTTTGACATCCCTTCTTTGCCGTCGGACGAGCCGGCCTGTTTGTCCTTTTCGGGAGCGGGACTCGCCGCCCTTCTGCCGCCCTTGCTCGCCGAAACGTACGCGCTGGATCGACGCTTCAGACCGCTGGAATCTTCGGTATCTTTGGGAAATATCCGGGAGAGTGCCAGAAAGGAGCGGAATATTTCCTTGATGTTGATGTCGTCTTTTGCGGAGCACTCCAGGACTTTCACTCTGGAAAGCAAAATGGGAACGTTACGAAACTTACAAAGATTATTACGCACGAGAGAAATAATTGTAGGCCAGTTGCGTACTATACTTTTTCTTCCTAGAGAAAAATGTGATATTTAAATTCCTAACCTTTAGTTTTTTTTTAAATTATGTTGCAGTTCTGATTCAGAGGCAGCAAATGTCCACAATCGTGTATTAAAGTTCCGGATTCACATAACTTTTTTGTTTTATATAATAATTTGGAATAGTGTATAATAATATCCAATAGATTGGGTTCATTGTTGATGAATTTATGAAAATATAAATTAATTTTAATGTTTATATGTATATTGTTTAAATTACTCACAATAATGGGACTCAATTTAATTAATTAAATAAATTACCTGATGTTATTGGTAATAAAATGTATTTAAATTGATTGGGGCTGACAAGTATTTATGACACAACATTATTTCAATGATGGCTTATGGTAACTAAAACAAGGGGGCCCCTTGGTACAGGGAGGTCAAAGTTTCACTTTCAAAAACTTTATGGTTTAATAATGGATACCCACACTAAGCAGTGTTAGTTTAAATTCCCTACATTCTTCCTGGCTCATTTTTAATTGTCTGATTTATTTCGTATTTCACTTTTCAAATATCGTTATAAAATTTGGATCTATTAATCACCGAGGGGCAGAAAAACCGATATTGCCGCAAAGCCATTGATATACGTCTGTGACATGAATGTGTAAACACATAAATGTAAGCGGTGATCGGGGCTTTCATTTTATTGATGGAACCAATGTAGGCAGTAATAAAATTCTCAGCACAGATGTTTACAGAAATATAAAGACTCCCGATTGCAATGATAGGAGACTTGCTGTCAAAAGTATAAAATGTAATTGGCAAAAATAAGAACACCTCCTCAGTGTTCATTTAAATCTCATAGTAAACGAAATAAAGGAAGGTCTGGAAGAGAAGAAATCGTGCGCCGCCATCTTTCTAGACATTCAGTAGGCGTTTGACATATTAAAGAACTTCTTCAAATCAAATTTACCACCTGTTCAAATCGTACCTAGCAAATAGAGTATACGAACCTATAAACTAAAAGAACGCAACTAAACTTAAAAGTTAAGAAGATTGTCTCATGAGAAAAAAAATCACAGCTATCTATAAACTACTACTCTAGGAGACCTGTATTACCGAGTGATGCAGCAACACGTGGTGCACATAAAAGTGGGAAAAGGGCAGAGAAGATTGAAGAAAACACCAAATAAGGAGAAGAGATACCAACGAAAGGTAGGAAGAGGTTAAAGGGCTTGGAGAGAGAATGAAAAAATCCTGGGGAAGGAGAGGTTTAGCTGCATTCCTGGAAGAACAAAAAAAAAAAAAAAAAAGAAAACGAACAGGGGAGGGCGGAACAGGAAGACAGAAAACCTGACAAGTGAAATCTGAAAAGCTGCGGTTCTGCAAAAAAACTTAATACATGAAAATGTGTAAATATGAAAGGAGAAAAATCTGAAAGAGAGACAACCTGAAAACCTTCGAAACAGAAAATTTGAAACCTGAAAAATGAAATCTGAAAGCCTGCGGTTCTTCAAAGTGGGGGAGACAAGCTAAAAACCTGAAAGACGGAAAATCTGTAAACCTGAAAAATGAAATCTGAAAGCAAACTGAGACCTTAATACATGAACACATGAAAATCTGAAAATATGAAAGGGAGACAACCAAAACCTTCAAGACAGAAAATCAGAAAACTTGACAAGTGAAATCTGAAAAGCTGCGGTTCTGCAAAAAAAACTTAATACATGAAAATGTGTAAATATGAAAGGAGAAAAATCTGAAAGAGAGACAACCTGAAAACCTTCGAAACAGAAAATTTGAAACCTGAAAAATGAAATCTGAAAGCCTGCGGTTCTTCAAACTGAGAACTTAATACATGAAACCCTGAAAATATGAAAAGGAGACAACCTAAAAACCTAAAAGACGGAAAATCTGTAAACCTGAAAAATGAAATCTGAAAGCAAACTGAGACCTTAATACATGAACACATGAAAACCTGAAAATATGAAAGGGGGACAACCTGAAAACCTACAAGACAGAAAATCAGAAAACCTGACAAGTGAAATCTGAAAGCCTGCGGGTCTGAAAAAGTGAGAACTTCATACATGGAAGCCTGAAAATATGAAAGTAAGACCACCTGAACCTGAAAGACAGGATTTGAAAACCTGAGAAGCTAGAAATTTGAAAATATGATATGCAAAACTCAAGACTTGGAAACCTGTAAACCCGAGAAATTGAAAGCTTGAGAACCTGAAAATATTAAAGAGAGACAACCTGAAAATCCTAGAAATTGAAAGCTTGGGAACCTGATAATCTTAGAGAGACAACCTGAAAATATTCGAAACAGAAAATTTGAGATCCTGAAAAATGAAATCTGAAACCATGCGGTTCTTCAAATTGAGAACTTAATACATGAAACCCTGAAAATATGAAAGGAAGACAAGCTGAGAACCTGAAAGACAGAAAATCTGTAAACCTGAAAAATGAAATCTGAAAGCCTGCGGTTCTTCAAACTGAGAACTTAATAGATGAAACCCTGAAAATATGAAAGGGAGACAAGCTGAGATCCTGAAAGACAGAATTTGAAAACCTGAGAACTAGAAATCTGAAGATATGAAATGCAAAACTCAAGACTTGGAAACCTGTAAACCCAAGAAATTGAAAGCTTAAGAACCTGAAAATATTAAAGCGAGACAACCTGAAAATCCTAGAAATTGAAAGCTTGAGAACCTGATAATCTTAGAGACAACCTGAAAACCTTCGAAACAGAAAATTTGAAAACCTGAAAAATGAAATCTGAAAGCCGGCGGATCTGCAAAAGTGAGAACTTCCTACATGGAACCCTGAAAATATGAAAGGAAGACAACCTGAGAACCTGAAAGACAGAATTTGAAAACCTGAGAAACTAGAAATATGAAAATATGATATGCAAAAGTCAAGACTTGGAAACCTGTAAACCCGAGAAATTGAAAGCTTGAGAACCTGAAAAAATGAAAGGGAGACAACCTAAAAACCTGAAAGACAGAAAATTTGTAAACCTGAAAAATGAAATCTGAAAGCAAACTGAGACCTTAATACATGAATACATGAATACCTGAAAATATGAAAGGGAGACAACCTGAAAACCTTCAAGACAGAAAATCAGAAAACCTGACAAGTGAAATCTGAAAAGCTGCGGTTCTGCAAAAAAACTTAATACATGAAAATGTGTAAATATGAAAGGAGAAAAATCTGAAATAGAGACAACCTGAAAACCTTCAAAACAGAAAATTTGAAAACCTGAAAAATTAAATCTGAAAGCCTGCGGTTCTTCAAAGTGGGGGAGACAAGCTAAAAACCTGAAAGACGGAAAATCTGTAAACCTGAAAAATGAAATCTGAAAGCAAACTGAGACCTTAATACATGAACACATGAAAATCTGAAAATATGAAAGGGAGACAACCAAAACCTTCAAGACAGAAAATCAGAAAACCTGACAAGTGAAATCTGAAAAGCTGCGGTTCCGCAAAAAAACTTGATACATGAAAATGTGTAAATATGAAAGGAGAAAAATCTGAAATAGAGACAACCTGAAAACCTTCAAAACAGAAAATTTGAAAACCTGAAAAATTAAATCTGAAAGCCTGCGGTTCTTCAAACTGGGGGAGACAAGCTAAAAACCTGAAAGACAGAAAATCTGAAAACCTGAAAAATGAAATCTGAAAGCAAACTGAGACCTTAATACATGAACACATGAAAACCTGGAAATATGAAAGGGGGACAATCTGAAAACCTTCAAGACAGAAAATCAGAAAACCTGACAAGTGAAATCTGAAAGCCTGCGGATCTGCAAAAGCGAGAACTTCATACATGGAACCCTGAAAATATGAAAGTAAAACCACCTGAACCTGAAAGGCAGAATTTGAAAACCTAAGAAGCTAGAAATTTGAAAATATGATATGCAAAACTCAAGACTTGGAAACCTGTAAACCCGAGAAATTGAAAGCTTGAGAACCTGAAAATATTAAAGAGAGACAACCTGAATATCCTAGAAATTGAAAGCTTGAGAACCTAATAATCTTTGAGAGACAACCTGAAAACCTTCAAAACAGAAAATTTGAAATCCTGAAAAATTAAATCTGAAACCATGCGGTTCTTCAAACTGAGAACTTAATACATGAAACCGTGAAAATATCAAAGGGAGACAACCTAAAAACCTAAAAGACAAAAAATTTGTAAACCTGAAATATGAAATCTGAAACCAAACTGAGACCTTAATACATGAATACATGAAAACCTGAAAATATGAAAGGGGGACAACCTGAAAACCTTCAAGACAGAAAATCAGAAAACCTGACAAGTGAAATCTGAAAGCCTGCGCATCTGAAAGTGAGAACTTCACACATGGAACCCTGAAAATATGAAAGTAAGACCACCTGAAGCTGAAAGACAGGATTTGAAAACCTGAGAAGCTAGAAATTTGAAAATATGATATGCAGAACTTAAGACTTGGAAACCTGTAAACCCGAGAAATTGAAAGCTTGAGAACCTGAAAATATTTAAGAGAGACAACCTGAAAATCCTAGAAATTGAAAGCTTGAGAACCAGATAATCTTAGAGAGACAACCTGAAAACCTTCGAAACAGAAAATTTGAAATCCTGAAAAATAAAATCTGAAACCATGCGGTTCTTCAAACTGAGAATTTAATACATGAAACGCTGAAAATATGAAAGGAAGACAAGCTGAGAACCTAAAAGACAGAAAATCTGTAAACCTGAAAAATGAAATCTGAAAGCAAACTGAGACCTTAATACATGAATACATGAAAATATGAAAGGGAGACAACCAAAACCTTCAAGACAGAAAATCAGAAAACCTGACAAGTGAAATCTGAAAAGCTGCGGTTCTGCAAAAAAAACTTAATACATGAAAATGTGTAAATATGAAAGGAGAAAAATCTGAAAGAGAGACAACCTGAAAACCTTCGAAACAGAAAATTTGAAACCTGAAAAATGAAATCTGAAAGCCTGCGGTTCTTCAAACTGAGAACTTAATACATGAAACCCTGAAAATATGAAAAGGAGACAACCTAAAAACCTAAAAGACGGAAAATCTGTAAACCTGAAAAATGAAATCTGAAAGCAAACTGAGACCTTAATACATGAACACATGAAAACCTGAAAATATGAAAGGGGGACAACCTGAAAACCTACAAGACAGAAAATCAGAAAACCTGACAAGTGAAATCTGAAAGCCTGCGGGTCTGAAAAAGTGAGAACTTCATACATGGAAGCCTGAAAATATGAAAGTAAGACCACCTGAACCTGAAAGACAGGATTTGAAAACCTGAGAAGCTAGAAATTTGAAAATATGATATGCAAAACTCAAGACTTGGAAACCTGTAAACCCGAGAAATTGAAAGCTTGAGAACCTGAAAATATTAAAGAGAGACAACCTGAAAATCCTAGAAATTGAAAGCTTGAGAACCTGATAATCTTAGAGAGACAACCTGAAAATATTCGAAACAGAAAATTTGAGATCCTGAAAAATGAAATCTGAAACCATGCGGTTCTTCAAATTGAGAACTTAATACATGAAACCCTGAAAATATGAAAGGAAGACAAGCTGAGAACCTGAAAGACAGAAAATCTGTAAACCTGAAAAATGAAATCTGAAAGCCTGCGGTTCTTCAAACTGAGAACTTAATAGATGAAACCCTGAAAATATGAAAGGGAGACAAGCTGAGATCCTGAAAGACAGAATTTGAAAACCTGAGAACTAGAAATCTGAAGATATGAAATGCAAAACTCAAGACTTGGAAACCTGTAAACCCAAGAAATTGAAAGCTTAAGAACCTGAAAATATTAAAGCGAGACAACCTGAAAATCCTAGAAATTGAAAGCTTGAGAACCTGATAATCTTAGAGACAACCTGAAAACCTTCGAAACAGAAAATTTGAAAACCTGAAAAATGAAATCTGAAAGCCGGCGGATCTGCAAAAGTGAGAACTTCCTACATGGAACCCTGAAAATATGAAAGGAAGACAACCTGAGAACCTGAAAGACAGAATTTGAAAACCTGAGAAACTAGAAATATGAAAATATGATATGCAAAAGTCAAGACTTGGAAACCTGTAAACCCGAGAAATTGAAAGCTTGAGAACCTGAAAATATTAAAGAGAAACAACCTGAAAATCTTAGAAATTGAAAGCTTGAGAACCTGATAATCTTAGAGAGACAACCTGAAAACCTTCGAAACAGAAAATTTGAAATCCTGAAAAATGAAATCTGAAAGCATGCGGTTCTTCAAACTGAGAACTTAATACATAAAACCCTGAAAATTTGAAAGGGAAACAACCTAAAAACCTGAAAGACAGAAAATCTGAAAACCTGAAAAATAAAATCTGAAAGCAAACTGAGACCTTAATACATGAATACATGAAAACCTGAAAATATGAAAGGGGGACAACCTGAAAACCTTCAAGACAGAAAATCAGAAAACCTGACAAGTGAAATCTCAAAGCCTGCGGATCTGCAAAAGTGAGAACTTCATACATGGAACCCTGAAAATATGAAAGTGAGACCACCTGAACCTGAAAGACAGAATTTGAAAACCTGAGAAACTAGAAATATAAAAATATGATATGCAAAACTCAAGACTTGGAAACCTGTAAACCCGAGAAATTGAAAGCTTGAGAACCTGAAAATATTAAAGAGAGACAATCTGAAAATCCTAGAAATTGAAAGCTTGAGAACCTGATAATCTTAGAGAGACAACCTGAAAACCTTCGAAACAGGAAATTTGAAATCCTGAAAAATGAAATCTGAAACCACGCGGTTCTTCAAACTGAGAACATAATACAAGAAACCCTGAAAAAATGAAAGGGAGACAACCTAAAAACCTGAAAGACAGAAAATTTGTAAACCTGAAAATTGAAATCTGAAAGCAAACTGAGACCTTAATACATGAATACATGAATACCTGAAAATATTCAAGACAGAAAATCAGAAAACCTGACAAGTGAAATCTGAAAGCCTGCGCATCTAAAAGTGAAAACTTCATACATGGAACCCTGAAAATATGAAAGTAAGACCACCTGAAGCTGAAAGACAGGATTTGAAAACCTGAGAAGCTAGAAATTTGAAAATATGATATGCAAAACTCAAGACTTGGAAACCTGTAAACCCGAAAAATTGAAAGCTTGAGAACCTGAAAATATTTAAGAGAGACAACCTGAAAATCTTAGAAATTGAAAGCTTGAGAACCTGATAATCTTAGAGAGACAACCTGAAAACCTTCGAAACAGAAAATTTGAAATCCTGAAAAATGAAATCTGAGACCATGCGGTTCTTCAAACTGAGAACTTAATACATGAAACCCTGAAAATATGAAAGGAAGACAAGCTGAGAACCTGAAAGACAGAAAATCTGTAAACCTGAAAAATGAAATCTGAAAGCAAACTGAGACCTTAATACATGAATACATGAATACCTGAAAATATGAAAGGGAGACAACCAAAACCTTCAAGACAGAAAATCAGAAAACCTGACAAGTGAAATCTGAAAAGCTGCGGTTCTGCAAAAAAACTTAATACATGAAAATGTGTAAATATGAAAGGAGAAAAATCTGAAAGAGAGACAACCTGAAAACCTTCGAAACAGAAAATTTGAAACCTGAAAAATGAAATCTGAAAGCCTGCGGTTCTTCAAACTGAGAACTTAATACATGAAACCCTGAAAATATGTAAGGGAGACAACCTAAAAACCTGAAAGACGGAAAATCTGTAAACCTGAAAAATGAAATCTGAAAGCAAACTGAGACCTTAATACATGAATACATGAATACCTGAAAATATGAAAGGGGGACAACCTGAAAACCTTCAAGACAGAAAATCAGAAAACCTGACAAGTGAAATCTGAAAGCCTGCGGATCTGCAAAACTGAGAACTTCATACATGGAAGCCTGAAAATATGAAAGTAAGACCACCTGAACCTGAAAGACAGAATTTGAAAACCTGAGAAGCTAGAAATTTGAAAATATGATATGCAAAACTCAAGACTTGGAAACCTGTAAACCCGAGAAATTGAAAGCTTGAGAACCTGAAAATATTTAAGAGAGACAACCTGAAAATCCTAGAAATTGAAAGCTTGAGAACCTGATAATCTTAGAGAGACAACCTGAAAACCTTCGAAACAGAAAATTTGAAATCCTGAAAAATGAAATCTGAAACCATGCGGTTCTTCAAACTGAGAACTTAATACATGAAACCCTGAAAATATGAAAGGAAGACAAGCTGAGAACCTGAAAGACAGAAAATCTGTAAACCTGAAAAATGAAATCTGAAAGCAAACTGAGACCTTAATACATGAATACATGAATACCTGAAAATATGAAAGGGAGACAACCTGAAAACCTTCAAGACAGAAAATCAGAAAACCTGACAAGTGAAATCTGAAAAGCTGCGGTTCTGCAAAAAAACTTAAGACAAGAAGTATTTTCATTTACAACTGTCATATGACGCAATTTGAGTTGAGTAATGATCCTCCATACTCCACTAGCATGATGTAATTTGTGTTGAGTAATGAAAAATCGTCATTGCAGCTTTGAGTTACCATACCAATGTAAAATTTGTATAACTTTCGCTTTCTCTATCGTTTTTGCTTCTTCTGTTAATCAGCTGTATCTCTTTTGACTCACTGACGTGACTTTTGGGTTTTAATACAAATGCTTTAAATACTGATAGTAACTCTTTCCGGTTTTATGTTTACACAGCTCGAATATCCACAAACTTGATGAGATGCTTCCGCAACTTTTATTTCCTGTCAAGTTAAAACTTCCAGCTAATAGTATCGCGAAACATCTTGCGAAATTAAACGTTGAAGACGTGACGGAGACGTTATGTTTCTGATCTTGGATGAAAGTGCCGGCAACAACCCATCTTGTCCTTTACGACCAACATCCAAACGAACAGTCGAAGACGTAAAACTGCATAACACTGTTCCTCTTTATGGCATAAATCAAATTTCCTCGGCTCTTGAACAGCATGCCGATTTGGCAGCCAATAATCGCAAAGTTCCAACTTGTAATCGTCTTTCGTCCTGGTCCTTTCACGAAAGGAGGTACACTTGTCCGCAGTTCGAAAAAATTGGTCGTAAAGTCGTCTTTTTAAAATTTTAAAATGTGTTCCTGTTATATACCATGAGATCATTTAAATTATATATTTGAGTAGACTGTGTAATTTAAATTAGCATAACCTCAAATTTTAATGTCAGTCAATTCTAGACAACGAAGCACTAATTAAAAAAATAGAAAGAAATTACAAACAGTCTAGAACAACAAGAAAATATAAAATACTTGGTCACAAATAATAAAAAAGAACGCATGTTTTTACTTTACAAATCGCGTGGTTTCAAGAAGTGACACTTGTTCAGAACCACCCTGCATACATGTTTTCAGATCGGAATTATTATCATCAGTTTCACTACCATCTGAGACTTTGTTGCAAGAATTTCAATTAAAAATAAATGCAGTTTTAACTCGTTCGAAGGGATACGTGCAGCAAATATAAATTAGCTTATACGCCTGTGAAGAGAGAACAGAGTTAAGTAAGTGCTTATTTACAGTTAGCGAAGCTCGGATAACAAATTTACGGTCACGTGGGAAAATAAATGTTGCCGCTCTTATTACGTAAATGTTCCGGTGCTTTCTACAGCTTAATTAAGTGCGGATAGATAAGATTAAGATTAAGATTAAGTGCGACAATTGCAGTTTTTAAAATAACTGGATTATTAAAGATTATGTTATAATAAAAAAAGAACATGTCAAACTGTTATGTGACATGATTATAAGAGATGCGTTTATTTAGCCTCTTTGTCTATTAATTGTATATTCAAAGACAGTCGCACTTAAAGAGTAAACTCCAGTCGCGCGTCGGAGCTGACGCGCACAATTACTTTTTCTAAAGACGGACTAAAAGTGGTCCGAAACTACAGCTGAATAAAGTAAATTAACAGTGACTTTGTTTTTCCTTTTTCCTCAAAATCTAAATTTAAAATATTACTTAAAACTCGATCTATATCGTTGATATAACCACGACGGCAAAACCTTTCTCCTCAACACCGCCGACGCGTAAATTATAGAGCTTCACACCTTCACAACGTTATTTATTACAGCTACGTACAACGGTATTAAATTTATATTTCAGACTTTGAGAGTTTGAGAAAAATGATAGGTTTGTGTATCATCAGATGCTGTGGTGAAATATCCTCCAAAAGCACGCAGGTTTAGAAAAGTTTCCGTTAAGAAAAAAAGGACTATTTTTTACAGATACCTACATGGCAAATTACACAACGCCATTTTCTACAGTGCGGTCGTTTAGTCTGGAAACATGGGAACAAAAAGTTATTTGAAAATCCTTGATCTAGGATGTCGTACTGGGCAGGTGCGCCATCTTGCTGATACCACCGCGAATCGTGTGGTAAATCTGGGTCGTCAGCGTCAGATCTAATTCCGAGATTTGTACCAGGAGACTTTACTTTTACATTTCCACATTCTTCAAATTATTTCTGCTCGACTTTACAAATGGCTATTCATTAATGAAAATTGTACAGACTTCGCTGCATGTCACCACATCTTGTTCAAATAAAAATTGCTATCCTTTTGTTTTTCAGTTAAAAACTCAAATCAGTGTCAAACGTCCATAGCCCACTGTGTTAATTACATTGAGTGATACGAATAAGAGCGATTTGAAAAAAAGTTAAAAACTGAAAAATGAAATCTGAAAGCTTGAGAACCTGATAATCTTAGAGAGACAACATAAAACCTGAAAAATGAAATCTGAAAGCAAACTGAGACCTTAATACATGAAGACATGAAAACCTCAAAATATGAAAGGGGGACAACCTGAAAACCTCAAAGACAGAAAATCAGAAAACCTGAGAAGTGAAATTGAAAGGCTTGCGGTTCTGCAATAAGAACTTAATACATGAAAATGCGAAAATATGAAAGGAGAACAATCTGAAAACCTGAAAATCTGAAAGAGAGACAACCTGAGAACCTGAAAAACAGAATTTGAAAACCTGAGAAACTAGAAATCTGAAAATATGATATGCAAACTGAGAACTTAAAACATGAAAGTGAAATCTGAAAGCCTGCGGATCTGCAAAAGTGAGAACTTTATACATGGAACCCTGAAAATATGAAAATATGATATGCAAAACTCAAGACTTGGAAACCTGTAAACCCGAGAAATTGAAAGCTTGAGAACCTGAAAATATTAAAGAGAGACAACCTGAAAATCCTAGAAATTAAAAGCTTGAGAACCTGATAATCTTAGAGAGACAACCTGAAAACCTTCGAAACAGGAAATTTGAAATCCTGAAAAATGAAATCTGAAACCATGCGGTTCTTCAAACTGAGAACTTAATACATGAAACCCTGAAAATATGAAAGGGAGACAACCTAAAAACCTGAAAGACAGAAAATTTGTAAACCTGAAAAATGAAATCTGAAAGCAAACTGAGACCTTAATACATGAATACATGAAAACCTGAAAATATGAAAGGGAGACAACCTGAAAACCTTCAAGACAGAAAATCGGAAAACCTGAAAAGTGAAATTGAAAGGCTGCGGTTCTGCAAAAAGAACTTAATACATGAAAATGTGAAAATATGAAAGGAGAACAATCTGAAAACCTGAAAATCTGAAAGAGAAACAACATGAAAACCTTGAAGTCAGAAAATTTCAAAACCTGAAAAATGAAATCGGAAGGCCTGCGGATCTGCAAAAGTGAGAACTTCATACATAGAACCCTGAAAATATTAAAGAAAGAGAACCTGAAAACCTGACCTGACCTGACCTGACAAGTGAAATTGAAAGGCTGCGGTTCTGCAAAAAGAACTTAATACATGAAAATGTGAAAATATGAAAGGAGAACAATCTGAAAACCTGAAAATCTGAAAGAGAGACAACCTGAAAACCTTCAAGTCAGAAAATTTCAAAACCTGAAAAATGAAATCAGAAAGCCCGCTGATCTGCAAAAGTGAAAACTTCAAAGAGAGACAACCTGAAAATCCCTGAAATTGAAAGTTTGAGAACCTCATAATTGTAGAGAGACAACCTGAAAACCTTCGAAACAGACAATTTGAAAACCTGAGAAACTAGAAATATGAAAATATGGTATGCAAAACTCAAGACTTGGAACCCTGTAAACCCGAGAAATTGAAAGCTTGAGAACCTGAAAATATTAAAGAGAGACAACCTGAAAATCCTAGAAATTGAAAGCTTGAGAACCTGATAATCTTAGAGAGACAACCTGAAAACCTTCAAAACAGAAAATTTGAAATCCTGAAAAATGAAATCTGAAAGCATGCGGTTCTTCAAACTGAGAACTTAATACATGAAACCCTGAAAATATGAAAGGGAGACAACCTATAAAAACCTGAAAGACAGAAAATTTGTAAACCTGAAAAATGAAATCTGAAAGCAAACTGAGACCTTAATACATGAATACCTGAAAATATGAAAGAGAGACAACCTGAAAACCTTCAAGTTAGAAAATCAGAAAACCTGACAAGTGAAATTAAAAGGCTACGGTTCTGCAAAAAGAACTTAATACATGAAAATTTTTAAATATAAAAGGAGAAAAATTTGAAATAGAGACAACCTGAAAACCTTCGAAACAGAAAATTTGAAAACCTGAAAAATGAAATCTGAAAGCCTGAGGTTCTTCAAACTGGGGGAGACAAGCTAAAAACCTAAAAGACAGAAAATCTGAAAACCTGAAAAATGAAATCTGAAAGCAAACTGAGACCTTAATACATGAATACATGAAAACCTGAAAATATGAAAGGGGGACAACCTGAAAACCTTCAAGACAGAAAATCAGGAAACCTGACAAGTGAAATCTTAAAGCCTGCGGATCTGCAAAAGTGAGAACTTCATACATGGAACCCTGAAAATATGAAAGTAAGACCAACTGAACCTGAAAATCTGAGAAGCTAGAAATTTGAAAATATGATATGCAAAACTCAAGACTTGGAAACCTGTAAACCCGAGAAATTGAAAGCTTGAGAACCTGAAAATATTAAAGAAAGAGACAACCTGAAAACCTTCGAAACAGAAAATTTGAAAATTTGAAAAATGAAATCTGAAGGTTCTTCAAACTGAGAACTTAATACATGAAACCCTGAAAATATGAAAGGGGGACAACCTGAAAACCTTCAAGACAGAAAATCAGAAAACCTGAAAAATGAAATCTGAAAGCAAACTGAGACCTTAATACATAAATACATGAAAACCTGAAAATATAAAAGGGGGATAACCTGGAAACCTTCAAGACAGAAAATCAGAAAACCTGACAAGTGAAATCTGAAAGCCTGCGGATCTGCAAAAGTGAGAACTTCATACATGGAACCCTGAAAATATGAAAGTAAGACCACCTGAACCTGAAAAACAGAATTTGAAAACCTGAGAAACTAGAAATATGAAAATATGGTATGCAAAACTCAAGACTTGGAAACCTGTAAACCCGAGAAATTGAAAGCTTGAGAACCTGAAAATATTAAAGAGAGACAACCTGAAAATCCTAGAAATTGAAAGCTTGAGAACCTGATAATCTTAGAGAGACAACCTGAAAACCTTCAAAACAGAAAATTTGAAATCCAGAAAAATGAAATCTGAAAGCATGCGGTTCTTCAAACTGAGAACTTAATACATGAAACCCTGAAAATATGAAAGGGAGACAACCTATAAAAACCTGAAAGACAGAAAATTTGTAAACCTGAAAAATGAAATCTGAAAGCAAACTGAGACCTTAATACATGAATACCTGAAAATATGAAAGAGAGACAACCTGAAAACCTTCAAGACAGAAAATCAGAAAACCTGACAAGTGAAATCTGAAAAGCTGCGGTTCTGCAAAAAGAACTTAATACATGAAAATTTTTAAATATGAAAGGAGAAAAATTTGAAATAGAGACAACCTGAAAACCTTCGAAACAGAAAATTTGAAAACCTGAAAAATGAAATCTGAAAGCCTGAGGTTCTTCAAACTGGGGGAGACAAGCTAAAAACCTAAAAGACAGAAAATCTGAAAAACTGAAAAATGAAATCTGAAAGCAAACTGAGACCTTAATACATGAATACATGAAAACCTGAAAATATGAAAGGGGGACAACCTGAAAACCTTCAAGACAGAAAATCAGGAAACCTGACAAGTGAAATCTTAAAGCCTGCGGATCTGCAAAAGTGAGAACTTCATACATGGAACCCTGAAAATATGAAAGTAAGACCAACTGAACCTGAAAACCTGAGAAGCTAGAAATTTGAAAATATGATATGCAAAACTCAAGACTTGGAAACCTGTAAACCCGAGAAATTGAAAGCTTGAGAACCTGAAAATATTAAAGAAAGAGACAACCTGAAAACCTTCGAAACAGAAAATTTGAAAATTTGAAAAATGAAATCTGAAAGCCTGCGGTTCTTCAAACTGAGAACTTAATACATGAAACCCTGAAAATATGAAAGGGGGACAACCTGAAAACCTTCAAGACAGAAAATCAGAAAACCTGAAAAATGAAATCTGAAAGCAAACTGAGACCTTAATACATGAATACATGAAAACCTGAAAATATGAAAGGGGGACAACCTGAAAACCTTCAAGACAGAAAATCAGGAAACCTGACAAGTGAAATCTTAAAGCCTGCGGATCTGCAAAAGTGAGAACTTCATACATGGAACCCTGAAAATATGAAAGTAAGACCAACTGAACCTGAAAATCTGAGAAGCTAGAAATTTGAAAATATGATATGCAAAACTCAAGACTTGGAAACCTGTAAACCCGAGAAATTGAAAGCTTGAGAACCTGAAAATATTAAAGAAAGAGACAACCTGAAAACCTTCGAAACAGAAAATTTGAAAATTTGAAAAATGAAATCTGAAAGTTCTTCAAACTGAGAACTTAATACATGAAACCCTGAAAATATGAAAGGGGGACAACCTAAAAACCTTCAAGACAGAAAATCAGAAAACCTGACAAGTGAAATCTGAAAAGCTGCGGTTCTGCAAAAAAACTTAATACATGAAAATGTGGAAATATGAAAGGAGAAAAATCTGAAAGAGAGACAACCTGAAAACCTTCGAAAGAGAAAATTTGAAACCTGAAAAGTGAAATCTGAAAGCCTGCGGCTTTGCAAACTGAGAACTGAGACATGAAAAGCTGAAAATATGAAGGGAAGACAACCTGAAGAGAAGTGCGCTGTCAAGACGGGCGAGGGCAAACTGAAGAACGGGCTGGGGCGAACTGAAGAACAGCCGAGTGTTGCAAATGAACCGATCCCCTGAAAAGTGATAGCGCACGAGTAGTGAACAACATTTTTTGTATTCTATTATTATTTAGGTGAACAGACTGTTAATGTTAAACTGTTATGGTTTTTTCCATTTTTTGTACTTACGTTTTCATGAGAATTATCAATAATCATTAGAATTGCACGAAGTTTTCAAATCTGCCAAAGAAATTGGGGGCGACGTCATAACTTTTTCAAGGATGGCGGAAAAAAAATTCTGACGTCAGTGCATCTCTGAATGAATGAAAATAATAATACTCAGTTGTTCCATCGAACTCAGTCGCAACCCCGTGTCATTCCACAAGTTTTTCTTGGATTCCTAGATTACCGATCGACACGAGAACAGGTGGAGGGAATTGACAAAGTAAATAAAAGTGACGAATACAGAGCGGAAGGGAAAAGAAGCACAGAAGAAAGGTAGGAAGAAGGAAAGGGGGAAGCGACAAAAGCAAAAACGCCGGCAACCAATAATACATGGCACAGCATAGAGGGTTATGAACAGGAAGAAAAAGGAGAAAACAGAAGTAAACAAATTGAACAATAAAGAATGACGAGACAAGAACTACACAGAACTGGAATAACACGGAGGAACCTGAAATTAAGAAATGGTCAAGTAAGTAGTAAAGACATGAGCAAAACAAAAAAAATTTTTTTTTAACATAAGTGGGACAGAAAAGAAATATAATGATGGGGAGAGACTTCAATGCGAGAATTGGGATAATATTAGGAAGACAGAATAATGGGACAAAAGAAGCGACTATACAGGAAATTATTATTTTCAGTTTAGTAGTTAGGAAGTGCCACTACAAACAAAATTTTTCCACTGAAAATACGTCGGCTCTCGGACTAATTTAATTATTAATAAATTAATTGTCAAAGCAATTGTGGTTTCTTGCATTTCGCTAGTGAACCATAAAACTATCAATTAATTCTCTCTGTCCACATGTTTACTAAATGGGAGCAGAACATATCCTGGGCAGGATTTTAAAGGATTTGTTTTGTACAGTACCTGGATTACGGTTCAACAAAGGAATTAGTGCTATGGAACTAGATTTGTCGATTTTATAATCATTGTCATGAACATTTGGGCAGTGTCATTCAAACAATTCAATCTATTTAATGCTACCCGATAGTACAAATGGATAATTTAAAATTGAGCTCTAATAATTAATATTGTAAAATATTAATTATTCCGACATAATTTAAATTTGTTTCTAAACACTCATTAACATCTACATTACTTTCTACTGAAATGTGGTGCTTGCACTTCGTGTTTGCGGATAATTATTCGGTTTGCATTTGTTTATTTTCATTTCGCGTTTGAAATAACATCAACGTAAGCGCTTTAGACTGTTACTGCTTAATTATCTGCACAAGTTCAAGGCCGGAAGATCGGGAGTTGTGTAAACATGAATGAAAACTGTATGGGAAATAATTTTGTGTATTTATAATGGGAGACCAGTACCTACCAAAAATAAATTCCTCTGGAAAACATTTTCCTTTGATCCGAAACCGGACAAACGACCAACTCTGTGACTGGCTGGCTGGCTAATAGCGTTTCGCTTTCAAATCGATGTCCGCGTCATGGTACAAATGGAAATTAACGCTCCGACATAAATCTGTTAGGATGATGCTTTGGTTATAGGATTACGAAAGCTCGCATATTAAAGCTAGACTTAATTAGCATTTAATAAGCTACTGGAGGATCAGTTGTTGACACCGCGACAGTAGAGTGTGTTTAATAATTAGCTGCTGTCGTGATGATAGCCGGCTTAAATAACGGTTATTAAGTTGATCATGGGGAAAAGCGGGCAGAAAATGATCGGACGAATTTATTTCCGGCCGACATGCAACAGACGGTTTTTCCGGAAAATTGGTTGGTTTTATTTTTGTCGTAAGTTGGTTTCAAATGTGATTGCTTATAACGTTAGGAAAATCCGGTAGCGCTGCATTACAGTTGCAAATTCTAGAATATGTAAAATCGATTGAGGTCCAAGGAATGTCAACTACAACTACAATAATTGTTTTTACGCCCCCCTTGCAGTCTCGAAACATCCTAGAATTAATGTGAATTTGAACAAGACAAAGATCAGACATAAACTTAAATTAATTACAAATGTTGCAGAAACACTACAAAGCCTGCACCCTTTATGTCTTCTTAAGCGTAAAACAGAAACAATGTAATTCCTTTAATTTGTTTTCTTTTTACTACTTTATCATGTTTCTCTTAATCGAGTTACGCGCGAAACTTTACCTTTCTTAAATCAACAAAATGGTGGATGCGCCGGGAGAATCTCCTGTAGTATAATTTTTATTTTTTCCCCGATTATAAAAACATCATCTCTTTAATCCGGGACGTGGGCGTGCACATTACAACTGTTGATACGCCGGATTTCCATCCGACAAAAAACAGAACGTTGCGAGTTCATCAAAGCACCTCCCACCCTGCAGATAAAGCTCCCGGAATCAACTTCGTTTTGTCGCAACGTTTATCTCGTCATCAAGAAAATTGCTTTTTACCTTTTGGTGTAATTACACAGAAGCTTGCGGGCTTGGGACCGTCCACGTCGACAACGCTTTGTTTTTGTCTAAAAAAGTTGCTTTTTGACGCTTGACGGGTATCCTCATTTACATCTGTATAAAAGAAACCCGTGAATTTGTTTACGTTTCAAAAGCTCGCTTTGATCCACTTTGAAGGGTTTAAATGGGCCCTCGGATAGTTAGTTAGAACTGAAGAATGGCGATCTCGCTCACATAACTTTAAACTAAGTTTGCCGTTGTAATTAGTCCGAGCTTGATTTTAGAGGGGAGCGTATTGCTGTGTAATGATTTTTTGGATGGGCCTCCGGAAACCTTGTTGTAGGATATTCGGATGTATTGGACTTTGCAACTAATGTTGATATTATTAGTCGAGCTTGCAGGTTGTTGGTCCGACCCTTAATGAAGTTCGGGAGCTTAAGGTATGAAGAATGCTTTCCTGTTGAAAGCTTCTCGAACTTTGTGGTCCAGGTGTGCGGCCACCCGTTTTAGTGTATTGAAGATATCTCATCCCGTCATAGATTGAGGCAGAATCGTCGGCGCATATGGATTACATGTATACTGCGTGTCCCAGAATGTTAAAGGAACGCAAAGGTATGTTTTTATTTACCCTGAATATATATAAACGAGAAACAACCCCTTTGCCTCTATTTTATTAAAGAACATCTGGGAAACTATACAAAGTAGGTGCTCGTTATATTAATCAAAGTGGAACTTTGCGGTCTCTCTATTCTACGAAACTGATATTTTCCCATTTGACGTTCCTGTTTGGCTTCAACATTGTTATCGAAAATAAAAGCTGTAAGATACGTTCCTGTATCTTTCCTTAAGACATTCATGTTTTTAAAGTTTAACACGGAGTTCTAGTCTTGTTAAAACACCATTTGTTAAAATTAAAGACAAAGGCTTTGCGCATTGAAAATCGATAAAAGCACCATCAAAATAATTCATACATAAAACTTGACACAGTTATGGATATGAAGATTCCACCTGCTGGATCAGTATAAAAATAGCAATAATGTTCCTTTTTATACGGCCCTACAAAACACACTTACGAAATTATTACACTTCAGCTGCTGTGAACATAAACAATAAAAAGACATTTATTGTTTCTTTGTCTCTTCTCGTTCGTAATGTGACACTTTACGAGCGCATCAAACTAGACGCTCTTAGCGCGCTTTAATGCTAGAGCATCATATGCAATATTTTTTGAAAAAAATACACTTATAACATTGTTGCAAAATCCGTTTGGGTAAATGAAAAAATGATTGCGGAAAGCACAACAAAAAGTTGATTTATTTTTTGAAAGCACAGGGGTGGCAGAGCGGCTCCCACGTAAAACCGATGATTTCAGCAAACAGAAAGGGGGGATTGGGGAGAGCGTGTATCTTTGGTATCAATACGATAGTGAATCAATGAAAAGTGCGACACAGGCCCACTTAATTTCATGATAATGGTTAAGGCGCTGATTACAATAGTGATTGGTTGCAATGTAAAATTAGAATAGAAAATTAGTGAAAGTAGCACATTTGAACTCACAACTTAACATAATTAATATTCCACGAATTTTATGTGCTGGCAACCAACTGTACACATCAGTATAGTTGGTAGATTAATGCACTGTTATTATATTGAATCTACCATAATACCACCCTTGACAAGATGAGTCAAGCAACTCCACTAACACAGAATTCCTACGTTAAAGCAGTTAAGTCACCACCACCCCCTTTGAGCAGCTTCAGAACCTTACATTTTGAGATACCAATCTTGAGAGCTGGAAGAACTTGCGATTTCGGAAAACCTGAAAAAAAAAGCGAACCTGACAGCTTGGAGAACCTAACAGCCTAACAACTTGAGAACTTGAGAAACACAAATTGAGACCAGAAGGAACCTGAAATCTATGCAAACCAGAGACCTTACCCAACTTGTTAACCTCAGATTTTGGAAAATTTGAGATCTCTGAAAACCTGATATCTTGGAGAAACTCAGAACTTGAGAAACCCGAGAATTTAAAGAACCCGAAATCGCGGTAAACCTGAAATTTCTAAGCAACTGAAACCTCGGAGACCCTGAGATCTTAGAGCACCCGAGAACCTAATGAACCTGAAAGTTTGAACAATCTGAGATCTTGGGAAATCTGACATTTGCAGGAACTTAAGACCTTGAAAAACCAAAATTGAAAAATGGAGGGATCGAGACTTTGGAAAACTTGAGATTTTAAGAAATTTAAGACCTTCAGTTGCTTAAGAACTTTGCACTTTGAGATACCAATCTTGAGAGGTGGAAGAACTTGCGATTTCGAAAAACCTGAAAACGAGGCGAACCTGACAGCTTGGAGAACCTAACAGCCTAACAACTTGAGAACTTGAGAAACACAGATTGAGACCAGAAGGAACCTGAAATCTGTCCAAACCAGAGACCTTACCCAACCTGATTTTGGAGAATTTGAGACAACTGAAAACCTGATATCTTGGAGAAACTCAGAACTTGAGAAACCTGAGAATTTAAAGAACCCGAAATCGCGGTAAACCTGAAATTTCTAAGCAACTGAAACCTCGGAGACCCTGAGATCTTAAAGCACCCGAGAACCTAATAACCCTGAAAGTTTGAACAATCTGAGATCTTGGGAAATCTAACATTTGAAAAAACTTAAGACCTTGAAAAACCAAAATTGAAAAATGGAGGGATCGAGACTTTGGAAAACTTGAGATTTTAAGAAATTTAAGACCTTCAGTAGCTTAAGAACTTTGCACTTTGAGATACCAATCTTGAGAGCTGGAAGAACTTGCGATTTCGGAAAACCTGAAAACGAGGCAAACCTGACAGCTTGGAGAACCTAACAGCCTAACAACTTGAGAACTTGAGAAACACAGATTGAGACCAGAAGGAACCTGAAATCTGTCCAAACCAGAGACCTTACCCAACCTGATTTTGGAGAATTTGAGACCTCTGAAAACCTGATATCTTGGAGAAACTCAGAACTTGAGAAACCTGAGAACCTGAAAGTTTGAACAATCTGAGATCTTGGGAAATCTGACATTTGAAGGAACTTAAGACCTTAAGAAACCAAAATTGAGAAATGGAGGGATCGAGACTTTGGAAAACTTGAGATTTTAAGAAATTTAAGACCTACAGTAGCTTAAGAACTTTGCACTTTAAAATACCAATTTTGAGAGCTGGAAGAACTGGCGATTTCGGAAAACCTGAAATCGAGGCGAACCTGACAGCTTGGAGAACCTAACAGCCTAACAACTTGAGAACTTGAGAAACACAGATTGAGACCAGAAGGAACCTGCAATCTGTCCAAACCAGAGACCTTACTCAACCTGATTTTGGAGAATTTGAGACCTCTGAAAACCTGATATCTTGGAGAAACTCAGAACTTGAGAAACCTGAGAATTTAAAGAACCCGAAATCGCGGTAAACCTGAAATTTCTAAGCAACTGAAACCTCGGAGACCCCGAGATCTTAGAGCACGTGAGAACCTAATAAACCTGAAAGTTTGAACAATCTGAGATCTTGGGAAATCTGACATTTGAAGGAACTTAAGACCTTGAAAAACCAAAATTGAAAAATGGAGGGATCGAGATTTTGGAAAACTTGAGATTTTAAGAAATTTAAGGCCTTCAGTAGCTTAAGAACTTTGCACTTTGAGATACCAATCTTGAGAGGTGGAAGAACTTGCGATTTCGGAAAACCTCAAAATGAGGCAAACCTGACAGCTTGGAGAACCTAACAGCCTAGCAACTTGAGAACTTGAGAAACACAAATTGAGACCAGAAGTTACCTGAAATCTATCCAAACCAGAGACCTTACCCAACTTGATTTTGGAGAATTTGAGACCTCTGAAAACCTGATATCTTGGAGAAACTCAGAACTTGAGAAACCTGAGAATTTAAAGAACCCGAAATCGCGGTAAACCTGAAATTTCTAAGTAACTGAAACCTCGGAAACTCTGAGATCTTAGAGCACGTGAGAACCTAATAAACCTGAAAGTTTGAACAATCTGAGATCTTGGGAAATCTGACATTTGAAGGAACTTAAGACCTTAAGAAACCAAAATTGACAAATGGAGGGATCGAGACTTTGAAAAACTTGAGATTTTAAGAAATTTAAGACCTACAGTAGCTTAAGAACTGTGCACTTTAAAATACCAATTTTGAGAGCTGGAAGAACTTGCGATTTCGGAAAACCTGAAAACGAGGCGAACCTGACAGCTTGGAGAACCTAACAGCCTAACAACTTCAGAACTTGAGAAACACAGATTGAGACCAGAAGGAACCTGAAATATGTCCAAACCAGAGACGTTACCCAACCTGATTTTGAAGAATTTGAGACCTCTGAAAACCTGATATCTTGGAAAAACTCAAAACTTGAGAAACCTGAGAATTTAAAGAACCCGAAATCGCGGTAAACCTGAAATTTCTAAGCAACTGAAACCTCGGAGACCCTGAAATCTTAGAGCACCCGAGAACCTAATAACCCTGAAAGTTTGAACAATCTGAGATCTTGGGAAATCTGACATTTGAAGGAACTTAAGACCTTGAAAAACCAAAATTGAAAAATGGAAGGATCGAGACTTTGGAAAACTTAAGATTTTAAGAAATTTAAGACCTACAGTAACTTAAGAACTTTGCACCTTGAGATACTAATCTTGAGAGCTGGAAGAACTTGCGATTTTGGAAAACCTGAAAACGAGGCGAACCTGACAGCTTGGAGAACCTAACAGCCTAACAACTTGAGAACTTGAGAAACACAGATTGAGACCAGGAGAGCCTGAAATCTGTCCAAACCAGAGACCTTACCCAACCTGATTTTGGAGAATTTGAGACCTCTGAAATCCTGATATCTTGGAGAAACTCAGAACTTGAGAAACCTGAGAATTTAAAGAACCCGAAATCGCGGTAAACCTGAAATTTCTAAGCAACTGAAACCTCGGAGAC
The DNA here is from genome assembly GCA_963583935.1 of Diaperis boleti. NCBI lineage: Eukaryota > Metazoa > Arthropoda > Insecta > Coleoptera > Tenebrionidae > Diaperis > Diaperis boleti. Next base: position 6,925,168 of record OY757249.1, on the reverse strand, counting down.
CCTGAGATCTTAGCGCACCTGAGAACCTAATGAACCTGAAAGTTTGAACAATCTGAGATCTTGGGAAATCTGACATTTGAAGGAACTTAAGACCTTGAAAAACCAAAATTGAAAAATGGAGGGATCGAGACTTTGAAAAACTTGAGATTTTAAGAAATTTAAGACCTTCAGTTGCTTAAGAACTTTGCACTTTGAGATACCAATCTTGAGAGGTGGAAGAACTTGCGATTTCGAAAAACCTGAAAACGAGGCGAACCTGACAGCTTGGAGAACCTAACAGCCTAACAACTTGAGAACTTGAGAAACACAGATTGAGACCAGAAGGAACCTGAAATCTGTCCAAACCAGAGACCTCACCCAACCTGATTTTGCAGAATTTGAGACCTCTGAAAACCTGATATCTTGTAGAAACTCAGAACTTGAGAAACCTGAGAATTTAAAGAACCCGAAATCGCGGTAAACCTGAAATTTCTAAGCAACTGAAACCTCGGAGACCCTGAGATCTTAGAGCACCCGAGAACCTAATGAACCTGAAAGTTTGAACAATCTGAGATCTTGGGAAATCTGACATTTGCAGGAACTTAAGACCTTGAAAAACCAAAATTGAAAAATGGAGGGATCGAGACTTTGGAAAACTTGAGATTTTAAGAAATTTAAGACCTTCAGTTGCTTAAGAACTTTGCACTTTGAGATACCAATCTTGAGAGGTGGAAGAACTTGCGATTTCGAAAAACCTGAAAACGAGGCGAACCTGACAGCTTGGAAAACCTAACAGCCTAACAACTTGAGAACTTGAGAAACACAGATTGAGACCAGAAGGAACCTGAAATCTGTCCAAACCAGAGACCTCACCCAACCTGATTTTGCAGAATTTGAGACCTCTGAAAACCTGATATCTTGTAGAAACTCAGAACTTGAGAAACCTGAGAATTTAAAGAACCCGAAATCGCGGTAAACCTGAAATTTCTAAGCAACTGAAACCTCGGAGACCCTGAGATCTTAGAGCATCTGAGAACCTAATGAACCTGAAAGTTTGAACAATCTGAGATCTTGGGAAATCTGACATTTGAAGGAACTTAAGACCTTGAAAAACCAAAATTGAAAAATGGAGGGATCGAGACTTTGGAAAACTTGAGATTTTAAGAAATTTAGAACATTCAGTAGCTTAAGAACTTTGCACTTTGAGATACCAATCTTGAGAGCTGGAAGAACTTGCGATTTCGGAAATCCTGAAAACGAGGCGAACCTGACAGCTTGGAGAACCTAACAGCCTAACAACATGAGAACCTGAGAAACACAAATTGAGACCAGAAATTACCTGAAATCTGTCCAAACCAGAGACCTTACCCAACCAGATTGTGGAGAATTTGAGAGCTCTGAAAAACTGATATCTTAGAGAAACTCAGAACTTGAGAAACCTGAGAATTTAAAGAACCCGAAATCGCGGTAAACCTGAAATTTCTAAGCAACTGAAACCTCGGAGACCCTGAGATCTTAGAGCACCCGAGAACCTAATGAACCTGAAAGTTCGAACAATCTGAGATCTTGGGAAATCTGACATTTGCAGGAACTTAAGACCTTGAAAAACCAAAATTGAAAAATCGAGGGATCCAGACTTTGGAATACTTGAGATTTTAAGAAATTTAAGACCTTCAGTAGCTTAAGAACTTTGCACTTTGAGATACCAATCTTGAGAGCTGGAAGAACTTGCGATTTTGGAAAACCTGAAAACGAGGCGAACCTGACAGCTTGGAGAACCTAACAGCCCAACAACTTGAGAACTTGAGAAACACAGATTGGGACCAGAAGGAACCTGAAATCTGCCCAAACCAGAGACCTTACCCAACCTGATTTTGAAGAATTTGAGACCTCTGAAAACCTGATATCTTGGAGAAACTCAGAACTTGAGAAACCTGAGAAATTAGAGAACCCGAAATCGCGGTAAACCTGAAATTTCTAAGCAACTGAAACCTCGGAGACCCTGAGATCTTAGAGCACCCGAGAACTTAATGAACCTGAAAGTTTGAACAATCTGAGATCTTGGGAAATCTGACATTTGCAGGAACTTAAGACCTTGAAAAACCAAAATTGAAAAATGGAGGGATCGAGACTTTGGAAAACTTGAGATTTTAAGAAATTTAAGACCTTCAGTAGCTTAAGAACTTTGCACTTTCAGATACTAATCTTGAGAGCTGGAAGAACTTGCGATTTCGGAAAACCTGAAAACGAGGCGAACCTGATAGCTTGGAGAACCTAACAGCCTAACAACTTGAGAACTTGAGAAACACAGATTGAGACCAGAAGGAACCTGAAATCTGTCCAAACCAGAGACCTTACCCAACCTGATTTTGAAGAATTTGAGACCTCTGAAAACCTGATATCTTGGAGAAACTCAGAACTTGAGAAACCTGAGAATTTAAAGAACCCGAAATCGCGGTAAACCTGAAATTTCTAAGCAACTGAAACCTCGGAGACCCTGAGATCTTAGAGCATCTGAGAACCTAATGAACCTGAAAGTTTGAACAATCTGAGATCTTGGGAAATCTGACATTTGAAGGAACTTAAGACCTTGAAAAACCAAAATTGAAAAATGGAAGGATCGAGACTTTGGAAAACTTAAGATTTTAAGAAATTTAAGACCTACAGTAACTTAAGAACTTTGCACCTTGAGATACTAATCTTGAGAGCTGGAAGAACTTGCGATTTTGGAAAACCTGAAAACGAGGCGAACCTGACAGCTTGGAGAACCTAACAGCCTAACAACTTGAGAACTTGAGAAACACAGATTGAGACCAGGAGAGCCTGAAATCTGTCCAAACCAGAGACCTTACCCAACCTGATTTTGGAGAATTTGAGACCTCTGAAAACCTGATATCTTGGAAAAACTCAGATCTTGAGAAACCTGAGAATTTAAAGAACCCGAAATCACGGTAAACCTGAAATTTATAAGCAACTGAAACCCCGGAGACCCTGAGATCTTAGAGCACCTGAAAACCTAATGAACCTGAAAGTTTGAACAATCTGAGATCTTGGGAAATCTGACATTTGAAGGAACTTAAGACCTTGAAAAACCAAAATTAAAAAATAGAGGGATCGAGACTTTGGAAAACTTGAGATTTTAAGAAATTTAAGACCTTCAGTAGCTTAAGAAGTTTGCACTTTGAGATACCAATCTTGAGAGGTGGAAGAACTTGCGATTTCGGAAAACCTAAAAACGAGGCGAACCTGACAGCTTGGAGAACCTAACAGCCTAACAACTTGAGAACTTGAGAAACACAGATTGGGACCAGAAGGAACCTGAAATATGTCCAAATCAGAGACCTTACCCAACCTGATTTTGGAGCATTTGAGACCTCTGAAAACCTGATATCTTGTAGAAACTCAGAACTTGAGAAACCTGAAAATTTAAAGAACCCGAAATCGCGGTAAACCTGAAATTTCTAAGCAACTGAAACCTCGGAGACCCTGAGATCTTAGAGCACCCGAGAACCTAATAAACCTGAAAGTTTGAACAATCTGAGATCTTGGGAAATCTGACATTTGAAGGAACTTAAGACCTTGAAAAACCAAAATTGAAAAATGGAGGGATCGAGACTTTAGTAAACTTTAGATTTTAAGAAATTTAAGACCTTCAGTAGCTTAAGAACTTTGCACTTTGAGATACTAATCTTGAGAGCTGGAAGAACTTGCGATTTCGGAAAACCTGAAAACGAGGCGAGCCTGACAGCTTGGAGAACCTAACAGCCTAACAACTTGAGAACTTGAGAAACACAGATTGAGACCAGAAGGAACCTGAAATCTGTCCAAACCAGAGACCTTACCCAACCTGATTTTGGAGCATTTGAGACCTCTGAAAACCTGATATCTTGGAGAAACTTAGAACTTGAGAAACCTGAGAATTTAAAGAACCCGAAATCGCGGTAAACCTGAAATTTCTAAGCAACTGAAACCTCGGAGACCCTGAGATCTTAGAGCGCCTGAGAACCTAATGAACCTGAAAGTATGAACAATCTGAGATCTTGGGAAATCTGACATTTGAAGGAACTTAAGACCTTGAAAAACCAAAATTGAAAAATGGAGGGATCGAGACTTTGGAAAACTTGAGATTTTAAGAAATTTAAGACCTTCAGTAGCTTAAGAACTTTGCACTTTGAGATTCCAATCTTGAGAGCTGGAAGAACTTGCGATTTCGGAAAACCTGAAAACTAGGCGAACCTGACAGCTTGGAGAACCTAACAGCCTAACAACTTGAGAACTTGAGAAACACAGATTGAGACCAGAAGGAACCTGAAATCTGTCCAAACCAGAGACCTTACTCAACCTGATTTTGGAGAATTTGAGACCTCTGAAAACCTGATATCTTGGAGAAACCTGAGAATTTAAAGAACCCGAAATCGCGGTAAACCTGAAATTTCTAAGCAACTGAAACCTGAAATATAACAATATATAATTATACTGTACATATAATCTTATGTAACTGTGGAGTCACTAATAACCCTAGGGTTGATGTGACTTTAAAGTCTAAACAAAGAAAGGAGGGCTTTTATGGTAAGGGTGAGAAATTTGCGATATTTCATCATGAAATGAAATTATCCTAACGCGATTTAATTCTGCATGAATATATGTATCTATCGCAGGTAAACAGCAGCATATAAATGGGAATATCCTGGGAAATACGAGAATGAACGGTCCTAGTTCAGTTTAACAGTACCTACATAAAATTTCCTCGTTGCTGTAATATGAAAGCATAAAACACAATAGAGAACAAATATTAAAATGTTGTAAAATAATAAGCGCGAAATGGGTACCGCAGTTAAACAGTTTGGGTGTTCAAATTATACGAGTTTTAAAATTGCACATATGAAAAACAAATCATTGGACATAATTGTGTGCAGTCCAAAAACTGTACTCTTTGTTCCATAAAAAGAACCCTAACATACTGTACTACTCTATAGCTTTCCTAAATAAGTTGACGACCCCAATACGAGACTCCGAGGTGCATCTATTACCTGTTTGCAAGCCACATTAATTAATGAGGTAGTTTCGGTAAAGTGGATCGAATATCAGTGTCTCCATTAATAGATTAACCCATTGTCTGCAGATTTGTAAATGAGCACAATGTAATTATTTGCCCACGAATCTGAAAACTTTCCATCGGAAGGAGTGGATACGTTTACTTAGTTGAAAACACACGGAACTGATTTCTTTGGCCGGGGAGTTTCAAACTTTGGCTGACACACTTGTGTTATCCGTGAAATGATTACTTTTATACTGCAGGATCTTTTCTTTATATTGTTGACACTATGTTGTTTAATTTCGCACAAATACGTTTTGTTTTATTCGATTTATTTAGGTATTGTACGTAACGACATAAATCACTGCTCAATAGCAATTAAAGTCAACCGATTAAAATTTTTACTGTTGTTGGAGGCAATAAACTGCAATCTAAGCAAAAAGATTTATTTTATTTCAGCTGTTGTAAAAGGGCAATGAAATTGTCGGATAGTGTACTTGTATCGATTGAGTTTACAATTGGCAGTAAACCTTAATTAGAGAAATGTAATAGATCAAACGAACTTAACTTAAGTGAAGTTCGATTTTAATTATGTGGAAGCCTCGTCGAAGGAAATAATTACATTCAGTATCCCAATTCCCAGCTGTACAACGGTATTTTAAAGTTTTGAAATTCCTTGTTAGAGTAAAAATTGTTGCTAAGGGTTGAAAAAGAGTAAAGAGGGTAGGTGGAATTATTTCTATCGACGAGTCTTCATATAATTAAGTTCGAACTTCATTAAACTTTGTTTGATCTATAAGTAAAATGGTTCGTTTGCGAAAAAGGATAATAAGATTGTTACGGCCTAACTTCAAAAAGACTTAAAGAAAGTGTCGGCAACAGTTGCAAAATTGGTGAAAGCGCTATTCCAATTTAAACGTTTTGAACATAAAAAATGATTTTCAGATAAGCATTTAGTATCATTTGGGGCACCTTCGGCATGAATTTGTTACATCCAAAAACACAGAAACACTCAGAAATTCTTTGATCATGGATAAACATTTCTAGGTATAGTTTGAGCAACAGTTGGAACATTTTTGACATGAAATTATTAGAACTGAATATGGAAAAGGCCCGAGAAGTGTTATAGATAATATTTACAAAAGTTACAAAATTGGTGGATGCGCTATTCCAATTTAAATACTTTGAACATAGAAAATGGTTTTCAGATAAATATTTAGTATCATTTGGGGCACTTTAGATATGAAATTGTTAGATCTAAATGTACAGAAACACTCAGAAGTGTCATTGATAAAATTGATCATTTTTAAAAAATGGTGGATGCGCCATTTCGGTTTTAAATTCTTCGATCATGGATAAACATTTCTAGGTATAGTTTGAGCAACAGTTGGAACATTTTTGACATGAAATTATTAGAACTCAAAATGGAAAATGCCCGAGAAATGTTATAGATAATATTGACAAAAGTTACAAAATTGGTGGATGCGCTATTCCAATTTAAAGACTTTGAACATAGAAAATGGTTTTCAGACAAATATTTATTATCATTTGGGACATTTTAGATATGAAATTGTTAAATCTAAATACACAGAAACACTCAGAAGTGTCATTAATAATAATTATTATTTTTAAAAATTGGTGGATGCGCCATTTCGTGTTTAAATTCTTTCATCATGGGTAAACATTTCTAGGTATAGCTTGAGTAACAGTTGGAACATTTTTGACATGAAATTATTAGAACTCAATATGGAAAATGCCCGAGAAATGTTATAGATAATATTGACAAAAGTTACAAAATTGGTGGATGCGCTATTCCAATTTAAATACTTTGAACATAGAAAATGGTTTTCAGACAAATATTTATTATCATTTGGGACATTTTAGATATGAAATTGTTAAATCTAAATACACAGAAACACTCAGAAGTGTCATTAATAATAATTATTATTTTTAAAAATTGGTGGATGCGCCATTTCGTGTTTAAATTCTTTCATCATGGGTAAACATTTCTAGGTATAGCTTGAGTAACAGTTGGAACATTTTTGACATGAAATTATTAGAACTCAATATGGAAAATGCCCGAGAAATGTTATAGATAATATTGACAAAAGTTACAAAATTGGTGGATGCGCTATTCCAATTTAAATACTTTGAACATAGAAAATGGTTTTCAGACAAATATTTATTATCATTTGGGACATTTTAGATATGAAATTGTTAAATCTAAATACACAGAAACACTCAGAAGTGTCATTAATAATAAATATTATTTTTAAAAATTGGTGGATGCGCCATTTCGTGTTTAAATTCTTTCATCATGGGTAAACATTTCTAGGTATAGCTTGAGTAACAGTTGGAACATTTTTGACATGAAATTATTAGAACTCAATATGGAAAATGCCCGAGAAATGTTATAGATAATATTGACAAAAGTTACAAAATTGGTGGATGCGCTATTCCAATTTAAATACTTTGAACATAGAAAATGGTTTTCAGACAAATATTTATTATCATTTGGGACATTTTAGATATGAAATTGTTAAATCTAAATACACAGAAACACTCAGAAGTGTCATTAATAATAATTATTATTTTTAAAAATTGGTGGATGCGCCATTTCGTGTTTAAATTCTTTCATCATGGGTAAACATTTCTAGGTATAGTTTGAGCAACAGTTGGAACATTTTTGACATGAAATTATTAGAACTCAATATGGAAAATGCCCGAGAAATGTTATAGATAATATTGACAAAAGTTACAAAATTGGTGGATGCGCTATTCCAATTTAAATACTTTGAACATAGAAAATGGTTTTCAGACAAATATTTATTATCATTTGGGACATTTTAGATATGAAATTGTTAAATCTAAATACACAGAAACACTCAGAAGTGTCATTAATAATAATTATTATTTTTAAAAATTGGTGGATGCGCCATTTCGTTTTTAAATTCTTTGATCATGGGTAAACATTTCTAGGTATAGTTTGAGCAACAGTTGGAACATTTTTGACATGAAATTATTAGAACTCAATATGGAAAAGGAACGATAAGTGTTATAGATGATATTTACAAAAGTTACAAAATTGGTGGATGCGCTATTCGAATTTAAATACTTTGAACATAGAACATGGTTTTCAGATAAATATTTAGTATCATTTGGGACACTTTAGAAATGAAATTGTTAGATCTAAACGCACAGAAACACTCAGAAGTGTCATTGATAAAATTTATCATTTTTAAAAAATGGTGGATGCGCGATTTCCTTTTTAAATTTTTTTATCATGGATAAACATTTCTAGGTATAGTTTGAGCAACATTTGGAACATTTTTGACATAAAATTATTAGAACTCAATATGGAAAAGGCCCGAGAAGTGTTATAGATGATATTTACAAAAGTTACAAAATTGGTGGATGCGCTATTCCAATTTAAATACTTTGAACATAGAAAATGGTTTTCAGACAAATATTTATTATCATTTGGGACATTTTAGATATGAAATTGTTAAATCTAAATACATAGAAACACTCAGAAGTGTCATTAATAATAATTATTATTTTTAAAAATTGGTGGATGCGCCATTTCGTTTTTAAATTCTTTGATCATGGATAAACATTTCTAGGTATAGTTTGAGCAACAGTTGGAACATTTTTGACATGAAATTATTAGAACTCAATATGGAAAATGCCCGAGAAATGTTATAGATAATATTGACAAAAGTTACAAAATTGGTGGATGCGCTATTCCAATTTAAATACTTTGAACACAGAAAATGGTTTTCAGACAAATATTTATTATCATTTGGGACATTTTAGATATGAAATTGTTAAATCTAAATACATAGAAACACTCAGAAGTGTCATTAATAATAATTATTATTTTTAAAAATTGGTGGATGCGCCATTTCGTTTTTAAATTCTTTGATCATGGATAAACATTTCTAGGTATAGTTTGAGCAACAGTTGGAACATTTTTGACATGAAATTATTAGAACTCAATATGGAAAATGCCCGAGAAATGTTATAGATAATATTGACAAAAGTTACAAAATTGGTGGATGCGCTATTCCAATTTAAATACTTTGAACATAGAAAATGGTTTTCAGACAAATATTTATTATCATTTGGGACATTTTAGATATGAAATTGTTAAATCTAAATACACAGAAACACTCAGAAGTGTCATTAATAATAATTATTATTTTTAAAAATTGGTGGATGCGCCATTTCGTGTTTAAATTCTTTCATCATGGGTAAACATTTCTAGGTATAGTTTGAGCAACAGTTGGAACATTTTTGACATGAAATTATTAGAACTCAATATGGAAAATGCCCGAGAAATGTTATAGATAATATTGACAAAAGTTACAAAATTGGTGGATGCGCTATTCCAATTTAAATACTTTGAACATAGAAAATGGTTTTCAGACAAATATTTATTATCATTTGGGACATTTTAGATATGAAATTGTTAAATCTAAATACACAGAAACACTCAGAAGTGTCATTAATAATAATTATTATTTTTAAAAATTGGTGGATGCGCCATTTCGTTTTTAAATTCTTTGATCATGGGTAAACATTTCTAGGTATAGTTTGAGCAACAGTTGGAACATTTTTGACATGAAATTATTAGAACTCAATATGGAAAAGGAACGATAAGTGTTATAGATGATATTTACAAAAGTTACAAAATTGGTGGATGCGCTATTCGAATTTAAATACTTTGAACATAGAACATGGTTTTCAGATAAATATTTAGTATCATTTGGGACACTTTAGAAATGAAATTGTTAGATCTAAACGCACAGAAACACTCAGAAGTGTCATTGATAAAATTTATCATTTTTAAAAAATGGTGGATGCGCGATTTCCTTTTTAAATTTTTTTATCATGGATAAACATTTCTAGGTATAGTTTGAGCAACATTTGGAACATTTTTGACATAAAATTATTAGAACTCAATATGGAAAAGGCCCGAGAAGTGTTATAGATGATATTTACAAAAGTTACAAAATTGGTGGATGCGCTATTCCAATTTAAATACTTTGAACATAGAAAATGGTTTTCAGACAAATATTTATTATCATTTGGGACATTTTAGATATGAAATTGTTAAATCTAAATACACAGAAACACTCAGAAGTGTCATTAATAATAATTATTATTTTTAAAAATTGGTGGATGCGCCATTTCGTTTTTAAATTCTTTGATCATGGATAAACATTTCTAGGTATAGTTTGAGCAACAGTTGGAACATTTTTGACATGAAATTATTAGAACTCAATATGGAAAATGCCCGAGAAATGTTATAGATAATATTGACAAAAGTTACAAAATTGGTGGATGCGCTATTCCAATTTAAATACTTTGAACATAGAAAATGGTTTTCAGACAAATATTTATTATCATTTGGGACATTTTAGATATGAAATTGTTAAATCTAAATACATAGAAACACTCAGAAGTGTCATTAATAATAATTATTATTTTTAAAAATTGGTGGATGCGCCATTTCGTTTTTAAATTCTTTGATCATGGATAAACATTTCTAGGTATAGTTTGAGCAACAGTTGGAACATTTTTGACATGAAATTATTAGAACTCAATATGGAAAATGCCCGAGAAATGTTATAGATAATATTGACAAAAGTTACAAAATTGGTTGATGCGCTATTCCAATTTAAATACTTTGAACATAGAAAATGGTTTTCAGACAAATATTTATTATCATTTGGGACATTTTAGATATGAAATTGTTAAATCTAAATACACAGAAACACTCAGAAGTGTCATTAATAATAATAATTATTTTTAAAAATTGGTGGATGCGCCATTTCGTTTTTAAATTCTTTGATCATGGATAAACATTTCTAGGTATAGTTTGAGCAACAGTTGGAACATTTTTGACATGAAATTATTAGAACTCAATATGGAAAATGCCCGAGAAATGTTATAGATAATATTGACAAAAGTTACAAAATTGGTGGATGCGCTATTCCAATTTAAATACTTTGAACATAGAAAATGGTTTTCAGACAAATATTTATTATCATTTGGGACATTTTAGATATGAAATTGTAATCAAAATACACAGAAACACTCAGAAGTGTCATTAATAATAATTATTATTTTTAAAAATTGGTGGATGCGCCATTTCGTTTATAAATTCTTTGATCATGGATAAACATTCCTAGGTATAGTTTGAGCAACAGTTGGAACATTTTTGAGATGAAATTATTAGAGCTGAATATGGAAAAGGCCCGAGAAGTGTTATAGATAATATTGACAAAAGTTACAAAATTGGTGGATGCGCTATTCCAATTTAAATACTTTGAACATAGAAAATGGTTTTCAGACAAATATTTATTATCATTTGGGACATTTTAGATATGAAATTGTTAAATCTAAATACATAGAAACACTCAGAAGTGTCATTAATAATAATTATTATTTTTAAAAATTGGTGGATGCGCCATTTCGTTTTTAAATTCTTTGATCATGGATAAACATTTCTAGGTATAGTTTGAGCAACAGTTGGAACATTTTTGACATGAAATTATTAGAACTCAATATGGAAAATGCCCGAGAAATGTTATAGATAATATTGACAAAAGTTACAAAATTGGTGGATGCGCTATTCCAATTTAAATACTTTGAACATAGAAAATGGTTTTCAGACAAATATTTATTATCATTTGGGACATTTTAGATATGAAATTGTTAAATCTAAATACACAGAAACACTCAGAAGTGTCATTAATAATAATAATTATTTTTAAAAATTGGTGGATGCGCCATTTCGTTTTTAAATTCTTTGATCATGGATAAACATTTCTAGGTATAGTTTGAGCAACAGTTGGAACATTTTTGACATGAAATTATTAGAACTCAATATGGAAAATGCCCGAGAAATGTTATAGATAATATTGACAAAAGTTACAAAATTGGTGGATGCGCTATTCCAATTTAAATACTTTGAACATAGAAAATGGTTTTCAGACAAATATTTATTATCATTTGGGACATTTTAGATATGAAATTGTAATCAAAATACACAGAAACACTCAGAAGTGTCATTAATAATAATAATTATTTTTAAAAATTGGTGGATGCGCCATTTCGTTTATAAATTCTTTGATCATGGATAAACATTCCTAGGTATAGTTTGAGCAACAGTTGGAACATTTTTGAGATGAAATTATTAGAGCTGAATATGGAAAAGGCCCGAGAAGTGTTATAGATAATATTGACAAAAGTTACAAAATTGGTGGATGCGCTATTCCAATTTAAATACTTTGAACATAGAAAATGGTTTTCAGACAAATATTTATTATCATTTGGGACATTTTAGATATGAAATTGTTAAATCTAAATACACAGAAACACTCAGAAGTGTCATTAATAATAATTATTATTTTTAAAAAATGGTGGATGCGCGATTTCGTTTTTAAATTCTTTGATCATGGATAAACATTTCTAGGTATAGTTTGAGCAAAAGTTGGAACATTTTTGACATGAAATTATTAGAACTCAATATGGAAAATGCCCGAGAAATGTTATAGATAATATTGACAAAAGTTACAAAATTGATGGATGCGCTATTCCAATTTAAATACTTTGAACATAGAAAATGGTTTTCAGACAAATATTTATTATCATTTGGGACATTTTAGATATGAAATTGTTAAATCTAAATACACAGAAACACTCAGAAGTGTCACTAATAATAATTATTATTTTTAAAAATTGGTGGATGCGCCATTTCGTTTTTAAATTCTTTGATCATGGGTAAACATTTCTAGGTATAGTTTGAGCAACAGTTGGAACATTTTTGACATGAAATTATTAGAACTCAATATGGAAAATGCCCGAGAAATGTTATAGATAATATTGACAAAAGTTACAAAATTGGTGGATGCGCTATTCCCATTTAAATACTTTGAACATAGAAAATGGTTTTCAGATAAATATTTAGTATCATTTGGGACACTTTAGAAATGAAATTGTTAGATCTAAATACACAGAAACACTCAGAAGTGTCATTGATAAAATTTATCATTTTTAAAAAATGGTGGATGCGCCATTTCGTTTTTATATTCTTTGATCATGGATAAACATTTCTAGGTATAGTTTGAGCAACAGTTGGAACAGTTTTGTCATCAAATTATTAGAACTCAATATGGAAAAGGCCCGAGAAGTGTTATAGATGATATTTACAAAAGTTACAAAATTGGTGGATGCGCTATTCCAAATTAAATACTCTGATTATAGCAAATGGTTTTCAGATAAATATTTAGTATCATTTGGGGCACTTTAGATATGAAATTGTTAGATCTAAATGTAGAGAAACACTCAGAAGTGTCATTGATAAAATTGATCATTTTTAAAAAATGGTGGATGCGCCATTTCGGTTTTAAATTCTTCGATCATGGATAAACATTTCTAGGTATAGTTTGAGCAACATTTGGAACATTTTTGACATAAAATTATTAGAACTCAATATGGAAAAGGCCCGAGAAGTGTTATAGATGATATTTACAAAAGTTACATAATTGGTGGATGCGCTATTCCAATTTAAATACGTTGAACATAAAAAATGGATTTCAAATAAATATTTAGTATCATTTGGGACACTTTAGATATGAAATTGTTAGATCTAAACGCACAGAAACACTCAGAAGTGTCATTGATCAAATTTATCATTTTTAAAAAATGGTGGATGCGCCATTTCGTTCTTAAATTCTTTGATCATGGCTAAACATTTCTAGGTATAGTTTGAGCAACAGTTGGAACAGTTTTGACATGAAATTATTAGAACTCAATATGGAAAATGCCCGAGAAATGTTATAGATAATATTGACAAAAGTTACAAAATTGGTGGATGCGCTATTCCAATTTAAATACTTTGAACATAGAAAATGGTTTTCAGATAAATATTTAGTATCATTTGGGACACTTTAGATATGAAATTGTTAGATCTAAACGCACAGAAACACTCAGAAGTGTCATTAATAAAATTTATTATTTTTAAAAAATGGTGGATGCGCGATTTCGTTTTTAAATTCTTTGATCATGGATAAACATTTCTAGGTATAGTTTGAGCAAAAGTTGGAACATTTTTGACATGAAATTATTAGAACTCAATATGGAAAAGGAACGATGAGTGTTATAGATGATATTTACAAAAGTTACAAAATTGGTGGATGCGCTATTCGAATTTAAATACTTTGAACATAGAAGATGGTTTTCAGATAAATATTTAGTATCATTTGGGACACTTTAGATATGAAATTGTTAGATCTAAACGCACAGAAACACTCAGAAGTGTCATTAATAAAATTTATTATTTAAAAAAAATGGTGGATGCGCCATTTCGTTTTTAAATTCTTTGATCATGGATAAACATTTCTAGGTATAGTTTGAGAAACAGTTGGAACATTTTTGACATTAAATTATTAGAACTCAATATGGAAAATGCCCGAGAAGTGTTATAGATGATATTTACAAAAGTTACAAAATTGGTGGATGCGCTATTCCAATTTAAACACTTTGAACATAGAAAATTGTTTTCAGATAAGCATTTAGTATCATTTGGGACAGTTTAGAAATGAAATTGTTAGATCTAAATGCACAGAAGTGTCATTGATAAAATTTATAATTTTTACACCAAAATGGAGGGTGCGCCATTTCGTTTTAAATTCTTTGATCAAGTTATTTCTGAATATATTGGCTAAAATGAAGAAATGAATCATGATCAATCTGAACGCACAGTTCTCCGTATTATAAAGAAATGTTTCACCGTACCTGAGCTTGGGCAGCTCGCAGTACACCCACTCCGACACGTCCTCGATCCTGACTTCCCTGTGCGTGGAAGTCAAATCCAACTTATTTCCTGCGACGACGATCGGGATGTCCTGGTAGTCGCCCCTTTGTTCCCTAATCTCTTCGAAGCACTGTTTAATGCAGTCGAATGACGGCGCCGACGTCACCGCATAGACCAGCAGGAAAGCGTGAGCCGTCGCGATGCACAGCCGTCGCATCGCAGGAAATTGCATGTCGCCGGCGGTGTCCAGGATATCGACCTAGAAACGCAAAGTACACTTGCGGTGGCGGTCACTCGATGGAGGCTAGATTTTTTTCGGTACCTTAAGGGTCATGTGTCCCAAATCGTACTCCCTGTTGTACAGGTCCTCGATGGTGCTCCTGTACTTGTCGCTGTACGTGTTCATCAAAAACCTCTTGATGATGCAGCTCTTGCCAACCCCGGCGCCACCCAAGATCACCAGGCGGATTCGCTCGTAGTCGGACATGGTGGTGCCGTTATTGTTCATGGGGGTGGCTGCACTCGACGATCTCTCAAACCTTCATTTGAGCATTGCGTCGGAAGGGTTGCGGCGAGCCGTAATGTATTCAGGTTGGCCAATTTCGGCGCAATTAGCTCAGAAGAACGGCATCGACGGTGATGGATGGAGGGAGGAGGCAGACGTCTTGAGAGTGGGACCTGGAACGAAGATTGCTCGGTTATTAATGTGCGTAAAGTTTGATAATTGCAGATGTGTCTGATTGTGGAAGGGTTTGATTGTTATATTAATGCAAATGATAAGAATGGTGCGTGGATCAATATTGTTATACAGAGTGATCAATTGCATTTTTTACTGGACGTATGTTAATTGCATATTAAAGTTGGGGCATTTTACATTTATCTAAGACAACGGCAATTATAAACATACATTCAGATCGAGGGGTACTTTTAACAGTATTGAAATTCCTCTTCAGGATCCCAGATCTAGAATACAGAATCTAGGATGTTTTGTTGACTTCCCTAAATTTATTATTATCGGACAAGCGGTAAGTCAATATTATTAATAAAAAATATATAATTAATTAAGAAACTGTTATCCAACTGTTACCTTATTGGAATATACAAGAACGATATTGTGTGCTTTCGGATAAATTGTTAATTTACGAATTCTCCTCTTGTGTTTCAACACGCACGCCCCTTCTTTCCAGCCCATTTACGCTCTCGTCTTTCATCTGAAAATATTACTGCAGTTTCTCACGCGACCTCTAATAATACGTCTTCCTTACACTTTGAGATGTTCTCACCGAACTGCTCCAGCGACTCTACATCCTCTTTAGAAGTATGCAGATGCTGGGGCAAACTAATAAATCCCTGCAAACTTTTCAAGTTAATAGGAATCGATCTTGCATTGTTGAGGATGTAATTAAACCGGCATTAACAGCCGCCACTTCGGAGAAAAAAGCAGTATATGTGGGGAATGTCTAGCGACATCTCACCAGTGTTGGAGGGTTGGGGATACGGAAGATACATAGATTTTCATTTGTGTCGTCTTTGTGTTATGGGATTACGCAAATCTGTTTGTTTCGTCCATGTACAAGAGGGTGAGGCTTTGTACGCCCATGACGTGTCACCCAGGTGAATTTTATTGCTTGTCAGTTGTTGGAGAAGAGGACTCGTATATTGCCAACGTAACGTAACGTGGAAGTTGCAGGATGATAAAAGTTGTTTACTACAATGTCATAAGATCGAGTGTCGTCCTGTCCTTACAAATTCCATAAATGTAACACAAGGAAGTCTTAAATTTTTTAATCAAAACTGAATAACCATTCGTAGGATTTTGTTACACTGTACAAAATTTCCTAATCTCGCGTTCACACAACCGGCCATTAATTTCCCGATCTCCACCACTGCCCCTGAATATTTATGCCAAGTTCCGAAGTTTAAATTTACATTACTTCTTAAACGCCAACCCGGGCTTGACAAGACTGTAAACCGACGTCGTTAAATTTTCCCAAACTTGGGAGTGGAACCCTTCAAAGGGTAGATCTTCTCAGTTTTAATAAAGAGCGTCTCGGGAAAGAAGTTAGGACTATCGATTTGGGAGATGGCGATTAATAATGCAGTCAGTGTCGAAAGACGCGTGTCGAGGTTTGGGACGCGCTTCCGGGAAATGTCCAAATTAATAAATGATGTATCGGAGATTTTATTTCGACGCAGCTGAATTGTTAAAAATTACTTTCATTCGGTTATTGTCACTTTGCAGGTGTTAAAATCGATTTCTGCTGTCGGACAAAAATGGTTCGTCGACCTGAATACCGCTCGGTGCATAGAGCAAATTGAATTCAACCGATGGCCACATGCCAAATTGGAGTTCGCCGTTTTTCATGTTATTTGACTCGCTTTATAATCTCGTAAATCTAACTAACTCTGATTTAACGACGAAGAGGACCTTCCGGCATTGATTTAAGGTGCAATAAAAATGCAATCTGACTAAATTCAGGATTTTCCTGGTTCTCTTGCATGTGTAAGGTAAGGCAACAATGTGCTAAATTAGCGAAGATTACAAACAGCTTTGTTTTATCCATAGTAGCCACAAGTATTTTAAATATATTGGATAAATATTTTCAGTGAGAGGTTTTTGAATATATTGTTTATATTTTAATCAAATGTAGATAAAACTTAATATGCATTTGAAATATTTACCCTTTAACAAAAAGTACTGTGTAGTCATTCAGACGAATTCAATTTGCCTAGATGAAATAAAAAGATTTGGCAGCAGCTGAAATAATTTATTCAAAACGCTTCATCCCTGGTCCTGTTTAGAATGTCTAACATGAAGTTCAGTGAAAATGAAAAACAACTTATTATCTTGAGTTTTCTAAAAGACAAAAACGAATTAATAATTTTAGCATCTATTGAGATATAAACTGAAGAAAAGCAATCAAATAAATGATAAATAGCTGTAATGCTCTATAAATTAAATAGATTTTATTAAATTAATAGTTATTTACTATACGAGTGTGGAATGTACTATATTAGGCACGCAAGAAAAAGTTTACGTAATTTTATTAAGTGCCTAATATAGTACTCCACACTAGTGTAATATTAAGTGTGTTTTTTATCCATTTTCCATTAAAAGCAGAGAACTATGGAATGGTTGTTATAGTTTTGCATTTGGTTGATTTGGACTATTCCGTGAGTCCGAGTTGTTCTCTCACTGTGATCTGTAATTAATATAACTACTATTCAAGAAAGATATTCAAGATCAATATTTTCTAAATGAAATATTATTAAATATTAAATTATTAAATATATTCTATATGAAATAAATAAACTTGGCTACTAGAAGTTGTAAAATGTAGAAATCTTGATGTGTATATTGTAATCTCCATTGTAATGTAATATTTTGTTCTGGTTAAATTTTAATTTTTATTTAAAACAGTTGTTCAATCAATATTCCTGGATTGTTTTGGTGGCCATTTCATTTCAACTGCCGGCTCGCTGCTTTAGGCTGCTGCCTTTTCAGCGGAGAGTCTCCAGGATCTGTTGGAAAGGTTGGTGTGATTTGCTGCGGCCTTTTACTTGATCTCCCCATTGGTCTTACAACTCTGGGAACCGCAGAAAACCAGTGCCAGGATCGTCGTCGTGAATGCTCGACATATCTGTAGAAGTGTAGATTTCTGCCATAAGAAGATAAGAACAATACTAACTAAAATATTTAAATTCTTGTTGAGGCAATCTCCCAAATATGATGTCTCGATATGTCGAACATAATTTTGGAAATGTTCTTGCGTTATATTTTCAAAAGCATAATGAATTTTTGCATACAATTGTTCTTTATTCCTGGGCTGACTTCTCTTTTTGTTATTTTTCCATCGGATAAACAGCTCTTCAATGGTATTTAAAAAAGGACTGTACGGGGGCAGAAAAACTGGAACATGTCCATGAGCTCTTAAGTCGTCGGTTCTATGAAATCCGACACTGTCCATTACAAAATATGATCTTCTCCTAAGTGGCCAATTAAAGCTGTCATTAAATTAAAGCTGTCAAGAATTCTGTCAAGTGCTGCATTGTATGGCCGATCTTGAACGGCCTCCTAATTGGGCCTTGATTATGTTCGCTCTCTTTTTCTGAATGAAAGCACTAGGGCTGTCTTATTTGGCCTGCGGGCACCTGGTTTCCTTCAGATGTCACCTTCTAAATGTAATAAATTCACGAAGCCAATTGAAAGATTTGGACTGTCTGTTTTGGACTGTGATGGCTTTTGGTCTGTTTCAGGTGTAACCATTTTAACGTTACAATTTCGAGAAGCCAATAAAAGCAGTAGGACTTCTCCTTTACCCTACGGGCACCTGGCACCCTTCAGATGTCACCTATTAAGTGTAATAAATTTACGAAGCCAATTGACAGATTTGGACTGTCTGTTTAGGCCTGTGATCGCATCTGGTCTGTTTCAGGTGTTACTATTTTAACGTTACAATTTCGATGAAGCAATGAAAGCACTAGGATTGTCTTATTTGGCCTGCGGGCACCTGGTTCCCTTCAGATGTCACCTTTTAAATGTAATAAATTCAGAAAGCCA
The DNA here is from genome assembly GCA_963583935.1 of Diaperis boleti. Lineage (NCBI taxonomy): Eukaryota > Metazoa > Arthropoda > Insecta > Coleoptera > Tenebrionidae > Diaperis > Diaperis boleti. The sequence continues at coordinate 6,905,767 of OY757249.1, read as the reverse complement.
ATTGACAGATTTGGACTGTGTGTCTTGGTCTGTGCTCGCTTCTGCTCTGTCCCAGGTGTTACTATTTTAACGTTACAATTTCGCTAAAGCAATGAAAGTATTAGGACTGTCTTACTTGGCCTGCGGGCACCTGGTTCCCTTCAGATGTCACCTTTTAAATGTAATAAATTCACGAACCCAATTGAAGGATTTGGACTGTCTGTTTTGGCCTGTGATCGCTTCTGGTCTGTCTCAGGTGTTACTATTTTAACGTTACAATTTCGCTAAAGCAATGAAAGCACTAGGGCTGTCTTATTTGGCCTGCGGGCACCTGGTTCCCTTCAGATGTCACCTTTTAAATGTAATAAATTCACGAACCCAATTGAAGCATTTGGACTGTCTGTTTTGGCCTGTGATCGCTTCTGGTCTGTCTCAGGTGTTACTATTTTAACGTTACAATTTCGCTAAAGCAATGAAAGCATTAGGACTGTCTTATTTGGCCTGCGGGCACCTGGTTCCCTTTAGATGTCACCTTTTAAATGTAATAAATTCACGAACCCAACTGAAGGATTTGGACTGTCTGTTTTGGTCTGTGATCGCATCTGGTCTGTTTCAGGTGTTACTATTTTAACGTTACAATTTCGATGAAGCAATGAAAGCACTAGGACTATCTTATTTGGCCTGCGGGCACCTGGTTCCCTTCAGATGTCACCTTTTAAATGTAATAAATTCAGAAAGCCAATTGACAGATTTGGACTGTGTGTCTTGGTCTGTGATCGCTTCTGCTCTGTCCCAGGTGTTACTATTTTAACGTTACAATTTCGCTAAAGCAATGAAAGCATTAGGACTGTCTTATTTGGCCTGCGGGCACCTGGTTCCCTTTAGATGTCACCTTTTAAATGTAATAAATTCACGAACCCAATTGAAGCATTTGGACTGTCTGTTTTGGCCTGTGATCGCATCTGGTCTGTTTCAGGTGTTACTATTTTAACGTTACAATTTCGATGAAGCAATGAAACCATTAGGACTGTCTTATTTGGCCTGCGGGCACCTGGTTCCCTTCAGATGTCACCTTTTAAATGTAATAAATTCACGAACCCAATTGAAGGATTTGGACTGTCTGTTTTGGCCTGTGATCGCTTCTGGTCTGTCTCAGGTGTTACTATTTTAACGTGACAATTTCGCTATAGCAATGAAAGCATTAGGACTGTCTTATTTGGCCTGCGGGCACCTGGTTCCCTTCAGATGTCACCTTTTAAATGTAATAAATTCACGAACCCAATTGAAGCATTTGGACTGTCTGTTTTGGCCTGTGATCGCTTCTGGTCTGTCTCAGCTGTTACTATTTTAACGTTACAATTTCGCTAAAGCAATGAAAGCACTAGGACTGTCTTATTTGGCCTGCGGGCACCTGGTTCCCTTCAGATGTCACCTTTTAAATGTAATAAATTCACGAACCCAATTGAAGCATTTGGACTGTCTGTTTTGGCCTGTGATCGCTTCTGGTCTGTCCCAGGTGTTACTATTTTAACATTACAGTTTCGCTTAACCAATGAAAGCACTAGGACTGCCTTTTTTTGGCTTACGGGCGTCTTGAAATGTCACCTTTTAAATGTAATAAATTCACGAAACCAATTGAAAGATTTGGACTTTCTGTTTTGGCATGTGATCGCTTCTGTTTCAGGTGTCAGTAAATAAATTCACTAAGAGTGTCTTTTCTGGATCTGCTTCCTTTCAGATGTCACTTTTTAAATGTAACAAATTCGAAAGTCCAGTTTAAATTTGGAATTTGGGGGTTGTGAACCACTTTAATCACTTCTAATTAATGTAGGTTTGCTTTCACATCGATATGAACAAAGATTTCAGAGCTATTGCTTTTCTGATAATATTCAATCACAGTTCGAGAAAATCACAATTTTTGAACGCCCACCTATAATAAAGATATACAAATTTCGTGTGCTTTTATTAACTTTGACAAGAACGAGAAACGTACTTTAATAAACCATTGCAATGAAATTTCTATTCCGCTTCAAAGCTATGTGAAAATCCAAAAAAACTTGTCAGTTTCCGTACGTTTATGCGGGTATAATTATCTTTTTTGTGTGTTTTAATCTGAAAAATGAGTACATCCGATAAAGAGATTTGGGCCTGAAGCGACTGTGGAGGCGGCAATGTCCGGCTTAACGTACGTTGCAAAAGACCTTTCAGATGAAAATAAAAGGAAAGCCGTTGCAGCCGTTTTAAGAGAACAAAATTGTATCACTGCAGATAATGGAGTGGCTAAGTCCATCCAAGAACCACCCGAGCTGTAACGCCAACAAAATGTATCCAATTTGTTACCCTGTGTTAATGCAGACCAAATACACATTCTTATAATTAATAATATTTAAAATGTACGTTTTTAGATTCTCATAGTAAAGGTCTTCATAAATGATGTTTTTCTTGTTATATCGTTATAAAATCTTGAATGTCCATTAGCATAATAATAATCTTTTTCTTCCTTACTCATCTTACTTATTACCCCCGTTTTCTCCGAACAATTTCCGCGCATTAAACAAACAAGCTGTCGGAAGCAGTTCCAACATCATAATCTGCTAGAGCCGTGTACACTATTAAAGTTCAAATTTCACCCTTTTATTTGCGATCGGGTGATTGATGGAAAGCCGAGATTTGTGTTTAACAAAGATTTTTTCTCCCTCTAATGGGGAAAATCGACGGGCATTGATTGTTTATTTTGCTTTGACGATTATCGCCGCACTGCACGGACCAATTATGCTAAAAGTTCAGCCGGAGTGGAGCTCGGGCTCATTAGTTTTTAATTAGAAGGAGTGCTTCGGGTGAAAAATTCTCTCGACCCCCGATCGAAATCGGCAGCAGATGTCTCGACTCGAATTGTCGATTGTTGCCTGTAGAAGAAAATGAAGTCATTTATACAGTAACTGTTTTCGATGTACGATTCAGCCTTAATACAAAAACAACACGGATTATTTTTCCCAGCGCGGATTCTGCAATTTCCATGTCGATAACGTTTTGCGGAGCTTCGATTTCCGTCTGGCGGAAAAGAATGTAAATTCTTGTAAGCGTTGTGCTATAGTGGTAAAAGCGTGCGAAAGTGTAGACGTTCGGAACGAAATTGCGTCCATGAATTCGATGCAAATGCGGTCATAAAATGTGAAAGGAAGCGTCAAGATGAACCGTAAGAGTCATTAAAACTTCAAGAGTTTGGTAGCGGCTATTTATTTTATTTTTGTTGTTCTTTTCTGATAGAGACGATAGAGTTTCAATTGCGACTTTGCGATTGACAGAATGAAATCGAAATACATGCATATGATGAATTGGTACACGATGAGATCGTATAGTATCAATTTCTCGATTTTTAGCCGGTTCTAAGAGTGGGGCACAATCCCCCTAAATTATCCCAGTTCCGACGTCGATGAGAGAATAATTTAAAATGCAGGTAAAAGGTAAAAAATCTGTTCGCACAAAAACTGAAGATAAACCCACAAAAGTTTCAAAATTACGACAATTTGCTCTTCCGCCCGCAGGACACGATTGCTGCGATTACGACCCCGATCTTGACGTTGAGAGCTCCTGTAGGTGTTGAACGAATTCTTTTGAATGAAATTTTGTAGGCATTGAATAAATTATTATTGATTTCTCTTTTTGTAAGGACATTTTCTATTTTTTTTGTCTTCTTAAATTTTTTTTTTCCAAAAATGATTCGCCAACAAATGGTTAGATGCAAATTTTCAATTGATTTTAGGTTAGTGGTGTACTTTTTATTGTATTTTTGACGTGTGTATTTACTTCTTTGTATACTTTACACAAAAAAATTTCAATTCAATTCATGTTCATCTTTCCACTCGCAAAACCAAAAAGGTGTAGGTATGGCGATGTTCCTGCCGATTAATTTTGTTGATTTTCACTTCTGCTGTTTATTAATATTTGCGTACCGCTATTTGCATTCCGTAGTGAATTAAAACAGAAAGTTTACTCATTATGCCGAACAAACATAAAAAGTGCACACACAAATGCTTCCTCGAAACGACGAAACTCAAAGGGACGCTTAATGCGGCGAGTGAGTACAAAATTATGCCACTCACGAAAATTCAACGTTACCAACCTGTGTTTTTTCTTTAATCAAAGCGATTTTAATAGGAACGAAAGCCCGGTGGAATGGTATACACGAATGAAATATGTCATGCGAAATGGCAACTTGGAACCGTGCACGAATGCTAATCATTTTCATGCAACGTTCTCGAGTACATTTCTCGACTAGTTTCGAACTGTGTGCCGCACAAAGGGCTTGTATTTATGACGAGAGCCGGGAGGAAATCGATTCGGAAGGTGACAAATAACATAACGGTGTTAGCCCGGCGCATCCACCATTATTCGTTAACTTCTTATTAACATTGTATTTTATTGTTTTGACCCAAAGAGAATAGTTTTACGACGAAGTTTTCTTTATCTTACAAATGGATGTTTTTCTATAACGAGCATTGTGTTTGCAACGTCGCATCTAATTGCACCAACAAAGCCGGCCCAAATCGACTTTTCATATCGAGATCTCTCGCAACTGGAAACAACGTGAGCGCTGGAGTAAACAGCGAGATTCAATTGCGTCCTGCTGCGTGCCACGATATTCCTGCATATTCTATTTACTGCCTTCCGCCCCCTCGAGCAACCGAGAAACTATCCCGATCGAGTATGTTTGGCCTGTGCTAACATGCCATGTTTAAAGGATAATAAATCTACTTAACAAGCGGAGGGGGATCACACTGTAAACTTAATAACTCTTGTGCTGCTGAAAAACGGTTGAGGTTTTAAGTGGGAGGGCCGACAATTATCCTCGTCCGGGCGGAATGACCGTAGTTATCCTGCGCGTGTGTGTCCTCGTTAATTAAGCTGGAGCAAATTAGTGGAAGAAAAATTTCGTTCTGAAAGTTTTGTGCCATTTAATATATGAAATTACAGTCAGAACTGTGATATGAATTTTTCCGAGATTTATTGCCGGGGAAGTAGTGAAACTTTGACGTGCGGAGTTAATATAAAAGTTACTGACTTTGTCAGAGGACTGAACGCCTGTTTTTTTATATCTTTAGTATATATATAAATCTTTATTTGCCCTACGGGCTTTCTGATTCCTATACATTTACAAGTAAACTTAACAATTATAATAGTAAAAAAAACTAAATAAACTTCTCTATTTCTTCTCCCCTCCCCTTTCCTCTTCTCCCTTCTCCCTCTTCTTTCATCCATTTAATTTCCCTTCCATCTACTTTCAGTATTTCCTCTCTCTTTGTTTCATCTCACTGCACTCGTTCCACATATGCTCAATCGTCTCTCTTTCCTCATAGCACATTCTACACATTCTTCCTCCATCTTCTGCCCAATACCTATTTTCCCTCTCTTCATTTCCGCACCTAAACCTCGCCATCATCTTTCTTTCTTTCTCGCTCTCCCTCCCCAAATACTTCGGTACTTCCTCGATCATGCATCTTCCGTACTTCCCGTTGTATCTGGATTCTCTAATTCTTTCTCTCCTCTCTTGTATATCCGTATCCTTATCTCTTTCACTTAGTTCTACATTCATCCACACGCCTCTTTCTCTCAGTCCCCCTATTTCTTTGCTTGCATACCCATTCCTCCTGTAGTAATTCTCCCTATCATACTCCTCTGAATTCTTCTTTTTTTCTTTCCAGCACTCCTTTAGTATCCTACATTCTTTCCTCCCTTCCATTTGAATTCTTTTACTTGTTCTATTACTTCTCCCTCCCACCTCCAATCACTCTCTTCGTTCTTCCTCTTTCTCTTATTGAACACCAGCATTTTTGTTTTCTCTACATTCACTTCTAGTCTTTTCTTCTTCACATATTTTCCTAAACTCTTTATCATTTCCTTCATTTCTCTTTCACTCTTTGCCACCATTACCACATCATCCGCAAACGAGACGCTCCACACTTTTTTTCTACCTACCACACACCCCCCCGCTTGTGCTTTCTCTAACATTCCGTCCATATCTGCCACATACATCGTGAACAACAAGGGGCTGAGCGGGCAACCTTGCCTCACTCCCTTTGTTGTCACAAACCATTCACTTTCCCTCTCCCCTACTTTCACTTTAATTTTTGTCTTCTCATATATCTCCTCCACCTTTCTTACCAGCCATTCATTTACCCCTTTCTCCCTCAGGTACTCAAAAATCCTCTCTCTGTCCACCTTGTCAAAAGCCGCCTTGAAGTCTGCGAATAATGCATACACCCTCCCCCCTTTCTTCTTTAACTCACTCTTCGTCAAGTGGTCCAGGATGTATACATTATCCATAGTTCCCCTCCCCTCTCTAAATCCTGCTTGGCTGTCTGGTAATGCTCCCTTTTCCTCTATCTCTCTGCTCATCCTTTCATTCAGAATTGATGCATACAACTTGTACCCTGTGTTTAGGAGAGTTATCCCTCGGTAATTTTCTACTTTATTTTTCTCCCCTTTTTTGTAAATGGGGTAAATTACCTCCTCTCTCCACCCTACCGGGAATCCTTCTCCTCTCCACACCCCATTCATTACCTCCACCAGCCTCTCTAGCACTCTTCTCGTCCCATACATCCACGACTCATTCTGTATTCTATCCCTCCCTGGTGCCTTCCCTTTCCTCAGTTTCTTCACATGCCTCTCCACCTCTTCCATTGTAATTTATTCTCCTTCAGGTTCTACTCGGTTTCTCTTCGTCTCTATTTCCGTTTTCTTTTTTTCCTTTTCTCCCTCCAGCAGCCTCATGAAGTACTCCTCCCACTCATTCATGGTTATCTCCTCGCTCCCATTTTCTTTTTTCTTTCTCTCTCTATTAATATATTTCCATACCTCCTTCTCTGTTCTTATTGCTTTTATCTCTTCCTCCTCTCTCTCCTTCTTCTGCCTCTTCTTCTCCCTGCATGTCTCTCTGTATCTTCTTTTCGCTTCTAAAAAGCCACTTCTGTTCCCTTTAGTCTTTCTCAACTTTCTTAGTTCTTTTATTGCTTCCTTTTTACGTTGCTCACATTCTTTGTCCCACCATTTATTCTTTCTTTTTGTTCCTCCACCTCTTACTGTTATTTCTCTTTTTGTCGCTGCTTTTTCCAATATTTCTACCAATTCTTTCTCCATTTTCTCTACTTCTTGTTCTTTAAATCTTGCTTTTGCAGTCTTCTCTTATACTCTTCCACCCCTTGCTCGTCCCATACTTTAATAATCACCTTCCGCATTTCCTCTATTTTTTCTTTTTCTCCTCTCTTCTCTCTCCTCCTTCCTATACTTATCTCTATAGGCAGATGGTCTGACTCTACTCTTTCCCCTATTCTGAATTCTTCGACTTCTTCCCATGCTTTTTCGTTTACTATTCCGTAGTCTATCACCGTCTCTCCTCTACCGCCTATGTAGGTCCATTCTCCTTCTTCATCCCCTTGTTTATTTCGATTCAGCACTTCTCATCCTTTCTCTTCTATCCATTCCATCAACTTCTTCCCTTCCGCGTTTTCTTTCTTGTCTTTGGATTTTCTTTTTCCATCTCCTCTCTCTTCTTCCCAATCCCTGGCTCCTCTTTCCCCAATTCTCCCGTTAAAATCCCCTCCCAGAAGCAAACATTCTTCCCTGTTGTCTTTTAATGTTTCTTCTATCTTGCTTATTGTTTCTTTCATCTCTTTGCTGTACACTGTCACTATTTTCCACCATTTACTGCCTATTTTAACGTTTCTCACCATGTGACCTTCCTCTTCTCCCTTCTTTTTAGTATTCTTTTTTATTCCTTTTTTTACCCCTGTTACTATTCCCCCTGCTGCTATTCCTTTTTTCTTTCCCCTTCTCGCCCCTTGCCATTCCCACTTGAACTCCTTTGGTAACAGTTTTTCTATTTTTTCCCAGCTTTCGGACCATGTTTCTGTTAATCCAACAATATCGAACTCCTTCACATAGTCCCAAAAATCTTCTTCTTTTTTTCCAAGTCCCGCTACATTCCAAAATAGTGCCCTCACCCCTGTTTTTCTCGTTACCTTCTTTGATTTCCCCCTTCCTTCCTTAGTTTCCCTCCTACTTCCTTCTTTGTTTCTTTTTCCCGTTTCATTGTCCTTTTTACTTTGCCGTTGTCCCCCTTTTTCCCTCCTCCCCTTCTTCTTCTTATTGGAAAACCTCTAGACTCTCTCTCTTTTCATTCCATCTCCATTGCTCCCCGTCCACTATTAATTTCCTGTATCCCACTCTTACTGCTTTCCCTTCTTCCCTTTTTTCCTTCGCCATACTTCTTAGTTTCTTCTGTAAATCTCTTTCTTTCTTTGTGAGGTTGTTGTCTATGTATATCCCCCTTGTTTCCCTCTTCTCCCTCAATTTTCCTTTGTGCTTCATTATTCCTTCCTTCTCCCCCCATCCCTCCATCTCCACCAATACTTGGTCCTTGTTAATCCTGTAACAATCTTTTACTTTACTATCCTCTACATTTTCCTTCAAAAACTTCTCTACATCCTCTTTTTTTACATGACTTTTTCTATCCCCGTCCCATCCTGTTATCACGATGTTGTTCTTCCTCTTTCTTCTCTCTTCGATTTCCATTCTCTCTTCTAGATTTTCCACTCTCTCCTTCCCATCTCCTCTCCTTCTCTTTAAATTCTTCTCTCTGCCTCTCTACCTCCCTCTTGAGTTCCTTGTTTTCTATTTCTTTCATCTCCTCCTTCAACTCTTGCAACAGCTCCAATATTTTTTCCTCCATCTCTGTGTCCGTTTCCTTCTCTTTCTATGATGTCTTCTGTGTTTTCTTTACTCCAGGAGACCTCGCCGTCTTTTTACTTTTTTGAAAAAATTTCTCTTCCTCCTCTTCTTGTTTTTCTGTTCTACCCTCCCCTTTTCTCTTTCTTTTCCTTTCCTCCAGGTCAGAGTCCAGGCTTCTTTGACTGAGCGAGCGGTTTCTATCGTCTTTGTTCATCCGCTTCCTGTGGCGCCTCCTAGATGTCGTTATCTTCGGGCTTCGCCGATTTATTCTTTCTCCTGACTTTATCTCCTCTTCCCTGCCCAATTCTTTCTTACTACCTTTCTCTAATACCTCTTCTTGCTTCTCTCAATATCTTCTCAAATTTTTTCTTTATATCACCTTCTATTTCTCTATTTTTCGCTACTTAACCTCTCTACCACATGTTTACCTTTAGCTCGGTAATACAGGAATCTTTAGTTTCGAAGCAATAATTTTCCAGACAATTCTGTTTTTATTTGGACGTGCTTCTGAAGTTCGGTGATTTTTTGGGTTTTTCAAATACATTTAAAAGGTAACTGTGCTTCTCTGAGTTTTAGAGTTAGTTTTATCGACTGCCAACCATCTATAAAACTCTCAAGTTGACTTAGTATCTCCTTCCCATGCTCGTACTATACATCCGATTTTCATAATTCCGCTATTATCTCTGAAAATGCAACATCTGTCTTCAAAGACAAAGACGCTTTACTCCGCGTCCCTGCTAAACTTTTATCGACTCGAGTTTTAGTTTCACTTTTTGTAATGCCTCTGGGAACGTCTTGAAGTTGGACAAGTTTACATACATTACACTGACGTTTTCACTTTGGAGTTTCGCTTGGTGTTTCCAGTGTTTGAGAAGGAAGCAGCTTCTTTCGTCAACCTTCACACTACTTCTTTTTATCGACCAATAATAATATAATTGTAATAGATTTAGAAAAAATATGTCCACAAAAGATAGTGCAGGTTTAAATTTTCCGTTTCATGGTTCCTAAGACTTTGTAGTTTCTCAGGTTTATAATGTTACGAGTTTTATAATTTCTCCGGTTTCATAGTTCTTCAGGTTTAATTGTTTTTCAGATTTCATAATTTTTTCGTTTCATTGTTCTTAAGGTTTTATAGTTTCTCGGGTTTTATAATTTCCCAGGTTTTATAGTTTTTCGGGTTTCATCCTCTTCCAGAATTCATTGTTGCTCAGGTTTAGTAATTTTTGTCCAATTTCACGGTTATTCAGGTTTCTCAGATTTTATAATAATTGCTCAGGTTTCATAATTTCTCCGATTTCATAGTTGTTTTTCAGATTTCGCTTTCTTACAAGTTTCGTAATTTTTTCGTTTCATGGTTCTTAAGCTTTCATAGTTTCTCCGATTTCGAATTCCCCAAGTTTCATCCTTTTAAAGGTTTCATAGTTGCTCAGTAGGTTTAATAATTTTTCCGATCTCATGGTTCTTCAAGTCACATAGTTTCTACGGTTTCATAATGGTCTTTCACTTTCCCAAGTTTCTCATTTCATTTTGCATGAAAGTTTACTTTTTCAGGTTTCATACTTCATACTTTTACGAATGAAAATAAAGGTGGAAATCTTAGTTCAAATTCTAGTAGTATTAATATTTATTATTATTTCCATATTATCTTCTCCATTTTTCCTATCGTTGCCTTCTTTCTCTGTTTAATTATTTCCGGACTTCTTCTTCTAATTCCCTCTTCTTCTCCTTCCTCTTTCTGCTTTTCTTTCTTCTTTTTCTCACACATCGCTTCTTTCACTCTTCTTTCGAGTTTTTTCATTCTGGTTTTCGTATCTTTTTGTATTCGTTCTTCTCTCTCAATGTGTTCTACTTTTGTATGTTTTCTTCTTCCCAGATCATTTTTATGATTATGACTTTCTCGTGTCTTGTTCTTGTTATTTCTTCTCCAACTATTTCCATTTCTAACGGTTGGTGGTCTGATTCCACTGTTTCCCACTTCAAATCTTCTTACTTCCAAGCTTCTTGATTCAGTATTGCATAATCACTGGTTCTCCTCTGGCCCTGTTTCTCATATCCTCCCTCTTTTATAAATTCGATCATTTTTCTTCCTTATTTATTTTCTGTTTTATCTTTCGATTTCTCGCTTCTTTTGCCCTCCTAATCTTGTCCCAATTATCGCATTGAAGTCTCAGCCCTGTTGTTACTATTTCTGCTTTCGCTTCTTTCTTTTTCTTATATCTTTCATCTTCATCTGTCCTATCTTCTCTTCTGTTGTTCCCTTTTCCCTTGTTTACTGTCTTCTTCACTTTTCTACGTTTTATTTAATTTATTTTAGTCAATTGCCTCCTTTGGATAGAACTATTTTTTCTTAATTTTGTAAAAGGGACAAACCTGCACTTAAATTCGAATCCTCGTTGTAGTTTTTATAATAAAAATTTGTAAAGCTGTTTCTAGATGCATCTTAGGAAAAATAAAAAGCTTTTGACCTGAAAACGTCTATTCGCTCGTCAAGTATAGTGATAGCCGGTCAAACTTTCTGAATCGCTAATAACTACGAGCACGTGTTTGTCGTGCTGCTTTTGTTTTGCCTGTGACGTCATCGGACTAGTGGAGATGCATGTTTGTGATTGATGTAAGTTAGCGTTGTATAAAGTTATAAATTAATGTATCGTGAAGGAGCGTTTAGCTGGAACGTTGATTCAGGTGCCATTGTGAAAAACTTACCAAGCTTTACTAGAACACAAAGTGAGATTTTATCCTGACGACGTTTTTTATTATTTTCTTTGTACGACTTTCGGATAATTTGATCTACTAGCAGAACGGGAAGCAACAAACGATGTCATTTAAAATAATCGTATTGCAGAAAACGGTAACATGAAAAGCTGGGAGTGAACCTGAATGACGTCATCAATGCTAGAACGTTCTGAAGCAAAATATATAAAATATTTCCTCTTCTAGCTTATTCTATTAACTCTGTCTTTTTGGATGTCTGGGTTATTTCAATCAATTGTTCAATCATGAGCAAAAAGAGGCTTTAAGAACTGACCTTGAAATTTTTTTTTTTCCCCACTAGAGGTTCAAAAGTTGATCTTTGGCAGTCCATGTTGAATTAACTTTTACATTTACAACATAAGAAGAAGACATTCCAAATCCAATGTATTTACGCCTCTTGTATGTAAAAGTCTCCGGATTTGAATATTTTGATGCACTTTTATTTACGCAAGTGTGAATAAGTCAGCACAAATATGTATTCATCTTGAAAAATATTCCGTTTGAATGTGGGCGAATCCGACCACCGACGTGTTCATTCTACGTGGAGGTCTTTCGATTATGTTAAAACCTCTTTCAGCATCTAAATGCAAATCAATGCTTTCAGCCATTTCCGTCTTGCTGGCCGAACGATAACCAAATTAATTTTCTATTTCTATTCCGCATTAAAGCGATTACGGCGATGTGGAGAGGCACATGACATAATTTAACTAAACTCGAGTTCAATTACTTGAGGCTAACCCTTCCAGTTCTAAACTTATGAGGTGAATTAGAACTCGCGGTTGGATTAAACGAACGCGTTGTTCCGACTGCTTTATTTGTGGGGAGTGACATTAAAAATGGGGGGAGTTAGTGAAAAAAATTCACCTTCTTGATGTCATTACAGGGTAATTAATTTACTGCAGCATTTTTCGAAAACAAAGGCATTGTTGACCTCATGTAGCTCATCAAAAACTTGGCTTAATTACTCCAAGGACCGACAAGGTTTCATCCTTGCTCTATTATATTAGATCCTACACGGAAGCCATCGCCAATTTACTTCGTTATTAAAGCTCTGTTCTAGAAAACTTGCTGCACTAATCAGCCCATCTTTCCTGCAATAAATATGCAGTCGCATGCCCTCCGCAGGAGCTTCAGTAAAATTTTGACCTGCTGAAGTTGGTCGCAGCGACGTTCCGAATTTAATTAATTTCTTTACAACACGAACGTCTCGACTTGATCCTCGCATGAGACATCAACTTGACAGATATTAAATTTCGTATGAATAATGCTCACAAATCACCGGCCCTGAGCTTGACAAATGAGGAGCCATTGTCTGTGTTGATTCCGCTGCCTCTTTGCCCCAACACCAAATGGGTATATTGCATGTATGTTATTTATTGCATCGGCAGTTACACGATTTTATCGTCATGCGAACCGGAGCTGACCACTTCAAGGTTGTTCGATCTTTGGGGATTTGCGTCTTTTAGAAGTGGTAAGAGCGTGCGTGCTCGGAATGCTCAATCGGATATGGAGATGCAAGTTCGCCCGGTTTCGGAAGTTTGCTTTTTTGTGTGCAATGCCGAAGATTTAAAGCGGTTGGTGGGGATTTCAGAATGTGAAAAGACAGAGACTGATAATCACTTTTTTGATAATTTTTAACACATGATAGTCTTTTTTTACATATAACCACCAGAAATGGCTGATGCATATTACGACAAAACATTTAGATTTTTTTGTCCGCTATGTAATAGTTTGCAATGGAAATTAAAGCTGGTACGCGATAGATGCTGTTCCCTTTACTTCTTTGTTGCGACTGGTGAGACGTGTGTAGGTGGTAAGTGGGTTTAGGTCTCAGAAAGCGGTAAGGTTTGTGTTGATGGAAGTATCGAGTTTATTTAAATAAAGAAAACGGAAAGGAAACTGAAGTTAGATTGAAGTTGTTGCATTGCATTGAACAGTAGAAAAAATAATTGAAGTATAAAATTTTGTCGTTATTTACATTACTGAATATTTGGCCAAGTGGAAAATTCATAATATAACAATACATAATCTAGTACACTTCTGAAAACAGATTAAAAATGAAAGCGGGTTCTAGTTCAAAGGAAAAAACTATTCTATTAATGGTTGTCATTTTTCAACCATTTAGTCAGTGGATGAGTATTGTGGGCAGGGCGGCCCGCCCACCCACCGCACTCACAAACGGTGCCAGAACCGTAAGCTTTTTAGTCACAAAGAAACCTTATACCAACAAAGAAGATCAATCCAAATTGAGAGTTACACCAAAATATATGCTCAAATTTACATTTTTGACTGAATGGTTGACAAACCGGTTCGGTTCTAGTTCTTTGTGACAAAAACCATTTCGTTCATGGCACCATATGTGAATGCGGTGGGCGGGTGGGCCTCCGCATCCACAACTGACTGATTGACTAATCGTATTGGAATGACAACAATTTTTTGAATTAAAATTTTTGAACACGGGACAGTTCTCCATCCAGAAACTACCGGAAAGTCACGTGACGGGGATCGCAAAATCCCGTATAGTTGAGCATTCTGTTAGTGTTGATATATATTCAATGGTGTTATCCTACTAGCTCTCATAATATTTAATGATATTATATAATACATGTGTTTATGGTGTACATGATTGTGTGTATTAAGTAAATCCAACGCGGTGCGGTGTGCTGAACTACACTCCTCTTTGATCTACAGCACCAATGCACGAACCAATTGCATTACAAATAATTGATATGTTTGAGGAAAAGCGGATTCGCAAAGTAAGTTTATTCCGGTATGATAATTTTAGGGTAAGCTGTAGAGTTGCATATTTGTAACACATTTTTTGACCTAAAGTGTTTTACGAGAAGACATTATGATAATTATTTTAGAAATCTTACTTCTACATACACTCTGCACGACAATAGTTTAGGAACAATATATTACCTCAGCGTACGTGTAGTCTTCATTTGAACCCATTAGAGAACGTTTGTTGCTCCCTGGTAAACAAATTTACAAATGGAGCTTCAGATCTACAGACACAAATGAGTTTGCCGATGGCAAACCCACATTTCCTATATGACCCTAAATTAAATTAAGTGTGAGAGCTACTCTCGTCTCGCATTTCTGTTTTATAACACAAAATGTTATACTAGCTTTTCTGCTACACAAAAAATATGTTTTCAGTACAAAGGAGCTGCCAAAATACAATCTTTGTACAAATAAAACACGTTTCTTCTTCAGCCAGTGAAAGCTACAGTGGGAGACTAATTTATTTAACGTTTTTTGTTTGAGGCTTCGTGTTGCTAACTTGATGATTAATTACAAGAATAATTAATTACGATTTCCACCGAGCGTATTCGTAAGAAATACAAGAAAAGCAAATACCGTGCGTTCAAATAATACCATCTTCTCAACAATGACAAGTTGAGTGATCAAAATTTACTCTTTAATGAATTGAGGAGGACCCTTGTCTCCACTGAAAGCTACCTGGAGATTACCTGGAGCTACCTGGAGATTAACTAGTAAATGGGTTGCCACATAAATTTGACCACCATTTGGACTGTCACACTATGTATTACTCTTCCCATTTACTCCCACAAACTATGTAAAAATTGGATCTGATTTTACCATTTATTTTATTCTTTAAATCGCATTAAATCACACACACCGCCGCGATCTTTGGCACGTAGTGGCATTAAAACTATTCCGTTTCCCTATCGCGACCGTCTCGGTTTTCCATATCTAAATTATTCAAGACATGATATTTCACTTAGATAAGTGTTAATCTTTTGGAAAAAGCAGCCTTACTAGAATTCTCCTAAATTTCTCTGTCGCAGTAGGGTATTAGATCAATACCATGACTAACGTAGAAACTGAACAAATTTGCCCAGCTGTAAACCTAAATGAGTGAAGTCATTGTTTAATGAACTGGAAGCAGAAACTGATTGGTAACTTCCTGTAGGGACAGTAGAAAATTTAATATTTTTGTAAGAAATTTAATAAACTGAGACACGCACTTCGTTGTAACTCAATACATTACCACATTAAATCTAGACAGGTATATAATTGAAGACCATAGAGGTATTATGTATTAATTTACAAAGTGAGTTGAGTACCCCCTTTAACTTCAATTGTGCATCACGCCCCAAGAGTCGCTCTCTCTTTTAATCAAGTGCTTCCTAAATTAAGCAAAATTTATTGTGCTAATCTTCTGTTTGTACCCCATAGTTTCTAAAAAATAAATTTTTGTATTAAGTTCAATTTGATAGTAATCAATCTCCCTCAATCACTACACTAAATAACTTACATATCAGTCGATTGGAAAACACTAATATTATTCAGGATTATTTGGACCTTTAGGGTGGACATAGGCTGTGTATTAATCCCTTTAAAATAAAAGGGTTTTTCGTGGAAATCCATTTTCCCAAGTAAGTCGACGAAAACACGGTGGAGCGAATGCGTTTCTTACGAACGCTGCCTTAACGGTAAAATATTTATATGCTTTCTATAGAAAAGTTGTAGAGTTCAAAAAGGCCTATAAAAAGCCCGTGACGACGTGTCTATATCTTAAGGTTAATTCACAAATTGAAATACTTATTCTTATCTGAAAATATAAATATTGCGTGATTCATCAGAAATCCGTTGTTAAGTTTTGACAATTTTTGAAACATCAAGGATTTCGGCCTCAAAAAACAGAATTGGGAAGAGACACTCAGAAATTCGTAATTAATTCAGATTTCCGAAGCGAACTGTATAGAGGTAATTTTTGGATTTTACATACACTAGGACAATTGAATATTGTCAAGTAATTCATCAGAAATCCGTTAAGTTTTGACAATTTTTGAAACATCAATGATTTCGGCCTCAAGAAACAGAATTGGGAAGAGACACTCAGAAATTCGTAATTAATTCAGATTTCCGAAGCGAACTGTATAGAGGTAATTTCTGAATTCTACATACACTAGGACACTTGAATATTGCCAAGTAATTCATTAGAAATCCGTTGTTAAGTTTTGACAATTTTTGAAACATCAATGGTTTTTGCCTCAAGAAACAGATTTGGGAAGAGACACTCAGAAATTCGTAATTAATTCAGATTTCCGAAGCGAACTGTATAGAGGTAATTTCTGAATTCTACATACACTAGGACACTTGAATATTGCCAAGTAATTCATCAGAAATCCGTTGTTAAATTTTGACAATTTTTGAAACATCAATGGTTTTTGCCTCAAGAAACAGATTTGGGAAGAGACACTCAGAAATTCGTAATTAATTCAGATTTCCGAAGCGAACTGTATGGAGGTAATTTTTCAATTCTACATACACTAGGACACTTGAATATTGTCAAGTAATTCATCAGAATACCGTTGTTAAGTTTTGACAATTTTTGAAACATCAAGGATTTCGGCCTCAAGAAACAGAATTGGGAAGAGACACTCAGAAATTCGTAATTAATTTAGATTTCCGAAGCGAACTGTACAGAGGTAATTTTGAATTCTACGTACACTAGGAACCTTGAAAATTGTCAAGTAATTCATCAGAAATCCGTTGTTAAGTTTTGACAATTTTTGAAACATCAAGGATTTCGGCCTCAAGAAACAGAATTGGGAAGAGACACTCAGAAATTCGTAATTAATTCAGATTTCCGAAGCGAACTGTATAGAGGTAATTTTTGGATTTTACATACACTAGGACATTTGAAAATTGTCAAGTAATTCATCAGAAATCCGTTGTTAAGTTTTGACAAGAGACACTCAGAAATTCGTAATTAATTCAGATTTCCGAAGCGAACTGTATAGAGGTAATTTCTGAATTCTACATACACTAGGACACTTGAATATTGTCAAGTAATTCATCAGAAATCCGTTGTTAAGTTTTGACAATTTTTGAAACATCAATGGTTTTTGCCTCAAGAAACAGATTTGGGAAGAGACACTCAGAAATTCGTAATTAATTCAGATTTCCGAAGCGAACTGTATGGAGGTAATTTTTCAATTCTACATACACTAGGACACTTGAATATTGCCAAGTAATTAATCAGAAATCCGTTGTTAAGTTTTGACAATTTTTGAAACATCAAGGATTTCGGCCTCAAGAAACAGAATTGGGAGGAGACACTCAGAAATTCGCAATTAATTCAGATTTCGGAAGCAAGCTGTATAGAGGTAATTTTTGGATTCTACATACACTAGGACACTTGAATATTGCCAAGTAATTAATCAGAAATCCGTTGTTAAGTTTTGACAATTTTTGAAACATCAAGGATTTCGGCCTCAAGAAACAGAATTGGGAAGAGACGCTCAGAAATTCGCAATTAATTCAGATTTCGGAAGCAAGCTGTATAGAGGTAATTTTTGGATTCTACATACACTAGAACATTTGACGATTGTCAAGTAATTTATCAGAAATCCGTTGTTAAGTTTTGACAATTTTTGAAACATCAAGGATTTCGGCCTCAAGAAACAGAATTGGGAAGAGACACTCAGAAATTCGCAATTAATTTAGATTTCCGAAGCGAACTGTATGGAGGTAATTTTTGGATTCTACATACACTAGGACACTTGAATATTGTCAAGTAATTCATCAGAATACCGTTGTTAAGTTTTGACAATTTTTGAAACATCAAGGATTTCGGCCTCAAGAAACAGAATTGGGAAGAGACACTCAGAAATTCGTAATTAATTTAGATTTCCGAAGCGAACTGTACAGAGGTAATTTTTGAATTCTACGTACACTAGGAACCTTGAAAATTGTCAAGTAATTCATCAGAAATCCGTTGTTAAGTTTTGACAATTTTTGAAACATCTAGGATTTCGGCCTCAAGAGATAAAATTGGAAAGGGACTCTCAGAAATTCGTAATTAATTCAGATTTCCGAAGCAAACTGTATAGAGGTAATTTCTGAATTCTACATACACTAGGACACTTGAATATTGTCAAGTAATTCATCAGAAATCCGTTGTTAAATTTTGACAATTTTTGAAACATCAATGGTTTTTGCCTCAAGAAACAGATTTGGGAAGAGACACTCAGAAATTCGTAATTAATTCAGATTTCCGAAGCGAACTGTATAGAGGGAATTTCTGAATTCTACATACACTAGGACACTTGAATATTGCCAAGTAATTCATTAGAAATCCGTTGTTAAGTTTTGACAATTTTTGAAACATCAATGGTTTTTGCCTCAAGAAACAGATTTGGGAAGAGACACTCAGAAATTCGTAATTAATTCAGATTTCCGAAGCGAACTGTATGGAGGTAATTTTTCAATTCTACATACACTAGGACACTTGAATATTGTCAAGTAATTCATCAGAATACCGTTGTTAAGTTTTGACAATTTTTGAAACATCAAGGATTTCGGCCTCAAGAAACAGAATTGGGAAGAGACACTCAGAAATTCGCAATTAATTCAGATTTCGGAAGCAAACTGTATAGAGGTAATTTTTGAATTCTACATACACTAGAACATTTGAAAATTGTCAAGTAATTCATCAGAAATCCGTTGTTAAGTTTTGACAATTTTTGAAACATCAAGGATTTCGGCCTCAAGAAACAGAATTGGGAAGAGACACTCAGAAATTCGCAATTAATTTAGATTTCCGAAGCGAACTGTATGGAGGTAATTTTTGAATTCTACATACACTAGGACACTTGAATATTGCCACGTAATTCATCAGAAATCCGTTGTTAAGTTTTGACAATTTTTGAAACATCAAGGATTTCGGCCTCAAAAAACAAAATTGGGAAGAGAAACTCAGAAATTCGTAATTAATTCAGATTTCCGAAGCGAACTGTATGAAGGTAATTTTTCAATTCTACATACACTAGGACACTTGAATATTGCCAAGTAATTCATCAGAAATCCGTTGTTAAGTTTTGACAATTTTTGAAACATCAATGATTTCGGCCTCAAGAAACAGAATTGGGAAGAGACACTCAGAAATTCGTAATTAATTTAGATTTCCGAAGCGAACTGTATAGAGGTAATTTTTGAATTCTACATACACTAGGACCCTTGAAAATTGTCAAGTAATTCATCAGAAATCCGTTGTTAAATTTTGACAATTTTTGAAACATCTAGGATTTCGGCCTCAAGAGATAAAATTGGAAAGGGACACTCAGAAATTCGTAATTAATTCAGATTTCCGAAGCGAACTGTATAGAGGTAATTTTTGGATTTTACATACACTAGGACATTTGAAAATTGTCAAGTAATTCATCAGAAAACCGTTGTTAAGTTTTGACAATTTTTGAAACATCAATGGTTTTTGCCTCAAGAAACAGATTTGGGAAGAGACACTCAGAAATTTGTAATTAATTCAGATTTCCGAAGCGAACTGTATGGAGGTAATTTTTCAATTCTACATACACTAGGACACTTGAATATTGTCAAGTAATTCATCAGAATACCGTTGTTAAGTTTTGACAATTTTTGAAACATCAAGGATTTCGGCCTCAAGAAACAGAATTGGGAAGAGACACTCAGAAATTTGTAATTAATTCAGATTTCCGAAGCGAACTGTATGGAGGTAATTTTTCAATTCTACATACACTAGGACACTTGAATATTGTCAAGTAATTCATCAGAAATCCGTTGTTAAGTTTTGACAATTTTTGAAACATCAAGGATTTCGGGCTCAAGAAACAGAATTGGGAAGAGACACTCAGAAATTCGCAATTAATTCAGATTTCGGAAGCGAACTGTATGGAGGTAATTTTTCAATTCTACATACACTAGGACACTTGAATATTGTCAAGTAATTCATCAGAAATCCGTTGTTAAGTTTTGACAATTTTTGAAACATCAAGGATTTCGGCCTCAAGAAACAGAATTGGGAAGAGACACTCAGAAATTCGCAATTAATTCAGATTTCGGAAGCAAGCTGTATAGAGCTAATTTTTGGATTCTACATACACTAGAACATTTGACGATTGTCAAGTAATTTATCAGAAATCCGTTGTTAAGTTTTGACAATTTTTGAAACATCAAGGATTTCGGCCTCAAAAAACAGAATTGGGAAGAGACACTCAGAAATTCGCAATTAATTCAGATTTCAGAAGCAAGCTGTATAGAGCTAATTTTTGGATTCTACATACACTGGAACATTTGACGATTGTCAAGTAATTCATCAGAAATCCGTTGTTAAGTTTTGACAATTTTTGAAACATCAAGGATTTCGGCCTCAAGAAACAGAATTGGGAAGAGACACTCAGAAATTCGCAATTAATTCAGATTTCGAAAGCAAACTGTATAGAGGTAATTTTTGAATTCTACATACACTAGAACATTTGAAAATTGTCAAGTAATTCATCAGAAATCCGTTGTTAAGTTTTGACAATTTTTGAAACATCAAGTATTTCGGCCTCAAGAAACAGAATTGGGAAGAGACACTCAGAAATTCGCAATTAATTTAGATTTCCGAAGCGAACTGTATGGAGGTAATTTTTGGATTCTACATACACTAGGACACTTGAATATTGTCAAGTAATTCATCAGAAATCCGTTGTTAAGTTTTGACAATTTTTGAAACATCAAGGATTTCGGCCTCAAGAAACAGAATTGGGAAGAGACACTCAGAAATTCGCAATTAATTTAGATTTCCGAAGCGAACTGTATGGAGGTAATTTTTGGATTCTACATACACTAGGACACTTGAATATTGTCAAGTAATTCATCAGAAATCCGTTGTTAAGTTTTGACAATTTTTGAAACATCAACGATTTCGGCCTCAAGAGATAAAATTGGAAAGGGACGTCTTAAATTTCACACTTTTGCAATTTTGAACAGTTATGCCTTGAAATCCCGAATTTTGCAATTTTGAACAGTAAGGCCTTGAAATCCTGCATTTGAAGTTGCTAATTTAGAGAATTTCTATATTCGAACCTAAGAACTTAGAAACTGAGACATGCAAACATTTGGAACTTGGTATCTTAGAATCTTGAAATATGGGGTTCTTGGAATCTTAATAATTGAATTTGGTATTTTGGCACTATAGTCTTAGAAGTTCGAAATCGTAAGAGCCCAGAAGGCTTAATCTTGATCTTGGAATCTAGGGAGCTTTAAATCTTAAAACTTGGATTTGGACCATGGAATCTTTGAATCTTCAAATTTTGGAGCTTGGAATATTGGCATCTTTACACTTGGAATTTGTAAACATATAATCTTAGAACGTTAAATTTTGGAAACTGGAGGTGTCTTTAGGAAATTCTGAAGATTAAAGAAGTTTTCTGAAAAATTCTGTCAATCCCCCAGCCGAAGCTACGGTCTAAGGTTTTTACTGGTCGGGACGGGATTCTGCGCGCAAGCCAGAAAAGCGGCTGTTCTCGTAGCGAAATGCGGCCGGGAAGACCGACTTTCGGCTATGGAGTGCAGAAAAATTAATCAATATACTTAATCTATATAACGTATATACCAATCGATTGAACACTAAAATAGCTATCAAATGCCATCAAATGTTTTGTTTGTATTCTAATAAAATTGGGGTAAACTGCACCCAAGCGTACACATTTAATGTCGTAAATTAATCAAGATAATTTGTTATTTACGTCAATGATCACACTTTTGTATGGCTTGAAAAATATGGGCGAAGAGTGGGTTGTTTGCTTCTATATGCGTAAGAAAAATAAACATCTAACTATAAAAAATATTTTTTGGAATTAATTAATTTTCTCAGAATTGGTAAAGGCATTTTTTAACCAGAAAGCTACATTAAATTTATTCGTGAAAATAAACCGGAATTTACACGTTTAGGAGTTTGTATGTTCTCGGAACTGAATCCGGTCCAAATGAAATAAATAATTCGTGATCAGTGGAAAACCGAATGGCTGGTGGATTCCAACACAAATATATTTTCTGTAAAAATTAATTCCCCTGATTACTTTAAAATACCGTTCAAATTAAGGAACTCGACCTTTTGATCCTAGGAAAAAAAGTAGCCGATTTTTATCTCGTAATTGCCAAAAATGTAGACTCGAAGCGATGTAATTCCCTCCTCCGTCTCAAAAGACTTAATAAAAATTAATTAACTTAATTGAAAAGCGATTTTTTTTCTTTGCACAGTCCCCGACAAAAAATGACTCCCCTTAAAGAAATTAATCTAAATTTTCCATCACAGATTTATTACTTTTTTGCAGTTCTCCTGAGCTTATTACCGCCTAAAAAGCAGCCGACACTTTACTCTCTTTTCATGCTTGCATCGACGCTCAATAGAAAGCGGAAATTACTCAAAAAAATTCAATTACCGATTAAGTTCTTCGAAGCTTTGTCTCCTCGTCAGATTTCTCAGAACTAAAAACGATCTTTTAATTGGAAGGTAAGAATAGCAGTGACGAAAACAAGTCAGTCTGTGTTGTCTGTGCATCTTGAGATAACACCCTTTGGTGATAAAACTTGTTTAATTAAATGTTTCAAAATAGGACAGATAGTGTTTTCGTCTTCCGTGAAGTTGCTTCCGGTAATGATGGAAAGTTGGAGCGAGCTTTGTAGTGGCCAGATAATATGACGTGCAACGAGAGGTGGAAAATTATTGCAGTTGTGAAAGCTTGGAGTTGGCAAACTTGAATTACAACAGATTTGCCAATTGCTGTATTTAAATTAATTACCAAACTCTCAGGTATCTTTTACTTCAGAAAGCGTTCAAAACTTGCATATTAGAACCTCCTTGAAGTGTGAGGTGGTGGAAAATTTTGGGAAGATTGTCTCCAAATACTCGGGGTTGTCAACATTCTCCACAAGATGGTCCGGCACAATCAATCTTAGATTACCATTGGAGGCTGCTGATGAGAGAACTGCTTACAAAGTTACAAAGCAGATCACTCATTGTCAGTATTATATTATCATTAGCTATACATACAACGAAACGTGCTTATGACTCATTAATCAATCAGCAAGCAGAGCGGTCTTCAAGAAAGGAGATTTCATTTTTGGCTGTAACGTAAAAAATTCCGCCCTCGACTTCCAGTTTAATTGCGGATTAAGAGCCCGAGCTGCCAGCTCATCTCGCCCTGAATGGTTTATTAAGACCCCATTCAGCACCTTTGAAGCACCTTTCCGTTTCTTTAATATATCTTTCACCTCCCAACTAAATTCCCACGTCCAACACCCCTCGATTATTACAATATGCAACACGCATAACTTCCGCACTAATTAAATTAACCACCGGAATCCCAATTAAACAGGCAAAGTGTGATTTGTCGCTCGTTAATTAACTCAGAAAGTTGCCTTCTGACGTCTTGATTGCGTAAAAACCGCTCCCGCTGCTCGAGTGGCGGCGTTATTGCGCCGTTAATTATTTAGCGAGAGCTTTTCGATGAAAACAATTCCGTTTATTATTGTTGGATCGGTAATGCGGACATTAAGGAGGGGGCTTAAACGGGCTTTTGTGTGAAGAATGGACAGAATGGCGGCGGCCAGGCGAGGTGGACATTATGTAGCAAAAATTGGTCGCTCGTTATGAGAGCTAATGCTGAATTGTTGTTTGTTTTGAGAGAAGTAGTGCGGAAATTTGATTAGAGCCGAAGATATGTCCTGTTTTTCACACAAATTGGGTGTTTGATCAGTGCATCAAAACTGTGTACCAGGTTCAGCTTTGTTAGCCAAGCACGACAAAATGCGATAAAAAAGTCTGTAATCTCACTGACTGATAACGAATTGGTGATGTATCCTAAAATAAAATATCAATAAAAACGGTTCCTTTGGAGGTAGATGCTATAAATACGTGGGGAGTTTGCACCGATGTACATGATTCAAATCTGACGATATTTTTAAGCAAGAAAGTTTGAGTGGCGATCACTGTACTTGACGAGCGAATAGACGTTTACACGTCAAAACATAATTCCAATTCTAATTCTAATAACTGATAACTTCGGAAAGCTTCTCCTTGTCTTTATTTTAGACTACAAAATAATTTAAAGCTCACAAGATTAGAAAACACACTACGTCAAATGCTAAACTGCATTTTTTTTTTACTTAAAAGATTTGAATTTGTCAATTACACAACTAACTATAATTACAGTAATTTTGCACGTTGTGGAACACATTGTATAGATGCTGCACGTGACAGAAGTTTCAGGTGGAGAACAGCTTCCACAAGTTTCACGAACTCGTCGATTACATTGGAGAAAATTATAATTATTACTGTACGATTTTGGTACCGACAGATATTGGCACAGTGAATACTTTATTTACCACACAGAAATCCGGGCGGTTTAGAAATCTTACCATACCAGTAGATACAAATAGTAGCAGTTATTTTAATTTGTGAAAAAAATTATTGCTGTAGAAGAAGACGTAATTCGCTAAATGATTCACACTTGCACATAAGATTTACTTTCAGTGCATGACGAAGAAAATGCTTACCTTGGGCGAAACGGAAACAGCAACTAGCAGACACGCGGATGGTGCTAACCCTTCCTGAAAAAATAGAAAAGAAATAATTTTTATAAATGCGTCTCGTTACATATTTCAATTTAAAGCACCAATACAGAGCTGCGGGATTTTTTTCAATATACAGTTAAGGAAAATATTGAATTCTGACTTCAGTTTGCAAATAAAGATTCGTGAAGAAATAATTTCTTTTATATAAAATAAACGAGAGAACTGTATTAATGTTGACGATAACGCGACAAATTCAAATTTAAGAAAAGCGCGACACCAGGGTAGATATTTCTTATAACTGTTAGAAAATAAAAATTTTCATATTTGCAACAATATAATTCAAATTGATCGTTTTTTAGTTTGCTTGATTTGGTGCTGAATCCGAGCGAAGCAATTAATAATTGCCAAATTGTGGAAGTCACCCTGTACTGTCATCCACTGTACATAAATAAATCAGGAGAAGCAGTCGACCACATATATTGTAAGTTTAAAGTTACGAAATTTATCGAGAGCAGGAAGTAAAGCTGGACGATATTTTATTCCTATAACGTGCTTAGAAATTAGGGTTTTGAATAAAAAAAATTTTTGTCATAAATGGAAAGATCATATGTAAGTTTTATTACAAAAGTATATTTTGTTTTTGTTTTTTCGTTATAATTAAAAAGTTATATCGAATTAAAAATAAATTTTCGAACCCAGTACCGAGGACGCGCCGAACAAACCCGAGCGCATTTGTGACGTCACAATGTTCATTTCTACAGGTTTCTACTAATTATCAGAAGCAGCTGTTACACTGTTTCACTTTGACATCTTGTCGGAC
This sequence comes from Diaperis boleti, assembly GCA_963583935.1. Taxonomy (NCBI): domain Eukaryota; kingdom Metazoa; phylum Arthropoda; class Insecta; order Coleoptera; family Tenebrionidae; genus Diaperis; species Diaperis boleti. The sequence continues at coordinate 6,880,134 of OY757249.1, read as the reverse complement.
AGTAATGTCAGTAATGTCATGCAGCGTCTTTTTTAAAATATGCGATATGACACAACGTATATCTGCGTCCTCACCAAAGTAATTTAGTTTTTACGTCAGTTATATTGCAAATGCATATGGGCCTGTTGCGTCTGTCCCACTTTGGTGCAACGATTTTGTTTTTGTGCTAAATTGTAACTATAATAATAATTGATTATAACATTTATTCAATAGGATTTTCGTTGTCAGATACACATAGTAGAAGAAGTAGAAGAAGACAAAATGTACGACCCTTACGAATCTGTATAAGATGTCTTTAGATGAAGGTGAAGGGGATCCTTATGTTGATTGGACTGGAGAGTACGGAAGAAAGCGAAATGTCTCATTCAGACGAGATTGGATCGTCAAATCCAGAATCCGTCAAAAAATACAAGTCCAAAATGATGCAGCTCAATGTACACAAGTCTTGGATATTTCACAAAGCATTGAACAAGGCACATCCGAGCATCAGGAAGAATAGGATGAATACATACTTTAATTTTGAAGTCTACAAACTGTTTAAAAGTAAATCTTCGTCCCAATGCTAGTCCTCGAAATGTTTTTTGAAAATCTATTTACGGAAGATTATACTGCAATTTATAGTTGATTGCACAAATGATTATGGAAAAGCTTTAACTACAACAAACAGACCTAAGACTAAAATATCGCGAGATGCTAGCTTTCGTCCTGTTACACCTAATGAAATAAAAAAAATGCCTTATGTATGCTACAGGGACAAGTTTCTACTTCAAATATACGGCGCTTTTGGAACAAATATTGTTGTTTTATTAGTTAGTTTTATGTTGTTCTACCACTTTTTCAAAAAAAAAAGTACAAGCTGTTCCGGATATTACGTTGACTGCTCAATTTCAGTCTGTTTATGGTCCGCCCAAAGAGCTATCTTTAGATGAGTCACTGTTACATTTTCGTGGCAGTTTAGTATAGCTCCACTATCATCTTCACAATAATTGGTTCCTTCTACTCTTGGTTTTTGGAACAGTTGATGGTTTGAGTCTTCAGGGAACTTACAAACTGCTCGGCCGTTGGGTTTCAAACAGATTTTCGAGCCGAGTCTTGATTGAACCTTCGTGGGCTGAAGTATTGAAAGACACGTTGTTTCAAGGAGCCGCACACTTTTCTGAAAGATGTTAAAGTATGAATTAATCCTACTTGTTTCCATTGATCGAGCCTAAAAGCAAAAAAAAACAAACGTACCCCATATTTACCGGGGTGCATTCTTCTGAAACGAATAACTTTACGTCGTCTTCACGTTGCAGACAAACTATATAAGATTGACAGCATTGAGACTTACCGAGAACAGAAGACAGAGCAGGATAGAATGGACAGAATACCAATTGCCTAATACAACCATCACCCGCCTGTTACCGTATAATAACTGACACCACAAACTGACACTCTTGACACTGACATCCAGAGAAACATCTGCTGACATCTGATAGTGAAATTGTTAACTGATTAACAATATGACGTCAGAACCAATTATGGCGCGTTCGTAGTCACGTGACTTTTTTTTAAATTTTATCAATTTTAAATTGTTTATAATTAATTTTAAAAAAAGTTTTGAAAGTTTTTCGCATCGGCTATCAATATAATTTGTTCTAAAGTTTCAGAATACATTAAAAAAATCGATATTATTTTTTTTTCAAAAGCCTAATTTTTAGGTATTCTACAGATGATACATACCTCGCCTTGATATAGAAATATTATTCAAACTTGCCTGTTTTATTCGATATAAAAATTGTTGTGATCCTTCCGCCAACACCGACTACAAACAGCTGTTTCACTGCATTACAAAGTTTAAAGTCTTTCGTGAAATATTGAAATTGAAATAGTGAAACATTTATGAAAGTATTGGAGAAGTTTCATTCATACAGTTTCCGGAAAAATAACCAGAGGTATTTTCTTCTTATAAATAAATTTTTAATGAAAAAAACTAACCTCTCGATTTACTACACCACGACCTCCTTGATAAGAAGTATGACTTTCAGTCCTACCGGCCCATCGCGTCAGATAAATTTTTGTTTATAACACATGACATTTTGGGGGAGTACAAGTGTGCCATCTATTGAAAATTTGCAATGTTCTAGTATTATTGGTTGCAGAACCTTTTTTTTTTTTGAAAATTTAAATTCAAACAAAGCAGCGGAGGCATCAGTCAAAGTTGTTAACAAATTAAAGTTTTACACTCGGAATTTTAAAATTCTGTTAGAAATGCCTAGAAATAGAAACTGTTGTGTTACAAATTGTAACTCTCGTGATTCAAATGGTTGTTTTTCGTTTCATTATTCTCCAGCAGATTTAAATTTGTCTCTAAAATGGAGAGAAGCACTAATGAATCACACTGGTAATTAATGCATCTGTAAGAAAATTTAGTTTAACTAGTTCTTTTTAGACTATAATCGGTTATCCCAATATTCAACAGTTTGTAACGCACATTTTAAACAAGAAGATTTCAATCCAACTTTGACTGCAAAACGTCTTGCTTCAGGAGCTGTGCCGTCCATATTTGTAAAATTAAACTTTTGTTTTCTGCCAAAAATAATATAAACATTTTTAGACACAAATAAACAAAGAAGATGAGTTTGTTGAGGATTTTTAGGAATCTCATCTTTATGACAAAGAGACACAAACAAGATCTACTGCACTTCAAATTAAAAATTTGGAATACACAAATAAGTGTTTACGACAAAAATTGAAACGTATTCAATGTCGTTACAATAAAACTAAACAATTACTAGGAATGGAAAAAGAAAAAAACAAAAAACTCTCTGCTGAGAGGAAATGTATAGAGCCTATAAAGAAAGACGCCGGTTACATGAATCCTAAAGCAATTTTATTAATGGATCAAATTAGAAATTATAAAAAACATAAACCAGTATGGTCAGAAACCACCATCCGACAATGTATTGCATGGCGATTCTGCTCCCCTAAAGGGTACGAGTTTCCAAGAAATCATTTGCTAAAATTACCCTGCACGACTACATTAAAAAAATATTTTGGAAGCGGAAATGAAAACCTAATCAAAAATAGACTGATCTGTGAAAGTCAAAATTTAAACCCTTCTGAAAGAATATGTTCTTTGCAAGTCGACGATATGGCCATCAAGGAAAGTGTTAAATATTCAAAAGCAGAAGATCGCATTTTTGGCTTAGAAACTTTACCAAAAAATGAAAATTTTATAAGAAAATCTCCAATTATTGCAAATCAGCTTCTCTGTTTTATTATTCATGGCCTGTCAACAAAATATACAATCCCAGCAAGTTATTATTTTCACAAAAAATTAAGCAGTAAAGAACTGTACAAACTAGCCCAAGAGGTCTTAAAGTTGCTTACTGAATGTGGCTTTAAAGTCATCCGAATTGTGGGAGATAATCACAAAAATCATGTGGCTTTGTTTAAACATTTTGGAAATGGCTCTCTCCAAAATGTAATTCCGCATCCCTTTAACCCGGGTTTAAAATTATTTTTTAGCTTTGACTACTGTCACGCAATAAAAAATGCTCGAAATATATTCCTGGAGCATGATATGGTATCGTCGGATGGTGTTATCTCCTCACAATACCTGAAAGAATTAGCAGAGATGCAAGAGAAATTAATAATAAAGCCAGTTAGGTATTTGAACAAAAAACATCTTTTTCCCAGTAATTTAGAAAAAATGAAAGTGAATCTAGCTGTGCAAATATTTTCACCCGCAATAACTGCTTCTCTAAAGTATTTAGCACACCATGGTGGAACCGAATTCTCGCATTTTCAAGAATGTCTAGGGACAATTAAATATTTGGAACAGATGCACAAATTCTTTAAAGTACACGACGTTAGTAATAGAGTACAACATGTTCGTCAAATTGATATGGACACTGCTCCCTATACAGATACTTCTGACGAGCGACTGACATGGCTAGAAAATGATTTTCCAAATTACATCAAAGATATTCAACATACCTCAATAAGTAAGGGTATGAAGGGGTTGACGAAAGAGACTGCAGAGGCACTAATTTTTACCTCAAAAAGTACGCAATTATGCATAAAATATTTAATAACAGAGCTCAATTTTTTCTACGTTTTGACAAGAAGTTTTAGTACTGACGCCATAGAATCGTTATTTGGCAATATTCGAATGCGTGGTGGTTGCAATGATTTGACCGATTGCAAAGCTGCAAACCATGCAATTAGGCAAATTTTGAGAAGTGCCTTAATAAAAAAAATCAACGCAAGCAACTCTATGTCTCAGATTGACTATATAAGTCATGCAAACCTTGGAGCATTAAAAATTAATACAAATGAAATAAGTGTTACTCTTAGTGATGCAATAATTGGAAAGTTGGAAAACTTAAGTACATTTGTAAGCACGATATCAAGTTCATGTCACTTAGAATCAGCAGCCACAGCTTTTCTTTGTGGCTATTTAATAAAAAAGATTCAGGACTCTGTGACTTGCGAATTATGTTTGGCACCCTTCAGAAATCCCTTTCCAGAAAGAGCATCTCCACTTTTGGAATTGATATATAATCAAGACCGAGGAAGATTAATCTACCCTAACGAAGGATTTGTAGCGCTAATACAATTTACGGTACAAATAATTGTGGAAATTTTGTCAAGTCTACCGAAAGAAAATGTGGACTTTATTTTGAAAACAATTTTGTTTTCATACCTTAGGAATAACCCCCTTTTTTGTTGTGCTTCTCACTTTAAAATTGTTTGTTGTAAAGTTTTAGATAATTTAATTCCCCCTGTGATAACAAACTTTTGCAATATTCAAAGTTTCCAAATTGCAGATAAGAGAACCAACATTCAAAAGAAAAAAAGGAAATTACTAAAATTAAACTGATTTGAACGTTAAAATGTGTTTTTCTTTTACTAGTTTTTAACAAAATTTTGCTTTGTGCATACAAAATAAAGAAATTTATTAATTCAGCGCCCTTAAAAAGAGCTTATATAGGCAACCAATCGTGTACCGTAATGCAGCGCCTCTTCAAAACAAAAAAAATGCCTTGAACTAAAGATACGTCGGGCCGGTAGGACTGAAAGTCATACTTCTTATCAAGGAGGTCGTGTACTACACAGTAGCTAAATCCACTAGCGGAACTTATAATGCACTAATGTAATTAATTTAATACTAACCCGGCGCATCCACCATATGTGGTAGATGGTAAAGCAACTGTGGACACTGTAGAAATTAAGTCCAACATTTTAACTTATCTAAACCAGTAATTATAGCCATTTTAAAAATATTGGAGCTGTTGCAAGAGTTGAAGGAGGAGATGAAAGAAATAAGACGAGAAAACAAGGAACTCAAGAGAGAGATAGAGAGGAAGAGAGAAGAATTTAAAGAGAAGGAGAAGAGAGAATGGAAATCGAAGAGAGAAGAAAAAGGAAGAACAACATCGTGATAACAGGATGGGACGGGGAAAGAAAAAGTCATGTAAAAAAAGAGGATGTAGAGAACTTTTTGAAGGAAAATGTAGAGGATAGTAAAGTAAAAGATTGTGACAGGATTAACAAGGATCAAGTATTGGTGGAGATGGAGGGATGGGGTGAGAAGGAAAGAATAATGAAGCACAAAGGAAAATTGAGGGAGAAGAGGGAAACAAGGGGGATATACATAGACAACGACCTCACAAAGAAAGAAAGAGATTTATAGAAGAAACTAAGAAGTATGGCGAAGGAAAAAAGGGAAGAAGGGAAAGAAGTAAGAGTGGGATACAGGAAATTAATAGTGGACGGGGAGCAATGGAGATGGAATAAAAAGAGAGAGAGTCTAGAGGTTTTCCAATAAGAAGAAGAAGGGGAGGAGGGAAAAAGGGGGACAACGGCAAAGTAAAAAGGACAATGAAATGGAAAAAAAACAAAGAAGAAAGTAGGAGGGAAAGGAAGAAAGGGGGAAATCAAAGAAGGTAACGAGAAAAACAGGGGTGAGGGCACTATTTTGGAATGTAGCGGGACTAGGGAAAAAAAAGAAGATTTTTGGGACTATGTGAAGGAGTTCGATATTGTTGGATTAACAGAAACATGGTCAGAAAGCTGGGAAAAAATAGAAAAACTGTTACCAAAGGAGTTCAAGTGGGAATGGCAAGGGGCGAGAAGGGGAAAGAAAAAAGGAAGAACAGCAGGGGGAATAATAACAGGGGTAAAAATAGGAATAAAAGAAAATACTAAAAAGAAGGGAGAAGAGGAAGGTCACATGGTGAGAAACGTTAAAATAGACAGTAAATGGTGGAAAATAGTGACAGTGTACAGCAAAGAGATGAAAGAAACAATAAGCAAGATAGAAGAAACATTAAAAAACAACAGGGAAGAATGTCTGCTACTGGGAGGGCATTTTAACAGGAGAATTGGGGAAAGAGGAGCCAGGGATTGGGAAGAAAAGAGAGGAGAGGGAAAAAGAAAATCCAAAGACAAGAAAGAAAACGCGGAAGGGAAGAAGTTGATGGAATGGATAGAAGAAAAAGGATGGGAAGTACTGAATGGAAATAAACAAGGGGACGAAGAAGGAGAATGGACCTACATAGGCGGTAGAGGAGAGACGGTGATAGACGACGGAATAGTAAACGAAGAAGCATGGGAAGAAGTCGAAGAATTCAGAATAGGGGAAAGAGTAGAGTCAGACCATCTGCCTAGAGATAAGTATTGGAAGGGGGAGAGAGAAGAGAAGAGAAGAAGAAAAAATAGAGGAAATGCGGAAGGTGATAATTAAAGTATAGGACGAGCAAGGGGTGGAAGAGTATAAGAGAAGACTGGAAAAAGCAAGATTTAAAGAACGAGAAGTAGGGAAAATGGAGAAAGAATTGGTAGAAATATTGAAAAAAGCAGCGACAAAAAGAGAAATACCAGCAAGAGGTGGAGGAACAAAAAGAAAGAATAAATGGTGGGACAAAGAATGTGAGCAACGTAAAAAGGAAGCAATAAAAGAACTAAGAAAGTGGAGAAAGACTAAAGGGAACAGAAGTGGCTTTTTAGAAGCGAAAAGAAGATACAGAGAGACATGCAGGGAGAAGAAGAGGCAGAAGAAGGAAAGAGAGGAGGAAGAGATAAAAGCAATAAGAACAGAGAAGGAGGTATGGAACTATATTAATAGAGAGAAAAAGAAAAGAGAAAATGGGAGCGAGGAGATAACGATGAATGAGTGGGAGGAGTACTTCATGAGGCTGCTGGAGGGAGAAAAGGAAAAAAAGAAAACGGAAATAGAGACGGAGAGAAACCGAGTAGAACTTGAAGGAGAAGAAATTACAATGGAAGAGGTGGAGAGGCATGTGAAGAAACTGAAGAAAGGGAAGGCACCAGGGAGGGATAGAATACAGAATGAGTCGTGGATGTATGGGACGAGAAGAGTGCTAGAGAGGCTGGTGGAGGTAATGAATGGGGTGTGGAGAGGAGAAGGATTCCCGGTAGGGTGGAGAGAGGGGGTAATTTACCCCATTTACAAAAAAGGGGAGAAAAATAAAGTAGAAAATTACCGAGGGATAACTCTCCTAAACACAGGGTACAAGTTGTATGCATCAATTCTGAATGAAAGGATGAGCAGAGAGATAGAGGAAAAGGGAGCATTACCAGACAGCCAAGCAGGATTTAGAGAGGATGGATAATGTATACTTCCTGGACCATTTGACGAAGCGTGAGTTAAAGAAGAAAGGGGGGAGGGTGTATGCATTATTCGTAGACTTCAAGGCGGCTTTTGACAAGGTGGACAGAGAGAGGATGCTTGAGTGCCCGAGGGAGAAAGGGGTAAATGAATGGCTGGTAAGAAAGGTGGAGGAGATATATGAGAAGACAAAAAGTAAAGTGAAGGTAGGGGAGAGGGAAAGTGAATGGTTTGTGACAACAAAGGGAGTGAGACAAGGTGGCCCGCTCAGCCCCTTGTTGTTCACGATGTATGTGGCAGATATGGATGGAATGTTAGAGAGAGCACAAGTGGGGGGGTGTCTGGTAGGTAGAAAAAAAGTGTGGAGCCTGGCGTTTGCGGATGATGTGGTAATGGTGGCAAAGAGTGAAAGAGAAATGAAGGAAATGATAAAGAGTTTAGGAAAATATGTGAAGAAGAAAAGACTAGAAGTGAATGTAGAGAAAACAAAAATGCTGATGTTCAATAAGAGAAAGAGGAAGAACGAAGAGAGTGATTGGAGGTGGGAGGGATAAGTAATAGGACAAGTAAATGAATTCAAATACTTGGGGTATGTGTTCAATGAAAGAGCCACAGATAAGGCACATATTAGAGAACTGGCAAGAAAAGCGAACAAGGTGATATATGTATATAGAATATGTATGGGGAATAGGAGAGAGAAGGTGGGGAGGCGATTTTAAGAGGAGAATGATGATGTTTGAAAGTCTTATTGAAAGCGTGTTGTTATACGGAGCAGAGATCTGGGGATGGAAAGAACAAGAGGAGATAGAGAGGGTGCAAGAGAAATATCTGAGGTGGGTGCTAGGGGTGGAGAGAGAAACGCCAGGGTACATAGTGAGAGAAGAATGCAAGAGGAATAGGTTGAGAGTGAAAGCGGGAAAAAGAGCGGTCAAGTTCGAAGACAGGATGGAAGGGAGGAAAGAATGTAGGATTCTAAAGGAGTGCTGGAGAGAAAAAAAGAAGAATTCAGAGGAGAATGATAGGGAGATTTACTACAGGAGGAATGGGTATGCAAGCAAAGAAATAGAGAGACTGAGAGAAAGAGGCGTGTGGATGAATGTAGAACTAAGTGAAAGAGATAAGGATACGGATAGACAAGAGAGGAAAGAAAGAATTAGAGAATCCAGATACAACGGGAAGTACGGAAGATGCATGATCGAGGAAGTACCGAAGTATTTGGGGAGGGAGAACGAGAAAGAAAGAATGATGATGGCGAGGTTTAGGTGCGGAAATGAAGAGAGGGAAAATAGGTATTGGGCAGAAGATGGAGGAAGAATGTGTAGAATGTGCTATGAGGAAAGAGAGACGATTGAGCATATGTGGAACGAGTGCAGTGAGATGAAACAAAGAGAGAGGAAATACTGAATGTAGATGGAAGGGAAATTAAATGGATGACAGAGGTATGGAAGAGGAGGGAGAAGAAATAGATAATTTTATTTAGTTTTTTTTTATTATTATAATTGTTAAGTTTACTTGTGTATGTATAGGAATCAGAAAGCCCGTAGGGCAAATAAAGATTTATTATTATTATAACCATTTTACGTAAACGTGTCTTAAATTCGACCACAGTTTTTTTCCTATCCGCTTTACGATCTTGTTCAAGTTCGTTTCGCTTCGGGGCGACATTCAGCCAGTGCTTGTTTGCCGAATACTAGTTAAGCTCTTACCAAAACTTGCAACTTTATCTTTGAGAATAGGTAGAATCGGGAGACCAAGTCAGGAAATGGGAAAACTATTTTTTGTGGTGTCCACGGTTAAAGTATGGTGATTTGAAATGCGCTAAGAGGTTTATAGCCCACATGGGGGTTGTGATACTACTTTACTGATTATTTCTGTAGTTCACTGCTTGCTGGGCCAACAATTGAGTTCAGTCACACAGGAAACGCGCATTAAAGCAATTCAATGAAAATGTCTTGCTGTACCTTAATGAAAGTCGTAATACGTTAAAAGCTTTTTCATTGTCGACATTCATTTGATATCTATAAAAATGTTGATATTTCATTGTTAATAAAACCGTTTTCTTTTAGCGTGAAGTATGGAATAAAATTCCGTACGGCACACATGGGTTATTAGAAATTATGGGGGTAACTTAATAACCTCCTTCTCAATTCGAATTACGGCATATGAGTGGTGTAATGAGATTATTTCACTAATAGAGTGATCAAAAATCGTTATAGCAACTTTGAGTGGTTATTATTATGAATATTATTCGTATGAAAAATTCAAAAACTGTAGTAATAGTTAATGTTACTTTTCTGAAATCATATAAAAAACGGTGTTAAGTTTAACGCGAGTTCATTAAGTGCAAACAAAGTTTAGATAAATTTAAATTCCTCCTAGAGAGTTGCTATAACGATTTTTCATCACTCTATTAGTGAAATAATCTCATTACACCACTCATATGCCGTAATTCGAATTGAGAAATGAACTGCATTACTCCACTAGTTTTTCAGGCGTATCATTTCTCACAAATTGGGGGCTCAACCTGGATCTGAGAGAGCCAAGTAATAATAGAAAGCCTGATAACCTCGGTGTGATTGAAAAGTATTAAAGACGTCCAAAATAAAACGAAACGCACGACGGATTGGTCTCGACTTGACAGTTAACAATATTAAATTTGACACTTGATAAGTAATTCCATTAAAATATGACAAACGGCTTCTTAGTTTTCTAACTATACAGGATCTAGTAGGATAATAACACAAAATGCAAACAGGAATTGTGTTAAAATACAAGACTCGGAAATATTCCTTTGGGATTTCATTAGAAATAGATCACGCTCATAATGATGTGCGTAGGATGCAGCATTCTCATTCCTGACTTGTTATAAAAAATCTGTTGTTCGTGCTTTTTATTACGTAAGAGAATGGAGTAAATGTCACAGTGATTGATATAAAAGCTTCGAAGTTAGTTAGTCATAAATAACCGCCACAGTTTTATATCAGTGACACTCGGGACTAAGTGCGGCCATTTATTATAAATCATAAATAGACAATAAACAATTCTATTTACGAGAAATATAAAAAGATTGAAAATCCATAACTAAAAAACGAGAGGGAAATAAAAAAACGGATTAGTATAAGTAAATCTGCTAATTTAATGTAATTAAAAATACTGCCAGTACAAATAAATATTACTACTTAACCGAAAATCATTGGTTAAATATTAATATCGCAATTTTATTGATCCAACACCCAATGTTGTTAAAAGTGTCATTATTAAATTAAACCACTCTTCAATAAGTAACTCCCAGTGGGTTTTATATCTTCTCGTATAAAAACATCATCTATATCCAGAGCAAAGAACTCCACTTTTTCAAAATTTGCGAATTATTTATACTAACAACGCTGAAAACAAACAACCAACCTTAGCAACCATAGCTAAAAATGGATTTTTTGACGTTGCTTAATAAATAGTAGACAAAAAAAACATAATAGTTTTTCAAACTATCGACCTCAGGTTTCATCGTGCATATAAAAGTACCCGAATCGTGTCCCTAATGTTCGCACTGTTAGCTCAACCGTTTAACACCTACGAGACCACAACGTCAAGATCGAGGTCGCAATCGCACCGATCGTGTCCTGCAGGCGGAAGAGCAAGTTCGAGGATTAGTACCAGGAGATTTTTACCTTTTACCTGCTTTTTAACTTATTCTCTCATAGACGTAGGAACTGGGATAACTTAATGGGGTTGTGCCCCATTCTTATAACCGACTAAAATCGAGTATAAAATGCATAAAAAGAAAGTTTAATTTAGCTCCAAAATACAAATAAAAATCTGTGTAACAACTGTCCAGGATCAAAGTTGATTACATAACATAATTTTGCTGGAACAATGTGTACATGCGGTAAAATACACACAGCAATATCCACAAAGTTAAGTATAAGACTTGATAAAATAAGAACAAGCTGCATACGAGGCGGTGATCCATCAAATGGTCTCCTGAAAACACGAACCGATAAATTCCCTTATCGGAACGTTCAGTAAACTATACTGTAGTAAACGACTTTTATTTCTCACATTTCAGACATATAATTTCTAATCCTTAAGAAGCAGTTCAGTGGAGTGGAGAATCGATTTCATTTCATTGTATTTGTACTTTTCAGACTGCGAACTATGATTGGCTCATTTTGTGAGATTGTGACTTGGAAATGCGACAATGTTGACAGTGCAAAACACAACTTCTTATAAAGTCGTTCAACTGAATAAAATGTAAACAAGTAATGTTTTAGCAAACGGTATAGGCGAGCTAACGAAACGAGCCAAATGATTTATGGAAGTTAGTTATAGATGAAAACAACGATAGAACAGAATGTTAATTCAGTGTGAAAACAATAGAATGATTGATATTATTTTAATTATCTTGTTTACAGAACATTATGGCGCAGATAAACTATTCTGTATTAAAATTTGAGCTATAAATTCTGATATTTTTTGTAGTTCTCGATTTCTTTGCTGTGTTTTCTCTGTCGTCCTTCCGTGTGAATTTATATATTTTTATTTGTTTTCCATAATTTTATCTATTACATAAATCTCTTCCCTTCATCATTGTTTTTTCCTTTTTGCGTTTCTTGTTTCTGCCTTCTCTTATTCTGTTTTCATTTATTGTTGTTTCTTCTTTTATTTTTGCTTATCAGTGACTTTTTGTAGCTCAGTTACCTATGATTTTAACTTCTACTCCTTTCCTCGTTATTATGCTATTAATTTTTTCACGTCAAATTTTGTGTACCTAAATAATTAGGAAAAATTTTACTTTCCGTAACTCAAATTCAAATTTTCTGTAACTAGTAACCGGGGAGTCATTTGTCAAATCCTAGCAGAGGTCGAAATAGCGGAACAGCGGAAGAAGATGCAAAGTCCGTGTAAGATAAAACAGGTTTCTATAAAAGATAATTAATATATTCATTTTTTAATTTTTCCTCAAAATTAGAAAAAATCTTATATGTAACACGTTATGAAATGCTGTTTTGTGTAACTCCTGTCATATTGCGGAAACTCGCTTCGTTCGTCCCGCAAAAATTCCATTCGTTACACGAAACATTGCGTTTGATAACCATTATTCGTTTACTTTTCTCTAGTCTTCCTTTTTTTATTTCATTTGTCATGCGCACCTGCTCTTCTATACAATACTTTATTTGATATACAGCGTTATACTTATTCTGTTTTTCTACTGCACCTATTATTATTAATCTACTTCTCTAAAAAGTTTAAATAATTGAATTTTGATAATGAAATTTAAATTTCAGGATTTATAAGGTCTCAGATTTTTAAGTTCTTTATCTTTAGATGTTTATGTTTTCAGATTTTAAAATTTTCTGGTTTTCAGGTTTCCAGGTTGTCACGATTTCAGGCCTTAGATCTTCAGGTTTTCAAGTTCCACCTTTCAAGTTTCTAGGGTCGGATGTTTTCAGCTTGAATTCTCTTGGTCTTTTGGCTATTTTTGTTCTCAGGTTGCTAGGTTTTCAAGTCTTATATTTTCAGGTTTTCAGGTTCTGTCCTTGAGGTTGTCAGGTTTTGACAAACTTAGGTTCTGATGCGGTTTTCTTCATGTTCTCAGATTCACTTGCAGGTTCCAAGTTTTCAATCTTTCAGACTTTTAGGCTTTGATGTTTGCAAGTTTTCGAATTCTCAGGCTTCGCAGACCCCAGGTTCTCACATCTTTATGTTCAGCCCTTATAGTTTTGCGGTTTTAATGAATTCAGGTTTTGACGAGTTTGGGTTCTTAAATTATCATGGTTTCAGGTTGTCAGATTATTGGGTTTTTTCAGGTTCCCACGTACAGGTTTGAAAATACTTTATCTTTCAAAGTCTCGATGTTTTAGTTTCTCAAATTCTTACGTTTCTAATTTCCAGGTTGCCAGGTTTTCAAGTCTTATATTTTCAGGTTTTACAGTATTGTTTTCAGGTTCCCAGGTTTTCAGGTATTGATTTTTTCAGTTTCGTGAATTCCTCGGCTTTCAGGTTTTCAGGGTTGTATATTCATGTTTTCAGATTCTGTCTCTTTGAAATCTCATATTTCTATAAGTTCTAATCGTTTTTTCTTTTTGCAGCTTCTTGGTTTTCAGGTTATCAGGTACAAGCTTTCAAGCTCCATATTTTCAGGTTTTCAAGTTCTGGCCTTCAGGTCTTCAGGTTTTGACAAACTTAGGTTCTAATGCGTTTTTCTTCATGTTCTCAGATTCATTTGCAGGTATCCAAATTTTCAGCTTTCAGACTTTTAGGCTTTGATGTTTGCAAGTTTTCGAATTCTCAGGCTTCGCAGACCCCAGGTTCTCACATCTTTATGTTCAGCCCTTAGTTTTGCGGTTTTAATGAATTCAGCTTTTGACTAGTTTGGGTTCTTAAATTATCATGGTTTCAGGTTGTCAGATTATTGGGTTTTTTCAGGTTCCCACGTACGAGTTTGAAAATACTTTATCTTTCAAAGTCTCGATGCTTTAGTTTCTCAAATTCTTACGTTTCTAATTTCCAGGTTGCCAGGTTTTCAAGTCTTATATTTTCAGGTTTTACAGTATTGTCTTTCAGGTTCCCAGGTTTTCAGGTATTGATTTTTTCAGTTTCGTGAATTCCTAGGCTTTCAGGTTTTCAGGCTTTTATATTCATGTTTTCAGATTCTGTCTTTTTGAAATCTCATATTTCTATTAGTTCTAATCGTTTTTTATTTTTTCAGCTTCTTGGTTTTCAGGTTACCAGGTATAAGCTTTCAAGCTCCATATTTTCAGATTTTCAAGTTCTGGCCTTCAGGTTTTCAGGTTTTGACAAACTTAGGTTCTAATTCGTTTTTCTTCATGTTCTCAGATTCATTTGCAGGTATCCAAATTTTCAGCTTCCGGACTTTTAGGCTTTGATGTTTGCAAGTTTTCGAATTCTCAGGCTTCGCAGACCCCAGGTTCTCACATCTTTATGTTCAGCCCTTAGTTTTGCGGTTTTAATGAATTCAGCTTTTGAAGAGTTTGGGTTCTTAAATTATCATGGTTTCAGGTTGTCAGATTATTGGGTTTTTTCAGGTTCCCACGTACGAGTTTGAAAATACTTTATCTTTCAAAGTCTCGATGCTTTAGTTTCTCAAATTCTTACGTTTCTAATTTCCAGGTTGCCAGGTTTTCAAGTCTTATATTTTCAGGTTTTACAGTATTGTCTTTCAGGTTCCCAGGTTTTCAGCTATTGATTTTTCAGTTTCGTGAATTCCTAGGCTTTCAGGTTTTCAGGCTTGTATGTTCATGTTTTCAGATTCTGTCTTCTTGAAATCTCATATTTCTATAAGTTCTAATCGTTTTTTCTTTTTTCAGCTTCTTGGTTCTCAGGTTAGCAGGTACAAGCTTTCAAACTCCATATTTTCAGGTTTTTGAAGTTCTGTCCTTCAGGTTTTCAGGTTTTGACGAACTTAGGTTCTAATGCGGTTTTGTTCATGTTCTCAGATTCATTTGCAGGTATCCAAATTTTCAGCTTTCAGACTTTTAGGCTTTGATGTTTGCAAGTTTTCGAATTCTCAGGCTTCGCAGACCCCAGGTTCTAACATCTTTATGTTCAGCCCTTAGTTTTGCGGTTTTAATGAATTCAGCTTTTCACGAGTTTGGGTTCTTAAATTATCATGGTTTCAGGTTGTCAGATTATTGGGTTTTTTCAGGTTCCCACGTAGGAGTGTGAAAATACTTTATCTTTCAAGGTCTCGATGTTTTAGTTTCTCAAATTCTTACGTTTCCAGTTTCCGGTTGCCAGGTTTTTAAGTCTTATATTTTCAGGTTTTACAGTATTGTATTTCAGGTTGCCAGGTTTTCAGGTATTGATTTTTTCAGTTTTGTGAATTTCTAGGCTTTCAGGTTTTCAGGCTTGCATATTCATGTTTTCAGATTCTGTCTTCTCGAAATCTCATATTTCTATAAGTTCTAATCGTTTTTTCTTTTTTCAGCTTCTTGGTTTTCAGGTTACCAGGTACAAGCTTTCAAGCTCCATATTTTCAGGTTTTCAGGTTCTGTCCTTCAGGTTGTGAGGTTTTGACAAACTTAGGTTCTGATGCGTTTTTTTTCATGTTCTCAGATTCATTTGCAGGTATCCAAGTTTTCAGTCTCTCAGATTTTTAGGCTCCGATGTTTTCAAGTTTTTGAATTCTCAGGCTTTGCAGATCCCAGGTCCTCAGATCTTTATGTTCAGCCCTTAGTTTTCTTGTTTAAATGAATTCAGCTTTTGATGTGTTTAGGTTCTTAAATTACCATGTTTTCAGGTTGTCAGATTATTGAACTTTTTCAGGTTCCTACGTACAGGTTTGAAAATACTTTATCTTTCAAGGTCTCGATGTTTTAATTTCTCAAATTCTTACGTTTCCAGTTTCCAGGTTGCCAGGTTTTCAAGTCTTATATTTTCAGGTTTTACAGTATTGTTTTTCAGGTTGCCAGGTTTTCAGGTATTGGTTTTTTCACTTTCATTAATTCCTAGGCTTTCAGGTTTTCAGGCTTGGATATTCATGTTTTCAGATTCTGTTCTAAAGGTATATAAGGTTTCCTGAATTCAGGTTTTGAAGTGTTTGTCTTCTTGAAATGTCATATTTCTAAGTTCTAGTCGTTTTTTCTTTTTTCAGCTTCTTGATTTTCATATTACCAGATACAAGCTTTCAAGCTCCATATTTTCAGGTTTTCAGGTTTTGACTGATTCAAATTCTGATGTTTTCAAATTCTCGAATCAGGTTCTGAGGTTGCCAGGTTGACAAGTTTAACTGAATTAATTTAACTGAAGTGGGTTGCTTTTCTTTTTTCTTAAGTTAAGACCCTAGCCGGTATGTGTGCTTCGATTTCTTCAGATTATCCAAATAACAACTCATCAATATTACAGTCTTCCAAGATTTCTAACACCCATCCAAATAGGGAAGGAATTTTTTTTTTATTACAAAGTTTCCTTTTTCGAGCCGTCTGTTGGATACAGCTTTGTGATTTCCTCATTTTCCAAATTTCACAACACCTCCCACTCTGAACACAAGCAAAATTGCTGTGAAGAAGAAACCGGCTGGTGCGATCAAAATATAATTAGAGTAATTTAAGCAAAGACGTAAGAACTTCTATCTAAAATTTATGAGGTGTAATCCAAGCAAGTCTTTAATGGATTAATAGTGTCAGTATGGAGTAAACTGTTGAACATTAATTTCCAACCACATATTCGCAGCACATCCCGCGTTTTCATGTAGAAGTCATTGTGGAAATTTATTGGGTTCTTTGCGGTGGATTGGCATGCATTATAAATTTTCCTCTATCTTGGTTGTTGAACACGGGCCATTTTTCTTTTACATAACAGTAGTGTTTGTTCATGCGTCTGTTTCTGGCACAGTTGAAACTTGATGGCCCCGGAACGATAAGTATTCACAGTTGAGTTCACGCCAGAACTCCTCCATATTGAGATCCCTTAGGAAAGCATCTTGGGCGAAGTGAAAAAACGTCATTTTGGCTCCTTTAAAGAATAAGACATTCTATTCGTGTATGTGATATGAAGAATGAAAAGGAAAGTTTTATATGTACTGAAATGTCAAGTCTAAAGTTACAACCATATATAAATGTATATTTGCTCGTAAATATTTATATTTAGACCAGTAATTAATTACAACCGAAACTTCCTTACCTCGGATACTAATTTCTGTATTACCGCAGATAATAAAAAAACCTCCAGCTATTAAACATAAATTACAACAACATGCAAATAGCTTGTAAAACTTTGTCGACAAACTTGGGGCTTCAAAAAAACAACAAAACTAACTTTCTGGATTAAGCCCGAGCATCGTCTAAAAAATTAATTCTGCCGATCAATATTCATAGGTAGAGGATGGGAACATCCCGACATTTTTTGCCCTTCCGAAGAAGCCACAAGTGCCCAATCCACGCCAAACAACATTTCGTGTAAATCATTCCGAAGCTCGAAAAGCGCTCACGTAGAAATGGATTTAGGGGCTGCGATTTCACGGCAAATACATAAATTGCGATATAATTTGGTGGAACATTGCTTTGAAGAATAACGATGGAAATTGATATGGATGTCTCTTTATGCGTCAATTGCCCCCAGCAGCTAAGGTTATTCATCATGACATATCATCAAAGTTACATAATATAAAAAAAAACCTCCCTTAACTTTTATGTGAGGAACAAAAAGGGCCGCATTCATCACGTTCGACCCGAAATCCTCCGCCTGTCAAGATAGAACACACGAATTTACGTGACAAATGCTCCACGATTCAACGAGTCATTGATTCCATAAATACTCCCGGATTTTCTGACTTTCTACGTGACGCTGTTACAGCTGTTAGGGTTGAAATGTGGGAATTCGGAGGGCGAAACCGAAAGACAGGAACTTGAAATTCGCTAATGAATTAATTTTGCCATCCGCAGAAGAGAAGAGACGTTTTAGGAAATTTGAAGTTGTAATTATCAGCAGATGCGTCACTTCAAAATCTGGAACTTAATTTAATTGATATAGGTAAGTACGTAATTTTGATAGTAGGAAGGGGTTTTATAAGACGAGATGTTGTCGCACAGTTTAAGAGATAGTCAAAAGATAAACATCTTGTAGCACGTCGCCTGGTCCCATTCCGCGCAAATACGTAGTTTTTAGTTTCAGGATAATTTAATGGCTGCTAACAAATGTCTGTTAAATCTGTCACAATTAGAATAATTCAATCAGTCAATACAATAAAGAAGTTAAATAAAACAGAAATGCAGCTACAATATTTTGTTCACGACTTTGTAACGTATTTGACAAAGCAAAGCCATAAATCCACAGGTGCAAAGCTTCCTGAAATAAATCAATATCTCCGTAATTAGATTCCACATAATCAAGGTCGCATCTCCATCCACAATTACTCGTAAAGTTTTCAATATGACCATCTTCCTCTTTTAATCGCACCGTATGCATTCCAGAGTCCTCCAAGGATCACGGTTATGCCAGCAATATCCGTTTAATTGTTGCTCCCGAGAGGATATGAGCGACCGGTGCTTTTTGCGCTTTGAAACAATGTGTGGTAATTATTTACGAACTGCGGTTTCGTGGAATCTTCCTGATAGATGGTGATAAATTACAAAGTTATGTAGGGTCAGAGGCCCGAGGACTTCGCGTGATAGGTTAGGCCAGCGATGAGTTTATCGCATCCGGTGGTGCTTTTTTGGTTTTATTTGGTCTAAGTTTGAAAAAGTGACAATTGTAAGACGTTTCTAAGGGATTATCTCGGCTCGGAGGTGATAAATGGATGCGAGGTTTAAGGACGTCTTGGCTTTAAATCGTTTAGAAAAGAGGGAAGGTAATGGCGGTTTGCGATAAGAAAACACTCGAAGTAATGTCGATGTTATTACATCTATTATTTTTACCTTGGATTGTATGAATTTCTGGATATTGATGATAACAACTACAGGAAAAATTTTGTGTTATCCCGGCGCATCCACCAAAACGGCATTTACTTAAATCAACAACCAAGTTTTTCTACCTTTTTTAGTACTTTACAGTTTTCTTTAGAAGTTAATAACGTAAACAATTTAATACCAAGAGTTTCAGCCAAGTCTGCAATCTACAATACAAGATTAACTCCACGTTACGTGCCATGACACAAATCCCACGAGAAACATCTCCCACATTGAAATTGATTTTAAAACAAAAACATGTTGTTTCCATGCATAATTGACAGTATTGCGAAGAAAAAAAAAACATCTTTTGCTATTAATGCCAAGCTTTTTATGAATGGTTATACAATTTTCTTCGACTTATATTATTATATCAAATTACATAAATTAAAGTTGAATTTTCAGAAATATGCTAGTTGCGGCTCTGTACTGTTTTCTTCAAGCACCCAATTAAAAAGTTTACATCTGAAAAACAGAACGTTGCAGAAACAATTTTGCTGTTTGGCTACAGAGAAGTAAATTATTTTCGAGGAATTTTTATTTTCATTTGCATCCGCTACTTGAATCTCAACAAAGGCACCACTTTGCCGCTGCTTACATTTCTTGAGAATTTCGCAGTTCTAAAAGAGTTTTATGCTGCATTGCAATAAGTTCTAAATGAAGGATTAGGAAAAAATGAAATTCAGATATGGAGAAGCAACTTTCCCATTGCAATAATACTAGGGAACATAAAAACTGTGACTGACACTGAAAATAATTAAAATTAAATATTTGTAAAACCTTGACGTTTCCTAACACGGACTTGGAGAGGCAACTTTACCATTGTACTAACACTAGGGCACTTAAAAACTGTGACTGTAAGTCTCTATATACCAGAGATAATTTTTGACAATTTTTGAAACAGACACTTGTTGGCAGCGAGAACCAGCGCGATTAGAAACTTGTACAATCTTCATGTTGCCTCATTCAGACATGGAGAAGCAACTTTTCTATTGCACTAATACTAGGGAACATAAAAACTGTGACAGTAAGTCTCTATATACCAGGGATAATATTTGACAATAGTTGAAACAGAGATTTGTTGTCATTGAAAATAATTAAGATTAAATCATTGTAAAACCTTGGCGTTTCCTAATTCAAACATGGAGAAGCAACTTTCCCATTGTACTAGTACTAGGGAGCTTAAAAACTGTGACAGTAAGTCTCTATATATCAGGGATTATGTTTGAGAATAGTTGAAACAGAGATTAGTTGTCATTGAGAATAATTAAGATTAAGTATTTGTAAAACCTTGGCGTTTCCTAATTCAGACTTGGAGAGGCAATTTTACCATTGCACTAATACTAGGGAATTAAAAACTGTGACAGTAAGTCTCTATATACCAGAGATAATTTTTGACAACTTTTGAAACAGACACTTGTTGGCAGCGAGAACCAGCGCGATTATAAACTTGTAAAATCTTCATGTTGCCTCATTCAGACATGGAGAAGCAACTTTCCCATTTTAATAATACTAGGGAGCTTAAAAACTGTGACAGTAAGTCTCTATATATCAGGGATTATGTTTGAGAATTGTTGAAACAGAGATTTGTTGTCACTGAAAGTAATTAAGATTAAGTATTTGTAAAACCTTGGCGTTTCCTAATTCAGACTTGGAGAGGCAACTTTACCATTGTACTAACACTAGGGCACTTACAAACTGTGACAATAAGTCTCTATATACCAGAGATAATTTTTGACAATTTTTGAAACAGACACTTGTTGGCAGCGAGAACCAGCGCGATTAGAAACTTGTACAATCTTCATGTTGCCTCAGTCAGACATGAAGAAGCAACTTTCCCATTGCACGAATACTAGAGAACATAAAAACTGTGATAGTAAATCTCTATATACCAGAGATAATTTTTGACAATTTTTGAAACAGACACTTGTTGGCAGCGAGAACCAGCGCGATTAGAAACTTGTACAATCTTCATGTTGCCTCATTCAGACATGGAGAAGCAACTTTCCTATTGCACTAATACTAGGGAACATAAAAACTGTGACAGTAAGTCTCTATATACCAGGGATAATATTTGACAATAGTTGAAACAGAGATTTGTTGTCATTGAAAATAATTAAGATTAAATCATTGTAAAACCTTGGCGTTTCCTAATTCTGACATGGAGAAGCAACTTTCCCATTGTACTAGTACTAGGGAGCTTAAAAACTGTGACAGTAAGTCTCTATATATCAGGGATTATGTTTGAGAATAGTTGAAACAGAGATTAGTTGTCATTGAAAATAATTAAGATTAAGTATTTGTAAAACCTTGGCGTTTCCTAATTCAGACTTGGAGAGGCAATTTAACCATTGCACTAATACTAGAGAATTAAAAACTGTGACAGTAAGTCTCTATATACCAGAGATAATTTTTGACAACTTTTGAAACAGACACTTGTTGGCAGCGAGAACCAGCGCGATTATAAACTTGTAAAATCTTCATGTTGCCTCATTCAGACATGGAGAAGCAACTTTTCCATTTTAATAATACTAGGGAGCTTAAAAACTGTGACAGTAAGTCTCTATATATCAGGGATTATGTTTGAGAATTGTTGAAACAGAGATTTGTTGTCACTGAAAGTAATTAAGATTAAGTATTTGTAAAACCTTGGCGTTTCCTAATTCAGACTTGGAGAGGCAACTTTACCATTGTACCAACACTAGGGCACTTACAAACTGTGACAATAAGTCTCTATATACCAGAGATAATTTTTGACAATTTTTGAAACAGACACTTGTTGGCAGCGAGAACCAGCGCGATTAGAAACTTGTACAATCTTCATGTTGCCTCAGTCAGACATGAAGAAGCAACTTTCCCATTGCACGAATACTAGAGAACATAAAAACTGTGATAGTAAATCTCTATATACCAGAGATAATTTTTGACAATTTTTGAAACAGACACTTGTTGGCAGCGAGAACCAGCGCGATTAGAAACTTGTACAATCTTCATGTTGCCTCATTCAGACATGGAGAAGCAACTTTCCTATTGCACTAATACTAGGGAACATAAAAACTGTGACAGTAAGTCTCTATATACCAGGGATAATATTTGACAATAGTTGAAACAGAGATTTGTTGTCATTGAAAATAATTAAGATTAAATCATTGTAAAACCTTGGCGTTTCCTAATTCTGACATGGAGAAGCAACTTTCCCATTGTACTAGTACTAGGGAGCTTAAAAACTGTGACAGTAAGTCTCTATATATCAGGGATTATGTTTGAGAATAGTTGAAACAGAGATTAGTTGTCATTGAAAATAATTAAGATTAAGTATTTGTAAAACCTTGGCGTTTCCTAATTCAGACTTGGAGAGGCAATTTTACCATTGCACTAATACTAGAGAATTAAAAACTGTGACAGTAAGTCTCTATATACCAGAGATAATTTTTGACAACTTTTGAAACAGACACTTGTTGGCAGCGAGAACCAGCGCGATTATAAACTTGTAAAATCTTCATGTTGCCTCATTCAGACATGGAGAAGCAACTTTTCCATTTTAATAATACTAGGGAGCTTAAAAACTGTGACAGTAAGTCTCTATATATCAGGGATTATGTTTGAGAATTGTTGAAACAGAGATTTGTTGTCACTGAAAGTAATTAAGATTAAGTATTTGTAAAACCTTGGCGTTTCCTAATTCAGACTTGGAGAGGCAACTTTACCATTGTACCAACACTAGGGCACTTACAAACTGTGACAATAAGTCTCTATATACCAGAGATAATTTTTGACAATTTTTGAAACAGACACTTGTTGGCAGCGAGAACCAGCGCGATTAGAAACTTGTACAATCTTCATGTTGCCTCAGTCAGACATGAAGAAGCAACTTTCCCATTGCACGAATACTAGAGAACATAAAAACTGTGATAGTAAATCTCTATATACCAGAGATAATTTTTGACAATTTTTGAAACAGACACTTGTTGGCAGCGAGAACCAGCGCGATTAGAAACTTGTACAATCTTCATGTTGCCTCATTCAGACATGGAGAAGCAACTTTCCTATTGCACTAATACTAGGGAACATAAAAACTGTGACAGTAAGTCTCTATATACCAGGGATAATATTTGACAATAGTTGAAACAGAGATTTGTTGTCATTGAAAATAATTAAGATTAAATCATTGTAAAACCTTGGCGTTTCCTAATTCTGACATGGAGAAGCAACTTTCCCATTGTACTAGTACTAGGGAGCTTAAAAACTGTGACAGTAAGTCTCTATATATCAGGGATTATGTTTGAGAATAGTTGAAACAGAGATTAGTTGTCATTGAAAATAATTAAGATTAAGTATTTGTAAAACCTTGGCGTTTCCTAATTCAGACTTGGAGAGGCAATTTTACCATTGCACTAATACTAGAGAATTAAAAACTGTGACAGTAAGTCTCTATATACCAGAGATAATTTTTGACAACTTTTGAAACAGACACTTGTTGGCAGCGAGAACCAGCGCGATTATAAACTTGTAAAATCTTCATGTTGCCTCATTCAGACATGGAGAAGCAACTTTCCCATTTTAATAATACTAGGGAGCTTAAAAACTGTGACAGTAAGTCTCTATATATCAGGGATTATGTTTGAGAATTGTTGAAACAGAGATTTGTTGTCACTGAAAGTAATTAAGATTAAGTATTTGTAAAACCTTGGCGTTTCCTAATTCAGACTTGGAGAGGCAACTTTACCATTGTACTAACACTAGGGCACTTACAAACTGTGACAGTAAGTCTCTATCTACCAGAGATAATTTTTGACAATTTTTGAAACAGACACTTGTTGGCAGCGAGAACCAGCGCGATTAGAAACTTGTACAATCTTCATGTTGCCTCAGTCAGACATGAAGAAGCAACTTTCCCATTGCACGAATACTAGAGAACATAAAAACTGTGACAGTAAATCTCTATATACCAGAGATAATTTTTGACAATTTTTGAAACAGACACTTGTTGGCAGCGAGAACCAGCGCGATTAGAAACTTGTACAATCTTCATGTTCCCTCATTCAGACATGGAGAAGCAACTTTCCCATTGTACTAGTACTAGGGAGCTTAAAAACTGTGACATAAGTCTCTATATATCAGGGATTATGTTTGAGAATAGTTGAAACAGAGATTTGTTGTCATTGAAAATAATTAAGATTAAGTATTTGTAAAACTTTGGCGTTTCCTAATTCATACTTGGAGAGGCAACTTTACCATTGTACTAACACTAGGGCACTTAAAAACTGTAACTGTAAGTCTCTATATACCAGAGATAATTTTTGACAATTTTTGAAACAGACACTTGTTGGCAGCGAGAACCAGCGCGATTAGAAACTTGTACAATCTTCATGTTGCCTCAGTCAGACATGGAGAAGCAACTTTCCCATTGCACGAATACTAGAGAACATAAAAACTGTGACAGTAGGTCTCTATATGCCAGGGATAATATTTGACAATAGTTGAAACAAAGATTTGTTGTCATTGAAAATAATTGAGATTAAATATTTGTAAAACCTTAGCGTTTCCTAATTCAGACTTTCAGCGCGATTAGGAACTTGTAAAATCTTCATGTTGCCTCATTCAGACATGTAAAAGCAACTTTCCCATTGCACTAATACTAGGGAACTTAAAAACTGTGACAGTAAGTCTCTATATATCAGGGATTATGTTTGACAATTTTTGAAGCAGACACATTTGATCATCAAGAAACGTCGATATTAAAAACTCACAAAATATTCACGTCTCCTTGGTTTTATCAAAATATTGGTTTACTCTTATCCATGTCAGACGATTTATCTGCATCAATAGATAGGGAAAAGTAGGGCATATTGCACCGGTTAGTCAAAGAGTAGTTTATATTTTATATTTTATTTATGATTTTATTTAAGTTTATGTTAAAATTTAGATATGTTCAAGTCGAACTCCACAAACTTTAATAAACGTAAAATTACAATTTGAACATGTTTCGAGAGTCACCACTCCCATCATCAGCCCTTAAAGAATGTTTAAAATAACGTTATAATTTTAAACATTCTCTAAGGGCTGATGATGGGAGTAGTGACTCCCGAAACATGTTCAAATTGTAATTTTACGTTTATTAAAGTTTGTGCTATTCGACTTGAATATATTTGAATTTTAATTTAATTTAAGTTTACACTTGATTCATCGACATTCTTCTCGTTTAAGTTTATGTGTTGCCAATTCAAAATAAATACTCTGAGGTATAGTGGTGGTCAAATTTGGTAAACGGTCACCCTACTTTCCGCTCAGATAGTTTTAGCTTAGAAAACCTTTTTTTCCGCTGCGCTTTTCCAACCCGTACTTGTGCATTAAATATACAAACACCACCTCCCATTTGCAACTTGCGGATTTTTCATCTCGCGTTTTCCAATATTTATGACACGTGTAATCGTTTTTATCGTCGGATTTAATAATTCCGCGCGCGCCGCGCCGTATGAATGATTGATGCTTCATTTATGAGGGTATTTTAGGATTTAATACCGAGTCGCGTGACGAGCTGAGTTTTACCCCGGGAAAATTACAGGAAAGTTTATGCCGATGCCGCCGATATAAGAAACCACTGAGGGGGGTTTTACGGAGAAAATTGCTCTCGTGCAAAATTCAGATACACCGCCATCGATTATTTCCCATCGAAACAACGGTCTCTGTTGCAGCAATTCTTCGGTTCGTAATCGGATTGCAAGGGCGGCTCTGGGATCTCGATTAAAGATTGTGGAGGGTTGATAAGTGAGCTTTTAGGGTATTATTGCTTAATTACTGTTGTGGTGATTATAATTGTGCCAGAAAATTAAATTGTGATATTGTGATATTTATTCCTATAATGAACAAGTCTTGCAGGTTTTTATGTAAGTTGAAGATGCACCTTTGCAAACTGTCGCAATTAAATTCGTCGAGCAAAAATGTCCGAAAAGCACTAACTTCTTTAATAATATCAGCTTTATTATTGCTGTCTTTATAGAACGTCCAACTTCTTTAACTTGCTCGTGCTAGTGGTTATGCAGATATTAAAATTAAGTTTACAAGTTACGACGGAAATTCAAAATTAATTAAACAACAGGTCTTTAAAATGTGTCTCGTCAGACCCTATTTTTATATTACTTAAAGTTCACTTATTTAAATAAAAAGTTCTGCAATTATTTCACTTTTAACTAAATAAGGTACAATCGAATGTGAAATAGTAGGCGTATATATCTCAGCACAACGTTGCCTATCCCCCATAGTTAGTCTCTAAATTAATAAATAGTTCTGCTGTCCCTACTTCTTTTAGTTACTCTCTTAACTATTTTCTTCTCCTATCTATTCCCCCTTAGTGAGTCTCATAACTATTTCCTTTTGCTGCCCCTCCTTCTTTTAGTGGCTCTCTTAACTATTTCTTTCTGTTGCCTCTTCTTCCTTTAGTAATTCTCTTAATATTTCCTTCTGTTGCCTGTTCATCCTTTCTGACTCTCTTAATTATGTCCCTCCGCTGCTCCTCTCCCTTTAATAACTCACTTAACTACTTTTTTCCGTTGCCTGTTCCCTTTGGGAGCCTCTAAATTAATTATTTCTGCTACCCCTTCTTCTATTTTTAGTGACTATCTTAACTATTTCCATCCGATGCTTATTCCCCCTTAGAGACCCTCTTAACTATTTCCATCCGATGCTTATTCCCCCTTAGAGACCCTCTTAACTATTTCCTCCCGTTCCCCTAGTTAGTCTCTAAATTAATAATTAGTTCTGCTGTCCCTATTACTTTTAGTTACTCTCTTAACTATTTTCTTCTCCTGTCTATTCCCCCTTAGTGAGTCTTCAAATTAATTAGTTCTGCTGCCCCGTTTCGCCAAACGAAATTTTAATGCTACACTTAGAAATTAGTAAAACATTTCGGTTTGATAATAGAACTCTAGCGAGGCAATTTTTGGACTATACAGACACTAGAATACCTAAAAAATGATATAGCAATAAATTAGAAAGTGGAGACTGGCTTGTAATAGTTTTTGAAAATGAACGAATTCTATGACGCCACACGAGATTTTGATTCCATACTTAGAAATTAGTAAAATATTCCGGTTTCATAATAGAATTCTGGCGATGTAATCTTTGGATTATACAGACACTAGAATATTTAGAAAGTGATCTAGCAATAAATCAGAAAGTCGATACTGTGTTGTAATCGTTTTTGAAAATGAACGATTTCCATGTCGAGAGACGAAATTTTGATTCTACACTTAGAAATTAGTAAAATATTCCGGTTTCATAATAGAATTCTGGCGATGTAATCTTTGGATTATACAGACACTAGAATATTTAGAAAGTGATCTAGCAATAAATCAGAAAGTCGATACTGTGTTGTAATGGTTTTTGAAAATGAACGATTTCCATGTCGAGAGACGAAATTTTGATTCTACACTTAGAAATTAGTAAAATATTCCGGTTTGATAATAGAACTCTGGCGAGGCAATTTTTGAACTATACAGACACTAGAATACCTAAAAAATTATATAGCAATAAATTAGAAAGTCGAGACTGGTTTTTGAAAATGAGCGAATTCTATGACGCCACACGAGATTTTGATTCTATATTTAGAAATTAGTAAAATATTCCGGTTTCATAATAGAATTCTGGCGATGTAATTTTTGGATTATACAGACACTAGAATATTTAGAAAGTCACATAGCAATAAATTGGAAAGTCGATACTGTGTTGCAATGGTTTTTGAAAATGAGCGATTTCCATGTCGAGAAACGATATTTGGATTCTACACTTAGAAATTATTAACATATCCCGGTTTGATAATAGAACTCTAGCGAGGCAATTTTTGGACTATACAGACAATAGAATACATAAAAAATGATATAGCAATAAATTAGAAAGTCAAGACTGGCTTGTAATATTTATTGAAAATGAACGAATTCTATGACGCCATACGAGATTTCGATTCTATACTTAGAAATTAGTAAAGTATTCCGGTTTGACAATAGAATTCTGGCGATGTAATTTTTGGATTATACAGACACTAGAATACTTAGAAAGTAACAGCAATAAATTAGAAAGTCGATACTGTGTTGTAATGGTTTTTGAAAATGAACGATTTTCATGTCGAGAGACGAAATTTTGATTCTACACTTAGAAATAAGTAAAATATTCCGGTTTCATAATAGAACCCCGGCGAGGCAATTTTTGGATTATACAGATACTATAATATTTAGAAAGTGTAGTCGTGATTGTTTTACAGGCAGTTTGTCTGGCGGTGCAAGGCCGACTAAAATGGAGATGGAGGACGAGACCAATACACCAACAATTATATCTAACTTTATAATGGTATGTACAACATGCCAGGGACCATAGTTTCGCCCAGAACTACACCCATAAGTTTCGCAATAAATAATAAAAGCTCATGCATTAGTGGCATAACAGAATCCACATGAACTCTCCATTCTGTCTGCCCTTCCCTAATTTTAAAGCTTTGCACATCGCCGAATTCCGATGTTCACAAGTCAAAAATTCGGATGATCTAGTACGGCCAAAAATGCTAAAGAAGAAATATTCCACTAATGTTCTTCAAAGACACGACGGCAGAAAATTAAAATCCTGTGTGGAATACTCTCAGACGCAGCTCATAAATTCTGCTTGTCGCGTCAAAGCCCTGAAAATTACAATTTCCTGCATTATTCAGAAATTATTATCCACATATCTTTATTTATTAAAAATTAAGAAAAAATTGTGTCTTGAAGCTCTCCGAAACTCGTAATCAAAGAATTCCCTTTTGAGTGCGGATAGTAATTCTCTTAATTCGTTTTAGGGTCGACGGGGATTCTTGTCAAGTTTTACAGAAGGAATTCGGAAAGTTCGGAGCGTGAGGGTAGTTGAAAATCGCGGCTTAAAAGTTTCAAAGACAAGGGGCGAGTTGAATAAATTTTGTGCTGTTTCGGGTTGGGATAGACCACAGACGGGTAGTCAGATAGCGTGCAAACATAGACATAATGATAAACACGTAAAACAAGAACAAGCCACTCAAATTTAGTTTAGTTTTGGGTGTTCGTGTGGAAGTAAAATAGAACGAGGCTCGATGTACAAACAGAGAAAAACGATGTCGCGTTTCAACAATAGAGGCCTTTCCAATACGTTTTCCGTTTGTACTTTTTATTGGCAGGGGGACGAGGTGATGAGCGGAATTTATTGCGATGTCAGGGTCAAGTTTTTGCAGTTATTTTTTAAATTAAAGACCATAGGTGTCGTTTTTGTGAACGTAACTTGAAATTCAATCATTACCACTGTTTGAAAATTTAATCCGAAGCAGATTAGCTTGCAACGTCAAACAGTCCGTCATTAAAATTACAACTTCCTGCCACAATATACACGAATAATTCGCTATTTGCAGCAACTGTACAGCTCAACATGAAGCCATCAAAAGCGGGCGGTGATTAATAACTGTTGAAAAACTGAACCTGTTTTCGAAAATAAAGCAACACTTCCAACATTATTTTATTATGTGAGCGCGTTTTGTTTTCCCTCAGGATCTGTTTCAAATAATTTACTCTGTCTGCTCCAGTTCGGCACCTGGAGCGAATTGTCAGACAGGTAAAGCTCGTCCGTGTTCGACAACTTTCATGGCTTAGTTCGCAAATGTAAATAAAAGGGTGGAGACATTTATGGGTTTGATTTTATCTCAAACAGAACATTGTAAGGTTGCGAGCTTATTAGTAGCCCGAGGCAGATAGCGAGAAATTGTAATTTTCAATAACCGCGAAAGCGTGTCTCTGTTAGCTAGTTAATTAATGGTTGGAATATAGCATGATTTAAAAAAAATCCGAACGTTTTTTTTTTGTGCGAGCTTTTCCGAAATTCGCTTTTCGCGTAAAATAGCAATGCCAGGCATGTTGACGTGAAAACAAACAGTTGCGGTTTGAAGATCGATGAAAACGTATGTGGATACCGGAAGCAATTTTAAATGTTCGAGTGGTGTTGAGAATTGTACTGGATTTGTTGTAGTATTTTTGTTTGTATTAAAAAAAATATATATTCCTAAAAATCGAATCTAAATTTTAACCTCTGATTCAGCTATCATCGTTAATTAGCTCTCTCTCCACTCTACCGGGAATCTCTTTTCTTTCGATACCCCAGTCATAACCTCAACCAGTCTTTTTAGCACTCTTCTTGTCCCATATATCCACGTGTCGTTCTGTACTGTAGTAAATCTGGTTAACTACATTACTATAGTTACAATAATATAATTCTAATTTTGGAGTGCTCTCGGTTTCAGCTACTGCCTGCTACAACAAGCTAAGTTTTCCTTTTCTTTTTTAGGTTGTCAGAAAATTTGAACCTTTCAGATCATTTTATTAAATTGACTAAGCTAGATAAATCTCTAAGAATGTCTGTGCTACTGTTAGTAACAGCGATCCGAATGTTAAGACAGGATGCACTTTGGAAGATAAAGTTGATAAATTAACACAAGCTGTACACTCACTTCCTTCAGGCGATCACTCTTTTCACGACAGTGCGGGATCCTACGGTAAATTTCCTCGTCATCGCGAGTTTCAAACACAACGTTCGGTTGCGCATAATCTTTCCTTCCAACATCACAATTCTTTCAATAACTATTAGCCACGTCAAATATCTCAAGCACAGCCGTGCTATTATCACAAGAAATTTTATTAGTATTTTTGATAATATTAACATAATTTCATTTGCAGTGCTGCTTACAGCGCCTTGCCTAATCTATATTTTCCTCCCCAATCTCATGGTCATTTTCAACCGCTAATGGCTGCGAACAACAGCATCATGCCGGTTTTGGGCGAGCATAAACTTGAACTTAATCCGCTCAAATTATCTGTGCCGCCACATAAATCTTTTTGCTGTCCCCAATTTAAAAACACAACCCAGATAAATATAAATATAACTTCAATTAACACACCCCATTCGAGAAACTTATTTTGTCCCGAACCCCGTTTGAATATTGTCTTCATTTAGAGTGTCTCAACTAAA
This sequence comes from Diaperis boleti, assembly GCA_963583935.1. NCBI lineage: Eukaryota > Metazoa > Arthropoda > Insecta > Coleoptera > Tenebrionidae > Diaperis > Diaperis boleti. The sequence continues at coordinate 6,849,102 of OY757249.1, read as the reverse complement.
CTTCAAAGCTCTTATTATTTGTGCGGCTTCAATAACGTTGAAATTTAAATAATTTCCCTCCAGCGTTCGCGCAATATCAAATTCCTTCGCAAACATACAAAAAGCTCTTCACGGCCACCCCAAGCTACAAAAATCCACGGAAATTTTACTAAATTAATTAAAATTAGCAACACTCGAAACTCCCATTTCCACCCATTAATATAGCGGGGTATTTACTGCCGCGCCTTGAGCTTCTCTTGAAATCACCCCTTCCCTTTTGGAATTTTTTAATTCGCCCACGGCTCAATCCGCGACTCTCGCCCCCCCATTTCCTGCCGAAATGTGATTGTTTCGTCTTAAATAAAGGCGCCATTTCCATCAATGGTCATAAATCACCGAAATTGGGTCACGAGATGGGGGCGCAGATATTAGGAGTACAATGCACCCTGGAATCGATATACGCAACGTCTTCTTGACGCCGCTGGTGTCTGCTGTAAAGCGAGAGTTCTATCGCGGGATAACGACCTTTTTAATTGTGCGAAATGGGTTTTTTAGATCAATTACGGATCGACGTATGGGGGGTCCGGAAGACTGAAACCATTATGGTAAAAATATGAAGAGTGGAATGACCTAAGTGCTTTGATATGCGACTTGTATATTTAAAAGCTCCAGCGTTTAGCTACCCTATTTTTGTGTTCACGACTTTTTTATCACTCCTGAATGTATAAGTGTCGTAGAATTAATGTCTAACGCACTTTAAGCTTTTTTATATAGCCAAGCTTCTCTCATTATCCGTGTTGTAAAATGAGAAAGTGATTTTAAAATTAAATCTGCCTACATCAAAAGATGCTAAATTCAACAGTTCACTTTTAAGTCAGATCTTTCTAAATATACGAATGGACTAAATTTATAGGATTGTAATTTTTAAGAAGGATGAAGGACGAGAACGGAGGATTTTTTTCCACCTCAGGGTCTGAATCAAAGATTCACATTCGACGCGATGATTTAATTTCAACCCCCTCTTCGACCTTATCTTTATAGGATAACGTAAATAGTTTTATTCCAAAAAAGAATAAGTTACCAGAGACCCTATTGTGCATCTGCTTTGCCAATTGAGCTTGTGCCCTAGAAACTTCTATAGGCTATAACGCTATTAGTGTCTCCACAAATGCAACCAACTTCACCAACTAACACGGTTACACATTTGCAGGATTACTACATTTGGAATGATGTTTTCCGAGCATTGTACTCATAGAAATGAACCGACTTTTCGCACGTTACAGCCCTAAATTTAGAATATCAAAAACGGAACGTTAGTTGTAATTAATGAATATTATCAGTCCCCAGTAGATGATTTACTACTCAAAATAATTAAAAGTTACTGTAGCGGAACGCGTCCTTTGGTGGACGGTAGCGTCGCTAAATGCTACCAACAGATTCGTTCCAAAGAACAGAAAATGCAATCGTGCTAACTCCAATCTTAACAACAAAAACACCTCCTCGCTTTCGTCTCATAAAAATGCAAATCAAGTTCTGTATTTTAATCGACGTAAGTGGGAAATGCTAAAAGTGGAGTGAATCTTGACGCTTCAACGAAAATTAGGAATAAATCGTTTATCTGGGACAGCAAGACTCTACATAAAATTTTCCAGGTGTCGTTAACTCTTGTGAAGCACAGCGAAAGATATTCTATCAATGCAGATGCGTTCTATTTGAAAAGGAAACACTAAAGACTATATAATGCATGAGAGGATTATAAACTGGCATCGTGTGACCTAAAAAGTAATGTGACACGATTAGAAATTAAATATGTAGAGACCTAAATGCAGAGAGTGCATTTGAAATTATATGGTGCAGCAGTGACAGAAGAGACTACGATTTCGCTTCGGATTATTCTGTGAAAATGGTGGAGTTATATGACAATAAAGTTGACAATTCTGCACATCGAAATAATCTGTTGAAATTCCAGATGTAAGATCTATAATACCAAAAAGCATAATGAAATGCAAATAATACACGTCTTCAGAAAGTATATCAATGACATTTCGGCCAGATACATCACAACCGGACACTGCTCTCAGCCGAACGGCCGGGGTTCCACTTACTTTAAAACCACAAAGAAGATATATAATTATTCATAATATTTTTTCCTTCACCATCTACAGGCGTTGTCACGTAAATACTCACAGCTGTGTAAATGAGAGAGCCTACCGGGCACATTTAACTGGATAAAATCCTACGATGCCTGCCAAGACCTACAAACCGAATAATTTCATTTCGTTCGGTTTGGGCGGTAAATTAAACGCGCTATCAGCAAACAGAAAGACCGACAAAAGATGCGCGTGAAGAAAATTACCAATAAGTTTTTTTGGGCGGAATACCGATTTCTCGAGACGGACTCCAACCGGCTGGAAATTAAATGAAACTAAAATTTTTCTCTTTTCTCTCAGGCTTCCTTATTGGCGATGTCCTTATTCTCTCTCGCTGTGCTTATGGAGTGTGTATTTGGATATACCTGTAACAAATTAAATTTCTTATTGATAGATATTATGTATTAGGAATTATGAACATAATTATTAAAATAAGTCGAACATAATATCAGCATAATTTAGTTAGATTGTTTTTCTATTTCTATAAATGACTCTTTCAAAAAGACCAAAGTATTTTTTAACAAGTGTAGATTGATTCCGGTTGCCACATTGAGACACATAATTAAGGAATTCTAAACAAGTCTAATTCTAGAATAGAAATTTCTAATTGCAATTGATATCTTCTCTGACATGTATAAAAGTCAAAAAGTGCCATAACAACTCTTTCCAAACACTAAAGCATTTCTTAGCAAGTCTGGATTGATTCCAATTGCCAAATTGAGAGGCATTTAATTAAAAATTTCTAGGCAAGTCTAGTTATAAAATAGAAATTTCTAATTGCAATTGCTATGGCACTTAATTAAAAATTTCTAGACAACTCTAATTCTAGAAGCAAAATTTCTAATTGCAATTGATATCTTCTCTGACATGTATAAAAGTCAAAAAGTGCCTAACAAGTCTTTCAAAAACACTAAAGCATTTCTTAGCAAGTCTGGATTAATTCCAATTGCCAAATTGAGAGACATTTAATTAAAAAATTCTAGGCAAGTCTAATACTAAAATAGAAATTTTTAATTGCAATTGCTATGTTTTGTGATATGTATAACAGTCAAAATGTGTCATAACAACTACTTCAAAAAGACCCATGTATTTTTTTACAATTCCGGAGTGATTCTGGTTACCAGATTGAGAGGCACTTAATCAACAATTTCTAGACAACTCTAATTCTAAAAGAGAAATTTCTAATTGCAATTGATATCTTCTCTGACATGTATAAAAGTAAAAAAGTGCCATAACAACTCTTTCAAAAACACCAAAGTATTTTTAAGCAAGTTTGGATTGATTACAATCGCCAAATTGAGAGGCATTTAATTTAAAAAATCTGGGCAAGTCTAATTCTAAAATAGAAATTTCTAATTGCAATTGCTATGTTTTGTGATATGTATAACAGTCAAAAACTGTCAGAACAACTACTTCAAAAAGACCCACGTATCTTTTAACAATTCCGGAGTCATTCTGGTTATCAGATTGAGAGGCACTTAATTAAAAATTTCTAGACAACTCTAATTCTAGAAGATAAATTTCTAATTGCAATTGATATCTTCTCTGACATGTATAAAAGTCAAAAAGTGCCATAACAACTCTTTCAAAAACACCTTTTTAGCAAGTCTGGATTGATTCCAATTGCCAAATTGAGAGGCATTTAATTAAAAAATTCTCGGCAAGTCTAATTCTAAAATAGAAATTTCTAATTGCAATTGCTATGTTTTGTGATATGTATAACAGTCAAAAAGTGTCATAACAACTACTTCAAAAAGACCCATGTATTTTTTAACAATTCCGGAGTGATTCTGGTTACCAGATTGAGAGGCACTTAATTAAAAAATTCTAGACAACTCTAATTCTAGAAGAGAAATTTCTAATTGCAAATGATATCTTCTTTGACATGTATAAAAGTCAAAAAGTGCCATAACAACTCTTTCAAAAACACCAAAGGATTTCTTAGCAAGTCTGGTTTGATTCCAATTACCAAATTGAGAGGCATTTAATTAAAAAATTCTAGACAAGTCTAGTTATAAAATAGAAATTTCTAATTGCAATTGCTATGTTTTGTGATATGTATAACAGTCAAAAAGTGTCACAACAACTACTTAAAAAGACCCACGTATTTTTTAACAATTCCGGAGCCATTCTGGTTATCAGATTGAGAGGCACTTAATTAAAAATTTCTAGACAACTCTAATTCTAGAAAAGAAATTTCTAATTGCAATTGATATCTTCTCTGACATGTATAAAAGTCAAAAAGTGCCTAACAACTCTTTCCAAACCCTAAAGCATTTCTTAGCAAGTCTGGATTAATTCCAATTGCCAAATTGAGAGACATTTAATTAAAAAATTCTAGGCAAGTCTAATTCTAAAATAGAAATTTCTAATAGCAATTGCTATGCTTTGTGATATGTATAACAGTCAAAAAGTGTCATAACAACTCCTTCAAAAACATCTATGTATTTTTTAACAAGTTCGTAATGACTCTGGTTACCAGATTGAGAGGCACTTAATCAACAATTTCTAGACAACTCTAATTCTAAAAGAGAAATTTCTAATTGCAATTGATATCTTCTCTGACATGTATAAAAGTAAAAAAGTGCCATAACAACTCTTTCAAAAACACCAAAGTATTTTTAAGCAAGTCTGGATTGATTACAATCGCCAAATTGAGAGGCATTTAATTAAAAAAATCTGGGCAAGTCTAATTCTAAAATAGAAATTTCTAATTGCAATTGCTATGTTTTGTGATATGTATAACAGTCAAAAACTGTCAGAACAACTACTTCAAAAAGACCCACGTATCTTTTAACAATTCCGGAGTCATTCTGGTTATCAGATTGAGAGGCACTTAATTAAAAATTTCTAGACAACTCTAATTCTAGAAGATAAATTTCTAATTGCAATTGATATCTTCTCTTGAGAGGCACTTAATCAACAATTTCTAGACAACTCTAATTCTAGAAGAAAAATTTCTAATTCCAATTGATATCTTCTTTGACATGTATAAAAGTCAAAAAGTGACATAACAACTCTTTTAAAAACACCAAAGTATTTTTTAGCAAGTCTGGTTTGATTCCAATTACCAAATTGAGAGGCATTTAATTAAAAAATTCTAGGCAAGTCTAGTTATAAAATAGAAATTTCTAATTGCAATTGCTATGTTTTGTGATATGTATAACAGTCAAAAAGTGTCACAACTACTTCAAAAAGACCCACGTATTTTTTAACAATTCCGCAGTCATTCTGGTTATCAGATTGAGAGGCACTTAATTAAAAATTTCTAGACAACTCTAATTCTAGAAAAGAAATTTCTAATTGCAATTGATATCTTCTCTGACATGTATAAAAGTCAAAAAGTGCCATAACAACTCTTTCCAAACACTAAAGCATTTCTTAGTAAGTCTGGATTGATTCCAATTGCCAAATTGAGAGGCATTTAATTAAAAAATTCTAGGCAAGTCTAATTCGAAAATAGAAATTTCTAATTGCAATTGCTATGTTTTGTGATATGTATAACAGTCAAAAAGTGTCATAACAACTACTTCAAAAAGACCCATGTATTTTTTAACAATTCCGGAGTCATTCTGGTTATCAGATTGAGAGGCACTTAATTAAAAATTTCTAGACAACTCTAATTCTAGAACACAAATTTCTAATTGCAATTGATATGTTCTCTGACATGTATAAAAATTAAAAAGTGTCATAACAACACCTTCAAAAACACCAAAGTATTTTTTAACAAGTCTGGATTGATTCCAATCGCCAAATTGAGAAGCATTTAATTAATTTTTTTTTAACGATGATTGATTACCAGAGTTACATTGTTTTGGTACTTCCATCCCCCCAGATCATCTCTGGTTACAGCGACGAAGCACGAATTTTTAAATCAGAATGCAAGATATGACTTCCTCTATGAGGTACAATAATTCATGTAAAAGTAGAGAGCGCTTCCGGCAACGAAAACATGCTCTCGTCCTGTTTATTTCAAAATGATTAATTTACTGCAACATTGCCATTATTTATTTAACGATGTTACCTTTAGGCAATTTATATGGGCATGCATTAATTTCGATTTTATTTTGCTAGTAAAAACATATGAAGGTCAACGTAATTTAACATAAAACAACAGTGAAGTTCATGCTTTTAATGTGAAAAAGCTCCGGATCAAGTTTCACATCGATATTTTCGTAACATATTTTCGACTTTTTACAGCATGTTAATGTTACGTTCTGGAAGAGACTCGTGATGATCTCATACGTTCGAGAAGCCGCTTCCCTAAAAATACGACGCGAAAGCGGCGTCTGAGTCAGAATCTACTGCGCGAGAAAATCCGTCTGATTCGTGGGAACTGTTGAAATAAATCGTAAATACTTTGTGAACCCGTAAACGCTACATCATAATTAAAACTCAAACTGTATGAATTTCATTTGTTCGTGGTAGTTATTATACATGCTTCTATTTTTATCTAATGATGCTATTTCCTACCAATTTTTTTTAAATAAATCATGTAAAAATGGTCTATTATTATACCCATATCGGTTTGTTGCTATCAGTGTCGGATCTACATTGTTGGGTTTACTTTTAGACAATTCGACAGCTACTCAAAGACTAATAGATTAGGTGCTATCAGTGTGGCAGTCTTTGATTAATTCACCTTATTGTTTATAATGTCTGTGATAAATAATATATGGGTGAATATGCTGGAGGGGAGACCGAAAGGTGCCGAATCTATTGGAACAACAAAAATTCTTTGACCAGGAACTAATTCGATAAATGCTTCAGCAGCCAATATTACTGTTTATGAAATTGATCGTTGCAATTTTAATCAAATAATTATTCATCAGATATTTATGACCCGTACATAATTTAAACTAAACCTGTCAATACTTCCACAGCAAGTCGTAAAAGGCAAGATATATATAGTTGATTGCGTTCTATATAGAAATGGGTCTGTTCTGAGACCGACACTGCAGTAAGTTTCTGGTAGTTGTGACGCCAACGTTTTGCTTATTATTTTTGTAAATGAGGCATACATTCAAATTTCAAACGTGTGTTACAGACGTAAGAGTTACACTTGACGGATTTACATTACAATGCGAACTCGCCCGGATTGTTGTTAGAATTGCATTCCAGCGAAATTGCTTTGCAGTATTGATTAACAAAGTGAATTTAATTTTAATAGTCGTTTGGGTACCAAGGCCAAACGGGTCTCTTTCGGACGAGTCTGATTTCAATTTGTTTTGCCTGTGACGTCATCGGACGAATGTAGATGCATGTTTGTCATCGATGGAAACAAACCATTTTGGATGTCTTCGTTTGGGTTTTTTTGTGGAGGAGCTGCTGCGACTAATAAAATCGTTCAATATCATTTCCTGCAGATATTATTAAACTCATCAAACAGGATAAAAAACTTCTCTGTTCAATGAACAGTTTGCACACTTGAAGTTAACGCACTGACGCTTCCATGTAAAATAATAAATACATCACCCCACGGTAGAACCCCATGCTGCTAGCTACTGTGTTTGGCAATAAACTGCTGAGAGCCTATTATAAACGATAAAGGCCCTTACTTGTATAACGACGGTAGCCCTACTATAACAATATCGTTTCCCCTAACACCATAAAACTTTTAAGACATACCGACCCATGTACCGAAACAATCTACAAGATATAGTTCACGTTCTCCCTCCCACTCCCTAAAACCTAAAAAAATCGCCACTCTATAAAAATAACTGTCACGCTAACCAATCCAGTAACGTACTTATGTCCGAATCGATATCCCACAAATAAACCCTAAGCTGTTGCCGGCTTATCGCCGATGATGATGTAAAATCGCATAATGCGGCTTTGGCACTGCTTCTAATGGAAGCTCTTGTGCTTTATTCTTTCCACTTAAAACGACGCTTTCAGCGGGAGTTTTTCGAGGGTCTAATTAAAATTTCATGGTGGACTCGTGCGTACGCATATTAGCTATCGAATATCGATCATCGCCGTTATCAGTTTAAGTTCGTTTGATGCAGAAACGACCTTCGGTTTTGTTTTTTTAACGACCTGTATTAATGAGTCGGCTGTTAAACCTAATTGGCGGAACTGGACGAGTGGGGTATTCTTTCATATTGGGTTGTAAAAGGTTTATGAGTATTGCGCGGTCTGGCTTTATCGTGCGGGGTAAAAGAAAGTTTAATTGGTTAGCTTGTAGCACTAAACAGTGTGCTGATATAGTGTATAAAAACAAAAATGATAAAATATGTTAGTTTTACTGCATGTAGATAATTTCGGCTTGCCCAAGTACAAAAATGGGGCGGCGAGCAGGAAAGCGGCTAGCTGACGGTACTTCGTTCTCTCCGGTGGTTTACTGTAGTCCTTCAGCTGGACTTAACAAATTTAATTCTCATTGTAGTTTTATTTCTAATTTCATAATTTCAAATCGCTAGGCATCAGATTTTCCGAGAATACTAATAGTTCATTTTGTTCAACTTCAGTGTTTTGTGACACTACCTCAAATCTCGTCTTAAAATTCAACACAACCACACCTTTTAAAACTATAAATTAATTTCCTTAAATTCTTCAAAGCTTTTGCTTTTAAAATTATCGGAGTGCGGTATGAGGAGAAAAGCTTCAGATTTGTTGAAGTTCTTTTAGCAAACAGATGTAAATCCACGTCATTTATTCATAAATCTAGCTGCCTTGGAACCATATAACAGCTTGCAATTCTCTGCAGATGACAAGCAGTTTACAGTCGGAGCACTGAAGTTCGTGTCGGAGGTTTAAAAATAAATGAGATTGATCGCGATGAATGCAAGTGTAAATAATGTAGTAGTATCTTATTTTAAAGTCAGTGCTGGGTTTAGTTTATACAGGGTGACTTTGAACAAGTGTCGCTCCGAGTAGTTAATGAAAAATGAAAGCGACTGGCATTCGAGATGATAATGGAAATTTGGGGGAGAAAATAGAGCTTGCCGCTGATTACCGACCGATTCAGCAACACGTGGGGCAGATAAAAGTGAAGTAAATATAGAGAAGATATATTATATCAACACTGTATTTATTGAACAGACTAAAATACAGCCACTTTATGCAAAAAACGAAAACCTTACAGGAAACAAAAACAGACATTGCATTGAGATGACTTGAGTGATACATGAGACCTAAATTTACGTGAAAGAAAGCACAACTTTTGATAGCAAGTTCTCGGTCACCCAATATAAACATCCAGCTGGTACAATAAAATGTGAATACAATGATTTATTATGTGTATGTAGGTCTAGCAATAACGGTCAATAAATTTTGCTCACAGATATGTATTATTTTAATTGCTACATAATATTACGACAGCAATTTGAGCGCCAACTTAAAATAAATGAAGTACCCACAAATCGAAACTGTCGCTGTAAAATAAAGTGAAATCAAAACTAAGGGGAGAGACTTTTTAAGTTTGGGATAAAGACTTCGTACTAACATTTTAATCCAATTAATAAAGAGCTGAGATACAAAATGTCATTATGTAGTATGTAATACAAATTTTAATAAATCACAGACCATTCTCGTTAATTATTATTTAGTATATTATTAATAAATACTATTGAAGTTGTTATTGGCAAAATGTTACAGTAAAATTTTTATCAATTAAAATTACTAAAAGCATCAGCATTGTTAAAATTGCAGGTGCACGTATAGTTTTTTGATGTAAAATAGGTTGGCAGTTATGCTCATATTTTATCTAATCTATTCTGGAAGGTTTTTACATTACCGACCTTAAAAAGAAAAGGAGTTGCTCTGACCTTCTGAAGGGTTTATTTAGCCTTTAACAATACTTCGGTCTGGTTCACTATTACAATCGTTTTTCTTTTTAATGATACAATAAAATTGTTTACGTCTACTGTCTTCGCTGAGGGATCCCGGGAAGTTCCTTTTCAAGGTCTTCGTTTATCAATAACTTCCAGATCATTGTGCAACTTCTCCGAGCTTTTGTGAAACACATTGGGCACCTCAAATATTTTATAGTTTTTAAACCCGTTGCTTCAGATCGTTTAACTTCTTGCTCATTACATCCTTACAGCACATATTTCATTTTCAAGTCTGAAGCTTCTGCTTTAAATTAGATGCCTTATCTCAATTTCCTTTAAATTCGATGGATGGAAGTAAACCAATTAAAGGTTAAATACTTTCGCTAGCTTATCCGGTCTGATCGAATTAATTTTTGAACTGGCATGGTGAAAATTAAATTGTATTAGTATCTTGTTTGCTTAAGACGTCAGTAAATATTGAAAATTGGTTGTCTGTTGACAAAGTTGTTTATTTCCAGCCGAATCTACTTCCTGAATCTCCAATTTCCGGAAAGTTCAGAGATTAGGGACCTCCAGAGGAAAACTTCATTTTATTGACCTATCTCCTTCTGAAACGATGCTGTGGTTCTTATCAAGGTCGAAGACAGTGACCACATGTTTGAAATAAATTAATTCAATCAAATAATAAGATGAGATGTTTCAGCAGAGCATCGAAGCATCGAACTGAAGTAGTACGTACGTCTCAAAGAATCGTGTAATTTTACAAAAACAATCCGCGGAAACAAACTCCTCTAAAACAATTTGCCTTGCACCGGGCAATCGCTGGAATTGTTCGTTCTTTCATTGCACACTTCTTTTCTTTACAACTTCCAACTCTCTCAACAACATCTGTGACGTCCGCTTTCGGTACAAAAGTTTCAAGCCGCTTTATTGCAATAAACTAACACAACGAGTTAATCCCATCTAACAAGTTTTCAATCACCAATTTCAGCCCCTAATCATTTTCTTAATGGAGTGTCAAGTGCAGCGCCATTTCCGTCTAATCGACATTAACAATCACAATTATTCCGTTCCTCCATCTACCTCGAGCGACCATTTCGCAAAGACAAAAAAAATAAAAAATAACCCGCCGTTGTTCGAAAACGCTCATATTCCCAAAGTTCCACTTAATTACACGCACGATCGATGTGGGTGCCTGGAGACAATTTTTCTTCGATTTCCACCAGCCCAGCCAGGTGAGCGATCAAAGCTCGGGAAATTAATAACACACGAGTTGGTGGATGTGTGTTTTTTGAGCGATGGGAGCTTTTTAGCATAACGAGCTGGCTTTTGTAGGGGTTGCGAGGGCGCTTGCAGAATGCACAATGAGTCTTTCTGAATTGGTCTTGCGGCGTTTAATAAAAAAGGTTCGGTGATGCTTAATTAATACTTGTATGTAAACACCAGCTCAAATTTTGGGGAAAAATCTACTTTTGGACTTGAATTTTCCCTTGATTTGAGGAAAAATTCAGCACTTGTAATTTGTGCTCCGATATATGAAATTTATACAGAGATTTCATTTAATGTGAGGACGCTCGTTATCTTGCTGAAAGATAGGGTTTTGCAGTTGCTGTAGGTAAGGCAGAAGAACTGGCTGAAACGAAGGGCATTTAAACAAATTTTCTAATTAGGTACCTTTCAATCTGGTAACAAGAATCATTCCCGACTTGTCAAATAACACATGGGTATTTTTGAAGACGTTGTTATGACACTTTTTGACTTTTATACATATCACAAAACATATCAATTCCAATTAGAAATTTCTCTTCTAGAACTAGAGTTGTCTATAATTTTTTTAATTAAAAGCCTCTCAATCTGGCGATCGGGATCATTCCGGATGTGCTAAAAATACTTTGGTCTTCTTGAAACAGTTGTTTTGACGCTTTTTGACTTTTATACATATCAGAGAACATATCAGTTACAGTTAGAAATTTCTATTCTAGAATTAAAATTGTTTAGAATTTTTTAATTAAGTGCCTCTCAATCTGGTGATCGGCAACATTCCCGACTTGTTAAATAATTCATGGGTCTTTTTGAAGGCGTTGTAATGACACTTTTTGACTTTTATACATATCACAAAACATATCAATTCGAATTAGAAATTTCTCTTCTAGAATTAGAGTTGTCTACAATTTTTTTAAATTAAATGTCTCTCAATCTGGCGAATGAGATTATTTCAGATGTGTTAAAAATACTTTGGTCTTCTTGAAACAGTTGTTTTGACGCTTTCTGAATTTTATACATATCAGAGAACATATCAGTTACAATTAGAAATTTCTATTCTAGAATTAAAATTGTTTAGAATTTTTTAATGAAGTGCCTCTCAATATGGTGATCGGCAACATTCCCGACTTGTTAAAAAATTCATGGGTCTTTTTGAAGGCGTTGTAATGACACTTTTTGACTTTTATACATATCACAAGACATATCAATTCCGATTAGAAATGTCTCTTCTCGAATTAGAGTTGTCTATAATTTTTTTAATTAAAAGACTCTCAACCTGGCGATCGGGAACATTTCAGATGTGTTAAAAATACTTTGGTCTTCTTGAAACAGTTGTTTTGAGGCTTTTTGACTTTTATACATATATTAGTTACAATTAGAAATTTTTATTCTAGAATTAAAAGTGTTTAGAATTTCTTAATTAAGTGCCTCTCAATATGGTGATCGGCAACATTCCCGACTTGTTAAAAAATTCATGGGTCTTTTTTAAGGCGTTGTGTAATGACACTTTTTGACTTTTATACATATCACAAAACATATCAATTCCAATTAGAAATTTCTCTTCTAGAATTAGAGTTGTCTATAAATTTTTTAAATTAAATGCCTCTCAATCTGGCGATTGGGATCATTTCAGATGTGTTAAAAATACTTTGGTCTTCTTGAAACAGTTGTTTTGACGGTTTCTGACTTTTGTACATAACAGAGAACATATCAGTTACAGTTAGAAATTTCTATTCTAGAATTAAAATTGTTTAGAATTTTTTAATTAAGTGCCTCTCAATCTGGTGATCGGCAACATTCCCGGCTTGTTAAAAAATTCATGGGTCTCTTTGAGGCGTTGTAATGACACTTTTTGACTTTTATACATATCACAAAACATATCAATTCAAATTAGAAATTTCTTTTCTACAATTAGAGTTGTCTATAATTTTTTTAATTAAATGCCTCTCAATCTGGCGATTGGGATCATTTCAGATGTGTTAAAAATACTTTGGTCTTCTTGAAACAGTTGTTTTGACGCTTTCTGACTTTTATACATATCAGAAAACATATCAGTTACAAATAGAAATTTCTATTCTAGAATTAAAATTGTTTAGAATTTTTTAATTAAGTGCGTCTCAATCTGGTGATCGGCAACATTCCCGGCTTGTTAAAAAATTCATGGGTCTCTTTGAGGCGTTGTAATGACACTTTTTGACTTTTATACATATCACAAAACATATCAATTCAAATTAGAAATTTCTTTTCTACAATTAGAGTTGTCTATAATTTTTTAAATTAAATGCTTCTCAATCTGGCGATTGGGATCATTTCAGATGTGTTAAAAATACTTTGGTCTTCTTGAAACAGTTGTTTTGACGCTTTCTGACTTTTATACATATCAGAGAACATATCAGTTACAGTTAGAAATTTCTATTCTAGAATTAAAATTGTTTAGAATTTTTTAATTAAGTGCCTCTCAATCTGGTGATCGGCAACATTCCCGGCTTGTTAAAAAATTCATGGGTCTCTTTGAGGCGTTGTAATGACACTTTTTGACTTTTATACATATCACAAAACATATCAATTCAAATTAGAAATTTCTTTTCTACAATTAGAGTTGTCTATAATTTTTTTAATTAAATGCCTCTCAATCTGGCGATTGGGATCATTTCAGATGTGTTAAAAATACTTTGGTCTTCTTGAAACAGTTGTTTTGACGCTTTCTGACTTTTATACATAACAGAGAACATATCAGTTACAGTTAGAAATTTCTATTCTAGAATTAAAATTGTTTAGAATTTTTTAATTAAGTGCCTCTCAATCTGGTGATCGGCAACATTCCCGGCTTGTTAAAAAATTCATGGGTCTCTTTGAGGCGTTGTAATGACACTTTTTGACTTTTATACATATCACAAAACATATCAATTCAAATTAGAAATTTCTTTTCTACAATTAGAGTTGTCTATAATTTTTTAAATTAAATGCTTCTCAATCTGGCGATTGGGATCATTTCAGATGTGTTAAAAATACTTTGGTCTTCTTGAAACAGTTGTTTTGACGCTTTCTGACTTTTATACATATCAGAGAACATATCAGTTACAATTAGAAATTTCTATTCTAGAATTAAAATTGTTTAGAATTTTTTAATTAAGTGCCTCTCAATCTGGTGATCGGCAACATTCCCGGCTTGTTAAAAAATTCATGGGTCTCTTTGAGGCGTTGTAATGACACTTTTTGACTTTTATACATATCACAAAACATATCAATTCAAATTAGAAATTTCTTTTCTACAATTAGAGTTGTCTATAATTTTTTTAATTAAATGCCTCTCAATCTGGCGATTGGGATCATTTCAGATGTGTTAAAAATACTTTGGTCTTCTTGAAACAGTTGTTTTGACGCTTTCTGACTTTTATACATAACAGAGAACATATCAGTTACAGTTAGAAATTTCTATTCTAGAATTAAAATTGTTTAGAATTTTTTAATTAAGTGCCTCTCAATCTGGTGATCGGCAACATTCCCGGCTTGTTAAAAAATTCATGGGTCTCTTTGAGGCGTTGTAATGACACTTTTTGACTTTTATACATATCACAAAACATATCAATTCAAATTAGAAATTTCTTTTCTACAATTAGAGTTGTCTATAATTTTTTAAATTAAATGCTTCTCAATCTGGCGATTGGGATCATTTCAGATGTGTTAAAAATACTTTGGTCTTCTTGAAACAGTTGTTTTGACGCTTTCTGACTTTTATACATATCAGAGAACATATCAGTTACAATTAGAAATTTCTATTCTAGAATTAAAATTGTTTAGAATTTTTTAATTAAGTGCCTCTCAATCTGGTGATCGGCAACATTCCCGGCTTGTTAAAAAAATCATGGGTCTCTTTGAGGCGTTGAAATGACACTTTTTGACTTTTATACATATCACAAAACATATCAATTCAAATTAGAAATTTCTTTTCTACAATTAGAGTTGTCTATAATTTTTTTAATTAAATGCCTCTCAATCTGGCGATTGGGATCATTTCAGATGTGTTAAAAATACTTTGGTCTTCTTGAAACAGTTGTTTTGACGCTTTCTGACTTTTGTACATAACAGAGAACATATCAGTTACAGTTAGAATTTTCTATTCTAGAATTAAAATTGTTTAGAATTTTTTAATTAAGTGCCTCTCAATCTGGTGATCGGCAACATTCCCGGCTTGTTAAAAAATTCATGGGTCTCTTTGGGGCGTTGTAATGACACTTTTTGACTTTTATACATATCACAAAACACATCAATTCAAATTAGAAATTTCTTTTCTACAATTAGAGTTGTCTATAATTTTTTTAATTAAATGCCTCTCAATCTGGCGATTGGGATCATTTCAGATGTGTTAAAAATACTTTGGTCTTCTTGAAACAGTTGTTTTGACGCTTTCTGACTTTTGTACATAACAGAGAACATATCAGTTACAGTTAGAATTTTCTATTCTAGAATTAAAATTGTTTAGAATTTTTTAATTAAGTGCCTCTCAATCTGGTGATCGGCAACATTCCCGGCTTGTTAAAAAATTCATGGGTCTCTTTGAGGCGTTGTAATGACACTTTTTGACTTTTATACATATCACAAAATATATCAATTCAAATTAGAAATTTCTTTTCTACAATTAGAGTTGTCTATAATTTTTTTAATTAAATGCCTCTCAATCTGGCGATTGGGATCATTTCAGATGTGTTAAAAATACTTTGGTCTTCTTGAAACAGTTGTTTTGACGCTTTCTGACTTTTGTACATAACAGAGAACATATCAGTTACAGTTAGAATTTTCTATTCTAGAATTAAAATTGTTTAGAATTTTTTAATTAAGTGCCTCTCAATCTGGTGATCGGCAACATTCCCGGCTTGTTAAAAAATTCATGGGTCTCTTTGAGGCGTTGTAATGACACTTTTTGACTTTTATACATATCACAAAATATATCAATTCAAATTAGAAATTTCTTTTCTACAATTAGAGTTGTCTATAATTTTTTTAATTAAATGCCTCTCAATCTGGCGATTGGGATCATTTCAGATGTGTTAAAAATACTTTGGTCTTCTTGAAACAGTTGTTTTGACGCTTTCTGACTTTTGTACATATCAGAGAAGATATCAGTTACAGTTAGAAATTTCTATTCTAGAATTAAAATTGTTTAGAATTTTTTAATTAAGTGCCTCTCAATCTGGTGATCGGCAACATTCCCGGCTTGTTAAAAAATTCATGGGTCTCTTTGAGGCGTTGTAATGACACTTTTTGACTTTTATACATATCACAAAACATATCAATTCAAATTAGAAATTTCTTTTCTACAATTAGAGTTGTCTATAATTTTTTTAATTAAATGCCTCTCAATCTGGCGATTGGGATCATTTCAGATGTGTTAAAAATACTTTGGTCTTCTTGAAACAGTTGTTTTGACGCTTTCTGACTTTTATACATATCAGAAAACATATCAGTTACAAATAGAAATTTCTATTCTAGAATTAAAATTGTTTAGAATTTTTTAATTAAGTGCCTCCAAATCTGGTGATCGGCAACATTCCCGGCTTGTTAAAAAAATCATGGGTCTCTTTGAGGCGTTGAAATGACACTTTTTGACTTTTATACATATCACAAAACATATCAATTCAAATTAGAAATTTATTTTCTACAATTAGAGTTGTCTATAATTTTTTAAATTAAATGCTTCTCAATCTGGCGATTGGGATCATTTCAGATGTGTTAAAAATACTTTGGTCTTCTTGAAACAGTTGTTTTGACGCTTTCTGACTTTTGTACATAACAGAGAACATATCAGTTACAGTTAGAATTTTCTATTCTAGAATTAAAATTGTTTAGAATTTTTTAATTAAGTGCCTCTCAATCTGGTGATCGGCAACATTCCCGGCTTGTTAAAAAATTCATGGGTCTCTTTGAGGCGTTGTAATGACACTTTTTGACTTTTATACATATCACAAAATATATCAATTCAAATTAGAAATTTCTTTTCTACAATTAGAGTTGTCTATAATTTTTTTAATTAAATGCCTCTCAATCTGGCGATTGGGATCATTTCAGATGTGTTAAAAATACTTTGGTCTTCTTGAAACAGTTGTTTTGACGCTTTCTGACTTTTGTACATAACAGAGAACATATCAGTTACAGTTAGAATTTTCTATTCTAGAATTAAAATTGTTTAGAATTTTTTAATTAAGTGCCTCTCAATCTGGTGATCGGCAACATTCCCGGCTTGTTAAAAAAATCATGGGTCTCTTTGAGGCGTTGAAATGACACTTTTTGACTTTTATACATATCACAAAACATATCAATTCAAATTAGAAATTTCTTTTCTACAATTAGAGTTGTCTATAATTTTTTTAATTAAATGCCTCTCAATCTGGCGATTGGGATCATTTCAGATGTGTTAAAAATACTTTGGTCTTCTTGAAACAGTTGTTTTGACGCTTTCTGACTTTTGTACATAACAGAGAACATATCAGTTACAGTTAGAAATTTCTATTCTAGAATTAAAATTGTTTAGAATTTTTTAATTAAGTGCCTCTCAATCTGGTGATCGGCAACATTCCCGGCTTGTTAAAAAATTCATGGGTCTCTTTGAGGCGTTGTAATGACACTTTTTGACTTTTATACATATCACAAAATATATCAATTCAAATTAGAAATTTCTTTTCTACAATTAGAGTTGTCTATAATTTTTTTAATTAAATGCCTCTCAATCTGGCGATTGGGATCATTTCAGATGTGTTAAAAATACTTTGGTCTTCTTGAAACAGTTGTTTTGACGCTTTCTGACTTTTGTACATAACAGAGAAGATATCAGTTACAGTTAGAAATTTCTATTCTAGAATTAAAATTGTTTAGAATTTTTTAATTAAGTGCCTCTCAATCTGGTGATCGGCAACATTCCCGGCTTGTTAAAAAAATCATGGGTCTCTTTGAGGCGTTGTAATGACACTTTTTGACTTTTATACATATCACAAAACATATCAATTCAAATTAGAAATTTCTTTTCTACAATTAGAGTTGTCTATAATTTTTTTAATTAAATGCCTCTCAATCTGGCGATTGGGATCATTTCAGATGTGTTAAAAATACTTTGGTCTTCTTGAAACAGTTGTTTTGACGCTTTCTGACTTTTATACATATCAGAAAACATATCAGTTACAAATAGAAATTTCTATTCTAGAATTAAAATTGTTTAGAATTTTTTAATTAAGTGCCTCTCAATCTGGTGATCGGCAACATTCCCGGCTTGTTAAAAAATCATGGGTCTCTTTGAGGCGTTGAAATGACACTTTTTGACTTTTATACATATCACAAAACATATCAATTCAAATTAGAAATTTATTTTCTACAATTAGAGTTGTCTATAATTTTTTAAATTAAATGCTTCTCAATCTGGCGATTGGGATCATTTCAGATGTGTTAAAAATACTTTGGTCTTCTTGAAACAGTTGTTTTGACGCTTTCTGACTTTTATACATAACAGAGAACATATCAGTTACAGTTAGAAATTTCTATTCTAGAATTAAAATTGTTTAGAATTTTTTAATTAAGTGCCTCTCAATCTGGTGATCGGCAACATTCCCGGCTTGTTAAAAAATTCATGGGTCTCTTTGAGGCGTTGTAATGACACTTTTTGACTTTTATACATATCACAAAACATATCAATTCAAATTAGAAATTTCTTTTCTACAATTAGAGTTGTCTATAATTTTTTTAATTAAATGCCTCTCAATCTGGCGATTGGGATCATTTCAGATGTGTTAAAAATACTTTGGTCTTCTTGAAACAGTTGTTTTGACGCTTTCTGACTTTTATACATAACAGAGAACATATCAGTTACAGTTAGAAATTTCTATTCTAGAATTAAAATTGTTTAGAATTTTTTAATTAAGTGCCTCTCAATCTGGTGATCGGCAACATTCCCGGCTTGTTAAAAAATTCATGGGTCTCTTTGAGGCCTTGTAATGACACTTTTTGACTTTTATACATATCACAAAACATATCAATTCAAATTAGAAATTTCTTTTCTACAATTAGAGTTGTCTATAATTTTTTTAATTAAATGCCTCTCAATCTGGCGATTGGGATCATTTCAGATGTGTTAAAAATACTTTGGTCTTCTTGAAACAGTTGTTTTGACGCTTTCTGACTTTTATACATAACAGAGAACATATCAGTTACAGTTAGAAATTTCTATTCTAGAATTAAAATTGTTTAGAATTTTTTAATTAAGTGCCTCTCAATCTGGTGATCGGCAACATTCCCGGCTTGTTAAAAAATTCATGGGTCTCTTTGAGGCCTTGTAATGACACTTTTTGACTTTTATACATATCACAAAACATATCAATTCAAATTAGAAATTTCTTTTCTACAATTAGAGTTGTCTATAATTTTTTTAATTAAATGCCTCTCAATCTGGCGATTGGGATCATTTCAGATGTGTTAAAAATACTTTGGTCTTCTTGAAACAGTTGTTTTGACGCTTTCTGACTTTTATACATAACAGAGAACATATCAGTTACAGTTAGAAATTTCTATTCTAGAATTAAAATTGTTTAGAATTTTTTAATTAAGTGCCTCTCAATCTGGTGATCGGCAACATTCCCGGCTTGTTAAAAAATTCATGGGTCTCTTTGAGGCGTTGTAATGACACTTTTTGACTTTTATACATATCACAAAACATATCAATTCAAATTAGAAATTTATTTTCTACAATTAGAGTTGTCTATAATTTTTTAAATTAAATGCTTCTCAATCTGGCGATTGGGATCATTTCAGATGTGTTAAAAATACTTTGGTCTTCTTGAAACAGTTGTTTTGACGCTTTCTGACTTTTATACATAACAGAGAACATATCAGTTACAATTAGAAATTTCTATTCTAGAATTAAAATTGTTTAGAATTTTTTAATTAAGTGCCTCTCAATCTGGTGATCGGCAACATTCCCGGCTTGTTAAAAAAATCATGGGTCTCTTTGAGGCGTTGTAGTGACACTTTTTGACTTTTATACATATCACAAAACATATCAATTCAAATTAGAAATTTCTTTTCTACAATTAGAGTTGTCTATAATTTTTTTAATTAAATGCCTCTCAATCTGGCGATTGGGATCATTTCAGATGTGTTAAAAATACTTTGGTCTTCTTGAAACAGTTGTTTTGACGCTTTCTGACTTTTATACATATCAGAGAACATATCAGTTAAAATTTGAAATTTCTATTGTAGAATTAAAATTGTTTAGAATTTTTTAATTAAGTGTCTCTCAATCTGGTGATCGGCAACATTCCCGGCTTGTTAAAAAATTCATGGGTCTCTTTGAAGGCGTTGTAATGACACTTTTTGACTTTTATACATATCACAAAACATATCAATTCAGATTAGAAATTTCTTTTCTACAATTAGAGTTGTCTATAATTTTTTTAATTAAATGCCTCTCAATCTGGCGATTGGGATCATTTCAGATGTGTTAAAAATACTTTGGTCTTCTTGAAACAGTTGTTTTGACGCTTTCTGACTTTTATACATAACAGAGAACATATCAGTTACAGTTAGAAATTTCTATTCTAGAATTAAAATTGTTTAGAATTTTTTAATTAAGTGCCTCTCAATCTGGTGATCGGCAACATTCCCGGCTTGTTAAAAAATTCATGGGTCTCTTTGAGGCGTTGTAATGACACTTTTTGACTTTTATACATATCACAAAACATATCAATTCCAATTAGAAATTTCTCTTCTAGAATTAGAGTTGTCAATAAATTTTTTAAATTAAATGCCTCTCAATCTGGCGATTGGGATCATTTCAGATGTGTTAAAAATACTTTGGTCTTCTTGAAACAGTTGTTTTGACGCTTTCTGACTTTTATACATATCAGAGAACATATCAGTTACAATTTGAAATTTCTATTGTAGAATTAAAATTGTTTAGAATTTTTTAATTAAGTGTCTCTCAATATGGTGATCGGCAACATTCCCGGCTTGTTAAAAAATTCATGGGTCTCTTTGAAGGCGTTGTAATGACACTTTTTGACTTTTATACATATCACAAAACATATCAATTCAGATTAGAAATTTCTCTTCTACAATTAGAGTTGTCTATAATTTTTTTAATTAAATGCCTCTCAATCTGGCGATTGGGATCATTTCAGATGTGTTAAAAATACTTTGGTCTTCTTGAAACAGTTGTTTTGACGCTTTCTGACTTTTATACATAACAGAGAACATATCAGTTACAGTTAGAAATTTCTATTCTAGAATTAAAATTGTTTAGAATTTTTTAATTAAGTGCCTCTCAATCTGGTGATCGGCAACATTCCCGGCTTGTTAAAAAATTCATGGGTCTCTTTGAGGCGTTGTAATGACACTTTTTGACTTTTATACATATCACAAAACATATCAATTCAAATTAGAAATTTCTTTTCTACAATTAGAGTTGTCTATAATTTTTTTAATTAAATGCCTCTAAATCTGGCGATTGGGATCATTTCAGATGTGTTAAAAATACTTTGGTCTTCTTGAAACAGTTGTTTTGACGCTTTCTGACTTTTGTACATAACAGAGAACATATCAGTTACAGTTAGAAATTTCTATTCTAGAATTAAAATTGTTTAGAATTTTTTAATTAAGTGCCTCTCAATCTGGTGATCGGCAACATTCCCGGCTTGTTAAAAAATTCATGGTTCTCTTTGAGGCGTTGTAATGACACTTTTTGACTTTTATACATATCACAAAACATATCAATTCGAATTAGAAATTTCTCTTCTAGAATTAGAGTTGTCTACAATTTTTTTAAATTAAATGTCTCTCAATCTGGCGAATGAGATTATTTCAGATGTGTTAAAAATACTTTGGTCTTCTTGAAACAGTTGTTTTGACGCTTTCTGACTTTTATACATATCAGAGAACATATCAGTTACAATTAGAAATTTCTATTCTAGAATTAAAATTGTTTAGAATTTTTTAATTAAGTGCCTCTCAATCTGGGGATCGGCAACATTCCCGGCTTGTTAAAAAAATCATGGGTCTCTTTGAGGCGTTGTAATGACACTTTTTGACTTTTATACATATCACAAAACATATCAATTCAAATTAGAAATTTCTTTTCTACAATTAGAGTTGTCTATAATTTTTTTAATTAAATGCCTCTCAATCTGGCGATTGGGATCATTTCAGATGTGTTAAAAATACTTTGGTCTTCTTGAAACAGTTGTTTTGACGCTTTCTGACTTTTGTACATAACAGAGAACATATCAGTTACAGTTAGAAATTTCTATTCTAGAATTAAAATTGTTTAGAATTTTTTAATTAAGTGCCTCTCAATCTGGTGATCGGCAACATTCCCGGCTTGTTAAAAAATTCATGGGTCTCTTTGAGGCCTTGTAATGACACTTTTTGACTTTTATACATATCACAAAACATATCAATTCAAATTAGAAATTTCTTTTCTACAATTAGAGTTGTCTATAATTTTTTTAATTAAATGCCTCTCAATCTGGCGATTGGGATCATTTCAGATGTGTTAAAAATACTTTGGTCTTCTTGAAACAGTTGTTTTGACGCTTTCTGACTTTTATACATAACAGAGAACATATCAGTTACAGTTAGAAATTTCTATTCTAGAATTAAAATTGTTTAGAATTTTTTAATTAAGTGCCTCTCAATCTGGTGATCGGCAACATTCCCGGCTTGTTAAAAAATTCATGGGTCTCTTTGAAGGCGTTGTAATGACACGTCTTGACTTTTATACATATCACAGAACATATCAATTGCAATTAGAAATTTCTCTTCTAAAATTAGAGTTGTCTATAATTTTTTTAATTAAATGCCTCTCAATCTGGCGATCGGGATCATTCCGGATGTGTTAAAAATACTTTGGTCTTCTTGAAACAGTTGTTTTGACGCTTTTTGACTTTTATACATATATCAGTTACAATTAGAAATTTCTATTCTAGAATTACAATTCTTTAGAATTTCTTAATTAAGTGCCTCTCAATCTGGTGATCGGCAACATTCCCGACTTGTTAAAAAATTCATGGGTCTTTTTGAAGGCGTTGTAATGACACTTTTTGACTTTTATACATATCACAAAACATATCAATTCGAATTAGAAATTTCTCTTCTAGAATTAGAGTTGTCTACAATTTTTTTAAATTAAATGTCTCTCAATCTGGCGAATGAGATTATTTCAGATGTGTTAAAAATACTTTGGTCTTCTTGAAACAGTTGTTTTGACGCTTTCTGAATTTTATACATATCAGAGAACATATCAGTTACAATTAGAAATTTCTATTCTAGAATTAAAATTGTTTAGAATTTTTTAATGAAGTGCCTCTCAATATGGTGATCGGCAACATTCCCGACTTGTTAAAAAATTCATGGGTCTTTTTGAAGGCGTTGTAATGACACTTTTTGACTTTTATACATATCACAAGACATATCAATTCCGATTAGAAATGTCTCTTCTCGAATTAGAGTTGTCTATAATTTTTTTAATTAAAAGACTCTCAACCTGGCGATCGGGAACATTTCAGATGTGTTAAAAATACTTTGGTCTTCTTGAAACAGTTGTTTTGAGGCTTTTTGACTTTTATACATATATCAGTTACAATTAGAAATTTTTATTCTAGAATTAAAAGTGTTTAGAATTTCTTAATTAAGTGCCTCTCAATATGGTGATCGGCAACATTCCCGACTTGTTAAAAAATTCATGGGTCTTTTTTAAGGCGTTGTGTAATGACACTTTTTGACTTTTATACATATCACAAAACATATCAATTCCAATTAGAAATTTCTCTTCTAGAATTAGAGTTGTCTATAAATTTTTTAAATTAAATGCCTCTCAATCTGGCGATTGGGATCATTTCAGATGTGTTAAAAATACTTTGGTCTTCTTGAAACAGTTGTTTTGACGCTTTCTGACTTTTATACATAACAGAGAACATATCAGTTACAGTTAGAAATTTCTATTCTAGAATTAAAATTGTTTAGAATTTTTTAATTAAGTGCCTCTCAATCTGGTGATCGGCAACATTCCCGGCTTGTTAAAAAATTCATGGGTCTCTTTGAGGCGTTGTAATGACACTTTTTGACTTTTATACATATCACAAAACATATCAATTCCAATTAGAAATTTCTCTTCTAGAATTAGAGTTGTCTATAATTTTTTTAAATTAAATGCCTCTCAATCTGGCGATTGGGATCATTTCAGATGTGTTAAAAATACTTTGGTCTTCTTGAAACAGTTGTTTTGACGCTTTCTGACTTTTATACATATCAGAGAACATATCAGTTACAATTTGAAATTTCTATTGTAGAATTAAAATTGTTTAGAATTTTTTAATTAAGTGTCTCTCAATCTGGTGATCGGCAACATTCCCGGCTTGTTAAAAAATTCATGGGTCTCTTTGAAGGCGTTGTAATGACACGTCTTGACTTTTATACATATCACAGAACATATCAATTGCAATTAGAAATTTCTCTTCTAAAATTAGAGTTGTCTATAATTTTTTTAATTAAATGCCTCTCACTCTGGCGATCGGGATCATTCCGGATGTGTTAAAAATACTTTGGTCTTCTTGAAACAGTTATTTTGGCGCTTTTTGACTTTTATACATATCGGAGAACATATCAGTTATAATTAGAAATTTCTAT
This sequence comes from Diaperis boleti, assembly GCA_963583935.1. Classification (NCBI taxonomy): domain Eukaryota; kingdom Metazoa; phylum Arthropoda; class Insecta; order Coleoptera; family Tenebrionidae; genus Diaperis; species Diaperis boleti. The sequence continues at coordinate 6,824,273 of OY757249.1, read as the reverse complement.
TCTAGAATTAAAATTGTTTAGAATTTCTTAATTAAGTGCTTCTCAATATGGTGATCGGCAACATTCCCGACTTGTTAAAAAATTCATGGGTCTCTTTGAAGGCGTTGTAATGACACGTCTTGACTTTTATACATATCACAGAACATATCAATTGCAATTAGAAATTTCTCTTCTAAAATTAGAGTTGTCTATAATTTTTTTAATTAAATGCCTCTCAATCTGGCGATCGGGATCATTCCGGATGTGTTAAAAATACTTTGGTCTTCTTGAAACAGTTGTTTTGACGCTTTTTGACTTTTATACATATATCAGTTACAATTAGAAATTTCTATTCTAGAATTACAATTCTTTAGAATTTCTTAATTAAGTGCCTCTCAATCTGGTGATCGGCAACATTCCCGACTTGTTAAAAAATTCATGGGTCTTTTTGAAGGCGTTGTAATGACACTTTTTGACTTTTATACATATCACAAAACATATTAATTCCAATTAGAAATTTCTCTTCTAGAATTAGAGTTGTGTATAATTTTTTTAATTAAATGCCTCTCAATCTGGCGATTGGGATCATTTCAGATGTGTAAAAATACTTTGGTCTTCTTGAAACAGTTGTTTTGACGCTTTCTGACTTTTATACATATCACAAAACATATCAATTCCAATTAGAAATTTCTCTTCTAGAATTAGAGTTGTCTATAATTTTTTTAATTAATAGCCTCTCAATCTGGCGGTCGGGATCATTTCAGATGTGTTAAAAATACTTTGGTCAACTTGAAACAGTTGTTTTGACGCTTTTTGACTTTTATACATATCAGAGAACATATCAGTTACAATTATATATTTCTATTCTAGAATTAAAATTGTTTAGAATTTTTTAATTAAGTGTCTCTCAATCTGGTGATCGGCAACATTCCCGGCTTGTTAAAAAATTCATGGGTCTCTTTGAAGGCGTTGTAATGACACGTCTTGACTTTTATACATATCACAGAACATATCAATTGCAATTAGAAATTTCTCTTCTAAAATTAGAGTTGTCTATAATTTTTTTAATTAAATGCCTCTCACTCTGGCGATCGGGATCATTCCGGATGTGTTAAAAATACTTTGGTCTTCTTGAAACAGTTATTTTGGCGCTTTTTGACTTTTATACATATCGGAGAACATATCAGTTATAATTAGAAATTTCTATTCTAGAATTAAAATTGTTTAGAATTTCTTAATTAAGTGCTTCTCAATATGGTGATCGGCAACATTCCCGACTTGTTAAAAAATTCATGGGTCTCTTTGAAGGCGTTGTAATGACACTTTTTGACTTTTATACATATCACAAAACATATCAATTCCAATTAGAAATTTCTCTTCTAGAATTAGAGTTGTCTATAAATTTTTTAAATTAAATGCCTCTCAATCTGGCGATTGGGATCATTTCAGATGTGTTAAAAATACTTTGGTCTTCTTGAAACAGTTGTTTTGACGCTTTCTGACTTTTGTACATAACAGAGAACATATCAGTTACAGTTAGAAATTTCTATTCTAGAATTAAAATTGTTTAGAATTTTTTAATTAAGTGCCTCTCAATCTGGTGATCGGCAACATTCCCGGCTTGTTAAAAAATTCATGGGTCTCTTTGAGGCGTTGTAATGACACTTTTTGACTTTTATACATATCACAAAACATATCAATTCCAATTAGAAATTTCTCTTCTAGAATTAGAGTTGTCTATAAATTTTTTAAATTAAATGCCTCTCAATCTGGCGATTGGGATCATTTCAGATGTGTTAAAAATACTTTGGTCTTCTTGAAACAGTTGTTTTGACGCTTTCTGACTTTTATACATATCAGAGAACATATCAGTTACAATTTGAAATTTCTATTGTAGAATTAAAATTGTTTAGAATTTTTTAATTAAGTGTCTCTCAATATGGTGATCGGCAACATTCCCGGCTTGTTAAAAAATTCATGGGTCTCTTTGAAGGCGTTGTAATGACACTTTTTGACTTTTATACATATCACAAAACATATCAATTCAGATTAGAAATTTCTCTTCTACAATTAGAGTTGTCTATAATTTTTTTAATTAAATGCCTCTCAATCTGGCGATTGGGATCATTTCAGATGTGTTAAAAATACTTTGGTCTTCTTGAAACAGTTGTTTTGACGCTTTCTGACTTTTATACATAACAGAGAACATATCAGTTACAGTTAGAAATTTCTATTCTAGAATTAAAATTGTTTAGAATTTTTTAATTAAGTGCCTCTCAATCTGGTGATCGGCAACATTCCCGGCTTGTTAAAAAATTCATGGGTCTCTTTGAGGCGTTGTAATGACACTTTTTGACTTTTATACATATCACAAAACATATCAATTCAAATTAGAAATTTCTTTTCTACAATTAGAGTTGTCTATAATTTTTTTAATTAAATGCCTCTCAATCTGGCGATTGGGATCATTTCAGATGTGTTAAAAATACTTTGGTCTTCTTGAAACAGTTGTTTTGACGCTTTCTGACTTTTGTACATAACAGAGAACATATCAGTTACAGTTAGAAATTTCTATTCTAGAATTAAAATTGTTTAGAATTTTTTAATTAAGTGCCTCTCAATCTGGTGATCGGCAACATTCCCGGCTTGTTAAAAAATTCATGGTTCTCTTTGAGGCGTTGTAATGACACTTTTTGACTTTTATACATATCACAAAACATATCAATTCGAATTAGAAATTTCTCTTCTAGAATTAGAGTTGTCTACAATTTTTTTAAATTAAATGTCTCTCAATCTGGCGAATGAGATTATTTCAGATGTGTTAAAAATACTTTGGTCTTCTTGAAACAGTTGTTTTGACGCTTTCTGACTTTTATACATATCAGAGAACATATCAGTTACAATTAGAAATTTCTATTCTAGAATTAAAATTGTTTAGAATTTTTTAATTAAGTGCCTCTCAATCTGGGGATCGGCAACATTCCCGGCTTGTTAAAAAAATCATGGGTCTCTTTGAGGCGTTGTAATGACACTTTTTGACTTTTATACATATCACAAAACATATCAATTCAAATTAGAAATTTCTTTTCTACAATTAGAGTTGTCTATAATTTTTTTAATTAAATGCCTCTCAATCTGGCGATTGGGATCATTTCAGATGTGTTAAAAATACTTTGGTCTTCTTGAAACAGTTGTTTTGACGCTTTCTGACTTTTGTACATAACAGAGAACATATCAGTTACAGTTAGAAATTTCTATTCTAGAATTAAAATTGTTTAGAATTTTTTAATTAAGTGCCTCTCAATCTGGTGATCGGCAACATTCCCGGCTTGTTAAAAAATTCATGGGTCTCTTTGAGGCCTTGTAATGACACTTTTTGACTTTTATACATATCACAAAACATATCAATTCAAATTAGAAATTTCTTTTCTACAATTAGAGTTGTCTATAATTTTTTTAATTAAATGCCTCTCAATCTGGCGATTGGGATCATTTCAGATGTGTTAAAAATACTTTGGTCTTCTTGAAACAGTTGTTTTGACGCTTTCTGACTTTTATACATAACAGAGAACATATCAGTTACAGTTAGAAATTTCTATTCTAGAATTAAAATTGTTCAGAATTTTTTAATTAAGTGCCTCTCAATCTGGTGATCGGCAACATTCCCGGCTTGTTAAAAAATTCATGGGTCTCTTTGAGGCGTTGTAATGACACTTTTTGACTTTTATACATATCACAAAACATATCAATTCGAATTAGAAATTTCTCTTCTAGAATTAGAGTTGTCTACAATTTTTTTAAATTAAATGTCTCTCAATCTGGCGAATGAGATTATTTCAGATGTGTTAAAAATACTTTGGTCTTCTTGAAACAGTTGTTTTGACGCTTTCTGAATTTTATACATATCAGAGAACATATCAGTTACAATTAGAAATTTCTATTCTAGAATTAAAATTGTTTAGAATTTTTTAATGAAGTGCCTCTCAATATGGTGATCGGCAACATTCCCGACTTGTTAAAAAATTCATGGGTCTTTTTGAAGGCGTTGTAATGACACTTTTTGACTTTTATACATATCACAAGACATATCAATTCCGATTAGAAATGTCTCTTCTCGAATTAGAGTTGTCTATAATTTTTTTAATTAAAAGACTCTCAACCTGGCGATCGGGAACATTTCAGATGTGTTAAAAATACTTTGGTCTTCTTGAAACAGTTGTTTTGAGGCTTTTTGACTTTTATACATATATCAGTTACAATTAGAAATTTTTATTCTAGAATTAAAAGTGTTTAGAATTTCTTAATTAAGTGCCTCTCAATATGGTGATCGGCAACATTCCCGACTTGTTAAAAAATTCATGGGTCTTTTTTAAGGCGTTGTGTAATGACACTTTTTGACTTTTATACATATCACAAAACATATCAATTCCAATTAGAAATTTCTCTTCTAGAATTAGAGTTGTCTATAAATTTTTTAAATTAAATGCCTCTCAATCTGGCGATTGGGATCATTTCAGATGTGTTAAAAATACTTTGGTCTTCTTGAAACAGTTGTTTTGACGCTTTCTGACTTTTATACATAACAGAGAACATATCAGTTACAGTTAGAAATTTCTATTCTAGAATTAAAATTGTTTAGAATTTTTTAATTAAGTGCCTCTCAATCTGGTGATCGGCAACATTCCCGGCTTGTTAAAAAATTCATGGGTCTCTTTGAGGCGTTGTAATGACACTTTTTGACTTTTATACATATCACAAAACATATCAATTCCAATTAGAAATTTCTCTTCTAGAATTAGAGTTGTCTATAATTTTTTTAAATTAAATGCCTCTCAATCTGGCGATTGGGATCATTTCAGATGTGTTAAAAATACTTTGGTCTTCTTGAAACAGTTGTTTTGACGCTTTCTGACTTTTATACATATCAGAGAACATATCAGTTACAATTTGAAATTTCTATTGTAGAATTAAAATTGTTTAGAATTTTTTAATTAAGTGTCTCTCAATCTGGTGATCGGCAACATTCCCGGCTTGTTAAAAAATTCATGGGTCTCTTTGAAGGCGTTGTAATGACACGTCTTGACTTTTATACATATCACAGAACATATCAATTGCAATTAGAAATTTCTCTTCTAAAATTAGAGTTGTCTATAATTTTTTTAATTAAATGCCTCTCACTCTGGCGATCGGGATCATTCCGGATGTGTTAAAAATACTTTGGTCTTCTTGAAACAGTTATTTTGGCGCTTTTTGACTTTTATACATATCGGAGAACATATCAGTTATAATTAGAAATTTCTATTCTAGAATTAAAATTGTTTAGAATTTCTTAATTAAGTGCTTCTCAATATGGTGATCGGCAACATTCCCGACTTGTTAAAAAATTCATGGGTCTCTTTGAAGGCGTTGTAATGACACGTCTTGACTTTTATACATATCACAGAACATATCAATTGCAATTAGAAATTTCTCTTCTAAAATTAGAGTTGTCTATAATTTTTTTAATTAAATGCCTCTCAATCTGGCGATCGGGATCATTCCGGATGTGTTAAAAATACTTTGGTCTTCTTGAAACAGTTGTTTTGACGCTTTTTGACTTTTATACATATATCAGTTACAATTAGAAATTTCTATTCTAGAATTACAATTCTTTAGAATTTCTTAATTAAGTGCCTCTCAATCTGGTGATCGGCAACATTCCCGACTTGTTAAAAAATTCATGGGTCTTTTTGAAGGCGTTGTAATGACACTTTTTGACTTTTATACATATCACAAAACATATTAATTCCAATTAGAAATTTCTCTTCTAGAATTAGAGTTGTGTATAATTTTTTTAATTAAATGCCTCTCAATCTGGCGATTGGGATCATTTCAGATGTGTAAAAATACTTTGGTCTTCTTGAAACAGTTGTTTTGACGCTTTCTGACTTTTATACATATCACAAAACATATCAATTCCAATTAGAAATTTCTCTTCTAGAATTAGAGTTGTCTATAATTTTTTTAATTAATAGCCTCTCAATCTGGCGGTCGGGATCATTTCAGATGTGTTAAAAATACTTTGGTCAACTTGAAACAGTTGTTTTGACGCTTTTTGACTTTTATACATATCAGAGAACATATCAGTTACAATTATATATTTCTATTCTAGAATTAAAATTGTTTAGAATTTTTTAATTAAGTGCCTCTCAATCTGGTGATCGGCAACATTCCCGGCCTGTTAAAAAATTCATGGGTCTTTTTGAAGGCGTTGTAATGACACGTCTTGACTTTTATACATATCACAAAACATATCAATTCCAATTAGAAATTTCTCTTCTAGAATTAGAGTTGTCTATAATTTTTTTAATTAAAAGCCTCTCAATCTGGCGGTCGGGATCATTCCGGATGTGTTAAAAATACTTTGGTCATCTTGAAACAGTTGTTTTGACGCTTTTTGACTTTTATACATATATCAGTTACAATTAGAAATTTCTATTCTAGAATTACAATTCTTTCGAATTTCTTAATTAAGTGCCTCTCAATCTGGTGATCGGCAACATTCCCGACTTGCTAAAAAAATCATGGGTCTTTTTGAAGGCGTTGTAATGACACTTTTTGACTTTTATACATATCACAAAACATATCAATTCCAATTAGAAATTTCTCTTCTAGAATTAGAGTTGTTTACAATTTTTTAATTAAATGCCTCTCAATCTGGCGATCGGGACAATTCCAGATGTGTTAAAAATACTTTAGTCTTCTTGAAACAGTTGTCTTGACGCTTTTTGACTTTTATACATATCAGAGAACATATCAGTTACAATTAGAAATTTCTATCTAGAATTAAAATTGTTTAGAATTTTTTAATTAAGTGCCTCTCAATCTGGTGATCGGCAACATTCCCGGCTTGTTAAAAAAATCATGGGTCTTTTTGAGGGCGTTGTAATGACACTTTTTGACTTTTATACATATCACAAAACATATCAATTCCAATTAGAAATTTCTCTTCTAGAATTAGAGTTGTCTATATTTTTTTTTAATTAAATGCATCTCAATCTGGCGATTGGGACCATTTCAGATGTGTTAAAAATACTTTGGTCTTCTTGAAACAGTTGTTTTGACGCTTTCTGACTTTTATACATAACAGAGAACATATCAGTTACAGTTAGAAATTTCTATTCTAGAATTACAATTCTTTAGAATTTCTTAATTAAGTGCCTCTCAATCTGGTGATCGGCAACATTCCCGACTTGTTAAAAAATTCATGGGTCTTTTTGAAGGCGTTGTAATGACACTTTTTGACTTTTATACATATCACAAAACATATTAATTCCAATTAGAAATTTCTCTTCTAGAATTAGAGTTGTGTATAATTTTTTTAATTAAATGCCTCTCAATCTGGCGATTGGGATCATTTCAGATGTGTAAAAATACTTTGGTCTTCTTGAAACAGTTGTTTTGACGCTTTCTGACTTTTATACATATCACAAAACATATCAATTCCAATTAGAAATTTCTCTTCTAGAATTAGAGTTGTCTATAATTTTTTTAATTAATAGCCTCTCAATCTGGCGGTCGGGATCATTTCAGATGTGTTAAAAATACTTTGGTCAACTTGAAACAGTTGTTTTGACGCTTTTTGACTTTTATACATATCAGAGAACATATCAGTTACAATTATATATTTCTATTCTAGAATTAAAATTGTTTAGAATTTTTTAATTAAGTGCCTCTCAATCTGGTGATCGGCAACATTCCCGGCCTGTTAAAAAATTCATGGGTCTTTTTGAAGGCGTTGTAATGACACGTCTTGACTTTTATACATATCACAAAACATATCAATTCCAATTAGAAATTTCTCTTCTAGAATTAGAGTTGTCTATAATTTTTTTAATTAAAAGCCTCTCAATCTGGCGGTCGGGATCATTCCGGATGTGTTAAAAATACTTTGGTCTTCTTGAAACAGTTGTTTTGACGCTTTTTGACTTTTATACATATATCAGTTACAATTAGAAATTTCTATTCTAGAATTACAATTCTTTAGAATTTCTTAATTAAGTGCCTCTCAATCTGGTGATCGGCAACATTCCCGACTTGCTAAAAAAATCATGGGTCTTTTTGAAGGCGTTGTAATGACACTTTTTGACTTTTATACATATCACAAAACATATCAATTCCAATTAGAAATTTCTCTTCTAGAAGTAGAGTTGTTTACAATTTTTTAATTAAATGCCTCTCAATCTGGCGATCGGGACAATTCCAGATGTGTTAAAAATACTTTAGTCTTCTTGAAACAGTTGTCTTGACGCTTTTTGACTTTTATACATATCACAAAACATATTAATTCCAATTAGAAATTTCTCTTCTAGAATTAGAGTTGTGTATAATTTTTTTAATTAAATGCCTCTCAATCTGGCGATTGGGATCATTTCAGATGTGTAAAAATACTTTGGTCTTCTTGAAACAGTTGTTTTGACGTTTTCTGACTTTTATACATATCAGAGAACATATCAGTTACAATTAGAAATTTCTATGCTAGAATTAAAATTGTTTAGAATTTCTTAATTAAGTGCTTCTCAATATGGTGATCGGCAACATTCCCGACTTGTTAAAAAATTCATGGGTCTCTTTGAAGGCGTTGTAATGACACTTTTTGACTTTTATACATATCACAAAACATATCAATTCCAATTAGAAATTTCTCTTCTAGAATTAGAGTTGTCTATAATTTTTTTAATTAAATGCCTCTCAATCTGGCGATTGGGATCATTTCAGATGTGTTAAAAATACTTTGGTCTTCTTGAAACAGTTGTTTTGACGCTTTCTGACTTTTATACATAACAGAGAACATATCAGTTACAGTTAGAAATTTCTATTCTAGAATTAAAATTGTTTAGAATTTTTTAATTAAGTGCCTCTCAATCTGGTGATCGGCAACATTCCCGGCTTGTTAAAAAATTCATGGGTCTCTTTGAGGCGTTGTAATGACACTTTTTGACTTTTATACATATCACAAAACATATTAATTCCAATTAGAAATTTCTCTTCTAGAATTAGAGTTGTGTATAATTTTTTTAATTAAATGCCTCTCAATCTGGCGATTGGGATCATTTCAGATGTGTTAAAAATACTTTGGTCTTCTTGAAACAGTTGTTTTGACGCTTTCTGACTTTTATACATATCAGAGAACATATCAGTTACAATTAGAAATTTCTATTCTAGAATTTAAATTGTTTAGAATTTTTTAATTCAGTGCCTCTCAGTCTGGTGATCGGCAACATTCCCGGCTTGTTAAAAAAATCATGGGTCTTTTTGAGGGCGTTGTAATGACACTTTTTGACTTTTATACATACCACAAAACATATCAATTCCAATTAGAAATTTCTCTTCTAGAATTAGAGTTGTCTATAATTTTTTTAAATTAAATGCCTCTCAATCTGGCGATTGGGATCATTTCAGATGTGTTAAAAATACTTTGGTCTTCTTGAAACAGTTGTTTTGACGCTTTCTGACTTTTATACATATCAGAGAACATATCAGTTACAATTTGAAATTTCTATTGTAGAATTAAAATTGTTTAGAATTTTTTAATTAAGTGTCTCTCAATCTGGTGATCGGCAACATTCCCGGCTTGTTAAAAAATTCATGGGTCTCTTTGAAGGCGTTGTAATGACACGTCTTGACTTTTATACATATCACAGAACATATCAATTGCAATTAGAAATTTCTCTTCTAAAATTAGAGTTGTCTATAATTTTTTTAATTAAATGCCTCTCACTCTGGCGATCGGGATCATTCCGGATGTGTTAAAAATACTTTGGTCTTCTTGAAACAGTTATTTTGGCGCTTTTTGACTTTTATACATATCGGAGAACATATCAGTTATAATTAGAAATTTCTATTCTAGAATTAAAATTGTTTAGAATTTCTTAATTAAGTGCTTCTCAATATGGTGATCGGCAACATTCCCGACTTGTTAAAAAATTCATGGGTCTCTTTGAAGGCGTTGTAATGACACGTCTTGACTTTTATACATATCACAGAACATATCAATTGCAATTAGAAATTTCTCTTCTAAAATTAGAGTTGTCTATAATTTTTTTAATTAAATGCCTCTCAATCTGGCGATCGGGATCATTCCGGATGTGTTAAAAATACTTTGGTCTTCTTGAAACAGTTGTTTTGACGCTTTCTGAATTTTATACATATCAGAGAACATATCAGTTACAATTAGAAATTTCTATTCTAGAATTACAATTCTTTAGAATTTCTTAATTAAGTGCCTCTCAATCTGGTGATCGGCAACATTCCCGACTTGTTAAAAAATTCATGGGTCTTTTTGAAGGCGTTGTAATAACACTTTTTGACTTTTATACATATCACAAAACATATTAATTCCAATTAGAAATTTCTCTTCTAGAATTAGAGTTGTGTATAATTTTTTTAATTAAATGCCTCTCAATCTGGCGATTGGGATCATTTCAGATGTGTAAAAATACTTTGGTCTTCTTGAAACAGTTGTTTTGACGCTTTCTGACTTTTATACATATCACAAAACATATCAATTCCAATTAGAAATTTCTCTTCTAGAATTAGAGTTGTCTATAATTTTTTTAATTAATAGCCTCTCAATCTGGCGGTCGGGATCATTTCAGATGTGTTAAAAATACTTTGGTCAACTTGAAACAGTTGTTTTGACGCTTTTTGACTTTTATACATATCAGAGAACATATCAGTTACAATTATATATTTCTATTCTAGAATTAAAATTGTTTAGAATTTTTTAATTAAGTGCCTCTCAATCTGGTGATCGGCAACATTCCCGGCCTGTTAAAAAATTCATGGGTCTTTTTGAAGGCGTTGTAATGACACGTCTTGACTTTTATACATATCACAAAACATATCAATTCCAATTAGAAATTTCTCTTCTAGAATTAGAGTTGTCTATAATTTTTTTAATTAAAAGCCTCTCAATCTGGCGGTCGGGATCATTCCGGATGTGTTAAAAATACTTTGGTCATCTTGAAACAGTTGTTTTGACGCTTTTTGACTTTTATACATATATCAGTTACAATTAGAAATTTCTATTCTAGAATTACAATTCTTTCGAATTTCTTAATTAAGTGCCTCTCAATCTGGTGATCGGCAACATTCCCGACTTGCTAAAAAAATCATGGGTCTTTTTGAAGGCGTTGTAATGACACTTTTTGACTTTTATACATATCACAAAACATATCAATTCCAATTAGAAATTTCTCTTCTAGAATTAGAGTTGTTTACAATTTTTTAATTAAATGCCTCTCAATCTGGCGATCGGGACAATTCCAGATGTGTTAAAAATACTTTAGTCTTCTTGAAACAGTTGTCTTGACGCTTTTTGACTTTTATACATATCAGAGAACATATCAGTTACAATTAGAAATTTCTATCTAGAATTAAAATTGTTTAGAATTTTTTAATTAAGTGCCTCTCAATCTGGTGATCGGCAACATTCCCGGCTTGTTAAAAAAATCATGGGTCTTTTTGAGGGCGTTGTAATGACACTTTTTGACTTTTATACATATCACAAAACATATCAATTCCAATTAGAAATTTCTCTTCTAGAATTAGAGTTGTCTATATTTTTTTTTAATTAAATGCATCTCAATCTGGCGATTGGGACCATTTCAGATGTGTTAAAAATACTTTGGTCTTCTTGAAACAGTTGTTTTGACGCTTTCTGACTTTTATACATATCAGAGAACATATCAGTTACAATTAGAAATTTCTATTCTAGAATTAAAATTGTTTAGAATTTTTTAATGAAGTGTCTCTCAATCAGGTGATCGGCAACATTCCCGGCTTGTTAAAAAAATCATGGGTCTTTTTGAAGGCGTTGTAATGACACTTTTTGACTTTTATACATATTACAAAACATATCAATTCCAATTAGAAATTTCTCTTCTAGAATTAGAGTTGTCTACAATTTTTTTAATTAAATGCCTCTCAATCTGGCGATCGGGATAATTCCAGATGTGTTAAAAATACTTTGGTCTTCTTGAAACAGTTGTTTGGACGCTTTTTGACTTTTATACATATCGGAGAACATATCAGTTATAATTAGAAATTTCTATTCTAGAATTAAAATTGTTTAGAATTTCTTAATTAAGTGCTTCTCAATATGGTGATCGGCAACATTCCCGACTTGTTAAAAAATTCATGGGTCTCTTTGAAGGCGTTGTAATGACACGTCTTGACTTTTATACATATCACAGAACATATCAATTGCAATTAGAAATTTCTCTTCTAAAATTAGAGTTGTCTATAATTTTTTTAATTAAATGCCTCTCAATCTGGCGATCGGGATCATTCCGGATGTGTTAAAAATACTTTGGTCTTCTTGAAACAGTTGTTTTGACGCTTTTTGACTTTTATACATATATCAGTTACAATTAGAAATTTCTATTCTAGAATTACAATTCTTTAGAATTTCTTAATTAAGTGCCTCTCAATCTGGTGATCGGCAACATTCCCGACTTGCTAAAAAAATCATGGGTCTTTTTGAAGGCGTTGTAATGACACTTTTTGACTTTTATACATATCACAAAACATATCAATTCCAATTAGAAATTTCTCTTCTAGAAGTAGAGTTGTTTACAATTTTTTAATTAAATGCCTCTCAATCTGGCGATCGGGACAATTCCAGATGTGTTAAAAATACTTTAGTCTTCTTGAAACAGTTGTCTTGACGCTTTTTGACTTTTATACATATCACAAAACATATTAATTCCAATTAGAAATTTCTCTTCTAGAATTAGAGTTGTGTATAATTTTTTTAATTAAATGCCTCTCAATCTGGCGATTGGGATCATTTCAGATGTGTAAAAATACTTTGGTCTTCTTGAAACAGTTGTTTTGACGTTTTCTGACTTTTATACATATCAGAGAACATATCAGTTACAATTAGAAATTTCTATGCTAGAATTAAAATTGTTTAGAATTTCTTAATTAAGTGCTTCTCAATATGGTGATCGGCAACATTCCCGACTTGTTAAAAAATTCATGGGTCTCTTTGAAGGCGTTGTAATGACACTTTTTGACTTTTATACATATCACAAAACATATCAATTCCAATTAGAAATTTCTCTTCTAGAATTAGAGTTGTCTATAATTTTTTTAATTAAATGCCTCTCAATCTGGCGATTGGGATCATTTCAGATGTGTTAAAAATACTTTGGTCTTCTTGAAACAGTTGTTTTGACGCTTTCTGACTTTTATACATAACAGAGAACATATCAGTTACAGTTAGAAATTTCTATTCTAGAATTAAAATTGTTTAGAATTTTTTAATTAAGTGCCTCTCAATCTGGTGATCGGCAACATTCCCGGCTTGTTAAAAAATTCATGGGTCTCTTTGAGGCGTTGTAATGACACTTTTTGACTTTTATACATATCACAAAACATATTAATTCCAATTAGAAATTTCTCTTCTAGAATTAGAGTTGTGTATAATTTTTTTAATTAAATGCCTCTCAATCTGGCGATTGGGATCATTTCAGATGTGTTAAAAATACTTTGGTCTTCTTGAAACAGTTGTTTTGACGCTTTCTGACTTTTATACATATCAGAGAACATATCAGTTACAATTAGAAATTTCTATTCTAGAATTTAAATTGTTTAGAATTTTTTAATTCAGTGCCTCTCAGTCTGGTGATCGGCAACATTCCCGGCTTGTTAAAAAAATCATGGGTCTTTTTGAGGGCGTTGTAATGACACTTTTTGACTTTTATACATACCACAAAACATATCAATTCCAATTAGAAATTTCTCTTCTAGAATTAGAGTTGTCTATAATTTTTTTAAATTAAATGCCTCTCAATCTGGCGATTGGGATCATTTCAGATGTGTTAAAAATACTTTGGTCTTCTTGAAACAGTTGTTTTGACGCTTTCTGACTTTTATACATATCAGAGAACATATCAGTTACAATTTGAAATTTCTATTGTAGAATTAAAATTGTTTAGAATTTTTTAATTAAGTGTCTCTCAATCTGGTGATCGGCAACATTCCCGGCTTGTTAAAAAATTCATGGGTCTCTTTGAAGGCGTTGTAATGACACGTCTTGACTTTTATACATATCACAGAACATATCAATTGCAATTAGAAATTTCTCTTCTAAAATTAGAGTTGTCTATAATTTTTTTAATTAAATGCCTCTCACTCTGGCGATCGGGATCATTCCGGATGTGTTAAAAATACTTTGGTCTTCTTGAAACAGTTATTTTGGCGCTTTTTGACTTTTATACATATCGGAGAACATATCAGTTATAATTAGAAATTTCTATTCTAGAATTAAAATTGTTTAGAATTTCTTAATTAAGTGCTTCTCAATATGGTGATCGGCAACATTCCCGACTTGTTAAAAAATTCATGGGTCTCTTTGAAGGCGTTGTAATGACACGTCTTGACTTTTATACATATCACAGAACATATCAATTGCAATTAGAAATTTCTCTTCTAAAATTAGAGTTGTCTATAATTTTTTTAATTAAATGCCTCTCAATCTGGCGATCGGGATCATTCCGGATGTGTTAAAAATACTTTGGTCTTCTTGAAACAGTTGTTTTGACGCTTTTTGACTTTTATACATATATCAGTTACAATTAGAAATTTCTATTCTAGAATTACAATTCTTTAGAATTTCTTAATTAAGTGCCTCTCAATCTGGTGATCGGCAACATTCCCGACTTGTTAAAAAATTCATGGGTCTTTTTGAAGGCGTTGTAATGACACTTTTTGACTTTTATACATATCACAAAACATATTAATTCCAATTAGAAATTTCTCTTCTAGAATTAGAGTTGTGTATAATTTTTTTAATTAAATGCCTCTCAATCTGGCGATTGGGATCATTTCAGATGTGTAAAAATACTTTGGTCTTCTTGAAACAGTTGTTTTGACGCTTTCTGACTTTTATACATATCACAAAACATATCAATTCCAATTAGAAATTTCTCTTCTAGAATTAGAGTTGTCTATAATTTTTTTAATTAATAGCCTCTCAATCTGGCGGTCGGGATCATTTCAGATGTGTTAAAAATACTTTGGTCAACTTGAAACAGTTGTTTTGACGCTTTTTGACTTTTATACATATCAGAGAACATATCAGTTACAATTATATATTTCTATTCTAGAATTAAAATTGTTTAGAATTTTTTAATTAAGTGCCTCTCAATCTGGTGATCGGCAACATTCCCGGCCTGTTAAAAAATTCATGGGTCTTTTTGAAGGCGTTGTAATGACACGTCTTGACTTTTATACATATCACAAAACATATCAATTCCAATTAGAAATTTCTCTTCTAGAATTAGAGTTGTCTATAATTTTTTTAATTAAAAGCCTCTCAATCTGGCGGTCGGGATCATTCCGGATGTGTTAAAAATACTTTGGTCATCTTGAAACAGTTGTTTTGACGCTTTTTGACTTTTATACATATATCAGTTACAATTAGAAATTTCTATTCTAGAATTACAATTCTTTCGAATTTCTTAATTAAGTGCCTCTCAATCTGGTGATCGGCAACATTCCCGACTTGCTAAAAAAATCATGGGTCTTTTTGAAGGCGTTGTAATGACACTTTTTGACTTTTATACATATCACAAAACATATCAATTCCAATTAGAAATTTCTCTTCTAGAATTAGAGTTGTTTACAATTTTTTAATTAAATGCCTCTCAATCTGGCGATCGGGACAATTCCAGATGTGTTAAAAATACTTTAGTCTTCTTGAAACAGTTGTCTTGACGCTTTTTGACTTTTATACATATCAGAGAACATATCAGTTACAATTAGAAATTTCTATCTAGAATTAAAATTGTTTAGAATTTTTTAATTAAGTGCCTCTCAATCTGGTGATCGGCAACATTCCCGGCTTGTTAAAAAAATCATGGGTCTTTTTGAGGGCGTTGTAATGACACTTTTTGACTTTTATACATATCACAAAACATATCAATTCCAATTAGAAATTTCTCTTCTAGAATTAGAGTTGTCTATATTTTTTTTTAATTAAATGCATCTCAATCTGGCGATTGGGACCATTTCAGATGTGTTAAAAATACTTTGGTCTTCTTGAAACAGTTGTTTTGACGCTTTCTGACTTTTATACATATCAGAGAACATATCAGTTACAATTAGAAATTTCTATTCTAGAATTAAAATTGTTTAGAATTTTTTAATGAAGTGTCTCTCAATCAGGTGATCGGCAACATTCCCGGCTTGTTAAAAAAATCATGGGTCTTTTTGAAGGCGTTGTAATGACACTTTTTGACTTTTATACATATTACAAAACATATCAATTCCAATTAGAAATTTCTCTTCTAGAATTAGAGTTGTCTACAATTTTTTTAATTAAATGCCTCTCAATCTGGCGATCGGGATAATTCCAGATGTGTTAAAAATACTTTGGTCTTCTTGAAACAGTTGTTTGGACGCTTTTTGACTTTTATACATATCGGAGAACATATCAGTTATAATTAGAAATTTCTATTCTAGAATTAAAATTGTTTAGAATTTCTTAATTAAGTGCTTCTCAATATGGTGATCGGCAACATTCCCGACTTGTTAAAAAATTCATGGGTCTCTTTGAAGGCGTTGTAATGACACGTCTTGACTTTTATACATATCACAGAACATATCAATTGCAATTAGAAATTTCTCTTCTAAAATTAGAGTTGTCTATAATTTTTTTAATTAAATGCCTCTCAATCTGGCGATCGGGATCATTCCGGATGTGTTAAAAATACTTTGGTCTTCTTGAAACAGTTGTTTTGACGCTTTTTGACTTTTATACATATATCAGTTACAATTAGAAATTTCTATTCTAGAATTACAATTCTTTAGAATTTCTTAATTAAGTGCCTCTCAATCTGGTGATCGGCAACATTCCCGACTTGCTAAAAAAATCATGGGTCTTTTTGAAGGCGTTGTAATGACACTTTTTGACTTTTATACATATCACAAAACATATCAATTCCAATTAGAAATTTCTCTTCTAGAAGTAGAGTTGTTTACAATTTTTTAATTAAATGCCTCTCAATCTGGCGATCGGGACAATTCCAGATGTGTTAAAAATACTTTAGTCTTCTTGAAACAGTTGTCTTGACGCTTTTTGACTTTTATACATATCACAAAACATATTAATTCCAATTAGAAATTTCTCTTCTAGAATTAGAGTTGTGTATAATTTTTTTAATTAAATGCCTCTCAATCTGGCGATTGGGATCATTTCAGATGTGTAAAAATACTTTGGTCTTCTTGAAACAGTTGTTTTGACGTTTTCTGACTTTTATACATATCAGAGAACATATCAGTTACAATTAGAAATTTCTATGCTAGAATTAAAATTGTTTAGAATTTCTTAATTAAGTGCTTCTCAATATGGTGATCGGCAACATTCCCGACTTGTTAAAAAATTCATGGGTCTCTTTGAAGGCGTTGTAATGACACTTTTTGACTTTTATACATATCACAAAACATATCAATTCCAATTAGAAATTTCTCTTCTAGAATTAGAGTTGTCTATAATTTTTTTAATTAAATGCCTCTCAATCTGGCGATTGGGATCATTTCAGATGTGTTAAAAATACTTTGGTCTTCTTGAAACAGTTGTTTTGACGCTTTCTGACTTTTATACATAACAGAGAACATATCAGTTACAGTTAGAAATTTCTATTCTAGAATTAAAATTGTTTAGAATTTTTTAATTAAGTGCCTCTCAATCTGGTGATCGGCAACATTCCCGGCTTGTTAAAAAATTCATGGGTCTCTTTGAGGCGTTGTAATGACACTTTTTGACTTTTATACATATCACAAAACATATTAATTCCAATTAGAAATTTCTCTTCTAGAATTAGAGTTGTGTATAATTTTTTTAATTAAATGCCTCTCAATCTGGCGATTGGGATCATTTCAGATGTGTTAAAAATACTTTGGTCTTCTTGAAACAGTTGTTTTGACGCTTTCTGACTTTTATACATATCAGAGAACATATCAGTTACAATTAGAAATTTCTATTCTAGAATTTAAATTGTTTAGAATTTTTTAATTCAGTGCCTCTCAGTCTGGTGATCGGCAACATTCCCGGCTTGTTAAAAAAATCATGGGTCTTTTTGAGGGCGTTGTAATGACACTTTTTGACTTTTATACATACCACAAAACATATCAATTCCAATTAGAAATTTCTCTTCTAGAATTAGAGTTGTCTATAAATTTTTTTTATTAAATGCCTCTCAATCTGGCGATTGGGATCATTTCAGATGTGTTAAAAATACTTTGGTCATCTTGAAACAGTTGTTTTGACGTTTTCTGACTTTTATACATATCAATGAACATATCAGTTACAATTAGAAATTTCTATGCTAGAATTAAAATTGTTTAGAATTTCTTAATTAAGTGCTTCTCAATATGGTGATCGGCAACATTCCCGACTTGTTAAAAAATTCATGGGTCTCTTTGAAGGCGTTGTAATGACACTTTTTGACTTTTATACATATCACAAAACATATCAATTCCAATTAGAAATTTCTCTTCTAGAATTAGAGTTGTCTATAATTTTTTTAATTAAATGCCTCTCAATCTGGCGATTGGGATCATTTCAGATGTGTTAAAAATACTTTGGTCTTCTTGAAACAGTTGTTTTTACGCTTTCTGACTTTTATACATAACAGAGAACATATCAGTTACAGTTAGAAATTTCTATTCTAGAATTAAAATTGTTTAGAATTTTTTAATTAAGTGCCTCTCAATCTGGTGATCGGCAACATTCCCGGCTTGTTAAAAAATTCATGGGTCTTTTTGAAGGCGTTGTGTAATGACACTTTTGGACTTTTATACATATCACATAACATATCAATTCAAATTAGAAATTTCTCTTCTAGAATTAGAGTTGTCTATAATTTTTTTAATTAAATGCCTCTCAATCTGGCGATTGGGATCATTTCAGATGTGTTAAAAATACTTTGGTCTTCTTGAAACAGTTGTTTTTACGCTTTCTGACTTTTATACATAACAGAGAACATATCAGTTACAGTTAGAAATTTCTATTCTAGAATTAAAATTGTTTAGAATTTTTTAATTAAGTGCCTCTCAATCTGGTGATCGGCAACATTCCCGGCTTGTTAAAAAATTCATGGGTCTTTTTGAAGGCGTTGTGTAATGACACTTTTGGACTTTTATACATATCACAAAACATATCAATTCAAATTAGAAATTTCTATTCTAGAATTAGAGTTGTGAATAATTTTTTCAATTAAATGCCTCTCAATCTGGCGATTGGGATCATTTCAGATGTGTTAAGAATACTTTGGTCTTCTTGAAACAGTTGTTTTGACGCTTTCTTACTTTTATACATATCAGAGAACATATCAGTTACAATTAGAAATTTCTATTCTAGAATTAAAATTGTTTAGAATTTTTTAATTAAGTGCCTCTCAATCTGGTGATCGGCAACATTCCCGGCTTGTTAAAAAATTCATGGGTCTCTTTGAAGGGGTTGTAATGACACTTTTTGACTTTTATACATATCACATAACATATCAATTCAAATTAGAAATTTCTCTTCTAGAATTAGAGTTGTCTATATTTTTTTTAATTAAATGCCTCTCAATCTGGCGATTGGGATCATTTCAGATGTGTTAAAAATACTTTGGTCTTCTTGAAACAGTTGTTTTGACGCTTTCTGACTTTTATACATATCAGAGAACATATCAGATACAATTAGAAATTTCTATTCTAGAATTAAAATTGTTTAGAATTTTGAAATTAAGTGCCTCTCAATCTGGTGATCGGCAACATTCCCGGCTTCTTAAAAAAATCATGGGTCTTTTTGAAGGCGTTGTAATGACACTTTTTGACTTTTATACATATCACATAACATATCAATTCAAATTAGAAATTTCCCTTCTAGAATTAGAGTTGTCTATAATTTTTTTAATTAAATGCCTCTCAATCTGGCGATCGGGATTATTCCAGATGTGTTAAAAATACTTTGGTCTTCTTGAAACAGTTGTTTTGACGCTTTCTGACTTTTATACATATCAGAGAACATATCAGTTACAGTTAGAAATTTCTATTCTAGAATTAAAATTGTTTAGAATTTTTTAATTAAGTGTCTCTCAATCTGGTGATCGGCAACATTCCCGGCTTGTTAAAAAATCATGGGTCTTTTTGAAGGCGTTGTAATGACACTTTTTGACTTTTATACATATCACAAAACATATCAATTTCAATTAGAAATTTTTCTTCTAGAATTAGAGTTGTCTATAATCTTTTTAATTAAATGCCTCTCAATCTGGCGATCGGGATCATTCCGGATGTGTTAAAAATACTTTGGTCTTCTTGAAACAGTTGTTTTGACGCTTTTTGACTTTTATACATATCAGAGAACATATCAGTTACAAATAGAAATTTCTATTCTAGAATTAAAATTGTTTAGAATGTTTTAATTAAGTGCCTCTCAATCTGGTGATCGGCAACATTCCCGGCTTCTTAAAAAAATCATGGGTCTTTTTGAAGGCGTTGTAATGACACTTTTTGACTTTTATACATATCACATAACATATCAATTCAAATTAGAAATTTCCCTTCTAGAATTAGAGTTGTCTATAATTTTTTTAATTAAATGCCTCTCAATCTGGCGATCGGGATTATTCCAGATGTGTTAAAAATACTTTGGTCTTCTTGAAACAGTTGTTTTGACGCTTTCTGACTTTTATACATATCAGAGAACATATCAGTTACAGTTAGAAATTTCTATTCTAGAATTAAAATTGTTTAGAATTTTTTAATTAAGTGTCTCTCAATCTGGTGATCGGCAACATTCCCGGCTTGTTAAAAAATTCATGGGTCTCTTTGAGGCGTTGTAATGACACTTTTTGACTTTTATACATATCACATAACATATCAATTCAAATTAGAAATTTCCCTTCTAGAATTAGAGTTGTCTATATTTTTTTTAATTAAATGCTTCTCAATCTGGCGATTGGGATCATTTCAGATGTGTTAAAAATACTTTGGTCTTCTTGAAACAGTTGTTTTGACGCTTTCTGACTTTTATACATATCAGAGAACATATCAGTTACAATTAGAAATTTCTATTCTAGAATTAAAATTGTTTAGAATTTTTTAATTAAGTGCCTCTCTATCTGGTGATCGGCAACATTCCCGGCTTGTTAAAAAATTCATGGGTCTCTTTGAGGCGTTGTAATGACACTTTTTGACTTTTATACATATCACAAAACATATCAATTCAAATTAGAAATTTCTTTTCTACAATTAGAGTTGTCTATAATTTTTTTAATTAAATGCCTCTCAATCTGGCGATTGGGATCATTTCAGATGTGTTAAAAATACTTTGGTCTTCTTGAAACAGTTGTTTTGACGCTTTCTGACTTTTATACATAACAGAGAAGATATCAGTTACAGTTAGAAATTTCTATTCTAGAATTAAAATTGTTTAGAATTTTTTAATTAAGTGCCTCTCAATCTGGTGATCGGCAACATTCCCGGCTTGTTAAAAAATTCATGGGTCTCTTTGAGGCGTTGTAATGACACTTTTTGACTTTTATACATATCACAAAACATATCAATTCAAATTAGAAATTTCTTTTCTACAATTAGAGTTGTCTATAATTTTTTTTAATTAAATGCATCTCAATCTGGCGATTGGGATCATTTCAGATGTGTTAAAAATACTTTGGTCTTCTTGAAACAGTTGTTTTGACGCTTCTTGACTTTTATACATATCAGAGAACATATCAGTTACAATTATAAATTTCTATTCTAGAATTAAAATTGTTTAGAATCGGGATCATTCCGGATGTGTTAAAAATACTTTGGTCATCTTGAAACAGTTGTTTTGACGCTTTTTTACTTTTATACATATATCAGTTACAATTAGAAATTTCTATTCTAGAATTAAAAGTGTTTAGAATTTCTTAATTAAGTGCCTCTCAATATGGTGATCGGCAACATTCCCGACTTGTTAAAAAATTCATGGGTCTTTTTTAAGGCGTTGTGTAATGACACTTTTTGACTTTTATACATATCACAAAACATATCAATTCCAATTAGAAATTTCTCTTCTAGAATTAGAGTTGTCTATACTTTTTTTAATTAAAAGCCTCTCAATCTGGCGATCGGGATCATTCCGGAAGTGTTAAAAATACTTTGGTCTTCTTGAAACAGTTGTTTTGACGCTTTTTGACTTTTATACATATATCAGTTACAATTAGAAATTTATATTCTAGAATTAAAATTGTTTAGAATTTTTTAATTAAGTGTCTCAATCTGGTGATCGGCAACATTCCCGGCTTGTTAAAAAATTCATGGGTCTTTTTGAAGGCGTTGTAATGACACGTCTTGACTTTTAAACATTTCACAGAACATATCAATTGCAATTAGAAATTTCTCTTCTAAAATTAGAGTTCTCTATAATTTTTTTAATTAAATGCCTCTCAATCTGGCGATTGGGATCATTTCAGATGTGTTAAAAATACTTTGGTCTTCTTGAAACAATTGTTTTGGCGCTTTCTGACTTTTATACATATCAGAGAACATATCAGTTACAGTTAGAAATTTCTATTCTAGCATTAAAATTGTTTAGAATTTTTAAATTAAGTGCCTCTCAATTTGGTGATCGGCAACATTTCCGGCTTGTTAAAAAATTCATGGGTCTTTTTGAAGGCGTTGTAATGACACTTTTTGACTTTTATACATATCACAAAACATTTCAATTCAAATTAGAAATTTCTCTTCTAGTATTAGAGTTGTCTACAATTTTTTTTAATTAAATGCCTCTCAATCTGGCGATTGGGATCATTTCAGATGTGTTAAAAATACTTTGGTCTTCTTGAAACAATTGTTTTGGCGCTTTCTGACTTTTATACATATCAGAGAACATATCAGTTACAGTTAGAAATTTCTATTCTAGAATTAAAATTGTTTAGAATTTTTTAATTAAGTGCCTCTCAATCTGGTGATCGGCAACATTCCCGGCTTGTTAAAAAATTCATGGGTCTCTTTGAGGCGTTGTAATGACACTTTTTGACTTTTATACATATCACAAAACATATCAATTCAAATTAGAAATTTCTTTTCTACAATTAGAGTTGTCTATAATTTTTTTAATTAAATGCCTCTCAATCTGGCGATTGGGATAATTTCAGATGTGTTTAAAATACTTTGGTCTTCTTGAAACCGTTGTTTTGACGCTTTCTGACTTTTATACATATCAGAGAACATATCAGTTACAATTAGAAATTTCTATTCTAGAATTAAAAGTGTTTAGAATTTCTTAATTAAGTGCCTCTCAATATGGTGATCGGCAACATTCCCGACTTGTTAAAAAATTCATGGGTCTTTTTAAGGGCGTTGTAATAACACTTTTTCACTTTTATACATATCACAAAACATATCAATTCAAATTAGAAATTTCTCTTCTAGAATTAGAGTTGTCTATAATTTTTTTTTATTAAATGCCTCTCAATCTGGCGATTGGGATCATTTCAGATGTGTTAAAAATACTTTGGTCTTCTTGAAACAGTTGTTTTGACGTTTTCTGACTTTTATACATATCAGAGAACATATCAGTTACAATTAGAAATTTCTATGCTAGAATTAAAATTGTTTAGAATTTCTTAATTAAGTGCTTCTCAATATGGTGATCGGCAACATTCCCGACTTGTTAAAAAATTCATGGGTCTCTTTGAAGGCGTTGTAATGACACTTTTTGACTTTTATACATATCACAAAAGATATCAATTCCAATTAGAAATTTCTCTTCTAGAATTAGAGTTGTCTATAATTTTTTTAATTAAATGCCTCTCAATCTGGCGATTGGGATCATTTCAGATGTGTTAAAAATACTTTGGTCTTCTTGAAACAGTTGTTTTTACGCTTTCTGACTTTTATACATAACAGAGAACATATCAGTTACAGTTAGAAATTTCTATTCTAGAATTAAAATTGTTTAGAATTTTTTAATTAAGTGCCTCTCAATCTGGTGATCGGCAACATTCCCGGCTTGTTAAAAAATTCATGGGTCTTTTTGAAGGCGTTGTGTAATGACACTTTTGGACTTTTATACATATCACATAACATATCAATTCAAATTAGAAATTTCTCTTCTAGAATTAGAGTTGTCTATAATTTTTTTAATTAAATGCCTCTCAATCTGGCGATTGGGATCATTTCAGATGTGTTAAAAATACTTTGGTCTTCTTGAAACAGTTGTTTTTACGCTTTCTGACTTTTATACATAACAGAGAACATATCAGTTACAGTTAGAAATTTCTATTCTAGAATTAAAATTGTTTAGAATTTTTTAATTAAGTGCCTCTCAATCTGGTGATCGGCAACATTCCCGGCTTGTTAAAAAATTCATGGGTCTTTTTGAAGGCGTTGTGTAATGACACTTTTGGACTTTTATACATATCACAAAACATATCAATTCAAATTAGAAATTTCTATTCTAGAATTAGAGTTGTGAATAATTTTTTCAATTAAATGCCTCTCAATCTGGCGATTGGGATCATTTCAGATGTGTTAAGAATACTTTGGTCTTCTTGAAACAGTTGTTTTGGCGCTTTCTGACTTTTATACATATCAGAGAACATATCAGTTACAATTAGAAATTTCTATTCTAGAATTAAAATTGTTTAGAATTTTTTAATTAAGTGCCTCTCAATCTGGTGATCGGCAACATTCCCGGCTTGTTAAAAAATTCATGGGTCTCTTTGAAGGGGTTGTAATGACACTTTTTGACTTTTATACATATCACATAACATATCAATTCAAATTAGAAATTTCTCTTCTAGAATTAGAGTTGTCTATATTTTTTTTAATTAAATGCCTCTCAATCTGGCGACTGGGATCATTTCAGATGTGTTAAAAATACTTTGGTCTTCTTGAAACAGTTGTTTTGACGCTTTCTGACTTTTATACATATCAGAGAACATATCAGTTACAATTAGAAATTTCTATTCTAGAATTAAAATTGTTTAGAATTTTTAAATTAAGTGCCTCTCAATCTGGTGATCGGCAACATTCCCGGCTTCTTAAAAAAATCATGGGTCTTTTTGAAGGCGTTGTAATGACACTTTTTGACTTTTATACATATCACATAACATATCAATTCAAATTAGAAATTTCCCTTCTAGAATTAGAGTTGTCTATAATTTTTTTAATTAAATGCCTCTCAATCTGGCGATCGGGATTATTCCAGATGTGTTAAAAATACTTTGGTCTTCTTGAAACAGTTGTTTTGACGCTTTCTGACTTTTATACATATCAGAGAACATATCAGTTACAGTTAGAAATTTCTATTCTAGAATTAAAATTGTTTAGAATTTTTTAATTAAGTGTCTCTCAATCTGGTGATCGGCAACATTCCCGGCTTGTTAAAAAATCATGGGTCTTTTTGAAGGCGTTGTAATGACACTTTTTGACTTTTATACATATCACAAAACATATCAATTTCAATTAGAAATTTTTCTTCTAGAATTAGAGTTGTCTATAATCTTTTTAATTAAATGCCTCTCAATCTGGCGATCGGGATCATTCCGGATGTGTTAAAAATACTTTGGTCTTCTTGAAACAGTTGTTTTGACGCTTTTTGACTTTTATACATATCAGAGAACATATCAGTTACAAATAGAAATTTCTATTCTAGAATTAAAATTGTTTAGAATGTTTTAATTAAGTGCCTCTCAATCTGGTGATCGGCAACATTCCCGGCTTCTTAAAAAAATCATGGGTCTTTTTGAAGGCGTTGTAATGACACTTTTTGACTTTTATACATATCACATAACATATCAATTCAAATTAGAAATTTCCCTTCTAGAATTAGAGTTGTCTATAATTTTTTTAATTAAATGCCTCTCAATCTGGCGATCGGGATTATTCCAGATGTGTTAAAAATACTTTGGTCTTCTTGAAACAGTTGTTTTGACGCTTTCTGACTTTTATACATATCAGAGAACATATCAGTTACAGTTAGAAATTTCTATTCTAGAATTAAAATTGTTTAGAATTTTTTAATTAAGTGTCTCTCAATCTGGTGATCGGCAACATTCCCGGCTTGTTAAAAAATTCATGGGTCTCTTTGAGGCGTTGTAATGACACTTTTTGACTTTTATACATATCACATAACATATCAATTCAAATTAGAAATTTCCCTTCTAGAATTAGAGTTGTCTATATTTTTTTTAATTAAATGCTTCTCAATCTGGCGATTGGGATCATTTCAGATGTGTTAAAAATACTTTGGTCTTCTTGAAACAGTTGTTTTGACGCTTTCTGACTTTTATACATATCAGAGAACATATCAGTTACAATTAGAAATTTCTATTCTAGAATTAAAATTGTTTAGAATTTTTTAATTAAGTGCCTCTCTATCTGGTGATCGGCAACATTCCCGGCTTGTTAAAAAATTCATGGGTCTCTTTGAGGCGTTGTAATGACACTTTTTGACTTTTATACATATCACAAAACATATCAATTCAAATTAGAAATTTCTTTTCTACAATTAGAGTTGTCTATAATTTTTTTAATTAAATGCCTCTCAATCTGGCGATTGGGATCATTTCAGATGTGTTAAAAATACTTTGGTCTTCTTGAAACAGTTGTTTTGACGCTTTCTGACTTTTATACATAACAGAGAAGATATCAGTTACAGTTAGAAATTTCTATTCTAGAATTAAAATTGTTTAGAATTTTTTAATTAAGTGCCTCTCAATCTGGTGATCGGCAACATTCCCGGCTTGTTAAAAAATTCATGGGTCTCTTTGAGGCGTTGTAATGACACTTTTTGACTTTTATACATATCACAAAACATATCAATTCAAATTAGAAATTTCTTTTCTACAATTAGAGTTGTCTATAATTTTTTTAATTAAATGCTTTTCAATCTGGCGATTGGGATCACTTCAGGTGTGTTAAAAATACTTTGGTCTTCTTGAAACAGTTGTTTTGACGCTTTCTGACTTTTATACATATCCGCCGCATCTACAACTGACCGATTGACTAATGGTGTTGGAATGACAACCATTTTTTGACTTAAAAATTTTGAAATTGGATTGAACACAAGAGTGACTTCTAGTTTTTAAAGGAAAAAAAATCTATAAATGGTTGTTATTTCTCATCCATTTAGTCAGCCGATGAGTATAGTGGACAGGGCGGCCCACCCGCCCACCGCACTCACAAATGATGCCAAAACCATAAGCTTTTTAGTCACAAAGAAACCTTATACCACTAATGAGAATAAATCCAAATTGAGATTTACACCAAAATATATTACACTCAAATTTACATTTTTGATGAATGGTTGACAAACTGGTTCGGATGACAACCATTTTCCTATTGTATCCACATTTCGTTTCTTGTATTTCACAGTTGTCTTTGTGACTAAAAACCATATGGTTCATGGCACCACACGAGAATGCGGTGGGCGGGTGGGCCGCCGCATCTACAACTGACCGATTGACTAATGGTATGGGAATGACAACCATTTTTTGACTTAAAAATTTTGAAATTGGATTGAACACGAGAGTGACTTCTAGTTTTTAAAGGAAAAAAAATCAATAAATGGTTTTTATTTCTCATCCATTTAGTCAGTCGATAAGTATAGTGGACAGGGCGCTAAATCTTCCTGATCGCTTTGTGTATATGAAACGTGACACTCATTCAGCAAACATGTATCAAACTGCTTATCCATTTTCAAAACTGACTCAAACGGAATTTTCATAGTCACGCTTTTGTAACACTAAACCCCCGAGAACTTCTTTCCACAAAGAAACCCAAAAAACACCATCTGTTTGCGGCCCTCGAAAACGGTTTCATCCCGATCGAGAAACTTTTATCTCTTTGTCCGCTTCCAGTGGATTCTCTTTTCGATTAACGATGCGGAGATAAATTAGAATGTCTTTGTAAATACAGATAAAATCGGGTTTCCGAAGGGGGAAAGTGCAGAGCACGGTAAATATTTGCCGAGGACTTAGCAATTTCGATTATTTTATTCATGGTGTATTGTGCGCCATGTTTTCTTTGCAAACTTCTCGCAGAAATTTTTCGCTCTCGGCGTCTGCCGGAGTCGCGGGGAAAATTACATTTGTCGCTGCTTGCGACACGTTTGGAAAGCATGTAGAGCGTGTTAATCTCGAAATTCGGTTTAGTTGAACGGTTCTATTGTGCCGGGAATGTCGGTACTTTTGTTAAAAAATACAACAGGTGCGATCTCCGCACCTGCGGTTAAAGGGTTGGATCGATAGTTTTTAAAGCGGTAAAAAATTTGAGATATCGTTAATTTATACTGTAGCCCTTTGAGAGTTTCCACGACAATACCGTACGTGCTACGATTTATGCCTTACATAAATTTCCAGATGCGAGTTCTTGTAGCGAAATTAAAATTTCTTGAGGACAATTATGAAAGCGGCGTTTCGTTTGAAGACGGAAAGAGTTTTTGCCGGGACGGGCAAACGGAAGGAAAAGCGCAATTAAACAAAGAGATGGATGTTGTTTATGTTTTTTTCGGAATAAATTGGCACAGAAAGCATTACCGGAATTACCCTAAAGGTCGCTTACTTACACAAAGAAGGGGAATTAAGTTCGAAATGCACATTTGTCGGGAGGTATTAATTGGAGTGACTTAAAGTGCAGATCGATGTCGCATAAAAAGCTCCGGGGATCGAGCTAATGCCGTCGCTTTGAATATTTCGGCAGCGAAAGTTCGAGCTTGGTGCTTTTGTCTGATACTTACTGGAACTTTTGATTTTAATTGATGAATAAAGATGTAATACGATCAGTGAATTATGAGGATTAGAAAAAAAATTGGCGGTCGCATGTGTGGATTCACGATGCGAAATCACAGCGTCATTAAAATGCCATTAATATCTCACTGTCATTACGGTTTGCTCGACAATCTAATCAGGTGGTACGTATTTTTTATATCTACATTTCAATAAAAAAACTTTGTCGATTTTTGTTGCGCCCTCACACAATTGTCAGCAAAAGTATGGTAATGTGCAACCGCTCCACCCCCGCGTCCTTACTTTGTCGTACTCGCACAATATATTTCTAATTTTATTCGCTTCTCCAGATAATGCCGGAGTCGAGGACCCCCGGAACCTCGACCTTCTCCGACAGTCGATGGCTCTCCAAGATTTTTTGCCTCTTTCGAATCCACGACGCAGAAAACCCATCCGCTAATGTCTCTCCGGGAATCTTCGCGAAAGACTCCAATCAATTTGAGCCGGAAACAAATATAATTACTGACGGTGAAGAGGCGCAACCCGATCCCGCAACAATTAATACTGCAAATTGATAGATTCTAACAATCGAGTTTCAATGAACCAATTGTGTTTAGATGTAATTAAATATATTGAGGGCCGGAATTGTACTGTCGGTTTTCGGCAAGAAATTCCTGCACAGATTTTCTTGATATGCTTTGACCAAAGGAGATATCCAAGGAGGAGGGGTTTTCGCAATGACTTATCCCATAAAGATTTGCCTAAAAAGATTTTATGGGAGATCACCATCACTCTTCTTAATGTTATAAAAGCAAAGTCGTTGGGTCGCGCTTGTGATATTATTAAGTTTAGTACTTTTGCAACTTGAACGGCTCTTAAAACAGAAGTTCAGGACAACACTTTTAAGTGCAGAGGTGCTCATTAGCTGCATTACAAAAAAAATCTACTAAGAAGAGACTAGTTTCTAGGTTTTAGTTATTTTTCAGTAAATTTAGTGATTAATTGAGGACGACAATTATTATTTAATTCGATTTTCTCCTGAAATTATTGAAAATGGCTCAACGCAGAGAAGTAGATTCTGCAGGGCCATCTACTGGCGAGCTGTACAAAGTACTAATAACAATTCGATGTCAATTCCTATACTTCTTATAACGCACCGTTGGAAGTCAATCTGTCTTTTGAAAAGATATTGTTGTCTCAAATTAACTAAAAGCCACAACCACGATAAGAAAAAAAGGCTAAGACTAGACGATACTACACCAACGAAGAAGACTAGAAATGCCAAAACAAGTTAACTATGTTAAAAAAAATTGTAGTGCTTAATAAAAAGTAGAGGGGGCATGAAAGTTAGCCAACAATTACCCTGCTTCACCTTATGTCTTCTGTGCAATTTGCTCTGTGGCAGAATCGACATAATATTCTGTTAATTTTACTGGTAACTTTAAATTTATTATACTTTATAAATTATTTCACTCCGATAGCTGTCTTTTATGTGGCACTCGACAGTCATATTCTGAGTAGTTCTTTGATTAGATCGATAAGAGTCCTTTGTTTTTTAATGCCGTCCAAATGCATTCTCGGTGTAATCAGTCTAAGGGACGTTTGTAATCCACAAAGAGTAGTTGCAGCTGCGACCCGTATTCTAATGATCGCTCCAATGCAATAGTATAAATTGTATTGACATTGTCGATGCAGGAATGACAGACTACAAAGCCACTTTGTGCAGGTCCTTCGTTTATTATGTCTGGTTATTTGATGAAAAAAGCTTCCTACACTTCTACACTTAAATATTTTCCTGAATTCATTACCCAACACTAAAAAACTGGCAGTACAAATATAATCACACTCACACTGATTAGGGTATTGCGTAAAGCTTTTAAAATTTAAATTTACTAATATTAATTTGCATTCTCTCAACATTTCAACAGCTGTTTTCTTTTACGTCCTTCCAAATTTCCGTATTGAGGCAGTTCGTCGTGATGCTGAAGATATTTTGCAACCTTGCCTTCTAAGTCTTCTCAATGTTACTTTTCAGCAAGATAACTCCCGTCCACACATTGAAACCGTAACAATGAACCTCCTAGAAGAGACTGATGCGAACATTTTGTCTTGGCCGCCCAAATCTCCCGAATTGTCGCCGATGGAACTATGTGGGATTTGATAGGCAGTCACATATTATCTAATTTACAGAACCCTCCACAGACTCTCTAACAGGCTGTGGGACCACATACCCCAGACATAAATAAATATTAACCCTAGCTTGTGAAATTGTGGTTCTTGCAGCTTAAACTTTTAATCCTTTTTTTGCTATATGTTGGCCAAACAGCACGTAATAAATTATACTTATTTTATCACACAGAAAAAGATTCCGTGAAGAGTGACAGCGCACGAGTATTGAACAATATTTTTTGTATTCGTTCACAAAATAGGGAAAAACATAAATTGACTTATAGAAAAATTATATATAGGAGCTAACCAAATGATATGTGAAGAACTAGGCACTGGGCAATTGGGAATTGAGAAACTGTAAATTTTGATGTCTTGCAATTGAGACAGAAGCCAGGAAGTGAAAAAGTAGGAACACACGGGCTAAGAACTAATAAATTAAAAATTTATAAACTAGGAATTTAAAAATCCAGGAACTGGGAATTTAGGCTAGAATTTAAGAACTGAGGAACTAGGAATTGCGAACTGACAAAGTAATGAAAAAACTAGAAATTGAAAATTTTGGTATCTTGTAATTTAGAAAACAATTGAAAAATTTGGAACCGACGATCTAGGAACTAAAGAACTACATGCTGAGAAGCTTGGGACCGACGATTTCAGAACTGTAGAACTGGGAAATGCGAAACTGGGAACTAGTAACTCATAAAATACAAATTGAGGAACTAAGTAGGTACTTTAGAAATTAAAAGAATAAAAACTTTGAGAACCTGAAAACCTAAATCTAAAACTAAAAACCAATAAAACTAAACCTAAATCTGCCTGAAACTACTTGAAAATAATAAAAAGTTAGAATCTAAGAACCTGAGAGATAACCTTGAAACAATTAAAACTGATATTCTGAAAACTGTACATTGATGATTTTTTTATTGATATACAGTGATTCAAACGAGTGTTACAATTTTTAGATTTATTGACGAATGGAGCATCTACAATTTTTTTGTATTGTTTTAATTCTAATTATACTTAATAAATTTATGGGAATTCTTAGGATGAAAAACGAAAAACTAAATAAATTAATTGGAAATCGTTCCATTTCATGGCGCCTTGTGTTTGAACCTTCAATATCAATTGAAGGACAGTTACTTCAAATTACGATAGCCAAAGAAGTTTTCACTTCAGCAGCGTGGTCTTAAGCACGCCCACATTTTTTTTGAGCAGATTTTGTAAATTGGTGGATAGATTCTTATGTATGTTATGTCTTTTTAGAAAAAAAAATTAATAAATTTTCATGTACTTTGAAACTTTAATAATAATAATTTTATATAATCGCAAGCAGTCGCATTACAATTAGATACAGCATTATATATAATCTGAAGAACCGACCCGTCATGAGCTTTCATTAGTCCCTGAAGACCCTAATCACCCTTTCTTAAAGACAGTAAAAGCAGCTTAAGCCTGCGTCATGAGGGTCCAAAATATCATTCCGGCTTAACCAAATTTCTGCCACATAAAGGATTTTTTTCTTTTACTTCTTAAAATTTGGTGTAGTAACTTGTATATTTTGTACAATAAAGTGGTGCTTTTCTTAATTAGCATAAGTTTTTGACTTTGGTTTAAGTACAGTAAGGCCTCGATAACCAGAATCTGTAATTCTACCAACATCATGATTTATTGACGCATTTCTTTGTTTCGCAGACAAAACGGATTTATTTGTAATTTAGCCGATAATGCGGTTACGTACAAATTATATAAATATTTTATTGAAAGCTTTTTCTCTTTAAATAACTGTCTGAAATTTGCATAGCTGATTGTATAGTATCCTTAGATATTTTTCAGGTTCTGTTAGGATTGATTTATCAGCACAAAATGGATTTTCAGAGGTGTGGCAAAATTCAAATCATCCTCGGAGTTGTCGGGTTTCTCGTTTGTGCATATGAACTCAATAAAAAAATCTGTTATTATGAATTCGGAATAATCATTTGTGACAATAAATTACTCATAATGCTAACCATTTAGATCTAGATACTTCGTAGTAAGTACTCAGAAAACTCGGTATATATTAGATAACGCACCTAACGGTCCTATCAAGAATACAGATAAATTCAGTAAAAATTCTAACATTTTATAGAATGAAATAGATACTCTATACTTAACGACAATATTATTTTTTTTATTAGGGTTATTAGTGCCAGAATCTTTATGTCAACATTTGCCAGCACTTACATACTTTTACCACCGATGGCTTTGCTCTTACAATAACATTACGGCTAAAAGTAAAAAAGTACAAAAGCTGGATACTAAAAACCAGTCCAGAGGTCTTTGTTTCCAACTTCAAGAATTTCTGTAAGCGTGCAAATATCTAAAATCACAGTTACGACTTCACATTCATCCACTTCTCCCCCCTAATCTCAACTTTATTAACACACAAAGAACAAATTTCGCCGGGCCGAAATTAATACGCTCCATTCCTCCGCGTCCGCTTTCCGACTTCAAAATTCCATTAACTGCCAAGAACCGGCAGCTTTTCAGTTCGTAAAACTTCGATTACCATTCCGAAAGCCGCGGTGGTAAAAATGCGAGATTGCGGAAAGAACATACCTTGAACGAATGGAAGCGGCAATCACCACCGTCAAAGAGAAAAATTCACAAAGTTCGAAGCGGGAGAAAGCACAAGAAGGTTCCGTGCCAATACCGGCGCGCAGCAAAAGCACAACTGAAAGAGCGTGCAGAAAGCGGCGCGACGACGAGCTTCGGAGCGTCGCCACGCATCCGCTCGCAAGTTTCGCACGTCGGTGGGAAAGTGGTGAAAAACTGGGGAAGAAGGACTGCGGTCGTGGTGGTTGTTTGGCTGCGTTCGGCAGAGATGGGAGATTTTAAATGACGCTCGACAAGGGGCGGGATGGTGTTAAAGTTTTAGAGGAGATTTTGGGGTTGGCAAAAAGCGCGTTGCAAATTTAATTTCTTCGACGAGGTTGGGTTCTTGGAAAGGAGCTTTAAAAAAAACGTACTAGGAAGGATTTAAAATTGGCAGAGATAAGGAAAGAGATTTTATGAAAAAAGGACCGATTACAATCACAGAAATTAAGATATATTATGGACAAAAGGAAACAAGACCTTTACCACGGTCATAAAACACTGCTATAACTATTTAATTTAAGTTAAGCGTTAAATACTCACTTAACTACAAACAATAAGGTAACTAAGAAAGCTTCCTGAAGACAATCTCTTTAAAATGAATATGTCCGTAAAATCGCTCGTTGGTAAGTACAAATAACTTAAAATATTTCTTTTAGAAACTTCCACACTGCTTAAGCTGTTTCCAACCTGACCAGTACTGACGTCATACGCTGTTAATCAATTCCTATTCTAAAAAACTAAAACTACGTATTTACGCGGAATGGGACCATGCGACGTGTAGCACTGTTCCCCTTATTTATTGTTTTTACTGGGAAACTAGGACAGGTAAATTTTTTTTTTGGGCATTCTTTACTTCATATCACTAACATTCATGTACTTAATTTGTTTATAGTTTATCTTCTGATTCGTCTCATTTAACTATTTTTCATTCATTTTCTTATTTACTTATTTCGCCATTTGAAAATGAAAAAGTGAGAAATGGAAAAAAGAAAAAAATAGGAAATGAGAAAATGAGAGTAGGTGAAGAATTAATTCAACAAATCTTAGGCTGTCAGTTTTAAGGTTTCTTTGTCTCTACGTTTTTCAGCATTTCACCATACCATGAATATCTAAGATTCTGAGTATTTCACTACCTCAGTTTCTAAGTTTATTAATTGCTCAGATTCTCAGTTTCTCAGTTCCTCAGCTTGTCGGCATAGTTTCTTTAGTCTCAGTTTCCCAGTTCTATTTTTTTTTCTATTTGCCTTTTTATTTCTCCTGTTCTTTCTCAGTTCTCAGCAGTTTCTCAGTTTCTGAGTTGTTTTCTCACTTGCTTAGTTTTCCTCTTTCTCTCAGCATCGTTGTTTCTCTTCGCTTGCTTTGTTACATCTTTGTTTCTTGTCTTATATTATTTTATTTTTCATTATCAGTTTTCTCAGTTTCTTTGTCTCTACGTTTTTCAGCATTTCAGCATACCATGAGTATCTAAGGTTCCGAGGAGTATTTCACTACCTCAGTTTCAAAGTTTATTGATTGCTCAGATTCTCAGTTTCTCAGTTCCTCAGCTTCTCGACTTAGTTTCTTTATTCTCAGTTTCCCGGTTCTTTTATTTCAATTTTCTTTTTTATTTCTCCTATTCTTTCTCAGTTTTCAGCAGTTTCTCAGTTTCTGAGTTGTTTTCTCACTTGCTTAGTTTCTCCTCTTTCTCTCAGCTTCGTTGTTTCTCTTCGCTTGCTTTGTTACATCTTTGTTTCTTGTCTTATATTATTTTATTTTTCTTTGTCAGTTTTCTCAGTTTCTTTGTCTCTACGTTTTTCAGCATTTCAGCATACCATGAGTATCTAAAGTTCTGAGTATTTCACTACCTCAGTTTCTAAGTTAATTAATTGTTCAGATTCTCAGTTTCTCAGTTCCTCAGCTTCTCGACTTAGTTGCTTTATTCTCAGTTTCCCAGTTTTTTTCTTTCAATTTTCCTTCTTATTTCTCCTATTCTTTCTCAGTTTTCTGAGTTGTTTTCTCACTTGCTTAGTTTCTCCTCTTTCCATCAGCTTCGTTGTTTCTCTTCGCATGCTTTGTTACATCTTTGTTTCTTGTTTTATATTATTTTATTTTTAGTGTCAGTTTCTCAGTTTCTCCGTCTCTACGTTTTTCAGAATTTCAGCATACCATGAGTATCTAAGGTTCTGAGTATTTCACCACCTCAGTTTCTAAGTTTATTAACTGCTCAGATTCTCAGTTTCTCAGTTCCTCAGCTTCTCGATTTAGTTTCTTTATTCTCAGTTTCCCAGTTCTTTTCTTTCAATTTTCCTTCTGATTTCTCCTATTCTTTCTCAGTTTTCAGCAGTTTCTCAGTTTCTGAGTTGTTTTCTGACTTGCTTAGTTTCTCCTCTTTCCCTCAGCTTCGTTGTTTCTCTTCGCTTGCCTTGTTACATCCTTGTTTCTTGTTTTATATTATTTTATTTTTTATTCTCAGTTTCTCAGTTTCTCCGTCTCTACGATTTTCAGCATTTCAGCATACCATGAGGATCTAAGGTTCTGACTATTTCTCTACCTCAGTTTCTAAGTTTATTAATTGCTCAGATTCTCAGTTTCTTAGTTCCTCAGATTCTCGACTTAGTTTCTTAATTCTCAGTCTTCCAGTTCTTTTTTTTTTCTATTTGCCGTTTTATTTCTCCTGTTCTTTCTCAGTTCTCAGCAGTTTCTCAGTTTCTGAGTTGTTTTCTCACTTGCTTAGTTTCTCCTCTTTCTCTCAGCTTCGTTGTTTCTCTTCGCTTGTTTGTTACATCCTTGTTTCTTGTTTTATCTTATTTTATTTTTTATTGTCAGTTTCTTCGTCTCTACGTTTTTCAGAATTTCAGCATACCATGAGTATCTAAGGTTCTGAGTATTTCACCACCTCAGTTTCTAAGTTTATTAACTGCTCAGATTCTCAGTTCCTCAGGTTCTCGACTTAGTTTCTTTATTCTCAGTTTCCCAGTTCTTTTCTTTATATTTGCCTTCTTATTTCTCCTGTTCTTTCTCAGTTATCAACAGTTTCTCAGTTTCTGAGTTGTTTTCTCACTTGCTTAGTTTCTCCCCTTTCTCTCAGCTTCGTTGTTTCTCTTTGCTTGCTTTGTTACATGCTTGTTTCTTGTTTTATATTATTTCATTTTTTATTGTCAGTTTCTCAGTTTCTTCGTCTCTACGTTTTTCGGCATTTCAGCATACCATGAGTATCTAAGGTTCTGAGTATTTCACCACCTCAGTTTCTAAGTTTATTAATTGCTCAGATTCTCAGTTTCTCAGTTCCTCAGTTCCTTAGCTTGTCGACTTAGTTTCTTTATTCTCAGTTTCCCAGTTCTTTTCTTTCAATTTTCCTTCTTATTTCTCCTATTCTTTCTCAGTTTTCAGCAGTTTGTCAGTTTCTGAGTTGTTTTCTCACTTGCTTAGTTTCTCCTCTTTCTCTCAGCTTCGTTGTTTCTCTTCGCTTGCTTTGTTACATCCTTGTTTCTTGTTTTATATTATCTTATTTTTTATTGTCAGTTTCTCCTTCTCTACGTTTTTCAGCATTTCAGCATACCATGAGTATCTAAGGTTCTGAGTATTTCACCACCTCAGTTTCTAAGTTTATTAACTGCTCAGATTCTCAGTTCCTCAGCTTCTCGACTTAGTTTCATTATTCTTAGTTTCCCAGTTCTTTTCTTTCTATTTGCCTTCTTATTTCTCCTGTTCTTTCTCAGTTCTCAGCAGTTTCTCAGTTGTTTTCTCACTTGTTTAGTTTCTCCTCTTTCTCTCAGCTTTGTTGTTTCTCTTCGCATGCTTTGTTACATCTTTGTTTCTTGTTTTATATTATTTAATTTTTATTGTCAGTTTCTCAGTTTCTCGGTCTCTACGTTTTTCAGAATTTCAGCATACCATGAGTATCTAAGGTTCTGAGTATTTCACTACCTCAATTTCCAAGTTTATTAATTGCTCAGATTCTCAGTTTCCCAGTTCTTTTCTTTCTATTTGCCTTCTCATTTCTCCTGTTCTTTCTCAGTTCTCAGCAGTTTCTCAGTTTCTGAGTTGTTTTCTCACTTGCTTAGTTTCTCCTCTTTCTCTCAGCTTCGTTATTTCTCTTCACTTGCTTTGTTACATCTTTGCTTCTTGTTTTATATTGTTTTATTTTTATTGTCAGTTTCTCAGTTTCTCCGTCTCTACGTTTTTCAGCATTTCAGCATACCATGAGTATCTAAGGTTCTGAGTATTTCACTACCTCAGTTTCCAAGTTTATTAATTGCTCAGATTCTCAGTTTCTCAGTTCCTCAGCTTCTCGACTTAGTTTCTTTATTCTCAGTTTCCCAGTTCTTTTCTTTCTATTTGCCTTCTCATTTCTCCTGTTCTTTCTCAGTTCTCAGCAGTTTCTCAGTTTCTGAGTTGTTTTCTCACTTGCTTAGTTTCTCCTCTTTCTCTCAGCTGCGTTGTTTCTCTACGCTTTCTTTGTTACATCTTTGTTTCTTTTTTTATTTTATTTTATTTTCTTTTTTATTGTTAGTTGACAAAACGGTGTGTCCAAAAACTATGTGCGTGTTATCCATATTTTTCAGGTTCATAACAGTGGCGTGTGCGGTAAACCGGGTTAGATTTTAAGTTTTTTTTTTCGAAAATGGAGACGTGTTGCTACATAAAATTTAAGGAATAGAGTTGTTAACAAAGACATTTCCTGATACCGAAACGTCTCCAACTCGTTAATTACCAGCGATATTCTGAGCTAACAATAAAATCGATGCATAGCTTCGCTATTTCCGTCATTTAATTAAAGACGACATCAGCGAGAACATAACGACTTTGTATCCAACTAGTGGTAAAACTGATACATTTTTGAAGCGTTTCTACTATGTATCAAATTGAAAGCTAAGCTAATCTAGAAATAAGCCAACAAAACACCTAACGCTTCAATGCGCAAAATGCAATTTCCCCAACAATAAACACTGATTGCACACCGAATGAATCGTACCCACACATCTCAACAATACCCAAACATACTTCATTTATCCACACATACCCTTGCAACAATAAATCGTCCTGCAATACCGCATGCCTAACAATGACGTTCCTTCTATTGAAATCTTTCTCGATCCGAGTTCGCACCGCTCTTTGGTGCATATTTTAGATGCTTTAAACATTAAAGAAAGAGAAACAGGGAAACTGCTAAACGTACATGATTTTCCCTTCTTTTTTTCAGTGCATCAGAGACAATTGAAGCACCAAGAAAAAAATTATATGTATTTGAAATGATTTTAGGAGTTGGTGTCCGTGACATCTGTGTTTTGCTTTCATGTCCTTTTTACTTTTTCTTTGCACTATTGGACGCTGCAACAATTGATATTATTTGAAATTGTCAACGCAATTTTGAAATGTTTGTACTATTAAACCTTTCGGCGGTGCGATGAGGCTGGAGAATTTAATGATTTAAAATACTGACCAATTGCGAATAAAATGTCTTCTTCTAATCGGTTTTGCGAGTCACTAAAAAATCCTAAAAACGAACATGATAAAGAAGAGCTCCACCAAAGAAGCGTTTTCCGATCTTGTAATCTTTACAACTTCGCTCTACGTATTCATATCCTTCCCGATCGGAATCCGAGCCACATCCCGCCGTAGATTCGACATTTTCAACGTAAATATCAATCTAAAAGTGAACAGGTGAACGATCAAACAGTCTAGATCGCTCATCTGGAACCGGCCATAATAAAGAGGCGAGTTTCATCACATGTATATTAATCACACACGAGTTGTGGAGCACAAAATATTCGACGATTTGGCATTTCGCCTGGCTTGTGCCGATAACGCTGATGCGAACGTGCACACATGTCCAAACAATTACAAGAATAATCGAATCTCTGACCGACTCGCGCGAGATTGAACGGAGGAAAAAAAGCGCTTTGAATAGGAATATCGCCGCAAAAAATCCGAAGGCTCCAGACGAGTGGGATGGTAACGTTTTAATGTTTGAGAACTTTACGGTGATAGAGATGCTTTATAAAAAAGATAATTGCTCAAATATGTCTAAGGGTGTATCTATCTCCTCAAATATGACATTGTGATGATAAAAATACCTCCTAAATTCGACAAATTACACCCTCCCGGACTGTCTGCATTTTTTACAGTTTTTTTTAAGTGGCGCTTGTACCATTTTTCAAACTTCCTTCAATATTGCCCTGTAGACTTCCGGGTCTATCTATGTCCTCAAATATGACATAGTGATGATGAAAACACCTCCTAAATTCGACAAATTACACCCTTCACGACTTTCTGCATTTTTTACAATTTTTCTTCAAGTGGCGCATCCACCATTTTTTAATCTTTCTTCAACATTGCCTTGTAGACTTCAGGGTGTATCTATCTCCTCAAATATGACATTGTGATGATGAAAATACCTCCTAAATTCGACAAATTACACCCTCCCGGACTGTCTGCATTTCTTACAATTTTTCTTCAAGTGGCGCATCCACCATTTTTCAATATTTCTTAAATCTTGTCCTGTAGATTTCCGGGTGTCTCTATGTTCTCAAATATGACATTGTGATGATGAAAATACTTCCTAAATTCGACAAATTATACCCTCCAGGACTGTCTACATTTTTTA
Source organism: Diaperis boleti (assembly GCA_963583935.1). Classification (NCBI taxonomy): domain Eukaryota; kingdom Metazoa; phylum Arthropoda; class Insecta; order Coleoptera; family Tenebrionidae; genus Diaperis; species Diaperis boleti. Next base: position 6,784,145 of record OY757249.1, on the reverse strand, counting down.
CAGTTTTTTTTTAAGTGGCGCTTCCACCATTATTCAAACTTCCTTCAATATTGCCCTGTAGATTTCCAGGTGTATCTATGTCCTCAAATATGACATTGTGATGATGAAAACACTTCCTAAATTCGACAAATTACACCCTCCCGGACTGTCTGCATTTTTTACAATTTTTCTTCAAGTGGCGCATCCACCATTTTTCAATATTTCTTAAATCTTGCCCTGTAGATTTCCGGGTGTCTCTATGTTCTCAAATATGACATTGTGATGATGAAAATACCTCCTAAATTCGACAAATTACACCCTCCAGGACTGTCTACATTTTTTACAATTTTTCTTCAAGTGGCGCATCCACCATTTTTCAATATTTCTTAAATCTTGCCCTGTAGATTTCCGGGTGTCTCTATGTTCTCAAATTTGACATTGTGATGATGAAAATACCTCCTAAATTCGACAAATTACACCCTCCAGGACTGTCTACATTTTTTACAGTTTTTTTTAAGTGGCGCTTCCACCATTTTTCAAACTTCCTTCAATATTGCCCTGTAGATTTCCGGGTGTCTCCATGTTCTCAAATATGACATTGTGATGATGAAAATACCTCCTAAATTCGACAAATTACACCCTCCCGGACTGTCTGCATTTTTTACAATTTTTCTTCAAGTGGGGCATCCACCATTTTTTAATCTTTTTTCAACATTGCCCTGTAGACTTCCGGGTGTATCTATCTCCTCAAATATGACATTGTGATGATAAAAATACCTACTAAATTCGACAAATTACACCCTCCCGGATTGTCTGCATTTTTTACAATTTTTCTTCAAGTGGCGCATCCACCATTTTTCAATATTTCTTAAATCTTGCCCTGTAGATTTCCGGGTGTCTCTATATTCTCAAATATGACATTGTGATGATGAAAATACCTCCTAAATTCGACAAATTACACCCTCCAGGACTGTCTACATTTTTTACAGTTTTTTTTTTAAGTGGCGCTTCCACCATTTTTCAAACTTCCTTCAATATTGCCCTGTAGATTTCCGGGTGTATCGATGTCCTCAAATATGACATTGTGATGATAAAAATACCTCCTAAATTCGACAAATTACACCCTCCCGGACTGCCTGCATTTTTTACAATTTTTCTTCAAGTGGCGCATCCACCATTTTTTAATCTTTTTTCAACATTGCCCTGTAGACTTCCGGGTGTATCTATCTCCTCAAATATGACATTGTGATGATGAAAATACCTCCTAAATTCGACAAATTACACCCTCCAGGACTGTCTACATTTTTTACAGTTTTTTTTTTAGTGGCGCTTCCACCATTTTTCAAACTTCCTTCAATATTGCCCTGTAGATTTCCGGGTGTATCTATGTCCTCAAATATGACATTGTGATGATGAAAACACTTCCTAAATTCGACAAATTACACCCTTCAGGACTTTCTGCATTTTTTACAATTTTTCTTCAAGTGGCGCATCCACCATTTTTTAATCTTTTTTCAACATTGCCCTGTAGACTTCCGGGTGTATCTATCTCCTCAAATATGACATTGTGATGATGAAAATACCTCCTAAATTCGACAAATTACACCCTCCCGGACTGTCTGCATTTTTTACAATTTTTCTTCAAGTGGCGCATCCACCATTTTTCAATATTTCTTAAATCTTGCCCTGTAGATTTCCGGGTGTATCTATGTCCTCAAATATGACATTGTGATGATGAAAACACTTCCTAAATTCGACAAATTACACCCTTCAGGACTTTCTGCATTTTTTACAATTTTTCTTCAAGTGGCGCATCCACCATTTTTTAATCTTTCTTCAACATTGCCTTGTAGACTTCAGGGTGTATCTATCTCCTCAAATATGACATTGTGATGATGAAAATACCTCCTAAATTCGACAAATTACACCCTCCAGGACGTCTACATTTTTTACAATTTTTCTTCAAGTGGCGCATCCACCATTTTTCAATATTTCTTAAATCTTGCCCTGTAGATTTCCGGGTGTCTCTATGTTCTCAAATTTGACATTGTGATGATGAAAATACCTCCTAAATTCGACAAATTACACCCTCCCGGACTGTCTGCATTTTTTACAATTTTTCTTCAAGTGGCGCATCCACCATTTTGCAATATTTCTTAAATCTTGCCCTGTAGATTTCCGGGTGTCTCTATGTTCTCAAATATGACATTGTGATGATGAAAATACCTCCTAAATTCGACAAATTACACCCTCCAGGACTGTCTACATTTTTTACAGTTTTTTTTTAAGTGGCGCATCCACCATTTTTCAATATTTCTTAAATCTTGCCCTGTAGATTTCCGGGTGTCTCTATGTTCTCAAATATGACATTGTGATGATGAAAATACCTCTCCTAAATTCGACAAATTACACCCTCCAGGACTGTCTACATTTTTTACAGTTTTTTTTAAGTGGCGCTTCCACCATTATTCAAACTTCCTTCAATATTGCCCTGTAGATTTCCGGGTGTATCTATGTCCTCAAATATGACATTGTGATGATGAAAACACTTCCTAAATTCGACAAATTACACCCTTCAGGACTTTCTGCATTTTTTACAATTTTTCTTCAAGTGGCGCATCCACCATTTTTTAATCTTTTTTCAACATTGCCCTGTAGACTTCCGGGTGTATCTATCTCCTCAAATATGACATTGTGATGATAAAAATACCTCCTAAATTCGACAAATTACACCCTCCCGGACTGTCTGCATTTTTTACAATTTTTCTTCAAGTGGCGCATCCACCATTTTTCAATATTTCTTAAATCTTGCCCTGTAGATTTCCGGGTGTATCTATGTCCTCAAATATGACATTGTGATGATGAAAACGCTTCCTAAATTCGACAAATTACATCCTCCAGGACTGTCCTCATTTTTTACAGTTTTTTTTAAGTGGCGCTTCCACCATTTTTCAAACTTCCTTCAATATTGCCCTGTAGACTTCCGGGTGTATCTATGTCCTCAAATATGACATAGTGATGATGAAAACACCTCCTAAATTATACAAATTACACCCTTCAGGACTGTCTGCATTTTTTACAGTTTTTTTTAAGTGGCGCTTCCACCATTTTTTAATCTTTCTTCAACATTGCCTTGTAGACTTCAGGGTGTATCTATCTATCTCCTCAAATATGACATTGTGATGATGAAAATACCTCCTAAATTCGACAAATTACACCCTCCAGGACTGTCTACATTTTTCACAATTTTTCTTCAAGTGGCGCATCCACCATTTTTCAATATTTCTTAAATCTTGCCCTGTAGATTTCCGGGTGTCTCTATGTTCTCAAATTTGACATTGTGATGATGAAAATACCTCCTAAATTCGACAAATTACACCCTCCCGGACTGTCTGCATTTTTTACAATTTTTCTTCAAGTGGCGCATCCACCATTTTGCAATATTTCTTAAATCTTGCCCTGTAGATTTCCGGGTGTCTCTATGTTCTCAAATATGACATTGTGATGATGAAAATACCTCCTAAATTCGACAAATTACACCCTCCAGGACTGTCTACATTTTTTACAGTTTTTTTTTAAGTGGCGCATCCACCATTTTTCAATATTTCTTAAATCTTGCCCTGTAGATTTCCGGGTGTCTCTATGTTCTCAAATATGACATTGTGATGATGAAAATACCTCTCCTAAATTCGACAAATTACACCCTCCAGGACTGTCTACATTTTTTACAGTTTTTTTTAAGTGGCGCTTCCACCATTATTCAAACTTCCTTCAATATTGCCCTGTAGATTTCCGGGTGTATCTATGTCCTCAAATATGACATTGTGATGATGAAAACACTTCCTAAATTCGACAAATTACACCCTTCAGGACTTTCTGCATTTTTTACAATTTTTCTTCAAGTGGCGCATCCACCATTTTTTAATCTTTTTTCAACATTGCCCTGTAGACTTCCGGGTGTATCTATCTCCTCAAATATGACATTGTGATGATAAAAATACCTCCTAAATTCGACAAATTACACCCTCCCGGACTGTCTGCATTTTTTACAATTTTTCTTCAAGTGGCGCATCCACCATTTTTCAATATTTCTTAAATCTTGCCCTGTAGATTTCCGGGTGTATCTATGTCCTCAAATATGACATTGTGATGATGAAAACGCTTCCTAAATTCGACAAATTACATCCTCCAGGACTGTCCTCATTTTTTACAGTTTTTTTTAAGTGGCGCTTCCACCATTTTTCAAACTTCCTTCAATATTGCCCTGTAGACTTCCGGGTGTATCTATGTCCTCAAATATGACATAGTGATGATGAAAACACCTCCTAAATTATACAAATTACACCCTTCAGGACTGTCTGCATTTTTTACAGTTTTTTTTAAGTGGCGCTTCCACCATTTTTCAAACTTCCTTCAATATTGCCCTGTAGACTTCCGGGTGTATCTATGTCCTCAAATATGACATTGTGATGATGAAAACATTTCCTAAATTCGACAAATTACACCCTTCAGGACTTTCTGCATTTTTTACAATTTTTTGTGCAAGTGGAGCAACCACCATTTTTCAAAATTTCTTTAATCTTGCCCTGTAAATTTCCGGTTGTCTCTATGTCCTCAAATATGACATTGTGATGACAAAAATAGCTCCTAAATTCGACAAATTACACCCCCCAGCACTGTCTGCATTTTTTACAGTTTTTTTAAGTGGCGCTTCCACCATTTTTCAAACTTCCTTCAATATTGCCCTGTAGACTTCCGGGTGTATCTATGTCCTCAAATATGACATTGTGATGACAAAAATACCTCCTAAATTCGACAAATTACATCCTCCCGGACTGTCTGCATTTTTTACAATTTTTCTTTAAGTGGAGCAACCACCATTTTTCAAAATTTCTTTAATCTTGGCCAGTAGATTTCCGGATGTCTCTATGTTCTCAAATATGACATTGTGATGATAAAAATACCTCCTAAATTCGACAAATTACACCCTTCAAGACTGTCTGCATTTTTTACAGTTTTTTTAAGTGGCGCTTCCACCATTTTTCAACCTTTCTTCAATATTGCCCTGTAGACTTCCGGGTATATCTATGTCCTCAAATATGACATTGTGATGATGAAAACACCTGCTAAATTATACAAATTACACCCGTCAGGACTGTCTGCATTTTTTACAGTTTTTTTTTAAGTGGCGCTTCCACCATTTTTTAACCTTTCTTCAATATTGCCCTGTAGACTTCCGGGTGTATCTATGTTCTCAAATATGACATTGTGATGATAAAAATACCTCCTAAATTCGACAAATTACACCTTCCAGCAGTGTCTGCATTTTTTACAATTTTTCTTCAAGGTGGCGCATCCACCATTTTTTAATCTTTCTTCAATATTGCCCTGTAGACTTCCGGGTGTATCTATGTCCTCAAATATGACATTGTGATGATGAAAACACTTCCTAAATTCGACAAATTACACCCTTCAGGATTTTTTGCATTTTTTACAATTTTTCTTCAAAGTGGCACATCCACCATTTTTTAATCTTTCTTCAACATTGCCCTGTAGACTTCCGGGTGTATCTATCTCCTCAAATATGACATTGTGATGACAAAAATACCTCCTAAATTCGACAAATTACACCCTCCAGGACTGTCTGCATTTTTTACAGTTTTTTTTTAAGTGGCGCTTCCACCATTTTTCAAACTTCCTTCCATATTGCCCTGTAGACTTCCGGGTGTATATATGTCCTCAAATATGACATAGTGATGATGAAAACACCTCCTAAATTATACAAATTACACCCTTCAGGACTGTCTGCATTTTTTACAGTTTCTTTAAGTGGCGCTTCCACCATTTTTCAACCTTTCTTCAATATTGCCCTGTAGACTTCCGGGTGTATCTATGTCCTCAAATATGACATTGTGGTGATGAAAACACTTCCTAAATTCGACAAATTACACCCTTCAGGACTTTCTGCATTTTTTACAATTTTTCTTCAAGTGGAGCATCCACCATTTTTAAAAATTTCTTAAATCTTGCCCTGTAGATTTCCGGGTGTCTCTATGTTCTCAAATATGACATTGTGATGATAAAAATACCTCCTAAATCCGCCAAATTACACCCTCCAGGACTGTCTGCATCTTTTACAGTTCTTTTTAAGTGGCACAACCACAATTATTCAACCTTTCTTCAACATTGCCCCGTAGACTTCCGGGTGTATCTATCTCCTCAAATGACATTGTGATGATGAAAACACCTCCTAAATTCGACAAATTACACCCTCCAAGACTGTCCGCATTTTTGACAGTTTTTCTTCAAGTGGCGCATCCACCATTTTTCAGCCTTTCTTCAATGTTGCCCCGTAGACTTCTCCCGACACCAGGCATTTCGTGAATTATTTTCCACTCACAACAGGAGTAGCATAGACTAATCGTTTTATATGGCCCCACACAAAAAAATCACCCCTATATAGATGGTGCAAATGCATGGCTCCGCTCGTTAATCAACCTGGGGGAAATTGCGTTTGTAATGGGTAAGTACTTCGCTTTAATGAAATTTCGCAGTTTTTACGGAGTGTGTTTACAGTAGTTATTAATGGGAAAAAATGTGATAATGCGAGCTTTATTAATAGGAGTAGAAAAATTAAAAATACATAATTATCTACTGTTATGTCTAAAAATTAATTACTAACAAAATGTTTAAAGGAAGCAGGGTGTAATTCGCGTATCCACCATGGGAACTCTCAACTAAGAGGATTGTCGTAAGTTTCCTATTTTTTATTCTTTGCTAGTTGCAGAAGCTTTTATACTTAACTTTTCATAAATCGACCAATTCGAGAGTTTAATGGGAGTGGATGTGGATCGAGCGAGTTTAGTGCAGCAGGCTACAAAAATATTCTTGTATTGTTATACTATTATATCCTTTTTCAAACCGATATCGAGAAAAATAATTTCCCGGCAACTCGATTTTAAATCATTAGACAGTACTGTAACCTCGTTGAAGGTTTCACTCTTGTCTCTCGAGAAATAACAATAATTACTATATTTTTCTTCAAATCGCTTCTCTAAGCATTAAAAGCTAGTAAATAATAACCCTTACCAAATAAAGAAGGTAGAAGTGTGTAGTTGAGCTCCAACCTTCATTAAAATTTCATTATTATTAATAGATTTTATTTTGAAATAATTATACTATATTCGATCCCTCCTACACCTATTAAACTAAATTACAAACCCGACCCGTTTGACCCTTCACTGTTTCTGCATCACAAACACCTATTACCAGCAAGTCAAGATTTTCTAAAGACAAACAAAAGCTCCCATTAGCGCACGGAAGCTCGAGCTTTACGTTCATTTAATAGCTGTTTATTTTCTGCCATTAAACTAGTTGTATCTCGGGATTTTTTTCAAACATGGCTGTGCTTATACAGAGAAAAACTGACCGTAACATCATTAACCTCCAGTGTTAAAACCCAAAAAAATTCGTCCCAGAGGTAAAATTATTTACCACACAATAACGCCCCGACGGGTTTTTTCCGCTGCGAAACATTCAATTCCACCGTACCGCGCGTTGTATAATTAGTCTGTTCCTTTTGCAGCAACTTCGACCGTGGTAAATCAACTTCCTCAAAGCTTGCTCTGTGGATGATACCGAAGGTGGCTAAATGGAGAGAGTACAAGCTTGATGATGTTTGAGGGTCGCTCAGGCGAAGAATGGATGTGGATATGCGGGAGATGCTAATTTGATTAGGTAGTTTTTGGGCCCTTTATTGAGTGGAAAGCAAGGTGTGGAAGTACAGAATGGAAAAAATGCCCCTCTGAATGGAGACCGTAATGGGACTATCAACAAACTCCAGTTAGTTTTATGAAGCATAAAAACCCTTTTACTAGAATACCAATTCAATTAAGCGTTTGTAGGGCAGTAATAAAAATTGCTGGTTGTGGTAATAAATATTTTTTGTTGCCTATGCACAAACGTTTCAGTTCTTGTTACTTCGTTTTTGCTTTGTTAGTTACTTGTTTGGGTTTAATTAAATTAATTTAAACAATTAAAATTTTCCCATAGTGTTTTAATTCAATTTAAAAGTATTAAAAGTAAAAAAGTAAAGACTCATTATACATCTTGTGGTTTACACCTTTTGAAATTTAAATACTGTTATCGTCTGACACCAATAAATTAGAAATAATTAGATATCACTAACTATAATGAACAGTGAGTCATCTGTTTTCTGCACATGAATGTATAACGTGAGAGGTATCAATTTATAACCACATGCACCGTGTGTGATATGATAGACTTTTCCACCTCAGTGTGGTATTTTTTTTTGTTTCCAGCTCTTCAGCTTAAATTTTCCCAATAGGTATGATACGGTCATAAATAAACATGTCTCATGCATATTTTACAAGATTTTGTGCATGAATTGTAACCGTAAGGGCGGTCGCTGCACTATTATCTAATATGCATAGTTAATTGTCGCTTACCATACATAATATGAGCCGCTCACATCCCGCGTTGATCACATCTGTAACAGAAAGTGGAATAAAAATTATGTTGATTAGAAGGTACATTGTCTTAAAAATGTATAAAAGACTAATAAATTGTAAATTCCAAAATTGAAAATGTTGCGCTCTCCAAATTTTCCTTTAAATTGTCAAGTTGTGAAATCCTGAAATCCTGATGTTTCTAATTTTGAAGGGGGTAAATTCCTAAACCTTCAAAATTTGGTTCCTTGAAATTTTGAATCGAATTGCTACCTAAGAATCTGGAAAATATAGATTGCTAGAAACCTGAAAAAACTGAAAACCTTATAAGCAATAAGATTCAAACAACCACGAGTTTAGAAATTTTGAAATACTAATGTGTTGAATTACCGAATCCTCATAGACCCATATCCTACAAATTTTGAACAAAAATTCCAAGTTTTCAAATTATTGTAATTTTGAATTCCTGAATTTGCAACTTTTGAATAGCTGAAAACTTAAATTACAGACTGTAAAGCGTTTGAATCTTAAATTTCTAGATTTTATCATTTTCAAAGGCTGAAATTTGAGAGATTTAAACGATCAGAAATGTGGAACTTCGGGAACTCAATTTTTCAGCGAATTTAGAAATTAAAGATTCAAACAATAAAAAGTTTAGAAATTTTGAAATACTAATGTGTTAAATTACCGAATCCTCATAGGCCCATAACCTACAAATTTTGAACAAAAATTCCAAGTTTTCAAATTACTGTAATTTTGAATTCCTGAATTTGCAACTTTTGAATAGCCGTAAATTTAAATTGCTGAATTTGCAGATTTTAAATCGTTTGAATCTTAAAATTCTAGATTTGATCATTATCAACGGTTGAAATTTGAGAGATTTAAACGATCCGAAATGTGGAACTTCAGGAGCTCAATTTTTCAGCAAATTTCGAAATTTACGATTCAAACAACCACGAGTTTAGAAATTTTGAAATACTAATGTGTTGAATTACCGAATCCTCATAGGCCCATATTGTTCAAATTTTGAACAAAAATTCCAAGTTTTCAAATTATTGTAATTTTGAATTCCTGAATTTGCAACTTTTGAATACCTGAAAACTTAAATTACAGACTGTAAAGCGTTTGAATCTTAAATTTCTACATTTTATCATTTTCAAAGGCTGAAATTTGAGAGATTTAAACGATCAGAAATGTGGAACTTCGGGAACTCAATTTTTCAGCGAATTTAGAAATTAAAGATTCAAACAATAAAAAGTTTAGAAATTTTGAAATACTAATGTGTTGAATTACCGAATCCTCATAGGCCCATAACCTACAAATTTTGAACAAAAATTCCAAGTTTTCAAATTACTGTAATTTTGAATTCCTGAATTTGCAACTTTTGAATAGCCGTAAATTTAAATTGCTGAATTTGCAGATTTTAAATTGTTTGAATCTTAAAATTCTAGATTTGGCCATTTTCAACGGTTGAAATTTAAGAGATTTAAACGATCCGAAATGTGGAACTTCAGGAGCTCAATTTTTCAACAAATTTAGAACTTTAAGAAGCAGACAACCACGAGTTTAGAAATTTTCAAATACTAATGTGTTAAATTACCGAATCCTCATATCCTACAAATTTTGAACAAAAATTCCAAGTTTTCAAATTACTGTAATTTTGAATTCCTGAATTTGCAACTTTTGAATAGCTGTAAACTTAAATTGCTGAATTTGCAGATTTTAAATCGTTTGAATCTTAAAATTCTAGATTTGGCCATTTTCAACGGTTGAAATTTAAAAGATTTAAACGATGCGAAATGTGGAACTCAATAATTCAATTTTTTAGCAAATTTAGAAATTTAAGATTCAAACAACCACGAGTTTAGAAATTTTGAAATACTAATGTGTTGAATTACCGAATCCTCATAGGCCCATATCCTACAAATTTTGAACAAAAATTCCAAGTTTTCAAATTACTGTAATTTTGAATTCCTGAATTTGCAACTTTTGAATAGCTGTAAACTTAAATTGCTGAATTTGCAGATTTTAAATCGTTTGAATCTTAAAATTCTAGATTTGACCATTTTCAACGGTTGAAATTTAAGAGATTTAAACGATCCGAAATGTGGAACTTTAGGAATTCAATTTTTCAGCAAATTTAGAAATTTAAGATTCAAACAACCACGAGTTTAGAAATTTTGAAATACTAATGTGCTGAATTACTAAATCCTCATAGACCCATATCCTAAAAATTTTGAACAAAAATTCCAAGTTTTCAAATTACTGTAATTTTGAATTCCGGAATTTGCAACTTTTGAAGAGCTGAAAACTTAAAATGGTGAATTTGCAGATTTTAAATCGTTTGAATGTTAAAATTCTAGATTTGACCATTTTCAACGGTTGAAATTTAAGAGATTTAAACGATCCGAAATGTGGAACTTCAGGAATTCAATTTTTCAGCAAATTTGGAAATTTACGATTCAAACAACCAAGAGTTTAGAAATTTTGAAATACTAATGTGTTGAATTACCGAATCCTCATAGGCCCATATCCTACAAATTTTTCAACAAAAATTCCAAGTTTTCAAATTACTGTAATTTTGAATTCCTGAATTTGCAACATTTGAATAGCTGAAAACTTAAATTGCTGAATTTGCAGATTTGAAATCGTTTGAATGTTAAAATTCTAGATTTGATCATTTTCAACGGTTGAAATTTAAGAGATTTAAACGATCCGAAATGTGGAACTTCAGGAATTCAATTTTTCAGCAAATTTGGAAATTTACGATTCAAACAACCAAGAGTTTAGAAATTTTGAAATACTAATGTGTTGAATTACCGAATCCTCATAGGCCCATATCCTACAAATTTTGAACAAAAATTCCAAGTTTTCAAATTACTGTAATTTTGAATTCCTCAATTTGCAACTTTTGAAGAGCTGAAAACTTTTGAATTTCTAGATTTGATCATTTTCAACGGTTGAAATTATGGAGATTTAAACGATCTGATATGTGGAACTTTCAGCAAATTTGCGGATTCAGGAATTTTTAATGTTTGAATTTATTTGCTAAATTTGAACCGTTTTTCTGAATGTGCAATTTTTGAAGTAATAGAAATATTGAATTCCGAGTATAATACAAAATTATCTCCTATTACAAAATTTCAAAAATTTTCAAAATTTGGGTCCATATAGCAAATGTTGAGTCGTAGACCTCACAAATTTATGAATTCTTATTTACTGAAATATTTCCAAATTTGCAGATTTTGGATCATGTAAATTTTAAATTTATAAATTTACTAATTCTGAACGTTTGAAGTTTTCAATTTCCGAAACTGCAAATTTTGAATCATTGAAATGTTGATTAAAGTATCCTACAAAACTAACCCTTATTACAAAATTTCACCAATTTTTACACTATAGTTACGAAATTAATTGAAAAAAGGCACTTTCGAATTCAGTTTGGAATTCCCCTAACATAGCCCCACATGGTCAATATTTGATTTTTTTTATGGTTCCATTATTACAAACTTTTACGTTGTCCTCCATGACTGCACACAATGGATCTCAATAATACCCATTTTGTCAGTTAAACCGACGAAAATAGATACTCTATTAATATTAAATTATATTTAAATTGGACACGGCCTACCCAAGGGACCACGTTTCAATTAAACATCCAATTCAGACGAGCCTATATGTGTGCCACCCGGATCCGTCCTTAGTTACGCTACTGATTACCAGTTGCAAACTCAATCGCAATTCTATACATAAAACCGGTGTAACGTGTAAGTGTGCGAAGTTTGCCAATTGGACACTTTTAATTGGACCGAATGTGGAATTTATTCATCGTGTTATTTATTGTTTTTGGGATGGGTTCTCCGCGCAAATTGCAATTTAACTTTTAATGAAGCTAAAAACTTGTGACGGCCTTTGTGGGCGTCACGTCTGAGTTTATTTAATTATGGGAACCGATATTAATTGATTTTTGTGTAGCGAATGAGGCAATTTGATGTTTGTAATTAATTTCGCTCGTGTTTTCCAAATTGAAGCGCCGGTGGGCACAGCCGACAGGGGCAGAGAATGTTTAATCAAATTCTATTTTGTACAATTTGTAACATTGTGGTTTTGAAAAAAAAATGTACTGCAACAATTACCATTTGTCTACTGGGCCATCAGGTTTTTTTTGTGATTTACGGATTTCAGTAAAAAAAGTCAGAAAGACGGATTGTACGGAATGGACTTCATTGTTCCTCTCCGATAAAATCCTTCAGGGATGTAAACTCGTACATTAGGAATGGAAGAAGTTTGGGACAAAACTGTCGTAAAATCAGGCTTAATACTCCTTTGAGAGGAATTTCGCTTTCTGTAATCACCTAGTACAAACGTCTCGCTCCAATGATTCACAAAGTTGCAAACAATGTGTCGATTATTCAGTTTCTCCTTGAGTTAGAAGGAAAATCAAATTCTCAACTGGAAGGACGAAAAACGTTAATTTAGAATTACCTCTTAAACACTGCCTTGTTTGAGTTGGGGAGCGTCGTAGCTTCAATTATGAAATTATTAAATTGTTTTGGAATGTTCGCTCTGATAGCTTCGTTTCGTTGGCTTTTTGGTAAGAAGTCTTTTCTTGTTCCGTTAACTGGCGAATGCGTTCGGAATTTGTGGCACTCTCCACGTGTGTCCAAGGCGGGTGTCGTTGCCGGTGACACTCGTTTATCTCACGTTCTATCAAATTTCTGAAAAGATAAATACTTTTATTACCAAGTTTTTAAATCACACATTAATACAAAGTTCTAAGTTCTGCATAAGAAGTTTCACTTCTGGTGTATGGTCCAGCAAGCACCCCCTACTTTTTTATCTATGATCAATGCTATATAAAAATACGTTTAATTTTAAATCAGACTAAAGATAAGATGTCTATAACCATTTTCCTGCTCGAGCTCTCTTACTAAACTTCTAAACCCTCCGATTTACCTTAGAAGTGGGATAGTATTCATGCCCTTGTGTTTACATGTAAACACGAACATCTTGCAATCAAGTGCCCTCCTACGCTACTGACTTAATTAAAATTCGCTTTAGAAGCAACGAGAAGACTGAGCAGTGTCGTAGATAAGAGAGGGGTCGGTGGGGCCACTTATTAAGAGTTTTCCATTTCACCGAAAAACAACATTTGCTGTGTTTTGTCAACGGATGGGCCGTTCTTTCATTGATAGATGTGTTGCCTTCTTTGATTTATATATTTTTTAAATAAATTATAAAGTTTGCTTATAATTTATTAATGAGTAGCTTAAATTTTTCGCATCGTAAATTTAAACCTCCCACCCGGATTTCATTCTTTCATCCGGATTGTTTCCGATTTAATTAACTTCAATTCAGCATTAATAAAATCGATTTCTCCAAAATCCCTCACCACAGAAACCTCCACCAGTGAAAATTGCTTGTCAAAGGCAGAAAAATTAATTACGGGTAATATTTCGGGGGATGCAAAATCGATTAGCTCTCGTTAAAAACGCGTCATTAGTGAAACTGGAGGTGCATAATTATCGTGTGTGGAAATTGCTCCGCAACAATTATTCTAAACAAAACCGGTAATTAAAATGCCGTCCTCCAGGATGAAATCTCCCGGCAGCAGTAAGACTGAAAGTGTCCTGAGGGATAATGTGGAAATATTTTATTCAGGAAAGGGAGACGCGACGGTTTATTATCGCTATCTTCCCGAGTCGGAGCAGCAGTTTGTTTTGGGGGGAAATAATAGAGGTCGGCTCGGAAAAATCCGAATTTTATTGAAATGGAATACAGATAATTAAAAGTGGACAAAGAAGCAAATACTAATTTAGGCTTTTCATTTAAATAAGTCATTAAGTGGAACAAAGAGACTGCGGAGAATGTCGTCCTAGTTAAGGAAAAAATTATATTCAGTAATAACAGACATCAATTAAATTTGTTAAGTAGGCACTAATGAGCACATTGAGAGAAAACATATTAAAGAATCTTTTGAAAGCTTTTACGTTGTTGTTTGCATTGCTAATTGTGTTCTGACTTTTTTAACATCCGACTGCAAGGACCTTTATCGATCAAGGAAGATAAAGACTTACGTTTTTGCAAATTTTAAATATTTACCGTTTCATAAGTTTCGTTAATTGAATTAAGTTTTTGCTGATATTATTAAAAGCGCACTTTGCAAGTATCTACTGCATCTAACGCCGCATTGGAGTGCGGTTTTCATAAGCACAGAACTATATCGACCTGTATATTGTTTACATAAATTCTGGGCTATAGTAATATCAATTTTGTTGCTGGCCCTAGAGCTATGGAGGTTATTTATAGCGGACGTCTGATTAAACAAGGAGTGGCAGGAATTTCCTGCTTGGACATTCCAGCAGGAGACGAGACACTGCGTTTTTATTGTTCCTTAACAATACCGTAATATCATAAATTGTGATAAAAGCACAGAAACGTTAGGAACAGAGCGTGGAAATTCGTATTCTCCAAACGATATCGGGAACCAATTTCAATATTCCCACGGAAACGTGTCCCTAGCGCTGGGCACATTTGGAGGGGTGTTTTTCAAAATACGTCTAATACAAATTAATTCAAATGTAAATCGCCCGCCAACCGTTCCAAAAAGTGTTCATTAGGACATCAGCGCTCCATTACGAGAATGTAGAATAACAGCGAGAAATGAGATGTTGCTGCGGATTAACGTCGTCTGCAACGTTTCACGCCAAAGCCCAGATGTTTGGCTTTCGTCCAACTATCACCCGAAATCCCCTATCGAAAACCTAATTGGAAAATTGGGGATTATTAAACCGAATATTTGTTTCGGGCACGGACGCCATTCTGCGGTTTAATGTGTCGTTCGGACTTTCCCCGAACCAATTCCATTTTTAATAAACGCGACTGCGGCTTCGCCGGGGTCAGAAGCCGCGGCGAACAATAAACTTGATTCCGTCAGACGAAATTTATCATAATTAAAAACTGGAAAACGGGCCCTTTCGAGTTTCACCTAGTTAGCATCGATTTTTTCCGTAAAGTAATTATGGAGATGGGACGGGAATTTTTTTAGGGAGGTTGATCTTGTTTTCCGCATAATTAATGGGAAATTTATGGGAACGTGTGGAATCGACTTTCATGAATTATTTAAGCGGGGGAAAAGGACTTCCGGAATACTTGCAGATCGGTTTTGTATTTTCGACGGGAAGTGATGACGGTGCAGCTGACACAGAGAAAGCTCTCTGAATCCAATCACAAAAAAATACGAGTGTCAGTAAAGAAGTTTCACTTCAAAAATAAAAATTGCGAGCACCTGGCAAACAAGAGCCAAACCCGAATGAACACGACATCTATTTTATCTTCTAAGTCGGCTTGCAATTTTTAAGACAAGACAACCAATTAAACGCTTTAAAAACGTGAATTTCCCAATTTACTACCGAACAATTCGCGAACCTCCACGAGGCAACATTTTAAATTTCACGTTTCCTATAACTGACAGTTCTAATTCAAATTTCCAAAAATCATTTTTCTCTCAACAATCAAATAAACCGCAACCAGGACTCACCGGAAGTGGCCTGCTTAGAAACGCTAAGGGTTGTTTCCTTTCCTTAACTCTCCACGTAAAAGAATCCACAGGATAACTCCCAAGGCCGCAAGGTGGCCTTAGTAGGTTTCCAGCTCCAACACCGGGTCCAAACGCAACTCAGCTCTAGAAGATAACATAATTAACAAATTGTTATTGACAACTCCTCCACACCTCAAAGTTTTGTAGGAACTATCTAAAATTTCTCAATATTACTCTCGGAGTATTCCGGATCCCGGACTCGAGCCCCCAATTTATTACAACCTAAAATATTGTAAGGCCCTAACAAAATTGTGAGGTGTGGATGGTGACATAAAAAATACAGTTACGTCCCCAAAAGTCATATAATGAACAAATAAAATGAATACAGAAGCTTTCTACAATTAAATAATATTAAAATAACGTTGTGAAGATTGAAATTAAATTGACTGGTAATAAGTTGGTTAAATAAAAACTATATGAATGTTGAAATAAAAATGTGTTAAATTATGACTATTGCACTACTCTTAAAGGTTAAATTACATTAAAATGATTATTGAAGTTTTACAATTTTAATTGACACGCTAATAAAAGAACTAGATGAATTGATAACACAAAAAAAATTAGCTACTACTTATCTTCTGAGCTATACAACGGTTTCCTGCTGGTTTTGGAGCTGACGTATCCTTACAATTATTTTTCCTGCGAACCTGCGATCCTGGGAGATTAGCCTTATGGATTTCTCTGAGTCCACGTGTGGATTACGTCAGTCCAGGAAATAATCACGAGTAGAAATACTTAGCAGCTATTCCAAATGAAAGTGATACAAGAAAGAATCCTCTGGTGAATGCTGGTGTATCTGCCTATTTGATTGAAAGAGTTTTTCTTACATCTTTTTCCCCGAATCGACACCCAAATGAATTTATCCGCTAATGCGATATAGTTATAAAAATAACTGAACACCCAAATCATATTATCCGTACTTGACGCCAATTCCTAGACCTTACTCTTGTCCAAGACAAAAATTAAGTACAATGAGATGTTACCTCGGTCCAATTTCGATCGAAAAAGAAACCCGTAGATTCGTCGCGTGGTATTGCAAGAACTTATCGTGCTTTACCTGAATCTGGATGGTGAATGCGCGGCAAAAATCAAATTGTAACAATACCTAGACCTTTATAGATATTTTTATTAATATCTAGACCTTATGGTCGAGATCAAAATGTAGTAAACCGTGTTTCAGCTTCGAGCCCTTACGATCAAAATTAAAATGTAGCAATCTGTTTTGTCAACCTCTAGACCTTATGGTCCGGATCAACGTGTAGTAAAACTGTTAGTCAATATATAAACCGTGTGTCGATATCAAAGTGTAGTAAAATTTTTATCAATATCTAAACCTTATGATCGAGATCAAAATGTAGTAAACCGTGTGTCAGCTTCGAGACATTACGAACAAAATTAAAATGTAGTAATCTGTTTTGTCAACGTCTAGACCTTATGGTCTGAATCAATGTGTAGTAAAACTTTTTGTCAATATCTCAACCTTGTGTCGAGATCAAAGTGCAGTAATATTTTTATTAATATCTAGACCTTATGGTCGAGATCAAAATGTAGTAAACCGTGTATCAGCTCCTTGACATTACGAACAAAATTAAAATGTAGCAATCTGTTTTGTCAACATATAGACCTTATGGTCCGAATCAATGTGTAGTAAAACTGTTAGTCAATATATAAACCTTGTGTCGAGATCAAAGTGTAGTAATATTTTTATTAATATCTAGACCTTATGGACGAGATCAAAATGTAGTAAACCGTGTATCAGCTTCGAGACATTACGAACAAAATTAAAATGTAGCAATCTGTTTTGTCAACATCTAGATCTTATGATCCAAATCAATGTGTAGTAAAACTTTTAGTCAATATCTAAACCTTGTGTCGTGATCAAAGTGTAGTAATATTTTTATTAATATCTAGACCTTATGGTCGAGATCAAAATGTAGTAAACCGTGTATCAGCTTCGAGACCTTACGAACAAAATTAAAATGTAGCAATCTGTTTTGTCAACGTCTAGACCTTATGATCCAAACCAATGTGTAGTAAAACTTTTAGTCAATATCTAAACCTTGTGTCGAGATCAAAGTGTAGTAATATTTTTATCGATACCTAGACCTTATGGACGAGATCAAAATGTAGTAAACCGTGTATCAGCTTCGAGACCTTACGAACAAAATTAAAATGTAGCAATCTGTTTTGTCAACGTCTAGACCTTATGATCCAAACCAATGTGTAGTAAAACTTTTAGTCAATATCTAAACCTTGTGTCGTGATCAAAGTGTAGTAATATTTTTATTAATATCTAGACCTTATGGTCGAGATCAAAATGTAGTAAACCGTGTATTAGCTTCGAGACCTTACGAACAAAATTAAAATGTAGCAATCTGTTTTGTCAACATCTAGACCTTATGGTCCGAATCAATGTGTAGTAAAACTTTTTGTCAATATCTAAACCTTGTGTCGAGATCAAAGTGCAGTAATATTTTTATTAATATCTAGACCTTATGGTCGAGATTAAAATGTAGTAAACCGTGTATCAGCTTCGAGACCTTACAAAAAAATTAAAATGTAGCAATCTGTTATGTCAACATCTAGACCTTATGGTGCGAATCAATGTGTAGTAAAACTTTTAGTCAATATCTAAACCTTGTGTCGAGATCAAAGTGTAGTAATATTTTTATCGATACCTAGAACCTTATGGACGAGATCAAAATGTAGTAAACCGTGTATCAGCTTCGAGACCTTACGAACAAAATTAAAATGTAGCAATCTGTTTTGTCAACGTCTAGACCTTATGGTCCGAATCAATGTGTAGTAAAACTTTTTGTCAATATCTCAACCTTGTGTCGAGATCAAAGTGCAGTAATATTTTTATTAATATCTAGACCTTATCGTCGAGATCAAAATGTAGTAAACCGTGTATCAGCTTCGAGACCTTACGAACAAAATTAAAACGTAGCAATATGTTTTGTCAACATCTAGACCTTATGGTCCGAATCAATGTGTAGTAAAACTTTTAGTCAATATCTAAACCTTGTGTCGAGATCAAAGTGTAGTAATATTTTTATTAATATCTAGACCTTATGGTCGAGATCAAAATGTAGTAAACCGTGTATCAGCTTCGAGACATTACGAACAAAATTAAAATGTAGCAATCTGTTTTGTCAACGTCTAGACCTTATGGTCCGAATCAATGTGTAGTAAAACTTTTTGTCAATATCTAAACCTTGTGTGGAAATCAAAATGTAGTAATATTTTTATTAATATCTAGACCTTATGGTCGAGATCAAAATGTAGTAAACCGTGTATCAGCTTCGAGACCTTACGAACAAAATTAAAATGTAGCAATCTGTTTTGTCAACGTCTAGACCTTATGGTCCGAATCAATGTGTAGTAAAACTTTTAGTCAATATCTAAACCTTGTGTCGAGATCAAAGTGTAGTAATATTTTTATTAATATCTAGACATTATGGTCGAGATCAAAATGTAGTAAACCGTGTGTCAGCTTCGAGACCTTACGAACAAAATTAAAATGTAGCAGTCTGTTTTGTCAACGTCTAGACCTTATGGTCCGAATCAAAGTGTAGTAAAACTTTTTGTCAATATCTAAACCTTGTGTCGAGATCAAAGTGTAGTAATATTTTTATTAATATCTAGACCTTATGGTCGAGATCAGAATGTAGTAAACCGTGTATCAGCTTCGAGACATTACGACCAAAATTAAAATGTAGCCATCTGTTTTGTCAACGTCTAGACCTTATGGTCCGAATCAATGTGTAGTAAAACTTTTTGTCAATATCTCAACCTTGTGTCGAGATCAAAGTGCAGTAATATTTTTATTAATATCTAGACCTTATGGTCGAGATCAAAATGTAGTAAACCGTGTATCAGCTTCGAGACCTTACGAACAAAATTAAAATGTAGCAATCTGTTTTGTCAACGTCTAGACCTTATGGTCCGAATCAATGTGTAGTAAAACTTTTAGTCAATATCTAAACCTTGTGTCGAGATCAAAGTGTAGTAATATTTTTATTAATATCCAGACCTTATGGTCGAGATCAAAATGTAGTAAACCGTGTATCAGCTTCGAGACCTTACGAACAAAATTAAAACGTAGCAATATGTTTTGTCAACATCTAGACCTTATGGTCCGAATCAATGTGTAGTAAAACTTTTAGTCAATATCTAAACCTTGTGTCGAGATCAAAGTGTAGTAATATTTTTATTAATATCTAGACCTTATGGTCGAGATCAAAATGTAGTAAACCGTGTATCAGCTTCGAGACATTACGAACAAAATTAAAATGTAGCAATCTGTTTTGTCAACGTCTAGACCTTATGGTCCGAATCAATGTGTAGTAAAACTTTTTGTCAATATCTAAACCTTGTGTGGAAATCAAAATGTAGTAATATTTTTATTAATATCTAGACCTTATGGTCGAGATCAAAATGTAGTAAACCGTGTATCAGCTTCGAGACCTTACGAACAAAATTAAAATGTAGCAATCTGTTTTGTCAACGTCTAGACCTTATGGTCCGAATCAATGTGTAGTAAAACTTTTAGTCAATATCTAAACCTTGTGTCGAGATCAAAGTGTAGTAATATTTTTATTAATATCCAGACCTTATGGTCGAGATCAAAATGTAGTAAACCGTGTATCAGCTTCGAGACCTTACGAACAAAATTAAAACGTAGCAATATGTTTTGTCAACATCTAGACCTTATGGTCCGAATCAATGTGTAGTAAAACTTTTAGTCAATATCTAAACCTTGTGTCGAGATCAAAGTGTAGTAATATTTTTATTAATATCTAGACCTTATGGTCGAGATCAAAATGTAGTAAACCGTGTATCAGCTTCGAGACATTACGAACAAAATTAAAATGTAGCAATCTGTTTTGTCAACGTCGAGACCTTATGGTCCGAATCAATGTGTAGTAAAACTTTTTGTCAATATCTAAACCTTGTGTGGAAATCAAAATGTAGTAATATTTTTATTAATATCTAGACCTTATGGTCGAGATCAAAATGTAGTAAACCGTGTATCAGCTTCGAGACCTTACGAACAAAATTAAAATGTAGCAATCTGTTTTGTCAACGTCTAGACCTTATGGTCCGAATCAAAGTGTAGTAAAACTTTTTGTCAATATCTAAACCTTGTGTCGAGATCAAAGTGTAGTAATATTTTTATTAATATCTAGACCTTATGGTCGAGATCAGAATGTAGTAAACCGTGTATCAGCTTCGAGACATTACGACCAAAATTAAAATGTAGCCATCTGTTTTGTCAACGTCTAGACCTTATGGTCCGAATCAATGTGTAGTAAAACTTTTTGTCAATATCTCAACCTTGTGTCGAGATCAAAGTGCAGTAATATTTTTATTAATATCTAGACCTTATGGTCGAGATCAAAATGTAGTAAACCGTGTATCAGCTTCGAGACCTTACGAACAAAATTAAAATGTAGCAATCTGTTTTGTCAACGTCTAGACCTTATGGTCCGAATCAATGTGTAGTAAAACTTTTAGTCAATATCTAAACCTTGTGTCGAGATCAAAGTGTAGTAATATTTTTATTAATATCCAGACCTTATGGTCGAGATCAAAATGTAGTAAACCGTGTATCAGCTTCGAGACCTTACGAACAAAATTAAAACGTAGCAATATGTTTTGTCAACATCTAGACCTTATGGTCCGAATCAATGTGTAGTAAAACTTTTAGTCAATATCTAAACCTTGTGTCGAGATCAAAGTGTAGTAATATTTTTATTAATATCTAGACCTTATGGTCGAGATCAAAATGTAGTAAACCGTGTATCAGCTTCGAGACATTACGAACAAAATTAAAATGTAGCAATCTGTTTTGTCAACGTCTAGACCTTATGGTCCGAATCAATGTGTAGTAAAACTTTTTGTCAATATCTAAACCTTGTGTGGAAATCAAAATGTAGTAATATTTTTATTAATATCTAGACCTTATGGTCGAGATCAAAATGTAGTAAACCGTGTATCAGCTTCGAGACCTTACGAACAAAATTAAAATGTAGCAATCTGTTTTGTCAACGTCTAGACCTTATGGTCCGAATCAATGTGTAGTAAAACTTTTAGTCAATATCTAAACCTTGTGTCGAGATCAAAGTGTAGTAATATTTTTATTAATATCTAGACATTATGGTCGAGATCAAAATGTAGTAAACCGTGTGTCAGCTTCGAGACCTTACGAACAAAATTAAAATGTAGCAGTCTGTTTTGTCAACGTCTAGACCTTATGGTCCGAATCAAAGTGTAGTAAAACTTTTTGTCAATATCTAAACCTTGTGTCGAGATCAAAGTGTAGTAATATTTTTATTAATATCTAGACCTTATGGTCGAGATCAGAATGTAGTAAACCGTGTATCAGCTTCGAGACATTACGACCAAAATTAAAATGTAGCCATCTGTTTTGTCAACGTCTAGACCTTATGGTCCGAATCAATGTGTAGTAAAACTTTTTGTCAATATCTCAACCTTGTGTCGAGATCAAAGTGCAGTAATATTTTTATTAATATCTAGACCTTATGGTCGAGATCAAAATGTAGTAAACCGTGTATCAGCTTCGAGACCTTACGAACAAAATTAAAATGTAGCAATCTGTTTTGTCAACGTCTAGACCTTATGGTCCGAATCAATGTGTAGTAAAACTTTTAGTCAATATCTAAACCTTGTGTCGAGATCAAAGTGTAGTAATATTTTTATTAATATCCAGACCTTATGGTCGAGATCAAAATGTAGTAAACCGTGTATCAGCTTCGAGACCTTACGAACAAAATTAAAACGTAGCAATATGTTTTGTCAACATCTAGACCTTATGGTCCGAATCAATGTGTAGTAAAACTTTTAGTCAATATCTAAACCTTGTGTCGAGATCAAAGTGTAGTAATATTTTTATTAATATCTAGACCTTATGGTCGAGATCAAAATGTAGTAAACCGTGTATCAGCTTCGAGACATTACGAACAAAATTAAAATGTAGCAATCTGTTTTGTCAACGTCTAGACCTTATGGTCCGAATCAATGTGTAGTAAAACTTTTTGTCAATATCTTCACCTTGTGTCGAGATCAAAGTGCAGTAATATTTTTATTAATATCTAGACCTTATGGTCGAGATCAGAATGTAGTAAACCGTGTATCAGCTTCGAGACATTACGACCAAAATTAAAATGTAGCCATCTGTTTTGTCAACGTCTAGACCTTATGGTCCGAATCAATGTGTAGTAAAACTTTTTGTCAATATCTCAACCTTGTGTCGAGATCAAAGTGCAGTAATATTTTTATTAATATCTAGACCTTATGGTCGAGATCAAAATGTAGTAAACCGTGTATCAGCTTCGAGACCTTACGAACAAAATTAAAATGTAGCAATCTGTTTTGTCAACGTCTAGACCTTATGGTCCGAATCAATGTGTAGTAAAACTTTTAGTCAATATCTAAACCTTGTGTCGAGATCAAAGTGTAGTAATATTTTTATTAATATCCAGACCTTATGGTCGAGATCAAAATGTAGTAAACCGTGTATCAGCTTCGAGACCTTACGAACAAAATTAAAACGTAGCAATATGTTTTGTCAACATCTAGACCTTATGGTCCGAATCAATGTGTAGTAAAACTTTTAGTCAATATCTAAACCTTGTGTCGAGATCAAAGTGTAGTAATATTTTTATTAATATCTAGACCTTATGGTCGAGATCAAAATGTAGTAAACCGTGTATCAGCTTCGAGACATTACGAACAAAATTAAAATGTAGCAATCTGTTTTGTCAACGTCTAGACCTTATGGTCCGAATCAATGTGTAGTAAAACTTTTAGTCAATATCTAAACCTTGTGTCGAGATCAAAGTGTAGTAATATTTTTATTAATATCTAGACCTTATGGTCGAGATCAGAATGTAGTAAACCGTGTATCAGCTTCGAGACATTACGACCAAAATTAAAATGTAGCCATCTGTTTTGTCAACGTCTAGACCTTATGGTCCGAATCAATGTGTAGTAAAACTTTTTGTCAATATCTCAACCTTGTGTCGAGATCAAAGTGCAGTAATATTTTTATTAATATCTAGACCTTATGGTCGAGATCAAAATGTAGTAAACCGTGTATCAGCTCCTTGACATTACGAACAAAATTAAAATGTAGCAATCTGTTTTGTCAACATATAGACCTTATGGTCCGAATCAATGTGTAGTAAAACTGTTAGTCAATATATAAACCTTGTGTCGAGATCAAAGTGTAGTAATATTTTTATTAATATCTAGACCTTATGGACGAGATCAAAATGTAGTAAACCGTGTATCAGCTTCGAGACATTACGAACAAAATTAAAATGTAGCAATCTGTTTTGTCAACATCTAGATCTTATGATCCAAATCAATGTGTAGTAAAACTTTTAGTCAATATCTAAACCTTGTGTCGTGATCAAAGTGTAGTAATATTTTTATTAATATCTAGACCTTATGGTCGAGATCAAAATGTAGTAAACCGTGTATCAGCTTCGAGACCTTACGAACAAAATTAAAATGTAGCAATCTGTTTTGTCAACGTCTAGACCTTATGATCCAAACCAATGTGTAGTAAAACTTTTAGTCAATATCTAAACCTTGTGTCGAGATCAAAGTGTAGTAATATTTTTATCGATACCTAGACCTTATGGACGAGATCAAAATGTAGTAAACCGTGTATCAGCTTCGAGACCTTACGAACAAAATTAAAATGTAGCAATCTGTTTTGTCAACGTCTAGACCTTATGATCCAAACCAATGTGTAGTAAAACTTTTAGTCAATATCTAAACCTTGTGTCGTGATCAAAGTGTAGTAATATTTTTATTAATATCTAGACCTTATGGTCGAGATCAAAATGTAGTAAACCGTGTATTAGCTTCGAGACCTTACGAACAAAATTAAAATGTAGCAATCTGTTTTGTCAACATCTAGACCTTATGGTCCGAATCAATGTGTAGTAAAACTTTTTGTCAATATCTAAACCTTGTGTCGAGATCAAAGTGCAGTAATATTTTTATTAATATCTAGACCTTATGGTCGAGATTAAAATGTAGTAAACCGTGTATCAGCTTCGAGACCTTACAAAAAAATTAAAATGTAGCAATCTGTTATGTCAACATCTAGACCTTATGGTGCGAATCAATGTGTAGTAAAACTTTTAGTCAATATCTAAACCTTGTGTCGAGATCAAAGTGTAGTAATATTTTTATCGATACCTAGAACCTTATGGACGAGATCAAAATGTAGTAAACCGTGTATCAGCTTCGAGACCTTACGAACAAAATTAAAATGTAGCAATCTGTTTTGTCAACGTCTAGACCTTATGGTCCGAATCAATGTGTAGTAAAACTTTTTGTCAATATCTCAACCTTGTGTCGAGATCAAAGTGCAGTAATATTTTTATTAATATCTAGACCTTATCGTCGAGATCAAAATGTAGTAAACCGTGTATCAGCTTCGAGACCTTACGAACAAAATTAAAACGTAGCAATATGTTTTGTCAACATCTAGACCTTATGGTCCGAATCAATGTGTAGTAAAACTTTTAGTCAATATCTAAACCTTGTGTCGAGATCAAAGTGTAGTAATATTTTTATTAATATCTAGACCTTATGGTCGAGATCAAAATGTAGTAAACCGTGTATCAGCTTCGAGACATTACGAACAAAATTAAAATGTAGCAATCTGTTTTGTCAACGTCTAGACCTTATGGTCCGAATCAATGTGTAGTAAAACTTTTTGTCAATATCTAAACCTTGTGTGGAAATCAAAATGTAGTAATATTTTTATTAATATCTAGACCTTATGGTCGAGATCAAAATGTAGTAAACCGTGTATCAGCTTCGAGACCTTACGAACAAAATTAAAATGTAGCAATCTGTTTTGTCAACGTCTAGACCTTATGGTCCGAATCAATGTGTAGTAAAACTTTTAGTCAATATCTAAACCTTGTGTCGAGATCAAAGTGTAGTAATATTTTTATTAATATCTAGACATTATGGTCGAGATCAAAATGTAGTAAACCGTGTGTCAGCTTCGAGACCTTAGGAACAAAATTAAAATGTAGCAGTCTGTTTTGTCAACGTCTAGACCTTATGGTCCGAATCAAAGTGTAGTAAAACTTTTTGTCAATATCTAAACCTTGTGTCGAGATCAAAGTGTAGTAATATTTTTATTAATATCTAGACCTTATGGTCGAGATCAGAATGTAGTAAACCGTGTATCAGCTTCGAGACATTACGACCAAAATTAAAATGTAGCCATCTGTTTTGTCAACGTCTAGACCTTATGGTCCGAATCAATGTGTAGTAAAACTTTTTGTCAATATCTCAACCTTGTGTCGAGATCAAAGTGCAGTAATATTTTTATTAATATCTAGACCTTATGGTCGAGATCAAAATGTAGTAAACCGTGTATCAGCTTCGAGACCTTACGAACAAAATTAAAATGTAGCAATCTGTTTTGTCAACGTCTAGACCTTATGGTCCGAATCAATGTGTAGTAAAACTTTTAGTCAATATCTAAACCTTGTGTCGAGATCAAAGTGTAGTAATATTTTTATTAATATCCAGACCTTATGGTCGAGATCAAAATGTAGTAAACCGTGTATCAGCTTCGAGACCTTACGAACAAAATTAAAACGTAGCAATATGTTTTGTCAACATCTAGACCTTATGGTCCGAATCAATGTGTAGTAAAACTTTTAGTCAATATCTAAACCTTGTGTCGAGATCAAAGTGTAGTAATATTTTTATTAATATCTAGACCTTATGGTCGAGATCAAAATGTAGTAAACCGTGTATCAGCTTCGAGACCTTACGAACAAAATTAAAATGTAGCAATCTGTTTTGTCAACGTCTAGACCTTATGGTCCGAATCAATGTGTAGTAAAACTTTTTGTCAATATCTTCACCTTGTGTCGAGATCAAAGTGCAGTAATATTTTTATTAATATCTAGACCTTATGGTCGAGATCAGAATGTAGTAAACCGTGTATCAGCTTCGAGACATTACGACCAAAATTAAAATGTAGCCATCTGTTTTGTCAACGTCTAGACCTTATGGTCCGAATCAATGTGTAGTAAAACTTTTTGTCAATATCTCAACCTTGTGTCGAGATCAAAGTGCAGTAATATTTTTATTAATATCTAGACCTTATGGTCGAGATCAAAATGTAGTAAACCGTGTATCAGCTTCGAGACCTTACGAACAAAATTAAAATGTAGCAATCTGTTTTGTCAACGTCTAGACCTTATGGTCCGAATCAATGTGTAGTAAAACTTTTAGTCAATATCTAAACCTTGTGTCGAGATCAAAGTGTAGTAATATTTTTATTAATATCTAGACCTTATGGTCGAGATCAAAATGTAGTAAACCGTGTATCAGCTTCGAGACATTACGAACAAAATTAAAATGTAGCCATCTGTTTTGTCAACGTCTAGACCTTATGGTCCGAATCAATGTGTAGTAAAACTTTTTGTCAATATCTCAACCTTGTGTCGAGATCAAAGTGCAGTAATATTTTTATTAATATCTAGACCTTATGGTCGAGATCAGAATGTAGTAAACCGTGTATCAGCTTCGAGACATTACGACCAAAATTAAAATGTAGCCATCTGTTTTGTCAACGTCTAGACCTTATGGTCCGAATCAATGTGTAGTAAAACTTTTTGTCAATATCTCAACCTTGTGTCGAGATCAAAGTGCAGTAATATTTTTATTAATATCTAGACCTTATGGTCGAGATCAGAATGTAGTAAACCGTGTATCAGCTTCGAGACATTACGACCAAAATTAAAATGTAGCCATCTGTTTTGTCAACGTCTAGACCTTATGGTCCGAATCAATGTGTAGTAAAACTTTTTGTCAATATCTCAACCTTGTGTCGAGATCAAAGTGCAGTAATATTTTTATTAATATCTAGACCTTATGGTCGAGATCAAAATGTAGTAAACCGTGTATCAGCTTCGAGACCTTACGAACAAAATTAAAATGTAGCAATCTGTTTTGTCAACGTCTAGACCTTATGGTCCGAATCAATGTGTAGTAAAACTTTTAGTCAATATCTAAACCTTGTGTCGAGATCAAAGTGTAGTAATATTTTTATTAATATCTAGACCTTATGGTCGAGATCAGAATGTAGTAAACCGTGTATCAGCTTCGAGACATTACGACCAAAATTAAAATGTAGCCATCTGTTTTGTCAACGTCTAGACCTTATGGTCCGAATCAATGTGTAGTAAAACTTTTTGTCAATATCTCAACCTTGTGTCGAGATCAAAGTGCAGTAATATTTTTATTAATATCTAGACCTTATGGTCGAGATCAAAATGTAGTAAACCGTGTATCAGCTTCGAGACCTTACGAACAAAATTAAAATGTAGCAATCTGTTTTGTCAACGTCTAGACCTTATGGTCCGAATCAATGTGTAGTAAAACTTTTAGTCAATATCTAAACCTTGTGTCGAGATCAAAGTGTAGTAATATTTTTATTAATATCCAGACCTTATGGTCGAGATCAAAATGTAGTAAACCGTGTATCAGCTTCGAGACCTTACGAACAAAATTAAAACGTAGCAATATGTTTTGTCAACATCTAGACCTTATGGTCCGAATCAATGTGTAGTAAAACTTTTAGTCAATATCTAAACCTTGTGTCGAGATCAAAGTGTAGTAATATTTTTATTAATATCTAGACCTTATGGTCGAGATCAAAATGTAGTAAACCGTGTATCAGCTTCGAGACCTTACGAACAAAATTAAAATGTAGCAATCTGTTTTGTCAACGTCTAGACCTTATGGTCCGAATCAATGTGTAGTAAAACTTTTTGTCAATATCTAAACCTTGTGTCGAGATCAAAGTGTAGTAATATTTTTATTAATATCTAGACCTTATGGTCGAGATCAGAATGTAGTAAACCGTGTATCAGCTTCGAGACATTACGACCAAAATTAAAATGTAGCCATCTGTTTTGTCAACGTCTAGACCTTATGGTCCGAATCAATGTGTAGTAAAACTTTTTGTCAATATCTCAACCTTGTGTCGAGATCAAAGTGCAGTAATATTTTTATTAATATCTAGACCTTATGGTCGAGATCAAAATGTAGTAAACCGTGTATCAGCTTCGAGACCTTACGAACAAAATTAAAACGTAGCAATATGTTTTGTCAACATCTAGACCTTATGGTCCGAATCAATGTGTAGTAAAACTTTTAGTCAATATCTAAACCTTGTGTCGAGATCAAAGTGTAGTAATATTTTTATTAATATCTAGACCTTATGGTCGAGATCAAAATGTAGTAAACCTGCTTTGAAATTTTAGAAGTGTGAGGAACTCAACTTTGTGATTTTGATATTTTGGGATTTTGAAACTAGACATTTTAAGATTTTGGAATTTTGAGAATTAGCGATTTTGAGATTTTTGAGGGCAGATTCATTCCAGGACAACTACTTGAGATTGTTAACAATTTTTACCTTGTAATTTTTAAATTTCAAGATTTAAATCGGATTCGATCAGGTTCCCCGGAGATTTTTAGATTTTGAAAATAGCAACTTCTCGATTCAGATAATGTTACAATTTGAGTTGAAACTTTGAGATTGAGATTCGGAGATTCATATTCACACTGTGGCTTTTAGATTTTGAGATATTGAGACTTATATTGAGACTATACTTTGAAGAATTTGAGATTTTGACTTTGACTTCGACATTGTTAAGAATGCAATTTTAACATTTTAAATATAATTAATAAAACTCGTGACTAAAACATTAAAATTTTCCTGTGGTGGTACGAATAAACAAGCAGCGATTCTTAAAAATCGTTCCGATAAAAAAAATCCCCTTCACTACACAATTAATACAACCGCGAAAAATTTGTAAGTCCCCGCAGTACTTTATAACTGCGAACGTCTGCCTACCAATCATCAGAATGTTCGCACTCACCCAAGTCTATCTTCTGTTATCCCTGGCAATTGTTGCTCTTGCAATGTCTGCACAAACCCCCCAAGATCCAGAAAGCATCCCCGAGGACACTGGCAGGTTCAAAAGATTATCTCCAGGATGGGTATTCCGACCAAACATAGCAAAGGAAGCCAACGGCAAAATCGGTGGTACGTTGGAGCTGGAGGGACGTAACGAAGGAAGTTTTCTACGCGCCTTTTACGAAAAGCCTACCGATGGGGGACAAGAAACTTGGAACGTCGGGGGAATCTTCAGATTTTGAACGTCCTGGAATTTAAAATGTAATTATTCATATTTTTATTAAACGGACTAAATTTTGACGGATATTCAATCCTCTCCCTTCCTAATCCCAAAATTCATTTTCCACTCAAACGAATACACACAACTCGCTTAACTTTCCAACATCCAACTAAATTTCCGGTCAATACTCTCCCACGCATATTTTTCACATTTTCCGCTAAACTTCCTCTCGGTGTATTTATCTGTGAAACGTTTACATATCGGAATAATTCATGAATGCGTATCTGCCTTTCACAAGTTACAAAACTCTTCTGACCCCCATTTCCTCGCATTAACCCCGGGATTCTCGTGCAGGACGTCCAAAAAATAGCTTTCGTGCACGTATCATCCTCTGACAGATCTCATTTTTATGCCTCCAACACATAGGATGTTGATGTTTACTTTTTGGAGTAGTAATGGACTGTGATCACTCATGAAATCCCACACGGGATTTGAAAAAAATGATAAAATGTGATTTGGGATTCAAGCGGGGTCGTTAAACTGCAATTTGGGGCAGAAATATAGACTGACTGGCCACGGTCTGCAGTTTATAACAATAAGTGATTTTTAATGCAAATTTACTGTTATTTGGTAGGTATTTTTGGCAAGCTTTAACTGAAAATAACAGCGATTTTAGACAACAAGATAAATCGTGGAATTATACAACGTCTCATGAGTGTAGATGGTCAAAGCTTTTAAATGCAGTTGTGTCAAGTCAAAATAAAAATTAAATGACAGTAAGTAATGGAGCAAAATCATATACAATAGCGAAACCACAATTTAAACACACAGCAATAATTTTTATGGACATCACGAAAAGCCAAAATAATGATTGAAGCATATTTACATACACAAATTCCGATGAATGCAAAAAACGGTACATACAAGCAATTTTGTCTTTTTATGCCTTAAACCGCATTTGCAATGAAAAAAAGACAAAGAAGTATCTTTTTATCCTAGACAAACACAGGGTCTTCATAAATTCATAGATCCAGTAGGCTTCGAACGTCAAAATTCTTTATCTTCTGCAACTACATATAAATTTTGTGATCGTTGAAAATTTATATTCCACAATATGATTAATTCGTGTCTAGAAATCTTGAATTTCTGAATTTACAAATTTTGAACCGTTGAAATTTTGAATTATTGAAATTTGAATTACCGAAACCTGTAAATGTAGAATCTTTGAACTCTTGAATCTTCTGCTTTTTGAATTTTTTTATTATTAAATCCTTGACAATTTATATTTCAGAATCTTGAAAAATTAATTTACAAATTTTGAATCATTGAAATGTGTAGCTACAGAAATTTACTCGAAATCTTAAATTCCTGAATTTACATATTCTGAACAGTTGAAATCTGAATTACAGAAATTTGTAAACTTAGAATCTTTAACGTCCTGAATTTGGAAATTTTGAATCCTCTAATTTTTTAATATCTTTAGAACTGAATGGTTGAAAATTTATAAGCATTCCAGAATCTTCAATAACTGTAATGTTGATACCTTGAATCCCTCAATTTAATTTAATTGAAATGTTGAGCTACAGAAACCTGTAAATTTGGCATCTTTGAAGTCCTTAATTTGGAAATTTCGAATTCTCCAATTTCTGATTCTCTTCAGTATAATCGTTGAAAATTACAAATTGGTATCTCGAAATATTGAACTCCTGAATTTACAAATTGTGAACAGTCAATTTTGAATTATTGAAATTTAAATTACAGAAACCTGAAAACTTGGAATCTTTGAAGTCCTCAATTTGGAAATGTTGAATCCTCCAATTTTTTTATCTCTTTAGAATTGAATTGTTGAAAACTTATATTCCAGAACCATGAATAATTGGAATGTTGAAATAAATCTTTTAATTTACAAATTCATCATTGAAATGTTGAGCTACGGAAATCTGAAATGTGGAGTCTTTGAAGTCCTGAATTTGGAACATTTGAATCCTCTAATTGTCAAATCTCCTATGTATAATCGTTGAAAATTTATATACCACAATTAGATTAATTCGTGTCTAGAAATCTTGAATTTCTGAATTTACAAATTTTGAACCGTTGAAATTTTTAATCATTGAAATTTGAATTACAGAAACCTGTAAATGTAGAATCTTTGAACTCTTGAATCCTCCGATTTTTGAATTTCTTTATTATTAAATCATTGACAATTTATATTTCAGAATCTTGAAAAATTAATTTACAAATTTTGAATCATTGAAATGTTGAGCTACAGAAATTTACTCGAAATCTTAAATTCCTGATTTTACATATTGTGAACAGTTCAAATCTGAATTACAGAAATTTGTAAACTTGTAATCTTTGAAGTCCTGAAATTGGAAATTTTGAATCCTCTAATTTTTTAATCTCTTTAGTACTGAATGGTTGAAAATTTATAAGCATTCCAGAATCTTCAATAACTGTAATGTTGATACCTTGAATCCCTCAATTTAATTTAATTGAAATGTTGAGCTACAGAAACCTGTAAATTTGGCATATTTGAAGTCCTTAATTTGGAAATTTCGAATTCTCCAATTTCTGATTCTCTTCAGTATAATCGTTGAAAATTACAAATTGGTATCTCGAAATCTTGAATACCTGAGTTTACAAATTGTGAAGTCAATTTTGAATTATTGAAATTTAAATTACAGAAACCTGAAAACTTGGAATCTTTGAAGTCCTCAATTTGGAAATGTTGAATCCTCCAATTTTTTGATCTCTTTAGAATTGAATTGTTGAAAACTTATATTCCAGAACCATGAATAATTGGAATGTTGAAATAAATCTTTTAATTCACAAATTCATCATTGAAATGTTGTGCTACAGAAATCTGTAAATGTGGAGTCTTTGAAGTCCTGAATTTGGAACATTTGAATCCTCTAATTGTCAAATCTCTTATGTATAATCGTTGAAAATTTATATTCCACAATATGATTAATTCGTGTCTAGAAATCTTGAATTTCTGAATTTACAAATTTTGAACCGTTGAAATTTTTAATCATTGAAATTTGAATTACAGAAACCTGTAAATGTAGAATCTTTGAACTCTTGAATCCTCCGATTTTTGAATTTCTTTATTATTAAATCATTAGACAATTTATATTTCAGAATCTTGAAAAATTAATTTACAAATTTTGAATCATTGAAATGTTGAGCTACAGAAATTTACTCGAAATCTTAAATTCCTGATTTTACATATTGTGAACAGTTAAAATCTGAATTACAGAAATTTGTAAACTTAGAATCTTTGAAGTCCTGAATTTGGAAATTTTGAATCCTCTAATTTTTTAATATCTTTAGAACTGAATGGTTGAAAATTTATAAGCATTCCAGAATCTTCAATAACTGTAATGTTGATACCTTGAATCCCTCAATTTAATTTAATTGAAATGTTGAGCTACAGAAACCTGTAAATTTGGCATCTTTGAAGTCCTTAATTTGGAAATTTCGAATTCTCCAATTTCTGATTCTCTTCAGTATAATCGTTGAAAATTACAAATTGGTATCTCAAAATATTGAATACCTGAATTTACAAATTGTGAACAGTCAATTTTGAATTATTGAAATTTAAATTACAGAAAGCTGAAAACTTGGAATCTTTGAAGTCCTCAATTTGGAAATGTTGAATCCTCCAATTTTTTTATCTCTTTAGAATTGAATTGTTGAAAACTTATATTCCAGAACCATGAATAATTGGAATGTTGAAATAAATCTTTTAATTCACAAATTCATTATTGAAATGTTGAGCTACAGAAATCTGTAAATGTGGAGTCTTTGAAGTCCTGAATTTGGAACATTTGAATCCTCTAATTGTCAAATCTCTTATGTATAATCGTTGAAAATTTATATTCCACAATATGATTAATTCGTGTCTAGAAATCTTGAATTTCTGAATTTACAAATTTTGAACCGTTGAAATTTTTAATCATTGAAATTTGAATTACAGAAACCTGTAAATGTAGAACGAAATCTTAAATTCCTGATTTTACATATTGTGAACAGTTCAAATCTGAATTACAGAAATTTGTAAACTTGTAATCTTTGAAGTAATGAAATTGGAAATTTTGAAACCTCTAATTTTTTAATCTCTTTAGTACTGAATGTTTGAAAATGTATAAGCATTCCAGAATCTTCAATAACTGTAATGTTGATACCTTGAATCCCTCAATTTAATTTAATTGAAATGTTGAGCTACCTGTAAATTTGGCATCTTTGAAGTCCTTAATTTGGAAATTTCGAATTCTTCAATTTCTGATTCTCTTCAGTATAATCGTTGAAAATTACAAATTGGTATCTCAAAATATTGAATACCTGAATTTACAAATTGTGAAGTCAATTTTGAATTATTGAAATTTAAATTACAGAAACATGAAAACTTGGAATCTTTGAAGTCCTCAATTTGGAAATGTTGAATTCTCCAATTTTTTTATCTCTTTAGAATTGAATCGTTGAAAACTTATATTCCAGAACCATGAATAATTGGAATGTTGAAATAAATCTTTTAATTCACAAATTCATCATTAAAATGTTGAGCTACAGAAATCTGTAAATGAGGAGTCTTTGAAGTCCTGAATTTGGAAGCTTTGAATCCTCTAATTGTCAAATCTCTTATGTATAATCGTTGAAAATTTATATTCCACAATATGATTAATTCGTGTCTAGAAATCTTGAATTTCTGAATTTAAAAATTTTGAACCGTTTAAATTTTGAATCATTCAAATTTGAATTTGGGAATTTTGAGTCCTCTGATATTTGAATTTATTTAGTATTAGATCCTTGAAAATTTGTGTTGCAGAATCTTGACAAATTAATTTACAAATTTTGAATCATTGAAATGTGTAGCTACAGAAATTTACTCGAAATCTTAAATTCCTGAATTTACATATTGTGAACAGTTAAAATCTGAATTACAGAAATTTGTAAACTTAGAATCTTTGAAGTCCTGAATTTGGAAATTTTGAATCCTCTAATTTTTTAATATCTTTAGAACTGAATGGTTGAAAATTTATAAGCATTCCAGAATCTTCAATAACTGTAATGTTGATACCTTGAATCCCTCAATTTAATTTAATTGAAATGTTGAGCTACAGAAACCTGTAAATTTGGCATCTTTGAAGTCCTTAATTTGGAAATTTCGAATTCTCCAATTTCTGATTCTCTTCAGTATAATCGTTGAAAATTACAAATTGGTATCTCAAAATATTGAATACCTGAATTTACAAATTGTGAACAGTCAATTTTGAATTATTGAAATTTAAATTACAGAAAGCTGAAAACTTGGAATCTTTGAAGTCCTCAATTTGGAAATGTTGAATCCTCCAATTTTTTTATCTCTTTAGAATTGAATTGTTGAAAACTTATATTCCAGAACCATGAATAATTGGAATGTTGAAATAAATCTTTTAATTCACAAATTCATCATTGAAATGTTGAGCTACGGAAATCTGGAAATGTGGAGTCTTTGAAGTCCTGAATTTGGAACATTTGAATCCTCTAATTGTCAAATCTCCTATGCATAATCGTTGAAAATTTATATACCACAATTAGATTAATTCGTGTCTAGAAATCTTGAATTTCTGAATTTACAAATTTCGAACCATTGAAATTTTTTAATCATTGAAATTTGAATTACAGAATACTGTAAATGTAGAATCTTTGAACTCTTGAATCCTCCGATTTTTGAATTTCTTTATTATTAAATCCTTGACAATTTACATTTCAAAATCTTGAAAAATTAATTTACAAATTTTGAATCATTGAAATGTTGAGCTACAGAAATTTACTCGAAATCTTAAATTCCTGATTTTACATATTGTGAACAGTTCAAATCTGAATTACAGAAATTTGTAAACTTGTAATCTTTGAAGTCCTGAAATTGGAAATTTTGAATCCTCTAATTTTTTAATCTCTTTAGTACTGAATGGTTGAAAATTTATAAGCATTCCAGAATCTTTAATAACTGTAATGTTGATACCTTGAATCCCTCAATTTAATTTAATTGAAATGTTGAGCTACAGAAACCTGTAAATTTGGCATCTTTGAAGTCCTTAATTTGGAAATTTCGAATTCTCCAATTTCTGATTCTCTTCAGTATAATCGTTGAAAATTACAAATTGGTATCTCCAAATATTGAACTCCTGAATTTACAAATTGTGAACAGTCAATTTTGAATTATTGAAATTTAAATTACAGAAACCTGAAAACTTGGAATCTTTGAAGTCCTCAATTTGGAAATATTGAATCCTCCAATTTTTTAGTCTCTTTAGAATTGAATTGTTGAAAACTTATATTCCAGAACCATGAATAATTGGAATGTTGAAATAAATCTTTTAATTCACAAATTCATCATTGAAATGTTGAGCTACGGAAATCTGGAAATGTGGAGTCTTTGAAGTCCTGAATTTGGAACATTTGAATCCTCTAATTGTCAAATCTCCTATGCATAATCGTTGAAAATTTATATACCACAATTAGATTAATTCGTGTCTAGAAATCTTGAATTTCTGAATTTACAAATTTTGAACCATTGAAATTTTTAATCATTGAAATTTGAATTACAGAATCCTGTAAATGTAGAATCTTTGAACTCTTGAATCCTCCGATTTTTGAATTTCTTTATTATTAAATCATTGACAATTTATATTTCAGAATCTTGAAAAATTAATTTACAAATTTTGAATCATTGAAATGTTGAGCTACAGAAATTTACTCGAAATCTTAAATTCCTGATTTTACATATTGTGAACAGTTCAAATCTGAATTACAGAAATTTGTAAACTTGTAATCTTTGAAGTCCTGAAATTGGAAATTTTGAATCCTCTAATTTTTTAATCTCTTTAGTACTGAATGGTTGAAAATTTATAAGCATTCCAGAATCTTCAATAACTGTAATGTTTATACCTTGAATCCCTCAATTTAATTTAATTGAAATGTTGAGCTACAGAAACCTGTAAATTTGGCATTTTTGAAATCCTTAATTTGGAAATTTCGAATTCTCCAATTTCTGATTCTCTTCAGTATAATCGTTGAAAATTACAAATTGGTATCTCGAAATATTGAACTCCTGAATTTACAAATTGTGAACAGTCAATTTTGAATTATTGAAATTTAAATTACAGAAACCTGAAAACTTGGAATCTTTGAAGTCCTCAATTTGGAAATGTTGAATCCTCCAATTTTTTTTATTTCTTTAGAATTGAATTGTTGAAAACTTATATTCCAGAACCATGAATAATTGGAATGTTGAAATAAATCTTTTAATTCACAAATTCATCATTGAAATGTTGAGCTACGGAAATCTGGAAATGTGGAGTCTTTGAAGTCCTGAATTTGGAACATTTGAATCCTCTAATTGTCAAATCTCCTATGCATAATCGTTGAAAATTTATATACCACAATTAGATTAATTCGTGTCTAGAAATCTTGAATTTCTGAATTTACAAATTTCGAACCATTGAAATTTTTTAATCATTGAAATTTGAATTACAGAATACTGTAAATGTAGAATCTTTGAACTCTTGAATCCTCCGATTTTTGATTTTCTTTATTATTAAATCCTTGACAATTTACATTTCAGAATCTTGAAAAATTAATTTACAAATTTTGAATCATTGAAATGTTGAGCTACAGAAATTTACTCGAAATCTTAAATTCCTGATTTTACATAGTGTGAACAGTTCAAATCTGAATTACAGAAATTTGTAAACTTGTAATCTTTGAAGTCCTGAAATTGGAAATTTTGAATCCTCTAATTTTTTAATCTCTTTAGTACTGAATGGTTGAAAATGTATAAGTATTCCAGAATCTTCAATAACTGTAATGTTGATACCTTGAATCCCTCAATTTAATTTAATTGAAATGTTGAGCTACAGAAACCTGTAAATTTGGCATCTTTGAAGTCCTTAATTTGGAAATTTCGAATTCTCCAATTTCTGATTCTCTTCAGTATAATCGTTTAAAATTACAAATTGGTATCTCCAAATATTGAATTCCTGAATTTACAAATTGTGAACAGTCAATTTTGAATTATTGAAATTTAAATTACAGAAACCTGAAAACTTCGAATCTTTGAAGTCCTCAATTTGGAAATGTTGAATCCTCCAATTTTTTTATCTCTTTAGAATTGAATTGTTGAAAACTTATATTCCAGAACCATGAATAATTGGAATGTTGAAATAAATCTTTTAATTCACAAATTCATCATTGAAATGTTGAGCTACAGAAATCTGTAAATGAGGAGTCTTTGAAGTCCTGAATTTGGAACATTTGAATCCTCTAATTGTCAAATCTCTTACGTATAATCGTTGAAAATTTATATACCACAATTAGATTAATTCGTATCTAGAAATCTTGAATTTCTGAATTTAAAAATTCTGAACCGTTTAAATTTTGAATCATTCAAATTTGAATTTGGGAATTTTGAGTCCTCTGATATTTGAATTTCTTTAGTATTAGATCCTTGAAAATTTGTGTTGCAGAATCTTGACAAATTAATTTACAAATTTTGAATCATTGAAATGTGTAGCTACAGAAATTTACTCGAAATCTTAAATTCCTGAATTTACATATTGTGAACAGTTGAAATTTGAATTACAGAAATCTGTAAATCTTTGAAGTTGAATCTTCTCAATGTTGATATCTTGAAATCCCGCAAATTTACAAATTTTGAATAATTGAAATGTTGAGCTACAAAAACCTGTCAATTTGGAATTATTGAAGTCCTAAATTTTAAAATTTTGAATCCTCCAATTTTCGAATCTCTTCAGTATAATCGTTGAAAATTACAAATTAGGTATGTAATTCCACAATTTTGATTAATTGGTATCTCAAAATCTCGAAGTTCTGAATTTACAAATTGTGAAAAGTTGAAATTTTAAATAATCGAAATTTTAATTACAGAAATCTGTAAATTTGGAATCTTTGAAGTCCCCAATTTGGAAATTTTTAAACCTCTAATTTAGTATTGAGTGGTTGAAAATTTATATTTCAAAATCTTGAATAATTACAATGTTGATATCTTGAATCCCTCAAATTTTCAAATTTTGAATAATTGAAATGCCGAGCTACAGAAACCTGTCAATTTCGAATCTTTGAAGCCCTAAATTTGAAAACTTTGCAGCCTCCAATTTTCGAATCTCTTCAGTATAATAGTTGAAAATTTATATTCCAGAATTTTGATTAATTGCTATCCCTCGAAATCTTGAATTACTAAATTTACAAATTATGAACAGTTCAAATTTGAATGTTTGAAATTTGAATTCTAGAAACCTATAAATTTGGAATACTTGAAGTACCGAATTTGGAAACTTTGAATAATTGAAATGTTGATCTACAGAAATCTGAAAGTTTGGAATATTTGAAGTCCTGAATTTGGAAATCTCGAATCGCTCAATTTACAAATTTTGAATAATGGAAATGTTGAGCTACAGAAACCTCTATATTTGGAATCTTTAAGTTCTCAATTTGGAAATTTTGAATCCCCTAAAATTATTTGTAACATTGAATCGTTGAAAACTTATATTCCAAAATCTCTAGTAATTGAAATGTTGAAATCTTGAATCTCTTAATTTACAAATTTTGAATAATTGAAATTTGAATTACAGAAACCTGCAAATTTAGAATATTTGACCTTTTTCCTGAATTTGGAAATTTTGAATCCTCTAATTTGTTAATCTTTTTAGTATTGAATGGTTAAAAATGTATGTTCCAGAATCTTGAATAACTGTAATGTTGATATCATTCTTGAATCACTCAATTTCCAAATTTTGAATAATTGAAATGTTGAGGTACATAAACCTGTAAATTTGGCATCTTTGCAGTCCTGAATTTGGAAATTTCGAATTTTCCAATTTTCGAATCTCTTCAGTATAATTGTTAAAAATTACAAATTAGATATTATGTAATTAAACAATTTTGATTAATCGGTATCTCAAAATCTCGAAGTTCTGAATTTACAAATTGTGAAAAGTTGAAATTTTAAATAATCGAAATTTTAATTACAGAAATCTGTAAATTTGGAATCTTTGAAGTCCCCAATTTGGAAATTTTTAAACCTCAATTTAGTATTGAGTGGTTGAAAATTTATATTTCCAAATCTTGAATAATTACAATGTTGATATCTTGAATCCCTCAAATTTTCAAATTTTGTATAATTGAAATGCCGAGCTACAGAAACCTGTCAATTTCGAATCTTTGAAGCCCTAAATTTGAAAACTTTGCGGCCTCCAATTTTCGAATCTCTTCAGTATAATAGTTGAAAATTTATATTCCAGAATTTTGATTAATTGCTATCCCTCGAAATCTTGAATTACTAAATTTACAAATTATGAACAGTTCAAATTTGAATTCTAGAAACCTATAAATTTGGAATACTTGAAGTACCGAATTTGGAAATTTTGAATAAATGAAATGTTGATCTACAGAAATCTGAAAGTTTGGAATATTTGAAGTCCTGAATTTGGAAATCTCGGATCCCTCAATTTACAAATTTTGAACAATGAAAATGTTGAGCTACAGAAACCTCTATATTTGGCATCTTTAAGTTCTCAATTTGGAAATTTTGAATCCTCTAATTTGTTAATCTTTTTAGTATTGAATGGTTGAAAATGTATATTCAAGAATCTAGAATAACTGTAATGTTGATATCTTATCCCTCTATAGAAACCTACAAATTTGGCCTCTTTTGGAAATCTCAATGAAAGTGAAAGTGTGAATGTCTAAAATAAAGAACACCCCTGTTTAAAGAAGAAATACTTAATTATTATTATTATTAAGTATTAAATAGTATACAGTTTGATTGATGAAATTTCTTAACCTACATCTCCTGCCACTCTGCACCCTCTGATAAAAGTCGATAGACTGGACCAGAACATTGTTAACACTCCATCGCGTCCGTCGCATTCCTCACATGCCACATCTCCCAGAAGCCGAGGTATCTTCGGACGCCCGATCAAATTTTAATCAATGTCAACCGTTTCTATTTATTATTTATTCACACTGTCAACAGAGATCGAGTGTTTATATAGCTCTTCAAATAGGAAGTCGACATTGAATCAATAGCCAAGATAATGGCTTTTTCTCTACAGGTCCGGCGATTGTTTGTGCCCACTCCAAAATCATTTCCGAAATCTCGGGACATTTTTAACAAAGACCCTTCACGCCTCAACAACCCCCCCGTTAGGATCTTTGTGTATAACGTGACAAATTCCAACTCGAGGAACTCCTTTTGCGAAACCCTATCCTATCGCCACTTTAGAATGTGATGGATGTATTCAATCGGTCGATCGATTACGTGAAAAAGTCACAGTCTGCCGAAGCGAAAACTTGGCGGAGTAATTATGGCGATGCGACAACATTAACGGCGGATGAAATTTCATTATTGAATTAATATGATTGATTAATTATTTTGAATTTTTGGGGAGGAAAAACTGGAGCTGTGCACTTCCGGCGAGGCGTGAATTTAATTGAAACTGTCGGCAAATCAAGACGGTAACTCGTATTGTGTTACTAATGAAATTACGAAGAAACTGTGCTTTAGCTTTGATGTCGGGTGGCACGTTTGTGTGCAGGAGATGCGTCAAGGCGCAAAAAGTCGCTCTCAGTTACGAAACAAACACTTCTGCAAATTCATTATGGATTTCTTCTCAATTGTCATTCGTGATGAACGAAAGTCTTTGATTTGTTTTATAAATTCCTTGGGGAGCGTTCAAGTTACGTGAGACCTCCACCTCCCTCGATCGTACTTCATCTCACATTTTAGTGTTTACTTTTCGCTTTTAGCTATTCTGAATTTTTTGGCCATTTCCCTTTTAGTTTCCATTCTTCACAGTACAAATTTATTTATATTTCAGTTTTATGTCTGATCTTTCACGTTTTATCGTACCCAGTTATATCCTTCGTGTTGCACCTTTTTATTATCCAATTATTTTCGCTTTCTGATTCCTTCTAATTTTGTTCTTTTACTCCTTATCTATTACTTTTTATTCTTCATATCCTTATACAATTTTTTAATGTTCTATAGTTTTTAAACTCGTGTATTGTTCGTTGTTTTTACTTCGGGCTCTTCAAGAGTCTCTAGCAATCCACATATTCGTCAAGATGTTTCAGGCATCTTCGGGACTCTCCAAAACCGTTCAGTACTCTCCAAAATTCCTCGGAATTCTTGAGAACTCTTTAGGACTTTCCAGGGATCTTCAGGACTCCAGAATTGTTGAGGATATTCTAGCACTCCTCGGAATTTTTCAGGATTCCTAGGACTTCCTAGTACACATCATGGCGTTGTAAGAATTTTCAGAAATCCTTATCAGATTTATTTAAGGTCTCTCAACAGCATTCAGAATCTATAACGTTTCTCAGATTTTTTCAGGACTATACAGGATCAAGTCTATGCACAATCCTTCAAAACTTCAAAAGAAGACTCAGAAACGTTACAAAGAAATTAAATAGGGTATTACGTAATAATTAACTAAAGTTTTAAAGAATCCTGACGAATTCTAAACAAACGTGATGAGTCCGCTAAGGTCTTCAAATCCTAAAGAAAAAATCTGAATAACGGAATTATAAAAATCCTGAAAAGTCATAATGGGTCCTGAGAAATCCTGAAGAGCAGTGAAAAGTCCTGAAATGTTCTGTGCTTGAACGCCCAAGACGTGTTAGACATCTCTCCATGATTACCAATCGAAATAGCCATACCAATTAAAAGTTTAAATTACAGTTGAAACGTGTAAAGCTTTTATAATACATCAGAGTTCTTTACATGTGTAACACTCGATAAAAGTTTGTAATTGACTCAGTGCAGGGAAAATGTATTACTGTTTTCTAGTTTTCAACAATACAACGCAGTTACTGCACACCAACATATACATATTATAATCATTGTATGGACTGTGCGCTGAGTCCTAAATGTATCACTTTTTATGAGGTAATTAACATTCAAATCTACGCTCCTGGAACACGAAACCGCATAACGAAACGACAATAATTATCTTGCATTAATATAATAATTGCTGAATTATCGTTATCGGAAAGTTTAAGCTCCTACCGAGCATTCATTAAAATATTGCATGTTGGTGTGGGTAGAGTTAACTGTGACCTCACCAGAACGTGGAAAAGCAATATTCGCTACTTCGGTTTAGAGTGGCCCCGTTACGAATTTTGCATTTTGAACTGTATTTAGCGTAGATTCAACAACCGATTGGAAAGACTTCAAAAAATCCATGTGTTCTAGAGCATTAAAAACTGAACTTCCATCCATCATAAATCCAGCAACTTTTTAAATTTGTGAAATGAACCCCGATATCCACATCGAGTAAAATTTATTACGCAGCCTTAAACTTTCCACTTTAAATTATCATTAATTCCAAACAGCTTTTTTATAGTCCACAGAACACGGGTTTTTATCGCGCAGAATCTTGCTCGTATAATTGTAATCATCACGCGAGGATCTCGTAAAATCCTTTTCAATCAGAAACCGGGAACCCGAGTCGTTTAAAACAAGCTACAAATGAGTTCAGTTTTTGAGTTACGTCCGATTAGCTAGTAGTGCGGGAATGTAACGCGGTTTATCCGGACCCGAAAGCTCGTTTTTGGCACTCCTGCGAAGCCACAATTCCGATTAGCACACGATTAAAGTTTCAGCAACTCGATGAAACCATAAATCTGTTGTCGAAGTTTCAACTTGCATCCGTTCGGAATTGCCCACATTGAAGTTTCGGTTCCTGTTGAAAAGTTTGCAGGATTTCGATGGTAACAATAGTTTGCTGGGGGTGGTTGAGGAATTTTGGGAACACCCACTACACCATAAAATTTATAAAGCATGTGATAATTATTGTTCTCATAGCTGTACTATTGAGTGATTAAATTTTATAGATAAAATATACGCTATAAACGGTACGCTGGGAGCTTGAATTTTTTGAAGCCAACATCATAGGCGAGAGGGGCGAGCGCTGAGG
This sequence comes from Diaperis boleti, assembly GCA_963583935.1. NCBI lineage: Eukaryota > Metazoa > Arthropoda > Insecta > Coleoptera > Tenebrionidae > Diaperis > Diaperis boleti. Next base: position 6,739,894 of record OY757249.1, on the reverse strand, counting down.
GGGTACAGTATCCCGTCCAACGCCGAGCGTAAGTACGTGAGCAAAGTCGTGGGCGTACAAAACAGTACAAAAAATCATTAAAATTTTTATCTTTTAGCTTTCCACGAGATACAGAACAGCGCGATTTGATTTATCTAAATTTATTTGAATATACGCCACTGACTCTAAACTAACAAGTAAAATGAACCAATCAGCGCAGAGGGATTTTAAAAAACCGTTTGTTTTGTTTATGTTTATGAAGTGAAGTTGAAAGCTCAAAATGTAAATTATAAAAGTCCTTGTTAGCCGTAGAAGACATGTAATTCGTGCAGCTGTTACTTAAATAAATCGTTTTTAAAAACGTGCTTTCCAATACCGAAAATGTAGCCGATTCAGTAAGCGTCCCTCCATTTATTTACATGCAAAGCAAAATCTGCCGATTGCGCCGTGCCGAGCCGACCGTACAGAACCGATTCAGTACACGTCCTCCTTTAAAGTTAAATGAAATCTTGGGACACTGAACAGAAAGAACCCCAACGTTACTTACCCACTTTCATCAATTGATTGGAAACCTTGAACACATCTTATTATCCGCACATCGATTTCAAACAAGAAGAACCCACAATGTATCCACAGCACATCACAATAATAATTATTGTTTAATATCCGAAAGCACCGATCTATCAATGTCAACGTTTTAAAGAGAACTGACACTGGAGGTTTATTTCTAATTGCTTTAAATCGCATGAAGACCTTATCGTAACAAAAAAGCCTGCGTTAGTCCATTGGGACGTGTTATATCAACAGGTAAATAAGTTTTTAGCGGGCATTTTTTTCGCACGGCGCAGTGCGTGAATCCTAGCGAGGTCTAGACGAGGTGTTATGACAGCGGCGCGGCGGCCAGTCCGGACCATCGTTTTTGTTGAGTTTTGCCTTTTTTATCTGACGTCGCATCGAATCAGCATTATGCAAGCGTTCGTGAAGCTGCTGAATGTTTCGTGGCATTATGAACTATTCAGTCAGTTTTAATTAATATTTAAAAAGTTGCAGATAAAATGAAGAAGTAGATTTATCACTTAATGACTTTTTAATGACAACCAGCTGCATATTTAAGTTTGCTATGAAAAGTGTGTAAAAAACACCAGTTACTACACTTTTAATTTAAAAATTTATTTATTTCACACAACGTGTAATAAATCCAGAAGGCACGCTAAAACCCTGTGAAAAGGTTTTACACGCTAATTTTGTGTTGTATTTAAGCAACCAAACATACATTCTTGGCCGAACAGACGCCAACATTTTAAAATCATGTAAGCGAAAAAATGTCGAATAAAACTGAATCAGTTGAACCTGGCAGTGAAAATTCAACGACCAGAAAATGAACTTCCCTCACGTTACAAAACATTGACACAAAATATATTTAAAAAAATGGAAACTTCCGGAATTAAATTGGAAAATTGTTTGAATAAAAAGTAAATTATAATTTTAATTATGTAGATAATAATAAATATATTATGTTTGATATTATAAAACGTTATTATAAAAATAAACAAAAATAAAATCATGCATTTTTCGTGTTTTTCTGTGTATTTGATGCAGTCGTAGAAAAAGTATAGTGTACAACACGTGTTGAAAATTCTATTTCACACTCGTTGGCTTAAGCCACTCGTCTTCTGCATATTCGTGTGAAATATTTCATTTTCAGCACATCAGTACATATCTTTATACAGGGATTTCATTTTCGCTCACGCCTGCCAGAATTTAAATAGGCGACACATAACACTTTCAACGGTAACTTCGAAAATTAAATTATTTATGAGTAAAATGTTTGTCCTTCACGGCTGACACTCACATGTTTAAGATCATGAAAATGGTTACTATGTTTATTTGTTTTCGAAGCAACCTGAGGTGTGAATTATGTGTTGCCTATTTAAAACTTGGCGGGCGTTAGCGAATAAAATGAAAGCCCTGTATACAGGATCGCTAAAAATAATGAATACAGCAAAATATTTTCAGCACGTTGAAATTTGCAAAACAGTTCATCTGAGATCTTTTTCAATTTTCTTCCATCATTTATTTTGAAAATACAAGACCAATTTGTTTTTTTTAATGTCACGAAGGGTCAAATTTTTAAAAGAGCATTTTTTTCTGAATTCAGTGATATAACAAAATATGACCACCTTTATTTTTATTAAAAGGTAAAAAAATCGAAAATTTAATTTTGGAAATGTAAAACTAAGTTAACTTTGAAAATGCTGTTATTAGCGATCTGTCAAGGCACTGAACGGACATGAATGGACTTTTTCTGACAATTCTGACTTTTTTTCTGGCAATTCTGTATTTTATCTTGCAGTAGCGACAAGGGTATGACGATGGTACTGTTTTGTTGCCCAAACTTAAAATATAAAATACTGTCTACATTTTGAGTTTCACCTTCAGGGAAATATGACCTTTTTTGAGTATTATTCTTTAAGGGGTCGAGCGCGTAGCGCGATGCACCAATTTCAGTGATCCACGGAAGTGAAAATTTGATTTTCCGTTTATCATTCATAAAATCATAAAATTTGAGATACTCTCCACATTTCGAGTTTCACGTACAAGGAAATATGACATTCTTGGAGTATGTTCGTTTAAGTGGTCAATCGCGTAGCACGAGGCACCAATTTCAGAAATTGCTGCGTCGCGCATACTCCAAAAAGGTCATATTTTCCCGTACGTGAAACTCGAAATGTGGACAGTATTTCATATTTTAAGTTTGGGCAACAAAATAACGCCATCGTCCTACCCCTGTCGCAATTACCAGAAGAAAGTCAGAATTGCCAGAAAAAAGTGGGAATTGTTAGAAAAAAAGTCTTTGTCAATTATTTTTCCATTCATGTCCGTTCAGCACCTTCGTAATCAGAAAACCCATACAAAAAATAATGAAACGCGAAAAATATCATCATATGGTCTCAACAAGACGCAGCACCGCCACATTTTGGTAGTCAAGTTGCGAATATTTGGATGAAACATTTCCCGGTAGATGGATAGGGCCAAGGGGTCTCCTGATTCGATTTTTCTGATTTTTCCTGTGGGCTCATGTAAAAAATCGAATGTATGTCAACAGACCAACACAAATTGAATAAAATTTATGTATTTCGTATTTTTTTTTATTAATATAATTTTCGTTTTCAGTTAAAACTGTTATTTTAACAATTATTTTTTACTTTTACTTATTTTTTGGTCAAAATTCAGGCGGCAAAAAGCTAACGATCGATACAGACAATATTTCCAAGGCCAACACAATTTTACATTTTTCAAAATTTTATTAGTTCCATAATTTTCATCACAGAACTCTTGTATCCCCCAAAACAAATGGTGGTAGAAATTTGATAAAACATCTGAGATGGTGGAATTTAAATACTTTTAAGCATATACCAAATTTCAATAAGTTTTTATAATATCTAACTGTGTATCCATACTTTTTAGCGACCCTGTATATAATTCTTCTGTACGTGTGTGGCACTGAACTCCTCCTAAACGGCTGGACCAATTTTGATGAAATTTTTTTACGTGTGTTTGAGTGGGTCCTTGGATAGTTTAGATTCACGATTGGACGCGGTAGGTGGCGCTGCAATCGGGTATTGAGATTTTTTCTTTATTTTTTAACATTTTTTTTTCTTTATTTATTTCTAGCATATCATCACATATAATCCCAAAATTTCACCACCCCACCACCCGCCAATATTTTTTAAAATGTCTAACTTAAATTCAGTGCTATCGCCATGTTGAATAAATGTTTAAGTGCACTTTTAGCACCCACAAACTTGTTGAGTGAGCTGTAGTGGGACTAACGGAAATCTTTACTTTATTTGCTACAGTTTGAAGTTAGAATGTGTCCAAATTCTGTATCCTCCGTTATTCTTACTTTACTGTCAAATGCGACACTGATGCTTCTCAGTTCCCGAAGAGGAATTGAACTCGCATCTATAATTTTCATCTGTGTTAGAAAACATCTAATTAGTTGGTGTTAGCATTCATTAACAAACGTCCCAGATCCATAATGTAACCAGAAACACTTGATTGGACGATCAAAGGGCGCACCATCCCGGATTCCATAATTGAATCACCTTTCAAAGTTCATGTTTTCGACTCCATTTAAATCCCCCCAAATCCCGATTTAATTCAAATTACGAAAAGTTGGAGCTTCCGAAGACGCGCACACAATTTCCTGGAGCTCCAATAAACAAAGTTTTTTCTGTGTATTTGATGCAGTCGTGGAAAAAGTATAGTGTACAACACGTGTTGAAAATTCTATTTCACACTCGTTTGCTGAAGCCACTCGTCTTCTGCATCTTCGTGTGAAATATTTCATTTTCAACACATCAGTACATATCTTTATACAGGGATTTCATTTTCGCTAACGCCTGCCAGAATTTAAATAGGCAACACATAACACCTTCAACGGTAACTTCGAAAATTAAATTATTTATGAGTAAAATGTTTGTCATTCACGGCTGACACTCACATGTTTAAGATCATGAAAATGGTTACTATGTTAATTAGTTTTCGAAGCAACCTGTGGTGTGAATTATGTGTTGCCTATTTAAAACTTGGCGGTCGTTAGCGAATAAAATGAAAGCCCTGTATACAGGATCGCTAAAAATAATGAATACAGCAAAATATTTTCAGCACGTTGAAATTTGCAAAACAGTTCATCTGAGATCTTTTTCAATTTTCTTCCATCATTTATTTTGAAAATACAAGGCCAATTTGTTTTTTTTTAATGTCACGAAGGGTTAAATTTTTAAAAGAGCATTTTTTTCTGAATTCAGTGATATAACAAAATATGACCACCTTTATTTTTATTAAAAGGTAAAAAAAACGAAAATTTAATTTTGGAAATGTAACACTAAGTTAACTTTGAAAATGCTATTATTAGCGATCTGTCAAGGCGCTGAACGGACATGAATGGACTTTTTCTGGCGATTCTGACTTTTTTCTGGCAATTCTGTATTTTTTCTTGCAGTAGCGACAGGGGTATGACGATGGTACTGTTTTGTTGCCCAAACTTAAAATATAAAATACTGTCTACATTTTGAGTTTCACGTACAGGGAAATATGACCTTTTTTGAGTATTATTCTTTAAGGGGTCGAGCGCGTAGCGCGATGCACCAATTTCAGTGATCCACAAAAGTGAAAATTTGATTTTCCGTTTATCATTCATAAAATCATAAAATTTGAGATACTCTCCACATTTCGAGTTTCACGTACAAGGAAATATGACATTCTTGGAGTATGTTCGTTTGAGTGGTCAATCGCGTAGCACGAGGCACCAATTTCAGAAATTGCTGCGTCGCGCATACTCCAAAAAGGTCATATTTTCCCGTACGTGAAACTCGAAATGTGGACAGTATTTCATATTTTATGTTTGGGCAACAAAATAACGCCATCGTCCTACCCCTGTCGCAATTGCCAGAATTGCCACAAAAAGGTGGGAAAAAAACACCTTTGTCAGTTATTTTTCCATTCATGTCCGTTTAGCACCTACGTAATCTTCAGCGCAACCTTACAAATATTTCAAGAAACTGGTACCGTTAAAGACCGTGCAAGACTTGGACGACCGCGAATTATTACCAACGAAGAAAATTAAATTTATTACAACAGTTGGCTTTGAACAAGAACAGCCATACAAAAAATAATGAAACGCGAAAAATATCATCATATGGTTTCAACAAGACGCAGCACCGCCACATTTTGGTAGTCAAGTTTCGAATATTTGGATGAAACATTTCCCGGTAGATGGATAGGGGCGATTTTTCTGATTTTTCCTGTGGTGTCAGGTAAAAAATCGAGTGTATGTCAACAGATCAACACAAATTGAACAAAATTTATGTATTTCGTATTTATTTTTTTTTTTAAATAATATAATTGTTCGTTTTCAGTTAAAACTGTTATTTTAACACTTATTTTTTACTTTTACTTATTTTTTGGTCAAAATTCAGGCGGCAAAAAGCTAACGATAGATACAGACAATATTTCCAAGGCTAACACAATTTTACATTTTTCAAAATTTTATTAGTTCCATAATTTTCATCACAAAACTCAGAAAAAAATGCTCTTCTAAATAATATTAAATTTAACCCTTTTTGCCATTTAAAAAAAATCTAGTTGGCCTTGTATCCCCCAAAACAAATGGTGATAGAAATTTGATAAAACATCTGAGATGGTGGAATTTAAATACTTTTAAGCATATACCAAATTTCAATAAGTTTTTATAATATCTAACTGTGTATCCATACTTTTTAGCGACCTGTATATAATTCTTCTGTACGTGTGTGGCACTGAACTCCTCCTAAACGGCTGGACCGATTTTGATGAAATTTTTTACGTGTGTTTGAGTGGGTCCTTGGATGGTTTAGATTCACGATTGAACCTGGTAGGTAGCGCTGCAATCGGGTACTAAGATTTTTTCTTTATTTTTTAACATTTTTTTTTCTTTATTTATTTCTAGCGTATCATCACATATAATCCCAAAATTTCACCACCCCACCACCCGCCAATATTTTTTAAAATGTCTAGTCCGCTAGTTGACTGCAAACTTACATTCAGTGCTATCGCTACTGAATCGATGTTTAAGTGCACTTTTAGCACCCATCAAACTTGTTGAGTGAGCTGTTGTGGGACTGACGGAAATCTTTATTTTATTTGGCACAGTTTGAAGTTAGAATGTGTCCAAATTCTTTACTTTACTTTACTGTCTAATGCGACACTGAGGCTTCCCAGTTCCCAAAGAGGAATTGAACTCGCATCTGTATTTTTTATCTGTGTTAGAAAACATGTAATTAGTTGGTGTTAGCATCCATTAACAAACGTCCCAAATCTCCGAGATCCATAATGCAACCAGAAACACTTAATTGGACGAATCAAAGGGCGCACCATCCCGGATTCCATAATTGAATCACCTTTCAAAGTTCATGTTTTCGACTCCATTTAAATCCCCCCAAATCCCGATTTAATTCAAATTACGAAAAGTTGGAGCTTCCGAAGACGCGCACACAAGTTCCTGGAGCTCCAATAAACAAAGTTTTTCTGTGGATTTGATGCAGTCGTGGAAAAAGTATAGTGTACAACACGTGTTGAAAATTCTATTTCACACTCGTTTGCTTAAGCCACTCGTCTTCTGCATATTCGTGTGAAATATTTCATTTTCAGCACATCAGTACATATCTTTATACAGGGATTTCATTTTCGCTCACGCCTGCCAGAATTTAAATAGACAACACATAACACTTTCAACGGTAACTTCGAAAATTAAATTATTTATGAGTAAGATGTTTGTCCTTCACGGCTGACACTCACATGTTTAAGATCATGAAAATGGTTACTATGTTTATTAGTTTTCAAAGCAACCTGAGGTGTGAATTATGTGTTGCCTATTTAAAACTTGGCGGGCGGTAGCGAATAAAATGAAAGCCCTGTATACAGGATCGCTAAAAATAATGAATACAGCAAAATATTTTCAGCACGTTGAAATTTGCGAAATAGTTCATCTGAGATCTTTTTCAATTTTCTTCCATCATTTATTTTGAAAATACAAGGCCAATTTGTTTTTTTTTTTTAATGTCACGAAGGGTCAAATTTTTAAAAGAGCATTTTTTTCTGAATTCAGTGACATAACAAAATATGACCACCTTTATTTTTATTAAAAGGTAAAAAAAACGAAAATTTAATTTTGGAAATGTAACACTAAGTTAACTTTGAAAATGCTATTATTAGCGATCTGTCAAGGCGCTGAACGGACATGAATGGACTTTTTCTGGCAATTCTGTATTTTTTCTGGCAGTAGCGACAGGGGTATGACGATGGTACTGTTTTGTTGCCTAAAATTTAAAATATGAAATACTGTCTACATTTTGAGTTTCACGTACAGGGAAATATGACCTTTTTCGAGTATTATTCTTTAAGGGATCGAGCGCGTAGCGCGATGCACCCATTTCAGTGATCCACGGAAGTGAAAATTTGATTTTCCGTTTATCATTCATAAAATCATAAAATTTGAGATACTCTCCACATTTCGAGTTTCACGTACAAGGAAATATGACATTCTTGGAGTATGTTCGTTTGAGTGGTCAATCGCGTAGCACGAGGCACCAATTTCAGAAATTGCTGCGTCGCGCATACTCCAAAAAGGTCATATTTTCCCGTACGTGAAACTCGAAATGTGGACAGTATTTCATATTTTATGTTTGGGCAACAAAATAACGCCATCGTCCTACCCCTGTCGCAATTGCCAGAATTGCCACAAAAAGGTGGGAAAAAAAACACCTTTGTCAGTTATTTTTCCATTCATGTCCGTTTAGCACCTACGTAATCTTCAGCGCAACCTTACAAATATTTCAAGAAACTGGTACCGTTAAAGACCGTGCAAGACTTGGACGACCGCGAATTATTACCAACGAAGAAAATTAAATTTATTACAACAGTTGGCTTTGAGCAAGAACAACCATACAAAAAATAATGAAACGCGAAAAATATCATCATATGGTTTCAACAAGACGCAGCACCGCCACATTTTGGTAGTCAAGTTTCGAATATTTGGATGAAACATTTCCCGGTAGATGGATAGGGGCGATTTTTCTGATTTTTCCTGTGGGGTCATGTAAAAAATCGAGTGTATGTCAACAGATCAACACAAATTGAATAAAATTTATGTATTTCGTATTTTTTTTTTTTTTTACTAATATAATTGTTCGTTTTCAGTTAAAACTCTTATTTTAACAATTATTTTTAACTTTTACTTATTTTTTGGTCAAAATTCAGGCGGCAAAAAGCTAACGATAGATACAGACAATATTTCCAAGGCTAACACAATTTTACATTTTTCAAAATTTTATTAGTTCCATAATTTTCATCACAGAACTCTTGTATCCCCCAAAACAAATGGTGGTAGAAATGTGATAAAACATCTGAGATGGTGGAATTTAAATACTTTTAAGCATATACCAAATTTAATAAGTTTTTATAATATCTAACCGTGTATCCATACTTTTTAGCGATCCTGTATATAATTCTTCTGTACGTGTGTGTCCCTAACCTCCTCCTAAACGGCTGGACCGATTTTGATGAAATCTTTTACGTGTGTTTGAGTGGGTCCTTGGATGGTTTAGATTCACGATTGAACCTGGTAGGTGGCGCTGCAATCGGGTACTATTTTTTCTTTATTTTTTAACATTTTTTTCTTTATTTATTTCTAGCATATCATCACATATAATCCCAAAATTTCACCACCCCACCACCCGCCAATATTTTTTAAAATGTCTAGTCCGCTAGTTGACTGCAAACTTAAATTCAGTGCTATCGCTATTGAATCGATGTTTAAGTGCACTTTTAGCACCCATCAAACTTGTTGAGTGAGCTGTTGTGGGACTGACGGAAATCTTTATTTTATTTGGCACAGTTTGAAGTTAGAATGTGTCCAAATTCTTTACTTTACTTTACTGTCGAATGCGACACTGAGGCTTCCCGGTTCCCAAAGAGGAATTGAACTCGCATCTGTAATTTTTATCTGTGTTAGAAAACATGTAATTAGTGGGTGTTAGCATCCATTAACAAACGTCCCAAATCTCCCAGATCCATAATGCAACCAGAAACACTTAATTGGACGTTCAAAGGGCGCACCATTCCGGATTCCATAATTGAATCACCTTTCAAAGTTCATGTTTTCGACTCCATTTAAATCCCCCCAAATCCCGATTTAATTCAAATTACGAAAAGTTGGAGCTTCCGAAGACGCGCACACAATTTCCTGGAGCTCCAATAAACAAAGTTTTTTCTGTGGATTTGATGCAGTCGTGGAAAAAGTATAGTGTACAACACGTGTTGAAAATTCTATTTCACACTCGTTTGCTTAAGCCACTCGTCTTCTGCATATTCGTGTGAAATATTTCATTTTCAGCACATCAGTACATATCTTTATACAGGGATTTCATTTTCGCTCACGCCTGCCAGAATTTAAATAGACAACACATAACACTTTCAACGGTAACTTCGAAAATTAAATTATTTATGAGTAAAATGTTTGTCCTTCACGGCTGACACTCACATGTTTAAGATAATGAAAATGGTTACTATGTTTATTAGTTTTCAAAGCAAGCTGAGGTGTGAATTATGTGTTGCCTATTTAAAACTTGGCGGGCGTTAGCGAATAAAATGAAAGCCCTGTATACAGGATCGCTAAAAATAATGAATACAGCAAAATATTTTCAGCACGTTGAAATTTGCGAAATAGTTCATCTGAGATCTTTTTCAATTTTCTTCCATCATTTATTTTGAAAATACAAGGCCAATTTGTTTTTTTTTTTAATGTCACGAAGGGTCAAATTTTTAAAAGAGCATTTTTTTCTGAATTCAGTGACATAACAAAATATGACCACCTTTATTTTTATTAAAAGGTAAAAAAAACGAAAATTTAATTTTGGAAATGTAAAACTAAGTTAACTTTGAAAATGCTGTTATTAGCGATCTGTCAAGGCACTGAACGGACATGAATGGACTTTTTCTGACAATTCTGACTTTTTTTCTGGCAATTCTGTATTTTATCTTGCAGTAGCGACAAGGGTATGACGATGGTACTGCTTTGTTGCCCAAACTTAAAATATAAAATACTGTCTACATTTTGAGTTTCACCTTCAGGGAAATATGACCTTTTTTGAGTATTATTCTTTAAGGGGTCGAGCGCGTAGCGCGATGCACCAATTTCAGTGATCCACGGAAGTGAAAATTTGATTTTCCGTTTATCATTCATAAAATCATAAAATTTGAGATACTCTCCACATTTCGAGTTTCACGTACAAGGAAATATGACATTCTTGGAGTATGTTCGTTTAAGTGGTCAATCGCGTAGCACGAGGCACCAATTTCAGAAATTGCTGCGTCGCGCATACTCCAAAAAGGTCATATTTTCCCGTACGTGAAACTCGAAATGTGGACAGTATTTCATATTTTAAGTTTGGGCAACAAAATAACGCCATCGTCCTACCCCTGTCGCAATTACCAGAAGAAAGTCAGAATTGCCAGAAAAAAGTGGGAATTGTTAGAAAAAAAGTCTTTGTCAATTATTTTTCCATTCATGTCCGTTCAGCACCTTCGTAATCAGAAAACCCATACAAAAAATAATGAAACGCGAAAAATATCATCATATGGTCTCAACAAGACGCAGCACCGCCACATTTTGGTAGTCAAGTTGCGAATATTTGGATGAAACATTTCCCGGTAGATGGATAGGGCCAAGGGGTCTCCTGATTCGATTTTTCTGATTTTTCCTGTGGGCTCATGTAAAAAATCGAATGTATGTCAACAGACCAACACAAATTGAATAAAATTTATGTATTTCGTATTTTTTTTTTATTAATATAATTTTCGTTTTCAGTTAAAACTGTTATTTTAACAATTATTTTTTACTTTTACTTATTTTTTGGTCAAAATTCAGGCGGCAAAAAGCTAACGATCGATACAGACAATATTTCCAAGGCTAACACAATTTTACATTTTTCAAAATTTTATTAGTTCCATAATTTTCATCACAGAACTCTTGTATCCCCCAAAACAAATGGTGGTAGAAATTTGATAAAACATCTGAGATGGTGGAATTTAAATACTTTTAAGCATATACCAAATTTCAATAAGTTTTTATAATATCTAACTGTGTATCCATACTTTTTAGCGAGCCTGTATATAATTCTTCTGTACGTGTGTGGCACTGAACTCCTCCTAAACGGCTGGACCAATTTTGATGAAATTTTTTTACATGTGTTTGAGTGGGTCCTTGGATGGTTTAGATTCACGATTGGACGCGGTAGGTGGCGCTGCAATCGGGTATTGAGATTTTTTCTTTATTTTTTAACATTTTTTTTCTTTATTTATTTCTAGCATATCATCACATATAATCCCAAAATTTCACCACCCCACCACCCGCCAATATTTTTTAAAATGTCTAACTTAAATTCAGTGCTATCGCCATGCTGAATAAATGTTTAAGTGCACTTTTAGCACCCACAAACTTGTTGAGTGAGCTGTAGTGGGACTAACGGAAATCTTTACTTTATTTGCTACAGTTTGAAGTTAGAATGTGTCCAAATTCTGTATCCTCCGTTATTCTTACTTTACTGTCAAATGCGACACTGATGCTTCTCAGTTCCCGAAGAGGAATTGAACTCGCATCTATAATTTTCATCTGTGTTAGAAAACATCTAATTAGTTGGTGTTAGCATTCATTAACAAACGTCCCAGATCCATAATGTAACCAGAAACACTTGATTGGACGATCAAAGGGCGCACCATCCCGGATTCCATAATTGAATCACCTTTCAAAGTTCATGTTTTCGACTCCATTTAATTCCCCCCAAATCCCGATTTAATTCAAATTACGAAAAGTTGGAGCTTCCGAAGACGCGCACACAATTTCCTGGAGCTCCAATAAACAAAGTTTTTTCTGTGTATTTGATGCAGTCGTGGAAAAAGTATAGTGTACAACGCGTGTTGAAAATTCTATTTCACACTCGTTTGCTGAAGCCACTCGTCTTCTGCATCTTCGTGTGAAATATTTCATTTTCAACACATCAGTACATATCTTTATACAGGGATTTCATTTTCGCTAACGCCTGCCAGAATTTAAATAGGCAACACATAACACCTTCAACGGTAACTTCGAAAATTAAATTATTTATGAGTAAAATGTTTGTCATTCACGGCTGACACTCACATGTTTAAGATCATGAAAATGGTTACTATGTTAATTAGTTTTCGAAGCAACCTGTGGTGTGAATTATGTGTTGCCTATTTAAAACTTGGCGGTCGTTAGCGAATAAAATGAAAGCCCTGTATACAGGATCGCTAAAAATAATGAATACAGCAAAATATTTTCAGCACGTTGAAATTTGCAAAACAGTTCATCTGAGATCTTTTTCAATTTTCTTCCATCATTTATTTTGAAAATACAAGGCCAATTTGTTTTTTTTTAATGTCACGAAGGGTCAAATTTTTAAAAGAGCATTTTTTTCTGAATTCAGTGATATAACAAAATATGACCACCTTTATTTTTATTAAAAGGTAAAAAAAACGAAAATTTAATTTTGGAAATGTAACACTAAGTTAACTTTGAAAATGCTATTATTAGCGATCTGTCAAGGCACTGAACAAGGAAATATGACATTCTTGGAGTATGTTCGTTTGAGTGGTCAATCGCGTAGCACGAGGCACCAATTTCAGAAATTGCTGCGTTGTGCATACTCCAAAAGGTCATATTTTCCTGTACGTGAAACTCGAAATGTGGACAGTATTTCATATTTTATGTTTGGGCAACAAAATAACGCCATCGTCCTACCCCTGTCGCAATTGCCAGAATTGCCACAAAAAGGTGGGAAAAAAACACCTTTGTCAGTTATTTTTCCATTCATGTCCGTTTAGCACCTACGTAATCTTCAGCGCAACCTTACAAATATTTCAAGAAACTGGTACCGTTAAAGACCGTGCAAGACTTGGACGATCGCGAATTATTACCAACGAAGAAAATTAAATTTATTACAACAGTTGGCTTTGAACAAGAACAACCATACAAAAAATAATGAAACGCGAAAAATATCATCATATGGTTTCAACAAGACGCAGCACCGCCACATTTTGGTAGTCAAGTTTCCAATATTTGAATGAAACATTTCCCGGTAGATGGATAGGGCGAAGGGGTCTCCTGATTCGATTTTTCTGATTTTTCCTGTGGGGTCATGTAAAAAATCGAGTATATGTCAACAGACAATAAAATTTATGTATTTCGTATTTAAATTTTTTATTAATATAATTGTTCGTTTTCAGTTAAAACTGTTATTTTAACAATTACTTTTTACTTTTATTTTTTGGTCAAAATTCAGGCGGCAAAAAGCTAACGATAGATAAAGACAATATTTCCAAGGCCAACACAATTTTACATTTTTCAAAATTTTATTAGTTCCATAATATTCATCACAGAACTCAGAAAAAAAAAGTTCTTCTAAATAATATTAAATTTAACCCTTTTTGCCATTTAAAAAAAATCAAGTTGGCCTTGTATCCCCCAAAACAAATGGTGATAGAAATTTGATAAAACATCTGAGATGGTGGAATTTAAATACTTTTAAGCATATACCAAATTTCAATAAGTTTTTATAATATCTAACTGTGTATCCATACTTTTTAGCGACCCTGTATATAATTCTTCTGTACGTGTGTGGCACTGAACTCCTCCTAAACGGCTGGACCAATTTTGATGAAATTTTTTTACGTGTGTTTGAGTGGGTCCTTGTATGGTTTAGATTCACGATTGGACGCGGTAGGTGGCGCTGCAATCGGGTATTGAGATTTTTTCTTTATTTTTTAACATTTTTTTTTCTTTATTTATTTCTAGCATATCATCACATATAATCCCAAAATTTCACCACCCCACCACCCGCCAATATTTTTTAAAATGTCTAACTTAAATTCAGTGCTATCGCCATGTTGAATAAATGTTTAAGTGCACTTTTAGCACCCACAAACTTGTTGAGTGAGCTGTTGTGGGACTAACTGAAATCTTTACTTTATTTGCTACAGTTTGAAGTTAGAATGTGTCCAAATTCTGTATCCTCCGTTATTCTTACTTTACTGTCAAATGCGACACTGATGCTTCTCAGTTCCCGAAGAGGAATTGAACTCGCATCTATAATTTTCATCTGTGTTAGAAAACATCTAATTAGTTGGTGTTAGCATTCATTAACAAACGTCCCAGATCCATAATGTAACCAGAAACACTTGATTGGACGATCAAATTGCGCACCATCCCGGATTCCATAATTGAATCACCTTTCAAAGTTCATGTTTTCGACTCCATTTAATTCCCCCCAAATCCCGATTTAATTCAAATTACGAAAAGTTGGAGCTTCCGAAGACGCGCACACAATTTCCTGGAGCTCCAATAAACAAAGTTTTTTCTGTGTATTTGATGCAGTCGTGGAAAAAGTATAGTGTACAACACGTGTTGAAAATTCTATTTCACACTCGTTTGCTTAAGCCACTCGTCTTCTGCATCTTCGTGTGAAATATTTCATTTTCAACACATCAGTACATATCTTTATACAGAGATTTCATTTTCGCTAACGCCTGCCAGAATTTAAATAGGCAACACATAACACCTTCAACGGTAACTTCAAAAATTAAATTATTTATGAGTAAAATGTTTGTCCTTCACGGCTGACACTCACATGTTTAAGATCATGAAAATGGTTACTATGTTTATTAGTTTTCAAAGCAACCTGAGGTGTGAATTATGTGTTGCCTATTTAAAACTTGGCGGGCGTTAGCGAATAAAATGAAAGCCCTGTATACAGGATCGCTAAAAATAATGAATACAGCAAAATATTTTCAGCACGTTGAAATTTGCGAAATAGTTCATCTGAGATCTTTTTCAATTTTCTTCCATCATTTATTTTGAAAATACAAGGCCAATTTGTTTTTTTTTTTAATGTCACGAAGGGTCAAATTTTTAAAAGAGCATTTTTTTTCTGAATTCAGTGACATAACAAAATATGACCACCTTTATTTTTATTAAAAGGTAAAAAAAACGAAAATTTAATTTTGGAAATGTAACACTAAGTTAACTTTGAAAATGCTATTATTAGCGATCTGTCAAGGCGCTGAACGGACATGAATGGACTTTTTCTGGCAATTCTGTATTTTTTCTGGCAGTAGCGACAGGGGTATGACGATGGTACTGTTTTGTTGCCCAAACTTAAAATATAAAATACTGTCTACATTTTGAGTTTCACCTTCAGGGAAATATGACCTTTTTTGAGTATTATTCTTTAAGGGGTCGAGCGCGTAGCGCGATGCACCAATTTCAGTGATCCACGGAAGTGAAAATTTGATTTTCCGTTTATCATTCATAAAATCATAAAAGTTGAGATACTCTCCACATTTCGAGTTTCACGTACAAGGAAATATGACATTCTTGGAGTATGTTCGTTTGAGTGGTCAATCGCGTAGCACGAGGCACCAATTTCAGAAATTGCTGCGTCGCGCATACTCCAAAAAGGTCATATTTTCCCGTACGTGAAACTCGAAATGTGGACAGTATTTCATATTTTAAGTTTGGGCAACAAAATAACGCCATCGTCCTACCCCTGTCGCAATTGCCAGAATTGCCACAAAAAGGTGGGAAAAAAAAACTCCATTGTCAGTTATTTTTCCATTCATGTCCGGTTAGCACCTACGTAATCTTCAGCGCAACCTTACAAATATTTCAAGAAACTGGTACCGTTAAAGACCGTGCAAGACTTGGACGACAGCGAATTATTACCAACGAAGAAAATTAAATTTATTACAACAGTTGGCTTTGAGCAAGAACAACCATACAAAAAATAATGAAATTTTCATCACAGAACTCAGAAAAAAATGCTCTTCTAAATAATATTAAATTTAACCCTTTTTGCCATTTAAAAAAAAAATCAAGTTGGCCTTGTATCCCCCAAAACAAATGGTGGTAGAAATTTGATAAAACATCTGAGATGGTGGAATTTAAATACTTTTAAGCATATACCAAATTTCAATAAGTTTTTATAATATCTAACTGTGTATCCATACTTTTTAGCGACCCTGTATATAATTCTTCTGTACGTGTGTGGCACTGAACTCCTCCTAAACGGCTGGACCGATTTTGATGAAATTTTTTACGTGTGTTTGAGTGGGTCCTTGGATGGTGTAGATTCACGATTGAACCTGGTAGGTAGCGCTGCAATCGGGTACTAAGATTTTTTCTTTATTTTTTAACATTTTTTTTCTTTATTTATTTCTAGCGTATCATCACATATAATCCCAAAATTTCACCACCCCACCACCCGCCAATATTTTTTAAAATGTCTAGTCCGCTAGTTGACTGCAAACTTACATTCAGTGCTATCGCTATTGAATCGATGTTTAAGTGCACTTTTAGCACCCATCAAACTTGTTGAGTGAGCTGTTGTGGGACTGACGGAAATCTTTATTTTATTTGGCACAGTTTGAAGTTAGAATGTGTCCAAATTCTTTACTTTACTTTACTGTCGAATGCGACACTGAGGCTTCCCGGTTCCCAGAGAGGAATTGAACTCGCATCTGTAATTTTTATCTGTGTTAGAAAACATGTAATTAGTTGGTGTTAGCATCCATTAACAAACGTCCCAAATCTCCCAGATCCATAATGCAACCAGAAACACTTAATTGGACGATCAAAGGGCGCACCATCCCGGATTCCATAATTGAATCACCTTTCAAAGTTCATGTTTTCGACTCCATTTAAATCCCCCCAAATCCCGATTTAATTCAAATTACGAAAAGTTGGAGCTTCCGAAGACGCGCACACGATTTCCTGGAGCTCCAATAAACAAAGTTTTGATAAGTTCTTTCCGGTTTGTTATCCGGCGTAAGCCGGGCGAGAATAAGAAAAACAAATTAATCCTCCCGACATCGTCGGACATTTCCTGACGCGCCAGACAGGACAACGAGCTTTCGCCACGAGAGCTTAATTATCTGAATTTTTCCTGCTGCGTCCGATGGTTTCAGGCTGGAAAATGGATTAATTAAAACGGACGATGCAGTAAGTGCACGCGGGTTATTGCTCGGGGGGAGGATAATGGCGGTTTGGTCGAAGCTGGACGCAAAGGAAAGAAGGGGGAGTGGAGATGATGAGCCATCAGGGCAGACCACTAATTTTCTTTTAAATGTGATACACGATTATTATCATTTCAGCTGATTTTTGGAAAGAAACTTCTCCCTTTTATTGTGTGGGCCAGCTTATTTTCGTCTGTTTTCGCCTGAGCATCTTTGATCCTTTTGTCCTTTTTATAACAATGTATATTGCAGATCTCCACCCTGTTTTGTGCGGATTCCTTCCTTAAGATGATCCTTATTTTCGTATTTTCCGCATTAAATTCTCGAATAAAAAAATCTAAAATAATTTGATTGGCTTCTGTATACAAAAAATTCCGCTATTAACTTAATTGGATTCGCAAGATCATAAAGGTCTTCCTTCATAGCATAAACAAAAAGATTCGACGATGATATTTTCATTGTATTACATCTCAATGGCAGTTTTTAACAAAAAATATCAAATAAATGCAATCTTTGGGGAATACATTAGCGGATTATACTCATAATTTAATTATTCCTGTATTCTGAAATTCACGTTTCCTAATCATTATTCTTTGTTGAATCCTATGAATAATGCAATAATGGTTAATTTCCGACATTGTGAGATAAAATCAAATCATATTTCATAAACGTACGCCAGAGAGGAATACATAATAGCCATTTTTGAGACAAATGTGAAATTGCATTTTAAATATGCCTCACACCTGCGCTCAATCCGCAATATTACAAATGTCTTGAACGTATTTTGCACATGCATGTCATACAAAACTCTTTCTTCTAAGTTATTTTAAATCTCAGATATTGGATTGCATATTAAATCAAAATCTGAATGAATGGATCTTCATAAATGGTTCATGTTGCCTCTGGAAAACAAAATTTACATCTCAAAATCACTGTAACTAAAATCCCGAATGCGTGTTTGTTTTGTAAAAAAAAAATTAAAAGAACCAAAAAAAAACTGGCGCGTTAGAAGTTATACAATTTTTAATACTTGCGCAGGGGCCCATATGTCTTTCGGAATTTCATTTCTTGCTTTTGCTACGACAGTTTAGGTGAGAACTTTTTCACTAACTTCACAATTGTTTGTGTAATAACGCGCCTAAAGAAGTATAACTTTATGGTGTAGACTTCGTGTTATAAAGTTCACTCTCATCATTTTTTTCACAACGCGCCTAAAGAAGTATAACTTCAAAAAACAAAAGAGGTAATGTGAAAGCAAACTAAGAGACAAACATTGATACAAAAAATTGATTTTTAGTCTTCGAAAAAATTTAAAAAGCCGTTTGATCGCTAGATCGGTTTAAAGCATACCGAACCACAAAAAAAAAGGGTTTACAAGAGGGCTGCCAGCGCTGTCTGATGACTTTAGAACCAGAATCTTTTGCGTGAAGCATAAATGCGAAGGTTCGACCTATACCATGGTACATTTACATTTTAAGCTAATTTAAGTTGCCGTTGATATGACAACAAAATCTCGTTATGAAAAGAAGTTGTCGAAAAAATTAACCCAATTCGTTCCCCAAATGAACAAGTCGATATTTCGCGGGAACATCGGCATCCCGGCGATTTGCGTTGCGTGGACAGGCCACTTCCGCTCCCGAAACCATAAATCGCAATTAGCAGTCGCGGAAAATATGGAATCGAAGACGCTTAGGAACGGAAGCGGGAAAAAGTGCTTCGCCTAAAAGGGTCGCGATTAAGTGATAAAACGGCGCAAACGTGACGTGGCAACTCAATGGGAAATAAATTAAAATTTTCTGCTGTTGACAGAATTCTTTCATTAAAGGCGATTTCGCAGCCGTGAATTACATTTGAAATTTCACTTCTCCGAGATTGAAGAATTATAATGAAGTTCGTTTAATTAATTTTGCGCTAATGTCTTTCGGACGGCAATGAAAAGTAATCACTGATTTCGGCGGCGGACAAAAAGTTTGTACATAAGACGCGGCCTTTCTGAGTGCAATTCGCCGATTCTCCTGGTAAGGTTCGCATGTGTGTGGACTATCGCGAGTTGAACAAACGGTCCGAAAGGAATAATTTTCCGTTACCCCTAATTGATGATCACACTGCTAGACTGCATGACAAGAAATGGTTTGCTAGGCTTCAGCTAAAAGATGCTTTCCATTACGTCATGTCTTACCAGATTAGTTACCACGGCGTTTACATCTTTGAATAATAGCCCCAAAGTTGTAATTTACATACGATATTTTGAGCGCGACTGAAAACTAAAAAGTATTGAGTGAAGTTTATAATATTCTCGTTCTGAATAAACTTGCATTGCGTCTTGATAAATGCGAGTTATGTATTTAGGTTATGAGATAGATGCATAAGGAATTCGACACACTAGGGAAAACACAAAAGCCGTTTTGCATTTCCCTGCTCCAGCGAATTTCAAACAGTTGAGATCGTTCCTCGGTGCAGCTTCATACTTTAGACGATGTTTGGAAAGATTGTGTTTTCTGGCGAAACCTCCCAACGATTTGATGCAGCAACACCGCGGAGGTGGAGCGTAAAAATTTTGTTGTAAGTAAGAAGAAGACATTGAAAGTCTCCAAGTTTCGCAGGTACCTTAACCATAAACTTGGATGCTTATTACATGAACAATTTACAAAAACGATTTACCTTACGTTGTGTTTACAGATTTAGCCAAACTAGTGATCGCCCATCACTCGAAATTCGAGTGAGGTATGTATTGAATTGGTAATCAAATCAATGTAAAAATTAAAAAAAAAAGTGAGTACTTACGTAAATAGTGTTGAATAAAGACTGGTTACCATATTACATATTACAATTTTTAATTTGTATTGTCTGAATAATTTTAAAAAAATTAAGAAGGAATAATTTCTTTATATACAATGTTTTGCTTAAACACTTGCGATATAAGATGCTCCTGATTGAATTGTTCGCTAATGTAGAAACGAAGACCATTGAATGTACGAAATAGAAGACATTGCTACCAGTATTGTGTTGAAAAACCTCTTAAAGTATATGATCAATGATGGCACGTTGTTCATTATCAGCCGTTTCATACATTTGATTAAACAATAAATCTTCCGCTTCTCGAATGATTTGTTGAGAAAATCACAAGTCAGTTAAACGAAAATTGTGGAATTGGTAAACCAATTTTTCGGCAAGAAAATTCATGTGATAAAAGAATTATTGTATTTCGTCTTCTATTTCACACTCTCCACACCCCGCACCCAAACATCCATCCAGAGGAATAAATGTCATAATAAGCATGTCTTAAGTTCCCTACACAACTTGCTCACCCAACCTCAGGGGAGGGGCCAAGATATATTTAGCTACAGTTGTCCAACTTCTCACTTAAACCAATTCACGTCCATTTAAATCGATGACTGTAATGGACCGCTTTCCCCTAAAGTGATTTGCAAATAATTAATGAACCTGTGAAATTTTTGAAAATGGAAAGTAATCTTGGCATAGAACTTGTCAATGTCTTTCATTTAAAAAAACAATTATCAAAATCGGTGCAGTACAGACTGATTTATTTGGTTAAAATTGATTCATGCTAATTATGAAATATCTGCTTATGTATTTAAGTTTTATGTTCTATGTACGAGTGCGTTAAATATTGTATTCTTTGCATATTGATCGAGGTCAGGATTGGCCAAATTGCGGATGTTTAATTTAAATTTTAAATTTGGCGCTAGCGGGTGGCCCCTGTGTAGTTTGTGTTTTATATTTTATTTAATGTTTTATATTTATTGTTATTTTGACATTTGAAGTCGTAAGATTTGTCAACCATTTGTGTCCAAGTGTCAAAAATGGTTACAATAGTTACACTTTGTGACACTGAAATTCAACATTTTGCCATCAAAAAGATGCACAATACCAAACTTGGTAAAAGGCATATAAAAATTCACTCAGGGAATATACATTTAAAATGATGGGATCTATAATTATCAATTTCACTTACCAGACAACATTAGTACTCCACACTTTCACTAAGCACCCATATTTCTGTTTTACAACTCATTAGGTCTTGTCTGTCATTTACTCTGAACTACCTACTTGATTTTAATTACATACTATTTGTTGGGCATACTGTGAGAAAATTACCCTTTAAAATATTGTTTCTTGTAATATTGACAATACTAGCTGGAAGTTTAGCTCTGTTTTAATGGAAAATACATTTTGCAGATATTAAAAAGCTAATAAGTAGTGTAATTAATTATCTTGGCTCAACAACTTCTGATGAAAGTAATCATTGAGATTGGCGGCGAAAAAAAAAGTTAGCAGAGCGTGGTTTCGATCCACGGACCTCTGGGTTATGGGCCCAGCACGCTTCCACTGCGCCACTCTGCTTGGTGTTCGGAGTATTTTCGTACCAGCTCTAAATGTGTTATTTTATTATAATGTCAAAAATATAAATTGCAATACCTAATTTTTTACAAAGTTAATTACCCTAAATCATTAAATTCACAATGGAACAAACAGAGATTCAATAGAATAAATTGTGATTTGGTCAGTACGATAAAGCTTCATGAGCACCATCTAGTGTGTCAACAGACAACATTCTAAAAGTCGCGGTAAGTGTTTATTGTAATCTGTTATGCACAACTTGCAGTGTCAAACAAACATGATATAATAATATAATAAATAATAACGAGTGAGCAAAAAGATTTGTGATCGCAGTTGGCTAAACGCATATCGGTACTTTTACTTTACTGTAAAAAAATTCGTACTGAGACCAGCGCCCTCTTGTACCGCCATAGATAAATTCCTAAAAACGAATCAAAGTGATCGATGTTATCGACTAAACCTTGAGGTTAGGTCAGCGCATTGAATCCAAACAAACCCGATTTTACATGGGGAAATTCAGTTAATTTTTTTCTCTTCAAAAGCGCACTTCCTAGGTATGAGTGTTCCCAATTGGGTATTGTTTATAGGCTCTAATTTTTGTACTCCGCGGAAATATATCTGATTCCTTGGGGTAAATTAAAAAAAAGTTTTGCCACTTAACATTTGAACAATTTTGACATATTTTCTAACCTCAAATGTCAACAACAAATTATGTTATTTTTATTTATGGGCATAATTATGTTAAGTTCCTGACTGCAAGCCACTGTAATAAATCTAACAAAGTGCCATGAAATTTCACCGCATTGCCATATTCCCAAGTTCTTTGGAGATAGAATGAGATTCCTCGAGTGTGGACATGTAGAAATATTTCAGTTTTTGGGAAGTCTTTGCCCAATTATGATAAAGCAAACATGATGAATCCCAAGTTTGATGTAGAGGTTTGTATTTTTTGTTTCTGTAGGTATATAGTTTTAGAAATATATTTGCTTCAGATATTATTTGAAATGGAGGATGGGATAAAAGGGGCAAATGCAGCTGTCTTGGAGGTGCTGTAGCTTGCCACCATATGGCTGCACTTTTGTACCATGCTCATAACAATGTGGGCTCTACTGGAATATCAGTGGAGTACACACCCAATTGTTGTGAGATTAAACGATATAGCAAAACCAAAGCAATATAGGGCTTCAGCAAGGAAGCTTAAATAAATAATTACAATTATTTGTTACATATTTAATTCTCACCACAAAATAATTGAACACTTCTTCCATTCCGCTTGATGTTGGCTCAATTATTTGAAGAGTTGATGGCCCCTCAAAAGACGACAATACTCCTAAAAATTATTCGAATAGAATACTAGTCTTAAGTAAGTCTCTGAAATAGTATATTAAAGTATGAGTGGATAACAAGGTCTTTAAAACACGCGCGAGTTTTCGAGCACGACGGCGTAGCCGGGAGTGCTCGAAATAGAGCAAGTGTTTTAAAGACCAGTTATCCACGAATACTCTACGTTATTTTTTATTATACCAGCAATACTGGAAACAAATTAAGCACTAAAAACAGAAATATTTTTTGTCGTGATAAATCGAAACGGCGTAATAATATTGCCATTAGTTACGACAATTATTGTTTACGTTTTTCTGGAATCCAAAATACTACCATCGAAGTCAAAAGACCCATACCTGAAGGAATATGAAAAGTTTTCAAATTTGATGAAGTTATAATGATACCTATATTTCCTTGACAACCTTTAAAGCTCGCCGTGCTTTAATCGCCTGTATTTGCACGCTCAGGCGTGCTTTAAACGGCGATTCTGATGCAGGTATAATAAAAAAAACATTTACCTTCATCCTTGGTCTGAGATCCTTACAGGGTTGACACAGAATGCGCTGTTTTACTTCTTGATTTCTTTTTAATAGTTTTTGCCTGAAATGGGTTTGTTTTACTACATTTTGGGGAAACAGGTCCGAGCTATTCTTCTTTCCACCATTCTTAAAATGGCAACTACAGACATAGCCACCAGTTCTAGGTTCATCATCTCCAAGAAATGTTATTTAATACCAAAATTGTGAAACAACAATGCTTTGAAAGATACCGCAGCAGTCGATTAAATTATTGTCTTTTGGAAACTGAAAATCTAAAAAAACTACAGTCAGGAGCCCACCACATGGCCATAAATAAATAAAATAATATGTTGTTTGGTTTCGAGGTTAGAGGATATGTCAAAGTTGTGTGTTCAAACGTTGGCGCGAAAGTGACAAATCTTTTAGATTTTTTTAAATTTACCCGAAGGAATCAAATATTCTCACACGGAGTACAAAAACTAGAGCCTATAACAATACCCAAACTGGAACTTTCATACTTAAGATGCGCGCTAGTGACGAGAAAAAAATAAAAAACTGAATTTCCATATGTAAAATCGGGTTTGTTTATATTCAATGCACTGATCAGTTTTGGGACCGCGTAGATGACTTCTCTTCCTGGTGGGACCCATACTGATCGTTCTCTACCAATAGACTTTTGGTTTGTCTTTGTCCCCTTCCACAGCACTCGCAGATTTTCTCAAAGGGACACTGTAGTTTTCATTGTTGACAAGAAAACTGTCGCTTTTCGTATTCTGGGGCTACCCCGATATCCTCTCATATAGATTCTCCTCCATGTCCCTAGGATTTAGGTCGTAGCCCGTAGGATTTCTTCATCAGGGAGCGATATTTGCGGTAATATATTTTTTTATTATCATGATAATTAATAGCGGAATATGGAAAAACAACAAACAATGTTTAATTGTTCTAACTCGTAATAATATTATAATTAAACAGAAAAAATCGCGAGAAGCGGTAAGAAATGGTTGGTGTAACTTATTATTACTATTTTGTGTACCTAACTTAATTTGTATTATTACAATGACAGAAGAAAGAAAAAAGAAAAAGAAAGAAACCCCAAAGAACTTAAATTTCTCAAAATTTAAGAAACCTAAAGATCTAAAGAATTTTAAGAAGATCAAAAACCTCAATAACCTGAAGAACTTTAATTTATAAAGGCACGAATAAAGGTTTTTTTTATTTGTCCAACAGCTGTTGCATTATGTTGGTTAAAACAAAAAACCCTATATTAATGTAAATAAAAAATTGTGTTGGTAATAACATGGATGACATTTGTTGTCAACTGTCAGTGACACGTCAGCTCGACAGCGGGTAACAACGATGTCTTATCGGTAGATTCGGTGCAAAGCAAAGTGCGTGAAGCCAACATGACGTCACGTTTGGGTTCAATATTATGCAGCCAACTATGCAAGTATAAGGAACAATTATTTAAGCAAAATACAAAATAAATAAAATGAGCGATAAAAGTTATTTCATTATCATGATAATAATTAATATCGGAATATAGAAAAACAACAAACTATTTTTAGGTTTGTTAAAATAAAAAACCCTAGATTAATGTAAATATAAATTGTGTTGGTAATATGTAACTTGGATGACATTTGTTGTCAACTGTCAGTGACATGTCAGCTCGACAGCGGGTAACAACGATGTCTTACCGGTAGATTCGGTGCAAAGCAAAGTGCGTGAAGCCAACATGACGTCACGCTTGGGTTCGATATTACGCAGCCAACTATGCAAGTATAAGGAACAATTATTTAAGAAAACTACAAAATAAATCAAATGAGCGATAAAAGTTATTTTATTATCATGATAATAATTAATATCAGAATATAGAAAAACAACAAACTATTTTTAGGTTTGTTAAAATAAAAACCCTAGATTAATGTAAATAAAAATTGTGTTGGTAATAACATGGATGACATTTGTTGTCAACTGTCAGTGACATGTCAGCTCGACAGCGGGTAACAACGATGTCTTACCGGTAGATTCGGTGCAAAGCAAAGTGCGTGAAGCCAACATGATGTCACATTTGGGTTCAATATTATGCAGCCAACTATGCAAGTATAAGGAACAATTATTTAAGAAAACTACAAAATAAATCAAATAAGCGATAAAAGTTATTTTATTATCATGATAATAATTAATATCGGAATATAGAAAAACAACAAACTATTTTTAGGTTTGTTAAAATAAAAAACCCTAGATTAATGTAAATAAAAATTGTGTTGGTAATAACATGGATGACATTTGTTGTCAACTGTCAGTGACACGTCAGCTCTACAGCGTGTAACAATGATGTCTTACCGGTAGAATCGGTGCAAAGCAAAGTGCGTGAAGCCAACATGATGTCACGTTTGGGTTCAATATTATGCAGCCAACTATGCAAGTATAAGGAACAATTATTTAAGAAAAATACAAAATAAATAAAATGAGCGATAAAAGTTATTTTATTATCATGATAACAATTAATATCGGAATATAGAAAAACAACAAACTATTTTTAGGATTGTTAAAATAAAAAACCCTAGATTAATGTAAATATAAATTGTGTTGGTAATATGTAACTTGGATGACATTTGTTGTCAACTGTCAGTGACATGTCAGCACGACAGCGGGTAACAACGATGTCTTACCGGTAGATTCGGTGCAAAGCAAAGTGCGTGAAGCCAACATGACGTCACGTTTGGGTTCAATATTATGCAGCCAACTATGCAAGTATAAGGAACAATTATTAAAAAAAAAATACAAAATAAATAAAATAAGCTGTAATATTTATTTTATTATCATGATAATTAATAACGGAATATAGAAAAACAACAAACGATTTTTAGGTTTGTTAAAATAAAAAACCCTAGATTAATGTAAATAAAAATTGTGTTGGTAATATGTAACTTGGATGACATTTGTTGTCAACTGTCAGTGACATGTCAGCTCGACAGCGGGTCACAACGATGTCTTACCGGTAGATTCGGTGCAAAGCAAAGTGCGTGAAGCCAACATGACGTCACATTTGGGTTCAATATTATGCAGCCAACTATGCAAGTATAAGGAACAATTATTTAAAATAAATAAAGTGAGCGATAAAAGTTATTTTATTATCATGATAATAATTAATATCGGAATATAGAAAAACAACAAACTATTTTTAGGTTTGTTAAAATAAAAAACCCTAGATTAATGTAAATAAAAATTGTGTTGGTAATATGTAACTTGGATGACATTTGTTGTCAACTGTCAGTGACATGTCAGCTCGACAGCGGGTAACAACGATGTCTTACCGGTAGATTCGGTGCAAAGCAAAGTGCGTGAAGCCAACATGACGTCACATTTGGGTTCAATATTATGCAGCCAACTATGCAAGTATAAGGAACAATTATTTAAAATAAATAAAATGAGCGATAAAAGTTATTTTATTATCATGATAATAATTAATATCGGAATATAGAAAAACAACAAACTATTTTTAGGTTTGTTAAAATAAAAAACCCTAGATTAATGTAAATATAAATTGTGTTGGTAATACCTATGTAACTTGGATGACATTTGTTGTCAACTGTCAGTGACATGTCAGCTCGACAGCGGGTAACAACGATGTCTTACCGGTAGATTCGGTGCAAAGCAAAGTGCGTGAAGCCAACATGACGTCACATTTGGGTTCAATATTATGCAGCCAACTATGCAAGTATAAGGAACAATTATTTAAAATAAATAAAATGAGCGATAAAAGTTATTTTATTATCATGATAATAATTAATATCGGAATATAGAAAAACAACAAACTATTTTTAGGTTTGTTAAAATAAAAAACCCTAGATTAATGTAAATAAAAATTGTGTTGGTAATAGCTTGGATGACATTTGTTGTCAACTATCAGTGACATGTCAGCTCGACAGTGGGTAACAACGATGTCTTACCGGTAGATTCGGTGCAAAGCAAAGTGCGTGAAGCCAACATGACGTCACATTTGGGTTCAATATTATGCAGCCAACTATGCAAGTATAAGGAACAATTATTTAAAATAAATAAAATGAGCGATAAAAGTTATTTTATTATCATGATAATAATTAATATCGGAATATAGAAAAACAACAAACTATTTTTAGGTTTGTTAAAATAAAAAACCCTAGATTAATGTAAATAAAAATTGTGTTGGTAATAGCTTGGATGACATTTGTTGTCAACTATCAGTGACATGTCAGCTCGACAGTGGGTAACAACGATGTCTTACCGGTAGATTCGGTGCAAAGCAAAGTGCGTGAAGCCAACATGACGTCACGTTTGGGTTCAATATTATGCAGCCAACTATGCAAGTATAAGGAACAATTATTTACGAAAACTACAAAATAAATAAAATAAGCGATAAAAGTTATTTTATTATCATGATAATAATTAATATCGGAATATAGAAAAACAACAAACTATTTTTAGGTTTATTAAAGTAAAAAACCCTAGATTAATGTAAATAAAAATTGTGTTGGTAATAGCTTGGATGACATTTGTTGTCAACTGTCAGTGACATGTCAGCTCGACAGCGCGTAACAACGATGTCTTACCGGTAGATACGGTGAATGGACTAGAATGCATAGTAGTGGGTGAAGCCAACATTTCAACCCAAAAATGACGTCAGACGTTGCGTTTGGGTTGCAGCCATGCAGCTTTGGTTGCGGAATAATATTGAATATTCCAGAGTACATTTGCTGTAAAGCAAAATGCGTGAAGCCAACATGACGTCACATTTGGGTTTAATATTATGCAGCCTATTTTCGATCGAGTTTGCCACGAGTGGGCAAATAAAAAAAAATGCAGTAAGCGAATTCTTAAATTTACTGGAAATTGGATATTTTTCATTAATTGGCATTAAATGTCAAGAATTTATGGTCTTAAATGCCCATTTTTTGCTTTTTCCGTGTGTCTAAATTATTGTGCTGAACCTCCTGCATAATGAGCCCACCGTCACGAGCCGCCACTGCTCACTGCGCGCGTTTTTTCAAAATAAGTAATCAGAATTTCCCAAACTCGTCAGAGCGGTAATTTATTCAAATTAAGTTAACAAATTGCAAGTGGACTTTTTATTGTGGACGTACAGTAAATAATTATCTTTTTCATAATTAACGATTGCAAAATTATTCATTATCCATAAGTTTTCCATTATGACTAGGGGAATTTTCTGTATGATAACCTCAATCAGTGACACCTGACGTTACATTTTTAGGTTAACCACTGTCACTGACAGTTCATGTAAACAGACCCCTTTAACGCTAACACACTGTATATAAATCTGTCATGGTGCAATTGTTAGTAAAACCGACAAGAATGTCGTGCTGATTCACCCCTTTTGCAGTCATTTACAACCAAGTTTTGACCCATAACCTCAAACTTGGCTGTCACCGCCGAAACATGTGCCCGAAATGATGCACCCCGAGGACGTGTCTAAAAAAATCCAACACTACGAGCGTTTTCTGGAAGAAACCTTGAAGACAGACCTGGCGGACGTGCAGAACATCCTCAAGGATCGCGTGAAAAAGTACAAAGAATGGGAGGAAGTGAAGAGTGTGACAAAAACACTGAACGAATTCAAGGAGAAAGACCGCGACATGTCGGTGCGTGTGGGTGTAGGCTGTGGGGTTCATGTGACTGGTGAAGTAACGGATTATGAGAGGACTTATATAGATGTAGGATTAGGCTGTTTGCTTGAAATGGATTGCACAGAAGCAGACAAGTACGCAGACATTCGCCTGAGGAGTTTGCAGAAAGACATCAATCACCACCGGGACCTGGCCGTGCACATCAAAGTCAACATCAAGATGGTGCTGCTGGCCATCAGTGAACTCCAGTCACTTTCTTTAGGGCAGAAATAAAGATTTTTAACTTCCAAAACAATTTTATTTTACAATATTTAAATTTAAGCTAGTACACAATATGTGAACGCCTTTTAATAAGTCAATACTTGCACTTACATTACAAAACTAGCGGACTACGTACAAAATTAGACTGTTGTGAGCGTAACAAATATTTTACATCTTTTTTATTTTATTTAAAAACTCGCTTCTTCTGTAACATATCGTAAATTCTTTTCTTAGTTAACTACTAGATATACCCTTCACGTAACTGATTCAAGAAGAAGTAGGAAATATCACTGAGGAGGACTGGATAAAAAAAAATAATGAAAAAACAACAACCGAGGACCAATATTAAAGACTTGGCGACATTCTTGTAAATCAAGGAGATCCATTTATAATTGATTTGGGAGAAAGTAGTGATTCCAGTGATGAAGAATTCGACACCGAATAAATACTGAATGCGACAAAATTAATTACCTGACGTGACCTACTAAGAAGAGTAAGTAATTATATTTCATGTTTTCTTTTCTTTTTGTCAGAGAAAGCTCGTACCTCCTCGTGGTCTCTGACGGGTAATAGCAATTTTGATTGGATATAGCACTGCATAGGATAAATGTTCAATAGCACTGCTAAATCGAAATTGTTATTAGCGAAATCGAGCATGTTTTTTATTGAAATCTCCTATTCCCTCAATACGTCCCTGTCGGCCAATTACTGGCACGCGTATAATCCGCTGCGGCTTGCCTTTAACAACTTTTTCATATGCCTCGAAACTCTACTTCCTTACGACATATACATCTTTAGTTTACAATAAGTTCCTAAAAGTTTCAGCTGAGTCTTAATATTGCATTTTTAATACATTTAAATCATTTTGAATTTAAACAAGAGAGTTATGTCAACAAATTCAGAGGTGTCTTGATATCAGTCATTGCGAATTTAAACAAGACAATTATGTCGACAAATGTCTTTAAGAAATTGAGAAAAAAAGAAAGAGTAATAATGAAGGATGTTCCCGCTCAAGGTAGGTTCCAAAGAGCGAAAAAAAAAGAGTAAAAATGACGTGCCCGTAAAGGTAAGTGGCAAATAGCTTCAGACTTGTTTTGATATCGCGTTTCAAATACTTTTCGGTCATTTCGGATTTAAACAAGAAAATCATGTCGACAAGCTCAGAGGTGTCTTGATATCGCGTTTCAAATACATTTCAATCATTTCGAATTTAATCAAGAAAATGATGTCGACAAATTCAGAGGTGTCTTGATATCGCGTTTCAAATACATTTCAATCATTTCGAATTTAATCAAGAAAATGATGTCGACAAATTCAGAGGTGTCTTGATATCGCGTTTCAAATACATTTCAATCATTTCGAATTTAATCAAGAAAATGATGTCGACAAATTCATGGGTGTCTTGATATCGCGTTTCAAATAGATTTCAGTCATTGCGAATTTAAACAAGACAATTATGTCGACAAATGTCTTTAAGAAATTGAAAAAAAAAGAAAGAGTAATAATGAAGGATGTTCCCGCTCAAGGTAGGTTCCAAAGAGCGAAAAAAAAAAAGAGTAAAAATGACGTGCCCGTAAAGGTAAGTGGCAAATAGCTTCAGACTTGTTTTGATATCGCGTTTCAAATACTTTTCGGTCATTTCGGATTTAAACAAGAAAATCATGTCGACAAGCTCAGAGGTGTCTTGATATCGCGTTTCAAATACATTTCAATCATTTCGAATTTAATCAAGAAAATGATGTCGACAAATTCAGAGGTGTCTTGATATCGCGTTTCAAATACATTTCAATCATTTCGAATTTAATCAAGAAAATGATGTCGACAAATTCAGAGGTGTCTTGATATCGCGTTTCAAATACATTTCAATCATTTCGAATTTAATCAAGAAAATGATGTCGACAAATTCATGGGTGTCTTGATATCGCGTTTCAAATAGATTTCAGTCAGTTAGAATTTAATCAAGAAAATGATGTCGACAAATTCAGAGGTGTCTTGATATCGCGTTTCAAATAGATTTCAATCATTGCGAATTTAAACAAGACAATTATGTCGACAAATGTCTTTAAGAAATTGAAAAAAAAAAGAAAGAGTAATAATGAAGGATGTTCCCGCTCAAGGTAGGTTCCAAAGAGCGAAAAAAAAAAGAGTAAAAATGACGTGCCCGTAAAGGTAAGTGGCAAATAGCTTCAGACTTGTTTTGATATCGCGTTTCAAATACTTTTCGGTCATTTCGGATTTAAACAAGAAAATCATGTCGACAAGCTCAGAGGTGTCTTGATATCGCGTTTCAAATACATTTCAATCATTTCGAATTTAATCAAGAAAATGATGTCGACAAATTCAGAGGTGTCTTGATATCGCGTTTCAAATAGATTTCAATCATTTCGAATTTAATCAAGAAAATGATGACAAATTCAGAGGTGTCTTGATATCGCGTTTCAAATAGATTTCAATCAGTTAGAATTTAATCAAGAAAATGATGTCGACAAATTCAGAGGTGTCTTGATATCGCGTTTCAAATACATTTCAATCATTTCGAATTTAATCAAGAAAATGATGTCGACAAATTCATAGGTGTCTTGATATCGCGTTTAAAATAGATTTCAATCATTGCGAATTTAAACAAGACAATTATGTCGACAAATTCATAGGTGTCTTGATATCGCGTTTCAAATAGATTTCAATCATTGCGAATTTAAACAAGACAATTATGTCGACAAATGTCTTTAAGAAATTGAAAAAAAAAAGAAAGAGTAATAATGAAGGATGTTCCCGCTCAAGGTAGGTTCCAAAGAGCGAAAAAAAAAGAGTAAAAATGACGTGCCCGTAAAGGTAAGTGGCAAATAGCTTCAGACTTGTTTTGATATCGCGTTTCAAATACTTTTCAGTCATTTCGGATTTAAACAAGAAAATCATGTCGCCAAGCTCAGAGGTGTCTTGATATCGCGTTTCAAATACATTTCAATCATTTCGAATTTAATCAAGAAAATGATGACAAATTCAGAGGTGTCTTGATATCGCGTTTCAAATAGATTTCAATCATCTCGAATTTAATCAAGAAAATGATGTCGACAAATTCAGAGGTGTCTTGATATCGCGTTTCAAATAGATTTCAGTCATTGCGAATTTAAACAAGACAATTATGTCGACAAATGTCTTTAAGAAATTGAAAAAAAAAGAAAGAGTAATAATAAAGGATGTTCCCGCTCAAGGTAGGTTCCAAAGAGCGAAAAAAAAAGAGTAAAAATGACGTGCCCCTAAAGGTAAGTGCCAAATAACATCAGACTTGTTTTGATATCGCGTTTCAAATACCTTTCAGTCATTTCGGATTTAAACAAGAAAATCATGTCGATAAGCTCAGAGGTGTCTTGATATCGCGTTTCAAATACATTTCAATCATTTCGAATTTAATCAAGAAAATGATGACAAATTCAGAGGTGTCTTGATATCGCGTTTCAAATAAATTTCAATCATTTCGAATTTAATCAAGAAAATGATGTCGACAAATTCATAGGTGTCTTGATATCGCGTTTCAAATAGATTTCAATCATTGCGAATTTAAACAAGACAATTATGTCGACAAATGTCTTTAAGAAATTGAAAAAAAAAAGAAAGAGTAATAATGAAGGATGTTCCCGCTCAAGGTAGGTTCCAAAGAGCGAAAAAAAAAGAGTAAAAATGACGTGCCCGTAAAGGTAAGTGGCAAATAGCTTCAGACTTGTTTTGATATCGCGTTTCAAATACATTTCAATCATTTCGAATTTAATCAAGAAAATGATGTCGCCAAGCTCAGAGGTGTCTTGATATCGCGTTTCAAATACATTTCAATCATTTCGAATTTAATCAAGAAAATGATGTCGACAAATTCAGAGGTGTCTTGATATCGCGTTTCAAATACATTTCAATCATTTCGAATTTAATCAAGAAAATGATGTCGACAAATTCAGAGGTGTCTTGATATCGCGTTTCAAATACATTTCAATCATTTCGAATTTAATCAAGAAAATGATGTCGACAAATTCATGGGTGTCTTGATATCGCGTTTCAAATAGATTTCAGTCATTGCGAATTTAAACAAGACAATTATGTCGACAAATGTCTTTAAGAAATTGAAAAAAAAAGAAAGAGTAATAATGAAGGATGTTCCCGCTCAAGGTAGGTTCCAAAGAGCGAAAAAAAAAAAGAGTAAAAATGACGTGCCCGTAAAGGTAAGTGGCAAATAGCTTCAGACTTGTTTTGATATCGCGTTTCAAATACTTTTCGGTCATTTCGGATTTAAACAAGAAAATCATGTCGACAAGCTCAGAGGTGTCTTGATATCGCGTTTTAAATACATTTCAATCATTTCGAATTTAATCAAGAAAATGATGTCGACAAATTCAGAGGTGTCTTGATATCGCGTTTCAAATACATTTCAATCATTTCGAATTTAATCAAGAAAATGATGTCGACAAATTCAGAGGTGTCTTGATATCGCGTTTCAAATACATTTCAATCATTTCGAATTTAATCAAGAAAATGATGTCGACAAATTCATGGGTGTCTTGATATCGCGTTTCAAATAGATTTCAGTCAGTTAGAATTTAATCAAGAAAATGATGTCGACAAATTCAGAGGTGTCTTGATATCGCGTTTCAAATAGATTTCAATCATTGCGAATTTAAACAAGACAATTATGTCGACAAATGTCTTTAAGAAATTGAAAAAAAAAAGAAAGAGTAATAATGAAGGATGTTCCCGCTCAAGGTAGGTTCCAAAGAGCGAAAAAAAAAAGAGTAAAAATGACGTGCCCGTAAAGGTAAGTGGCAAATAGCTTCAGACTTGTTTTGATATCGCGTTTCAAATACTTTTCGGTCATTTCGGATTTAAACAAGAAAATCATGTCGACAAGCTCAGAGGTGTCTTGATATCGCGTTTCAAATACATTTCAATCATTTCGAATTTAATCAAGAAAATGATGTCGACAAATTCAGAGGTGTCTTGATATCGCGTTTCAAATAGATTTCAATCATTTCGAATTTAATCAAGAAAATGATGACAAATTCAGAGGTGTCTTGATATCGCGTTTCAAATAGATTTCAATCAGTTAGAATTTAATCAAGAAAATGATGTCGACAAATTCAGAGGTGTCTTGATATCGCGTTTCAAATAGATTTCAATCATTGCGAATTTAAACAAGACAATTATGTCGACAAATGTCTTTAAGAAATTGAAAAAAAAAAGAAAGAGTAATAATGAAGGATGTTCCCGCTCAAGGTAGGTTCCAAAGAGCGAAAAAAAAAAGAGTAAAAATGACGTGCCCGTAAAGGTAAGTGGCAAATAGCTTCAGACTTGTTTTGATATCGCGTTTCAAATACTTTTCGGTCATTTCGGATTTAAACAAGAAAATCATGTCGACAAGCTCAGAGGTGTCTTGATATCGCGTTTCAAATACATTTCAATCATTTCGAATTTAATCAAGAAAATGATGTCGACAAATTCAGAGGTGTCTTGATATCGCGTTTCAAATAGATTTCAATCATTTCGAATTTAATCAAGAAAATGATGACAAATTCAGAGGTGTCTTGATATCGCGTTTCAAATAGATTTCAATCAGTTAGAATTTAATCAAGAAAATGATGTCGACAAATTCATAGGTGTCTTGATATCGCGTTTCAAATAGATTTCAATCATTGCGAATTTAAACAAGACAATTATGTCGACAAATGTCTTTAAGAAATTGAAAAAAAAAGAAAGAGTAATAATGAAGAATGTTCCCGCTCAAGGTAGGTTCCAAAGAGCGAAAAAAAAAGAGTAAAAATGACGTGCCCGTAAAGGTAAGTGGCAAATAGCTTCAGACTTGTTTTGATATCGCGTTTCAAATACATTTCAATCATTTCGAATTTAATCAAGAAAATGATGTCGACAAATTCAGAGGTGTCTTGATATCGCGTTTCAAATACATTTCAGTCATTTCGAATTTAATCAAGAAAATGATGTCGACAAATTCATAGGTGTCTTGATATCGCGTTTCAAATAGATTTCAATCATTGCGAATTTAAACAAGACAATTATGTCGACAAATGTCTTTAAGAAATTGAAAAAAAAAGAAAGAGTAATAATGAAGGATGTTCCCGCTCAAGGTAGGTTCCAAAGAGCGAAAAAAAAAAGAGTAAAAATGACGTGCCCGTAAAGGTAAGTGCCAAATAACTTCAGACTTGTTTTGATATTGCGTTTCAAATACTTTTCAGCCATTTCGGATTTAAACAAGAAAATCATGTCGCCAAGCTCAGAGGTGTCTTGATATCGCGTTTCAAATACATTTCAATCATTTCGAATTTAATCAAGAAAATGATGTCGACAAATTCAGAGGTGTCTTGATATCGCGTTTCAAATACATTTCAATCATTTCGAATTTAATCAAGAAAATGATGTCGACAAATTCATAGGTGTCTTGATATCGCGTTTCAAATAGATTTCAATCATTGCGAATTTAAACAAGACAATTATGTCGACAAATGTCTTTAAGAAATTGAAAAAAAAAGAAAGAGTAATAATGAAGGATGTTCCCGCTCAAGGTAGGTTCCAAAGAGCGAAAAAAAAAAGAGTAAAAATGACGTGCCCGTAAAGGTAAGTGCCAAATAACTTCAGACTTGTTTTGATATTGCGTTTCAAATACTTTTCAGCCATTTCGGATTTAAACAAGAAAATCATGTCGCCAAGCTCAGAGGTGTCTTGATATCGCGTTTCAAATACATTTCAATCATTTCGAATTTAATCAAGAAAATGATGTCGACAAATTCAGAGGTGTCTTGATATCGCGTTTCAAATACATTTCAATCATTTCGAATTTAATCAAGAAAATGATGACAAATTCAGAGGTGTCTTGATATCGCGTTTCAAATAAATTTCAATCATTTCGAATTTAATCAAGAAAATGATGTCGACAAATTCATAGGTGTCTTGATATCGCGTTTCAAATAGATTTCAATCATTGCGAATTTAAACAAGACAATTATGTCGACAAATGTCTTTAAGAAATTGAAAAAAAAAGAAAGAGTAATAATGAAGGATGTTCCCGCTCAAGGTAGGTTCCAAAGAGCGAAAAAAAAAGAGTAAAAATGACGTGCCCGTAAAGGTAAGTGCCAAATAACTTCAGACTTGTTTTGATATTGCGTTTCAAATACTTTTCAGCCATTTCGGATTTAAACAAGAAAATCATGTCGCCAAGCTCAGAGGTGTCTTGATATCGCGTTTCAAATACATTTCAATCATTTCGAATTTAATCAAGAAAATGATGTCGACAAATTCAGAGGTGTCTTGATATCGCGTTTCAAATACATTTCAATCATTTCGAATTTAATCAAGAAAATGATGTCGACAAATTCAGAGGTGTCTTGATATCGCGTTTCAAATACATTTCAATCATTTCGAATTTAATTAAGAAAATGATGTCGACAAATTCATGGGTGTCTTGATATCGCGTTTCAAATAGATTTCAGTCATTGCGAATTTAAACAAGACAATTATGTCGACAAATGTCTTTAAGAAATTGAAAAAAAAAGAAAGAGTAATAATGAAGGATGTTCCCGCTCAAGGTAGGTTCCAAAGAGCGAAAAAAAAAGAGTAAAAATGACGTGCCCGTAAAGGTAAGTGGCAAATAGCTTCAGACTTGTTTTGATATCGCGTTTCAAATACTTTTCGGTCATTTCGGATTTAAACAAGAAAATCATGTCGACAAGCTCAGAGGTGTCTTGATATCGCGTTTCAAATACATTTCAATCATTTCGAATTTAATCAAGAAAATGATGTCGACAAATTCAGAGGTGTCTTGATATCGCGTTTCAAATAGATTTCAATCATTTCGAATTTAATCAAGAAAATGATGACAAATTCAGAGGTGTCTTGATATCGCGTTTCAAATAGATTTCAATCATTGCGAATTTAAACAAGACAATTATGTCGACAAATGTCTTTAAGAAATTGAAAAAAAAAGAAAGAGTAATAATGAAGGATGTTCCCGCTCAAGGTAGGTTCCAAAGAGCGAAAAAAAAAGAGTAAAAATGACGTGCCCGTAAAGGTAAGTGGCAAATAGCTTCAGACTTGTTTTGATATCGCGTTTCAAATACATTTCAATCATTTCGAATTTAATCAAGAAAATGATGTCGCCAAGCTCAGAGGTGTCTTGATATCGCGTTTCAAATACATTTCAATCATTTCGAATTTAATCAAGAAAATGATGTCGACAAATTCAGAGGTGTCTTGATATCGCGTTTCAAATACATTTCAATCATTTCGAATTTAATCAAGAAAATGATGTCGACAAATTCAGAGGTGTCTTGATATCGCGTTTCAAATAGATTTCAATCATTTCGAATTTAATCAAGAAAATGATGACAAATTCAGAGGTGTCTTGATATCGCGTTTCAAATAAATTTCAATCATTTCGAATTTAATCAAGAAAATGATGTCGACAAATTCATAGGTGTCTTGATATCGCGTTTCAAAAAGATTTCAATCATTGCGAATTTAAACAAGACAATTATGTCGACAAATGTCTTTAAGAAATTGAAAAAAAAAGAAAGAGTAATAATGAAGGATGTTCCCGCTCAAGGTAGGTTCCAAAGAGCGAAAAAAAAAGAGTAAAAATGACGTGCCCGTAAAGGTAAGTGGCAAATAGCTTCAGACTTGTTTTGATATCGCGTTTCAAATACATTTCAATCATTTCGAATTTAATCAAGCAAATGATGTCGCCAAGCTCAGAGGTGTCTTGATATCGCGTTTCAAATACATTTCAATCATTTCGAATTTAATCAAGAAAATGATGTCGACAAATTCAGAGGTGTCTTGATATCGCGTTTCAAATACATTTCAATCATTTCGAATTTAATCAAGAAAATGATGTCGACAAATTCAGAGGTGTCTTGATATCGCGTTTCAAATACATTTCAATCATTTCGAATTTAATCAAGAAAATGATGTCGACAAATTCATGGGTGTCTTGATATCGCGTTTCAAATAGATTTCAGTCATTGCGAATTTAAACAAGACAATTATGTCGACAAATGTCTTTAAGAAATTGAAAAAAAAAGAAAGAGTAATAATGAAGGATGTTCCCGCTCAAGGTAGGTTCCAAAGAGCGAAAAAAAAAGAGTAAAAA
The DNA here is from genome assembly GCA_963583935.1 of Diaperis boleti. Taxonomy (NCBI): domain Eukaryota; kingdom Metazoa; phylum Arthropoda; class Insecta; order Coleoptera; family Tenebrionidae; genus Diaperis; species Diaperis boleti. The sequence continues at coordinate 6,701,054 of OY757249.1, read as the reverse complement.
TGACGTGCCCGTAAAGGTAAGTGGCAAATAGCTTCAGACTTGTTTTGATATCGCGTTTCAAATACTTTTCGGTCATTTCGGATTTAAACAAGAAAATCATGTCGACAAGCTCAGAGGTGTCTTGATATCGCGTTTCAAATACATTTCAATCATTTCGAATTTAATCAAGAAAATGATGTCGACAAATTCAGAGGTGTCTTGATATCGCGTTTCAAATAGATTTCAATCATTTCGAATTTAATCAAGAAAATGATGACAAATTCAGAGGTGTCTTGATATCGCGTTTCAAATAAATTTCAATCATTTCGAATTTAATCAAGAAAATGATGTCGACAAATTCATAGGTGTCTTGATATCGCGTTTCAAATAGATTTCAATCATTGCGAATTTAAACAAGACAATTATGTCGACAAATGTCTTTAAGAAATTGAAAAAAAAAGAAAGAGTAATAATGAAGGATGTTCCCGCTCAAGGTAGGTTCCAAAGAGCGAAAAAAAAAAAGAGTAAAAATGACGTGCCCGTAAAGGTAAGTGGCAAATAGCTTCAGACTTGTTTTGGTATCGCGTTTCAAATACTTTTCAGTCATTTCGGATTTAAACAAGAAAATCATGCCGCCAAGCTCAGAGGTGTCTTGATAGCGCGTTTCAAATAGATTTCAATCATTGCGAATTTAAACAAGACAATTATGTCGACAAATGTCTTTAAGAAATTGAAAAAAAAAAGAAAGAGTAATAATGAAGGATGTTCCCGCTCAAGGTAGGTTCCAAAGAGCGAAAAAAAAAAGAGTAAAAATGACGTGCCCGTAAAGGTAAGTGCCAAATAACTTCAGACTTGTTTTGATATTGCGTTTCAAATACTTTTCAGCCATTTCGGATTTAAACAAGAAAATCATGTCGCCAAGCTCAGAGGTGTCTTGATATCGCGTTTCAAATACATTTCAATCATTTCGAATTTAATCAAGAAAATGATGTCGACAAATTCATGGGTGTCTTGATATCGCGTTTCAAATAGATTTCAGTCATTGCGAATTTAAACAAGACAATTATATCGACAAATGTCTTTAAGAAATTGAAAAAAAAAGAAAGAGTAATAATGAAGGATGTTCCCGCTCAAGGTAGGTTCCAAAGAGCGAAAAAAAAAGAGTAAAAATGACGTGCCCGTAAAGGTAAGTGCCAAATAACTTCAGACTTGTTTTGATATTGCGTTTCAAATACTTTTCAGCCATTTCGGATTTAAACAAGAAAATCATGTCGCCAAGCTCAGAGGTGTCTTGATATCGCGTTTCAAATACATTTCAATCATTTCGAATTTAATCAAGAAAATGATGTCGACAAATTCAGAGGTGTCTTGATATCGCGTTTCAAATACATTTCAATCATTTCGAATTTAATCAAGAAAATGATGTCGACAAATTCATAGGTGTCTTGATATCGCGTTTCAAATAGATTTCAATCATTGCGAATTTAAACAAGACAATTATGTCGACAAATGTCTTTAAGAAATTGAAAAAAAAAGAAAGAGTAATAATGAAGGATGTTCCCGCTCAAGGTAGGTTCCAAAGAGCGAAAAAAAAAAAGAGTAAAAATGACGTGCCCGTAAAGGTAAGTGGCAAATAGCTTCAGACTTGTTTTGATATCGCGTTTCAAATACTTTTCGGTCATTTCGGATTTAAACAAGAAAATCATGTCGACAAGCTCAGAGGTGTCTTGATATCGCGTTTCAAATACATTTCAATCATTTCGAATTTAATCAAGAAAATGATGTCGACAAATTCAGAGGTGTCTTGATATCGCGTTTCAAATAGATTTCAATCATTTCGAATTTAATCAAGAAAATGATGACAAATTCAGAGGTGTCTTGATATCGCGTTTCAAATAGATTTCAATCAGTTAGAATTTAATCAAGAAAATGATGTCGACAAATTCAGAGGTGTCTTGATATCGCGTTTCAAATAGATTTCAATCATTGCGAATTTAAACAAGACAATTATGTCGACAAATGTCTTTAAGAAATTGAAAAAAAAAGAAAGAGTAATAATGAAGGATGTTCCCGCTCAAGGTAGGTTCCAAAGAGCGAAAAAAAAAAAGAGTAAAAATGACGTGCCCGTAAAGGTAAGTGGCAAATAGCTTCAGACTTGTTTTGATATCGCGTTTCAAATACTTTTCGGTCATTTCGGATTTAAACAAGAAAATCATGTCGACAAGCTCAGAGGTGTCTTGATATCGCGTTTCAAATACATTTCAATCATTTCGAATTTAATCAAGAAAATGATGTCGACAAATTCAGAGGTGTCTTGATATCGCGTTTCAAATAGATTTCAATCATTTCGAATTTAATCAAGAAAATGATGACAAATTCAGAGGTGTCTTGATATCGCGTTTCAAATAGATTTCAATCAGTTAGAATTTAATCAAGAAAATGATGTCGACAAATTCAGAGGTGTCTTGATATCGCGTTTCAAATAGATTTCAATCATTGCGAATTTAAACAAGACAATTATGTCGACAAATGTCTTTAAGAAATTGAAAAAAAAAAGAAAGAGTAATAATGAAGGATGTTCCCGCTCAAGGTAGGTTCCAAAGAGCGAAAAAAAAGAGTAAAAATGACGTGCCCGTAAAGGTAAGTGCCAAATAACTTCAGACTTGTTTTGATATTGCGTTTCAAATACTTTTCAGCCATTTCGGATTTAAACAAGAAAATCATGTCGCCAAGCTCAGAGGTGTCTTGATATCGCGTTTCAAATACATTTCAATCATTTCGAATTTAATCAAGAAAATGATGTCGACAAATTCATGGGTGTCTTGATATCGCGTTTCAAATAGATTTCAGTCATTGCGAATTTAAACAAGACAATTATATCGACAAATGTCTTTAAGAAATTGAAAAAAAAAGAAAGAGTAATAATGAAGGATGTTCCCGCTCAAGGTAGGTTCCAAAGAGCGAAAAAAAAAGAGTAAAAATGACGTGCCCGTAAAGGTAAGTGCCAAATAACTTCAGACTTGTTTTGATATTGCGTTTCAAATACTTTTCAGCCATTTCGGATTTAAACAAGAAAATCATGTCGCCAAGCTCAGAGGTGTCTTGATATCGCGTTTCAAATACATTTCAATCATTTCGAATTTAATCAAGAAAATGATGTCGACAAATTCAGAGGTGTCTTGATATCGCGTTTCAAATACATTTCAATCATTTCGAATTTAATCAAGAAAATGATGTCGACAAATTCATGGGTGTCTTGATATCGCGTTTCAAATAGATTTCAGTCATTGCGAATTTAAACAAGACAATTATGTCGACAAATGTCTTTAAGAAATTGAAAAAAAAAGAAAGAGTAATAATGAAGGATGTTCCCGCTCAAGGTAGGTTCCAAAGAGCGAAAAAAAAAAGAGTAAAAATGACGTGCCCGTAAAGGTAAGTGGCAAATAGCTTCAGACTTGTTTTGATATCGCGTTTCAAATACTTTTCGGTCATTTCGGATTTAAACAAGAAAATCATGTCGACAAGCTCAGAGGTGTCTTGATATCGCGTTTCAAATACATTTCAATCATTTCGAATTTAATCAAGAAAATGATGTCGACAAATTCAGAGGTGTCTTGATATCGCGTTTCAAATAGATTTCAATCATTTCGAATTTAATCAAGAAAATGATGACAAATTCAGAGGTGTCTTGATATCGCGTTTCAAATAGATTTCAATCAGTTAGAATTTAATCAAGAAAATGATGTCGACAAATTCAGAGGTGTCTTGATATCGCGTTTCAAATAGATTTCAATCATTGCGAATTTAAACAAGACAATTATGTCGACAAATGTCTTTAAGAAATTGAAAAAAAAAAGAAAGAGTAATAATGAAGGATGTTCCCGCTCAAGGTAGGTTCCAAAGAGCGAAAAAAAAGAGTAAAAATGACGTGCCCGTAAAGGTAAGTGCCAAATAACTTCAGACTTGTTTTGATATTGCGTTTCAAATACTTTTCAGCCATTTCGGATTTAAACAAGAAAATCATGTCGCCAAGCTCAGAGGTGTCTTGATATCGCGTTTCAAATACATTTCAATCATTTCGAATTTAATCAAGAAAATGATGTCGACAAATTCATGGGTGTCTTGATATCGCGTTTCAAATAGATTTCAGTCATTGCGAATTTAAACAAGACAATTATATCGACAAATGTCTTTAAGAAATTGAAAAAAAAAGAAAGAGTAATAATGAAGGATGTTCCCGCTCAAGGTAGGTTCCAAAGAGCGAAAAAAAAAGAGTAAAAATGACGTGCCCGTAAAGGTAAGTGCCAAATAACTTCAGACTTGTTTTGATATTGCGTTTCAAATACTTTTCAGCCATTTCGGATTTAAACAAGAAAATCATGTCGCCAAGCTCAGAGGTGTCTTGATATCGCGTTTCAAATACATTTCAATCATTTCGAATTTAATCAAGAAAATGATGTCGACAAATTCAGAGGTGTCTTGATATCGCGTTTCAAATACATTTCAATCATTTCGAATTTAATCAAGAAAATGATGTCGACAAATTCATGGGTGTCTTGATATCGCGTTTCAAATAGATTTCAGTCATTGCGAATTTAAACAAGACAATTATGTCGACAAATGTCTTTAAGAAATTGAAAAAAAAAGAAAGAGTAATAATGAAGGATGTTCCCGCTCAAGGTAGGTTCCAAAGAGCGAAAAAAAAAAGAGTAAAAATGACGTGCCCGTAAAGGTAAGTGCCAAATAACTTCAGACTTGTTTTGATATCGCGTTTCAAATACTTTTCGGTCATTTCGGATTTAAACAAGAAAATCATGTCGCCAAGCTCAGAGGTGTCTTGATATCGCGTTTCAAATACATTTCAATCATTTCGAATTTAATCAAGAAAATGATGTCGACAAATTCAGAGGTGTCTTGATATCGCGTTTCAAATAGATTTCAATCATTTCGAATTTAATCAAGAAAATGATGACAAATTCAGAGGTGTCTTGATATCGCGTTTCAAATAGATTTCAATCAGTTAGAATTTAATCAAGAAAATGATGTCGACAAATTCAGAGGTGTCTTGATATCGCGTTTCAAATAGATTTCAATCATTGCGAATTTAAACAAGACAATTATGTCGACAAATGTCTTTAAGAAATTGAAAAAAAAAAGAAAGAGTAATAATGAAGGATGTTCCCGCTCAAGGTAGGTTCCAAAGAGCGAAAAAAAAGAGTAAAAATGACGTGCCCGTAAAGGTAAGTGCCAAATAACTTCAGACTTGTTTTGATATTGCGTTTCAAATACTTTTCAGCCATTTCGGATTTAAACAAGAAAATCATGTCGCCAAGCTCAGAGGTGTCTTGATATCGCGTTTCAAATACATTTCAATCATTTCGAATTTAATCAAGAAAATGATGTCGACAAATTCATGGGTGTCTTGATATCGCGTTTCAAATAGATTTCAGTCATTGCGAATTTAAACAAGACAATTATATCGACAAATGTCTTTAAGAAATTGAAAAAAAAAGAAAGAGTAATAATGAAGGATGTTCCCGCTCAAGGTAGGTTCCAAAGAGCGAAAAAAAAAGAGTAAAAATGACGTGCCCGTAAAGGTAAGTGCCAAATAACTTCAGACTTGTTTTGATATTGCGTTTCAAATACTTTTCAGCCATTTCGGATTTAAACAAGAAAATCATGTCGCCAAGCTCAGAGGTGTCTTGATATCGCGTTTCAAATACATTTCAATCATTTCGAATTTAATCAAGAAAATGATGTCGACAAATTCAGAGGTGTCTTGATATCGCGTTTCAAATACATTTCAATCATTTCGAATTTAATCAAGAAAATGATGTCGGCAAATTCATAGGTGTCTTGATATCGCGTTTCAAATAGATTTCAATCATTGCGAATTTAAACAAGACAATTATGTCGACAAATGTCTTTAAGAAATTGAAAAAAAAAGAAAGAGTAATAATGAAGGATGTTCCCCCTCAAGGTAGGTTCCAAAGAGCGAAAAAAAAAAGAGTAAAAATGACGTGCCCGTAAAGGTAAGTGGCAAATAACTTCAGACTTGTTTTGATATCGCGTTTCAAATACTTTTCAGCCATTTCGGATTTAAACAAGAAAATCATGTCGCCAAGCTCAGAGGTGTCTTGATATCGCGTTTCAAATACATTTCAATCATTTCGAATTTAATCAAGAAAATGATGTCGACAAATTCAGAGGTGTCTTGATATCGCGTTTCAAATAGATTTCAGTCATTGCGAATTTAAACAAGACAATTATGTCGACAAATTCATAGGTGTCTTGATATCGCGTTTCAAATAGATTTCAATCATTGCGAATTTAAACAAGACAATTATGTCGACAAATGTCTTTAAGAAATTGAAAAAAAAAAGAAAGAGTAATAATGAAGGATCTTCCCGCTCAAGGTAGGTTCCAAAGAGCGAAAAAAAAAGAGTAAAAATGACGTGCCCGTAAAGGTAAGTGGCAAATAGCTTCAGACTTGTTTTGATATCGCGTTTCAAATACTTTTCGGTCATTTCGGATTTAAACAAGAAAATCATGTCGCCAAGCTCAGAGGTGTCTTGATATCGCGTTTCAAATACATTTCAATCATTTCGAATTTAATCAAGAAAATGATGTCGACAAATTCAGAGGTGTCTTGATATCGCGTTTCAAATACATTTCAATCATTTCGAATTTAATCAAGAAAATGATGTCGACAAATTCATAGGTGTCTTGATATCGCGTTTCAAATAGATTTCAGTCATTGCGAATTTAAACAAGACAATTATGTCGACAAATGTCTTTAAGAAATTGAAAAAAAAAAGAAAGAGTAATAATGAAGGATCTTCCCGCTCAAGGTAGGTTCCAAAAAGCGAAAAAAAAAGAGTAAAAATGACGTGCCCGTAAAGGTAAGTGCCAAATAACTTCAGACTTGTTTTGATATCGCGTTTCAAATACTTTTCAGCCATTTCGGATTTAAACAAGAAAATCATGTCGATAAGCTCAGAGGTGTCTTGATATCGCGTTTCAAATACACTTCAATCATTTCGAATTTAATCAAGAAAATGATGTCGACAAATTCAGAGGTGTCTTGATATCGCGTTTCAAATACATTTCAATCATTTCGAATTTAATCAAGAAAATGATGTCGACAAATTCAGAGGTGTCTTGATATCGCGTTTCAAATACATTTCAATCATTTCGAATTTAATCAAGAAAATGATGTCGACAAATTCATGGGTGTCTTGATATCGCGTTTCAAATAAATTTCAGTCATTGCGAATTTAAACAAGACAATTATATCGACAAATGTCTTTAAGAAATTGAAAAAAAAAGAAAGAGTAATAATGAAGGATGTTCCCGCTCAAGGTAGGTTCCAAAGAGCGAAAAAAAAAAGAGTAAAAATGACGTGCCCGTAAAGGTAAGTGGCAAATAGCTTCAGACTTGTTTTGATATCGCGTTTCAAATACTTTTCAGTCATTTCGGATTTAAACAAGAAAATCATGCCGCCAAGCTCAGAGGTGTCTTGATATCGCGTTTCAAATACATTTCAATCATTTCGAATTTAATCAAGAAAATGATGTCGACAAATTCAGAGGTGTCTTGATATCGCGTTTCAAATACATTTCAATCATTTCGAATTTAATCAAGAAAATGATGTCGACAAATTCAGAGGTGTCTTGATATCGCGTTTCAAATAGATTTCAATCATTGCGAATTTAAACAAGACAATTATGTCGACAAATGTCTAAGAAATTGAAAAAAAAAGAAAGAGTAATGTCCCCGCTCAAGGTAGGTTCCAAAGAGCGAATAAAAAAGTAAGAATGAATAATGCGTCGTTCAAGGTAGGTTGAGAATTATTTATTTATTTTATATATTTTTTGTCAGAGAAAGCTCGTACCTCCTCGTGGTCTCTGACGGGTAATAGCAATTTTGATCGGATGTGTGGTTTTCATCTACGTACACTTTAAGTTAAGTGTCGCCTAAATTGAGACCTAATAAACAACGTTCAATAGCACTGCATAAATCGAAATTGTTATTAGCAGAATCGAGCATGTCTGTTACTGAAACCTTAAATTCTTTGAATACCTTCCTGTCGGCCAAGTGCTGGCACGCGTTTAATCCGGTGCGGCTGGTCTTTAACAAGTTTTTTATATACCTCGAAACTCCACCTCCTTACGATATATCTCTTGAGTTTACATTAAGTTCTTAAAAGTGAGTCTTGATATTGCATTTCGAATAAATTTAAATGATTTTGAAGTTAAACAAGAGAGACAAATGTCTTTAGAAGTGTCATGTGAAAAATTGAAAAAAAAAAGTAAAAATGGTGGATGCGCTCGTGCCTGGTAGGTTCCTAAAAGCTTCAGATGAGTCTTGATACTGCATTTCTAATACATTTAAATCATTTTGAAGTTAAACAAGAGACCTATGTCAATAAATGTCCAATGAGTCCTGTTTTTGGTTAACAATAAACGAATAATATGTTATATCGTTATTACAGTCGCTACAGTAAAATACCGATTCAAATCTCTTTGAGAGAAATACTGGAGGGAGGTAAAATTTGAATAATATTCAAATACCAGAAAAGATTATTATTCCACCAGTGGTACCACCATGACAGGCGCTCATGCCATTTTTATTACACATTTCATAGCTTGTTGTGAAATTTACATAGCGAGGCTCATGGCCTACTGCATCCACAAGGCGCAGCGTGTTGCAGAAATAAGTACATTAATTTTAACAGCATATAGATCGAGTGAATAGCACTAAAATTTCTCAATACTTTATTTCTCTAAACTCTCGCTGTATGTATGCAAGGAGGAAACAATTTGGATCCAAAGAAATGTATTAAGCAATAGCAATAAGTTTTTATTATTCAACAACCCAATTAACAAACTTAAATAATCTAATAGTGTCTTAGCTTCAACAAAATGCGCTCAACTTAGACGTATCTATCCACTGGCAGTAAAACTAACAATTACAGCGTAGTAACAAAATGTCGATAAATCAATCACAAAATATATCCATAACATTAACTAGAAAGCAAAAAAAAGAATCAACACGTCAAAAATGCTTATAGACTCCTCTAAGTATTTACAAAACTTTTATTAAGTTTGCTGTATATAATCTTACAGACATTAAAATAGAACTATGTTAATTTGTAAAAATATATCTAGAAACAAGATTCTTCGCGTTCAGTATCTCACTGGGGTCCAGATGCCGGAGTGCTCGTCTCGTCGAAAGTAATGGGGGCGGTTGTCTCGGAAAACGGTCACAGCGGGGAACTGGTTGTCTTGGATGTATTTGAGAGTCGCTCGCACCTATGAAACACGATGATGAGATTGATGACGTATGGTAGTAGTATTAGAATAAAAACTTTCTAACACACAATAATTACCTGCATGACAAAATGTGGCGGCTCCACGTCGGGCGATGTGGACAAGTGTTGCAAAATAAAGTCATCGCTCTGCTCCAGCCACAAGTCGACACCTCGCAAGGGCTCGTAGTTAAAAGGGCCGATTCTCAGAAGGCCCAGGCTGCAGTCGTATATATCCAACACCTAAACGATTGATAAATCAGATTAAAAAGAATTAAAAAAATTAAACGTACCTGCGATACTCCCGTCAAATATCTGGAACACCGCAATGGTTGGTCTGGACCTTTGTCTGGGAAAGTGGCGGGGAATATTTCGCCGGTTTTTGTGTTGACTCCTATTCCGTAGATGATGGGCCAGTGGATTCCACCCCTAATCGTCGTGTTCAGTTCGCCCACGCACGCTAGTGTTAAGTCTATTTCTACAGGATGTTTGTGGAAGGACGCTGGAACAATTTGTAATGTTAGAGTAAAATTCAAATAATTGGAGTGGTAAATTAATACACTTTTAAAACATATAGTATATATAAACAAGAAGAATGTTCTTAAATCCAAGTGGAGTAAATTTAAATTAAAATTTAAATATATCTATGTCGAACTCCACAAACTTTAATAACTGTAAGATTACTAATGGTACATGTTTCGGCAGAATACTTCTGCCATCATCAGCCCTAATTTAACAAGAGATTAAGTATACAATTGATGAATTACAAGAGGGGTTCTTACCTTAAAGAATATAAAAATTATGACGTTGACGTAATTTTGAATTAAATTTGACGTTTTCAAAGGGTTACATGATTTTTAAAAGATTTCGTAAAAACAACATTTTATAAATGTAAAAATTAAAAATGGATCAAAGAGAATCTGGTAAGTTTGTTTGAGTGAAAAATTAAAATAGTGAATTAATAATGGGATTATTGAAGTTATTCTGTTCATTTAAACAAGATCTGTTTTCCAGTTTCAAGGCTTTCCTTATTTCCAAAGTCTCGAGAAAATCTAATTTCCGGCCTTTATTGCATTTATGAATCAATTTGGAATTTGATGGTGAAAAACTATGTTTCGTTATTAATATATGATTGGCGAAAGAAGAAGGTGTTGATGGTGGAGGATCAAGATCTGTGTTGTTATAGATGTGCCTGAAATGTTCTTTAATACGGTCTGATATTTTGCGACCTGTCTGACCTATGTAGAATGACTCACAAGTAGAGCAGCTTAATTTGTATACACCTGATGATGATTTGTAATCTAATGGATCTTTATTTTTAATAAAAAATCTGGATAAGTTGTTATCTGTTTTAAATGAAACTTTAAAACCGTTTTTCTTAAGTATTTTAGAACATTTCTCTGAGACGACGCCAAAATATGTTAATGAATTTGAAAAGGAAATTGTTTCTGAAGGATTTTTAACCAAGTAGTGTGTGTATTTGAATTTGTTACAGTATCTATAGTATAATTTATTTATAGTTTTTAAAGAATATCCATTATTTGAAGCGATTTGTTTAATGTTATTAAGTTCTGTTTGAAAAGATGAATCTGATAGTGGTATAGAAAATAATCGGTGGAAAAAGGAATGAAAAGCTGCAAATTTATGGGAAACAGGGTGACAAGAGTCAAAAGGTATTACGCAATCTGTGATACTAGGTTTTCTATAAATGTCAAATTCAAAAGTATTATTATTTCTAGTGATTAACAAGTCTAAAAATGGGATTTGGGAATTGATTTCAATTTCAACGGTGAATTTAATGGATTGGTTTAAAGAATTTAAGTTGCTGAGTGCGTTATCAAGTTCAGAATCAGATCCTTTGAATAAAACAATTATGTCATCTACATATCTGTACCAAAAGAGAAAATGATCTTTAAAAGGTGAAGAAGTTAAAAACTGATCTTCCAAGTTATTCATGAATATTTCTGCTAAAAGAGGTGACAAATTAGAGCCCATTGCTAAGCCTGAGTCTTGTGAATAAAAATTATTATTAAATTGAAAGAAATTTTGATCTAGGACAGTCTCACAAAGTGAATGTAAATTTAGTGCATGTATGGTTGGCATATTAGAATTAAATAGTAGGTTTTTTAAAATTAATAAGCAAGATTTGGGTGGGATGCTGGGGAATAAATTAACTACGTCAAATGAAACAAGTCTAGTGTCTGATGGAATTTGGAAATTTCTAATTTTGGAGCAAAGATCTATTGAGTTTTTTATTGCAAATTTGTTATTAAAATCTAAATGTTGTCTAAGAATTGTATTAAGTCATTTTGAAAGTATTGATACAGGTGAATTAACAAAAGAAACTACTGGTCTAATGGGAAAAGGTTGAGTTTTATGTATTTTAGGTAGACCGTATAGTCTAGGTATGCAAGGATTCATGGGTATTAGTGTGAAAGCTTTTGGGTCAAAATATTTAATAGTTTCTGAAACGTCTTTGAGCGTAGATTTAAGGTTGGAAACAAATTTTGAAGTAGGATCTTTTTTGAGTTTTGTAAAGTCACCAGATTTTAAGAAATTCTCTACTTTGTTTAAGTAATCTTGTTTGTTAAGTATTACCAAACAATTACCCTTGTCAGCTTTACTAATACAAATGTTCTTTTCTTTAATTTTTGTTTTTAAGCTTTTAATCATGTTTGAATGAACAGAATAACTTCAATAATCCCATTATTAATTCACTATTTTAATTTTTCACTCAAACAAACTTACCAGATTCTCTTTGATCCATTTTTAATTTTTACATTTATAAAATGTTGTTTTTACGAAATCTTTTAAAAATCATGTAACCCTTTGAAAACGTCAAATTTAATTCAAAATTACGTCAACGTCATAATTTTTATATTCTTTAAGGTAAGAACCCCTCTTGTAATTCATCAATTGTATCATTAATCTCTTGTTAAATTAGGGCTGATGATGGCAGAAGTATTCTGCCGAAACATGTACCATTAGTAATCTTACAGTTATTAAAGTTTGTGGAGTTCGACATAGATATATTTAAATTTTAATATAGTATACAGGGTGTCGCAAAATTAGCGTATTCCGAGTTCGGAGCGTTGTAGCGGATCATCCCAGAAGTACGAAGAAAATTAATAAAAAATATATAGAAGCTCCCTTACCAAAATATATAGGACTCAAGGTCTAAACTTTGCATCATCTTTTCTTCAAATAAAGGCAATGAATGTTAGCGTTTATTTCTACTTATGGTTAGGCTACTCATATAAAATAATGATTCAAAAAAGATACTTGAAAGAAAAGCTTTATCTTGGAGTAAATAAATATTTTACTTTTGAAATTTTTCTTCAAAAAGGAACGGCAACATGGCTGAATATTATTTTATTACTATGGATACGACAGACAACACTAAATTTAATAATTCTATCTGACAAAATCTGTCAACCTTAATCCGTCGACATTCTTTAAATAAATGGATTATTATTATTCAAATACTGAATACGCAGACATGTATCTGTTATTGGGGGCTTCTAATAACAGGCCAGTAGTAGCTGCTCGGCTGTACGCCCAACAATATCGTAATTGGCGTCATCCAAGTGCCCAAGTGTTTCGTCGTCTAGATGAACGGGTTAGAGCCACCGGTGAATTCCAAATTAAAAGGTATAATGCTGGACGTCCGAGAACTATGAGGACTCCTCATATGGAAGAGGAGATTCTCGCCGCTGCACGTGACGAACCAAGAACAAGTACCCGGAAATTGGGTCGTCAGTTGAATGTTCATCATTCATTAGTGGGCAGAGTGCTGAAGAGTGAAAGCTGGCACCCCTATCATTTCAAAAAGGTTTTTTAGATAAATGTTAGTATTTCAAAAGTTTATTTTATCAAATCCTTAGGTGCACACTCTCTTAGAGCGGGATCTCCAACCCAGGGTCAATTTTCGTCAATGGTTATTGGATCAGAGTAATGAACATCCTTATTTCGTTTCTAAAATAATGTGGACAGATGAAGCCATTTTTACGCAGGACGGAATTGTTAACTGCCATAATTTGCATTACTGGGCCCAGGAAAACCCACACCTTTTGTACAACAGGGGACACCAAGTCCATTACGCGTTTAACGTGTGGACCGGCATTGTGGGATCACATTTAATAGGACCTCACATTATTCCTAACAGGCTGAATGGCAGAAACTTTCGGCATTTCCTGACGCATGATTTTCAAGTACTCATTGAGGATCTGCCACTCAACTTGCGAAGGGATATGTGGATCTAATTAGATGGCGCTCCACCACATTGGGAACGAACGGTGCGAGAATGGCTGGACCAAAACTATGCGAATAAATGGATAGGCCGCGATGGTCCCTTTCTTTGGCCCGCCAGGAGCCCTGATTTAAACCCGCTGGATTTTTTTTTTGGGGCATGTCAAAGAAAAAGTCTATGAAACGCCTCCCGAAAATGCTGTTGATCTGTTCAATCGAATTTTTGCTGTAACTGGTGCTATCAATGCCGAAATGTTGGGACGAGCTACAGAAAATGTTACAAGAAGGGCGCAAGTTTGCATAAATGCAGGCGGCAGAAATTTTGAGCAACTTCTTTAGTAATTATCATAATTTAAATTTTTTTTTACTCATTATATTGTTTTTAACAATTAGGTACTATGTATTTGTAAATAAATTAATCTATGTTACGTAAAAATGTTGATCAATTCAAAACAATTCATCTGTATCATGTTGATCACAACATTCTCGATTTTTGTTACTCATTTTTCAACATTGTCCTAGCAACGCTTTGAACAAAAGGAAAAGGTAAGACATACAGTTTGCAATGTTGCCGTATTGAACAAAGTTGAAATGCTTATACCTTCTTAAGAGTGATTACAAACATTTTTTTATAATTTTATTCTTGATCCAGAGAGTGCCCCCTATAGCACCCTGGACTCGGAATACGCTAATTTTGCGACACCCTGTATATAGTATAAACTTTATTATCGTAAAATTTAATTTAAGACTCAAATTTAAATTTTAAAATTGGAAGGTCGAAAAATTTCCCAGAGAAAGAAAAAACACTTGAAATCTAACCCTGTTTACCAAACACGACACTGCTCTGAAGCTGACGTTTTTAGGGTCGCCAGAAGGTATGAACCTCATCCCACAAAAAAATAATTCCACGCAGCTGTAGCTCGAGAAAAAACTGTGAAAGTACCTTAATCAAAATTTTAAAGACACAAGGTACACTCTTAATTCAGTAGCGGCGGTTGTTGGATCGATTAAAAAACCTTTCCTAATTTGGTCAACTTACTGATGTTGTGGTTTAAATTATTGTAGATATCTCCATGACACCCTGTATGCAATTGAATCCATTTTACTTTCTTTATAATAAATCAACGTTCTTTAATTCATTTATTTCGGATGGCTCCAGAAAATAAAGAGCTCCACATCGACAGCATAGGCAATTACTTCGTGCTACAGCAGTATACTGCACCATTAGTGGGTATATTACTTAAAAAATTTACTACTAGAAAAATAATGATGACAGTGAATTAATTACCTTGTCGTGAACACCGATTAATCTCAAAGTTATTAGATACTGTAAACATTCTCCAACATCCATTAGCAACTCGACTGTAACATTTTCTTCAGGCGCCTCTTCAAATTTCTGATTAGGTTTATGATTTTTTTTTCCTACTTGTTCACAATAATTTTCATTCTTGCATTCCTTGCTGTGATTGATGTTCAACTTTCTATTTGATGATTTATTACATCTTCAGTATATTATTACACTAAATTACATTAATTAAATTAAACTAAATTAAGCCAAGTTTTTCTTCTTTAAACACGGGTGCCACGGGGTTGCGGCCGAGTTGGATGCAGCACCCTAATATTATTTTCTTTTAGACATTCAACTGGAAGTGTCATCGGAGGTCTATGACGCGGCCAAAATAGAAATTAGAACAGCACTAGCTGACCCTCAAGTAGCTCCATACACTATTTAGTATGTTACTGACACGAATAGAAAAATTGTTATAATATATACCAGTCTCTAAGAACTTTTGGTAGTTGATGCGATGTTAAACACTTGATAAAAAAAGAAATCTTCTTAATTATTTCCTTTCGCTGCCTGTTCCCCATTTGTGAGTCTCTTAATTATTTCTTTGTGATGCCTCTTCTTCCTTTAGTGTCTTTCTTAACTATTTCCTCCCGCTGCTTGTCCCACCTTAGCGAGTCTCTTAATTATTTCTTTCTTAACTATTTCGTCCCGCTGCTTTTCCCACCTTAGTGAGTCTCTTAATTATTTCTTTTCGCTGCCTGTGCCCCATTCGTGAGTCTCTTAATTATTTCTTTCTGATGCCTCTTCTTCCTTTAGTGTCTTTCTTAACTATTTCCTCCCGCTGCTTGTCCCACCTTAGCGAGTCTCTTAATTATTTCTTTCTTAACTATTTCGTCCCGCTGTTTGTCCCACCTTAGTGAGTCTCTTAATTATTTCTTTTCGATGCCTGTTCCCCATTCGTGAGTCTCTTAATTATTTCTTTCTGATGCCTCTTCTTCCTTTAGTGTCTTTCTTAACTATTTCCTCCCGCTGCTTGTCCCACCTTAGCGAGTCTCTTAATTATTTCTTTCTTAACTATTTCGTCCCGCTGTTTGTCCCACCTTAGTGAGTCTCTTAATTATTTCTTTCTGATGCCTCTTCGTCCTTTAGTGTCTTTCTTAACTATTTCCTCCCGCTGCTTGTCCCACCTTAGCGAGTCTCTTAATTATTTCTTTCTTAACTATTTCGTCCCGCTGTTTGTCCCACCTTAGTGAGTCTCTTAATTATTTCTTTTCGCTGCCTGTTCCCCATTCGTGAGTCTCTTAATTATTTCTTTCTGATGCCTCTTCTTCCTTTAGTGTCTTTCTTAACTATTTCCTCCCGCTGCTTCTCCCACCTTAGCGAGTCTCTTAATTATTTCTTTCTTAACTATTTCGTCCCGCTGTTTGTCCCACCTTAGTGAGTCTCTTAATTATTTCTTTTCGCTGCCTGTTCCCCATTCGTGAGTCTCTTAATTATTTATTTCTGATGCCTCTTCTTCCTTTAGTGTCTTTCTTAACTATTTCCTCCCGCTGCTTGTCCCACCTTAGCGAGTCTCTTAATTATTTCTTTCTTAACTATTTCGTCCCGCTGTTTGTCCCACCTTAGCGAGTCTCTTAATTATTTCTTTCTTAACTATTTCGTCCCGCTGTTTGTCCCACCTTAGTGAGTCTCTTAATTATTTCTTTCTGATGCCTCTTCGTCCTTTAGTGTCTTTCTTAACTATTTCCTCCCGCTGCTTGTCCCACCTTAGCGAGTCTCTTAATTATTTCTTTCTTAACTATTTCGTCCCGCTGTTTGTCCCACCTTAGTGAGTCTCTTAATTATTTCTTTTCGCTGCCTGTTCCCCATTCGTGAGTCTCTTAATTATTTCTTTCTGATGCCTCTTCTTCCTTTAGTGTCTTTCTTAACTATTTCCTCCCGCTGCTTCTCCCACCTTAGCGAGTCTCTTAATTATTTCTTTCTTAACTATTTCGTCCCGCTGTTTGTCCCACCTTAGTGAGTCTCTTAATTATTTCTTTTCGCTGCCTGTTCCCCATTCGTGAGTCTTTTAATTATTTCTTTCTGATGCCTCTTCTTCCTTTAGTGTCTTTCTTAACTATTTCCTCCCGCTGCTTGTCCCACTTTAGCGAGTCTCTTAATTATTTCTTTCTTAACTATTTCGTCCCGCTGTTTGTCCCACCTTAGCGAGTCTGTTAATTATTTCTTTTCGCTGCCTGTTCCCCATTCGTGAGTCTCTTAATTATTTATTTCTGATGCCTCTTCTTCCTTTAGTGTCTTTCTTAACTATTTCCTCCCGCTGCTTGTCCCACCTTAGCGAGTCTCTTAATTATTTCTTTCTTAACTATTTCGTCCCGCTGTTTGTCCCACCTTAGTGAGTCTCTTAATTATTTCTTTTCGCTGCTTGTCTCACCTTAGTGAGTCTCTTAATTATTTCTTTCTGATGCCTCTTCTTCCTTTAGTGTCTTTCTTAACTATTTCCTCCCGCTGCTTCTCCCACCTTAGCGAGTCTCTTAATTATTTCTTTCTTAACTATTTCGTCCCGCTGTTTGTCCCACCTTAGTGAGTCTCTTAATTATTTTTTTCGCTGCCTGTTCCCCATTCGTGAGTCTCTTAATTATTTCTTTCTGATGTCTCTTCTTCCTTTAGTGTCTTTCTTAACTATTTCCTCCCGCTGCTTCTCCCACCTTAGCGAGTCCCTTAATTATTTCTTTCTTAACTATTTCGTCCCGCTGTTTGTCCCACCTTAGTGAGTCTCTTAATTATTTCTTTCTGATGCCTCTTCTTCCTTTAGTGTCTTTCTTAACTATTTCCTCCCGCTGCTTGTCCCACCTTAGCGAGTCTCTTAATTATTTCTTTCTTAACTATTTCGTCCCGCTGTTTGTCCCACCTTAGTGAGTCTCTTAATTATTTCTTTTCGCTGCCTGTGCCCCATTCGTGAGTCTCTTAATTATTTCTTTCTGATGCCTCTTCTTCCTTTAGTGTCTTTCTTAACTATTTCCTCCCGCTACTTGTCCCACCTTAGCGAGTCTCTTAATTATTTCTTTCTTAACTATTTCGTCCCGCTGTTTATCCCACCTTAGTGAGTCTCTTAATTATTTCTTTTCACTGCCGGTTCCCCATTCGTGAGTCTCTTAATTATTTCTTTCTGATGTCTCTTCTTCCTTTAGTGTCTTTCTTAACTATTTCCTCCCGCTGCTTCTCCCACCTTAGCGAGTCTCTTAATTATTTCTTTCTTAACTATTTCGTCCCGCTGTTTGTCCCACCTTAGTGAGTCTCTTAATTATTTCTTTTCCCTGCCTGTTCCCCATTCGTGAGTCTCTTAATTATTTCTTTCTGATGCCTCTTCTTCCTTTAGTGTCTTTCTTAACTATTTCCTCCCGCTGCTTGTCCCACCTTAGCGAGTCTCTTAATTATTTCTTTTCGCTGCCTGTTCCCCATTCGTGAGTCTCTTAATTATTTCTTTCTGATGCCTCTTCTTCCTTTAGTGTCTTTCTTAACTATTTCCTCCCGCTGCTTGTCCCACCTTAGCGAGTCTCTTAATTATTTCTTTCTTAACTATTTCGTCCCGCTGTTTGTCCCACCTTAGTGAGTCTCTTAATTATTTCTCTTCGCTGCCTGTTCCCCATTCGTGAGTCTCTTAATTATTTCTTTCTGATGCCTCTTCTTCCTTTAGTGTCTTTCTTAACTATTTCCTCCCGCTGCTTCTCCCACCTTAGCGAGTCTCTTAATTATTTCTTTCTTAACTATTTCGTCCCGCTGTTTGTCCCACCTTAGTGAGTCTCTTAATTATTTCTTTTCCCTGCCTGTTCCCCATTCGTGAGTCTCTTAATTATTTCTTTCTGATGCCTCTTCTTCCTTTAGTGTCTTTCTTAACTATTTCCTCCCGCTGCTTGTCCCACCTTAGCGAGTCTCTTAATTATTTCTTTTCGCTGCCTGTTCCCCATTCGTGAGTCTCTTAATTATTTCTTTCTGATGCCTCTTCTTCCTTTAGTGTCTTTCTTAACTATTTCCTCCCGCTGCTTGTCCCACCTTAGCGAGTCTCTTAATTATTTCTTTCTTAACTATTTCGTCCCGCTGTTTGTCCCACCTTAGTGAGTCTCTTAATTATTTCTCTTCGCTGCCTGTTCCCCATTCGTGAGTCTCTTAATTATTTCTTTCTGATGCCTCTTCTTCCTTTAGTGTCTTTCTTAACTATTTCCTCCCGCTGCTTGTCCCACCTTAGCGAGTCTCTTAATTATTTCTTTTCGCTGCCTGTTCCCCATTCGTGAGTCTCTTAATTATTTATTTCTGATGCCTCTTCTTCCTTTAGTGTCTTTCTTAACTATTTCCTCCCGCTGCTTGTCCCACCTTAGCGAGTCTCTTAATTATTTCTTTCTTAACTATTTCGTCCCGCTGTTTGTCCCACCTTAGTGAGTCTCTTAATTATTTCTTTTCGCTGCTTGTCTCACCTTAGTGAGTCTCTTAATTATTTCTTTCTGATGCCTCTTCTTCCTTTAGTGTCTTTCTTAACTATTTCCTCCCGCTGCTTCTCCCACCTTAGCGAGTCTCTTAATTATTTCTTTCTTAACTATTTCGTCCCGCTGTTTGTCCCACCTTAGTGAGTCTCTTAATTATTTTTTTCGCTGCCTGTTCCCCATTCGTGAGTCTCTTAATTATTTCTTTCTGATGCCTCTTCTTCCTTTAGTGTCTTTCTTAACTATTTCCTCCCGCTGCTTGTCCCACCTTAGCGAGTCTCTTAATTATTTCTTTTCGCTGCCTGTGCCCCATTTGTGAGTATCTTAATTATTTCTTTCTGATGCCTCTTCTTCCTTTAGTGTCTTTCTTAACTATTTCCTCCCGCTGCTTCTCCCACCTTAGCGAGTCTCTTAATTATTTCTTTCTTAACTATTTCGTCCCGCTGTTTGTCCCACCTTAGTGAGCCTCTTAATTATTTCTTTTCGCTGCCTGTTCCCCATTCGTGAGTCTCTTAATTATTTCTTTCTGATGCCTCTTCTTCCTTTAGTGTCTTTCTTAACTATTTCCTCCCGCTGCTTGTCCCACCTTAGCGAGTCTCTTAATTATTTCTTTCTTAACTATTTCGTCCCGCTGTTCGTCCCACCTTAGTGAGTCTCTTAATTATTTCTTTTCGCTGCCTGTTCCCCATTCGTGAGTCTCTTAATTATTTCTTTCTGATGCCTCTTCTTCCTTTAGTGTCTTTCTTAACTATTTCCTCCCGCTGCTTGTCCCACCTTAGCGAGTCTCTTAATTATTTCTTTCTTAACTATTTCGTCCCGCTGTTTGTCCCACCTTAGTGAGTCTCTTAATTATTTCTTTTCGCTGCCTGTTCCCCATTCGTGAGTCTCTTAATTATTTCTTTCTGATGCCTCTTCTTCCTTTAGTGTCTTTCTTAACTATTTCCTCCCGCTGCTTGTCCCACCTTAGCGAGTCTCTTAATTATTTCTTTCTTAACTATTTCGTCCCGCTGTTTGTCCCACCTTAGTGAGTCTCTTAATTATTTCTCTTCGCTGCCTGTTCCCCATTCGTGAGTCTCTTAATTATTTCTTTCTGATGCCTCTTCTTCCTTTAGTGTCTTTCTTAACTATTTCCTCCCGCTGCTTGTCCCACCTTAGCGAGTCTCTTAATTATTTCTTTTCGCTGCCTGTTCCCCATTCGTGAGTCTCTTAATTATTTCTTTCTGATGCCTCTTCTTCCTTTAGTGTCTTTCTTAACTATTTCCTCCCGCTGCTTGTCCCACCTTAGCGAGTCTCTTAATTATTTCTTTCTTAACTATTTCGTCCCGCTGTTTGTCCCACCTTAGTGAGTCTCTTAATTATTTCTCTTCGCTGCCTGTTCCCCATTCGTGAGTCTCTTAATTATTTCTTTCTGATGCCTCTTCTTCCTTTAGTGTCTTTCTTAACTATTTCCTCCCGCTGCTTGTCCCACCTTAGCGAGTCTCTTAATTATTTCTTTTCGCTGCCTGTGCCCCATTTGTGAGTCTCTTAATTATTTCTTTCTGATGCCTCTTCTTCCTTTAGTGTCTTTCTTAACTATTTCCTCCCGCTGCTTCTCCCACCTTAGCGAGTCTCTTAATTATTTCTTTCTTAACTATTTCGTCCCGCTGTTTGTCCCACCTTAGCGAGTCTCTTAATTATTTCTTTTCGCTGCCTGTTCCCCATTCGTGAGTCTCTTAATTATTTCTTTCTGATGCCTCTTCTTCCTTTAGTGTCTTTCTTAACTATTTCCTCCCGCTGCTTCTCCCACCTTAGCGAGTCTCTTAATTATTTCTTTCTTAACTATTTCGTCCCGCTGTTTGTCCCACCTTAGTGAGTCTCTTAATTATTTCTTTTCGCTGCTTGTCTCACCTTAGTGAGTCTCTTAATTATTACTTTTCGCTGCCTGTTCCCCATTTGTGAGTCTCTTAATAATTTCTTTCTGATGCCTCTTCTTTCTTTAGTGTCTTTCTTAACTATTTCCTCCCGCTGCTTCTCCCACCTTAGCGAGTCTCTTAATTATTTCTTTCTGATGCCTTTTCCCCATTTGTGAGTATCTTAATTATTTCTTTCTTAATTATTTCGTCCCGCTGCTTTTCCCACCTTAGTGAGTCTCTTAATTATTTCTTTTCGCTGCCTGTTCCCCATTCGTGAGTCTCTTAATTATTTCTTTCTGATGCCTCTTCTTCCTTTAGTGTCTTTCTTAACTATTTCCTCCCGCTGCTTCTCCCACCTTAGCGAGTCTCTTAATTATTACTTTCTTAACTATTTCGTCCCGCTGTTTGTCCCACCTTAGTGAGTCTCTTAATTATTTCTTTTCGCTGCCTGTTCCCCATTCGTGAGTCTCTTAATTATTTCTTTCTGATGCCTCTTCTTCCTTTAGTGTCTTTCTTAACTATTTCCTCCCGCTGCTTGTCCCACCTTAGCGAGTCTCTTAATTATTTCTTTCTTAACTATTTCGTCCCGCTGTTTGTCCCACCTTAGTGAGTCTCTTAATTATTTCTTTTCGCTGCTTGTCTCACCTTAGTGAGTCTCTTAATTATTACTTTTCGCTGCCTGTTCCCCATTTGTGAGTCTCTTAATAATTTCTTTCTGATGCCTCTTCTTCCTTAGTGTCTTTCTTAACTATTTCCTTTCGCTGCTTTTTCCTCAATTGTGAGTCTCTTAATTATTTCTTTTTTTCTTTAGTATACTTTTTAGTATTTTTTAACCTCCCTCGTAGTTTCTCAAATTTCTTCAGCGCTGACACTTGTCCTGGTCGCGCACTCAGGCCGCTGGTTGTACCCTGGGCGATCCTTCTGGTTTTAAATAACTTTTATGTGTATCCCATTTTGGATCCTTGTTGACACATTATACTTACGTAAACTTCGGTTAGATTTTTTTTTCGTTTCAAAAGTTGACTTACTGTTTTGGACAGCCGCTGCATATGACCCAGCAAAACTAACAACAGTTTTATACACAAAATAAGTTTCCAAACTCATAATTGAATATTTAGTACTATAAATACTATACTATAATACCAAAACTACTATAAATGCAGAAATGCAGAACTTGAAATTATATCGTTCGTCTGGATGGATGGTATTCTATAGAATCGTCATTTAAGATATTAATTTCGCATAATAATTAATATGGAGGATGCCCACACTCAGTGAACTTCTCCTTATCTTACATCTAAAATATAACTAAATAATTAAACAACAATAATGTCAAGCAGGTCTCTCCCAAATTACTACATTCCAAAAGAAGTCAGCTTCAGTAAACCTCAAGGTTAATTACATATTATTAATTGAAGATATCGGCACTGTTGCTTTTATAAAAAAAATCTGTTTGTTTAAAAATTATTTATCTGTTATAAAGATATTTCATATCGAAAAATATTCTACTCATCATTATAGTTATCAGTATGTATTTATTATGTAAATTTATCGTGTACTTGATATCATATCAGTTTTTTTCAACTGATATGGAGACTGATACAATTTGTTTTTTTTTTAATATAATTTTTATTACTGCTTTAATTCATCAATTTATTTTTTACGAAAATTAATGCTTCAAATGTCCAGATATGTCCCGAAAAAATTCAAGCACACGGCCTTGCTTTCTGAGCTTTCAGAATTTGGGTCCCGACTATCGAGGCCACCGCTCCATCGCCGGATTTCACTATACCCGTACCTTCATAAATATTATAATGAAAAATGTCGCACAACAGCGAATCAATCAAACCCCACGTCCGAGCCACATATTGTGCGACCGAAAAAACGTGCCAATAGCATCATACCGAACATATCTCCAATCATTTAAATAATAATGAATTTATGTTTCTATTTGTCGACATCGCAATCGTGATTTATTGCCAAACACATCTCCGATAACGCTCCGGTACAAACTGACGATTTATGATTTTTCGTCGAGGATCCGAAGGAAGAAAAAATCATCGCCGCGCCACACCACAGAGATAGCCGCCTCGTTATCTCCTCTCTATTCCTTTTAATCGCTCGTTTCGGTCCGAAACGCATAAATCCAAAGTCTAGACTGGAAACTAATTTCCACGAGTACAAAGCATCTGCAGATATCGTGAATAATCCCTCGAAGAATTTATTTTACGACCGTCCAATTAACTCTCCCAATTCGTACTTACTCATGACGTTGTAAAACAGTTCTTCGGAATAATGCCTCGGGTCGGTGAAGCCGCCGATCAATTGCAGCTCGATGCGTCCTTCGGGGTAACCGAGGGCCAGCTCCTGGACGCGCTGGACCATCGTGCAGACGGCCTCGTCCGTGCCGGAACCGTCCAGGTGGGCCAGGGCCACGGCGCCGGAGCCTGCGGGAAAAGAGACCCTTCTTAGATCATTTTCAACAAGGAGAGATGATAGAAACAATCCAAATATCTTTGGGAAAGTAGTGATATTTTTTTTCCACTACTGTTATGTAAAGTGTGTAAAAAACACACGCTGAAGGTTCAACACGCTAATTTTGTGTATTTAGGCAACCAACCATACATTCTTGGCGGAACAGACGCCAAAATTTTAAAATCGCGTAAGCTGTACTGCAACGACGATTCCAAAACAGTTGTTATTCTGTCATCCTGTTTTTAATGTAAACGTGAAAACTGTGCTACATATGATGAAGGAAGATGAAGATGAGTGTAGCCCCCTTGAAATATCAGAAAAATCTGCTCAAGTCTCACTAAACTTATTGCCTTCAACCTCAAAGGAGAGATCTGACCAGTGGCAGGATTACCTCCCAAGTGGTAAACGAGTGCCATCTGGCACTAAGCAATGTCGTTGAGCTAAGGTGGGTTCGAATACATAACGGAAATGAGAGGGCCGACGAGCTGGCTCGACAGGGCGCGACGGGAACACCGGATGGTACCGAACTGCCCATCCGACCAGCCAATCGCTACCTCTCAAACCTGATCAAAACTGCCACCCATTCTAGGCACTGTGCTGTCTAGTCCTGTCTGCATTTGTCAAAGGACAGACTCCGCCTTTTGGTGGGCATTTGGACCGGAACCATCCTATCTTTTTTCGACAATGTCGGACGGCTGGATGAGAGACAGGAATGAGGAACACGAGGGGGTGACACAATGGACCCGCGGTGTGGTCTAAGTGTCGGTGAGGGGAGCAAATTCCCTCAACACCTAATCTGGTCTCCGACATTCGAACTTATTATTGCAAATCCCCGAGAAAGGACAAAAAGACACCTCAAAAAAGAGAGCACTTACGATATTAATATTCAGAAGGTCGAAATGACTTACTTAATTACCAGACATTACTTTCAAATTGTGACTAAAATTTTATTACTCTTGCTCTCGGAATGTTGAATCAAATTTATTCTGCGGGTCGTAAATAGTCTGTAATACTGTTGCAATATTTTCTTACGTAACGGCATGACCTGTAAATTTAAAAATCAACCGATATGACATGGTTTGACGCTGTTCCAAGGAAAATATCTGTATCCTTACAAAATATTTATTGTTGCTGCAATTTCTGCCGATTACCGATTAAATTATGATTGGATACATAGCAAATTGATAGTTCTATTTTATCATTGTTTTGGGTAAGATTAGTGTACTTTATTGCGTTTATTAGTGCCACATGTGGGAGTAGCAATTATCTATTAAATGCGTACTTAATTGTATTTATTAAACAGATTAAAATACAGCCACCTTATGCAAAGGCTCGGTGCCGACTAACTCACAGCTGCTTACAGGAAATAAAAAACAGACATTAAATTGAGTCTGGATCAGTGATATATGAGAACCACTTTCCGTGAAAGAAACGATCATTCAAGTTCTCGGTCACCCAACATAGACATCCAGCTGGTATAACAAAATGTGAATACAATTATTTATTTTGCCCACGTAATTCTAACACTCACTTATTCACATTTTATCAAATACATTAATTTTTTTCGCCAATTTTATAGCGGATTGATTGAATCCTAGTTCCAGTAGGAACTGTTGCCTATAAATTATCTCTTCTAAATCACCGTAGAAGAATGCTGTTCTTATGTCAAAATGGTGAATTTCCAAACTATACTGCACGCCTATTGAGAGTAAAATGCGAATTGAGTCGTAACGAACAACGGGTGCGAATGTCTCTTCGTAATCAATGTCATTTTTCATCTCGGAATTCGCATCGTTAGGGTAAGATTTCGTTTTTTGTTGGCCTTGAAAAGAAGCAAACCCACACTGGGCAAGTCCTTATGAAGTATTTATTGATGGGTTAGTACCATCTTTATTAAATTCAGGTTGTAATAAAATATAATAATGCCGCTTACGGTGTTATTAAAATTCGACCAACCGTGACGCAAACAACGTTTTTACGTTTTCAGTGGCTACAATGTGATCATTAGCTTTAAAATTCAAATGAGTTTTATCGCAGGTGTTGTGGCGTCATAAATTAACGGTTCGATTTAATGTTGAGTTTGATTGTAGTGGGACGAAATTGACGTCATTACTATGCGTTATTTTTGTTAGCGCGACTGGAAAGTGAACCTGTTATGAAAGTGCAATTTTTTTCGTTATGGAAGATGTCAACGAATTTACGCTTTTATGGGGTCTCATTAAGGCTCCACGCCTACCATAATAAATAACTGTGTACGCATAATGTTCCTGGCGTTTTTAATAAACCAAAAGATGAGCGTCAGGTCGAAAATGATGGATGTCTCGTAAAAGCATAAGTAATGGTTATCACACTTTAAGAGTACCGTGTAACGGCTCCTTAATTTTTACTGAGGACATTAGTAGATAAAATCTGATTGTGTGGTTTTTACAACGGTCTAAAATGTTTATAAAGGCGAAAACCCTTTCGGCAGCTATTAAGTAGTAGATTTTATGGAACAGCTATGCAACTCTAAGATGGTGGCTCCCACACGTGGTAGAAAGCGTCCCATCCACATGTAATTTCCTTTAATTATCATTACTCCACGTCCATCTGCATGACCAGAATCCAATTTCACCTTTCCATCGCCGGATGATTTAGGTGACTTCGTGCGGCTTATTGTTATTTTACAGTGCCGTTTATCATTAAACCCGCTCGTTAAAATGACCAACACAACTCGGCAGCACCCGGAGATTTGTGGGACTTTAAACGGTCCGCCTGCGTGAGATATCGCCGTTAAGTGAAAAAACGGCCTTAAGCGCGGATCGTAATTTCGCGCTCAATACTGAATTTCATTGTAATGCTGAAATATCGGCGGGATTCTCGCGCTTATTCCTCGATTAATCGCAGCATCGGTCCGTGAGCAGACCCCTGTGGCACGCCGCGTATCGATCACGGTAACGAGCGCGTTAGGGTCAACCGAGAGTCTTGACACATTTTTCGACGACGAATGGCACGGGCGTGTGGGAACTAATCCCGTCGAAGTTTCGTCAGCGTTTACGATATCCTGCGGGTGATTTATGGATCAGTTTTAGAAGTGGCCGTTTCAGCTACCTGTTTGGAATCGCAGGGTCGAGTGTGGAGCTGTTTGGTCCTTCAGACTATTTATACGTTTCTGAATTGCTCACGGAAAAAATTATAGTAGGTAACTGAAGAACTGCAACACATCATTATGAAAGGTGATAAATTTGGTTTTAAACACCATGATTTATGAAGTTTACTTTCAAAAATATTGAAAATAATAATCATTCGTTTATCACTCGCCTAATCTGACACTAATCGATTTCAACATAATATAAGAAAACATTAT
The DNA here is from genome assembly GCA_963583935.1 of Diaperis boleti. Lineage (NCBI taxonomy): Eukaryota > Metazoa > Arthropoda > Insecta > Coleoptera > Tenebrionidae > Diaperis > Diaperis boleti. The sequence goes on along the minus strand of OY757249.1, from coordinate 6,674,041 downwards.
AGGATTTCAAGAATATAGTTTTGCTGTCGCAATAAAATAAAACAGCCTTCGTGCAGATTTATTTCCCAGATCTATTTAACTCGGTGAAGGTGTAAACGAACGAACTCCATCCTCTGAAGCAATGGAAAGCAACATGTGTCACAAATTTATGGAATTTGGATAGATATCAATCGTACAATCTGTACGATGTAAATTCCTCCTCGGCTGGAACATCCAAGGAATTTTGTATAAACCGACAGTCGCTGATTTTAGTGTGATTTATACCCAATAAAGTGACCAGGAACTATAATTTCTGGCATTCAGGTTGACGAAATCACCCGAATTCTTCTTTTAATCCTCAGATGTTATTCCGCCCGCTTTGACCCTCGTATCGAAGACAGATTGCGGACCATAAATCACGAAGCTATACGCAATTACGAATGCCAGACGTAATTACGATCGAAACGGTGCTTTTCGTGTGACTGCTTCTGCGATCTTGAGTGATTGTCGCTGAGGAGCTGTCGATATTAAAACGCGATTTATTACAATCGCGGATTTGATTGAATCCGACGTGTCTTTGGGTAGCGGGATTATCTCGTCCGGCGAAGAAACGAGCACGTGCGCGCTTGTGCGGACGGGAGGAAAATGTGGAAATTGATAAATTCTTGCTAATTGTCTAATTGGGTTTGACGAGTTCAGATATTAATGCGTTCCAGATATCGTTTTTGTAATCTTTTGTGTTGTATATCGAATTTATACATATTAAGATTTAACTATCATGATTTGACTAGTTATGGAAACAAACTTGCGAAATTCTCACTCGAATTTGGTCAAGCCTAAATAAAAATAAAATAAGTAGAAAACATTTAAGTAAAACAGTTTTATATTGTAAACATAATAATGACATTGCAGAAAGATCATCTACATTATTTACCCAGGTTACGCTATGCCCCACCATTTTATTTTAGTCTGATCAATACTGACTGATGAGGAGAGTGGTGTGATGACTGGTACCTAGTACCTACCTAATTTTTTGTAGCTTTTAATGAATTACCTGCATCATTATTATGTTTATTTACAATATAAAATTGTTTAATTTAAAAATGTTTTTTACTTATTTTATTTTCAAGTTCTCAGTTTTTCTAAAGTGTACTGTGTTCCACTTGCCAAGCCCTTTAATTTGATACCCATATTGAGACGATTGAAAAGTAAAAAATATGTAATCCGCCATTTTGTAGTGGCGGCCATCTAAGATTCTGATTTTTTTTATGGTGTACTGTATTCTACTAGTTAAGCCCTTTGATTTGATACCCATATTGAGGGGATTGAAAAAAAAAACGTAATCCACAATTTTGTGGTGGCGACCATCTAGGATTTTGAAATTTTTCATAATGTACTGTATTCTACTAGTTAAGCCCTTTCATTTGATAACCAAGTTCAAGGGATTGAAAAAATATATGTAATCCTACATTTTGTAGTGGCGGCCATCTTGGATTTCTTTTATGGGGTACCTACTGTATTCTACAAATTAAGCCCTTTCATTTGATACCCATATTGAGGGGATTGAAAAATATGTAATCCATAATGAGGTGGCGGCCATGTTGAATTTACAATGATACTGAATATACATAATTGTATTGTCATCAAAACTAAAGACGTGCACCAAATTTCAGATCAATCGGTCAACAGGAAGGGGGTAAAATTTCAAGTACTAGATTTGAACCACACAAGACACAAACAAGGCAAGCTAAATAAAACTGTTTAATTATATAAAACATTTATTCGGGCATTTTATTGTGGGGTCGTAGAAAACGTATATTGTGCAACTAGTGTGGAAAACGGCACTTTTCTCACTTGTGTGGTTTGCAGCACTCGCCTACGGCTTGTCCTACAAACTTCCACACCTCGTGTTCTATTAGGGTTTTGACAGCAGATACGTAAAGAAATATTCAGAATATGTACACGTGTAGTCTAAATATGGCGGTCACAAAAAAAAAAATGAAAAATTAAAAACACTTAAGATATACAGGGTGCTTCACATATGGTTAGCTTCCTGTAAATGTGAGATTGCAGAAAGATCATGTACATTATTTACCCAGGTTACGCTATGCCCCACAATTTTATTTTACTCTAATCAATACTGAGTGATGAGGCGAGTGGTGTGATGACTGGTACCTGCTACCTACCTAATTATTTTGTAGTTTTTAGTAAATTACCTGCATCATTATTGTGTTTCATTACAATATAAAACTGTTTAATTTAAAAATGTTTTTGACTCATTTTATTTTCAAGTTTTCAGTGTTTCTAAAGTGTACTGTGTTCCACTTGCCAAGCCCTTTCATTTGATACCCATATTGAGGGGATTGAAAAAATATTGTAATCCGCCATTTTGTATTAGCTTTTGAATTTTTTCATAATGTACAGTATTCTACTAATTAAGCCCTTTCATTTGATACCCATATTGAAGGGATTGAAAAAAAAGTAATCCGCCATTTTGTATTGGCTTTTGATTTTTTTTAATGGTGTACTGTATTTTACTAGTTAAGCCCTTTCATTTGATACCCATATTGAGGGGATTGAAAAATATGTAATCCGCCATAACGAGGTGGCGGCCATGTTGAATTTACAATGATACTGAATATACATAATTGTATTGTCATCAAAACTAAAGACGTGCACCAAATTTCAGATCAATCGGTCAACAGGAAGGGGGTAAAATTTCAAGTACTAGATTTGACCACACAAGACACAAACAAGGCAAGAAAAATAAAACTGTTTAATTATATAAAACATTTATTCGGGCATTTTATTGTGTGGTCGTAGAAAACGTATATTGTGCAACTAGTGTGGAAAACGGCACTTTTCTCATATGTGGTTTGCAGCACTCGCCTACGGCTTGTCCTACAAACTTCTACACCTCGTCTTCTATTAGGGTTTTGACAGCAGATACGTAAAGAAATATTCAGAATATGTACACGTGTATTCTAAATATGGCGGTCACAAAAAAAAATGAAAAATTAAAAACACTTAAAATATACAGGGTGCTTCACATATGGTTAGCTTCCTGTAAATCTGAGATTGCAGAAAGATCATGTACATTATTTACCCAGGTTACGCTATGCCCCACAATTTTATTTTACTCTAATCAATACTGAGTGATGAGGCGAGTGGTGTGATGACTGGTACCTGCTACCTACCTAATTATTTTGTAGCTTTTAATGAATTACCTGCATCATTATTATGTTTCTTTACAATATAAAATTGTTTAATTTAAAAATGTTTTTTACTTATTTTATTTTCAAGTTCTCAGTTTTTCTAAAGTGTACTGTGTTCCACTTGCCAAGCCCTTTAATTTGATACCCATATTGAGACGATTGAAAACTAAAAATATGTAATCCGCCATTTTGTAGTGGCGGCCATCTAAGATTTTGATTTTTTTTATGGTGTACTGTATTCTACTAGTTAAGCCCTTTGATTTGATACCCATATTGAAGGGATTGAAAAAAAAGTAATCCGCCATTTTGTATTGGCTTTTGATTTTTTTTTAATGGTGTACTGTATTCTACTAGTTAAGCCCTTTCATTTGATACCCGTATTGAGGGGATTGAAAAATATGTAATCCGCCCTAATGAGGTGGCGGCCATGTTGAATTTACAATGATACTGAATATACATAATTGAATTGTCATCAAAACTAAAGACGTGCACCAAATTTCAGATCAATCGGTCAACAGGAAGGGGGTAAAATTTCAAGTACTAGATTTGAACCACACAAGACACAAACAAGGCAAGCTAAATAAAACTGTTTAATTATATAAAACATTTATTCGGGCATTTTATTGTGTGCGTATATTCTGCAACTAGTGTGGAAAACGGCACTTTTCTCACTTGTGTGGTTTGCAGCACTCGCCTACGGCTTGTCCTACAAACTTCCACACCTCGTGTTCTATTAGGGTTTTGACAGCAGATACGTAAAGAAATATTCAGAATATGTACACGTGTAGTCTAAATATGGCGGTCACAAAAAAAAAGAAAAATTAAAAACACTTAAGATATACAGGGTGCTTCACATATGGTTATCTTCCTGTAAATGTGAGATTGCAGAAAGATCATGTACATTATTTACCCAGGTTACGCTATGCCCCACAATTTTATTTTACTCTAATCAATACTGAGTGATGAGGCGAGTGGTGTGATGACTGGTACCTGCTACCTACCTAATTAATTTGTAGCTTTTAGTAAATTACCTGCATCATTATTGTGTTTCATTACAATATAAAACTGTTTAATTTAAAAATGTTTTTGACTCATTTTATTTTCAAGTTTTCAGTGTTTCTAAAGTGTACTGTGTTCCACTTGCCAAGCCCTTTCATTTGATACCCATATTGAGGGGATTGAAAAAATATTGTAATCCGCCATTTTGTATTAGCTTTTGAATTTTTTCATAATGTACAGTATTCTACTAATTAAGCCCTTTCATTTGATACCCATATTGAAGGGATTGAAAAAAAAGTAATCCGCCATTTTGTATTGGCTTTTGATTTTTTTTAATGGTGTACTGTATTTTACTAGTTAAGCCCTTTCATTTGATACCCATATTGAGGGGATCGAAAAATATGTAATCCGCCATAATGAGGTGGCGGCCATGTTGAATTTACAATGATACTGAATATACATAATTGTATTGTCATCAAAACTAAAGACGTGCACCAAATTTCAGATCAATCGGTCAACAGGAAGGGGGTAAAATTTCAAGTACTAGATTTGAACCACACAAGACACAAACAAGGCAAGAAAAATAAAACTGTTTAATTATATAAAACATTTATTCGGGCATTTTATTGTGTGGTCGTAGAAAACGTATATTGTGCAACTAGTGTGGAAAACGGCACTTTTCTCATTTGTGGTTTGCAGCACTCGCCTACGGCTTGTCCTACAAACTTCTACACCTCGTCTTCTATTAGGGTTTTGACAGCAGATACGTAAAGAAATATTCAGAATATGTACACGTGTATTCTAAATATGGCGGTCACAAAAAAAAATGAAAAATTAAAAACACTTAAAATATACAGGGTGCTTCACATATGGTTAGCTTCCTGTAAATCTGAGATTGCAGAAAGATCATGTACATTATTTACCCAGGTTACGCTATGCCCCACAATTTTATTTTACTCTAATCAATACTGAGTGATGAGGAGAGTGGTGTGATGACTGGTACCTGCTACCTACCTAATTATTTTGTAGTTTTTAGTAAATTACCTGCATCATTATTGTGTTTCATTACAATATAAAACTGTTTAATTTAAAAATGTTTTTGACTTATTTTATTTTCAAGTTTTCAGTGTTTCTAAAGTGTACTGTGTTCCACTTGCCAAGCCCTTTCATTTGATAACCATATTGAGAGGATTGAAAACTAAAAAATATGTAATCCGCCATTTTGTAGCTACGGCCATATTGGATTCTGAATTTTTTATGATGTACTGTATTCTACTAGCTAAGCTCCTTCATTTGATACCCATATTGAGGGGATTGAAAAAAAAAATTGTAATCCGCCATTTAGTATTGGCTTTTGAATTTTTTTATGGTGTACTGTATTCTAGTAGTTAAGCCCTTTCATTTGATACCCATATTGAGGGGATTGAAAAAAAAATGTAATCGGCAATTTTGTGTCGGCGGCCATCTAGGATTTTGAAATTTTTCACAGTGTACTGAATTCTACTAGTTAAGTCTACATAGGTCCGACAGGTCGCAAAATTTCAGACCGTATTAAGGAACATTTCAGACACATCTATAACAACACAGATCTTGACCCTCCTCCATCAACACCTTTTATTTTTGTCAATCATATATTAATAACGAAACATAGTTTTTCACCATCCAATTCCAAATTGAGTCACAAATGCAACAAAAACAAAAAATTAGAGTTTCAAAAAATTAGCCCTTTCCAAAAAATTGAGGGGATTGGAAAAAAAAAATGTAATCCGCCATTTTGTATTGGCATTTGAATTTTTTCATGGTGTACTGTATTCTCGTAGTTAAGCCCTTTCATTTGATACCCATACTGAGGAAATTGAAAAAAAAAATGTAATCCTCAATTTTGCAGCGGCGGCGATCTAGGATTTTAAAATTTTTCATAATGTAATGTATTCTACTAGTTAAGCCCTTTCATTTGATACCCAAGTTCAAGGGATTTAAAAAATATATATCTAATCCTACATTTTGTAGTGGCGGCCATCTTGGATTTTGAATTTTTTCATGGGGTACTGTGTTCTAGTAGTTAAGTCTACATAGGTCAGACAGGTCGGAATTTCAGACCGTATTAAAGAACATTTCAGACACATCTATAACAACACAGATCTTGACCCTCCTCCATCAACACCTTCTTCTTTCGCCAATCATATATTAATAACAAAACATAGTTTTTCACCATCCAATTCCAAATTGATTCACAAATGCAATAAAAGCAAAAAAATAGATTTTCCTGAGACTTCAAAAATTCCATTATCAATTCGCTATTTTAATTTTATTTTTTTTTTTCATTATTACAGTACGCAACTAGAGGGTAAGGATAATTACAACTCGGCCAACGCTTCGTATTTTACGCTTTGTCTAAAAATCACTTGGTATTCTATAGAATTCCCCAGTGCCACCAGTTCCTAGATTTTGGGTAATACCATGAAAAATATTGACAAACTTTAGGTACTTTTTTTTTGTAATTTTGTACGACCGGACTACGCCAACGCGCATGTTCCGCCGTCGACGGATAATTAATGGGCGCACAGAAAATTCAAATTTATGGCCCAAAACGCAAAAAACAACAATTTTTAAATTCCCCGCTAATTGTTCTGTTGTTCCGATCTTGCGTCGTTGCAGTCATTACCGTGCGTGGCCATCGCCGCTTTTTCCGCCCGTTTTGTCTTTTTTTGCGATGTTGATGCGGGGCGGCGTGAAAAAGCTCCACAAGTACTAATTTCACGAAGCGTGGCCTGCAATTATACGTGTAAACCGCACATTATGAACTCAGACTCGTTCTTTCTTTTTATCAAACCAACATCTCGCACTTGCTCGCGTACATGGAACGGGCGGCGAAGAATTATGAAGGTGCTTGACGTATTTCCGAGCATGCACGAATTCCTTGTGGTACTTAAGATTTTGACAGTAAGAAGATATTACAATTACATTATTATATTATAAATGTAAAGACATAGAACCTTAACAGAGACATCCCGAACGAAACTATAAAATTAGCATCGTAAAAACACTTTCGAATTCACTCGAACATCGAAAAGTCGCTTAAAAGTTTTAACAACGTGTTGCGATTGGTCCCTGACGAATGAAGAACTTTTAGTGCCACTAAATTAAATGTTAATTGTCCATAATAACACACTTGTAATTAATTGGACGAATAAACACATTTGCAGAATGTATGGGAACTAAACCGGGAACGTAATATGAATAGACATTCATTCCGAACTATTATAACGTCGTGATAATTAATCTCCTTTGTTATGGTCTTGTTAACCTTAATGTTTTTATTGTTTTGCTTTTTGTACCTTGAAATAAGAAGTGGGACCGTTAAGATAAAGACGGACGTACACGGGCACTCACCTGAATGTCGCACCACCACGATGAGGCAGGTGGTGACGTCGTCGGAGCCCAGAATGCTCACATTTTCTGAAAAAAAAAGGGATGTGTATTAGAAGCTTAATTGTTATTGTCAACAATATACAAATATGTACAGCAACTCAGTACTCTCAACGCAGCACACGATACTATTACAGAGTAAGATTTACTAGATTTCTCAAAATAGCCTTGTGGAATGCCAATGGCCTTCTGCAGCACAAAAATGAAGTCGAAATTTTCCTACATCAGAATTCAATACATGTTATAAGTGAAACAACTGACGGATCGGCTAATGGTATTGGGATCACAACCATTTATTAACTTAAAATTTAGAAATTGGATTGAACACTAGAGTAAGTTCTAGTTTCATAAAGGAAAAAATAGTCAATAATTGGTTGTTATTTGTTAGTCATTTAGTAGGTCTATGAGTATAGTGGACAGGGGGGACCACCCGTCCACCGCACTCACAAACGTTGCCAAAACCATAGGCTATTTAGCACAAAGAAACCTATACCAGTAATGAGAATAAATGCAAATTGAGATTTACACCAAAATATATATTCAAATTTACATTTTTGACTGAATGGTTGACAAACCGGTTCGGAATGACAACCATTTTCCTATTGTATCCACACACCTTTTCTTCTATCTCACAGTTGTTCTTTGTGACAAAAAACCATTCCGTTCATGGCACCACATGTGAATGCGGTGGGTGGGTGATCCGCCGCATCCACAATTGACGGACTGACTAATGGTATTGGAATGACAACCATTTATTAAATAAAAAAAAATTAGAAATTGGATTGAACACAAGAGTAAGTTCTATTTTCATAAAGAAAAAAGTAGTCAATAATTGGTTGTTTTTTCTTATCCATTTAGTCGGTCGATGAGTATAGTGGACAGGGCGGCCCACCCGCCCACCGCACTCACAAACGGTGCCAAAACCATAGGCTATTTAGCACAAAAAAACCTATACCAGTAGTGAGAATAAATCCACAATATATTTGCACCACAATATATACTCAAATTTATATTTTTGACTGAATGGTTGACAAACCGGTTCGGAATGACAACCATTTTCCTATTGTATCCACACTCATTTTTCTTGTATCTCACTGTTGTTCTTTGTGACAAAAAACCATTCCGTTCATGGCACCACATGTGAATGCGGTGGGCGGGCGGGCCGCCGCATCCACAACTGACGGACTGACTAATGGTATTGGAATGACAACCATTTATTAAATAAAAAAATTTGAAATTGGATTGAACACAAGAGTAAGTTCTACTTTCATAAAGAAAAAAATAGTCAATAGTTGGTTGTTTTTTCTTATCCATTTAGTCGGTCGATGAGTATAGTGGACAGGCCGGCCCACCCGCCCACCGCACTCACAAACGCTGCCAAAACCATAGGCTATTTAGCACAAAGAAACCTATACCAGTAATGAGAATAAATCCACAATATATTTACACCACAATATGTACTCAAATTTATATTTTTGATTGAATGGTTGACAAACCGGTTCGGAATGACAACCATTTTCCTATTGTATCCACACTAATTTTTCTTGTATCTCACTGTTGTTCTTTGTGACAAAAAACCATTCCGTTCATGGCACCACATGTGAATGCGGTGGGCGGGCGGGCCGCCGCATCCACAACTGACGGACTGACTAATGGTATTGGAATGACAACCATTTATTAAATGAAAAAAAAATTGAAATTGGATTGAACACAAGACTAAGTTCTATTTTCATAAAGAAAAAAGTAGTCAATAATTGGTTGTTTTTTCTTATCCATTTAGTCGGTCGAAGAGTATAGTGGACAGGCCGGCCCGCCCGCCCACCGCACTCACAAACGCTGCCAAAACCATAGGCTATTTAGCACAAAGAAACCTATACCAGTAGTGAGAATAAATCCACAATATATTTGCACCACAATATAATACTCAAATTTATATTTTTGACTGAATGGTTGACAAACCGGTTCGGAATGACAACCATTTTCCTATTGTATCCACACTCATTTTTCTTGTATCTCACTGTTGTTCTTTGTGACAAAAAACCATTCCGTTCATGGCATCACATGTGAATGCGGTGGGTGGGCGGGCCGCCGCATCCACAACTGACGGACTGACTAATGGTATTGGAATGACAACCATTTATTAAATAAAAAAAATTTGAAATTGGATTGAACACAAGAGTAAGTTCTATTTTCATAAAGAAAAAAATAGTCAATAATTGGTTGTTTTTTCTTGTCCATTTAGTCGGTCGATGAGTATAGTGGACAGGGCGGCCCACCCGCCCACCGCACTCACAAACGCTGCCAAAACCATAGGCTATTTAGCACAAAGAAACCTATACCAGTAATGAGAATAAATCCACAATATATTTACACCACAATATGTACTCAAATTTATATTTTTGATTGAATGGTTGACAAACCGGTTCGGAATGACAACCATTTTCCTATTGTATCCACACTAATTTTTCTTGTATCTCACTGTTGTTCTTTGTGACAAAAAACCATTCCGTTCATGGCACCACATGTGAATGCGGTGGGCGGGCGGGCCGCCGCATCCACAACTGACGGACTGACTAATGGTATTGGAATGACAACCATTTATTAAATGAAAAAAAAATTGAAATTGGATTGAACACAAGACTAAGTTCTATTTTCATAAAGAAAAAAGTAGTCAATAATTGGTTGTTTTTTCTTATCCATTTAGTCGGTCGAAGAGTATAGTGGACAGGCCGGCCCGCCCGCCCACCGCACTCACAAACGCTGCCAAAACCATAGGCTATTTAGCACAAAGAAACCTATACCAGTAATGAGAATAAATCCACAATATATTTACACCACAATATGTACTCAAATTTATATTTTTGACTGAATGGTTGACAAACCGGTTCGGAATGACAACCATTTTCCTATTGTATCCACACTCATTTTTCTTGTATCTCACTGTTGTTCTTTGTGACAAAAAACCATTCCGTTCATGGCATCACATGTGAATGCGGTGGGTGGGCGGGCCGCCGCATCCACAACTGACGGACTGACTAATGGTATTGGAATGACAACCATTTATTAAATAAAAAAAATTTGAAATTGGATTGAACACAAGAGTAAGTTCTATTTTCATAAAGAAAAAAATAGTCAATAATTGGTTGTTTTTTCTTGTCCATTTAGTCGGTCGATGAGTATAGTGGACAGGGCGGCCCACCCGCCCACCGCACTCACAAACGGTGCCAAAACCATACGCTATTAAGACATAAGAATCACTTCTCAGTCTCTCTTTCGTCCATTCTTGTGTTCTTTTTTTGATTTGTGTAGGTTTTTTCTCTCATAAACTTTTTTTCCAGTCTCAGTCTCTCTTTATTTACGCTTCTCACAGTTCTCTTTTTCGCTCTCCTCTAAACATCTCTGGTCACTATTTTCTTACTTCTTTTCTCAGGTTTGCCAGTCGATTATTAAAAGATTTTACAGTTTTCACAGTCTTCCTTCACTTAACTTCACCGTCGTTCTATTCTATTTAGTTTCTCTAGGATCGTCGGGGTCATCCTCTTTTCCTTCTTCCTCAATTCTCTTATTCTCTAGATCTATCTGCTTCCGTTGGCTCTTATTACCACTTTAATCTCTTCATGTCGTTTTGAACAAAATATTATTTCACATTGCTTGACTTGGTTTATTTATTGCATAATACTGCATCTCATTAATTTCCAACTATAGAAAAAATTGTACATATAAGATTTGTGAAATATGGAATATGCCATTTTCTTCAAATGTTTAAAGTCCATTTGTAGATTATTGTTTATTTTGGCAAACAAGTTTTGCAAATATACCATCCAACAATAAATAACAAATAAGCCCTAAAATTGCTGTTAATTATAATGAAATAAAATACGACATAATTAAGCATTCCTCATAAATCTCATAAATAAACATTAAACGGCAGTAAAATACCAGACGCTAAAATGTATGGCTAAGATCGTTTTATCGGTATTTTTGTTAGATTACAAGTACACGATATGTAAACAGAAAATATAAAATAATTCTGTCCAATAAAAAATTCTTGATAAATTTTACACCACATGTTAACAATATCTTCTATGAAACGAGAACAAAAACAACGTATCAGCATGGCGGCTGTTTTTTCTTCAAAACTCGGGACAAATGATCGCTGATAACCTTAATCATTATTTACAAAACTAAAATTCATTGATCAATAATTTACTTAAATGAAATAAAAGTTGGTAAGACAAACGCCGAGTCAGTCACTTTTGGTGTATGGTTTACTTTCTACATCTAACGAGCCAGTAATGTCTCCCAGGTAGAAGCTGATAGAATTAGAGTACCGGAGCGCAATGAAAATAAAAGTATATTTCCGCTATAAATCCTGCTGATAATCAGCTTTGTTTGTCAAGAACAATAATCTTTTCAAATTCACGAGCTTGTCGTCCTGATTTATGCAAATCCTGTTCCATCAAAGCCTAGGATCAGTACGTGTGATCCCTATTACTATTAGAGAAGAATTTCAGCACTACTACTAATTACTGGAGTACTTACTGTCGTGTGGAACAGTGGCGGCCAACTCCCTCTGCTGCACGTAGAGGAGTCCAACAGGGCCGATGACCTTGTTAGGGATGGCAAGTAGTTGGGCGGCGGTTTCCCGATAGACGGGATGAGCGTGATACAGGGATCGTGTGTCCGGCGGGCATTCTTCCTGCAACACTCCGTTCAGCACCAACACCATCCTGCAACTGAAGAAGAGAGATTTATTGAACCGAGAGCTTAGAACGAACGGGAGTCTCGATTTGGTACATGTTTTCGGTCTCGGATAAAGTGTCTACAAAATTTTTGACATTTACAAATTGTTTTTTTTACTTTTTTTTAATTTGATAAAATCCGGCCAGAAGGTACTAATTTTCGAGAAGAAAACATTTCTCTGATAAGCCATCTCATATGAAGATGGCCTATAACCATAAAAGAGTAGATCTAATGATACCAGTACCGTAGAACTAACAATAAGATAAAAATGTTCCCATTGGTATCAGTAAATTTTCCACCTTCTTTACGGCCACCGATTTAAATTTATGTCATGTACCTCGAACGATATTTCTGCATTCCGCCAAAACAAACAACCGTAAAAGCTACCACCATCTGAAAACAATCAAAGAATTTCAGGCCATGTTTTACAGCTCGTGACCACGCTGTCATGATTGAAAATCATTGATACCGATTGAAGAAAATTTCGGAAAATGTGGGGAGCATTTAAAACCAACCAGTTCAAGATACGACCGGCACCATCTGTCTGTGTCAATAGACCCCCGTCTTCGAAAGTGTTAATTCCTGTAAATTACACACTCGCTTAATTCGCACGCTGATGTAATGCCTTAATCTTGCCTTGTTTCCTGTCGCTGGTATGAAGAAGCAGCAATTAATTGTCGCATCGTCTAAGAAAAACAAGGGCCGATTTAGCACTTTCGGTCTTCCGTTTGACAAGCTCCAGTTCAGTAGAGAGATTTACGACGGATTATTACTGTCTGTTAAATTATACAGCGAACATGGTGGAGATTTAAAAGTTTTCCGTAGCACCGTAATCGCTACACGACTGGGGTTTGGTAGAGGCCGAAGGAGAGAGGATAATTTTTGTGTTAATTTGCTCAAATTGCTGGTTGGCACCATTTGAAAATTGAAAGGTGCATTATTCTCAAATAGTTCAAATAACGGATAATCCTTCTTTGATCATCCTCGGTACTTTATATATACAAAATTGTGAATATCAGTTGCACGTCAAATTACTGTTGGAAGGATGATGATGAAAAGAAGTATCTAGTAAACGCAACAGAAAAAAAGAAAACGAGTGGTGGGATAAAGAATGCAGAGAAGAGAACTAAGAAATTGGAAAAAAGCAACTAAGCAAGGGTACAAGAGAGCACGCAAGAGGTAGAATTTAGTATGCAAAGAGAAGAAGCAAAAGGAACGGATGGAAGAACTAAAGATGAAGGGTATAAAGACGGAAGACGTTACCAGACGGACAGACGGAAATGTACAGGGACCATGGATAATGTATTTCTTACGATGCGTTGTCATGGTGTTGTACTTTACAGGTCTCAAAATAGTAAGCATCTCAGTTGTCTATTTACCTTATTTACAATGTCAGTGTCGATCTAAAAATGTTAATTTACTGCGATTATTACTCTCATAAAATATAATAATAGTGAAGTCATTGAACTAAAGGTAAAACACGTCAACAATAAGATAATGAAAGAGTTAAGGTAAGTCAACAAAATACTCCAAAAACATAACGCGCCCTATGTGCTATTATGCATTCCTACAACACCCGCATCCCTTTGAGGAAAATCCGCGTCAGTCACACTATCCTGCACTATCTTTATGTCAATAATGTGAATGTAACTGAGATGTAGCGATAATTTTTGTAAAATGGGGGCGCCGAGTGAAAAACTTCGTCATCTACTAAAAAGTTGTATGCACTATGTGTGTGGTAGGTATTTTGTAAAAAAAAACTTCGTGATGTAAAATTAAACCTACCATACTTATAATGTAATAGACTATTACCATTGTTTAAGTATATTATAGTTGGGCCACCTTTATGGGGAGAGAGTTTCCACTATAAATAAGGACAACATTATAGCTCCATTTCATTTCATTGCGCAAAGAAGTGCTCGTTTCAGGCGGCGTGTAGCTCAAGCTGTGTGAGAATTTGTGTCGATAAAACAGTTTTCTATAATACGATAGTGTTGGCAAAAATTGCATACCAGGAGAATTCATAAAATGTAGACCGTTCTGACAACGTACGTTGAAAATGATGTCGATTTTGTGGCTTACTGGATTTGCTGTACAGGCGTTATTTTTCAACATTTTTTAAATGTTTTTTTTTATTTGAAACTACAGATCCACTTCTACAATTCGGTGAGACTAAATTGTAAAAAAACTTTAATTTCCTATGTTTAAAAATAGAATATAAATGTGTAAATAACACACATTTTCAAGTGCATGAAACTCGGTTATAGGTGGAGGAGTCTGACCAAATACATGATGACACGATATTTTCCGAATGAATGCCGGCAAAGTTTCAGCCAAAACAACTATTCTCACAATAATTTATTATTCTCAATACTTGCAGACTCGCACAAGTGCACATTAGATAACTACTAGTAGACAAATACTTATAGCTACTATCTAATTTTTTGGCTAAAATAAACTTTATTTAGTGGTATACGTGGATCATAAATACAAAAAACAATGGGAAAAAAAGAAAATACAGCAAATTGAGTCATCTATAAAGAAAAAACTTGGAAATCTGAACATCTTAGTGAAGGCCAGAAAACAGTTATTCAAAAGTTTGCTACAAGTCTATACTTGAGCCTTTAAAATTTCGGCAATGCATTCAATTTGACCATTCTTTGAAGTAGGTATAAGTTCAATATTGTGTAATTACTAGTGAAACCTCTTATTGCGGACACTTTTTTTACATAAGACATATTAAACCCTCTCTAATACGGACACTGACAGTAAAATAGGTACATTACATTATTTGAAGAAAGAATAATAAATAAAATTATTTTTTTGGACGAAAAGAAATTTCTGTTACAATTTAAACATTGGAAAACACCAGGCCCATGAATTACCATGCGAAATAATAGAAGGCCGGAAATAGGGGAGGTACCCTAAAAGATTTTATGACACTCTTTCGATAAATTTTATGAAATTATGGTCTTATTGCAGGTACACACTTGGAGGTACAAAATAAGTACCAGAAATTTAAATTTGGTTGTAAATTTTTAGGCTTTTTACGTATTTTACATAATTTACATTGTTTATACGTAAGCATAAAAAACGGGAACTGTTTTTATTTATTTGACTCTTTTTTTTCTTGCTTCTTGCTTCTCTTTAATTATAAATTCTTTCAATAACCATCAATTTCGATTATTCAAATCTATCGGGCGTCCTGGGATTATCATCTATGACTATTTTTGCCAGGCAAAAGAAATGTATAATGGGGCGTTTCTCTCACAACTGAATAAAATGATAAAAGGGTTGAATTTTGAAATATCATTCTGACAATTTAATTAACTTTTTTCTTTCGTCTATTCCGTTACCTCCATTTCCAAAATATGGTTCATACACTTAAATTTAAACATCAATTAGGTATTGCGGTTCTTCCAGCACTAATCAATTTGTAATAATATACACAATAACCAAAATGTATAAAGTTGACGAAAAAAATATATACGTGCGTCTATAAATACCTTGAATGGATTTTATTATCGTAAATATTTCCCTCAATATAATTGATGGATTGTTGGGAACTTTAAAACTAGAATGTTTCACTGATATAAATCTCCCAGAAAAAAATATTTCTTTGAGATTTGTTGAGGCGTTCTTTTGAGTAATTTACGAAATTCAGGAATCTTGCTCGATATCTTAGAGTTTGCTAAGTTGTAATGGATATACAGAAAAGCATGATATAATCGGCTACCCGAACCCGAATATCCCAGTTTTATTGCATGTTTGACATATGAGTTTCAATATAATATGAAGTTTGTATGGCGATATAAAAACTAAGCGCGTAAGA
Source organism: Diaperis boleti (assembly GCA_963583935.1). Taxonomy (NCBI): domain Eukaryota; kingdom Metazoa; phylum Arthropoda; class Insecta; order Coleoptera; family Tenebrionidae; genus Diaperis; species Diaperis boleti. The sequence continues at coordinate 6,657,844 of OY757249.1, read as the reverse complement.
TAAAAAAGATTAACGTTTGATATAATAAAGGTAAGGTAAAAAGTGATTGAACGAGGTGTTCAAGCGCTAAAAAAATTTCTGGGAATGTGTCAAATAGTTGGCGGGTGGCAATTTGAGCACTTGCGTTAAATTTTATTAAATGGTTTTTCATTTTTCATTGCTTTCCAAATTTATTGTTATTTTTCAATTTTTTTCGAAGAAATAATTTTTTTGTTTTTGATGTAAAACGGATTTAAAAAAAATATGCAAAGTAGCATTTTTTTACGCTTGTTGAATAGAGAATTGAAAAGTATATTTAACACCCAAAAAAAATTGGGTTTGAGTTTCCATTTAAAAAAATTGATGACAAATGTAATTTTATTTTAATTTAGGCTGGAATGCGTTTTTCCAGATTTTTCTCTAGATCTCCAAGATTTTTTTATTCAATTCAGTTGAGTTATTTCCATCCCGGAAGGACAACAAACGAAATAATAATAAAAAACAGATATGTCGTTAATTTTGCCAGTTATGATTGAGAGTGCATACAAATTAACATAATTATGTGTATGTATCTGGATACGGTTTTGCTTGCTTGTTACAAAAAAAAGATAATTGATTTGGCTGAATTTATGGCATTGACATCATTACTTTTGGATTTAAAATTTACGATGTACTCTTGGCGGTGGTTGAATTTACTTTTGGATCCGGATTCTGCGGGCCCAGTCAGGTAAGAGTTTATGACCTTTTAGGTTTTCCCAACTGACCGACAGGAAGTTGCGAATATTTTTAAATAAACGTAATTATTCATAAACCAGAAGAATGTTCTTAAATCCAGGTGGAGTAAATTTAAATTAAAATTTAAATCTATCTAAGTCGAACTCCACAAACTTTAATGAGTGTAAAATTACAAATGGAACATGTTTCGGCAGAACACTTCTGCCATCATCAGCCCTTAAAAAATAATATAATTTTTTATATTCTTTAAGGGCTGATGATGGCAGAAGTGTTCATCCGAAACATGTTCCATTTGTAATTTTACACTCATTAAAGTTTGTGGAGTTCGACTTAGATATATTTAAATTTTAATGTAATTATTCATGTCCAAGCGATAACAACAAAATTTTAAAATCGGAAAAGTTATTCTGATGCGGTTGTGGGCGGGGGACGCTGAGGGGACAGAGTGATCTTTGCCGCGTGGTTCCGAGAATCCGAGACTTTACATAATTCTTTCTACATTTATAATTGTTTCTAGTTTATTATTTACGACAAAAATGTGAAAGTGGTACTGTAGGAAACACAATAAATGGGGCAATCATTTTACAAGAAAACATTTTTTCAACCGCTTATTTTAAAACAGGTTGATTAAAATGTTTGACTGTTTTAGTTTTCTACAGTTGTAAGATAAGCAAAACCTGTCTAGACCAAAAATATTCTTCTCCAATCAACTTAATCACCTCATGGACACAGTGTATCATGATTTATATACAGTTTGTCCAAATTTTCAGACTTTCCTTTGTAATTGTCACGAATTTTATTTTCTGGAAAACATTTCCAGGATCATAAAAAACAAAACAACAAAAGAATTACGCATATCCCATAGAAAAAGCACTTTCCAATTTTCGGGTGTATAATTATGTCATTATCAAGTATTTCAATCTTGCGTTTATAATATTTTATCGGACATTTTAAATATTTTATTCTATATAAACCATTGAAAAATCAACCATTTTATTCCTACCCAATAAAAAATACTATTGGTCCGCGATGTTGGACTGGCCCATACGTTATTCAAAAAACAGAACTGACCATAACTTTTAAGAAAATTAGACGAGACTATTGTCGACAAAATCAATTTCCATTATTTATTTGAAGATGTATTTTTTTTTTAAATTATTTGCATGTATGTTTAAAAACTGAAAAATTTATTTCTTTGGATATTTTAAAATTCAACACTAATGCAATCGTTCTTAACATCTTAGGTGCTTTATGTTTGGAAAGAGTATTTAGCATCAACCTCGGTCAAAGAACTATGCTTGTTACCTGATTAGGTCCTGTCAAAAGTAATGTAGGTAAAGAACGGGTCAGGGGTATAGTGATCTGTCCAAAATAAAGAAAATAAAGAAGTTCTCATAAAAAACCTGCTGATCGAGAATTCGTGTGTCGGCACGCGACTCTGATGAAACAGGATCGTACTGCTTTTTTTGTCACGCCTTTTAAAGGCGTGTTTGTTGCATTTATTTATGCACTTCATTTCTTTTTTTATTTTATTATTGATGCGGAATGCAAATTTATTTTTGACAAGGATTGCTCGTACCTCCTCGTGGTAAAATCAATTTATTTTAAAGGGTCTTTGCTACACCAAAAAGTGTAGACCAATAAAGTCATAATAATCAAAATAAATTGTTTTTGGCTAAATCGAGCAAATTATAGTCCATAATAATGTCACCTGTAACTAAACAAATAATTTTTAATCCGGCTCTGAGTTGCAGTCGGCAAACTCGCTTTGTATAGCACCTGTGCATGTCGGAAGGCAGGTTTTTTATGAGAACTTCTTTATTTTCGATAGATCACTACATATATCCATGACCCGTTCTTAATGTGTTATGAACTTATAAATTGTCTATTTATTTTATACATTTTATGACCTGTGTAACAAGTTTTAAATTTATTTATATGTATGTAGTTTTTAAATTATTTGTATGTATGCACCAATAAATTCCTTTCTTTCTTTCTTGTTTTAAATCCACTCTTAGGTAGGTGCATTATTCCTGAAATGCGTAGAGCTGGAATTTTTACGGGCAGATCATGTCCATGTTTTATCAACAATTTATTCTCCATTAATTTTCGTTAAATTCATTATTTTTCCCAGTCCATATAAAAACGAAACAAATTAAATGGTCGGTACAAAAAACTAAATAGTCGGTATTTTTTTTTACTACTGGCATCTTTTCACTCGCAAAACACAGATATGTTTGTAAATGTGTCGAAATGAAATAGTAGTAGTTTAGTATTTTTTACATAAGGTATTAAAATACCGAACATTTAGTTGCTATCCATATAAAAACAATGAATTCATAATTCATTATTATATTACTCAAAAAGTTCAAATTTATCCAAATCAAATTGCCCATTAATGTAAAATGTCGGACGTTTATAACCATGTAGGTATCTTAAAAACAGCTTAAACCAAACTTAAAACATAAACCCATGTTCATTGTTCAAAATTTCAAATATGTATTATAATAGAGCACAATAAATCTACACGTATAGTTTGTAGTACCCTGAGATCGTGGAAGACATGAGTTGAGAGCTCCTCGATGCGTAAACAAAAGGTCTTAAATAAAAGAATAACGATTTCCTGGAAGTCGGTCGGACGGCGAATTAAATTTCTTCCCAAGAACGATATCCGTAACATATTGAAACCGCCTCGTACAACATCAGCAGCCGATTGTTGGTAAATGTTAATCAGCGCACTCTCCTGGTGAGAAGCTTAAACAAAAAGTTGTCCCGGCCACCTGGATAAGTTGTCCCAAAGCTCAGATTTTAGTACAAGTTTTTTTAATATGAAGATGGTCCAACTATAATATACTTAAACAATGCTATTACTAAGAAGGGGGAAATAATAAAAGGTAATAAATATACATACTAATGCAGGTGAATCAAAGCAAAAATGCTAAAGATATTTACGAAAGCTGAAGAACTCCCCTAGTGGTACCAGTGAACTATTGGATTAAGTATTTTAGCAGGAGTGGTCAAGAGATCTGGTTATAATTACTCATACACTGCTGCTATTTAAGTGCGCTGTTTTGATTTATGCACATCGAGGAACTCAGAGCTTTAAGCCGTTAAAATGCGACATGATATATAAGCTGGTCGTTAATAAATGACGCCCTAAAGCCCAGATTTCTCAACGACTCTCCTGCCGCATATCGCACTCCCAACAGAAGCAACCCACAGGTCTCGATAGCGCTAAATAGAACTAACAGTTGCATTCACCTTCAAATCCTCCACGATTACGAAACAAAGAACACCAGAGTGAACTGTCATTTTTCACGTCCGGCTAATCCCGGCGTCCCGCGCCGACTCCACCTCCATAAATCTCTTTCCATGATTAATTCCAATCGGGAAATAACAAAATACTATAACGTACAGGTTTCTCCATAGACGACGGTGCACTTGCACACAACAATTTGTCTCCGAGAATTTATAATGCCTCCGGTCGGACGTTTTGTTGCATTGAAAACGATAAATCGCCGAGCTGGTGCACACGCGGTGATTTTTCCGCCGACTCCGCGAAGAAAAAACGGCGACTCTTCGCCGAGACGGGACATCATCAACGTTGGGCGTGATTTATTGCCGGTTCGCGAAGGGGTGCGACGCAACAGGTGGGCGGGGGTTGGAGACGATTTTTCGAGGTGCGCGTACGGGACTCACCGCTTTATACACCCATAAATACATATTTAACTTGCAGAGCAGGAGTCGTCCGTCTTCGCGCTTCTACGAAAAGCTATAACCAGATATGATTATCAGCTAGCCGTAAAAGCAATTTCAACTCAGCGTTGGGACTCTAGAGCACTAGTCTTTTGCAAGTCAACTCCGACCGTAAAATATAAGCGTATACGACGTCAGTAAAACTTCCTTGACGAATGACTCCCAAGATGTCAGCTACTTATCAGATCTGACCCGATTTGACCTTATTAACTCTGACACACTGGAAGCCTCGTCAGGGAGGTAATTTGTGTCACAAAACTTTATTACCCACGACATTCTAAACAAGGTAATCACTTGAAAACAATCACCTCACCGTGTCGACGTTTTGCCGGGAATAAAAACGGATCACAAACGGAGCCTTGTGGAGCACCTGCCCGTAGGTAAAGCGAGAGCCGCGAGGTGTAGGATCGCTCTCGCCGTTCCGTTTAATAAATTGAAAGGAAAACCTCCAACGGAGGAGGGAAAAAATGGAACATGGAACTGGAGGATCGGCACACAACTCATCGTAATGAAGCCATTAATTAACGCACCGCATCCAATTAGTATCTGTTGCTCGCTTTGAATAGAAAAATATTTCATCATTTAAATGCCGCGGCGTCGGTTAATAACTCGACGGCGAAATTGTTTTCTACTTTGTTTAAGGTCCGCAAAGATGTTGAGAATGGGAACCAAGACCTCTTAAAAATACAATTAATCGTCCAATTACAACTCCAAGGAAGACTAAGAATTTGAACACAGAAATTATAACTAACATCAGATATGGCAGAATATGTGAAACAACCGAAGAAAAGAGAAGATTACGAATTACATGAGAACAATCAATGATAATATTTTGCTCCTTTCAGTAATTTTTGCACCATCTCGGGCTTAAAAAGGAGTTGATTAGTTTACAAGGGTAAAAATGTAGATTTGTTAATTTTTTAGGTTTTCACGTTTCCATATTTTTGGGTTCTGTGCGTTCCAAATTTAAGAATCTGAGGTTTTTTGGTTAACAGACTTTCAATCGGTTTTTCAGCATTTTAGACTTTCAGTACCTCAGGTTTCTACATTTTCGTCCTCTGCTTCTCAGGTTTGATCTTAGGTTATCAGACCTTCTGAATATTAGTTGCTTAAACTGGCAATCAATTTTGCATCTTCCACTTTTCAGATATTAAAATTTTGTCTATTCTATTTTCAACCAAATTTTCCAGATATCGGAGTTATGGGAGCCGCCTACATCTAATCGGGAATCGACTGGAGCGATATTATATTTCATCTCGCGCGGACCAGATATATTAAATTTATACTTACTTACATAATGTGTTACGTGTGTTTTTGTATGAATCACTGTTCAGTTTGAGAACTGGATTTTTATGATTTTATGTTAGACCATTGTAAGCTTTCAAAGCGTTAACAAGTGTTCCTGTAATTCTTCGTAATAAAGTCTGTTTAAAATTTTAAAAGCAAAATTATTATTCGCAATAACTTAACTGGCGCAGTCGGTAGGATCCGGGAGAAGATACAAGTGTCTTTGCTATTTAGCATTAATCCCCGGAATATCCTAAAAAAAGGCAAGAGGTAGATTCGACAACACTTCACTGGGAGGATACCAGACATCGGACTACTAACTTCAACCACAGAAATATCATCGACGGCTACATTGGTTCTCAAGAAACAAGAAATTCAACTGGAAGCAAACCAGGAAAATTTCTTCCTAACTATTGGAGTTACCAAAGACAAGCGGCAGATCTGGGAGTGGGGTAAGTCACGTTTGACTGTCTTCATACCAACTGTCAATTGCTAGTTATTCTGCTTTTCTTTTACTTTAATTTAACTTTTACTTTCATTTCATTATGCCGGATACTGAATCAAATGCCAGTGCAAGAAACAATGACCGCATATCATATGATAAAGCTTTTAAATTAATACAAAATTTCAACGGTTCCAAGTCACAGCTACATAATTTTGTTGACGTAGTAGATTTTGTGTATGCACGATTTGACCCGCAGGATCTGGATATTTTTCTTGTCAAGGCTAAATTGGAAGGACCAGCTCTTGATTGTATTGCTTCTTTAGAACTAAATACTTGGAACCGCATTAAGGAGGAACTATTGAGAAAATTTGGTGAAACTTTAGATTTGCATAGTTTGGCTTTTGAAATGACTCATCTAAAGCAGCTACCTTCTGAGAAACCATTGGAATTTTTGCAAAGAGTGGAAAGTCATTTGTTAAGAATACACAAAATTATAAAATATGATACTTCTCGAAGTGTAGGTGCACGAGATTTGCTTCATGAATACCAAGACAAATCTGCACTTTTAACTGTAATAAATGGATTAAGAGACCCTCTGGGTGCTTCGGTAAGGTTACAAAAACCAAACTCTTTGGTGGATGTTTCAAATTTAATTAGGGACCATGAAAATAAACAGTTTATGTTAAAGGAAGCTTTCCCGCCTGCAACATCAAATGTATCACAAACACCTAATAATAATAATCAGCCTATTAAAAATAACCCCAATCAAACTTGTTATTAAAAAATGTACTTTTTGCCAAAAATTGGGACATGACGCGCAAAATTGTTATGCTAGGCGAGGCGATTCAAAGGTAACGAGTACAAGTAGTGTTAAAACGTTGTCAGAAAGAAATGTTATCACTAATAACGATTATGAACTTGTAGAATGCGAAGTACATGAATCCAACGATCAAAATTTTTGTTTAACAACCTCGGGCACCCAGCATCAAGTATTATGAGATCTGAAAGAATTGGAAATTTAAATCTAACCGAAACAAAACTTCTGTACATACAAACTAAAAATCCTAAAATAATTTTTTTTATAGACTGTGGTGCAACTATTTCGACTATAAAACCTCACCTAATTAAAAACGCGGATGAGTTGCAAAATGAAACCATAATTGTATCTGGTATTACTAGCGACAACTTAAAAGTATTCAATTAAAATTACTCGGAAAATTGCACAAATTTTACGTGTTAGACATAAACTCCCAATTTGACGGAATTTTAGGTTTAGATTTTTTGCAGAGTTACAATGCTCAGATTGATTTTTCTAAAAATACTTTAAAAACATTTAATAGAAGTATACCATTATTAACACTCGAACATGAAGTTCAAACTGGACGCGGTCCGACAAATAATGAATCGTCGGCAACAGTACAAATTCTCGAACCTAAAACACACTCAGTAGTTGTTTTCAAAACAAACACCGCTTGCAACGGCGACAATTTCTTGTGCGAAGAACGTACCCTTTGTAATGGCAAAGTTAAAATTCCAAGTGCCCTGGTCAATGTGAGGGATAATAAATTTGTCACGACTATTTTGAATAACACTGATAACACATATAAATTAAAAGATACATATATAGATTTAGAACCTTTTGAAAATATTCCTGTAACGTCGTATTCTGATAATAATCATAATTTAACATTAAATAAAAATGAGCGTTTACAAAAAATTAAAAGGAGTTTAAAAATTGATCATTTGAATTTAGAGGAGCGGCAACATTTAGAGAAATTATGTGCGCAATATTGTGATGTATTTTTACTGTCTGGAGAGCAGTTGACTTTTACCAACAAAATTAAACACAAAATTATTACTGGGGATGCCAAGCCTATTTATCAAAAGAATTATCGATATCCTTTTATGCTGAAGAATGAAGTAGAAGATCAAGTTTCAAAATTATTACAGCAAAATATTATTAGACCATCTTGTTCGCCCTGGAATTCACCTCTTTGGATTGTACCTAAAAAGCAAATTAATCCTGCTAAATCAAAATGGAGACTTGTTGTTGACTATAGGAATCTTAATTCTGTTACAAAATCGGACCGTTTCCCTATTCCTAAAATAGACGAAATTTTAGATATATTAGGAAAATCGAGGTATTTCACAACAATAGATTTAGCGTCTGGTTTTCACCAGATTGAGATGGATGAAAGTGATATAGAGAAAACAGCGTTTAGTACTGATACAAACCATTTCGAATTTTTACGTATGCCATTTGGGCTCAAAAATTCTCCTTCAACTTTCCAAAGAGTCATGAACAATGTTTTTAGCGGTCTAATAAATAATGAAATTTTAATTTACATGGATGATATTTTGATTTTTAGCAGCTCAATTCAAGATCATTACAATAAGATTGCGAAAGTGTTTGATAGACTGAAAAATTCGAATTTAAAAATTGAACCAAGCAAATGCTATTTTCTCCAGAAGGAAGTTCATTTTTTGGGTCACACTTTAACTGAATTTGGCATTAAACCCGATCCGACAAAAATTAGTTCCATTTTAAAATATCCCCAGCCCACTAATCAAAAGGAAATCAAATCATTTTTGGGATTGTTCGGTTATTATAGGAAATTTGTTCCGAATTTCGCTGAACTCACGAAACCGTTAACCGTTTTATTAAAAAAGGGTGTAACTGTTAATTCTGATTCAAAATGTCAGACAAGCTTTGAAAAATGTAACCTCTGAAAATATCCTAGCATACCCAGATTTTACGCAAACCTTCACTTTAACTTGTGATGCTTCTAATTTTGCGATCGGTGCTGTCCTCTCTCAGAACGACAGACCAATAGGATTTGCATCTAGAACACTCAATGATTCGGAAGTGAAATATTCCACAATAGAAAAAGAATTACTAGCGATTGTCTACGCAACAATTTTTTTTCGGCCATACCTGTTTGGAACTAAATTTATTATAAACTCAGATCACAGACCGTTAATTTGGCTCATGAATCTAAAGGATTTAAATTCAAAATTGTCTCGCTGGAGAATAAAGCTTAGTGAACAAGAAGAATGTTCTTAAATCCAAGTGGAGTAAATTTAAATTAAAAAATTTAAATATATCTAAGTCGAACTCCACAAACTTTAATCAGCGTAAAATTATAAATGGAACATGTTTCGGCAGAACACTTCTGCCATCATCAGCCCTAATTTAACAAGAGATTAATGATACAATTGATGAATTACAAGAGGGGTTCTTACCTTAAAGAATATAAAAAATTATGACATTGACGTAATTTTGAATTAAATTTGACGTTTTCAAAGGGTTACATGATTTTTAAAAGATTTCGTAAAAACAACATTTTATAAAATGTAAAAATTAAAAATGGATCAAAGAGAATCTGGTAAGTTTGTTTGAGTGGTGAAAAATTAAAATAGTGAATTAATAATGAGATTATTGAAGTTATTCTGTTCATTTAAACAAGATCTGTTTTCCAGTTTCAAGGCTTTCCTTATTTCCAAAGTCTCAAGAAAATCTAATTTCCGGCCTTTATTGCATTTATGAATCAATTTGGAATTTGATGATGAAAAACTATGTTTCGTTATTAATATATGATTGGCGAAAGAAGAAGGTGTTGATGGTGGAGGATCAAGATCTGTGTTGTTATAGATGTGCCTGAAATGTTCTTTAATACGGTCTGATATTTTGCGACCTGTCTGACCTATGTAGAATGACTCACAAAAAGAGCAGTTTAATTTGTATACACCTGATGATGATTTGTATTCTAATGGATCTTTATTTTTAATAAAAAATCTGGATAAATTGTTATCTGTTTTAAATGAAACTTTAAAACCGTTTTTCTTAAGTATTTTAGAACATTTCTCTGAGACGACGCCAAAGTATGTTAATGAATTTGAAAAGGAAATTGTTTCTGAAGGATTTTTAACCAAGTAGTGTGTGTATTTTAATTTGTTAGAGTATCTATAGTATAATTTATTTATAGTTTTTAAAGAATATCCATTATTTGAAGCAATTTGTTTAATGTTATTAAGTTCTGTTTGAAAAGGTGAATCTGATAGTGGTATAGAAAATAATCGGTGGAAAAAGGAATGAAAAGCTGCAAATTTATGGGAAACAGGGTGACAAGAGTCAAAAGGTATTACGCAATCTTTGATACTAGGTTTTCTATAAATGTCAAATTTAAAAGTATTATTATTTCTAGTGATTAGCAAGTCTAAAAAGGGGATTTGGGAATTGATTTCAATTTCCACGGTGAATTTAATGGATTGGCTTAAAGAATTTAAGTTGCTGAGTGCGTTATCAAGTTCAGAATCAGATCCTTTGAATAAAACAATTATGTCATCTACATATCTGTACCAAAAGAGAAAATGGTCTTTAAAAGGTGAAGAAGTTAAAAACTGATCTTCTAAGTTATTCATGAATATTTCTGCTAAAAGAGGGGACAAATTAGAGCCCATTGCTAAGCCTGAGTCTTGTGAATAAAAATTATTATTAAATTGAAAGAAATTTTGATCTAGGACAGTCTCACAAAGTGAATGTAAATTTAATGCATGTATGGTTGGCATATTAGAATTAAATAGTAGGTTTTTTAAAATTAATAAGCAAGATTTGGGTGGGATGCTGGGGAATAAATTAACTACGTCAAATGAAACAAGTCTAGTGTCTGATGGAATTTGGAAATTTCTAATTTTGGAGCAAAGATCTATTGAGTTTTTTATTGCAAATTTGTTATTAAAATCTAAATGTTGTCTAAGAATTGTATTAAGCCATTTTGAAAGTATTGATACAGGTGAATTGACAAAGGAAACTACTGGTCTAATGGGAAAAGGTTGAGTTTTATGTATTTTAGGTAGACCGTATAGTCTAGGTATGCAAGGATTCATGGGTATTAGTGTGAAAGCTTTTGGGTCAAAATATTTAACAGTTTCTGGTCTTCAGGTCTATGAGCGTAGATTTAAGGTTGGAAACAAATTTTGAAGTAGGATCTTTTTTGAGTTTTGTAAAGTCACCAGATTTTAAGAAATTCTCTACTTTGTTTAAGTAATCTTGTTTGTTAAGTATTACCAAACAATTACCCTTGTCAGCTTTACTAATACAAATGTTGTTTTCTTTAATTTTTGTTCTTAAGCTTTTAATCATGTTTGAATCTGATATTGTGGGGGTCTTTAGATAAGGTAGTTAATGTAGTTACTAGTGATGGAATGGTATCGGGTATCAATGGTGTATTATAATGATTGGTGATGATTTCTGTTTCAACTGCAAGTGTTTCTTTTACGTGTTGGATATTTAATGGTTGGACATTGTATTTAAGGCCTTTGGAAAGAAAATTAATTTCAGACTCTGAAAATAAGGTATTACTGTCATTTAAAACTCTATTGTGAAATTTATGATCTATAGCTTGACTACTTTGAATAGGTAAAGATTCTACATGATGGTCTAAGATGGACCACTTATCTTTAAATGGCATGTTTAATTGTTCAAAGAAAAGGTGATCTAACTTTCTTACTAGATTCTCGTATTTCCTATGTGCTAAGTCTTGTAATCTATCTCTAATAAGTCTGTCCACATGGTCGAACTGTAGGTGGTCCAGGGAGAAATTGATTTCAAAGTAAAGCAATTTGAGGTCTCTATTCACGATGTTGAGGTGGCGATAAGGTTCTTTGATGCATTCTTTGATCCAGTTTCTCTCCGCCTGTCGTTTAATCTTCCAAGATATGTGGTTTTTGATTCCAGTCCTTATAGAGATAAATTTTGGGGTGATCTGAAGCTTGAGGCAATTTTGAAGGAACCAGATTTTTAAAAGTGTGAATCTTCTCTTGATCATTAATTTCTCATAATTACGAACATTATTAGGCCGACTAGCCATATTTATAAACAAGAAGAATGTTCTTAAATCCAAGTGGAGTAAATTTAAATTAAAAAATTTAAATATATCTAAGTCGAACTCCACAAACTTTAATCAGCGTAAAATTATAAATGGAACATGTTTCGGCAGAACACTTCTGCCATCATGAGCCCTAATTTTAAAAAACCTACTATTTAATTCTAATATGCCAACCATACATGCATTCAATTTACATTCACTTTGTGAGACTGTCCTAGATCAAAATTTCTTTCAATTTAATAATAATTTTTATTCACAAGACTCAGGCTTAGCAATGGGCTCTAATTTGTCACCTCTTTTAGCAGAAATATTCATGAATAACTCTAGAAATAATAATCACTAGAAATAATAATACTTTTAAATTTGACATTTATAGAAAACCTAGTATCACAGATTGCGTAATACCTTTTGACTCTTGTCACCCTGTTTCCCATAAATTTGCAGCTTTTCATTCCTTTTTCCACCGATTATTTTCTATACCACTATCAGATTCATCTTTTCAAACAGAACTTAATAACATTAAACAAATTGCTTCAAATAATGGATATTCTTTAAAAACTATAAATAAATTATACTATAGATACTGTAACAAATTCAAATACACACACTACTTGGTTAAAAATCCTTCAGAAACAATTTCCTTTTCAAATTCATTAACATACTTTGGCGTCGTCTCAGAGAAATGTTCTAAAATACTTAAGAAAAACGGTTTTAAAGTTTCATTTAAAACAGATAACAATTTATCCAGTTTTTTTATTAAAAATAAAGATCCATTAGAATACAAATCATCATCAGGTGTATACAAATTAAACTGCTCTTCTTGTGAGTCATTCTACATAGGTCAGACAGGTCGCAAAATATCAGACCGTATTAAAGAACATTTCAGGCACATCTATAACAACACAGATCTTGATCCTCCACCATCAACACCTTCTTCTTTCGCCAATCATATATTAATAACGAAACATAGTTTTTCACCATCAAATTCCAAATTGATTCATAAATGCAATAAAGGCCGGAAATTAGATTTTCTTGAGACTTTGGAAATAAGAAAAGCCTTGAAACTGGAAAACAGATCTTGTTTAAATGAACAGAATAACTTCAATAATCTCATTATTAATTCACTATTTTAATTTTTCACCACTCAAACAAACTTACCAGAGTCTCTTTGATCCATTTTTAATTTTTACATTTTATAAAATGTTGTTTTTACGAAATCTTTTAAAAATCATGTAACCCTTTGAAAACGTCAAATTTAATTCAAAATTACGTCAATGTCATAATTTTTTATATTCTTTAAGGTAAGAACCCCTCTTGTAATTCATCAATTGTATCATTAATCTCTTGTTAAATTAGGAGTTCGACTTAGATATATTTAAATTTTTTAATTTTTTAAAGCTTAGTGAGTTTGACTTTGACATCAAATATATAACCGGAACGTCGAATAAAGTGGCTGACGCACTGTCTCGAATAAAAATAAATCAATTAACATTATCTAAAGCTTATAAAGAATTTGTCGAAACAAATGATCAAATTTTGATGAACAATATCAAATTTTCAAACGATCAGTTATTTTTTACAAAACATAAAAACATTTTATATATTATCTCGGGGAAAGAAGATATCCCACTTTGTGACATAGAAACTTTAAAAAAGGATTTTCACATTGAAGACTTAAATTCTGTAACATCAAATCAAACATTTTTTAATACGAACGGTAACCAGAGTGTAACTATAATAAAATTTGAGAGTGAAGATATTGAGACTATTTTCCAGTATATATCATCAATCCATTTAACGCATCCTAGTTTTCACATTAATAAATCCTTAAATTTGGACACGTTGAAAATTCTAAGTTACCTATTTCCTAAACTTACATTTACTGTTTGCTTCAATATTGTTCAAATCCCGCCAGGTAATGATATTAACAAAATTATTAAAACATTCCACACACAATTTGACAATTATCACAAAGGAATTCATGAAACCTATAATAAAATCAGAAAAAAATATTATTGGAAAAATATGGTTGAAGATATAACAAAATTTATTAAAGATTGTGAAATTTGTCAAAATCCAAAATAGATACTCGATCTAACAAATACCCATTAAATCTTATAGAATCACCACGCAAACCATTTGAGAAAATTTTCCTAGATCTCCTAATAATTAATAACAAATTTATACTAACAATAATAGATAATTTAACCAGGTATGCACAAGCTTATATATTAAATAACAAAACTGGGAAAACCATAGTAAATAAACTAAAAAATTTCATACAACATTACCAAATACCTGGAGAATTGTATGTCGACAACGGCACTGAATTCTTAAGTGGGTGAAAGATTTTTGCGAAAGATTTCGTATTAAGTTTACTGTTTGTTCGGTGGAACATTTGGACTCTGCAGGTCTTGTTGAGAGACTAAATGCTACTATTACGGACACGATTCGTTGCTGTTTGACTGAAAATCCTCAGACTAATTTACACGACTCTCTGCTTATTGCATTAAACTCTTATAATCACTCTAGACACTCTGCATTAGGTTTTACACCTGCAGAAGTTTTGTTCCCATACACGAATCTTTCAGATCCTTTAACTCTAAAATATTTGTCTGATCACCAAATTGAAAAAGTTAGATGCAACCAGCTAAATTGCAGAAAAAAGGCAAAACAGTTCAAAGATAGAAATCTTCCAGAACGTGCGTATCCAAGTTATAAAATTGGACAATCAGTGCTGATTAAAAGAAAAGCAAATGTTGATAAACTAGAACAATATTCAAGTCCTTTCACAATTTTGGAAATTAATGAAAAGAATAAAACCGCATTGGTGCAACAAAATTATAAAGCTTCGAAATTTCACATTGATCAGTTGAAACCTTTTTTTTCAAAAGACAACACAATTGTAGAAAAACCAGCAAGTGATCTTAATTCAGCAAGTCTCATATAGTTTATATAGTTCAGTAATTCGCAAGTGTATGATAGACCTTTCAAATGTGACTTACAGCTACATGGTTTTAGTTTGCCATAATATTAAACCCAGATTTGTTATATTGTTTGGTAATACTTTGCTTTGTTATGGGAAATGGACAATGGACCAGCAACTGGATAAAGAAGACACAATGGACAGATCGACTTGAACACATACTGGCAAGAAAAGAAGTGGAATGACCAGAAATCAACCAGCAAATTCGTTGGAAGATTTTTTTTTCTGGAGGTCAAAAATTCTCTTTAGGAAAGGGAGGAGTTATGGGAGCCGCCTACACCTAATCGGGAATCGACTGGAGCGATATTATATTTCATCTCGCGCGGACCGGATATATTAAATTTATACTTACTTACATAATGTGTTACGTGTGTTTTTGTATGAATCACTGTTCAGTTTGAGAACTGGATTTTTATGATTTTATGTTAGACCATTGTAAGCTTTCAAAGCGTTAACAAGTGTTCCTGTAATTCTTCGTAATAAAGTCTGTTTAAAATTTTAAAAGCAAAATTATTATTCGCAATAACTTAACTTCGGTTTCTCAAGTTTGAAGGTATCCATATTGTCAGGTCCTCTGCTTCTCATCAGGCTTCCATATTTCCAGAATTCCAGAGTTCACGTTCCCATTTGAGCGTTTCTCGTTCGTATCTCAAATTGTTAACATCAGTACATGGATTCATTAATTTGCCACTTGCCTCCTTTAGTGGGTTTCCTCTTCGTCGGAGGACTGGACTTCGGATTCGGGTTAGAGAGGTAGCTAAATCGTCTTCGGGTTGTTTTGTGGTGTCTGATTTCAACTGTAGTTCTGCCATACCCGTGAATATTTTGTTTTCATTGGTCAGCCAAATTGATAAAATATGAATTGCCTCTCCCTAAACCTCGCAACATTGAAACTTCAATTAAATCACCTCCTTGAATTCTAATGGATCTGGACAGCAAATCCCACAGTATACTTTATAGTTACAAAATTAATCTCATACATTTTTGAAACACCTATAAATCAGTCACCTCGCGAAGCTCTCTTTTTTATGTGTGCAATAAAAGAACTTAACGTTTGTCACCTCGGGCGTATTGTGTAATGCTACAGTACATAACCAGAATTTAAGAACCTGACAGTACTGAACACCTTTAATTAATTTCAAACCTTCATAAATCAAGGTGCCTGTGAAAAACAAAATTTACATGTAGTTAGATGGAGAATTTTGATCATTTATGAAGACTCTGTAAAACTATTTTGGATATTGCAATAAAATTCGGTCTACGACCAGTGGGCTTTTAACGTCAAATTGAATTATTTATGAGTAGTGTGATAAATATTATATTTGGAAATAAATACACGGTATGGTAGAATCGATGTAGAAAAATTAAAATTCCAGTAGCTCCGTACGAGCGATTACGCCAGCAATCGAACCTCGCAACCGCAGCCCACTTGAGTCCCGAGAACAGCGCAGCACCTTCGAAAAAATACCGAAGCAATCTCGTCGACCCCCAAGCGCGTCGCGTCGTCTCGAAAAATCCACCATCTCATCCCATCAATGGTCTCCAGTTAAAAGTTATGTGCGCGGCCTTATATATTATCACTAACTGCGGGTAATTGTGGCATGCAAGTTTTATGGGTGGTGGATGGGTTCTATTACGACGTGGGTGGGAGGATTTCATACTCGGCGCACACCATGTCGTATGAGTGCGCGTACATGTTTTATAAGCCGCGATTTATTTATGGACGTCCATAACGTTTTTCTAAAGGGACACTTTATACGAACAGAGGAGATCGTTCATTGTTGCTGCAATTATTAATGACGTAGAAGCAAACGCTTGATTTACAGTGGCCGTAAAATCGGACGACGAGAGGACGCGCAGCGCGAAAAATCCGGCGGCGTTGGGTCGGGGGAGCGCGGTGGACACCAATACGTGTGGAAGGACAACAAAGTTAAAGTGTCAGTTCCAGCAATGTATTTTAGAAAATCAAGCGACTGTTGGAGCTGAGTTTTCCTTTCGGATCATCCGGTGTTCCCGTCGTACCCTGTCGAGCCAGCTCGTTCCCCTCATTATCGTTATAAACTATGAACCTAAACTAAACCAAACTGTGAAGCCTGAGAATATTTTGCTAAAATTTTCGTAGTATATTGTTTTTTTGAATGGTCCATTCCATGTGAAAGTGAACTCCAAAACAAATAACCTCCTACCGTTTTGGAATTAGTAGGTAAAGGTCACAGATGATCAAAGCGACCTGTGACTCAGCATGCCAAATCACGAAAAAACGGCGCCAAATACGAAAATCTCGTTACGGCGAGCCGTGACCGCCCGGAGCCGCCCTCACGAAAATTAATTACCTCCTAACTGTAAAACAATATCCTCGGACATTTCGAACGAGATCTCGACACAAAGAAGCAGGGGCTCCGTCCGGCCGCACACTAATTTCTCACATGTCCGTTTAAAACGAGACTATCAAATTTCTAGCGCTTTACAAATGACGGTTATATTTTAATTCTGTCAAATTGATGCGGCCGGAGTGAATATTAACCTCAACCTTGCGGTGGGCACCGGACCCGGCGCTCACTGATTTAGTGTCGGATTTCGAGATGTTCTTGCGATCGATCATCTTAATGTGACTTTATTACGAAAAAAAGAGAATGTGAGAGAGGAAAAAAATCGTGGTCAGGGCGGCGGGGTGTGAACCGCCACACAATATGGGGTTATATCTAAATACCATATCTGTATCAATACCTCATTGATTCCAGTCTACAATTTTTGCTTCATTGTTTTACAGCGTCGGCGTCGGTGTGTGATTGCTAAGGATGTATTTAATACCGTGAAATTGAAAAATAATACGATTTAGTCATCCATGACAATTTAAATTCGTGTCATAAACCTGAAAAAAAGTTCAAACATTTAATAATGCCTCCAGTGTGACGATCTCTTATTAATTACATATTACAAACCATAAAATTAAAATAACGACCTAACCTCAATCCATGACTTCCTTGTTTTTAGAACGACACTTTTTAATTGTGACATATAACTCGAAAGACTTTTTCCATCGCACGGTACAACCAAACGAAGCAGCTGAAAGTACTCGTAAGACCTTATGAGGTAAAATAGGTAGAACCGATGTTATCCAGCATCCCGGTTCGACAGCTTGCTAGATTACGACTTCTTGCCAAGAAAAAAGAGGCCGACAGGATCATTCGGGAAATGGAGGAAGAAGGAATGATTGAACCATCGAGTAGTCCAGGTACCTCCAGGAGTTGTATCAGTACAGAAAAGGATGGATCAACTAGATTCTGCGTTGACTATCGTCAACTGAATAACGTGTTACTCCCCCGAATTGATGACATCCTCGATACTTGGGACTTAAGTGGTTACTGGAGACAAAGACAAAAAAAGCATTTACTGTTATAACCGGGATCTGTACATAGACAAGTGTTGTTTAACAAGAGAGCGAAGCGAGCTACACTTATTATTAAAACCTCATTTTTAGTTTCGACATGATGATTGGAAGCCGACAGCCGCTGCGGAAGGCTATATAGAAAACTCGATCTGAAATATGTGCTCTAAAAAGCGCAGAAAAAAATCCATTTAAAGAGAACTTTGAATAAGCATTTGTGCAACAGAACGACCCATCGAATTAAATACGTGAGCGAAGCGAGCTACACTCAATTAAAACCTCACTTTTAGTCCAGAAATGGTGGTTGGAAGACGAGAATTCGACCCGAATTAATGCAAGAATCATAGAAAAAATTGTATTTAAAAATAAAATTTTACATAACCATCTGTTCATTATAACGACTCATACATTTTAACAAGAGAGCGAAGCGAGCTACACTTATTATTAAAACCTCATTTTTAGTTCTGACATGATGGTTGGAAGCCGACAGCCGCTGCGGAAGGCTATATAGAAAACTCGATCCAAAATATGTGCTCTGAGAACCGCAGAAAAATGTCCATTTAAAGAGAACTTTGTATAAGCATTTGTGCAACAGAACGACCCATCGATTTAAATACGCGAGCGAAGCGAGCTACACTCAATTAAAACTTCACTTTTAGTCCAGACATGGTGGTTGGAAGACGACAATTCGACCCGAATTAATGCAGGAATCATAGAAAAAAATGTACTTAAAAATAAAATGTTGCATAACCATCTGTCCACTATAACGACTCATAGCGAGCGAAGTGAGCTACATTTATTTGTAAAACTTCATTTTTAGTTTCGACATGATGGTTGGAAGCCGACAGCCGCTGCGGAAGGCTATATAGAAAACTCGATCCAAAATATGTACTCTGAAAATCGCAGAAAAAAATCCATTTAAGGAGAACTTTGTATAAGCATTTGTGCAACAGAACGACCCATCGATTTAAATACGCGAGCGAAGCGAGCTACACTCAATTAAAACTTCACTTTTAGTCCAGACATGGTGGTTGGAAGACGACAATTCGACCCGAATTAATGCAGGAATCATAGAAAAAAATGTACTTAAAAATAAAATTTTACATAACCATCTGTCCACTATAACGACTCATAGATTTTAACAAGAGAGCGAAGCGAGCTACACTTATTATTGAAACCTCATTTTTAGTTCTGACATGATGGTTGGAAGCCGACAGCCGCTGCGGAAGGCTATATATTAAACTCGATCCAAAATATGTACTCTGAAAATCGCAGAAAAAAATCTATTTAAAGAGAACTTTGTATAAGCATTTGTGCAACAGAACGACCCATCGATTTCATTACGCGAGCGAAGCGAGCTACACTAAATTAAAATCTCACTTTTAGTCCAGACACGGCGGTTGGAAGACGACAATTCGACCCGAATTAATGCAAGAATCATAGAAAAAAATGTACTTAAAAATAAAATTTTGCATAACCATCGGTCCACTATAACGACTCATAGCGAGCGAAGTGAGCTACATTTATTTGTAAAACTTCATTTTTAGTTTCGACATGATGGTTGGAAGCCGACAGCCGCTGCGGAAGGCTATATAGAAAACTCGATCCGAAACATGTACTCTGAAAATCGCAGAAATACACTTATTATTAAAACCTCACTTTTAGTTCAGACATGGTGGTTGGAAGACGAGAATTCGACCCGAATTAATGCAGGAATCATAGAATAAAATGTACTTAAAAATAAAATGTTGCATAACCATCTGTCCACTATAACGACTCATAGCGAGCGAAGTGAGCTAGATTTATTATTAAAACTTCATTTTTAGTTTCGACATGATGGTTGGAAGCCGACAGCCGCTGCGGAAGGCTATACAGAAAACTCGATCCGAAATATGTGCTCTGAAAATCGCAGAAAAAAATCTATTTAAAGAGAACTTTGTATAAGCATTTGTGCAACAGAACGACCCATCGATTTCATTACGCGAGCGAAGCGAGCTACACTAAATTAAAATCTCACTTTTAGTCCAGACACGGCGGTTGGAAGACGACAATTCGACCCGAATTAATGCAAGAATCATAGAAAAAAATGTACTTAAAAATAAAATTTTGCATAACCATCGGTCCACTATAACGACTCATAGCGAGCGAAGTGAGCTACATTTATTTGTAAAACTTCATTTTTAGTTTCGACATGATGGTTGGAAGCCGACAGCCGCTGCGGAAGGCTATATAGAAAACTCCATCCGAAACATGTACTCTGAAAATCGCAGAAATACACTTATTATTAAAACCTCACTTTTAGTTCAGACATGGTGGTTGGAAGACGAGAATTCGACCCGAATTAATGCAGGAATCATAGAATAAAATGTACTTAAAAATAAAATGTTGCATAACCATCTGTCCACTATAACGACTCATAGCGAGCGAAGTGAGCTAGATTTATTATTAAAACTTCATTTTTAGTTTCGACATGATGGTTGGAAGCCGACAGCCGCTGCGGAAGGCTATACAGAAAACTCGATCCAAAATATGTGCTCTGAAAATCGCAGAAAAAAATCCATTTAAAGAGAACTTTGTATAAGCATTTGTGCAACAGAACGACCTATCGATTTAAATACGCGAGCGAAGCGAGCTACATTCAGTTAAAACATCACTTTTAGTCCAGACATGGTGGTTGGAAGAGGACAATTCGACCCGAATTAATGCAAGAATCATAGAAAAAAATGTACTTAAAAATAAAATTTTGCATAACCATCTGTCCACTATAACGACTCATAGCGAGCGAAGTGAGCTACATTTATTATTAAAACTTCATTTTTAGTTTCGACATGATGGTTGGAAGCCGACAGCCGCTGCGGAAGGCTATACAGAAAATTCGATCCGAAATATGTGCTCTGAAAATCGCAGAAAAAAATCCATTTAAAGAGAACTTTGTATAAGCATTTGTGCAACAGAACGACCTATTGATTTAAATACGCGAGCGAAGCGAGCTACATTCAATTAAAACATCACTTTTAGTCCAGACATGGTGGTTGGAAGAGGACAATTCGACCCGAATTAATGCAAGAATCATAGAAAAAAATGTACTTAAAAATAAAATTTTGCATAACCATCTGTCCACTATAACGACTCATAGCGAGCGAAGTGAGCTACATTTATTATTAAAACTTCATTTTTAGTTTCGACATGATGGTTGGAAGCCGACAGCCGCTGCGGAAGGCTATACAGAAAACTCGATCCGAAATATGTGCTCTGAAAATCCCAGAAAAAAATCCATTTAAAGAGAACTTTGTATAAGCATTTGTGCAACAGAACGACCTATCGATTTAAATACGCGAGCGAAGCGAGCTACATTCAATTAAAACATCACTTTTAGTCCAGACATGGTGGTTGGAAGAGGACAATTCGACCCGAATTAATGCAAGAATCATAGAAAAAAATGTACTTAAAAATAAAATTTTGCATAACCATCTGTCCACTATAACGACTCATAGCGAGCGAAGTGAGCTACATTTATTATTAAAACTTCATTTTTAGTTTCGACATGATGGTTGGAAGCCGACAGCCGCTGCGGAAGGCTATATAGAAAACTCGATCCGAAATATGTGCTATGAAAACCCCAGAAAAAAGTCCATTTAAACAGAACAACCCATCGATTTAAATACGTGAGCGAAGCGAGCTACACTCAATTAAAACTTCACTTTTAGACCAGACATGGTGGTTGGAAGACGACAATTCGACCCGAATTAATGCAGGAATCATAGAAAAAAATGTACTTAAAAATAAAATTTTACATAACCATCTGTCCACTATAACGACTCATAGCGAGCGAAGTGAGCTACACTTATTATTAAAACCTCATTTTTAGTCCCGATATGATGGTTGGAAGCCGACAGCCGCTGCGGAAGGCTATATAGAAAACTCGATCCGAAATATGTACTCTGAAAATCGCAGACAAAAATCCATTTAAAGAGAACTTTGTTAAGCATTTGTGCAACAGAACGACCCATAGATTTTTTAATACGCGAGCGAAGCGAGCTACACTCAATTAAAACGTCACTTTTAATCCAGACATGGTGGTTGGAAGACGAGAAGTCGACCCGAATTAATGCAGGAATCATAAAAAAATTGTACTTAAAAATAAAATTTTGTATAACCATCTGTCCACTATAACGACTCATAGATTTTAACAAGCGAGCGAAGCGAGCTACACTTATTATTAAAACCTCATTTTTAGTTCTGACATGATGGTTGGAAGACGACAGCCGCTGCGGAAAGCTATATAGAAAGTTTCATCCAAAACACTGTAGAAATCGCAGACAAATTCCCATTAAAAAAACATAACCATCTGTACATCAAAACGGCCCATGTATTTAAAAACGCTAGCGAAACGAGCTCACACAATATTACAATCTCACTTTCAGTCCCGACATGGTGGTTGGAACCGACAATTCCCGCAAAAGCCTATATAGAAAATTTAATGCGAAATACTGCAGAAATCACAGAAAAAATTGCACTTAAAAACAATATTTTGTATAACCATCTGTACACCAAAACAACCCATAGATTTTATCAAGCGAGCTACACTTCTTATTAAAAGCTCACTTTCAGTTCTGGCATGGTAGTTGGAAGCCGACAGCCGTTGCAGAAAGCTATATATAAAGTTTGATCGAAAATACTGTACAAATCTCAGACAAATTTCCATTAAAGAAACAAAGATTTACGTAACGATCTGTACACCATAACGACCCATAGATCTCAGCAAGCGAGCGAAGCGAGCTACACTTATTATTAAGACCTCATTTTCAGTCCAAACATGTTGGTTGGAATCCGACAGCCGTTACAGAAAGCTATATAGAAAGTTTCATCCCAAATACTGTACAAATCGCAGACAAATGTCCATTAAAAAAACAACCATATGTACATCAAAATGACCCATGTATTTAAAAGCGCCAGTGAAACGAGCTCACACAATATTACAATCTCACTTTCAGTCCTGACATGGTGGTTGGACGCCGACAATTCCCACAGAAGCCTATATAGAAAATTCTATGCGAAATACTGTCGAAATCACAGAAAAAGTTGCACTTAACTTTTTTTTTTGTATAACCATCTGTACACCAAAACAACCCATAGATTTTATCAAGCGAGCGAAGCGAGCTACACTTCTTATTAAAAGCTCACTTTCAGTTCTGGCATGGTGGTTGGAAGCCGACAGCCGCTGCAGAACGCTATATAGAAGAAATATGGCGAATCCATTTCTGCAATTTTTATGTCGCCAATTTCGAGAAAAAAAAATACTGCACACGGCACTGTAAGGACACCATACGCGTGTTCACGACTCCGAACATATTTCACAAAAAATTTATAGCACGCAAAAATTTACAATCGCACTCAGATTAGTGGCGTTCGTTGCCATTAAGTAGGCCGATTTTTCCAAAATACAGATATGACACATTTGGGTAGATCGGAATGGTGCAAGTGCATGACCCCGCACGTTCAGTTGAGCAAACTTTGATTTAATTAATTTAACTAATTTAACTTGTGTTGGTAATAGACCCTTGTCACGTGGGTCGTGACATAAAAATAGCCAATAAAAGTTGGTAGGTGGGTCACTAAAACTTTGAGCGGAAGGAAGATGAACTGACAGAAAAATTCAAAATATGATTAGCTAACATAGGAGTTAAATAAAAAATGGGTGGGTATTGAATGTAA
This sequence comes from Diaperis boleti, assembly GCA_963583935.1. Lineage (NCBI taxonomy): Eukaryota > Metazoa > Arthropoda > Insecta > Coleoptera > Tenebrionidae > Diaperis > Diaperis boleti. Next base: position 6,633,665 of record OY757249.1, on the reverse strand, counting down.
TGGTCATGAGCAGGAAAATCTAAGAGCTGTGGTAGGAATAAGAAACATACGAGGAAGGAAAACTTAATAAATGAATGTTTTCCAAAAAAAACATAAAAGAAGGAAAAGACAATGAAGAACTTGAATTAGGACCAAAAAAAGAAGAACAAATTTTTTAGAGACCCGGTTCAATGGCTGCACGTTTTCGGTACATATTGATATGGTTCATTGACAGATTACTGTATAAATTTATAACAACCATCAAAAGCTTAGTCCTGATTAAAATTGAAGTCATTATTTTATCTCATTGTCGATGTTAAATAACGACCATTGCACAATTTGGAACTCCCAAGCAAAAATCGATTTCGCAAATTAATTGATAAGCGCTCAGTTACATTCTTGGAATGGATTCATTGCCGATCAGATAAGTTTGTTTGGTTTTCAAGTAACGTCAGACTGACAACCTGAAGATTTAAAATACATGTTTAGAGATGTAAATTCAAATGTAACCAAAGTAACGACCATCATCGAACTATTCTGAATCTGATTTAGCTGAAATCCTGAAGAGCGATAAACAACTCTATCGTAGTAGTAAATTTCCGATCTCCCAAGTGCTTTTTGGGGATAATTCCCAAAATAATTGAAATGTACTTTTTTCTGGAGGAAAAATAGAAACACCAGCACGAGATACTCACTTGCCACAACACCACGACACCAACTGATCCGATAAACCCTGACTACAACTTATCACACACTAATAAAAACTAAGACGATATTCTTATCAAGACATAAATATGTTTTCGAGTAGTTTATTCGGCTTTTTCCTTCGTAACAATGACGCTATTCAGCTCTTGAATGAAAGAAATTCCCGATTCGTATTAGCATACGAAGCGACTCGTGATCGGTTCTGACTTACTTTCGTTAATTGGGTGAAATGGATTGCCAGAGTTGATAGGGTTACGAAGAATTTCTTCAAGAGATGACGTAGAAAAGAGGAAAAATATGGTCGAAAGTGGAAATTCCGCACTGATAGAGGAGAAAGCATCGAGTCAGGTTGCTAATTGCTTTGATGGAAAAATCGATACATCACAGAAAATGTTTTTGCGATTTCCACTCTAGCTTTGGAATAACATTTTTCGTTCCTAAACATCACTTTCATATCAATCGTTATTAAGATTAAGCATCCTAGAGGAAAATGCTTTGTGCTAAAGCTCCGAAGGTCTATTAGTTTTTGGTGCTACTTTCGTCTATGGGATCAAGATTACCGCATCTTTCCCAAATATAGGAATTTCAACCAGTGGCTCACTACACATTTTTCCACAGTCCCAAGCTACAAAGTTCACGCCAGTCGGAACAATGAACGTTAATTAAAACAATGACATTATTAACCACTGATATTACGTATTAAAGCCACGGAGTGCAGCACGGGGTCAAACGTGATAACCCCCGAGTCCTCACAGATACGTCCAATTTTAAACCCAATTACCAGGAAAGACAAACAGTCATTGAAAGAAAATCAGCTCCCTGCCTCCGCAACAACCAGTCGCCGAAAGTTGACGTGTTCAATTAAGCCGGCTTACTCGCCTGATTAGGTCCAATTGATTTCCACCGAGCCGGTGGCGCCGCAACAGCTCATAAATATGCATTATTGAACACTCACCTTCAACGCGTCGTCCCTAGCCTCCTTTGCATCGATCCTGCAACAGAAAAAATCCGGAATTACACAGAGAAAAACTCCCGACCCGGTCGTGATCTCGTCTATCTAGATCGCGATAACCGGACCCGATAAATCTAATTTTGATTGTTTCGTGCCGTTGGAAAGTTGGATTTAATTTAGAGGTCCATTAAGTGCTATCACAATATAACCATTATGGACTTTTCATGGGCGAACGGGGTGAAAAATTCAGGTCGCCCACGATCGCGGGACGTTCACTCGTATTGTTCGGTCGGGAAGTTTTGCCGTCATTTGTAATGTGTCTGTTATGAATCGACGATTATGTGTCTTTGTTTGGCCGGGGAAACGCTGTGTCTTCGCCGGTCGATAATCCATCAGGTTTCAATGGGGGATTTGTAGACGAGATGGTAATTAGATGGAATCAAGGATGGGCGAGTCATCGTCGATCGGTTCGATTGTGATTCGTGGCATGTGTGAATATGAAGTCTATTTCACTTTCAGTAAGACATCTCTTGACTTCGTCATTCCACGTGCTGTCGCCATTTCCCATACCTATCTTACAGGACGAAAACAATGGGTTTACGATACGACAGACGCGGAATTTTTAAAAAATTATAAATTTATGATAACAAAAATTTCTGGATCTCGACAACCGCGCCAACTATAGCCAAGAACCATGGCTCCATAAGTACAAAAAAATCATCAAAATTGGTCAGAAAATTTAAAAAAATCTGGATGTATACGAACTATATCGCGCACGCCGCAGGTAAATCCTCCGGGCAGACCGAGACAGGATGCCTTGAGCACTACTCAGATTACGTTGTTGCCTACTCATAGTTTGTTAATGGTGTTGAATGGTGTTAATGATAAATTAGTATTTTGAAGTCTTAGAATCTGTTATATATGTATAAAGACATGAGCGCAAAATTTCTTTCCTATTTGGTCCTAAATTGTTTATGTGCTAATGTTCGGGCGTTCTTTGATGAAAATTTGAAATTGTTCAACATTTTTGTTATTTTCTTAAAATTTTCGCACTTTATGTTGTAATCTGGGGCATTTCGATTATTTCTTGTGTTAGAGTTATAATAAAAATGAAATGCTGTTCGTTGGTATTTTTTTTTTTAATATTCGTAGTCCAAATAAGGTTCTTACGGAAAGAAAAATTGGAAAAGTTGCCCGGAAAATTGAAAAGGTCGTGAAAATTGAAAGTGCATTTTCTATGAGATTCTTGTAATATCTCATCGTCAATTTCGTCCTCATCCTCAAAATCGGCCTCGACGAGATACTTTGCAATATTCTCCATTTTCACTAGACTATTTAAGAATCGGAAAGCGCCGTTTCAATTGTCCGAAAGCATGTTCCATAATCACCTCTTTTTTTAATAATCGATGCGTCTTCCACGATGGAGAAGAGCTTCTTCAGAAAGGCATTATTCTACCTCAACATGCGAGCAGTCAATGGCTCCTATTACAGTCGGGAAATTCTTTTATGCTGTCCATTTCACTTTGGCTCCCATAACTCCATTCCACTCATCCGCCTTGTGGTACTAACGATTCTGGAGACCGTAGGCGGCCTACAGCCCAGTTCCTCATCACCGATACCGCTCTGCAAGCCCGGATCTGCCATGTACCCTAAACACACTTTAATTTTTTGTACTGGCGAAAGCGCACCATCTCGGACTTTCAGCTTCTCGCCAATGGAGTAGTCGGCTAGCCTTTATTTACACTTTTTGAGCATTTATTTATTTTAAACGCTTCGATTTCAGTTAGTAAAAGTAAATCCTCTTTTTTATAAAATAATGCGCACTAATAACACATTATCCGCACGAGCGGTAGATCCGTCACTCTAAAGAATACCAACCCGACGACGAATTTCCTCACAACATCCGTAAAAACAAATCACCAAGACGATCCAACGCCGTCCTAATTTGAATAAAAAACGCGTACCGCAGCCATCGCTCTGCGTGAAAAGAGCATCCTTACTAGGTAGTCTAACGTTAACGACCTCCGAGGGTCACCAGATCTGAGTCCTCTCGACAATTTCCGTAATTACGTGGCCTTCGTTGAAATTACACAAAATCATGAAGGCAGGACCGAACTTAAGGAAGCCGAAAGTCGTCTCAGATCTTATCTGGTAATGACTAACTCATCGCGGGAATTAATAATAACCGGCTCGTCTATAATTACGAGATCCGTGTGTCGGGACGCCACTGGAGCGCCGGGGAAAAAATGAGCCGACGACATAAATCCAGCTGGCTCTGGCAAATTGCCAAGTATGACAGGTATATCGCAGGCGGCATCGACAACCCACCTGTTAGCCGTCCTGACACATGTAACGTTCCGCGGCAACAAGTCGCTTTTTCAGCGCGAGAGGCTAATTCGTGGATTAATTTTGGGCGATATTGAATTGACGGAGATAATCAATATTTCTAGAATAGTAATTTGTGTATCGAGGTCGCAAAAGTGATCTTTTTTGGCCGAACCTGTTGTCATAGTTTTTTTTAGGCGACGATCACCAGAAAGGTGATTCTATTGCCTCTTTTGGAGCCTTTTCACCTTTTTCGTGATCATCGCCTAAAAAACTTTATGTACTTTATGGGCCAATGTTTGAAGGCTATAAAAGTCAGATAACCAATTAGGAAATCACAGTTACATCACTAAAATTCCATTTCCCACAGCAAAACATCCGAAGTGACCAATAAAAATAGCTTAAGATGGTCTATGACTTACTTAAATTTAGATTGACAAAAAAGGCAACGTGCCCGAAGCAAATAACCAGTGTCGCGGTTAGGGGGGGGAGGGTCCGTGAATTTGGTATATCCTTAAATCCGGACCCCCGGAATCGTCGTGAAAAATCCGATCCGTTCCGCGTGCGGTTCGACAATGCCTGTTTTGACAGGAACACCACAAGGAAGCGTCTTGCGTCCATCGCCCCATCATCAATTACACCGATAAAGTCGAAACGCAGCCACGAAACGTACATGACGTTGCCTCTTTCAAACTAATGGACAATGTTCACACCTCTCGGCTTTGAGAGTGTAGATATGCGCGTATTGTGTAACACTGACAACATGCTCGTACAAGATGTTCGAGGAGATGGATGGAACGGCGTCGTGGGATTTGGAGCTGTAGCTGTCAGAACGACAAGGAAAAATAATAAGCGGAAAGCATGCCGTGAATAAATTTGATTGGGATTGCGATAACGGTCACTGATTGCCATCGGTGATCAAAATATTCGATTTAGGTGGAGGGACTGAATGGCTCTGATTGATTGATTGATTATTATCAACCTACATACGTGAGGCTGACGCACGTGCGAAACAAAAACGCTTTCGACAAAAAGAAACGTGATCATAAATCAAGAATGGATACAATTTGTTCCCGGGAGAACGGGCATGAGGTGCCAAAAATGGAGCACGTGTACAACGATAATGGAATGACGAAGTGATGTCTTTGTTTCTTTTATGACAACCATTGATTTGAGTCTTCACTAACCAAATAATGCATGTCCCAAAGGAGTAACAAAAAAAGTGCACAAGAAGCCCAGTAGATATATAAGAGCCTCAAATTTGACGACTAAAGGTTTTTATGGGTAGGAATGCAATATTTACTGATTTAATCACATTTACGCGCGTAGTCGGAATAATTCTTTTTGTTGCGGAGCCCAGCTGGCGTCCTTGAATTAGATAATTACATAACGTTAAAATTAAATTGTCGTTAGTTCGGTATAATGAAAATAAATGTAATTTACATAAAATCGATGTAGTTTATGTTGCCCGAACTCACTTCTAAGTATTCCTGCACAGGCTGTAGAACCAGGTAGTAGTTACATTTTATATCGTAATCACAGTTATAACACGACAGCGTTTTAAGCTTTGAATGTATAATTTTCGTCAATTCAGCGTGGAGATTCTAGAAGCAAATAAAAAATCTGGCGGTGAAACACCAATAATAATTTATGCACAAAACTAAGCGGATGTAATAAAAGTCCAACAAGATTCGCCCACGTCCCCGTCAGATAATATAATTTTTCGAAATTCCGAAATTATTTCATCGCTTTTGATTAATTCGATCGTCGTCATCTCGTAATCACCTCATCCATCTGCAACATCCAAAGATCGAAGAATGTCGACACTCAATTTCTGGCCGCTGTAAAACAAGCCTCTACAAACCGCCACCGTTTTATTTATCTACGACTTTTGACGGAATCCAGATTTTTTTCTGTTAGTTAAGAGACAAGACGGATTGCCTTCATGATTTCTTTCGATTCTCTTATGATATACGGCGTTACGAACGTGCACACTTGACACGTAATTATAACTGATTTATCGACAGGTAATGGGTCGGGATCCGGTCAAGTTTTTCGAAAAACGGTGACACTTGACGACCGGGTCCGTTGTGCGCTGATGGCGGTGTCGTGTCCGTCTGCCCATTTCACCTCCGTTATGTTATGGAAATAATAAATTGTACTGTCCCAGAGCGCTATTATTCTCCTATTATACCATAACAATGCCCAGTTGATACAGATCGTGGCCTGGGTAATGATACATCTGGCGGGACGTGGATGGCGTTTCCGTCATCAACGGCCCTTTTCGAACTTGCTAAATAACATCGTTCCCAATGCTGCTCCCTGCGTGACTCCCGCCGCGTAATTAACTTGCCACGTCAAAACAGGAAACCTCTTTTCTGTTGTCACATCGAGGAGGTCATTTTCCGGCGTTCCCCCCAGCACGTGACCATTGTTCTTACAGCTCAATCCTCGTATGATTGAGTGCCGCCGTCAATCAAACGACCGTTTTTAAAACGGCCGCTACATCGAGAACAAGTGTAGTTGCACGCTCTACGGGAATGCGATGCAATGGCCGACGCGAACGTAGACACCAAATAGGAAAAAATCAAGATAGACGAGGAAATTGGTTTCGAGATCGTCTTCTGCGGCAATAACGTTTTTATGTCGAAGCTTTATGTTGGGTTAATTGCAATTGGCTCGAAACGAAGCTCCAGTATTCATGGAGTTGGTGTGACGGTTTGCAACGAGATGGGTCTTTGTGGTTCAATGGAAGCAACACTTGAGCAGACGTTTTATTAAAGCATCGAACAGATTTAGATCGCTCCTTCCCAATTATAAACCCAATTCCAACAACACAATGTATAAAAGTCAAAATAAAAATTTTAATAGGGCATAAATACTTTAAACCATCCTAGTTGCAGCGTGCATGAAGCAATTAGAAGTCGACATGACAAGAAACTGATCAGAAAAACCCATACGCTCGAGCTCGACCGATAAAATTTAAATTGGCACTTGACATTGAACTTGACTTACCTGCCTCAATAACATTATAATAATTGTTTGGTAATACTTAACAAACAAGATTACTTAAACAAAGTAGAGAATTTCCTAAAATCTGGGGACTTTACAAAACTCAAAAAAGATCCTACTTCAAAATTTGTTTCCAACCTTAAATCTACGCTCAAAGACCTTTCAGAAACTGTTAAATATTTTGACCCACAAGCTTTCACACTAATACCCATGAATCCTTGCATACCTAGACTAAACGGTCTACCTAAAATACATAAAACTCAACCTTTTCCCATTAGACCAGTAGTTTCTTTTGTCAATTCACCTGTATCAATACTTTCAAAATGGCTTAATACAATTCTTAGACAACATTTAGATTTTAATAACAAATTTGCAATAAAAAAATCATACATAGGTCAGACAGGTCGCAAAATATCAGACCGTATTAAAGAACATTTCAGGCACATCTATAACAACACAGATCTTGATCCTCCACCATCAACACCTTCTTCTTTCGCCAATCATATATTAATAACGAAACATAGTTTTTCACCATCAAATTCCAAATTGATTCATAAATGCAATAAAGGCCGGAAATTAGATTTTCTTGTGACTTTGGAAATAAGGAAAGCCTTGAAACTGGAAAACAGATCTTGTTTAAATGAACAGAATAACTTCAATAATCCCATTATTAATTCACTATTTTAATTTTTCACCACTCAAACAAGCTTACCAGATTCTCTTTGATCCATTTTTAATTTTTACATTTTATAAAATGTTGTTTTTACGAAATCTTTTAAAAATCATGTAAAATTATAATAAATGTTCAAAATGACGTCCCTCAGGCAACTTGTGGGTCCAATCAAAATACAAAATTGATACGAATTTGTTGTTTTGCACCCCTTGACGTCTAAAACCCGCTTCGTCAGTGAACAACACAATGTTTAAAAAGTTTAGCACCTCTCGACTTAACGTGGCGGGGTAACAACGCCTGTACCCTTTTTGTACATTTTTCGGGAAAAGGCGAAGCATGCACGTTTTCGAGGATCGATCAGAACTGAGGTGGATCTCCAAAAAAAAGGATGACTATCTATTATTTATGAACTAAAGATATATCGTAAACAATTCCTTCTTTTTATTGTACCGTGTTATTTTCACTTCCATAGGCATGCACAGATCTTATAGCCAAACTTTAAAGAATTTTAGTTCGATATAGAGGCGGAGTTATTTACATAGATTTCGATTTAAAAGAAAATGCAAAAGCTAGTTTCATCGGAGAAAATCAATCAATGAGGATTTCGGTTTCGAAGCCGCACCGAGCTGCCGTGACGTAAATGTACACTATCCTAACTGCCTTTGGTCTTTCTTGTCTTCTTGTGGTGTATTTTGGAGGATACTCTACAGTGCTAGTATCGTTCATAGGACGGGGATTAAAGAAGTAAAAAAAAATCTGCAAAATCATAAGAAATCCTGAATAGAACAGAACAGTGCCAAAAGCTTTTTTTCCGCTTAAGAGAACTTTGTGAAATAATAATATCATAAATACAAATTTAGAATTTTATATTAGATTCAATCGAAATTCAAAAGTTCTTAAGGATACTTGATTAGCACTGCGGAATACATACTGGGAAATTGTAAAATGTCATTAGAACCCAATGCAGTTTACGAGGCCTGCAGAATCTGGGTCAAAAGGAGAGTTTTTGTGATAGCAATAGTGTGAAGGATTAAAAGAATTCGTGTGCACACCGTAGTTACTCACTTTTTTTTAAAATCTACTTGTTCACGATAACACGCCGACCCACTTGTTCACGATGTTTCCCGTTCCGTCGTTCGTTCCCTTCTTATACCCCTACTGGTGTTCTCGATTCCTTGTATTCCGGGAATAGTTATAGATCATCCTCTCGGCGCGACCGAATATTCTGGAAAGATGACATCATCATCTTTGTGCGATCGTCGTATAGATCAGCGCGACAGAACCTTCTCGACTGATGAGAGCATCTTATGTAAACAATCATTCCCAATTGTTCCGACACAGAGGACATCATTCGATGCGACTCGATGGTCTAAAGCTGTACAAGGAATGAAACACGGCCACCAAAATGTGAGGAGCGGGTGGTGTAAAAAGAATACGAAGATAATATATATAATTTTCGCTATATCTGTTGAAGTGTAAATACCCATATCACTAAAAGCTCCTCAGACTGATGATAAAGCTTTCTAAATAAAACTTTCCTGGCTAATTATATATCATAGTAAATGCTGCATCAAGCTTGCTGTTAACAACATGTCATGAACTAAATGTGTTCAGTATTCTTGGAAGTCGTTAGAATAAGTATAATTTGTATTTATTTCCGGAGGTAACATATCTTCGGATTATAGGACTCAAATCGTTTAAAGCACTAATTGTAATTCACCTGACACGCAATATCAGAACTTCAATAGTCCAATCAAATAAGTCAGCAAATCAAAATTTTGAGGAAGTACACAAAATTTTGATATAAGTATCTGTGAAGTATTTGAAGAAGATAAGTGAAAGAATTTTTTTCCCAACCCCCGAGAAATGGTGGAAATATAATAAAGTTATTTTCTTTAATTATTCAAAATGGGTAAAAGGTAGTAAAAAAAAGTTTCAAATAAAGATTATAAAGCATGAAAATCTACACAAAAATGATCTTTTGACTTTTTTGCTATTATTAAAATTAACAAAGTTATGGCGGTTACAAGTTAAGGGATGTTGTGTATAACTTCAAAAAATCATAGCGTTCTGAAAAGTTAATGGATCTTAATTTCTTTTTAATGTACTCAGAAAAATATAAAATTTATTATCGGACAAATGTTTTATTTTTTATTTATAATAAATAAGTTATAAAAATTTTAATTTTCGAATTTTCAATTTAAAGGACGTTAGACGATGGAACCATTTTTTTTAAATTTCATTTTAAATTTACCTGTTTAAATTTTTCCTATACCTACGACACTGCTCTTCTGACGTCACGATCACTGACAGAGATGAAATTTTGTCGGCTACTTCTTCGCTGCTTAAAAGACGCGCATGCGTCACATTTTTATTTCACTGAAGCATAGAATGATTAATACTCATCTTTATATAAATAAAACTCCGGTGTGCTTTTGTTCGTAATTCTTCTCATCCTAAACAACTTGACAGATTTGGCTATTTTTTTTAATACACACCCCACAAAAATTATCGCATCACCTAATTTTTCTTCTTTTATTTCAATAAATGACATCCCACGTCAATGATTTTAACTGGTAATATCGTTCCTACATTTTTAAATCTTACCTGCATAAGACAAGCACATACTTCAATATAAGATAGTTCTTTTTTTGATTTTTGAATATAGCGGTAAACTCCACTGTTTTAAAACTGTAACTTATAACTTGTTTTGGGGTTCTTGTTTGATTAATGTTGAGATAAACAAAAAAAAAACATCAATACGAATGTTAACCAACGAGCTTCCTTGCACCTTTCCTACCAAGAAGCTGTACGGACCATCATGCGATTAGAAGATAGTCGCAGTCTGCGTTATGTGGCACGTACTGTAGGAGTGCATCCTTCCACTATCAGCAGGAGTGTAGCACGTTTTAGGGAAACTGGAGAATATGGTAGAAGGCCGGGACAAGGAAGAAATGAGGTAACTATCCTAAGAGACGATCGTTTTTTGCGGTTAACAGCTCTACCTATTAGACATTGTACAGCGCGAATGCTGCAAAATGAACTTTTAGCAGCCAGAAATTTGTAAAGTTAGTTGTACAGTTAGAAATCGTCTACGAGAAGATTATCTGAGGGCTCGGGTGTCTGTACTTTGGCCTCTTCTCGACAGGGTACACCGAGCTTCTCGGTTACAGTTTGCTCGAGAACATGCCCATTGGAATATCGATGATGGCAAAACGTAGTGTTTTCACATGAGTCTCGTTTTTCTTTATATGCATCTGATTAGCGAATTCCAGTGTACTGACGTCCTGGAGAGCGTTACTTTCAGTGCAATTTTCGACCTCATGTTCCATTTGGGGGAAGTTCAATAATGGTTTGGGGAGGAATCTCTGTGGGGGGTGACATGGAATTGGTATCATTACGAAGTGCTTGTATAAATGAGAGACGATATCTTGGGGACATTTTAGAGCCTCACGTGGTACCATATGGACCTTTTATCGGGGATAATTTTCTATTCATGCACGATACTGCTAGACCCCACATTTCTAGAATTGTGCAACAATACATGGAAGAGGTAGATTTGAGGGTATTGCAGTAGTCTGTGATAAGCGCCGACCTAAAGCCCATTGAGCATGTATTGGACCATCTTCAGCAAGGTTTGTTAAATCAGCAAAGAGCCTTTTTTAGCCTACAAGAACTTGAGGCAGTTCTTATGCAAGAGTGGGAAAATCTACTCAAAATTACATTGTTGACCTTATAACAAGCATGCCCAGAAGAATGGAACCTGTTATTCGTGGCAGGGGTGGAAATGCACCATGTTAGTTTGAGTGTTAATTTTTGTTTAAGTGTTAAAAATTAATTTAATTTCGTCCTTAACAGTTTTTCAAATTTTTTTTATTAGGTTTTATTTTGACTACTAATACAATTTATATAACGGTGGAAGAATTATTTTTTTCAAAGTCGGTTGACAAAAATACTGGTGATGCGATAATTTTTGTGGGGAGTGTATTATAGCACAGGTAAGGTTTTTACGGAAAGAAACACTGAAAAGTTGCCTGGAAAATCGTGAAAAAACTGAAAATGCCGTTCCTTTGTAAGCGCACCATTTGAGAACGGCTCTACCGACTCGGTTATTATTTTTTTTAGAATATTTAGAATATAGTCCAAATAAGGTTTTTACTACGAAGGCGCTGAACGGACATTTAAGGGGTCAATCGCGTAGCGCGGGGCACCAATTTCAATGATCCACGGAAAAAAAAATTCACAGACGATAATTTTCGTGGATCACTGAAATTGGTGCCTCGCGCTACGCGCTCGACCACCTAAAGAAAAATACTCCAAGAAAGTTATATTTCCCTTTACGTGAAACTCGAAATGTGGACAGTATTTCATATTTTAAGTTTGGGCAACAAAACACTGCCATCGTCCATCGAATTGTCAGAAAAAAGTAGGAATTACCAGAAAAATGTAGGAATTTTCCAATACGTAGTAATTGCCCAAACTTAAATTATGAAATATTTTTTGTTTTTTGTTTGAGTACGTATCACGTACAGGGAAATATGACCTTTTTGGAGTATGTTTCTTTAAGTGGTCGAGCGCGTAGCGCAAGGCACCAATTTCAATGATCCACAAAAAAAAAAAAAATTACAGACGGTAACTTCCGTGGATCACTGAAATTGGTGCTTCGTGCTATGTGCTCGACCACTATAGACATTCTGTCTGTTGGAAATCAACTTCTATTATTATTATTCTATTAATATTATTATTAAAGAAGCATACTCCAAAAAGGTCATATTTCCCTGTACGTGATACCTACTCAAACAAAACAGCACCATTGTCCTACCCCTGTCGCAATTGCCAGAAAAAATTCAGAATTGCCAGAAAAAAAGTAGGAATTGGTAGAAAAAAAATCGTTGACAGTTATTTTTCCATTCATGTCCGTTCAGCGCCAGAAAAATTGACCGGAAAATTGGAAATTTCGGGAAAATCTGAGTGCTTTTTATGAGATATTTGTATGAACTCGATACCATAACTCGTCATTCAAATGATGGATATGCGTAATTCTTTTTTTGTTTTGTTCGTTATGATCCTGTAATGGATGTTAAAAGATGTTAAAATTATTCATCACTAGCTGACCCGAACAGACGTTGTCCTGTCCAAATTTCAATAAATCAGATCGCAAAACGACAAATAATGTAAAAAAAATATTTTAATTTAGTCTGGAATTCGTTTTTCCAAATATATTTTTTTAATTTAAAGTTGCTCTAAAAATGTTAAAAGATATGATAGTCAACTTCCATTATTTCATCAGATGAAACGATGTTTCAACCAATTATTTTCAAGGGTAATATGTGGTACGCTTATTATGTTTTTTTTTTTTAAATGCCACGAATATCAGTCCCAACGACGAAAATACACTGGATGAGTTGGGCGCATTTAAAAAAAAATATATTGGTTCTTAGGCGTACCACGAATTATATTTATTAAGAGAATATAATGAGACACACACATTAATTAACAAAGATCTTGAACTGGGGGCACAACCAGGGCGTAGAAGTTGGCATCGAGGTCCCTTTTAAGCCAGAAAGGGTGCTTTTACAGGTACTGATTATCTGTTTTTTTTTTTTTTGTATTTGAAGTAGTCATAGCAATGGGTATGTAGTATGCGTCTCACAGTGACAATACAACAGTATTGTATTGTCACTTATTAATAACAAATAACAACAATTATTCTCAATAGATTAATTCGTATCCAAAAATTTCTAATACAGTTCTCGCTATAACCGATCTCGGACGAAACAAAAATCTTGTTATATCCACCTCAATGCCAGAAACTTACTCGCTATAGAGAGTAAATTTTACAAGGAGTGTAGATACAAACGGCATGGGACCAAACGATGTACTCGCTATAACCGATTTTTTGTTATAACCGGGACTCGTTATAGAGGGGTTCTACTGTAGTATCTTAATTTGAATTTATATTAATAAAGTCGAGAAAGGAAAGCAAAATTTAGTATAAATCTGTGAGTATTAGTAGTAATAAAAATTTCGTTTATTACAAATGAAAAATAGATTTTGAAAGTATTTAGATCATGTAAGCAATTTTTAATAAAACTGAAATGTACATAAAACAGAGCGTGTGTAAGACTATAGTTCGCAAATTATGGATAACATTATATTTGTCCAAATTTTGCAAACAATTTTCAGGAGCATTCATTCCCTAATTCAATAGGAATAGCCGACAAAATTTCATCTTTGTGTAGCTGTCAAATTTTCATCTCTGTCGATCACATTATCGATTACTTTTTACCGACTTCAAAAAAGGAGAAGGTTCTATGTTCGGCTGTATGTATGTTTTTTTTCCTTTTATGTATGTTCACCGATATCTTCGATAATTGTGGACCGATTTTGAAAATTCTTCTTTTTAGTCAGAAGAACAGTGTCGTAGGTATAGGAAAAATTTAAACAGGTAAATACATTTATACCTGACTGAAAAGGAGGTAGAAAAAATATTTAAGCAATTGGTCTAAAATCTAAAGTCCTTCAACAATTAAATTAAAAATTTACTATTAAAATATAAAACAATTTCTGATAATAAATTTTATATTTTTCTGAGTAAATTAAAAAAAATTAAGATCCATTAACTTTTCAAAACGCTATGATTTTTGATGATTTTGATATGATTGAGTTATACATAACATCCCTTAACTTGTAACCGCCCTAACTTGGTTAATTTTAATAATAGCAAAAAAGTCAAAAGATCATTTTTGTGTAGAATTTCATGCTTTATAATCTTTATTTGAAACTTTATTTACTACCTTTTACCCATTTTGAATAATTAAAGAAAATAACTTTATTATATTTTTTTCACCATTTCTCGGGGGTTGGGAAAAAAATTTCTTTCACTCATCTTCTTCAAATACTTCAAAATTTTGTGTACTTCCTCAAAATTTGGATTTGCTGACTTATTTGATTGGACTATCAAGCTCCTCCTGAGGCACTGTTTCGCCGACGACACGAACAAACTCGGTAGCATTCCGATGAATTTGGGCATCTTCGCGCATCTCTCCGATCTCGGCGCCTCCACCCACACCGACTCCGTTACTCCGGCCTCCGCGAGAAAATCCACTCCAGATTTCCATCTCTCCATAAACCACGGCCGTGAGAACGCGAATGTGGGCCAAAATTGAAAAAGAAGCGGATTCCTTCGATAGGCAAAGAAGGAAGCGTTCGTTCGTGTGCGGTCTGTGATGGGCCGCGATTTGAGGGAATTCTTCGGGGAGAGGCTCGACCGCAAACTGCCGGCTTCTGTGGAGTCGTGATTTGTTGCGTACGTTTTCGTCGTAAAACGTTTATTATACGGCGTTGCGAGGCGCAGATCAAATTTCTACCGATACATTAGAAACGAGTTATGGAAATTGTGGTAGAGACCTTTGGGAAAGAAATGTTGAGATAGTCCCCGTCGCCAAAATTGTCCATCTAACGTTACTGTCGAATATTGCACAACACGATGAATATTAATGCCAAGGAGACACTAAACAACCTCCATGGGTTTTTCTTGGCAAGACGTATCGGTCCCCGTTGTGGAAGAACGTAAATATCGGAATTTTATTGATGTTGCAGCTGGAATTACGACGGGCTTTCTAAATCGTGAATCTCGAGGATCATTATAATACGGTCCGCAAGTCATATACTTAGTTATAGTCCATTATGTTCGGTCTTCAGGTCTTTCGGAAGTTTTCCGATGAGCTGGAAAGTCACTCAAACCTTCCCGACATGAATATTTAAACCCGAGGCAATCGAACGGCGACGTCCATCAGAAATTTACGATACCCTTGTTTCTGGATGTAATGAACGCGATGTTCCGTCATTCTTATTAACAATTCAAGAACATGACAGTTCAAACGGACAATACCGTCCAGCCTTGCATTCATTATGCTCATCGGACGCGTGGGCTGATCGAATTAGTCTAGACGCGAGTTTTTACGTTCACGTCCGACCAAAGTTGAGGAAAATTTTATTTCTATACGACTGTCGTCAAGACCGACATCGGCATGTTGCATTAGATGGTACGTCATGGATTTTTGTCCATTGTTTTATAATGTACATGAATATGTACTGGTATGTATGAGTTGAAGGACGGAAAAGCGATTATGTCGTTTTTCGACTAAGCTCCAGTAGCCCCAGTAGTATTTCATATAATGTATTATAAATATTTATAAATATTTAGGTGTGTGGAAAATCATTTACGCCCTTATTTCGGAAGGCATCAAAACGGAGTTTTCAGGGTACGATACTTTCACAATTTAAAATTATTAGAAATCATACACACAGGGTCCTAATATCAGTAATATACCAAAGTTATGGAATGCCCTGTATATTAGTTGGTGAATAGAAAGAGCAATTAATGCTGAGCAAAATGATGTAAGGTACTACAGGTTTATTATGGATGGTTCTTGAGTTATGAAGAATTTTAGGTCAAAATTAGTGCTTTTTTAAAAAATTCTGAGATAACTGAATACTTTTTTGTCAATAATTTTTTATACATCAAAATTTAATACACACTGATTGAAAGTCATCTAAATTGATATTTGTCTACAGGTGTACGATTTCGCAAAATGTATAACTTTTCTTTTTCAAATGGAACACCTTATATTCCATTATATCCAAAAGTTTCGAAATTGCTAAAATCGCTTATTAAGATCAGATCGCCTTAGACTTGTTGCCATGGAGATAGTCGTTTATTGTATAATTTTCTAAATTACTTCAGAAATGACACCGAGAGGTAGAAAGGCTTAGGTTTACGTAAGAATTCGATAGACTATATCCTTTACATAACATAATTTGACAGGACCGCTCCTACCAATCCAACGTCTCGGAAACCAGGCATTTAAATATCTTCTTACATTCCTATAGAAATGGACAGGAGCTCCATCCTGTTGCAACCACATTAAGGATCACTGATTCTGATAGTAATCAATCGTCCGCATCCAGTGGAGATTTTCAGTGGCATAATAGTGCATGTTATGCCTCCTGACATGCCCGTTACTCTTAAATGTCGCCTCATCACTGAACAAAATTCTGTTTAAAATATTTCTATTCCTTTCTAAAAAACTGTCTGTTATTTGGCAGAATTCCACTCCATGTTTTTTGATCACACCGTTTACTGAAGACTTCGAATTATCAGATTGGGCAGCCATTTCTTTTGTACTGGAGTGAAGATTTTCTTCTAACATTAGTAAAACTTTTAGCTCAGTGTTTCACCTACTCTTCTACCAATTAATTGTTTTTTGTTGTAGGCCACGTTTCCAGCGTTTTCAAAACGTTGGAAATTCTTGTGGCCGAAAAGGAATTTCTTTCGGCTTCTCCTAACGCATTATACCATATTTATCATTTCTTCTTCTCTAACTGTCAACAAGAACAAACGGCTTCATGGCAACCAGTCTAAGATGATAATTATGATCTCAATACACGATTTCATCAATTTGGGAAAGTTTTTTGTAAAAATTATCAGTTATAATACGATGAGTAGTCACTGTTATGTCGATTATTTTTGTGGTGGTGCTACTGCGCTGGGATATGAATTTGACGAGTGCTTGCACGAGTCGAATTCGAAAGCGCCGTTGACATGAGTGAAACCACCGCAAAAATAATCGACATAACATTGACTACTCATCGTATTCGGAGGACTATTTAATTAAACAATTAATGAATATGCCTGGGCACAATAGTAATAAATTCCATTAAGTCTTATTTGCAACTAGTCAAAGAACACCATCGACAAATAGTCGAGAAGAGAATAAAGTTCAAATAAATATTTTCATTTGTTTAAAATATTCATTTCTATCACTAGTACAATATTCGATGCAATTTGTACTAGTCCAATAACCGCCGCAATTCTTTTGTAACCATGGATATAACTAAAATTAAGTTTCTTCACTGGCTGATGAACATTAAGTGACAGATGAATTAAATAGTCTAAAGTATTAACATTAGCCTAGGCAAAAGAAAAATGCTACTTGGTGGTATAATGGAATACAGGATGTTCCATTTGAAAAAATACATTTTGCGAAACCGTACACCCTGTATCGAAATATTCATTTAGATGAGTTCCAATCAGTGTGTATTAAAGTTTGGGTCGAAAGAAAATTATTTACAGAAAAATATTCAGTTATCTCTGTTGGAATGGTTTCTGCAAAGTTAGTGAAATAGCCACTCTCCAAAAATTTTCAAAAAATATTTGCTGGGCTGTGAAAGAGCTTTTATGACACTTTGTGACCAGTTTAGGTTTTAGAGAACCCAAAGAAAGCTTTATAATGTTTCTTTGAAAATCTGAACGTAAGATCTGTTGTTTCGGTCAAATTTCACAAATTTCTAAAAAATATTTACCCCCGTCTTGAAGACCTTTTATGACACTTTTTTAATTCTTTACACAAGGAGGAATTTAAAGAAAGCTTTCTAAATGTGTGATCTTAAAAAGCATAACATATTACGGAATTTTGTCGGATCATTGTTGGGTGAAATAGCCACTTTCCAAAAATTTTCTAAAAATATTTGCTGGGCTGTGGAAGCGCTTTTATGACACTTTGTGAGCAGTTTAGGATTTAGAGAACCCAAAGAGAGCTTTATAATGTTTCTTTGAAAATGTAGACGTCCGATCTGTTGTTGGTTGAAGCCATAAAATTTACAAATTTTTAGAAAATATTTACTTGCTTCTTTAAGAGCTTTTATTGCACTTTTTCAATTCTCTACACAAGGAGGAATTTTTGAGAAAGCTTTCTAAATCTGTGTTCTTAAAAGTCATAACATATTGCGGAATTTAGTAGGATCATTGTGGGTGAAATAGCCACTCTCCAAAAATCTTCTAAAAATATTTGCTGGGCTGTGGAAGAGCTTTTATGACACTTTGTGACCAGTTTAGGATTTCGAGAATCTAAAGAAAGCTTTGTGACCAGTTTAGGATTTAGAGAACCCAAAGAAAGCTTTATAATATTTCTTTGAAAATCTGAACGTAAGATCTGTTGTTTCGGTCAAATTTCACAAATTTCTAAAAAATATTTACCCCCGTCTTGAAGACCTTTTATGACACTTTTTTAATTCTTTACACAAGGAAAAATTTAAAGAAAGCTTTCTAAATCTGTGATCTTAAAAAGCATAACATATTACGGAATTTTGTCGGATCATTGTGGGTGAAATAGTCACTTTCCAAAAATTTTCTAAAAATATTTGCTGGGCTGTGGAAGAGCTTTCATGACACTTTGTGACCAGTTTAGGATTAAGAGAACCCAAAGAGAGCTTTATAATGTTCCTTTGAAAATGTAGACGTCCGATCTGTTGTTAGTTGAAGCCATAAAATTTACAAATTTTTAGAAAATATTTACATGCGACTTTAAGAGCTTTTATGGCACTTTTTCAATTCTCTACACAAGGAGGAATTTTAGAGAAAGCTTTCTAAATCTGTGTTCTTAAAAGTCATAACATATTACGGAATTTAGTAGGATCATTGTGGGTGAAATAGTCACTTACCAAAAATTTTCAAAAAATATTTGCTGGGCTGTGGAAGAGCTTTTATGACACTTTGTGACCAGTTTAGGATTCAGAAAACCCAAAGAGAGCTTTATAATGTTACTTTGAAAATCTGAACGTAAGATCTGTTGTTGGTTGTTTCGGTCACAAATTTCTAAAAAATATTTACCCCCGTCTTGAAGACCTTTTATAACACTTTTTTAATTCTTTACACAAGGAGAAATTTAAAGAAAGCTTTCTAAATCTGTGATCTTAAAAAGCATAACATATTACGGAATTTTGTCGGATCATTGTGGGTGAAATAGTCACTTTCCAAAAATTTTCTAAAAATATTTGCTGGGCTGTGGAAGAGCTTTCATGACACTTTGTGACCAGTTTAGGATTAAGAGAATCCAAAGAGAGCTTTATAATGTTTCTTTGAAAATGTAGACGTCCGATCTGTTGTTAGTTGAAGCCATAAAATTTACAAATTTTTAGAAAATATTTACATGCGACTTTAAGAGCTTTTATGGCACTTTTTCAATTCTCTACACAAGGAGGAATTTTTGAGAAAGCTTTCTAAATCTGTGTTCTTAAAAGTCAACATATTACGGAATTTAGTAGGATCATTGTGGGTGAAATAGTTACTTTCCAAAAATTTTCTAAAAATATTTGCTGGGCTGTGGAAGAGCTTTTATGACACTTTGTGACCAGTTTAGGATTTAGAGAACCCAAAGAGAGCTTTATAATGTTTCTTTGAAAATGTAGACGTCCGATCTGTTGTTGGTTGAAGCCATAAAATTTACAAATTTTTAGAAAATATTTACTTGCGACTTTAAGAGCTTTTATGGCACTTTTTCAATTCTCTACACAAGGAGGAATTTTAGAGAAAGCTTTCTAAATCTGTGTTCTTAAAAGTCATAACATATTACGGAATTTAGTAGGATCATTGTGGGTGAAATAGTGACTTTCCAAAAATTTTCTAAAAATATTTGCTGGGCTGTGGAAGAGCTTTTATGACACTTTGTGACCAGTTTAGGATTTAGAGAACCCAAAGAGAGCTTTATAATGTTTCTTTGAAAATCTGAACGTAAGATCTGTTGTTGGTTGTTTCGGTCACAAATTTCTAAAAAATATTTACCCCCGTCTTGAAGACCTTTTATGACACTTTTTTAATTCTTTACTCAAGGAGAAATTTAAAGAAAGCTTTCTAAATCTGTGTTCTTAAAAGTCATAACATATTACGGAATTTGGTAGGATCATTGTGGGTGAAATAGTCACTTACCAAAAATTTTCAAAAAATATTTGCTGGGCTGTGGAAGAGCTTTTATGACACTTTGTGACCAGTTTAGGATTCAGAAAACCCAAAGAGAGCTTTATAATGTTTCTTTGAAAATCTGAACGTAAGATCTGTTGTTGGTTGTTTCGGTCACAAATTTCTAAAAAATATTTACCCCCGTCTTGAAGACCTTTTATAACACTTTTTTAATTCTTTACACAAGGCGAAATTTAAAGAAAGCTTTCTAAATCTGTGATCTTAAAAAGCAAAATATATTACGGAATTTTGTCGGATCATTGAGGGTGAAATAGCCACTTTCCAAAAATTTTCTAAAAATATTTGCTGGGCTGTGGAAGAGCTTTTATGACACTTTGTGACCAGTTTAGGATTTAGAGAAGCCAAAGAGAGCTTTATAATGTTTCTTTGAAAATGTAGACGTCCGATCTGTTGTTGGTTGAAGCCATAAAGTTTACAAATTTTTAGAAAATATTTACTTGCGTCTTTAAGAGCTTTTATGGCACTTTTTCAATTCTCTACACAAGGAGGAATTTTTGAGAAAGCTTTCTAAATCTGTGTTCTTAAAAGTCATAACATATTGCGGAATTTAGTAGGATCATTGTGGGTGAAATAGCCACTTTCCAAAAATTTTCTAAAAATATTTGCTGGGCTGTGGAAGAGCTTTTATGACACTTTGTGACCAGTTTATTCAGAGAACCCAAAAAGAGCTTTATAATGTTTCTTTGAAAATCTGAACGTAAGATTTGTTGTTGGTTGTTTCGGTTACAAATTTCTAAAAAATATTTACCCCCGTCTTGAAGACCTTTTATGACACTTTTTTAATTCTTTACACAAGGAGAAATTTAAAGAAAGCTTTCTAAATCTGTGTTCTTAAAAGTCACAACATATTACGGAATTTGGTAGGATCATTGGTGGGTGAAATAGCCACTTTCCAAAAATTTTCAAAAAATATTTGCTGGGCTGTGGAAGAGCCTTTATGACACTTTGTGACCAGTTTAGGATTTAGAGAACCCAAAGAAAGCTTTATAATATTTCTTTGAAAATCTGAACGTAAGATCTGTTGTTGGTTGTTTCGGTCAAATTTCACAAATTTCTAAAAAATATTTACCCCCGTCTTGAAGACCTTTTATGACACTTTTTTAATTCTTTACACAAGGAGAAATTTAAAGAAAGCTTTCTAAATCTGTGTTCTTAAAAAGTATAACATATTACGGAATTGAGTAGGATCATTGTGGGTGAAATAGCCACTTTCCAAAAATTTTCTAAAAATATTTGCTGGGCTGTGGAAGAGCTTTTATGACACTTTGTGACCAGTTTAGGATTTAGAGAACCCAAAGAGAGCTTTATAATGTTTCTTTGAAAATGTAGACGTCCGATCTGTTGTTGGTTGAAGCCATAAAATTTACAAATTTTTAGAAAATATTTACTTGCGACTTTAAGAGCTTTTATGGCACTTTTTCAATTCTCTACACAAGGAGGAATTTTAGAGAAAGCTTTCTAAATCTGTGTTCTTAAAAGTCATAACATATTACGGAATTTGGTAGGATCATTGTGGGTGAAATAGTCACTTACCAAAAATTTTCAAAAAATATTTGCTGGGCTGTGGAAGAGCTTTTATGACACTTTGTGACCAGTTTAGGATTCAGAAAACCCAAAGAGAGCTTTATAATGTTTCTTTGAAAATCTGAACGTAAAATCTGTTGTTGGTTGTTTCGGTCACAAATTTCTAAAAAATATTTACCCCCGTCTTGAAGACCTTTTATAACACTTTTTTAATTCTTTACACAAGGAGAAATTTAAAGAAAGCTTTCTAAATCTGTGATCTTAAAAAGCAAAATATATTACGGAATTTTGTCGGATCATTGTGGGTGAAATAGTCACTTTCCAAAAATTTTCTAAAAATATTTGCTGGGCTGTGGAAGAGCTTTCATGACACTTTGTGACCAGTTTAGGATTAAGAGAACCCAAAGAGAGCTTTATAATGTTCCTTTGAAAATGTAGACGTCCGATCTGTTGTTAGTTGAAGCCATAAAATTTACAAATTTTTAGAAAATATTTACATGCGACTTTAAGAGCTTTTATGGCACTTTTTCAATTCTCTACACAAGGAGGAATTTTAGAGAAAGCTTTCTAAATCTGTGTTCTTAAAAGTCATAACATATTACGGAATTTAGTAGGATCATTGTGGGTGAAATAGTCACTTACCAAAAATTTTCAAAAAATATTTGCTGGGCTGTGGAAGAGCTTTTATGACACTTTGTGACCAGTTTAGGATTCAGAAAACCCAAAGAGAGCTTTATAATGTTACTTTGAAAATCTGAACGTAAGATCTGTTGTTGGTTGTTTCGGTCACAAATTTCTAAAAAATATTTACCCCCGTCTTGAAGACCTTTTATAACACTTTTTTAATTCTTTACACAAGGAAAAATTTAAAGAAAGCTTTCTAAATCTGTGATCTTAAAAAGCATAACATATTACGGAATTTTGTCGGATCATTGTGGGTGAAATAGTCACTTTCCAAAAATTTTCTAAAAATATTTGCTGGGCTGTGGAAGAGCTTTCATGACACTTTGTGACCAGTTTAGGATTAAGAGAATCCAAAGAGAGCTTTATAATGTTTCTTTGAAAATGTAGACGTCCGATCTGTTGTTAGTTGAAGCCATAAAATTTACAAATTTTTAGAAAATATTTACATGCGACTTTAAGAGCTTTTATGGCACTTTTTCAATTCTCTACACAAGGAGGAATTTTTGAGAAAGCTTTCTAAATCTGTGTTCTTAAAAGTCAACATATTACGGAATTTAGTAGGATCATTGTGGGTGAAATAGTTACTTTCCAAAAATTTTCTAAAAATATTTGCTGGGCTGTGGAAGAGCTTTTATGACACTTTGTGACCAGTTTAGGATTTAGAGAACCCAAAGAGAGCTTTATAGTGTTTCTTTGAAAATGTAGACGTCCGATCTGTTGTTGGTTGAAGCCATAAAATTTACAAATTTTTAGAAAATATTTACTTGCGACTTTAAGAGCTTTTATGGCACTTTTTCAATTCTCTACACAAGGAGGAATTTTAGAGAAAGCTTTCTAAATCTGTGTTCTTAAAAGTCATAACATATTACGGAATTTAGTAGGATCATTGTGGGTGAAATAGTCACTTACCAAAAATTTTCTAAAAATATTTGCTGGGCTGTGGAAGAGCTTTCATGACACTTTGTGACCAGTTTAGGATTAAGAGAACCCAAAGAGAGCTTTATAATGTTTCTTTGAAAATGTAGACGTCCGATCTGTTGTTGGTTGAAGCCATAAAATTTACAAATTTTTAGAAAATATTTACTTGCTTCTTTAAGAGCTTTTATTGCACTTTTTCAATTCTCTACACAAGGAGGAATTTTTGAGAAAGCTTTCTAAATCTGTGTTCTTAAAAGTCATAACATATTACGGAATTTAGTAGGATCATTGTGGGTGAAATAGTGACTTTCCAAAAATTTTCTAAAAATATTTGCTGGGCTGTGGAAGAGCTTTTATGACACTTTGTGACCAGTTTATTCAGAGAACCCAAAAAGAGCTTTATAATGTGTTAGAATATCGAAATGAGCTATAGATTAGCATAGTGTGCGCCTAGCAATTCGAATGTCTAATTAATAAAATACAAGTTGTGTATCGTGTTGGTCTAAATAAAATAGTTTTACTTTGGTCCGTCTATCCCCAATTCCCGTCAGGTTATGGGCCCAGAACTCCCAGAAGTCCCAGAACGCCCAGAAGTCCCAAAACTCCCAGAATTCGAATAACGAAAAACAAAATATGGCTTCAACTACCGGTTTTGCAAATATTGAGAAATTAAATGAAAACAATTTTGAATTATGGAAGGTTCAGATGAAAAGTGTATTAATAATCAATGATTTGTGGGGATACGTTGACGGTATCGAAGTAAAAACGGAAGAAAACAGACAAGAATGGACCAAGAAGGACTCTAAAGCACTGGCGTTAATCAATTTAAGCATCACACAGAGTCAATTGAATCATGTAAAGAAAGCATCGTCTTCAAAGGAAGCGTGGGACGGACTCAAAGAAGTTTTCGAATCAAAAGGTCCGGTTAGAAAGGCTGTTTTGTACAAACAGTTGCTTCGTATGGAGAAGAAGTCCAATGTTACCATGGCGCAGTATGTAATAGAATTTAAACGGAAAGCGGAACAACTTGAAGAAGCTGGAATTGTAATTCCTGAAGATTTATTATCAATAATGTTGCTAGGTTCTTTACCGGCCGAATTCGAAAATTTCAGCGTAGCAATTGAGACCCGTGATGAAATACCTTCGTTCGAAAATTTGAAATTAAAATTAATTGAAGAAGAAGCACGGCTGAACGAAAAGAACGCCATGATCAAAGATAACGAAGATACAAACGACGCGTTACTGACGAAAAGACCATTTGCAAATTCAAAAACAAACACGCAAAAATGGAAACTAAAATGTTACAATTGTGGAAAATCAGGACACAAAAGTCGATTTTGCAGATCGAAGCGTAGTGAATTCAAGAAATCAACCGACGACGCCATGACAGTAGTTGCATGCAATACGGAATTAAGAAGTTTCGGGAAGAAAACGTGGTACCTCGACAGTGGTGCAACTAGACACATGTGCAACAATAAAAGTAATTTTGCAAGTTTAGATGAAAATGAACAATCTAAAGTGTATATGGCAGCAGAACATTTTGTAGGATCAATCGGCGTTGGTGATATTTATTTAGATGCGAAATTAAATGGACATCACGCAGTAAACACTGTAAAACTAAAAGATACATTGTGTGTTCCAGATCTTCGTAACAATCTTTTGTCTGTATCAAGCGTTACTGATAACGGCTACACTGTTACATTTGACAAAAATCGGGCAACAATCAATCGGAAAGACGGTACGGTAGTTCTCACAGCGATAAAACGTGATCAGCTGTACGTTGTCAACGAAAAAGAAGAATATGCAGCTTTGGCAGGTAGAAATGGAGATGAAGAATTACGAAAATGGCATCAGAGGTATGGACACTTAAATGTAAGTGATTTGAAGAAAATGAAGAAAGAACATATGGTGTCGGGTATGAAGTTTTGTGACAATGGCAATGACATAAAGTGTGAAATATGTGCGAAATGTAAAATCACTGTTCAACCATTTAAAAAATCTGACAATCGTGCAAGCGAACTTTTAGGGTTGGTACATACGGACATTTGTGGACCAATGAGCACCCAATCGCTTGGTGGTGCAAGATATTTTGTAACCTTTATAGACGACTGTTCTAGGTATACAGAAACTGTTATGCTACGACATCGTTCTGACGTTCTTCAGGCTTTCAAAGATTACAAACGAAGAGTAGAAAAACAGACTGGTCAACAAATCAAAAAACTACGTACAGACAACGGGACAGAGTATCTGTCAAACGAATTCAAAAATTTCATCAGAGAAGAAGGCATTTCGCGGCAGCTGACTATTGAATACACACCTCAACAAAACGGAGTGGCAGAACGAGCCAATCGTACGCTCGTGGAAATGGCACGTTGTATTATGGTGCAAGCAAATCTTCCTGCTTCGTTGTGGGCCGAAGCAATTAATACGGCGACATATTTAAGAAATAGATGTGCAACAAAATGTCTAAATGAAATTACTCCTTATGAAGTATGGTCAAAACGTAAACCTTACGTTGGTTTCTTCAGAACAATAGGCAGCAAGACCATCGCTTTGAATAAAAGACAAAGAAGAGGTAAATTTCAACCGAAAGGAGATGAATATGTGCTGGTGGGTTACTCGGATGAATCGAAAGCGTATCGACTATGGAAACCAGGAACAAAAACAGTAATTAAAGCTCGAGATGTAAAATTTTTTGAAAGAATTCAAGAACCCCAAAAACTATCGGAAGAAATTTTTGAATTGTCAAATCCCGATATTGATACATCACAAAATCAACACCAAGAAGACAGAAATCTCGAACATGGTCAAGAAGATGTACATTTCGAAGACGACCAAGACCAGCAAATTGATGAAGAAAAACAAGTTAATGAGCCACAACGAGGACCGGGTCGTCCAAGAATTGAGAGAACGGGTAGACCTGGACGTCCAAAGAAAGTTTATCAAACCAAAGAGAAAAGTTCCGATCCAGAATCTATTTCGTAAATTTACTCGCGAATTGGTAGAAGATAAAGAAATTGTGTACAATCGATGAGTAGAGATATTATGTTTAGTTAATTTTAGAAACTGAAGTAGAAGAGCGCATTTCGATAGAGGGGGTGTTAGAATATCGAAATGAGCTATAGATTAGCATAGTGTGCGCCTAGCAATTCGAATGTCTAATTAATAAAATACAAGTTGTGTATCGTGTTGGTCTAAATAAAATAGTTTTACTTTGGTCCGTCTATCCCCAATTCCCGTCATAATGTTTCTTTGAAAATCTGAACGTAAGATTTGTTGTTGGTTGTTTCGGTTACAAATTTCTAAAAAATATTTACCCCCGTCTTGAAGACCTTTTATGACACTTTTTTAATTTAATTTAATTTAAAGAAAGCTTTCTAAATCTGTGTTCTTAAAAGTCACAACATATTACGGAATTTGGTAGGATCATTGGTGGGTGAAATAGCCACTTTCCAAAAATTTTCAAAAAATATTTGCTGGGCTGTGGAAGAGCCTTTATGACACTTTGTGACCAGTTTAGGATTTAGAGAACCCAAAGAAAGCTTTATAATATTTCTTTGAAAATCTGAACGTAAGATCTGTTGTTGGTTGTTTCGGTCAAATTTCACAAATTTCTAAAAAATATTTACCCCCGTCTTGAAGACCTTTTATGACACTTTTTTAATTCTTTACACAAGGAGAAATTTAAAGAAAGCTTTCTAAATCTGTGTTCTTAAAAAGTATAACATATTACGGAATTGAGTAGGATCATTGTGGGTGAAATAGCCACTTTCCAAAAATTTTCTAAAAATATTTGCTGGGCTGTGGAAGAGCTTTTATGACACTTTGTGACCAGTTTAGGATTTAGAGAACCCAAAGAGAGCTTTATAATGTTTCTTTGAAAATGTAGACGTCCGATCTGTTGTTGGTTGAAGCCATAAAATTTACAAATTTTTAGAAAATATTTACTTGCGACTTTAAGAGCTTTTATGGCACTTTTTCAATTCTCTACACAAGGAGGAATTTTAGAGAAAGCTTTCTAAATCTGTGTTCTTAAAAGTCATAACATATTACGGAATTTGGTAGGATCATTGTGGGTGAAATAGTCACTTACCAAAAATTTTCTAAAAATATTTGCTGGGCTGTGGAAGAGCTTTTATGACACTTTGTGACCAGTTTAGGATTCAGAAAACCCAAAGAGAGCTTTATAATGTTTCTTTGAAAATCTGAACGTAAGATCTGTTGTTGGTTGTTTCGGTCACAAATTTCTAAAAAATATTTACCCCCGTCTTGAAGACCTTTTATAACACTTTTTTAATTCTTTACACAAGGAGAAATTTAAAGAAAGCTTTCTAAATCTGTGATCTTAAAAAGCAAAATATATTACGGAATTTTGTCGGATCATTGAGGGTGAAATAGCCACTTTCCAAAAATTTTCTAAAAATATTTGCTGGGCTGTGGAAGAGCTTTTATGACACTTTGTGACCAGTTTAGGATTTAGAGAACCCAAAGAGAGCTTTATAATGTTTCTTTGAAAATGTAGACGTCCGATCTGTTGTTGGTTGAAGCCATAAAATTTACAAATTTTTAGAAAATATTTACTTGCGACTTTAAGAGCTTTTATGGCACTTTTTCAATTCTCTACACAAGGAGGAATTTTAGAGAAAGCTTTCTAAATCTGTGTTCTTAAAAGTCATAACATATTACGGAATTTGGTAGGATCATTGTGGGTGAAATAGTCACTTACCAAAAATTTTCAAAAAATATTTGCTGGGCTGTGGAAGAGCTTTTATGACACTTTGTGACCAGTTTAGGATTCAGAAAATCCAAAGAGAGCTTTATAATGTTTCTTTGAAAATCTGAACGTAAAATCTGTTGTTGGTTGTTTCGGTCACAAATTTCTAAAAAATATTTACCCCCGTCTTGAAGACCTTTTATAACACTTTTTTAATTCTTTACACAAGGAGAAATTTAAAGAAAGCTTTCTAAATCTGTGATCTTAAAAAGCAAAATATATTACGGAATTTTGTCGGATCATTGTGGGTGAAATAGTCACTTTCCAAAAATTTTCTAAAAATATTTGCTGGGCTGTGGAAGAGCTTTCATGACACTTTGTGACCAGTTTAGGATTAAGAGAACCCAAAGAGAGCTTTATAATGTTCCTTTGAAAATGTAGACGTCCGATCTGTTGTTAGTTGAAGCCATAAAATTTACAAATTTTTAGAAAATATTTACATGCGACTTTAAGAGCTTTTATGGCACTTTTTCAATTCTCTACACAAGGAGGAATTTTTGAGAAAGCTTTCTAAATCTGTGTTCTTAAAAGTCAACATATTACGGAATTTAGTAGGATCATTGTGGGTGAAATAGTTACTTTCCAAAAATTTTCTAAAAATATTTGCTGGGCTGTGGAAGAGCTTTTATGACACTTTGTGACCAGTTTAGGATTTAGAGAACCCAAAGAGAGCTTTATAGTGTTTCTTTGAAAATGTAGACGTCCGATCTGTTGTTGGTTGAAGCCATAAAATTTACAAATTTTTAGAAAATATTTACTTGCGACTTTAAGAGCTTTTATGGCACTTTTTCAATTCTCTACACAAGGAGGAATTTTAGAGAAAGCTTTCTAAATCTGTGTTCTTAAAAGTCATAACATATTACGGAATTTAGTAGGATCATTGTGGGTGAAATAGTCACTTACCAAAAATTTTCTAAAAATATTTGCTGGGCTGTGGAAGAGCTTTCATGACACTTTGTGACCAGTTTAGGATTAAGAGAACCCAAAGAGAGCTTTATAATGTTTCTTTGAAAATGTAGACGTCCGATCTGTTGTTGGTTGAAGCCATAAAATTTACAAATTTTTAGAAAATATTTACTTGCTTCTTTAAGAGCTTTTATTGCACTTTTTCAATTCTCTACACAAGGAGGAATTTTTGAGAAAGCTTTCTAAATCTGTGTTCTTAAAAGTCATAACATATTACGGAATTTAGTAGGATCATTGTGGGTGAAATAGTGACTTTCCAAAAATTTTCTAAAAATATTTGCTGGGCTGTGGAAGAGCTTTTATGACACTTTGTGACCAGTTTAGGATTTAGAGAACCCAAAGAGAGCTTTATAATGTTTCTTTGAAAATCTGAACGTAAGATCTGTTGTTGGTTGTTTCGGTCACAAATTTCTAAAAAATATTTACCCCCGTCTTGAAGACCTTTTATGACACTTTTTTAATTCTTTACTCAAGGAGAAATTTAAAAAAAGCTTTCTAAATCTGTGTTCTTAAAAGTCATAACATATTACGGAATTTGGTAGGATCATTGTGGGTGAAATAGTCACTTACCAAAAATTTTCAAAAAATATTTGCTGGGCTGTGGAAGAGCTTTTATGACACTTTGTGACCAGTTTAGGATTCAGAAAACCCAAAGAGAGCTTTATAATGTTTCTTTGAAAATCTGAACGTAAGATCTGTTGTTGGTTGTTTCGGTCACAAATTTCTAAAAAATATTTACCCCCGTCTTGAAGACCTTTTATAACACTTTTTTAATTCTTTACACAAGGCGAAATTTAAAGAAAGCTTTCTAAATCTGTGATCTTAAAAAGCAAAATATATTACGGAATTTTGTCGGATCATTGAGGGTGAAATAGCCACTTTCCAAAAATTTTCTAAAAATATTTGCTGGGCTGTGGAAGAGCTTTTATGACACTTTGTGACCAGTTTAGGATTTAGAGAAGCCAAAGAGAGCTTTATAATGTTTCTTTGAAAATGTAGACGTCCGATCTGTTGTTGGTTGAAGCCATAAAGTTTACAAATTTTTAGAAAATATTTACTTGCGTCTTTAAGAGCTTTTATGGCACTTTTTCAATTCTCTACACAAGGAGGAATTTTTGAGAAAGCTTTCTAAATCTGTGTTCTTAAAAGTCATAACATATTGCGGAATTTAGTAGGATCATTGTGGGTGAAATAGCCACTTTCCAAAAATTTTCTAAAAATATTTGCTGGGCTGTGGAAGAGCTTTTATGACACTTTGTGACCAGTTTATTCAGAGAACCCAAAAAGAGCTTTATAATGTTTCTTTGAAAATCTGAACGTAAGATTTGTTGTTGGTTGTTTCGGTTACAAATTTCTAAAAAATATTTACCCCCGTCTTGAAGACCTTTTATGACACTTTTTTAATTCTTTACACAAGGAGAAATTTAAAGAAAGCTTTCTAAATCTGTGTTCTTAAAAGTCACAACATATTACGGAATTTGGTAGGATCATTGGTGGGTGAAATAGCCACTTTCCAAAAATTTTCAAAAAATATTTGCTGGGCTGTGGAAGAGCCTTTATGACACTTTGTGACCAGTTTAGGATTTAGAGAACCCAAAGAAAGCTTTATAATATTTCTTTGAAAATCTGAACGTAAGATCTGTTGTTGGTTGTTTCGGTCAAATTTCACAAATTTCTAAAAAATATTTACCCCCGTCTTGAAGACCTTTTATGACACTTTTTTAATTCTTTACACAAGGAGAAATTTAAAGAAAGCTTTCTAAATCTGTGTTCTTAAAAAGTATAACATATTACGGAATTGAGTAGGATCATTGTGGGTGAAATAGCCACTTTCCAAAAATTTTCTAAAAATATTTGCTGGGCTGTGGAAGAGCTTTTATGACACTTTGTGACCAGTTTAGGATTTAGAGAACCCAAAGAGAGCTTTATAATGTTTCTTTGAAAATGTAGACGTCCGATCTGTTGTTGGTTGAAGCCATAAAATTTACAAATTTTTAGAAAATATTTACTTGCGACTTTAAGAGCTTTTATGGCACTTTTTCAATTCTCTACACAAAGAGGAATTTTAGAGAAAGCTTTCTAAATCTGTGTTCTTAAAAGTCATAACATATTACGGAATTTGGTAGGATCATTGTGGGTGAAATAGTCACTTACCAAAAATTTTCAAAAAATATTTGCTGGGCTGTGGAAGAGCTTTTATGACACTTTGTGACCAGTTTAGGATTCAGAAAACCCAAAGAGAGCTTTATAATGTTTCTTTGAAAATCTGAACGTAAAATCTGTTGTTGGTTGTTTCGGTCACAAATTTCTAAAAAATATTTACCCCCGTCTTGAAGACCTTTTATAACACTTTTTTAATTCTTTACACAAGGAGAAATTTAAAGAAAGCTTTCTAAATCTGTGATCTTAAAAAGCAAAATATATTACGGAATTTTGTCGGATCATTGAGGGTGAAATAGCCACTTTCCAAAAATTTTCTAAAAATATTTGCTGGGCTGTCCAAGAGCTTTTATGACACTTTGTGACCAGTTTAGGATTTAGAGAAGCCAAAGAGAGCTTTATAATGTTTCTTTGAAAATGTAGACGTCCGATCTGTTGTTGGTTGAAGCCATAAAGTTTACAAATTTTTAGAAAATATTTACTTGCGTCTTTAAGAGCTTTTATGGCACTTTTTCAATTCTCTACACAAGGAGGAATTTTTGAGAAAGCTTTCTAAATCTGTGTTCTTAAAAGTCATAACATATTGCGGAATTTAGTAGGATCATTGTGGGTGAAATAGCCACTTTCCAAAAATTTTCTAAAAATATTTGCTGGGCTGTGGAAGAGCTTTTATGACACTTTGTGACCAGTTTAGGATTCAGAAAACCCAAAGAGAGCTTTATAATGTTTCTTTGAAAATCTGAACGTAAAATCTGTTGTTGGTTGTTTCGGTCACAAATTTCTAAAAAATATTTACCCCCGTCTTGAAGACCTTTTATAACACTTTTTTAATTCTTTACACAAGGAGAAATTTAAAGAAAGCTTTCTAAATCTGTGATCTTAAAAAGCAAAATATATTACGGAATTTTGTCGGATCATTGAGGGTGAAATAGCCACTTTCCAAAAATTTTCTAAAAATATTTGCTGGGCTGTCCAAGAGCTTTTATGACACTTTGTGACCAGTTTAGGATTTAGAGAAGCCAAAGAGAGCTTTATAATGTTTCTTTGAAAATGTAGACGTCCGATCTGTTGTTGGTTGAAGCCATAAAGTTTACAAATTTTTAGAAAATATTTACATGCGACTTTAAGAGCTTTTATGGCACTTTTTCAATTCTCTACACAAGGAGGAATTTTTGAGAAAGCTTTCTAAATCTGTTCTAAAAAGTCATAACATATTACGGAATTTAGTAGGACCATTGTGGGTGAAATAGCCACTTTCCAAAAATTTTCAAAAAATATTTGCTGGGCTGTGGAAGAGCTTTTATGACGCTTTGTGACTGGTCTATGGTTTATAGAACAGAAAGAGTTTTATAATGTTTCTTTGGATATTTAGACGTCCGATCTGTTGTTGGATGAAGTATATATTTTTGAAATATGTATTGGAGACATTTGTTTATTTTTTTTTTCTATGCTGGAAAGAATATTTTGTTTTCTATATTTTTATATCGGGTGTCCCAATTAAAATTTGTACCCCCCCAACAATTCCAATTTCGAAAGACTCTCGAACAGGTCAATTTTGTCATCAAGGGGGCCCAACTTTTAGGTCTTGGATCTCATCATTTTAAAGCTTATTCAATTCTCTATCCAGACCCACAATTCCTACTCACGGTTGAAAAAAGGTTAGGAATCGCTAACTTTCTTTCTAAAAAAGGCTGACGTGTTTCCAACTATGGGTTCCTTTTTCTGCTATACTAAAGATGGTATCAACAAAAATTAGTGCTTCGTTGCACGCCGACCGTAGCGAATCTGTGTAGTTATGAATACAGTAATGAAAACAGAAGATCCTCAAGGTGAACTTCGTACCTTGGGGAAAAAAGTCCGGACTAAATTTTTGAAAGCAAGCAGTCCGCACAAGCGACCATACAACTGTAGGTGGTATCCGATAGACTATGAAAAAAATATGACCAATTTTCAAAGTTCCAAAAGCTGTCCCTTCTGTACTACCAAAGATTAAAGAATATCATTGCAACAGTAAATCTAGTCTCATCAAGTTGTTTCTTCCCGTACATCAGGACAGTCCAAGCTGTGCAGGTATAATACACCAGAATGTAACCAATAAATCACTAGTTGCGTACATTCCATCTGTACATAATGAAATAGAATGCAGCTAAAAATAGAAAGCGCCTTCCTAGACGTCCTAGCGACACCTGTTTTTATTTATTATCACGTCGAAGTTCGCCGGCAGGATTTTTCTCGTTTCCCGTTTAATTCCATGCTCGGTGGAAGGTAATGAAGTCTTTAAAGCAACGTGTTGATGTTTAAAACTGCGGAACCGCCTCGTTCTCGAGCAACATTGTTATATTTCAGCGGTCGTACCGCGATCGAACTGTGCAATTTCATGCTGTTTGCACCTCGTGTGAACTCGAACAGCTCATCTCTCGCTTAACGGGGACGCAGTCTTCCTGCCAGGGCTTCGGAAAGACCTCGTTAACTCCAATTTAACTGAAGATTTGGTATTTTTTGGGGGGTGGAATTCCAACTCGAACGTGAGGATTGAAGAACGTGAATTCGATGTCTAATGTGAGTCTCCACACTCCCAACGTGCACACACATACCTACCCGATAATCTGCGCTTAAATCATAAGTTTCGCGTTTCCTCGTCGTTTTACCGTACGCCGCAGCAACACCATGAAAGACCCCGAGTCTCAATTTAATTACAGCTTAGAAACGCTTCGATGATTTTCGTAAATACTATCGGCGTTATTTATTACAGGCGAAGAATCCCAATGACAGACGCATAAACAAATCAATGAACTCGCCTTTGTCAACACGATTTTCCAATTACAACTTTGAACTTTTCGATTAGATACGCGATGGTGTTTTTTCGAGATTTTAACCGAAGACGCGTGGGCCGGAAAAGTCCGACTGTGCTCCTCCGAGGAGTCCGCGATTTACATTCAATTAAGCACACGAAGATGTCGAGGATGCCAGGGTGTGCCGGGGATTTACGCGATAATGAGGCAGTGGTCGATGTGTAAAAGCGTTGCAAAGCGGTGATCACATTCTTGCCATCGAGGAACATGCCGTACCCGTTGCGGGCTCAACCGTTGTTAACCTATTATTATTCTCGTAGTTATTAGCGATCAAAATCCGACGATATTTGTAGCGCAAGAACTGACTGGCCAGCGAATAGACGTTTTCACATAAAAAAAATCACTGGCTATAAAACAGGAGCTTGTGAAATTTGTTTTGACCCAGCATGTCAAAGTTTTAGATTCCAAGAGTTTCAGAATCTTCAAAGCTTAGAACAGTAAAATTTTCTCTAAAAATTTCGGAATCGTGTAAGGCTTCATTATTTGGAATCTAGATAAACTCTCCACAATTTTGCCAAGGACATTATAATCTCGAGAACCTAGAATCCTGTAATTTGCTCATTGTCAGTCTCAAAACTTTGGTGTTAACCACTGTGGGTTGAATGCTAGTGAATTATGTTGCACGTACTATACTATTTTTATTTACAGAGTATTAATTACGAACGAAAATTATATCTTATATACACCACATAACAATGAACGTCCGGTGGTCGAAATGCGTCGGGATTCCCGATGGTTGGAAAATCCGACCATTTGTGGTCTTAAAAGCATCAACAAATCTAAAAGGGTTGAAAACGGGACGACCACCATATCCGGCTCGCATACTACCATATTTACATTACGTAACATTTGGTACAAGGGAGAAATTAATACATAAGATTTTGGTGTATTGCATTCTGGTCCTCAGATTTTATTTAAATATTTCAAAAATAGATCAAATATATTTTACCAAGCAATAACAATTTATGCTTTGTAGAGTTATATGTAGTTTTTTCTTTTAAATTTTGGCTTACTTTAAACAGTCTTCTGACGACAGAAGGACGATTGCACATTGCTTTTACTATTAGAGTAATTATTATTATTAATAGGTAATTTTAATTTATAGCCTTTTTGACACAATTTGTAAGTGCCTTTAATTGGCTCTATAGAAATTCTTGTTGAACTTTCCGTGAAACCACACATAATTTTTCAACTTAACATTATCACTTAAAGAAGGTGAGTGAGTTTATTGGAAACATGCGAAATCATGGCGGTGTTCTTCTAAAAGCAATATTCGCCCATAAAAGTCATCAACAGATTTGACTGTATAATTTAATACCCAGTTTAAATACTACTGGTCAAAAGAACTATTACAACACGAGTGTATAGGTGAAATTTAAGAAGGGCAGTGCAAAAATGTGCACACTACTTTTATGTAGCGATTAATCGAACTAAGTACACCGGTAACCCATAAAGTGAAGTGACACGATTCCGACCTTTAACACATGTGTAACACACGAAAGAAACTAGGTATTCATAGTGCAATAGAATGAAGACACCTTTACTATTCATGGAAAACAAAGACGTGCCATTTAAATATATTTTCCGGTTTTGGTGTGGTGAGGTTGAAATTATTATCAACCGGCTCCCATTCAATCTAGGGATGAAGAGCAAAATGCCGAAAACTGCTCCACTTCATGCATATTTTCACAATTGAAGTCCGATTAACAAATTAAAATATGGAAATTACTTGGATTTATTCAAGAACGTAAACATGTTTTCAACATTGTTCGGCGAAGGAGACGTAAAAAACCACTATGTCCTTACTACAACTACAGTATCTGTTACTACAATTCCTAGAAGTCTTTCAGAGCACCTGTACACTCGGATGTTGGCACAGTACCACATGTTAACATTTCCAAAACCACCCGAATTTTTGACACAATCTACATTTCTGGTACTCACCCACGAAGGCCGATAGTTCACAGCTCCTCCGGTCTGCTCGCACGAGTATTCTTTCTTGGGGGGACTGTCGAGGTCTTGCGCGGGCTGCACGCGTGCTGGAGTTGCTGTTGCGGTGACGGAGCGACCGAACCACACTGCGGACAAGACACAACTAACTAAAAGGAAACTAGAGGAATCTAGAGAATGGGCCAGTTGACAGAACGAGCGTGGGCAGGAAAGCTTTCGGTATTCGCTAGGTGTTAGGAGGAGGAATCTCGATCGAGGGAGGCGGCGGTGTTTGGGGTGCGAAGGAGAGGGGTTGGCTCAAGTTCGGCGACCCACATTGAGAGTAAAAGATCGGTGGGCGATGCGAATTTCAGTTTCCGAGAATTTAAAAAATCTAAATTTTCCGCGGGGTCCTTCTAATAAGACAATTTATACCAGGCGTTTTTAAACGGCTCATTATGAAAACCAGTTTGTCTTTTATTTTATGCTTATAATTATGAAAAGCAAGTTTTTTTGTCTGATAGTGAAAAATCACATCTGCTTGCAGTAGATATAGCCAAGTCTTATATTATAATATGTAATAGTTTCTAAAACGATTATGTTTTTCACGACTCGTATAAAATTAAAATAATAAATGACCGATTAATATTCTATGGCACTGAACTAAAAATGTGACTATTATATGCTAGACGATACAGTGAAAAAAAAAACCCTCTAGATAATGATTTTTCCAAAATTTTTATTCATGATTGTATTTCAGTTGAATTAATTAATTTCAGGTCACACGATCTTTCAGTTGTCAGGTTTTCCCGGTTTTTGATTCAAAAAACTATTCGCGTCCTTTTCATACTATTGTCATAACACTTTTCGAGTAATTCGTATGTCATAGAATCTCAGATTTCCATTTGTGAGTTTCCCTGCTGCATGTAGACTGTTTTAGAAATTTTCAAGCAATGTGTCTTTCAATTTGGAAACTGAAATTATTCAGAAAATGTCAAAAAATATTTGTGCCTATTTCAAACCATTGTCATGTCACTTTTCGACTATTTCACATGCTGGAGAATCTCAGATTTTCGTTTCTAAGTTTCTCTGCTGGAACTAGACGGTTTTAGTAATTTCCAAGTAAAGTGTCTTTCAATTTGGAAACATCAATGATTCAGAAGTTGTCAAAAAATATTCGCGTCTTTTTCATACTATTGTCATGACACTTTTCGAGTAATTCGTATGTCATAGAATCTCAGATTTCCATTTGTGAGTTTCTCTGCTGCATGTAGACTGTTTTAAAAATTTTCAAGCAATGTGTCATTCAATTTGAAAACTGAAATTATTCAGAAAATGTCAAAAAATATTTGTGCCTATTTCAAACCTTGTCATGACACTTTTCGACTATTTCACATGCTGGAGAATCTCAGATTTTCGTTTGTAAGTTTCTTTGCTAAAACGAGACGGTTTTAGTAATTTCCAAGTAAAGTGTCTTTCAATTTGGAAACAGCAATGATTCAGAAGTTGTCAAAAAATATTCGCGTAGTTTTCATACTATTGTCATGACACTTTTCGAATAATTCGTATGTCATAGAATCTCAGATTTCCATTTGTGGGTTTCTCTGCTGCATGTAGACTGTTTTAGAAATTTTCAAGCAATGTGTCGTTCATTTTGGATACTGAAATTATTCAGAAAATGTCAAAAACTATTTCTGCCTATTTCAAACCATTGTCATGACACTTTTCGACTATTTCACATGCTGGAGAATCTCAGATTTTCGTTTGTAAGTTTCTCTGCTGGAACTAGACGGTTTTAGTAATTTCCAAGTAAAGTGTCTTTCAATTTGGAAACAGCAATGATTCAGAAGTTGTCAAAAAATATTCGCGTCTTTTTCATACTATTGTCATGACACTTCTCGAGTAATTCGTATGTCATAGAATCTCAGATTTCCATTTGTGAGTTTCTCTGCTGCGTGTAGACTGTTTTAGAAATTTTCAAGCAATGTGTCTTTCAATTTGGAAACTAAAATTATTCAGAAAATGTAAAAAAATATTTGTGCCTATTTCAAACCATTGTCATGACACTTTTCGGCTATTTCACATGCTGGAGAATCTCAGATTTTCGTTTGTAAGTTTCTTTGCTGAAACGAGACGGTTTTAGTAATTTCCAAGTAAAGTGTCTTTCAATTTGGAAACAGCAATGATTCAGAAGTTGTCAAAAAATATTCGCGTCCTTTTCATACTATTGTCATGACACTTTTCGAATAATTCGTATGTCATAGAATCTCAGATTTCCATTTGTGAGTTTCTCTGCTGCGTGTAGACTGTTTTAGAAATTTTCAAGCAATGTGTCTTTCAATTTGGAAACTAAAATTCATCAGAAAATGTAAAAAAATATTTGTGCCTATTTCAAACCATTGTCATGACACTTTTCGGCTATTTCACATGCTGGAGAATCTCAGATTTTCGTTTGTAAGTTTCTCTGCTGGAACGAGACGGTTTTAGTAATTTCCAAGTAAAGTGTCCTTCAATTTGGAAACAGCAATGATTCAGAAGTTGTCAAAAAATATTCGCGTCCTTTTCATACTATTGTTATGACACTTTTCGAGTAATTCGTATGTCATACAATCTCAGATTTCCATTTGTGAGTTTCTCTGCTGCATGTAGACTGTTTTAAAAATTTTCAAGCAATGTGTCATTCAATTTGAAAACTGAAATTATTCAGAAAATGTCAAAAAATATTTGTGCCTATTTCAAACCTTGTCATGACACTTTTCGACTATTTCACATGCTGGAGAATCTCAGATTTTCGTTTGTAAGTTTCTTTGCTAAAACGAGACGGTTTTAGTAATTTCCAAGTAAAGTGTCTTTCAATTTGGAAACAGCAATGATTCAGAAGTTGTCAAAAAATATTCGCGTAGTTTTCATACTATTGTCATGACACTTTTCGAATAATTCGTATGTCATAGAATCTCAGATTTCCATTTGTGGGTTTCTCTGCTGCATGTAGACTGTTTTAGAAATTTTCAAGCAATGTGTCGTTCAATTTGGATACTGAAATTATTCAGAAAATGTCAAAAACTATTTCTGCCTATTTCAAACCATTGTCATGACACTTTTCGACTATTTCACATGCTGGAGAATCTCAGATTTTTGTTTGTAAGTTTCTCTGCTGGAACTAGACGGTTTTAGTAATTTCCAAGTAAAGTGTCTTTCAATTTGGAAACAGCAATGATTCAGAAGTTGTCAAAAAATATTCGCGTCTTTTTCATACTATTGTCATGACACTTCTCGAGTAATTCGTATGTCATAGAATCTCAGATTTCCATTTGTGAGTTTCTCTGCTGCGTGTAGACTGTTTTAGAAATTTTCAAGCAATGTGTCTTTCAATTTGGAAACTAAAATTATTCAGAAAATGTAAAAAAATATTTGTGCCTATTTCAAACCATTGTCATGACACTTTTCGGCTATTTCACATGCTGGAGAATCTCAGATTTTCGTTTGTAAGTTTCTTTGCTGAAACGAGACGGTTTTAGTAATTTCCAAGTAAAGTGTCTTTCAATTTGGAAACAGCAATGATTCAGAAGTTGTCAAAAAATATTCGCGTCCTTTTCATACTATTGTCATGACACTTTTCGAATAATTCGTATGTCATAGAATCTCAGATTTCCATTTGTGAGTTTCTCTGCTGCGTGTAGACTGTTTTAGAAATTTTCAAGCAATGTGTCTTTCAATTTGGAAACTAAAATTCATCAGAAAATGTAAAAAAATATTTGTGCCTATTTCAAACCATTGTCATGACACTTTTCGGCTATTTCACATGCTGGAGAATCTCAGATTTTCGTTTGTAAGTTTCTCTGCTGGAACGAGACGGTTTTAGTAATTTCCAAGTAAAGTGTCCTTCAATTTGGAAACAGCAATGATTCAGAAGTTGTCAAAAAATATTCGCGTCCTTTTCATACTATTGTTATGACACTTTTCGAGTAATTCGTATGTCATACAATCTCAGATTTCCATTTGTGAGTTTCTCTGCTGCATGTAGACTGTTTTAAAAATTTTCAAGCAATGTGTCATTCAATTTGAAAACTGAAATTATTCAGAAAATGTCAAAAAATATTTGTGCCTATTTCAAACCTTGTCATGACACTTTTCGACTATTTCACATGCTGGAGAATCTCAGATTTTCGTTTGTAAGTTTCTTTGCTAAAACGAGACGGTTTTAGTAATTTCCAAGTAAAGTGTCTTTCAATTTGGAAACAGCAATGATTCAGAAGTTGTCAAAAAATATTCGCGTAGTTTTCATACTATTGTCATGACACTTTTCGAATAATTCGTATGTCATAGAATCTCAGATTTCCATTTGTGGGTTTCTCTGCTGCATGTAGACTGTTTTAGAAATTTTCAAGCAATGTGTCGTTCAATTTGGATACTGAAATTATTCAGAAAATGTCAAAAACTATTTCTGCCTATTTCAAACCATTGTCATGACACTTTTCGACTATTTCACATGCTGGAGAATCTCAGATTTTCGTTTGTAAGTTTCTCTGCTGGAACTAGACGGTTTTAGTAATTTCCAAGTAAAGTGTCTTTCAATTTGGAAACAGCAATGATTCAGAAGTTGTCAAAAAATATTCGTGTCCTTTTCATACTATTGTCATGACACTTTTCGAGTAATTCGTATGTCATAGAATCTCAGATTTCCATTTGTGAGTTTCTCTGCTGCATGTAGACTGTTTTAGAAATTTTTAAGCAATGTGTCGTTCAATTTGGAAACTGAAATTATTCAGAAAATGTCAAAAAATATTTGTGCCTATTTCAAACCATTGTCATGAGACTTTTCGACTATTTCACCTGCTGGAGAATCTCTGACTTTCGTTTGTAAGTTTCTCTGCTGGAACTAGACGGTTTTAGTAATTTCCAAGTAAAGTGTCTTTCAATTTGGAAACCGCAATCATTCAGAAGTTGTCAAAGAATATTCGCGTCCTTTTCATACTATTGTCATGACACTTTTCGAGTAATTCGTATGTCATAGAATCTCAGATTTCCATTTGTGAGTTTCTCTGCTGCATGTAGACTGTTTTAGAAATTTTCAAGCAATGTGTCTTTCAATTTGGAAACTGAAATTATTCAGAAAATGTCAAAAAATATTTGTGCCTATTTCAAACCATTGTCATGACACTTTTCGACTATTTCACATGCTGGAGAATCTCAAATTTTCGTTTGTAAGTTTCTCTGCTGAAACGAGACGGTTTTAGTAATTTACAAGTAAAGTGTCTTTCAATTGTGAAACAGCAATGATTCAGAAGTTGTCAAAAAATATTCGCGTCCTTTTCATACTATTGTCATGACACTTTTCGAGTAATTCGTATGTCATAGAATCTCAGATTTCCATTTGTGGGTTTCTCTGCTGCATGTAGACTGTTTTAGAAATTTTCAAGCAATGTGTCGTTCAATTTGGAAACCGAAATTATGTATTCAGAAAATGTCAAAAAATATTTGTGCCTATTTCAAACCATTGTCATGACACTTTTCAACTATTTCACATGCTGGAGGATCTCAGATTTTCGTTTGTAAGTTTCTCTGCTGAA
This sequence comes from Diaperis boleti, assembly GCA_963583935.1. Taxonomy (NCBI): domain Eukaryota; kingdom Metazoa; phylum Arthropoda; class Insecta; order Coleoptera; family Tenebrionidae; genus Diaperis; species Diaperis boleti. Next base: position 6,591,822 of record OY757249.1, on the reverse strand, counting down.
ACGAGACGGTTTTAGTAATTTCCATTTAAAGTGTCTTTCTGTTTGGAAACAGCAATGATTCAGAAGTTGTCCAAAAATATTCGCGTCCTTTTCATACTATTGTCATGACACTTTTCGAGTAATTCGTATGTCATTGAATCTCAGATTTCCATTTGTGAGTTTCTCTGCTGCATGTAGACTGTTTTAGAAATTTTCAAGCAATGTGTCTTTCAATTTGGAAACTGAAATTATTCAGAAAATGTCAAAAAATATTTGTGCCTATTTCAAACCATTGTCATGTCACTTTTCGACTATTTCACATGCTGGAGAATCTCAGATTTTCGTTTCTAAGTTTCTCTGCTGGAACTAGACGGTTTTAGTAATTTCCAAGTAAAGTGTCTTTCAATTTGGAAACATCAATGATTCAGAAGTTGTCAAAAAATATTCGCGTCTTTTTCATACTATTGTCATGACACTTTTCGAGTAATTCGTATGTCATAGAATCTCAGATTTCCATTTGTGAGTTTCTCTGCTGCATGTAGACTGTTTTAAAAATTTTCAAGCAATGTGTCATTCAATTTGAAAACTGAAATTATTCAGAAAATGTCAAAAAATATTTGTGCCTATTTCAAACCTTGTCATGACACTTTTCGACTATTTCACATGCTGGAGAATCTCAGATTTTCGTTTGTAAGTTTCTTTGCTAAAACGAGACGGTTTTAGTAATTTCCAAGTAAAGTGTCTTTCAATTTGGAAACAGCAATGATTCAGAAGTTGTCAAAAAATATTCGCGTAGTTTTCATACTATTGTCATGACACTTTTCGAATAATTCGTATGTCATAGAATCTCAGATTTCCATTTGTGGGTTTCTCTGCTGCATGTAGACTGTTTTAGAAATTTTCAAGCAATGTGTCGTTCAATTTGGATACTGAAATTATTCAGAAAATGTCAAAAAATATTTGTGCCTATTTCAAACCATTGTCATGACACTTTTCGACTATTTCACATGCTGGAGAATCTCAGATTTTCGTTTGTAAGTTTCTCTGCTGGAACTAGACGGTTTTAGTAATTTCCAAGTAAAGTGTCTTTCAATTTGGAAACAGCAATGATTCAGAAGTTGTCAAAAAATATTCGCGTCTTTTTCATACTATTGTCATGACACTTTTCGAGTAATTCGTATGTCATAGAATCTCAGATTTCCATTTGTGAGTTTCTCTGCTGCATGTAGACTGTTTTAGAAATTTTCAAGCAATGTGTCGTTCAATTTGGATACTGAAATTATTCAGAAAATGTCAAAAAATATTTGTGCCTATTTCAAACCATTGTCATGTCACTTTTCGACTATTTCACATGCTGGAGAATCTCAGATTTTCGTTTCTAAGTTTCTCTGCTGGAACTAGACGGTTTTAGTAATTTCCAAGTAAAGTGTCTTTCAATTTGGAAACATCAATGATTCAGAAGTTGTCAAAAAATATTCGCGTCTTTTTCATACTATTGTCATGACACTTTTCGAGTAATTCGTATGTCATAGAATCTCAGATTTCCATTTGTGAGTTTCTCTGCTGCATGTAGACTGTTTTAAAAATTTTCAAGCAATGTGTCATTCAATTTGAAAACTGAAATTATTCAGAAAATGTCAAAAAATATTTGTGCCTATTTCAAACCTTGTCATGACACTTTTCGACTATTTCACATGCTGGAGAATCTCAGATTTTCGTTTGTAAGTTTCTTTGCTAAAACGAGACGGTTTTAGTAATTTCCAAGTAAAGTGTCTTTCAATTTGGAAACAGCAATGATTCAGAAGTTGTCAAAAAATATTCGCGTAGTTTTCATACTATTGTCATGACACTTTTCGAATAATTCGTATGTCATAGAATCTCAGATTTCCATTTGTGGGTTTCTCTGCTGCATGTAGACTGTTTTAGAAATTTTCAAGCAATGTGTCGTTCAATTTGGATACTGAAATTATTCAGAAAATGTCAAAAAATATTTGTGCCTATTTCAAACCATTGTCATGACACTTTTCGACTATTTCACATGCTGGAGAATCTCAGATTTTCGTTTGTAAGTTTCTCTGCTGGAACTAGACGGTTTTAGTAATTTCCAAGTAAAGTGTCTTTCAATTTGGAAACAGCAATGATTCAGAAGTTGTCAAAAAATATTCGCGTCTTTTTCATACTATTGTCATGACACTTTTCGAGTAATTCGTATGTCATAGAATCTCAGATTTCCATTTGTGAGTTTCTCTGCTGCATGTAGACTGTTTTAGAAATTTTCAAGCAATGTGTCGTTCAATTTGGATACTGAAATTATTCAGAAAATGTCAAAAAATATTTGTGCCTATTTCAAACCATTGTCATGTCACTTTTCGACTATTTCACATGCTGGAGAATCTCAGATTTTCGTTTCTAAGTTTCTCTGCTGGAACTAGACGGTTTTAGTAATTTCCAAGTAAAGTGTCTTTCAATTTGGAAACATCAATGATTCAGAAGTTGTCAAAAAATATTCGCGTCTTTTTCATACTATTGTCATGACACTTTTCGAGTAATTCGTATGTCATAGAATCTCAGATTTCCATTTGTGAGTTTCTCTGCTGCATGTAGACTGTTTTAAAAATTTTCAAGCAATGTGTCATTCAATTTGAAAACTGAAATTATTCAGAAAATGTCAAAAAATATTTGTGCCTATTTCAAACCTTGTCATGACACTTTTCGACTATTTCACATGCTGGAGAATCTCAGATTTTCGTTTGTAAGTTTCTTTGCTAAAACGAGACGGTTTTAGTAATTTCCAAGTAAAGTGTCTTTCAATTTGGAAACAGCAATGATTCAGAAGTTGTCAAAAAATATTCGCGTAGTTTTCATACTATTGTCATGACACTTTTCGAATAATTCGTATGTCATAGAATCTCAGATTTCCATTTGTGGGTTTCTCTGCTGCATGTAGACTGTTTTAGAAATTTTCAAGCAATGTGTCGTTCAATTTGGATACTGAAATTATTCAGAAAATGTCAAAAACTATTTCTGCCTATTTCAAACCATTGTCATGACACTTTTCGACTATTTCACATGCTGGAGAATCTCAGATTTTCGTTTGTAAGTTTCTCTGCTGGAACTAGACGGTTTTAGTAATTTCCAAGTAAAGTGTCTTTCAATTTGGAAACAGCAATGATTCAGAAGTTGTCAAAAAATATTCGCGTCTTTTTCATACTATTGTCATGACACTTCTCGAGTAATTCGTATGTCATAGAATCTCAGATTTCCATTTGTGAGTTTCTCTGCTGCGTGTAGACTGTTTTAGAAATTTTCAAGCAATGTGTCTTTCAATTTGGAAACTAAAATTATTCAGAAAATGTAAAAAAATATTTGTGCCTATTTCAAACCATTGTCATGACACTTTTTGGCTATTTCACATGCTGGAGAATCTCAGATTTTCGTTTGTAAGTTTCTCTGCTGGAACTAGACGGTTTTAGTAATTTCCAAGTAAAGTGTCTTTCAATTTGGAAACAGCAATGATTCAGAAGTTGTCAAAAAATATTCGCGTCTTTTTCATACTATTGTCATGACACTTCTCGAGTAATTCGTATGTCATAGAATCTCAGATTTCCATTTGTGAGTTTCTCTGCTGCGTGTAGACTGTTTTAGAAATTTTCAAGCAATGTGTCTTTCAATTTGGAAACTAAAATTATTCAGAAAATGTAAAAAAATATTTGTGCCTATTTCAAACCATTGTCATGACACTTTTCGACTATTTCACATGCTGGAGAATCTCAGATTTTCGTTTGTAAGTTTCTCTGCTGGAACTAGACGGTTTTAGTAATTTCCAAGTAAAGTGTCTTTCAATTTGGAAACAGCAATGATTCAGAAGTTGTCAAAAAATATTCGCGTCCTTTTCATACTATTATCATGACACTTTTCGAATAATTCGTATGTCATAGAATCTCAGATTTCCATTTGTGAGTTTCTCTGCTGCGTGTAGACTGTTTTAGAAATTTTCAAGCAATGTGTCTTTCAATTTGGAAACTAAAATTCATCAGAAAATGTAAAAAAATATTTGTGCCTATTTCAAACCATTGTCATGACACTTTTCGGCTATTTCACATGCTGGAGAATCTCAGATTTTCTTTTGTAAGTTTCTCTGCTGGAACGAGACGGTTTTAGTAATTTCCAAGTAAAGTGTCCTTCAATTTGGAAACAGCAATGATTCAGAAGTTGTCAAAAAATATTCGCGTCCTTTTCATACTATTGTTATGACACTTTTCGAGTAATTCGTATGTCATACAATCTCAGATTTCCATTTGTGAGTTTCTCTGCTGCATGTAGACTGTTTTAGAAATTTTCAAGCAATGTCTCTTTCAATTTGGAAACTGAAATTATTCAGAAAATGTCAAAAAATATTTGTGCCTATTTCAAACCATTGTCATGACACTTTTCGACTATTTCACATGCTGGATAATTTCAGATTTTCGTTTGTAAGTTTCTCTGCTGGAACTAGACGGTTTTAGTAATTTCCAAGTAAAGTGTCTTTCAATTTGGAAACAGCAATGATTCAGAAGTTGTCAAAAAATATTCGCGTCCTTTTCATACTATTGTTATGACACTTTTCGAGTAATTCGTATGTCATACAATCTCAGATTTCCATTTGTGAGTTTCTCTGCTGCATGTAGACTGTTTTAGAAATTTTCAAGCAATGTCTCTTTCAATTTGGAAACTGAAATTATTCAGAAAATGTCAAAAAATATTTGTGCCTATTTCAAACCATTGTCATGACACTTTTCGACTATTTCACATGCTGGATAATCTCAGATTTTCGTTTGTAAGTTTCTCTGCTGAAACGAGACGGTTTTAGTAATTTCCATTTAAAGTGTCTTTCTGTTTGGAAACAGCAATGATTCAGAAGTTGTCCAAAAATATTCGCGTCCTTTTCATACTATTGTCATGACACTTTTCGAGTAATTCGTATGTCATTGAATCTCAGATTTCCATTTGTGAGTTTCTCTGCTGCATGTAGACTGTTTTAGAAATTTTCAAGCAATGTGTCTTTCAATTTGGAAACTGAAATTATTCAGAAAATGTCAAAAAATATTTGTGCCTATTTCAAACCATTGTCATGTCACTTTTCGACTATTTCACATGCTGGAGAATCTCAGATTTTCGTTTCTAAGTTTCTCTGCTGGAACTAGACGGTTTTAGTAATTTCCAAGTAAAGTGTCTTTCAATTTGGAAACATCAATGATTCAGAAGTTGTCAAAAAATATTCGCGTCTTTTTCATACTATTGTCATGACACTTTTCGAGTAATTCGTATGTCATAGAATCTCAGATTTCCATTTGTGAGTTTCTCTGCTGCATGTAGACTGTTTTAAAAATTTTCAAGCAATGTGTCATTCAATTTGAAAACTGAAATTATTCAGAAAATGTCAAAAAATATTTGTGCCTATTTCAAACCTTGTCATGACACTTTTCGACTATTTCACATGCTGGAGAATCTCAGATTTTCGTTTGTAAGTTTCTTTGCTAAAACGAGACGGTTTTAGTAATTTCCAAGTAAAGTGTCTTTCAATTTGGAAACAGCAATGATTCAGAAGTTGTCAAAAAATATTCGCGTAGTTTTCATACTATTGTCATGACACTTTTCGAATAATTCGTATGTCATAGAATCTCAGATTTCCATTTGTGGGTTTCTCTGCTGCATGTAGACTGTTTTAGAAATTTTCAAGCAATGTGTCGTTCAATTTGGATACTGAAATTATTCAGAAAATGTCAAAAAATATTTGTGCCTATTTCAAACCATTGTCATGACACTTTTCGACTATTTCACATGCTGGAGAATCTCAGATTTCCGTTTGTAAGTTTCTCTGCTGGAACTAGACGGTTTTAGTAATTTCCAAGTAAAGTGTCTTTCAATTTGGAAACAGCAATGATTCAGAAGTTGTCAAAAAATATTCGCGTCTTTTTCATACTATTGTCATGACACTTTTCGAGTAATTCGTATGTCATAGAATCTCAGATTTCCATTTGTGAGTTTCTCTGCTGCATGTAGACTGTTTTAGAAATTTTCAAGCAATGTGTCGTTCAATTTGGATACTGAAATTATTCAGAAAATGTCAAAAAATATTTGTGCCTATTTCAAACCATTGTCATGTCACTTTTCGACTATTTCACATGCTGGAGAATCTCAGATTTTCGTTTCTAAGTTTCTCTGCTGGAACTAGACGGTTTTAGTAATTTCCAAGTAAAGTGTCTTTCAATTTGGAAACATCAATGATTCAGAAGTTGTCAAAAAATATTCGCGTCTTTTTCATACTATTGTCATGACACTTTTCGAGTAATTCGTATGTCATAGAATCTCAGATTTCCATTTGTGAGTTTCTCTGCTGCATGTAGACTGTTATAAAAATTTTCAAGCAATGTGTCATTCAATTTGAAAACTGAAATTATTCAGAAAATGTCAAAAAATATTTGTGCCTATTTCAAACCTTGTCATGACACTTTTCGACTATTTCACATGCTGGAGAATCTCAGATTTTCGTTTGTAAGTTTCTTTGCTAAAACGAGACGGTTTTAGTAATTTCCAAGTAAAGTGTCTTTCAATTTGGAAACAGCAATGATTCAGAAGTTGTCAAAAAATATTCGCGTAGTTTTCATACTATTGTCATGACACTTTTCGAATAATTCGTATGTCATAGAATCTCAGATTTCCATTTGTGGGTTTCTCTGCTGCATGTAGACTGTTTTAGAAATTTTCAAGCAATGTGTCGTTCAATTTGGATACTGAAATTATTCAGAAAATGTCAAAAAATATTTGTGCCTATTTCAAACCATTGTCATGACACTTTTCGACTATTTCACATGCTGGAGAATCTCAGATTTTCGTTTGTAAGTTTCTCTGCTGGAACTAGACGGTTTTAGTAATTTCCAAGTAAAGTGTCTTTCAATTTGGAAACAGCAATGATTCAGAAGTTGTCAAAAAATATTCGCGTCTTTTTCATACTATTGTCATGACACTTCTCGAGTAATTCGTATGTCATAGAATCTCAGATTTCCATTTGTGAGTTTCTCTGCTGCGTGTAGACTGTTTTAGAAATTTTCAAGCAATGTGTCTTTCAATTTGGAAACTAAAATTATTCAGAAAATGTAAAAAAATATTTGTGCCTATTTCAAACCATTGTCATGACACTTTTCGGCTATTTCACATGCTGGAGAATCTCAGATTTTCGTTTGTAAGTTTCTTTGCTGAAACGAGACGGTTTTAGTAATTTCCAAGTAAAGTGTCTTTCAATTTGGAAACAGCAATGATTCAGAAGTTGTCAAAAAATATTCGCGTCCTTTTCATACTATTGTCATGACACTTTTCGAGTAATTCGTATGTCATAGAATCTCAGATTTCCATTTGTGAGTTTCTCTGCTGCATGTAGACTGTTTTAGAAATTTTCAAGCAATGTGTCTTTCAATTTGGAGACTGAAATTATTCAGAAAATGTCAAAAAATATTTGTGCCTATTTCAAAACATTGTCATGAGACTTTTCGACTATTTCACATGCTGGAGAATCTCTGATTTTCGTTTGTAAGTTTCTCTGCTGGAACAAGACGGTTTTAGTAATTTCCAAGTAAAGTGTCTTTCAATTTGGAAACAGCAATGATTTAGAAGTTGTCAAAAAATATTCGCGTCCTTTTCATACTATTGTCATGACACTTTTCGAATAATTCGTATGTCATAGAATCTCAGATTTCCATTTGTGAGTTTCTCTGTTGCGTGTAGACTGTTTTAGAAATTTTCAAGCAATGTGTCTGGAAACTGAAATTATTCAGAAAATGTCAAAAAATATTTGTGCCTTTTTCAAACCATTGTCATGACACTTTTCGACTATTTCACATGCTGGAGATTCTCAGATTTTCGTTTGTAAGTTTGATTGGATTGGATTGGATTCCATAATTTGGAATTAAAAAAATATAAGGGAGGATAAAACAACATTTTAGCATTTAAAAAGTATTTCATATAAACAATATAAATATAAAATTTGAAAAGTTTTAAGTGATGTATAAGAATGGATTCGATAAGTTATATCTTTGGATGCAACACTGTAAGACCGTTAGAGAGGAGGTTCTGCTTGTAATTTCTTGATAGAGGAAAATAATTACGTTTAGATGTTCGATTTATTATACGTCCCTGTTGTAGATAATGTACAATCATTATTATTCAGCTGATAATAGTAATAGATACCCCAACATCGAAATATGTACACTAATCAAAAATTTATGTAAATTCAATAAAAAAATACCTAATATTTAGTAATACATCATACGTAATCAGATTGAATTAATTATTGAGCTTCGACATGCGGGTAAGTATTGAAAAGTAATTCGTCTCACAGAACATCTGGATATAAGCTCAAAAGACATCTGGCGAATTCACTGAAAACATGTATCTATCACTATAACATGGCCAGATATTCTGTCGAATCGTGTACTTCATAAATTTAAAATCAGCGTCCCAACCCTCCAAATTAGATATCAATCTGAGCATTCATGTGTTAATACTGTGGGAAGTCTCAGCACAGCACCCCCCGTTGTTACCGCGAGTTATTCCACCTCGAGCATGAATTAAGCCATAACCTCTGGATGCACTACAACACCTCACAGTTCCCCACAAAATTCGCTAATTCCATAAACGAGCTTTGTTATGTCCAGCTCACGCTTCCCATAAAGCACCGTCCGAAGACTCATTTCTCCCAGCAATTTCCTGTTCAACAACACCAAACGATCGCAGCTGTCGCAACGACATCATTACTTCAATTAACTCTAACGAAACACAACGAAGCATCGTCTAGGAGGGACCCACGTTGCATAACCGCCGCCCATCGAAACGTACGTAAGAGAATAATCCATCGATAATTGTTGCAAAGCTACATCTCCGCCTCGACCACATTACTTATTGCGTATAACGAGTAATTTCCAAAGGTATAATTACTGCCCAGAAAATTAGTACTCACCTGCTTATTAACCCGCATGAAAAATAATAACAGCGCCGTCCGAACAAAGCTAAATGTTTTCTAATGCCGCGTTTGCTGATTCAATTAAAGAACCGATATTGGAGATGCACGAGGATTTATAACGCTGATACGGAGACCACATAAACAATGGAGACGAACGGTGAATTTCCTGGTTCTTGAAGGAGCCGGTATTCCACGATCTTCTTCCTTTGGAGGAGCAGTCGTGAACGTCGTTAAATCAAGGCAACACTAAGAGGAGGAAAAGCAAGAGGTTGCAACGGGTTTTTATGTTGGGCTGTGGGAGAGAATGATGATCGCCAATAAGTGTTACCAAGGTCTCATCTTAATTACTCAGTAATGATCTAAATCGCTAAATAATTGTCACAAACTGGAATTAAATAAACAAAGCAGTTTACGAAAACATGAAATAAATTACAGGTAAAAATGTTGAATAATTGGCGTACCTCACGGTTGACACTTTGGCAGACCTGTTGTGAATTGTTTAGGTTAATGTGGCGTATTCATTCAATAAAAATAAAATTTTTCAAAAAACACAACAGTTGTTTAGAATTTCATGACACTTTTAACAAGCCTTCACATAACACAGGTATAGAAAATGAGAACTTGAGATCTTTAAAATTGAGTCCTTCATAACCTGAAACGCTAAGAATTTAAGAAATTACAATTGCAAAAACCTCAAAATATATGAACAAAAATACATGAAAACAAAACACCCAAAAACCTTACAATTAAAAACCCAAAATTCAGAGACAAAAACAACCTTACCGATCAAACCTTTACAATCGCAAAAATAAAACTCCTGGAAACTTGAGAATTTGAAAAACCGAATTTCCAAAAGAGAGAACACGAAAGTCCTAAAAACCTGAGAAGTTGAAAACACGAAAATCTGAGAATATAAATAGATGCTAAAGGCTTGCCAACCATCCAAATTTCCAAAAAGCTACGTATGTCAAAATTTTGGGTATATCTTATAAAAAGCTGAAACATTCAAAATCTTAAAATGAATTCATGGTTTCTCAATATTTTGTCTACTTTTGCAATTTTACAATTTTATAATTTGCAACCAAAGTCTAAAAAGGGTGCATACGGTAATCGTGAAAACTTCCGACTGAATTATTCTGAAATAGAAATAGACTCTGCAACCTGAAAGACCTGAGAAATTCCTGAAAACAACCCAACAACCTGAAAACTTTAAAATTCTAGAAAAGCATGAAATGCGATAACCTGATTCACTGATAACTTGAAAATTTGACACTGACAACCTAACGATTTGGAAATCTACGAACCTGAGAACGAGAAACTTGAACGCTGAAAATTTAGAGTTTCTAGATGTGTGTCGGGTATCCCATTTCTTGGTAATGTGTGAGGTTTTCCTTATAGATCCATATCGGACCACTGCTTTTCATGAAATACGTGAAGGCCGCGGGAGGAAATAGTAAATAAAATACAGGCTGTGGGAGTAAATACTAAAGAGAGACAATAAAGGGAGAACAGGCTGCGGAATTAAATAGTAAAGAGAGTACAGGCCGCGGAGTAAAATAGCAAAGAGACTAACTAGAGAGAAACCAGACAGCGGAGTGAAACAGTAAAGAGAGTCACTATAAAGGAAGAACAGGCCTATGGAGGAGATAGGGAAGGGAGTCACTAAAGAGAGCACAGGTTGTGGGAGGCAATACTAAAGAGAGGCAATAACGAGAAAATTGGCTGCGGAGTGAAATAGTAAAGGGAGTCACCAGAGAAAGAAGAGGCCGAAGAACGAAATAGTAAACAGAAGCACCAAATAGAGAACAAGCCGCGGAAGGAAATAGTATAGAGTGTGACTAAAAGGAGAACAGGCAGCGAAAGGAAAGACTAAAAATAGTCACTAAAAAGAGTACAGGCTGTGGGAGGAAATACTAAAGAGGCACAGAAAAGAAATAGTAAAGAGAGTTACTAAAAAAAGTACAGGCCGCGGAGTGAAACAGCAAAGAGAGTCACTAGAGAGAGCACAGGTTGTGGGAGGAAATAGTAAAGAGCGGCAATAACGAGAGAATAGGCCGCGGAGTGAATAGTAAAGAGAGTCATCAGAGAAAGAAGAGGCCGAAAAACGAAATAGTAAAGAAAGTCACCAAAAAGAGAACAAGCCGCGGAAGGAAATAGTATAGAGTGTGACTAAAGGGAGAACAGGCAGCGGAAGAAAAGACTAAAAATAGTTACTAAAAAGAGTACAGGCTGTGGGAGAAAATACTAAAGAGGCACAGGAAAGAAATAGTAAAGAGAGTTACTAAAAAAAGTACAGGCCGCGAAGTGAAACAGCAAAGAGAGTCACTAGAGAGAGCACAGGTTGTGGGAGGAAATAGTAAAGAAAGACAATAACGAGAGAATAGGCCGCGGAGTGAAATAGTAAAGAGAGTCATCAGAAAAAGAAGAGGCCGAAAAACGAAATAGTAAAGAAAGTCACCAAAAAGAGAACAAGCCGCGGAAGGAAATAGTATAGAGTGTGACTAAAGGGAGAACAGGCAGCGGAAGAAAAGACTAAAAATAGTTACTAAAAAGAGTACAGGCTGTGGGAGAAAATACTAAAGAGGCACAGGAAAGAAATAGTAAAGAGAGTTACTAAAAAAAGTACAGGCCGCGGAGTGAAACAGCAAAGAGAGTCACTAGAGAGAGCACAGGTTGTGGGAGGAAATAGTAAAGAAAGACAATAACGAGAGAATTGGCCGCGGAGTGAAATAGTAAAGGGAGTCACCAGAGAAAGAAGAGGCCGAAGAACGATATAGTAAACAGAAGCACCAAATAGAGAACAAGCCGCGGAAGGAAATAGTATAGAGTGTGACTAAAGGGAGAACAGGCCGCGGAAGAAAAGACTAAAAATAGTCACTAAAAAGAGTACAGGCTGTGGGAGGAAATACTAAAAAGGCACAGGAAAGAAATAGTAAAGAGAGTTACTAAAAAAAGTACAGGCCGCGGAGTGAAACAGCAAAGAGAGTCACTAGAGAGAGCACAGGTTGTGGGAGGAAATAGTAAAGAAAGACAATAACGAGAGAATAGGCCGCGGAGTGAAATAGTAAAGAGAGTCATCAGAGAAAGAAGAGGCCGAAAAACGAAATAGTAAAGAAAGTCACCAAAAAGAGAACAAGCCGCGGAAGGAAATAGTATAGAGTGTGACTAAAGGGAGAACAGGCAGCGGAAGAAAAGACTAAAAATAGTTACTAAAAAGAGTACAGGCTGTGGGAGAAAATACTAAAGAGGCACAGGAAAGAAATAGTAAAGAGAGTTACTAAAAAAAGTACAGGCCGCGGAGTGAAACAGCAAAGAGAGCCAATAGAGAGATCACAGGTTGTGGGAGGAAATAGTAAAGAAAGACAATAACGAGAGAATAGGCCGCGGAGTGAAATAGTAAAGAGAGTCATCAGAAAAAGGAGAGGCCGAAAAACGAAATAGTAAAGAAAGTCACCAAAAAGAGAACAAGCCGCGGAAGGAAATAGTATAGAGTGTGACTAAAGGGAGAACAGGCAGCGGAAGAAAAGACTAAAAATAGTTACTAAAAAGAGTACAGGCTGTGGGAGAAAATACTAAAGAGGCACAGGAAAGAAATAGTAAAGAGAGTTACTAAAAAAAGTACAGGCCGCGGAGTGAAACAGCAAAGAGAGTCACTAGAGAGAGCACAGGTTGTGGGAGGAAATAGTAAAGAAAGACAATAACGAGAGGATAGGCCGCGGAGTGAAATAGTAAAGAGAGTCATCAGAGAAAGAAGAGGCCGAAAAACGAAATAGTAAAGAAAGTCACCAAAAAGAGAACAAGCCGCGGAAGGAAATAGTATAGAGTGTGACTAAAGGGAGAACAGGCAGCGGAAGAAAAGACTAAAAATAGTTACTAAAAAGAGTACAGGCTGTGGGAGAAAATACTAAAGAGGCACAGGAAAGAAATAGTAAAGAGAGTTACTAAAAAAAGTACAGGCCGCGGAGTGAAACAGCAAAGAGAGTCACTAGAGAGAGCACAGGTTGTGGGAGGAAATAGTAAAGAAAGACAATAACGAGAGAATAGGCCGCGGAGTGAAATAGTAAAGGGAGTCACCAGAGAAAGAAGAGGTCGGAAAACGAAATAGTAAAGAAAGTCACCAAAAAGAGAACAAGCCGCGGAACGAAATAGTATAGAGTGTGACCGAAGAGAGACCAGGCAGCGGAAGGAAAGACTAAAAATAGTTACTAAAAAGAGTACAGGCTGTGGGAGGAAATACTAAAGAGGCACAGGAAAGAAATAGTAAAGAAAGTTACTAAAAAAAGTACAGGCCGCGGAGTGAAACAGCAAAGAGAGTCACTAGAGAGAGCACAGGTTGTGGGAGGAAATAGTAAAGAGCGGCAATAACGAGAGAATAGGCCGCGGAGTGAAATAGTAAAGGGAGTCGCCAGAGAAAGAAGAGACCGAAGAACTGAATAGTAAAGAAAGTCACCAAAGAAAGAACAAGCCGCGGAAGGAAATAATATAGAGTGTGACTAAGGGGAGAACAGGCAGCGGAAGGAAAGACTAAAAATAGTTACTAAAAAGAGTACAGGCTGTGGGAGGAAATACTAAAGAGAGACAATAAAGGGAGAACAGGCTGCGGAATTAAATAGTAAAGAGGGTACAGGCCGCGGAGTAAAATAGCAAAGAGACTAACTAGAGAGAAAACAGACAGGGGAGGGAAACCGTAAAGAGAGTCACTATAAAGGAAGAACAGGCCTATGGAGGAGATAGGGAAGGGAGTCACTAAAGAGAGCACAGGTTGTGGGAGGCAATACTAAAGAGAGGCAATAACGAGAAAATTGGCTGCGGAGTGAAATAGTAAAGGGAGTCACCAGAGAAAGAAGAGGCCGAAGAACGAAATAGTAAACAGAAGCACCAAATAGAGAACAAGCCGCGGAAGAAAATAGTATAGAGTGTGACTAAAGGGAGAACAGGCAGCGGAAGGAAAGACTAAAAATAGTCACTAAAAAGAGTACAGGCTGTGGGAGGAAATACTAAAAAGGCACAGGAAAGAAATAGTAAAGAGAGTTACTAAAAAAAGTACAGGCCGCGGAGTGAAACAGCAAAGAAAGTCACTAGAGAGAGCACAGGTTGTGGGAGGAAATAGTAAAGAGCGGCAATAACGAGAGAATAGGCCGCGGAGTGAAATAGTAAAGGGAGTCACCAGAGAAAGAAGAGGTCGGAAAACGAAATAGTAAAGAAAGTCACCAAAAAGAGAACAAGCCGCGGAAGAAAATAGTATAGAGTGTGACTAAAGGGAGAACAGGCAGCGGAAAGAAAGACTAAAAATAGTCACTAAAAAGAGTACAGGCTGTGGGAGGAAATACTAAAAAGGCACAGGAAAGAAATAGTAAAGAGAGTTACTAAAAAAAGTACAGGCCGCGGAGTGAAACAGCAAAGAGAGACACTAGAGAGAGCACAGGTTGTGGGAGGAAATAGTAAAGAAAGACAATAACGAGAGAATAGGCCGCGGAGTGAAATAGTAAAGAGAGTCATCAGAGAAAGAAGAGGCTGAAAAACGAAATAGTAAAGAAAGTCACCAAAAAGAGAACAAGCCGCGGAAGGAAATAGTATAGAGTGTGACTAAAGGGAGAACAGGCAGCGGAAGAAAAGACTAAAAATAGTTACTAAAAAGAGTACAGGCTGTGGGAGAAAATACTAAAGAGGCACAGGAAAGAAATAGTAAAGAGAGTTATTAAAAAAAGAACAGGCCGCGGAGTGAAACAGCAAAGAGAGTCACTAGAGAGAGCACAGGTTGTGGGAGGAAATAGTAAAGAAAGACAATAACGAGAGAATTGGCCGCGGAGTGAAATAGTAAAGGGAGTCACCAAAGAAAGAAGAGGCCGAAGAACGATATAGTAAACAGAAGCACCAAATAGAGAACAAGCCGCGGAAGGAAATAGTATAGAGTGTGACTGAAGGGAGACCAGGCAGCGGAAGGAAAGACTAAAAATAGTCACTAAAAAGAGTACAGGCTGTGGGAGGAAATACTAAAGAGGCACAGAAAAGAAATAGTAAAGAGAGTTACTAAAAAAAGTACAGGCCGCGGAGTGAAATAGTAAAGGGAGTCACCAGAGAAAGAAGAGGTCGGAAAACGAAATAGTAAAGAAAGTCACCAAAAAGAGAACAAGCCGCGGAAGAAAATAGTATAGAGTGTGACTAAAGGGAGAACAAGCAGCGGAAGGAAAGACTAAAAATAGTCACTAAAAAGAGTACAGGCTGTGGGAGGAAATACTAAAAAGGCACAGGAAAGACATAGTAAAGAGAGTTACTAAAAAAAGTACAGGCCGCGGAGTGAAACAGCAAAGAGAGACACTAAAGAGAGCACAGGTTGTGGGAGGAAATAGTAAAGAAAGACAATAACGAGAGAATAGGCCGCGGAGTAAAATAGTAAAGAGAGTCATCAGAGAAAGAAGAGGCCGAAAAACGAAATAGGAAAGAAAGTCACCAAAAAGAGAACAAGCTGCGGAAGGAAATAGTATAGAGTGTGACTAAAGGGAGAACAGGCAGCGGAAGGAAAGACTAAAAATAGTCACTAAAAAGAGTACAGGCTGTGGGAGGAAATACTAAAGAGGCACAGGAAAGAAACAGTAAAGAGAGTTACTAAAAAAAGTACAGGCCGCGGAGTGAAACAGCAAAGAAAGTCACTAGAGAGAGCAAAGGTTGTGGGAGGAAATAGTAAAGAGCGGCAATAACGAGAGAATAGGCCGCGGAGTGAAATAGTAAAGGGAGTCACCAGAGAAAGAAGAGGCCGAAGAACGAAATAGTAAAGAAAGTCACCAAAAAAAGAACAAGCCGCGGAAGGAAATAGTATAGAGTGTGACTAAAGGGAGAACAGGCAGCGGAAGGAAAGACTAAAAATAGTCACTAAAAAGAGTACAGGCTGTGGGAGGAAATACTAAAAAGGCACAGGAAAGAAATAGTAAAGAGAGTAAGTACAGGCCGCGGAGTGAAACAGCAAAGAAAGTCACTAGAGAGAGCACAGGTTGTGGGAGGAAATAGTAAAGAGCGGCAATAACGAGAGAATAGGCCGCGGAGTGAAATAGTAAAGGGAGTCACTAGAGAAAGAAGAGGCCGAAGAACGAAATAGTAAACAGAAGCACCAAATAGAGAACAAGCCGCGGAAGGAAATAGTATAGAGTGTGACTAAAGGGAGAACAGGCAGCGGAAGAAAAGACTAAAAATAGTCACTAAAGAGAGTACAAGCTGTGGGAGGAAATACTAAAGAAGCACAGGAAAGAAATAGTAAATAGAGTTACTAAAAAAGTACAGGCCGCGGAGTGAAACAGCAAAGAGAGTCACTAGAGAGAGCACAGGTTGTGAGAGAAAATAGTAAAGAGCGGCAATAACGAGAGAACAGGCCGCGGAGTGAAATAGTAAAATGAGTCACCAGAGAAGGAAGAGGCCGAAGAACGAAATAGTAAAGAAAGTCACCAATTAGAGAACAAGCCGCGGAAGGAAATAGTATAGAGTGTGACTAAAGGGAGAACAGGCAGCGGAAGGAAAGACTAAAAATAGTCACTAAAAACAGGCCGAAGTGAAACATTAAAGAGAGTCATTAAAGGGAGAACAGGGGGCGGAACGAAATAAGAAAGAAGGCGATCAGAGAAGCGGCGGAGCCGAGACTTTATAATCATTCGCGTCTGTTATTTGCCGAATATCGTTCAGTACTTTTCATAAAACCGTCGGCAATACCCACAAAAAAAACCGAATTGTTTAGCATAATTTTTTGAACAATTATTCATAAATCAATTTTGAAAGTCTTGTTATAGAAACAATGATCAAAAACTTCCTCTTGTACTGATAATTTATATAACAGCCGTGACTGTTATGAGTGAGCTTTCACTCAAGCTCACAGTTTTGATATAATGCAATAACACGTAGGTATTATGAAAAAGAATTTTCAACGAGATTTAACATCGTCATTACGTAAGACAGTAGTTTTAGTTAACTCATTAGCTTCACGAAATTGTGACATTAAAAGGAACTTGTAAAATCATGGTGTAGCCCTCCATGTTTTGAGTTACAAAAGGGGGGGTTTAGTTACTAACTGCAATAATGAGGTAGTATACAAAATTTTGAAACTTTTTTTATAAATGAAACTGCTTAAAATAGAGGACTCCTATTTTTTCGTTTTGCTTAAATCATAACCGTTTTCATGAAATAAATGAAAAACTATTTCGCGGGCGAATAACTACGTCATTAGTTTCCCAGCATAGAGGGAGTAAGAGCGAAAAGGAAAGAATTACTTATAAAATGAGTGAGAGTGAGAAATGGAAAGGCGTTGGTCCTCACTTAACTCCTATGCCGGCCACTAATGACGTATTTTAAACTAGTACAGTTCTCTCATAAAAAAATAAACAAATTTCAATTCAATTTTTTTTGCTTTCTTAGTATGTATAATTTCACCATAATAGTGCTAAACCATACACTTTTCAATGAAGTTTATGATTATTGTATTTTCCAAAAACTTTATTTTTTAGTATACTACCTCATTGTAGGGCAAAGTAAGACATTCTCTCTTCTCTGAATGCGTTCGCGAAATTGTGACGTCTGAAAGGGATCTGATGCCTCTATAATAGGCTAATAAGACAGTCTGGGGCATCTGACGAGATTGTGACCTTTAAAAGTGACTTTGGGAAACCCGACGCCGTCATAGGCCAAACTAAGACAGTTTCTCATCCCGAGTCTACTGAGGCAGGTCTTGCAAAATTACCTGTCATAGGCTAAAATAGGACAGTTCTAGTTCTAGTACTCATTAGCTTCGTTGATTAGGAACTTGTAAAGGTGCCAGCCGCGACTATAGGCCAAACTATCGGAAGGATCTGAATGAGAGGGTCAGAATTGAAGGAACGAAGGACCCAACCATCTGATCTCACTCCTTCTTCACCTCATCCGATTGCAAGCAGTCCACTTAACACCGCTGACGTGCAACATTTACGCTCATTTGCAAACAATACCAAGACGTCGTAACGGCGTTATGCACTTAATTATTCGTTAACTCCATTCCTCGGTGATTTATTATTGATATAGCCGTGCGTTCCCCTGTCATTGATTAAATTTATACAGCGAGATTGTATCGCGTTTCTTCCGTGACATCTTCATTAAAAAATGAAAACAACGTCCAAATTAATGGCGGTAATTTCTGGACTCAACGTCCAAGACAGAAGTTGACTAATGTCCCGACAAAAATACAATTACTAATTCGCGACGGTTTTAGATAAGTTCTTGTGGTGGTCACCTTGAGGCAAAAACCATTTGGTTGTGGGTATCATTAGATTAATTCGTCTATCAATAGATTAACTAAACGAAACAGAAAATAAGAAGTAAATTTACACAATAGAAAGTGTGTAATTTTAAACCAGTCACAAAATTCATGTCGGATCGTGTTGTTCCTCAGTATGCTTGTAACTGTTTAATTTTACACACCACATCACAAGAGTGATTCCCCGGCGGTGCCCTCAACTGTATTACCTCTCCTGATGTACTGGTATAAAATTTCCTCTTCGGCCGTCATCAATAAATCCCGAAAGCGACCGGTTCAAGTTGCCCAATATCGGGCAGAAAACCGCAAGCCGACCACCATTTATTTATTACCTTGGCGATACAATCCCAGAAAGACGGTACCGTTGTCGCGAGTCGAGATTAACCGGCGCCTAATCTTTTTCCACATTAGTAATTATACATTTGGCGGATGCTTCGGCGACATTAATCAACTTTTTCCTTCGACGTTGAATCCGGAGATTACCGCAATTAATTTGGACGTGCCTCTCGTGCGCCACGCATTAAAAATGCCTCTTTTTTCTAATAGAGACTTCACGGAATACCGCGATAAAATCTTGGTGTTTAAATTTAATCAATGACAAGTGAGCGAATAGCTGTATCAATAAACATGTTATCTGACGGCTGTGGACAATTACCAGAAGAAGTCCTCAACAGCAACAAAGATTTTTCTTCAATTTAGAGGATTGGCTATTGTCCAATTTTGGTACCTTTTTGCATATAGCACCATAAAAGAGTGTTCTCTCCAGGATTTTCTTTCTTACATCGTTAAATTTACAGCTGGACAGTTTTTGGCCAGGTAAAAAGTACTTGAGTAGTACTTGATAAAAATTAACAGAAAACTTTACAACAATTATCCCATTACTACCGAATTATGGCGAAATTTCTGGATTGTTTTCCCCAGGGATGGTCTAAATGAGGACAAGATTTTGGCACAAATGGAATCATTTCAGAACCACCTTCCTTTAGGAGCGACGAAGAGCGTGATTTCTTTGGGTGTTTCCGCCATTAAAATTCACGATCCGCAGGTGTTTGCACGTTGTTTATTCCCATCCAGCTTGCACATAACGAACGTCTTTATCTAATCACAACGTGCGCCGCTGCATTATCACATTATGAAAGCGACGAGGCGACGGCCGATCGCTAAATATCAAGATATAAGAAGAAAATACGAGCCAGATCGTATCTCGTGAAATATCGAAAACGGACGGCATTCCACCCGTGCAAAAAGCGGTTTGACTCTAGTCCTTTAAGATCCTTTTTCAGTGCTGCGACCATGTGCAGCTGGTAGCTGGAACAATAACATGTTAGCGGACGGAAATATATTCCAGTAAATCTTGAAGCGCGTGTTGGCCGCTGCTGGCTCCTGCTCGCATGTCCGTGGAGGAGAAATATCGGGATGTGTCGCGCTGACGAGGACGCGTCAACGAAACCGGTCGATAGGAAGGACAGCTTCAACTATAGATAAATAATTGTCTGGTTTGCCATAAACGCTGGGACCACATTGCATCAGGTTTTGATCTATTTATCTTCTTTCCTCGCAAATTCTTTCAATCTTTCTCAGTGAATTCGTGCCACATTTTAAAAAGTGGTGTGTCATTTTAAAAATCATTTAATTCTCTATAAATAAGCCTAAATATTCTCATTAATTTCTTTTTATTATTAAGCTCAGATATTTACCTGGAATTGTAGAATAATATCTTAAAACCAAAACACCAAAACTGCCCTTTCAGCCGTATTCAACATAATTAACTTTAAAAAAAAGGAAACCGACTTCAAAAAACCCAAAGTAACTAAAACTAAAAAGTAAAAAATAAAAATTTCCAATTTCAGAGTTATTTGTTGTTCCGGTTAATGTAATTATTTATTTTTCCGTTTAATGAAATTCAGAAATTATTGTTGATTATCTAATTATTAATTGTTTTATAATTTTTAAGTCGGTGCCAAGTAAAACATAAAATTATACATTTTAAAGTTATAATTCCCTGACTTCTTAATTCACGATTATGATTACTGAATTAAAGTTTTCAGAACACATTTGATACATTAGGTAAAAGCTATATATTCGTAGTAATAATTTTGCATGATTTAGGTTGGATTTACCGAGAGATGAATTATTGTTAGATTTGAAATAAATAAAAAATTATTTATTATGTAATTCCTATGAATTGTTTTTATATTTTTTTTCGTAGTAACTAATTTGTTATTGTAGGAAGGTGTATAATTTGCTTTTATGGCACCAACTTCAAAATTATAAAACAATTAATAATTAGATAATCAACAATAATTTCTGAATTTCATTAAACGGAAAAATAAATAATTACATTAACCGGAACAACAAATAACTCTGAAATTGGAAATTTTTATTTTTTACTTTTTAGTTTTAGTTACTTTGGGTTTTTTGAAGTCGGTTTCCTTTTTTTTTAAAGTTAATTATTTTACAATTTTAAGTGATGGGTAGACCTAGTAAGGACGCTTCAAATCCACGCGAGCGCGAAAATAGATTGTCTTTGTGGTTTCTATGGGATACAGCATGAGAAAATGTGGATTATGTTGAAAATAGAAAATAGAAAATTATTCTTTGTACGGTCAAAACTGCAAAAAATTGTAGATAGGCCTTCAATACCTTTCAAATGAGGTATCACTCGACCCATAGTGCCATTTAAGATTTTGGGAAAGAATCTGAAAAGATGTGCCCCTGGCAAATAAAATCGACCTGTTCGAGGATTTTTCAATCAGAGTTATCAATTCGGAGAAATCTGGACTGGGGAGTTTTAAATGAGACAGCCTGTATATTATAGACATAAATCGATTGGTGCAGAAAGCATCCAAGTACCATATCATGTATGCTAAAATTTGCGACTAATTGATAGTGCTTATATGCCAAGGGCATAGTAAAACACAATTGTAGATCAATTTTCCATAGTTTTTTCGTTTGCTGAAAAGTTTGCAAAATGTTACTTGGCTTGTTTTAACAATAAACGATTCGATTGAAATCGGCTCATAAACAAAGAAATTATATTTGAAGTCGGTTTCGGTAAGACACAATAAATCACGTCGTTGACCACTGTGTATTTATTCTCGGCTTGTCACTGGGGTTGGGTTGAGGCCATAAACCATTCATTTCGAGCAGGTAGCGTCATTCGAACACATTTCCATTTGATTTTGAGGAATTTCCTTCTATAACTTCGAAATCTTACGTCCAATACGAATTAAATTAAAATGGGAGCATCCTGAAGATATACTGAATATAACGCAAGAAGAATAATTGAAATCGGTTCATAAACAAAGAAGTTATGCGCGCACAAGCATATCCAATCACCACATTTCCATCTGATTTTCAAAAGTTTCCTGCTATAACTCCGAAGTCTTACCTTCAATATGAATGAAATTAAAATGGGACTACCTTGGAGCCATACTCAACCCAACGCAAAAAGAATAATTGAAATCGGTTCATAAACAAAGAAGTTATGCCCGAACATACATAAAAAAAAACATATATACAGTCGAATAGAGAACCTCCTCCTTTTTTGAAGTCGGTTAAAAAGCATAGTCAGAGATTTGCAGCTGAAGATCTAAATTTGGATCAATCAGCCGAACAAAGAATAATCCAACGCTTTGAGGAAAGTGCTTCCTTCAGTTGGCGACCAGGAAGTTGTAGAAATCGATGTATATCTGTGAAAAACGATCGATTTATGCGTTTATAGCAATGCTAGAAGAAGAGTACATCGGCGACCAGAGGAATGATTTGCCCAGTGGTGTTTTGACTGGAAGAGCCCTAGAACTAACTAACTTCGTCTTCGTTGGCTAGCATCACCCGTGGACACAGGAGGAGAACTTTGATGGCTGGAAGATACATTGAAGAAATCCTTGCAGATCACGTAGTCCCTGGCGGCGATTTTTTTGGGGACCGTTTCATTTCTTTGCAAGATATTGCGAAGCCGCAATCTGCAGCAATTGTTAGAGGATACCATACGACAGTACGTCTAAGAGTAATGGAGTGGACAGCACGCAACTGTGACCTGAAGCCCATCGAGAATCCGTGGGACGAGCACAAATGAAGAGTTTCAGTATCTCTGTCAAGACCAGAACCCCTGGTAGCGATAGAGGAAGAATGAAATAATATTCCCCAAAATACCATAAAGCTAACAGTAAGGGCGTACAATATTATTTTGGCTTTGTAAAACAGTTTTTGGTTTTTGTGCTCATTTTGTTACAAACTCAGTCCAGAAATTCCTCTCTACTTAAGCGTATTTTCAACTTTCGAAATTCTTGTGTAGTTTAGAATCTACCTGTTTTTGCAATAATGTTCAGCGCCTCCACCACTTTTGATTAAATATAAAGCAGCGTAAATACACCCATAGCAGTCCCAATAGATTTGAATCTCCTTAAATAATGTCAAAAAGGGCTCGAATAAGAAAAGGAAACAGTCCCAGGAAACTTTTGAATAGATTGGGATTTTAAAATCCACCATTTTTGACAAAATTTGAAATAGCGTAAATACAATCTTAGGAGTCCCAATGGAGTTGAATCTCATTAAATAATTCCAAAAACGGCTCTAATAAGAAAAGGAAACAGTCCCAGGAAACTTTTGAATAGATTGGGATTTTAAAATCGCTCAGCACATCCACCATTTTTAATGATATTTTGAAATAGCCGAAATACAAGTCTATACAGAGTTAATTCTCAATAAATAATGTAAAAAACGGCTGGAATAACGAAAGGAAACAGTCTCAGGTGGCTTTTGTGTATATGCATTAGGATTTTAAAATTGCTCAGCGCCTCCACCATTTTTGACAAAATTTGAAATAGCGTAAATACAATCTTAGGAGTCCCAATGGAGTTGAATCTCATTAAATAATTTCAAAAAAGGCTCGAATCAGGAAAGGAAACAGTCGCAGGTGGCCTTTGAATATAATAATAATAATAATCTTTATTTGCCCTACGGGCTATCTGATTCCTATACATATACAAGTAAACTTAACAATTATAATAATAAAAAAAAACTAAATAAAATTCTCTATTTTTTCTCCCCTCCCCTTTCCACTTCTCCCTTCTCCCTCCTCTTCCATACCTCTTTCATCCATTTAATTTCCCTTCCATCTACATTCAGTATTTCCTCTCTCTTTGTTTCATCTCACTGCACTCGTTCCACATATGCTCAATCGTCTCTCTTTCCTCATAGCACATTCTACACATTCTTCCTCCATCTTCTGCCCTTTCTTTCCCTCTCTTCATTTCCGCACCTAAACCTCGCCATCATCTTTCTTTCTTTCTCGCTCTCCCTCCCCAAATACTTCGGTACTTCCTCGATCATGCATCGTCCGTACTTCCCGTTGTATCTGGATTCTCTAATTCTTTCTCTCCTCTCTTGTCTATCCGTATCTTTATCTCTTTCACTTAGTTCTAGATTCATCCACACGCCTCTTTCTCTCAGTCTCTCTATTTCTTTGCTTGCATACCCATTCCTCCTGTAGTAATTCT
Organism: Diaperis boleti; assembly: GCA_963583935.1. Classification (NCBI taxonomy): domain Eukaryota; kingdom Metazoa; phylum Arthropoda; class Insecta; order Coleoptera; family Tenebrionidae; genus Diaperis; species Diaperis boleti. The sequence goes on along the minus strand of OY757249.1, from coordinate 6,568,079 downwards.
CCTCTGAATTCTCCTTTTTTTCTCTCCAGCACTCCTTTAGTATCCTACATTCTTTCCTCCCTTCCATCCTGTCTTCGAACTTGACCGCTCTTTTTCCCGCTTTCACTCTCAACATATTCCTCTTGCATTCTTCTCTCACTATGTACCCTGGCGTTTCTCTCTGCACCCCTAGCACCCACCTCAGATATTTCTCTTGCACCCTCTCTATCTCCTCTTCCATCAGTTCTTTCCATCCCCAGACCTCTGCTCCGTACAACAACACGCTTTCAATAAGACTTTCAAACATCATCATTCTCCTCTTAAAATCGCCTCCCCACCTTCTCTCTCCTATTCCCCATACACATCACCTTGTTCGCTTTTCTTGTCAGTTCTCTAATATGTGCCTTATCTGTGGCTCTTTCATTGAACACATACCCCAAGTATTTGAATTCTTTTACTTGTTCTATTACTTCTCCCTCCCACCTCCAATCACTCTCTACGTTCTTCCGCTTTCTCTTATTGAACACCAGCATTTTTGTTTTCTCTACATTCACTTCTAGTCTTTCCTTCTTCACATATTTTCCTAAACTCTTTATCATTTCCTTCATTTCTCTTTCACTCTTTGCCACCATTACCACATCATCCGCAAACGCCAGGCTCCACACTTTTTTTCTACCTACCAAAAACCCGCCGCTTGTGCTCTCTCTAACATTCCGTCCATATCTGCCACATACATCGTGAACAACAAGGGGCTGAGCGGGCAACCTTGTCTCACTCCCTTTGTTGTCACAAACCATTCACTTTCCTTCTCCCCTACCTTCACTTTACTTTTTGTCTTCTCATATATCTCCTCCACCTTTCTTACCAGCCATTCATTTACCCCTTTCTCCCTCAGGCACTCAAACATCCTCTCTCTGTCCACCTTGTCAAAAGCCGCCTTGAAGTCTACGAATAATGCATACACCCTCCCCCCTTTCTTCTTTAACTCACTCTTCGTCAAATGGTCCAGGATGTATACATTATCCATAGTTCCCCTCCCCTCTCTAAATCCTGATTGGCTGTCTGGTAATGCTCCCTTTTCCTCTATCTCTCTGCTCATCCTTTCATTCAGAATTGATGCATACTTGTACCCTGTGTTTAGGAGAGTTATCCTTCGGTAATTTTCTACCTCCAGCAGCCTCATGAAGTACTCCTCCCACTCATTCATCGTTATCTCCGCGCCCCCATTTTCTTTTTTCTTTCTCTCTCTATTAATATAGTTCAATACCTCCTTCTCTGTTCATATTGCTTTTATCTCTTCCTCCTCTCTCTCCTTCTTCTGCCTCTTCTTCTCCCTGCATGTCTCTCTGTATCTTCTTTTCGCTTCTAAAAAGCCACTTCTGTTCCCTTTAGTCTTTCTCCACTTTCTTAGTTCTTTTATTGCTTCCTTTTTACTTTGCTCACATTCTTTGTCCGACCATTTATTCTTTCTTTTTGTTCCTCCACCTCTTACTGTTATTTCTCTTTTTGTCGCTGCTTTTTCCAATATTTCTACCAATTCTCTCTCCTTTTTCCCTACTTCTTGTTCTTTAAATCTTGCTTTTTCCAGTCTTCTCTTATACACTTCCACCCCTTGCTCGTCCCATACTTAAATTATCACCTTCCGCATTTCCTCTATTTTTTCTTCTCCTCCTCTCTTCTCTCTCCCCCTTCCTATACTTATCTCTATAGGCAGATGGTCTGACGCTACTCTTTCCCCCATTCTGAATTCTTCGACTTCTTCCCATGCTTCTTCATTTACTATTCCGTAGTTTATCACCGTGTCTCCTCTACCGCCTATGTAGATTCATTCTCCTTCTTCGTCCCCTTGTTTATTTGCATTCAGCACTTCCCATCCTTTTTCTTCTATCCATTCCATCAACTTCTTCCCTTCCGCGTTTTCCTTCTTGTCTTTGGATTTTCTTTTTCCCTCTCCTCTCTCTTCTTCCCAATCCCTGGTTCCTCTTTCCCCAATTCTCCCGTTAAAATCCCCTCCCAGAAACAGACATTCTTCCCTGTTGTCTTTTAATGTTTCTTCTATCTTGCTTATTGTTTCTTTCATCACTTTGCTGTACACTGTCACTATTTTCCACCATTTACTGTCTATTTTAACGTTTCTCACCATGTGACCTTCCTCTTCTCCTTTCTTTTTAGTATTCTCTTTTATTCCTGTTTTTACCCCTGTTATTATTCCCCCTGCTGCTCTTCCTTTTTTCTTTCCCCTTCTCGCCCCTTGCCATTCCCACTTGAACTCCTTTGGTAACAGTTTTTCTATTTTTTTCCCAGCTTTCTGACCATGTTTCTGTTAATCCAACAATATCGAACTCCTTCACATAGTCCCAAAAATCTTCTTCTTTTTTCCCTAGTCCCGCTACATTCCAAAATAGTGCCCTCACCCCTGTTTTTCTCGTTACCTTCTTTGATTTCCCCCTTCCTTCCTTAGTTTCCCTCCTACTTCCTTCTTTGTTTCTTTTTGCCCGTTTCATTGTCCTTTTTACTTTGCCGTTGTCCCCCTTTTTCCCTCCTACCCTTCTTCTTCTTATTGGAAAACCTCTAGTCTCTATCTCTTTTCATTCCATCTCCATTGCTCCCCGTCCACTATTAATTTCCTGTATCCCACTCTTACTTCTTTCCCTTCTTCCCTTTTTTCCTTCGCCATACTTCTTAGTTTCTTCTGTAAATCTCTTTCTTTCTTTGTGAGGTCGTTGTCTATGTATATCCCCCTTGTTTCCCTCTTCTCCCTCAATTTTCCTTTGTGCTTCATTATTCTTTCCTTCTCACCCCATCCCTCCATCTCCACCAATACTTGATCCTTGTTAATCCTGTAACAATCTTTTACTTTACTATCCTCTACATTTTCCTTCAAAAACTTCTCTACATCCTCTTTTTTTTACATGACTTTTTCTTTCCCCCTCCCATCTTGTTATCACGATGTTGTTCTTCCTCTTTCTTCTCTCTTCGATTTCCATTCTCTCTTCCAGCTTTTCCACTCTCTCCTTCCACCAGTCTCTCTCTCCTTCCCATCTCTTCTCCTTCTCTTTAAATTCTTCTCTCTGCCTCTCTATCTCTCTCTTGAGTTCCTTGTTTTCTCGTCTTATTTCTTTCATCTCCTCCTTCAACTCTTGCAACATCTCCAATTTTTTTTTTCTCCATCTCTGTGTCCGTTTCCTTATCTTTCTCTGATGTCTTCTGTGTTTTCTTTACTCCAGGAGACCTCGCCGTCTTTTTACTTTTTTGAAAAAATTTATCTTCCTCCTCTTCTTGTTTTTCTGTTCTACCCTCCCCTTTTCTTTTGCTTTTCCTTTCCTTCAGGTAAGAGTCCAGGCTTCCCTGACTGAGCGAGCGGTTTCTGCTCGAATAAGAAAAGTAAACAGTGCCAGGAAACTTTTGAATGATTGGGATTTTAAAATCGCTCAGCTCCTCCACCATTTTTGATGAAATTTGAAATAGCGTAAATACACTCATAGGAGTCCCAGTAGAGTTGAATCTCCTTAAATAATGTCAAAAACGACTCGAATCAGAAAAGGAAACAGTCCCAGGAAACTTTTGAATAGATTGGGATTTTAAAATCGCTCAGCTCCTCCACCATTTTTGACAAAATTTTAAATAGCGTAAATACAATCTTACTAGTCCCAATGGAGTTGAATCTCATTAATAATTTTAAAAACGGCTCGAATCACGAAAGCAAACAGTCCCAGTTGGCTTTTGAATATTTATTGGGATTTTAAATTTGCTCAGCGCATCCACCATTTTTGATGATGTTTTGAAATAGCCGAAATACACTCTTAAAAGTCTATACAGAGTTAATTCTCATTAAATAATTTCAAAAACGGGTCGAATCAGTAAAGGAAAGAGTCCCAGGTGGCTTTTGAATATATTGGGATTTTAAATTTGCTCAGCGCATCCACCATTTTTGATGATGTTTTTAAATAGCGGAAATACACTCTTAAAAGTCTATACGGAGTTAATTCTCATTAAATAATTTCAAAAACGGGTCGAATCAGTAAAGGAAAGAGTCCCAGGTGGCTTTTGAATATATTGCGATTTTAAATTTGCTCAGCGCATCCACCATTTTTGATGATATTTTGAAATAGCCGAAATACACTTTTAAAAGTCTATACAGAGTTAATTCTCGTTAAATAATGTCAAAAACGGCTGAAATAACGAAAGGAAACAGTCTCAGGTGGCTTTTGTGTATATTAGGATTTTAAAATTGCTCAGCGCCTCCACCATTTTTGACAAAATTTGAATTAGCGTAAATACAATCTTGGGAGTCCCAATGGAGTTGAATCTCATTAAATAATTTCAAAAACGGCTCGAATCAGGAAAGGAAAGAGTCCCAGGTGGCTTTTGAATATATTGGGATTTTAAATTTGCTCAGCGCATCCACCATTTTTGATGACATTTTGAAATAGCGGAAACACACTCTTGATGGGAGCCTCTAAATCTAAAATATCTGTAATGAGAGAATTAAAAAGGTCTCGAAAAGCATGGGGGCCTCGGAGCACTGTATAACTCTCTATAATAAACGTCGAATGGTGAGCAAAAAAATGATAAATCTTTCAAAATATAAGATGCTCTTAATGGTTGGTCATATAATGCAGTTCGGGGACGAAACACATTTTTAAAATCGCGAAGTTCGATACTAAATGCAGACAGAAAGAACCGTCCGATGATTTGTAAATTTGGAAATAAGAAACTTCCTTGCAAAACTAGAGGTCTCATAAATCAAGAACCTTATCGTGGAAACATGTTTTGTTTGATACAACAGAAGAATTATCATGATTTATAAATATGTAACCAAATGGTATTTGATTATTATAAATAAAATATGGTAATGAACTGTTGGTTGACGTTCTTGGAGATGTGGGGTTTCCTGGTAAAATCGAGTCGATTGAAAAATTGAAATTTGAAAAATCATCGGCACCGGGCCCAATCGCCAATCAAACCTCGAAATTCCGCACCTAACCTTATTTACGCTTCCTCGTCCATCCAATCGCACTTTTTCGTCGTCCGTTAATCCATGCGTGTCTTTCCGTCCAATAAACCGCGCTCGTTAAACGCGCAATGCGCCAATAAAACGCGATATTTGACAGACCAATTAACCGCTTGATCTCGACGCAACCCCGCCTGGCGCGTTTTTCCGGCGTAATTGAGATGAATGAAGGAAGGGAAGGTCCGTGAATTCGAAGGCGACGTACAGACACGCTCCCGTAGAAACCTTTGACCTTCGACCCCGCGATCTTTCGTTAGTAAACACTGCGTCGCCGCGGAGGGCACGTGCTGTTGTGGTAGGTCGAAAAAGGGGGCGATCGTAAATTTCGGCTTTTAAACTTGCGTCATTTCGCCAAATATGAATATTAAACAATGTTCGTTAAAGGTCTTGAACGTAATGAACCACTGGATCGGAGAGAGGTGAAAAGGTGTAGGAATTGCCAAAACACGGTGTCTTCCTTGTAATTTATTGACACATAAAATGCTCATCGATATCTATGAATGCCGTAACCTCTCGTCATAAACAAAGAGTCCTCCTAGGAATGGAATGTGCAAAAAATGTTTTTTGGTAATGCTATATTCACTCCCAGTATACAACCAAGGATTTTTCCACAGATTCGTCATGACTGCAGAATGGTCAATAATGTATGTACAGTTGACAGAATTTGTTAGTAAATTCTGGTTTTACTGTCATCTTAGAGAATACTATAAAACAGCTCCTAAATCGATTTTCATTAGGAACCGTTAGATGACACTCGTTAGGTATTCTAAGAGATCAAAGAAATGCGAAGTTTTATAGTCGTGGGATTAGCGGATTGTGAACTTTTTTCGATTTTTTTTTCGAAAAGGTTATTAAATTGCAGCTTAATATTATGGAGAAAATTTTGTTTATAACACTGATAGATAAAATATTTATGTATTTATACCGCGGTTGCCCAACTAAAGAGGTGTGGCGTGCCGGCGCAAAACGATTTATACAGTACACCAGCAATCCACAAGACCTCTCTTGGGTGCATTTGGCTTTCCCAAATATGCGCTCTTTTTGAAGCAACCAATAGAAATGTGCTCTTTGAAAAAGGCCGGCAATGTGGGCGTGTTTACTACTATATCTGTTCGGCGGCCGCGGTATAGAATAGTTGCAGTAGTAGTTATTTTGAAATACATGCATGGACATGCACTCCGAAATTACATGCTTGTTATTTTGACAAATTTTACCAAACTTACTGTCAAAAGCCACAACTATTTTTGGTTGCTGCCGGATTATTCTTCCATTATTATTAATATAATATTGAAATTTATGTCCCCGCTACTCTTGTCCCGATACAATACTCATAAATAACAACTAGTGGCCCACCTGTTATATTTATTTTTATTCCTTTTTGCCACGACATTTGTGTCCATTATGCATACATAAACATTATTTATTGTCCTATTTGTTCATATTTCGTATCCGAATATTTAATTTCACAATTTGTAAATCGTGTTTCAAATTTATGTCACTCGGACTCCCTCCATCTCCAATCGTTAACCCGACCGAACGAAAAAGAATGTGAGAGTCGATACTACAACTGAATCAATTTCCTGCTAGACGTTTTTTTCCGGAGAAAATCAGCCAGCAGCCGTTCATAAATCTCAATGGTACACGACATTTTAGTTTTTTTATTAATATGAACGCTCGCACCCAGTGCTCGAGCCCATTTGTATTTGTAGCAACACTTGTTAACAGTCTTTTTCCCAGCAGGAAGGATCACAGATCGATTGCGTCGGCTTTCGGGTCGTAAAAATTAGTATGTAATGATACAGTTTCTTACATGATAAATAACATACAAGAACAATTTGTTGCCACCAAGCTCACAGCTCTCCTTTGGGTCAGTTCTTAGTCCATAGAACTTAGCGTTTAATGTGCAAACTGTTAATTTTTAGATGACCACTAATGGTGTCTGCAGATGATTATCTCGCAGTGTTTCCATTTGGATTGACATACCTACCAGCCCACATCAGCTTTCCTGATTGGTTAATTATCAGTTTTGCACATTTACAGCATTCGTTATTGTGCGTTTTGATGGAGTTACCGTTGTTACCGGACGTTACGTCGGCACTTTATGACGCGCGAACTTGCGCTAAACAAATTCAAGCCATCAACACCGCTGTTTGTTTACAAGGAATTTTTCTCGGCCTTCAAATTTGTGGCGGCTGTTAATTCAACTTACTAAAAGTATTTCAAAATTTGGTCGGTTTTAGTTATGGCAACAATTATATTTCCTTCTGCCAAAAAGTCAAAATGGGTCAATTTATTTGGCTAAAGTGGGCCCAGATCTAAAGTATCTAAAGTATAGCCAACCTGAATTCAAAAATCCTTTAATCGCCCCTCAGCTCAAGTTTGGTCCTCGGATCTAGAAAATATAAAAATGTGTTAAAAAAAATCTACGAAATTGTATTGAATTATTGTAATATTAGACGCTGCTGAAATCTTTCACAACTAAACAAATTTCATGATTCCATCTATGACAATTTCTACTACAGGGAGTTTAGTAAAGTTTAGTCGTCAATTCTCGAGATCATATTTGATAAAAAAATAACCATACGATACGACTTGTGTGACAAAAAAAAAGTGCTTCAGGGCGTGCAAAATTTCATGCTGCCATCCTGAAGCAACGAGTTGACAGAAAGTGTTCGAAAAGACAAATTTTTTGTTGCAAATAGCACATTTCGTATTTCCTAATAAAATAAGTCACAATTTTTTTAAGTTAAACAGTTTTATATTGTAAAGAACATAATAATGATGCAGACAATGTACTAAAACCTAAAACAATAATTAGGTAGATACCTGGTACCAGTCATCACACCACTCGCCTCATCAATCCAGAGTATTGATCAGACTAAAATAAAATAGTGGGGCGAGTCTAATTTTTATTATCTATATTCAACCGTTCATACCATTATAGGTATGTTTTGGATGCATCTTCTCAATAGACAACTTATGCGAAATGTGTGTAAAAGTAAATCATCGTGCGACATCGCAGAACGATCATGTACATTATTTACTCAGGTTACGCTACGCCCCACAATTTTATTTTAGTCTGATCAATACTCTAGATTGATGAGGAGAGTTGTGTGATGACTGGTACCTGAAATCTACCTAATTATTTTTTAGCTTTTAGTACATTATCTGCATCATCAACAGTTTAACTTAAAAATGTTTTTTACTTATTTTATTTTCAAGTTTTAGTTTTTCTAAAGTGTACTGTGTTCCACTTGCCAAGCCCTTTTATTTGATACTCATATTGGGAGGATTGAAAACTAAAAAATATGTAATACGCCATTGTAGTGGTAGCCAATTCGGATTTTAAAATTTTTCATATTGTACTGTATTCTACTAGTTAAGCCCTTTCATTTGATACCCATATTCAAGGGATCGAAAAATATGTATATGTAATCCGCATTACAATAGTAAATTTCATCTTGCCATCTTTGACAATTTTTGAAAAAACAAAATCGAGTAAATTTAACGCGGAGTTCACATAGACTACCAATGCGCGAGCGCTGCATTGCTATGCTGTCGCCGTATCAACAGTTTACCATAAAAATTTCCTTTTACTGTCAAATTGTATAATTATTATTAACACTTCAAGGGATAATATTCTATAAAGAAAAGAAATCAATTTTGTAACAATTGATGCAATTGTTGTTCTTTAAAGTTTTTTTTAAATTTCACGTTCCCTAAGATCCTAAGCATTTCTGGCTGAAGACTCTCTAAAAATGTCTATTTCCATTTTCTTTTATAATTTCGTCTCTGTAAATATTGGATTTCACAACTTTTATATTTTAATTGAACGACATCGCCTTCCAGAGTGTCTTTTTGGGCCTTGGATTTGACAACATTCCCTTATATAGTTTTTAATGTTTTATTTGACATTTTCTTAGAAAGTGTCCTTTTTTCGAATTGAGTTAGACTTTTAGCTCGAAAGTGTCTTTTTAAATTTTAATCCTTGGTTTGACCACAGCCTTGGATCTTAGAATATCTCTTCAATGTTGGGCTTGCCTACATTAGCTTAGAATGTATCTTTGGTTTGACAAAATCCCATTAGAAAGTGTCCTTTTTAATGTTCGATTTGACAACATTTTCATACAAAGTGTCTTTTTGAGTGTTGTATTTTGACGACACCCCTCTGATAAAAATGCTTTTTTAATGTTAGATCTGACAATATTTTCAAAGAAGGTGTCCTTTTATACTGAGTTTGACGACCTCGCCTGAAAGTGTCTTCCTGAGCCTTAGATTTTACAAGATTCCTTTAGAAAGTATTTACTTTAAGTTGTATTTGACAACATCCCCTTAGAAATTGTCCTTTTAATGTTTTCTTTGAGAACATTTTCTTAGAAAGTGTATTTTGCAATGTTGGATTTGACAACATTTTCTTAGAAAGTGTCTTTTTTTCGAATTGAGTTTGACTTTTAATTCGAAAATGTCTTTTTAAATTTTAATCCTTGGTTTTCCACAGCCTTGGATTTGACAAGATCCTCCTAGAATGTCTCTTCAATGTTGGGCTTGCCTACATTAGCTTAGAATGTATCTTTGGTTTGACAAAATCCCATTAGAAAGTGTCCTTTTTAATGTTCGATTTGACAACATTTTCATACAAAGTGTCTTTTTGAGTGTTGTATTTTGACGACACCCCTCTGGAAAATGCTTTTTTAATGTTAGATCCGACAACATTTTCATAGAAAGTGTCCTTTTAATGCTGGGTTTATCGACCTCGCCTAAAAGTGTCTTCCTGACCCTTAGATTTCACAACATTCCTTTAGAATGTGTCTACTTTAAGTTGTATTTGACAACATCCCTTAGAAAGTGCCCTTTTAATGTTTTCTTTGAGAACATTTTCTTAGAAAGTATATTTTGCAATGTTGGATTTGACAAAATTCTCTTAGAAAGTGTCTTTTAAATGTTCGATTTGACTACATTTTCTTAGAAAGTATCTTTTCCAATGTTGGGTTTGAAAACCTCCCTTGAGAAAGTGTCTTTTTTAAAATTGGGTTTCTCTTAAAATGTGACTTTGAATGTTAGCTTGCCGACATTTTCATTTAATGCTCGGTTTGACGGCATCGCCTTAAAAAGTGTCTTTCGGAGCTTTGGATATAACAGCATTCCCTTAAAATCAGTCTTTTCAGAATTGGCTATGACAACATCCTTTTAGAAAAGTCTCTTGCGATGTGCGTTTTAAGTGTCTTTTGAGCCTTGTATTTGACAACATTCCCTTAGAATGAGTCTTTTATAAATTGGATTTGAGAACGTCCCCTTATATAGAGTTTTTAATGTTTTATTTGACATTTTCTTAGAAAGTGTCCTCTTTTCGATGGTTTGACTTTTAGTTCGAAAGTGTCTTTTTAATTTTAATCCTGGGTTTGACCACAGTCTTGGATTTGACAAGATCCTCTTAGAATGTCTCTTCAATGTTGGGCTTGCCTACCTTAGCTTAAAATGGTTTGACAAAATCCCCTAAGACTTCCTTTTTGATGTTCGAATTGACATTTTCATAGAAAGTGTCTTTTTAAGTCTCGTATTTTGACGACACCGCTCTGGAAAATGCTTTTTTAATGTTCGATCTGACAACATTTTCAAAGAAAGTGTCCTTTTAATGCTGAGTTTGACGACCTCGCCTGAAAGTGTCTTCTTGAGCCTTAGATTTGACAACATTCCTTTAGAATGTGTCTTCTTTAAGTTGTATGTTTCAACATCCCTTAGAAAGTGTCCTTTTAATGTTTTCATTGAGAATATTTTCTTAGAAAGTGTATTTTACAATGTTGGATTTGACAAAATTCTCTTAGAAAGTGTCTTTTAAATGTTCGATTTTACTACATTTTCTTAGAAAGTATCTTTTCCAATGTTGGGTTTGAAAACCTCCCTTGAGAAAGTGTCTTTTTTAAAATTGGGTTTCTCTTAAAATGTGTCTTCTTAATGTTGGCTTGCCTACATTTTTGTAGAAAGTGTGGTTTTAATGCTGGATTTGACGGCATCGCCTTAAAAAGTGTCTTTCGGAGCTTCGGATTTGACAGCATTCCCTTAAAATCAGTCTTTTCAGAACTGGGTATGACAATATCCTTTGTGAAAAGTATTTTTCACTGTTCGATTTAAGTGTCTTTTTGAGCCTTGGATTTGACAACATTCCCTTAGAATGAGTCATTTTTAAATTGGATTTGAGAACATCCCCTCATATAGAGTTTTTAACGTTTTATTTGATATTTTTTTAGAAAGTCTTTTTTGGAATTATTGGGTTTGACTGTTAGTTCGAAAATGTCTTTTTAATTTTAATCCTGGGTTTCACCACAGCCTTGGATTTGGCAAGATCCTGTTAGAGTGTTTCTTCATGTTGGGTTTGCCTACATTAGCTCAGAATGTATCTTTGGTTTGACAAAATCCCCTTAGAAAGTGTCTTTTTTGACAACCTTTTCATAGAAAGTGTCTTTTTGAGTGTTTTATTTTGATGACACCCTTCATAAAAATGCTTTTTTAATGTTAGATCTGACAACACTTTCACAGAAAGTGTCCCTTTAATGCTGAGCTTGGCGACCTCGCCTGAAAGTGTCTTCCTGAGCCTTAGATTTGACAACATTCCTTTAGAATGTGTCTACTTTAAGTTGTATTTGACAACATCCCCTTAGAAAGTGTCCTTTTAATGTTTTCTTTGAGAACATTTTCTTAGAAACTGTATTTTGCAATGTTGGATTTGACAACATTCTCTTAGAAAGTGTCTTTTAAATGTTCGATTTGACTACATTTTCTTAGAAACCATCTTTTTCAATGTTGGGTTTGAAAACCTGCCTTGAGAAAGTGTCTTTTTAAGAATTGGGTTTGTCAATATTTCCTTATAGAAAGCGTCCTTTTTACAATTGGATTTGACAACATTCTCTTTTGTTTGCTTGCCTACATTTTCATAGAAAGTGTCATTTTAATGCTGGATTTGACGGCATCGCCTTTCGGAGCTTTTTTAATTTCACATAATTCTTTTGTGGGTATGTTGGTGCTTTTCGTGACGGCAACCTCTAGTTCTCGACTCCCCAGGTGGGACCTGCGACCTATATTATAAAAGGAAACAGTGTTGTATTACTTGTTTTAATTTTTCTCAGATCTTTACAGCTCTCGCTATTGCGACTCTGCACTTAATTCCACCTCAAAACTTTTGATTCCGTGGCAGGTGTCCAGCGATGCGTTTCGAAAAACCACACCATTTTCCAGTTTGAAACACAGCGATCCCACATCGCCATTACAGTTATTACCACTATCTGATGGTCAATTGCTGCGACCCCGTATTTTTCCGGCTGTCTAAACTGATCGATCTTGGCTCTCGGTTTTAACAAGTAAGATGATCCCCCACATCCTATGTCGCTTAATTATAGACTCCACCGTGTATCAATTTCTGATTACACCTAAATATATTACCGGCACCAAACTTCCTATCCACAACAATATCCTCGCCGTATGCTAATTTCTAACGTCTAACGTTTATTGCGCCGGTATCGGTTACCATCATTAAGTTAATTGTTATGGCAGGCTCCGTCGATGGCGATTAACTGATAATGCAAGCTGGCATTAGGAGTCGCCCGGCGTGATGTGCTGTTATATTCCCAGGTATTTACACGGGATATCGCTCGGGTTCAATCTGAATTATTAACGTCAATAAAAATCGCAACTGGACGCTTATTGCCCGACCATAAAAGGATTTACGCAGAGATAATGAGGCGATTCTGGAACATTAACGGCGGAGAGCGCAGCCGGGAGCAGGAGATTGCACCGCGGTGCAAACGCGAAACGCCGCTGTAAATTTCGAATTATGACGCGAATTGAATTAAGAAACTTATTGGACGGCCGCTTTTGGCTTTGGAGCTTTTGCCGAGAAAACGCGACGAGCCCCTGCGGCGGGTGATAAATTTTGCAGGATCTTCATTGTGCGGTTCTGAAGTCCTGAAAAACTCCTGAAAACATAGACATTTTTTTCAGTTCCAAAGGACTCTTCGGTTAATATGCTGAAGTTAGTATTAAAATTGCCTTAACGAGCCTCTTTCAAATGGTGCAAATCTACAACGGAAGTCTTAATTGCGGCATAAATTATAGAAATCCATTTCCAGCTTTTAGCTGTAATCTAACTTCCCTAACCGATCGTGTTGGTATTCGCACTCTCCATATGGACGGCGCATTGTTTAACACTTCCATAACTCTTGGCGCATAAATATTCTCAAAAATGTAACTTTCCAAGCCAAAAATTTCGGCTTGATTTATCTGCCCGTTCGATTCCGGCACCATAACTTATCCCACCGTCTCGGTCGTGTGCAGCGTTCAGAACAATAACTGCATTATCCTCTTATGTGAGTTAAATATGAAAATAACCGTACCTTCGGTCTCCTCGACGGTGGAGCGCTAAACCGCGTATTATCCTCACCGAAAATAATAAATCTTCATTTACTTAGTTACTCGTTTCATCTTACAGGCTATTACGCAGCAGGTGAGTCGGTGCGTTATTTGTGTAACAAGCGGATAAAAAGCGGAATTCATAACTCCTCGATTAACGATGGTATAGGTTTCGGTGGTATGGTAAGCAGCACACGTCAGGTTTAATGGCAACAGACGGGTTTGTTCAAAACAACAAAAAAATGAACGGAGTGAGGAAATCCATATTAATGTTTGTAAAAAAATATTGGTTAGATTTACATTATATTATGGTTTGCAGGTGCACAAACTCTAAAGTAAAATTTATTCCAATGACAATTCAGCAATTTTGATTGATTGATTAGGTGTTGAGGGGTGTGAGGGAATTTGCGCCTCACCGGCACTTAGACCACACCGCGGGCCCATTTTGTAACCCCCTCCTGTGTCTCATCCAGCCGTCCGACATTGTCGAGAAAAACACTAAGATGGTTCCAGGCGAGGACTTGGCTCTTTAAAGTAAAGATTTTCGATAAAAATCTTACTTTGTCTGCAGCCTGTTGTCGTTTCCCATCTAGCACAGTGTCTAGAATGCCTGTCAGAATGCGGTATTATCCGGTGTTCCCGTCGCGCCCTGTCGAGCCAGCTCGTCGGCCCTCTCATTCCCCTCAATTCCGTTATGTCCTCGAACCCACCTTAGCTCAACGACTTTGTTTAGTGCCACATGGCAGTGGTGTACCAATTGGGAGGTAATCCTGCCATTGGCCAGAGCCCGCAGAGCTGCTCGACTGTCGCTGAAGAAGCACACCGTCTTTTCACTGATATTGTGTCCAGTGATTTCTGTGGCACCCCTTAGAATGGCTAATTATTACCATGCATACACCCCAAAACTATAGTATTTTTTATGGAGTATCTTTTCGAAGGGGGTTTTCATTTGGGCCACAAAACTATTCGGACGTACTTGGAGAAATTAAAAACTAATCAAGTTCACCCAAATCAGATTGAAGAGCTCGATACTTTTAAAATCAATTTCATTCAGATATCACGGACGCAGCCTTCAATAAGTCCGCCACCTCCATCCTCACACGACTTCACGTTGTGACGTCCGCTCATCACGGCGTTGATTTTTCCCGTTCGCGAAGTTGTCAGAAATCTCTTTGGGGCGCCTTTCATCTCGTGCCGTGCCGCACTCATTTTCAAGTACGGCACACTATTTCGCAGCAGCTCGGCCGCAAATGATACACTTCCATGCACGTTTCACGTCCACAACCGGCAATTATTACGGCCGTTCGTGCTCCTCGATCCTTGGAAAGGATTGCGGATGTTGTAAATTAAACGCGAATCATATTCGCCCGCCCGCGCCACGTGACGTTTTTATGACAGTTCCTTTCGACCTATCCACTTGACCAAAACCAATGACAGGTGAACGCGTGGGCGGAAAGGGTGAAGAACGCGTAAGTGATGACCGTCGTTAAACTAATCATCACCGAACGATAAATTACCGGACAAAACGGCCAGGCCATAACAATAAAACGAGGATTCAATGAACGAAACGTCCGGAGATTCCTCGAGTGCCGTTGCGAGCCACCAAAATGGATAAAGGCGAAAGGCGCCGAATGGAAAGATTCCCGATCTTCTTCCGGGCTGGATGCTAGCATGTGGGTGCCTAACTTATTTAAGCGCATCGGCCATTTAATGTAGTATCTTCTCTTTCCTCCATCAGTATCGAGGACACACACCTCACGCGCACTACGAAAAATTCACCGTAAAGTACAGCAAAAACGCAGCCAATTACCATCTATCTTGTCCTGGTGGCAGATTCGCACACCTACGATTATAAATTAAGTTTTTTTCCGCCTTGCATTGGCATCCTTCGGTTATCCATGTGGGAGCGTCAGCGGTGTGTTGCAGTCGTTCTAAGTCTAATTGAAGAAATGAATCTTAGATTCTCCCGAGAGAGACGAGCGGAAAAAACGGAATATCTCAGATATTTTCGATCTTTACACGCACGCGATGCTGTTACGGATGTTACGGGGCGGTCATTTGAGCACAACGTCATCATTACCATTGGAATTTGCATTATTTACGATTGTTTCCGCCACTTTACCGACGAAGCGGAAGAATCGACATTTCACACCACGAGAGGGCCTCGGGAGGAGCACGACAGGTTCGCGTAAGTGACAGTTATAGAGCGCGTTGCGGATTTTCTTGTGCACTGCGATGTGCCATTTTGATCTGGGCTTCCTTCTCGTTCCAGGCTCCCCCTGTGTCAATTAATGCATACGTGATTTACTTCCTTATTTTGGTTAGTATATCTTCTTTTAGTTCTTTTTTTCATTTCTTCGTTAATTTTTAAAGGCCGTTACGACAAATTGATGGGGAGTAAAATCGGGCGTTACGTTTTGCAACTTTGTCGTTTTCACTCATTATCTCGGAAACTAGGGTTTAAATAAAAAAAACTCTCTTGATAAACTATTGACTCATGTCTTGTGATGCCTCTGATGCTTTATAATTTTAACATCATAAATAGAAAATAATAACGCATTGACGGAACCCTCTCTTCCACCGTCTTACCCTAGGTTTTAGATTTAGATTTAGATTTAGGTTTATTAACGGACTTGGCCATTGACAATAAATAGTTACAACACATAAACATAAAACAATTACAATTTTAACTCACGCTTACACTGCAATTTAAAAACGTTTTCTGGAACGCCTACAAAATCTACATGATAAAGATGATTTACCAAGCTCGATAATCTTGCAACACAAGAGTTCATGCCATAACATGTACGATAATATGGAACATCTAATAATCTAGGTTCTCTTATGTTGCAGGATGTAACAACAATAGAAAACAAAGCTAAAATAGAGCTACAATTTATAACACCAGATAAAATTTTATGCACAAAAGAGGCATCAAAAAATTGCCGCCTTACATACAATGGAGTGAAACCTAAGTACTGTAAGATATTTACATAATTATCTCTATGATAAAGAATATTAAAGTGATAACAAACAAATTTTACAATTTTTTTCTGCACTGCCTCTAATCTGTCTATGTGCACCTTATGATATGGGGACCAAATTATCGTACAGTATTCTAACAGCGGACAACACGCAGACAAGAGAATTCTACACTGTGCCTTTTTATGAACCCAAGAACCTTGTTAGCTTTCGTTAGAATTACATCAACATGATACATAAAATTCAGCTGGTAATCTACATATACCCCTAAATCATTGAAATATAAAACTGATTCTATCTTCACCCCTTTAATAAAGTAAGATGGAGACTGATATTTTACTTTCCTAGAAAATCTAATCGATTTACACTTCATAACATTAAGTTCTAATCCATTATCCGTACTCCATTTATCTAAATTAATAAGGTCATTTTGTAAACTTTGACAATCCGTAGGGTCTTCAATTACTCTATATAATTTTAAATCATCTGCATATAAAAGAAATGATGATTCATGGAAAACAGATTTCACATCATTTATATACAAAGAAAACAGAATAGGTCCCAGATGAGAGCCCTGCGGTACGCCACTAGTTGGAAAGATTTCACGAGAAAATTTATTATTTATTGCGTGCGATCTATCAAATAAGAGTTAATCCAATTAAGCAAAGGGTTGCCAAAACCCATTTTGCCCAGTTTCAATATTAAGCGACTTTATCAAATGCTTTAGACATGTCGGTATAAATGCAATCCACATCATGTCCAAGTGCAATATTTTTCATTAAGTAATTAGTAAGAACACATAAATTGGTGGTGGTTGAACGACCTTTAAGAAATCCGTGCTGTTCCTCAATAATGAAAGCTTTAACCTTGAATGAAATGTAATCAGCTACGATGGAATCAAATATCTTTGGTATGGCAGATAATATCGAAACTGGGCGATAATTAGCAATGTTTCGACGATCTCCATTCTTGAAAATTATACGAGATATTTTCCATTCTTTTGAAATTTTCGATTGGATTAACGACTTATTAAATAGGATCGACAAGGGCAACTTAAGTTGATCAGAACATGCTTTTAAAAATATCTGTGGAATACCATCAGGACCAGGTGAACAGTTATCATCAAGATGCATTAGCTTGTCTAGAATAACCTCATCTGGAATTGAAATATGACTCACATGAAATGTAGTATTTTGAGAATCAAAGGTTGGCAGAGAATTATCCGGTCCTTTAGATGCATAAACCATTTCAAAGTGGGAGGCAAAAAGGTTAGCTATGCCCTCCTCGTTATCACATAAAACATCACAATTACTAGATTTTGTTTTAACATACGACCAAAAGCGTCGAGAATCACTAACAATGTTATGCTAAATCTTTGCAATATATTCCCGCTTACACTGATTTAATGACTGCTTGCACCTAACTCTTAAATCACTAAATACCTTATAATCTCTATCTAGTCTCGATTGCTCAAATTTTTTATGGGCTTTTTTCTTACATCTAATTAAATCTTTGGCATTATTATTGACCCAATAAGGAAAGTTACTACGTTTTCCCTGGGGGTTGAGCTACCTACCAGGCGCGTCTCCGGGTGGCGGATAGGAGAATGGCTAGAGTCTTCACCGACTTTAGTTAGTAGGGAGGACCAAGGTCTAAAACCCTTGCTGCGCCGAACGAAAGCCTCTCGCCGCGGATCAGCTCGCGACACATACCGTAAACCGCCTGAAATGTGCAACGACCCTCCACACATGGTGGGGGTAGTGCAGGCAGGGGGCACGGGGGCTTGGCTTCATTGTCTGGCCGCGTGGATGAGGTACCACTATAAAAACCTCCCCAATCTTAAGGTATTGCGAGCGCCGAAAAGATGCATGGCCCACTAGCGGCAAACCTCAGGGCACCAGGCGAACCCTGTTGTATGTAGCCTTCTATGCGTACAGAGGGCACTGCGCATAGTGACCACCCTTTCCCTCCTACTCGTGGGACCATTTATGGATACCAATATGGAAAATCCAAACACACCCCTGGGAGGAGGTTCCGAAAGGACGGATCCACCCAGGAGATTGTCCGCAGCTGCCAAAAGACGGCTCCAGAAACAAAAACAGACGGGTTTGCAACCTGCTGGTGGACAGGGGGCCGCAAGGACCCCAGGCTCTACAGCGGGCACAACTCTCGACTGCGGAACCGGGAACTAGTACCGGAAGCAGGGGGAATTCTCCGGCAGTCTGGGGCAAAAAACGCCGACGACTGCCAGAGGGTACTCCCAGCGACAAAACACGTCCGCCAAAAAGGAGGGGTGGGCCTACCAGGCCCACCGTATCATTTGCGGCGGCCGTGTCGGATATCCAGATGGCAATTTTGCCGCTTGGATATCCAGCAAACGTCCTCAGCGAAGATCAGGCGGATCTGATCAAGACCGCTCTGATTCAGGCTGTGGACGAAATACAAGAAGAGGAGCCTGCACCCAGGTTCTCCGCCGTAAATTTCCGGGGGGGCTACCTGCTCGCCTCCTGCGCCGACCAGCCCACCAGGGAATGGCTGCAATGCGGGTGGTCACAGGTAGCGTACCCTGGGAAGGGGCGGAACTTAGTGTTGTCAACGCTAAGGACGTCCCGAAATCCGTGAGGGTGATGACATGGATTCCGGGGCCTGAACAGGAACCGGAAGTCGTGTTGCGGCGTCTTAAGACAGAAAGCTGGTCAGTAGTGAATAGGACGCTGGACCCCAGGGGACAGCAATTTATCATCCTACTGGATGAGCACTCCTGGACTAAAATCCGGGAGGAGCTGCAATGCAGGCCATACCAGAATCTCTCCGGGGTGGTGTTTAAAGCCCTGGGGAGAGGTAGGCAAGAATCCGAAGGGATAGAGATTGAGGAAGGGGGGACCGCAAGGAATACTCCCGATCCGACACCCGAATCCCAAGGAGACGAACAAGGGGCCGAATAGGACCCTTGTGTCATCCGAGGGGATGAAGAAAAACGTGGGCATCTTCAGGGCCTTACAGATAAACATGCATCACTGCAAGGCGGCGTCAGCTGCTCTGCAAAGATACATAACTAATAGCGATATTGATATCGTGCTGATTCAGGAACCATGGGTATATAGAGCTTGCATACTTGCAAAGACAAAAACGAATACACTGCCATTGTGGGGGCTTAGTGGTCAGGACCTCATGGCAGGCAAGATAAAAATCACTATGGCAGGAAGCGAGAGAGAAATAATAATCGGATCCGCATACCTACCATACGATCAAGCGGGACAACCCCCAACACCAGAGGTTAGACGACTGGTAGAATACTGCGAAGAAACCAACACGCAGCTAGTGCTCTGCTGTGATTCCAACGCCCATCATATAGTGTGGGGAAGTTCAGGGACCAACAGAAGAGGTGAGTCACTTTTAGAATTTATTATTAGTAATAAGCTAGAAGTAGTAAACCGCGGTAACAAACCTACGTTTATCACCGCGACAAGGCAGGAGGTTATTGATATAACGATAAGTATGCCGTTCGTGTGCCGAGTTATTCGTGAGTGGCATGTTTCATCTGAACCTACGCTCTCGGATCACAGGTACGTAAGATTCGATATTGAATCCCCGCCGGAGACGGTCGAAAGGTACAGAAATCCAAGAAACTGTGACTGGCAACTCTATAGAGAGGAACTAGTCCAGGGGTTGGAAGAATGTCCCTCGAGACCTCAAACTCCGGCGGGAGTTGAAATAATGAACGAATGCATTACAGCAGCCATAAGGAGAGCTTATGAGAACAACTGCCCACTCAGAGAGAGAAAGGTCAAACGGGAGACCAAGTGGTGGAACCGTGAACTTTCCGAGATGAGAAGGGAGGTACGGAGATTGTTTAACAGGGCCAAAAGGACTGGGAGATGGGAAGAATACAAGACTTCCCGTCTAGAATATGGTTATGCAGTGAGGGAGGCGAAAAACACCTCATGGAGGAGGCACTGTGAGGAGATCGAAAGAACTCCGGAATGTGCCAGACTCCAGAAAGCCTTGCTGAGGGACAATCGGGGTAAGATTGGAACTCTGCAAAGACCTCATGGGGGATACACTGAATCGAGTGAGGAGTCTCTGGAACTCCTTCTAGAGACACACTTCCCGGGGAGTGTATCCTCGGCAAATGCAACAAACACTCCAAACGTAGACATACCGATTCATCTGGCGTCCAGGGAATTCTTCCGCTGATGCTTCAACAGGGATTCGAGGAATTAGCCGCCCCCCTGTGCGAAAGCAACTAAGAGGCGGGGTATAGCCCCTGTAGTAGTGGAATGGATCGACTCGGCCTTAAAGGGCAGAGAGATTTCATGCATCATTCGTGACTAGGGGGGTGGTGGCGGCCAGAGGGTGCCCACAGGGAGGCGTTTTATCGCCTTTATTGTAGTCACTCGTGGTCGACGACCTCATGGGGAACCTCCTGGGGAGCAGACAGGAGTTCACGCACAAGGATATGCGGACGATATCACCATACTCGTAAGCGGCAAGTTCGGAGCGGCTGTATCGGAAATGATGCAGCGGGCTCTGACAGTCGTCGAGAGATGGTGCACTGAGAAACAGCTGTCGGTTAACCCCGATAAGACTGAAGTCATGGTCTTCACAAGAAGGAGGAATCTCATCGATTTGAAGAGGCTCCGACTGTGGGGAAAAGAATTGCGGATAGGGAAAGAAGTCAAGTACTTGGGACTAATGCTAGATACCAAACTTGGTTTCAAACCCCATCTAGAATACATCACCACTAAAGCTACTCGGGCCCTATGGGCCTGTAGAGGCATGGTGGGAAATACGTGGGGATTAAAAGCAGAAATGGTTCACTGGCTCTACACCAAGGTCATAATTCCCACGGTAACATACTCTTCGATGATTTGGTGGCATAAGGCGTCTGGAAAGCACGCCACAAGGCTTTTAGGGAAGCTGCAAAGACTTGCCTGCCTTGGAATAACGGGAGCAATGAATACAACGCCTACCGCAGCCATGGAAGTGCTCCTGAACCTCCCTCCGCTACACCTTTTCGTGAAATCGGAGGCAATGAATTCAGCATACAGGCTTGCAAGTGCCGGATATGGGGTTAGAAGGGAATACCACACCGAGATATTTGGGAAAATACGAAAAGATTGCGTGCTGAGCATGCAGCACCGAGTAAGACTTTTGTAAACCCTTCCAGGTAGTCATACCGAGAAGGGAGGAGAAGGTCGATACCCGGAAACTGAGGAGTAACAACGGAACCATCTGGTATACGGATGGGTCCAAAACAACAAAGAGCACTGGGGCAGGGGTAGCCGGAGAAGCACCGGGGGATGACATGAGCATCAACCTGGGCTCCTTGGCAACCGTGTTCCAAACAGAAATCACTGCGATTGACATCTGTGCCGGGGAAATAATGAGGAGGGGCTGTGCAAACAGGCGGATCCACATTATGACTGACAGTCAGGTAGCGCTTAAAGCTCTGGAGAGTGTCGAAGTATGCTCCAGAGTTGTGAAAGAATGTCTCGAATCGCTTGTGGAACTGACAAAACACAACAGAGTGACTCTGTGGTGGGTGCCGGGACACAAGGGATTTGAAGGAAATGAAAAGGCTGACCTCCTAGGCAAAGAGGGAGCGAAAACACCTTTGATAGGCCCAGAGCCCACTTGTGGGATCGCACATGAGACTGCAAAAAGGGTGATTCAGGGCTATATCAGCAGAGAACACCACATCCATTGGAATAACATTCCTGGACAGAGGCAATCGCGGATGTTCATGGAAGGCCCGTCGAAAAAGCGGTCGGAAGAAATCCTGAGATTGAGCAGGAGACAACTGAGTTGGACTCTTTACGGGACACTGCTGTCTCATGAAACACCTCACCACAATCGGGGTGAAGCAAGATCCTGATTGTAGGATGTGCAGGGAGGAGGAAGAAACTCCACTACACATACTATGCGAGTGTCCAGCGCTTGAGGCGGGGAGGCTTCGACACTTCGGGATGACGTATGTTGAACCGAATGACATAAAACATATGCCCATAGAATCTGTGCTGAAGTTCATCAACAGCACAGGCCTTATGGAGTAAGCTTGCTAAGTGGGGCACAATAAGCTGACGCTTCAGTGCAGCGGGGTCTGAACCGCGCCCCTTAACAATAATAAATAAAAATACTACGTTTTCTACACCTGAACGACACGAAATTATCAATTATAATATATAGTGCGACATAAAATTTATCTACACAATCATCAATGTCAGTATTCTCAAATAGAGTTTCCCACTGTACAGTGCCCAGAAAATTATTAATAAGATAATAAGGAGCATTTTTAAAATCACGATAGTACGTATCATTATCACTAGATGTTATTGGCGCATTAATATCACAGATCATTAAATTCAGTGCAGGATGATTTTTATCCTCAGCAATTAAAGGGAATCCAACTAGTAAATTTACACTACTAAATACTAAATCTAATATCACATCATTATAATTTTCTAACTTATTGTATTGGAATAAACCTAAATACGCAAAGTTATCACAGATGGTTATTTCATTTTGGGAATTAAATTGTAAGGAATTAAAAAATCACAGTTATCATCACACCTCCATTTAAGATTGGGCAAATTATAATCACCTATTAAAGATATCACAGCTGCAGGGTATTTAGTACGTAAAAATGTAATACAATCCGTATGTTCAGAGTAGATAGCATTACTGGAGCAGGGTGGAATATATACAGTGCCAAGAATTATATTGCTAAATAGTAATACAAATAATTGTTCAACAGTGCTATCAATATTAATATTAACTAAGCAAGAGGGTATGTCTTTTCTTACAGCAATAAGGACACCTCCCCCACGTGACTTATTAGTGACACTGAAAGATCTATCCTTCCTATACACAACGTACCTATCATCAAAAAATTCACTACTATTGATATTCTCCAGAAGGCAGGATTCAGTCAACACAATTACATGATAATTATCACACAATATCGCCAAGTAAAGATCTAACAATTTTGCCCGTAACCCTCTAACATTTTGGTAATATATCATTAAGTTATTTACTTGCTTATCGTTGATAAGGACCTGGTGCGAAACCCCAGCGTCGCAGAGCTCCCCGAAGAAATTCTGGGCACCGATGTTTCACCCTGTGCATCGCTGTTTGCTGACTGTGACTCCAAGGATGTGGACTTCAGCAATGGTGGTACCACTGGTGACTTACGACGTGTTGGAATAAATTCACGAATCAATGCACCTCTAGGCCACAAATTTGAATTAAGGAGGTCCGATTTCATGGTCTCTAAAACTGACAGTTTAAAGGAACTATATTCGTTTTTTGAAACCAATAGTTCACACGATATTCCCTCCATCTTCAACTCATTGTTGATATAATCCTGGACAGCCGACACACTTGTACCTGGTGCTAATCTTCCAAGATACAAACTATGTTTACGTGGAGCAACTGCTAATGACGTTTTTTCACTAGCTCCTACAAACGTTTTCGGTCTTCTGCGTCGACGAACAACTTCCGACCATTCATTTTGTTTTCTAGCTACATCGACATTGTCATTGAGAACTGACACGCTGGTGTTTATGGTTTCTTCTGATGAAATTTTATCTCCCTTTTTTGCGAAGGGCTGACGTACCTCTTTTTCCATTGGTTCTGGAATCTTCGGTTTTTTAACGCTAGTTTTACTTGTCACCATGGGAAAATGGAAATTCTTATCCCGCAACTCCTCCATAGGGCTTACTGTTGGAACAGTTTTGCTAAGAGTAGACACATTATTTGTACCATGTTGGGCAGTAAGTAGCCGAACTAGATCAATGTTCGACTCTCTCAATGTTGACACTTCTCGTCTTAGTTCCGATATTTCCTTATGTAAGCTTGAAGTTTCTGCTGGCATAATACAAGTCACAATTTCCGCAAAACGTTGACTTTCCAAAAACGCTATAACAGTTGACACTTCTTCTACCTCATCACTACCTTCTACTAAGCTGACACCACAGCACCTCTTATATAATTTGGCACAGCCAGGGTGACATCCTGTGCCACACTCAATACAGTTGGGCCCATCCTTAGCCCGTTTCTTCCCACATTTACACTTACATTCACTAGCAGATTGCGACGACGTCTCATCGTCCGCCGCCATCTTGGGAAAAAAACAGCGGGCATCCAAATTATTTTCAGAAGTAGAAATTTTCTGTACTCGACTTCAGTCGCAAATGCCGGAAAGATGTAACCGCATTTGTTCCCAGCTAGAAACGCAGTTATCGCTTCGCCGTGCTTCCACGGCGACTCTTTCTCCGAGCCGCTTTGTCAACCCTGGCATAATTACGACCGGTCTTCGATTATGGATCGTGTGCTTTTTCCGGTGATTTTTCCTTCGCGCCAATCACGCCTCGCCGGACTCGTGACGTTTCCATTTCTCGCCAAGATCTTATTTAGAAGTCTTTGGTTCGTCGCACTCCATGGGAATGAGCGATTCGGTTGACGATAAATCAACTTCTTCTAATTTGGTGGTTGCGGTAATTAAGAGCCGTAATTACTGGAGTCCGGACCGCGGGCGTGCCAACTGGGAGGAGTGGAACACCTCCGGACGGCTCAAAGAGCCGCGAAATTAGAACAATTAGGTGCTCTTAGGAGAATGTCTTGCTGGGGGCACCGTTATTGTCTATAAAACGTCGACAATAAAGTGTCCCGAATAAAATCGTTAGTATCTTTATGCGTCGTTTGCCGTGACGACATGACAGCGTTTGAAGTTTCATAGTCGCGGTGGGCGAGGAATTTTGTAGTCGCACTATAAAAATTAATTGCAGTGGCCGTGGTACCATCAAGACATATCCAGCTAGGATCGGGAAAGGGTAGCAGCACCACGGAATTCTTGGGCGCCGTTATGAGTCATAAAATGTGATGCGGGGCAACGACACAATGTGATGTTGAAGAGAACCAAACACATACACACATCCCGGTATCAGTCTTGAGATCAGCGGATGAGCAAGGGCAGACTCGAGTCACGACCACGGTACCCGTACAGCATTAATTCCATTGCCATTGGCACAAGCACCGATACCATTGCGAATGCACCCATGTGTGGTGTGGACCAGTTGTTGAGTCTAACGACCGTCGGACAGATACAATCAAATTGTATGTAATTTAACGGAAGCCCTTGGATGTAACTCATTAATCGGAGCTAAGTGGAAGAAAATGCGCCATTTGTAGGAGTCTAACGAGTCGGTGCTTGGAGCAAACGAAAATTGCTCCAGAGCCGCACGAAAAGGACTAGCGAAGGCAAAAGGCGGCAAAAGTAATTTAATTTATTGCTATCGGCGACTTCAGGTGTGTTTCCTCGTGCGCAAGTGCCCACTACTGTTTCACATTTTCAGATTCCGCCATTTTATGTGGACATTTATGTCCGCAATTTTTCACAATGTAATTGCGTCTGTAAATTTCTGCACTCGCCGTAATAGTTTACATTTCCTCATTAAACTTGGAAAGCAATTGGAATTTCTCGTCAAAAATCCTTAATGGTCTCCATAACTGGAGGATTCAGCAAAAATCCCCGATGGGCCACGACACCTCCCATTTTCGTCTCCGCTAGCAAAATTCCTCGGGCACTCCTCTCCGCGGTTGGGCCTCGTCATCTCCGACGATTAATGCAAGTAATTGTCTAACAGTAAAACAATTTTTGGTAGGTGTTAACTCAAGCGTTTTCACACATCCGCACAAGGGAGTGTCGAGAAAAAAACCCGACGCACTGCACAAAGCGAAGCGAAGAAGAATGTTCGTTCGGTAATGGCCCCCCATCTTAGATCGGCCATCATTAGCCGATCGGACGCTCCTTCCTGGATCCGGACATAAATCCGCACAAGTATTTATCTCGCTCGAATATTAATTTACGCTGGAACTTAAAGTGTAAATGCGCCCATATATCTCCCCTAATCTGAGCGCATTTGCGGACTTTCGGACATCTAAGGCAGGTGATGCAAACTACTAGAAATTTAATACGTCCATTTCCTGGACCGCAAATCCCGCCTGTCTCCGGGGAACCGGAAAACAGATGACCGTCGGTCGCGGAGGGCTGAAATATCGACGTGCCGCCGCCGGGGATATAAAGCGTCTCTAAGATAGAGTTTCTTTACTAATTTGGTCATTAATTACGAAGAATTGCATCTATCCTCGGAAATCAGTGCATCTTTTTCATCTAGTCGGTTTTTGGACCGCACAAAAGACAGTGTCTTTACTGTGAACTTAAAAAATATATGAGGGCCTATACTACACAGGATGTCCGGAAATAGCTTTCCAATATCTCGTGGGCTTTACTAATAGGTACTATCATCATTTTTCAAATTGATGCAGACTAGGAAACTGTGAAAGTACTGGAAAATGATCTGTTTTCCACACTTATATTTACACGTGACGTGGGCATGCATTATGTACCCATATTAGGTTGTCTTCTACACATCAACAAGAAGAAAACAAGAACAAGAGATCAGATATTATGTACATGTAATAAATGTAAGTTCGATCGATGTTGAGACCTATTAAATCTTGGGATTTACACATTTCTACAACGGCAGATATAAATCTCCAATAAATAAACAACAGAGACTAACATTAGTGTGGTGTGGAATAGCTGTCCACCCATCAAGTTTCCTGGTGCTCTCATCTCGTGGCGATGCTCTGACAATGAATTCAGGGAAGTCGCAAACAATCAAATACTTTATCATACCAGATTAGTGCTTTTACGGATAAAAGACATAAATATTAGTTCGAATTGTGCTTGCAAACGAACACGGCCGTCCCTTCCAAGAGCATCGAGATATTTCTTCCCGTAGTGTTAATCCTGCGCTAACGACCTCATAATTCGGCGCCACCTCCATCGCCGACCCGCATGCATATCCCTTCCGGCGCCGCATCTAACACGACGCATGTTCATAGAGATGTTTCCACCACACCGGAATGACTTACGCAAAGGTGTGGGAACGAAGGTCTCAAGGATAATGCACCTAACACAAGCCGGCCGTTGCAGGAACTCCGAAAGGGAAAAATGCGCGCCCGTCCAGACCAGTCGTGAACACATCTTCATACATCCACGAAGAGAAATTGTATAGGCGGCACGACCAGCACCCTATGGTTTCCCATCTTAGTATCTTCGATTCGAGCGCTTCATATTGCGAATTATAATAATAAAATACAAACTTAATCGCAACACGTAACTCAATTAATCTGCCGCTCGAGTTGGACAGGGATTTTCAGCGGCGAGTCGTGGTATGCACCGGGGTTATTAAGCGATCTGGAAATTGCCGGGATGTGTCTTGGCGTGAGTTTGATGCTTCGGTGGGACGAAGAGTAACGGCCGATAAGGAAATCGTGGCTGTCGAAACTGACCTAGGGTTCTGAGCAGAAAGGAAGATGTTATCCTCAAAACTGCAGCCTGCCGTCGTCCTTTGTAAAGCTAAGAATACAGTCGAATAAATATATGTATACAGGGTGTTTTAGAAAATTTTACCACAAGTAGAAGTCGTCAAAATTAATATTTTTTTCTATTTAGCACTTTGCTGAATTTTTTTGAACATTTTTCTGGCCCCTTATTTCACCCTTCGCCTATGCCGACATGAACCTGAACGCATCAGAACGTTTTTGCCGAACGAAGCAAACACCTTCGACGAGAAAAAAAAGCAAAAAATTGCTGGGAGCTGGCATGGAGTTATTGGAGACAGTGGAGAGGAGAATCTGAATAATAACAATACTGGGAAGATACCTCTCGAGTTGAGATAAATAATACTAGATAAAAAAAATAAATGAGTTCGAACGTTTGCAACTCAATGCTTTCTGCAGAAGAGCAGTTTACCTTTTCACAATATCGTTTCCCAAGATGGGCGGGATGTCTCAATTATGCTGAAGGATGTACAAGATTCTAAGAACGCGGAAATGTGTGTTCTAAAGTTGGTAGGATACCCATAAAAAGCAACAGTCTTTCAATCTTATCTGTCCTTATCGCCCTGACACTTCTTCGAATTTCTATTTATTTTTAACGCATTTTTTTTTTCTTCCTAACATTTCAGATCCATAACTGCATTTTGTTAATCCTAGTATTGAGATGCTTTTCATTTTTATGCCCCCATCTTATGTTTCGTACCTTTCATTTTCTATATCGTAATAGTAATTTAGTGACAGAACTGTACACTGATGTGGTTATTTCATTTTGAAATTTAAGGTGCCTCAGAGTAATAAGGCCCAGCAGGTAATAAGTCCGAGCAGATAATAATGTCTAGCTTTTTTTAAACACACTAGTAAAAATTAATATTATGACACCTGTTTGTTATAATCTCAGCAGCATTTTATTTACTTAAACAAGGTAAATGTCGGCGGTATTTCAAGAAAATTGTCGAACGTCCAGAGGAAAACTCATAAACCCTCAGTGGTAGTAAAATAGACCTAAATGGTTCTCCCAAAAAATATGACTTTCCGGTTCCCTTTTCTTATAAAAAATCCCAAAGTTTAGATGGGGATTATTACCCCTCCTTACCTTAAGTGACCCACCATTTATAAATTAAGTGTAATTTAATATTAAACCATGCTCTCAGTAGTATTTACCACCTACTGTTGCATTAGTAATAAATAGTATGCATGCAAAAATAAATCGAGAAGGAATTTAAAACATATTGAAGGCGTTTAAAAAAAAACAGAAAATACTGAAAATTTCGAGTAAATTTGGCAATTATTCAAAAAATGTCGAAAAATATTTGTGATTTTTTCAAACCATTGTCATGACAATTTTCGACTATTTCACAAGTTGTAGAATATCAGACAATCATTTTTAAACCTTTCTGCTAGAATTAGACTGTTTTAGAAATTGTCGAGTAGTGTCTTTCAATTGTGAAACTGAATTTATTCAAAAAAATTCAAACAATATTTGTGTCCTTTTCAGACCATTGGAATGACACTTTTCGATTATCGCGCATGTTGTAAAAAATCTTCGATTTTCGTTTGTAAGTTTTTTTTTTAAACTAGAATGTTTTAGAAATTTTAAAGTAAAGTGTGTTTCAATTTGAAAGCAGCGAGAAATTCAGAAATTGTCAAAAAATATTTGTGTTCTTTTAAAACCGCTGTAATGACACTTTTCGACTATTTCAAGTGCTATATGACCTCAGGCTATCATTTGTAAACCTTTCTGCTGGAAGTAGACTGTTTTAGAAATTTTGGAGTAGTGTCTTTCAATTTGGAAACTAGAAATTATTTAAAAAATTTCAAAAACTATTTGTGCCTTTGTCAAACCATTGTCATGACAATTTTCGACTATTTCACAAGTTGTTGAATCTCAGACAATCGTTTCTAAACCTTTCTGCTCGAACTAAACTGTTTTAGAAATTTTCAAGTAGTCTTTCAATTTGGAGACAGCAATTATTCAGAAATTGTCAAAACATATTTGTGTCCTTCTCAAACCATTGTCATGACACTTTTCGACTATTTTACGTGTTATAGAACCCCAAACAATCATTTGTAAACCTTTCTGCTAGAATTAGACTGTTTTAGAACTTGTCGAGTAGTGTCTTTCAATTGTGAAACTGAATTTATTCAAAAAATTTCAAACAATATTTGTGTGCTTTTCAGACCATTGAAATGACACTTTTCGATTATCGCACGTGTTGTCAAAAATCTCAGATTTTCGTTTGAAAGTTTTTTTCTGAAACTAGAATGTTTTAGAAATTTTCGAGTAGTGTGTTTCAATTTGAAAACAGCGATAATTCAGAAATTGTCAAAAAATATTTGTGTTCTTTTAAAACCGCTGTAATGACACTTTTCGACTATTTCACGTGTTATATAACCTCAAACTATCATTTGTAAACCTTTCTGCTGCAACTAGACTGTTTTAGAAATTTTGGAGTAGTGTCTTTCAATTTGGAAACTAGAAATTATTTAAAAAATTTCAAAAACTATTTGTGCCTTTGTCAAACCATTGTCATGACAATTTTCGACTATTTCACAAGTTGTTGAATCTCAGACAATCATTTCTAAACCTTTCTGCTCGAACTAAACTATTTTAGAAATTTTCAAGTAGTCTTTCAATTTGGAGACAGCAATTATTCAGAAATTGTCAAAACATATTTGTGTCCTTCTCAAACCATTGTCATGACACTTTTCGACAATTTCACATGTTATAGAACCCCAGACAATCATCTGTAAACCTTCCTGCTAGAATTAGACTGTTTTAGAAATTGTCGAGTAGTGTCTTTCAATTGTGAAACTGAATTTATTCAAAAAATTTCAAACAATATTTGTGTCCTTTTCAGACCATTGGAATGACACTTTTCGATTATCGCGCATGTTGTAAAAAATCTTAGATTTTCGTTTGTAAGGTTTTTTTTTTGAAACTAGAATGTTTTAGAAATTTTAAAGTAAAGTGTGTTTCTATCTGAAAACAGCGATAATTCAGAAATTGTCAAAAAATATTTGTGTTCTTTTAAAACCGCTGTAATGACACTTTTCGACTATTTCAAGTGTTATATAACCTCAGACTATCATTTGTAAACCTTTTTGCTGGAACTAGACTGTTTTAGAAATTTTGGAGTAGTGTCTTTCAATTTGGAAACTGGAAATTATTTAAAAAAATTCAAAAACCATTGTGCCTTTCTCAAACCATTGTCATGACAATTTTTGACTATTTCACAAGTTGTTGAATCTCAGACAATCATTTCTAAACCTTTCTGCTCGAACTAAACTGTTTTAGAAATTTTCAAGTAGTCTTTCAATTTGGAGACAGCAATTATTCAGAAATTGTCAAAACATATTTGTGTCCTTCAAACCATTGTTATGACACTTTTCGACAATTTCACATGTTATAGAACCCCAGACAATCATCTGTAAACCTTCCTGCTAGAATTAGACTGTTTTAGAAATTGTCGAGTAGTGTCTTTCAATTGTGAAACTGAATTTATTCAAAAAAATTCAAACAATATTTGTGTCCTGTTCAGACCATTGGAATGACACTTTTCGATTATCACGCATGTTGTAAAAAATCTTAGATTTTCGTTTGTAAGTTTTTTTTGAAACTAGAATGTTTTAGAAATTTCAAAGTAAAGTGTGTTTCTATTTGAAAACAGCGATAATGCAGAAATTGTCAAAAAATATTTGTGTTCTTTTAAAATCGCTGTAATGACACTTTTCGACTATTTCAAGTGTTATATAACCTCAGACTATCATTTGTAAACCTTTCTGCTGGAACTAGACTGTTTTAGAAATTTTGGAGTAGTGTCTTTCAATTTGGAAAGTGGAAATTATTTAAAAAAATTCAAAAACTATTTGTGCCTTTCTCACACCATTGTCATGACAATTTTTGACTATTTCACAAGTTGTTGAATCTCAGACAATCATTTCTAAACCTTTCTGCTCGAACTAAACTGTTTTAGAAATTTTCAAGTAGTCTTTCAATTTGGAGACAGCAATTATTCAGAAATTGTCAAAACATATTTGTGTCCTTCAAACCATTGTTATGACACTTTTCGACAATTTCACATGTTATAGAACCCCAGACAATCATCTGTAAACCTTCCTGCTAGAATTAGACTGTTTTAGAAATTGTCGAGTAGTGTCTTTCAATTGTGAAACTGCATTTATTCAAAAAATTTCAAACAATATTTGTGTCCTTTTCAGACCATTGGAATGACACTTTTCGATTATCACGCATGTTGTAAAAAATCTTAGATTTTCGTTTGTAAGTTTTTTTTGAAACTAGAATGTTTTAGAAATTTCAAAGTAAAGTGTGTTTCTATTTGAAAACAGCGATAATGCAGAAATTGTCAAAAAATATTTGTGTTCTTTTAAAATCGCTGTAATGACACTTTTCGACTATTTCAAGTGTTATATAACCTCAGACTATCATTTGTAAACCTTTCTGCTGGAACTAGACTGTTTTAGAAATTTTGGAGTAGTGTCTTTCAATTTGGAAAGTGGAAATTATTTAAAAAAATTCAAAAACTATTTGTGCCTTTCTCACACCATTGTCATGACAATTTTTGACTATTTCACAAGTTGTTGAATCTCAGACAATCATTTCTAAACCTTTCTGCTCGAACTAAACTGTTTTAGAAATTTTCAAGTAGTCTTTCAATTTGGAGACAGCAATTATTCAGAAATTGTCAAAACATATTTGTGTCCTTCAAACCATTGTTATGACACTTTTCGACAATTTCACATGTTATAGAACCCCAGACAATCATCTGTAAACCTTCCTGCTAGAATTAGACTGTTTTAGAAATTGTCGAGTAGTGTCTTTGAATTGTGAAACTGAATTTATTCAAAAAATTTCAAACAATATTTGTGTCCTTTTCAGACCATTGGAATGACACTTTTCGATTATCACGCATGTTGTAAAAAATCTTAGATTTTCGTTTGTAAGTTTCTTTTTGAAACTAGAATGTTTTAGAAATTTCAAAGTAAAGTGTGTTTCAATTTGAAAACAGCGATAATTCAGAAATTGTCAAAAAATATTTGTGTTCTTTTAAAACCGCTGTAATGACACTTTTCGACTATTTCAAGTGTTATATGACCTCAGACTATCATTTGTAAACGTTTCTGCTGGAACTAGACTGTTTTAGAAATTTTGGAGTAGTGTCTTTCAATTTGGAAACGGGAAATTATTTAAAAAAATTCAAAAACTATTTGTGCCTTTCTCAAACCATTGTCATGACAATTTTCGACTATTTCGCAAGTTGTTGCATCTCAGACAATCATTTCTAAACCTTTCCACTAGAACTAAACTGTTTTAGAAATTTTCAAGTAGTCTTTCAATTTGGAGACAGCAATTATTCAGAAATTGTCAAAACATATTTGTGTCCTTCAAACCATTGTCATGACACTTTTCGACAATTTCACATGTTATAGAATCCCAGACAATCATTTGTAAACCGTCCTGCTAGAATTAGACTGTTTTAGAAATTGTCGAGGAGTGTCTTTCAATTGTGAAACTGAATTTATTCAAAAAAATTCAAACAATATTTGTGTCCTGTTCAGACCATTGGAATGACACTTTTCGATTATCACGCATGTTGTAAGAAATCTTAGATTTTCGTTTGTAAGTTTTTTTTTGAAACTAGAATGTTTTAGAAATTTTAAAGTAAAGTGTGTTTCTATCTGAAAACAGCGATAATTCAGAAATTGTCAAAAAATATTTGTGTTCTTTTAAAACCGCTGTAATGACACTGTTCGACTATTTCAAGTGTTATATAACCTCAGACTATCATTTGTAAACGTTTCTGCTGGAACTAGACTGTTTTAGAAATTTTGGAGTAGTGTCTTTCAATTTGGAAAGTGGAAATTATTTAAAAAAATTCAAAAACTATTTGTGCCTTTCTCACACCATTGTCATGACAATTTTTGACTATTTCACAAGTTGTTGAATCTCAGACAATCATTTCTAAACCTTTCTGCTCGAACTAAACTGTTTTAGAAATTTTCAAGTAGTCTTTCAATTTGGAGACAGCAATTATTCAGAAATTGTCAAAACATATTTGTGTCCTTCAAACCATTGTTATGACACTTTTCGACAATTTCACATGTTATAGAACCCCAGACAATCATCTGTAAACCTTCCTGCTAGAATTAGACTGTTTTAGAAATTGTCGAGTAGTGTCTTTCAATTGTGAAACTGCATTTATTCAAAAAATTTCAAACAATATTTGTGTCCTTTTCAGACCATCGGAATGAGACTTTTCGATTATCCCGCATGTTGTAAAAAATCTTAGATTTTCGTTTGTAAGTTTTTTTTTTTAAACTAGAATGTTTTAGAAATTTCAAAGTAAAGTGTGTTTCTATTTGAAAACAGCGATAATGCAGAAATTGTCAAAAAATATTTGTGTTCTTTTAAAATCGCTGTAATGACACTTTTCGACTATTTCAAGTGTTATATAACCTCAGACTATCATTTGTAAACCTTTCTGCTGGAACTAGACTGTTTTAGAAATTTTGGAGTAGTGTCTTTCAATTTGGAAAGTGGAAATTATTTAAAAAAATTCAAAAACTATTTGTGCCTTTCTCACACCATTGTCATGACAATTTTTGACTATTTCACAAGTTGTTGAATCTCAGACAATCATTTCTAAACCTTTCTGCTCGAACTAAACTGTTTTAGAAATTTTCAAGTAGTCTTTCAATTTGGAGACAGCAATTATTCAGAAATTGTCAAAACATATTTGTGTCCTTCAAACCATTGTTATGACACTTTTCGACAATTTCACATGTTATAGAACCCCAGACAATCATCTGTAAACCTTCCTGCTAGAATTAGACTGTTTTAGAAATTGTCGAGTAGTGTCTTTCAATTGTGAAACTGCATTTATTCAAAAAATTTCAAACAATATTTGTGTCCTTTTCAGACCATCGGAATGAGACTTTTCGATTATCCCGCATGTTGTAAAAAATCTTACATTTTCGTTTGTAAGTTTTTTTTTTTTAAACTAGAATGTTTTAGAAATTTCAAAGTAAAGTGTGTTTCTATTTGAAAACAGCGATAATGCAGAAATTGTCAAAAAATATTTGTGTTCTTTTAAAATCGCTGTAATGACACTTTTCGACTATTTCAAGTGTTATATAACCTCAGACTATCATTTGTAAACGTTTCTGCTGGAACTAGACTGTTTTAGAAATTTTGGAGTAGTGTCTTTCAATTTGGAAACTGGAAATTATTTAAAAAAATTCAAAAACTATGTGTGCCTTTCTCAAACCATTGTCATGACAATTTTTGACTATTTCACAAGTTGTTGAATCTCAGACAATCATTTCTAAACCTTTCTGCTCGAACTAAACTGTTTTAGAAATTTTCAAGTAGTCTTTCAATTTGGAGACAGCAATTATTCAGAAATTGTCAAAACATATTTGTGTCCTTCAAACCATTGTTATGACACTTTTCGACAATTTCACATGTTATAGAACCCCAGACAATCATCTGTAAACCTTCCTGCTAGAATTAGACTGTTTTAGAAATTGTCGAGTAGTGTCTTTCAATTGTGAAACTGAATTTATTCAAAAAAATTCAAACAATATTTGTGTCCTGTTCAGACCATTGGAATGACACTTTTCGATTATCACGCATGTTGTAAAAAATCTTAGATTTTCGTTTGTAAGTTTTTTTTGAAACTAGAATGTTTTAGAAATTTCAAAGTAAAGTGTGTTTCTATTTGAAAACAGCGATAATGCAGAAATTGTCAAAAAATATTTGTGTTCTTTTAAAATCGCTGTAATGACACTTTTCGACTATTTCAAGTGTTATATAACCTCAGACTATCATTTGTAAACCTTTCTGCTGGAACTAGACTGTTTTAGAAATTTTGGAGTAGTGTCTTTCAATTTGGAAAGTGGAAATTATTTAAAAAAATTCAAAAACTATTTGTGCCTTTCTCACACCATTGTCATGACAATTTTTGACTATTTCACAAGTTGTTGAATCTCAGACAATCATTTCTAAACCTTTCTGCTCGAACTAAACTGTTTTAGAAATTTTCAAGTAGTCTTTCAATTTGGAGACAGCAATTATTCAGAAATTGTCAAAACATATTTGTGTCCTTCAAACCATTGTTATGACACTTTTCGACAATTTCACATGTTATAGAACCCCAGACAATCATCTGTAAACCTTCCTGCTAGAATTAGACTGTTTTAGAAATTGTCGAGTAGTGTCTTTCAATTGTGAAACTGCATTTATTCAAAAAATTTCAAACAATATTTGTGTCCTTTTCAGACCATTGGAATGACACTTTTCGATTATCACGCATGTTGTAAAAAATCTTAGATTTTCGTTTGTAAGTTTTTTTTGAAACTAGAATGTTTTAGAAATTTCAAAGTAAAGTGTGTTTCTATTTGAAAACAGCGATAATGCAGAAATTGTCAAAAAATATTTGTGTTCTTTTAAAATCGCTGTAATGACACTTTTCGACTATTTCAAGTGTTATATAACCTCAGACTATCATTTGTAAACCTTTCTGCTGGAACTAGACTGTTTTAGAAATTTTGGAGTAGTGTCTTTCAATTTGGAAAGTGGAAATTATTTAAAAAAATTCAAAAACTATTTGTGCCTTTCTCACACCATTGTCATGACAATTTTTGACTATTTCACAAGTTGTTGAATCTCAGACAATCATTTCTAAACCTTTCTGCTCGAACTAAACTGTTTTAGAAATTTTCAAGTAGTCTTTCAATTTGGAGACAGCAATTATTCAGAAATTGTCAAAACATATTTGTGTCCTTCAAACCATTGTTATGACACTTTTCGACAATTTCACATGTTATAGAACCCCAGACAATCATCTGTAAACCTTCCTGCTAGAATTAGACTGTTTTAGAAATTGTCGAGTAGTGTCTTTGAATTGTGAAACTGAATTTATTCAAAAAATTTCAAACAATATTTGTGTCCTTTTCAGACCATTGGAATGACACTTTTCGATTATCACGCATGTTGTAAAAAATCTTAGATTTTCGTTTGTAAGTTTCTTTTTGAAACTAGAATGTTTTAGAAATTTCAAAGTAAAGTGTGTTTCAATTTGAAAACAGCGATAATTCAGAAATTGTCAAAAAATATTTGTGTTCTTTTAAAACCGCTGTAATGACACTTTTCGACTATTTCAAGTGTTATATGACCTCAGACTATCATTTGTAAACGTTTCTGCTGGAACTAGACTGTTTTAGAAATTTTGGAGTAGTGTCTTTCAATTTGGAAACGGGAAATTATTTAAAAAAATTCAAAAACTATTTGTGCCTTTCTCAAACCATTGTCATGACAATTTTCGACTATTTCGCAAGTTGTTGCATCTCAGACAATCATTTCTAAACCTTTCCACTAGAACTAAACTGTTTTAGAAATTTTCAAGTAGTCTTTCAATTTGGAGACAGCAATTATTCAGAAATTGTCAAAACATATTTGTGTCCTTCAAACCATTGTCATGACACTTTTCGACAATTTCACATGTTATAGAATCCCAGACAATCATTTGTAAACCGTCCTGCTAGAATTAGACTGTTTTAGAAATTGTCGAGGAGTGTCTTTCAATTGTGAAACTGAATTTATTCAAAAAAATTCAAACAATATTTGTGTCCTGTTCAGACCATTGGAATGACACTTTTCGATTATCACGCATGTTGTAAGAAATCTTAGATTTTCGTTTGTAAGTTTTTTTTTGAAACTAGAATGTTTTAGAAATTTTAAAGTAAAGTGTGTTTCTATCTGAAAACAGCGATAATTCAGAAATTGTCAAAAAATATTTGTGTTCTTTTAAAACCGCTGTAATGACACTGTTCGACTATTTCAAGTGTTATATAACCTCAGACTATCATTTGTAAACGTTTCTGCTGGAACTAGACTGTTTTAGAAATTTTGGAGTAGTTTCTTTCAATTTGGAAACTGGAAATTATTTAAAAAAATTCAAAAACTATTTGCGCCTTTCTCAAACCATTGTCATGACAATTTTCGACTATTTCACAAGTTGTAGAATATCAGACAATCATTTCTAAACCTTTCCGCTAGAACTAAACTGTTTTAGAAATTTTCAAGTAGTCTTTCAATTTGGAGACAGCAATTATTCAGAAATTGTCAAAACATATTTGTGTCCTTCAAACCATTGTTATGACACTTTTCGACAATTTCACATGTTATAGAACCCCAGACAATCATCTGTAAACCTTCCTGCTAGAATTAGACTGTTTTAGAAATTGTCGAGTAGTGTGTTTCAATTGTGAAACTGCATTTATTCAAAAAATTTCAAACAATATTTGTGTCCTTTTCAGACCATTGGAATGACACTTTTCGATTATCACGCATGTTGTAAAAAATCTTAGATTTTCGTTTGTAAGTTTTTTTTGAAACTAGAATGTTTTAGAAATTTTAAAGTAAAGTGTGTTTCAATTTGTAAACAGCGATAATTCAGAAATTGTCAAAAAATATTTGTGTTCTTTTAAGGTAAATGTCGGCGGTTTTTCAAGAAAAGTGGAAGCCCAGAGGAACACTCATAAACCCACAGTGGTGGTGAAATAGACCTAAATAGTTCTTCCAAAGAATATGACCTTAGATCTGGATGCTACTAAATTCTTACACAACGGTGCCCTTTTCTTATAAAAAATCCCAAAGTATAGGTGGGCATTATTACCCCTACTTACCTTATGTGACCCACCATTTATAAATAAGTGTAATTTAATATTAACCCATGTTCTCAGTAGTATTTACCGTCTACTGTTGCATTAGTAATAAATAGTATGCATTTATGGCTACATGAAATTTTTTAAATTGGCCTATGCGGGTTTCTGTCACAACAAAGTAAATAAGTACTTGCGCATCTGCCTTACCACAAGTCCTCCAGTTAAAAGAGCAAATACTGTACATACATAACAGCATCTTTACCAGAAAAGATGTAAATTACTTTGTTAATTATGTGCGGCGTATTATTGATTTTTGTAAATCATTACTGATTACGGAGCAACTGGCTGTGTCGTGCAGATCTTACCGCACGGCAGTCCGTAATTCATTCAAGAAAACAGATACCGATTTCCATATGAATAAGTAATTTGCGTGTGAAACCGATTCTCTACCATCTAACCCGTTAATATCGGCCGTAAATAATCCGGCGTCCTACATTCCTTCCAGTCCTTGATCGCCAGCGTCTTCGCCTTCATCTCCCGTTACGCCAATTTTCTCAAATGTTAAAATAGACGTTAGCACTGCCGCTTGTCAATAAATAATCCAGAAAAACACCGTCGTCATGTTATCGCTGAATTTTTCCAGCTAACTGTTATTGAACACCGCTCTGACGTTAGTTTCCTCCGTCGCGCATATTTTAGGTAAATCACGTCGCGAACTGTCCTTTGCATATTTTAACGTCTAACAAAGGAGCGAGCCGCTCATTTTTTCCAACGTCGGTCCTCTCAACTTCACCGGAATAAGAAAATAAGAGCTGTCGTCGCGTCTCGTTAAGCGTTATCTAACACATTACATTCTTCGTCGGCTGGCTGTCTGGAGATGTTGTTGGTCGAGTAAGTGGATTATTACATGTTGCGGTAAAATGAGTGTGTCACTTCGAAGGTCTGGAACGGTCTTTTTCTTTTGGTTGGAGGTCTGGCGGGTTATGGGGCAATGAGTCAGAAAGAATATCGAAAAGAGGAAAATAATAAGTTAAGGGTGTAGACTCAATAATGAAGAGAGGTTAGGAATGCTGAACCCAAAAACAAAGAAATTGTCCGCTCTTTACCTATTATCCCGCAAAACCTCGATTGAATAACAATTACGAACACACAGTGCCTGCATCTTTCAATATCCAGCAGGTTAACTGCAAACCACAAAAGCTGCATCTTACGGTAGTACGCTTCACAGTTATCTCTTTGTTATCGCCCCAGAAAAAGCCCATAACTCAGATAAACCGATGCTTTATCGCTTCCTCCGTGGTCAAACATTGAAATAGATCAGACACCAATGATTGATACGTTAATCTCGTCCCCGATGGCTCGTGTGAACGTTACAAATTCCCTTTCGTGCTCTCGGTGATGGGTTCGGTGCACCATTTCGCAGGAGCTCCATCGCGATACCGCACGGTCCCGCTACCACTAATTACGATAAACGAAACGGCCGTGTGGGTGAGGAACTCACATTTTCCTTCCCGTGGTCGCCAAAAACCAATTAATCGTTTCAGGAAAGGAAAAACGAAAGTACGCGGTTTTACAGTTTCTGGAGGCTTGACCTCGCGCACACGTGTTTATAAAACGCCGTGCGATTTATGGGTGAGGGAGCTTCGGCGAAGAGCAGGAATTAATTAGCAGATTGGAATCGAAAAAAAGGAAAAATTAATCGGACACACCGGCGGAGTTGTAAAATTTTATTGGGGGAGTTGCAATCAAGCAATTAAACTGTTTTCGATTTTTGAGAAAGCAATACATCCGTAGCAATGCTTAATAAATAATTAGTAAAGATTAAACAATATTATTTCTATTTTTAATTGAAATAGTTTTCAAAGGGACCCATATAATAAATAGATATAAAATAAAACGTTTATCAAATTAATATTAAATTATTGAAATAGAATTTATCAACATAGGGGGTAAAAAAAACTGAAAACTGAAAAGGGACTGAAAACTATGAGAAAGGTTTGAAGAGGAACTGAAAAGAGACGAAACTTCAAAAAACTGAAAAGATTTTAGAATGGACTAACATTAGACTAAGAATTAAAACACTATGAGAAAGGTTCGAAGAGAGACTAAAAATGGATTGCATTAAAAAAAAAATACACAAGGAAGTAATGGAATGGATTTTTTTTCCAACGCATCTACTTTTGGTATATCTGGATATAATAAACAAAATATTCAAAAGACTGAAAAACTAAAAATAAATCGAGAAGGAATTTAAAATATATTGGAAGTATTTCAAAAAGATTCAGAAAATAGTGACTATAACTGAAAAGAAACCGAAAAGGGACTGAAAACTATGAGAAAGGATTGAAGAGGAAACTATGAGAAAAGAATACAGCGAAATAAATTGTAATGAAAGTGTTTGGAGATGTTTTAAACAAATCTAGTAAATGTGACGGGACGGCAATTTGCATTAAAAAAAATACATAAGAAATTTTTTTTTTCATTCACTGATTCTGAGCCCGATTTCATGTTGAGTTGTGACGGTCTTAAAAAGCCGTTGCTCAAAAAAACTAAAAATAAATCAAGAAGGAATTTAAAATAGGTTGAAGGCATTTCAAAAAGATTCAAAAAATTCTGACCATGACTGAAAATAAACCGAAAAGGGACTGAAAACTATGAGAAAGGTTTGAAATAAACTGAAAA
Organism: Diaperis boleti; assembly: GCA_963583935.1. Lineage (NCBI taxonomy): Eukaryota > Metazoa > Arthropoda > Insecta > Coleoptera > Tenebrionidae > Diaperis > Diaperis boleti. The sequence goes on along the minus strand of OY757249.1, from coordinate 6,526,927 downwards.
GAAACGGAACTTCAAAAAACTGAAACGATTTTAGAATGGACTACCATCAGACTAAGAATTAAAAACACTATGGGAAAGGTTCGAAGAGAGACTAAAAATGGATTCACAATGAACTGGAACTGAGAAAGAACTGAAGCGGGACTGAAAAATACTGAAAAGAGACTGAGAACACACTGACAAAATGAACGGTTGAGAAAAGAATACAGCGAAATAAATTGTAATGAAAGTGTGGAGATGTTTTAAACAAATCTAGTAAATGTGACTTAATGGGATGGCAATTTGCAACTAAAAAAATATACATAAGGAAGTCTTTTTTCATTCACTGATTCTCAGCCTGATTTCATGTTGAGTTGTGACGGTCTTAAATAGCCGTTGCTCAAAAAAAGTAAAGATAAATCAAGAAGGAATTTAAAATAGATTGAAGGCATTTCAAAAAAAATCTGGCTATGACTGAAAATAAACCGAAAAGGGACTGAAAACCATGAGAAAGGATTGAAGAGAAACTGAAAAGAGACGAAACTTCAAAAAACTCCAAAAGATTTTAAAATGGACTAACACCAGACTAAGAATTAAAAACACTATGAGAAAGGTTCGAAGAGAGACTAAGAATGGATTCACAATGAACTGGAACTGAGAAAGAACTGAAGCGGGTCTGAAAAATACTGAAAAGAGACTGAGAAGACACTGACAAAATGAACGGCTGGGAAAAGAATACAGCGAAATAAATTGTAATGAAAGTGTGGAGATGTTTTAAACAAATCTAGTAAATGTGACTTAATGGGATGGCAATTTGCAACTAAAAAAATATACATAAGGAAGTCTTTTTTCATTCACTGATTCTCAGCCTGATTTCATGTTGAGTTGTGACGGTCTTAAAAAGCCGTTGCTCAAAAAAAGTAAAAATAAATCAAGAAGGAATTTAAAATAGATTGAAGGCATTTCAAAAAAATTCTGACTATGACTGAAAATAAACCGAAAAGGGACTGAAAACTATGAGAACGGATTGAAGAGAAACTGAAAAGAGACGAAGCTTCAAAAAACTCCAAAAGATTTTAAAATGGACTAACATCAGACTAAGAATTAAAAACACTATGAGAAAGGTTCGAAGAGAGACTAAGAATGGATTCACAATGAACTGGAACTGAGAAAGAACTGAAGCGGGACTGAAAAATACTGAAAAGAGACTGAGAACACACTGACAAAATGAACGGCTGAGAAAAGAATACAGCGAAATAAATTGTAATGAAAGTGTGGAGATGTTTTAAACAAATCTAGTAAATGTGACTTAATGGGACGGCAATTTGCAACTTAAAAAAATATACATAAGGAAGTCTTTTTTCATTCACTGATTCTCAGCCTGATTTCATGTTGAGTTGTGACGGTCTTAAAAAGCCGTTGCTCAAAAAAAGTAAAAATAAATCAAGAAGGAATTTAAAATAGATTGAAGGCATTTCAAAAAAATTCTGACTATGACTGAAAAGAAACCGAAAAGGGACCGAAAACCATGAGAAAGGATTGAAGAGAAACTGAAGAGAGACGAAACTTCAAAAAACTCCAAAAGATTTTAAAATGGACTAACACCAGACTAAGAATTAAAAACACTATGAGAAAGGTTCGAAGAGAGACTAAGAATGGATTCACAATGAACTGGAACTGAGAAAGAACTGAAGCGGGTCTGAAAAATACTGAAAAGAGACTGAGAAGACACTGACAAAATGAACGGCTGGGAAAAGAATACAGCGAAATGAATTGTAATGAAAGTGTGGAGATGTTTTAAACAAATCTAGTAAATGTGACTTAATGGGACGTCAATTTGCATTAAAAAAAATACATAAGGAAGTTTTTTTTCATTCATTTATTTGATGCAGAATAGGACTTTAAGTAATGGAATGGATTTTTTTTTCCAACGCATCTACTTTTGGTATATCTGGATATAATAAACAAAATATTCAAAAGACTGAAAAACTAAAAATAAATCGAGAAGGAATTTAAAATAGATTGAAGGCATTTCAAAAAAATTCTGACTATGACTGAAAAGAAACCGAAAAGGGACCGAAAACCATGAGAAAGGATTGAAGAGAAACTGAAGAGAGACGAAACTTCAAAAAACTCCAAAAGATTTTAAAATGGACTAACACCAGACTAAGAATTAAAAACACTATGAGAAAGGTTCGAAGAGAGACTAAGAATGGATTCACAATGAACTGGAACTGAGAAAGAACTGAAGTGGGTCTGCAAAATACTGAAAAGAGACTGAGAAGACACTGACAAAATGAACGGCTGGGAAAAGAATACAGCGAAATAAATTGTAATGAAAGTGTGGAGATGTTTTAAACAAATGTAGTAAATGTGACTTAATGGGACGGCAATTTGCAACTAAAAAAATATACATAAGGAAGTCTTTTTTCATTCACTGATTCTCAGCCTGATTTCATGTTGAGTTGTGACGGTCTTAAAAAGCCGTTGCTCAAAAAAAGTAAAAATAAATCAAGAAGGAATTTAAAATAGATTGAAGGCATTTCAAAAAAATTCTGACTATGACTGAAAAGAAACCGAAAAGGGACTGAAAACCATGAGAAAGGATTGAAGAGAAACTGAAAAGAGACGAAACTTCAAAAAACTCCAAAAGATTTTAAAATGGACTAACACCAGACTAAGAATTAAAAACACTATGAGAAAGGTTCGAAGAGAGACTAAGAATGGATTCACAATGAACTGGAACTGAGAAAGAACTGAAGCGGGTCTGAAAAATACTGAAAAGAGACTGAGAAGACACTGACAAAATGAACGGCTGGGAAAAGAATACAGCGAAATAAATTGCAATGAAAGTGTGGAGATGTTTTAAACAAATCTAGTAAATGTGACTTAATGGGACGGCAATTTGCAACTAAAAAAATATACATAGGGAAGTATTTTTTTCATTCACTGATTCTCAGCCTGATTTCATGTTGAGTTGTGACGGTCTTAAAAAGCCGTTGCTCAAAAAAAGTAAAAATAAATCAAGAAGGAATTTAAAATAGATGGAAGGCATTTCAAAAAAATTCTGACTATGACTGAAAATAAACCGAAAAGGGACTGAAAACTATGAGAACGGATTGAAGAGAAACTGAAAAGAGGCGAAACTTCAAAAAACTCCAAAAGATTTTAAAATGGACTAACATCAGACTAAGAATTAAAAACACTATGAGAAAGGTTCGAAGAGAGACTAAGAATGGATTCACAATGAACTGGAACTGAGAAAGAATTGAAGCGGGACTGAAAAATACTGAAAAGATACTGAGAACACACTGACAAAATGAACGGCTGAGAAAAGAATACAGCGAAATAAATTGTAATGAAAGTGTGGAGATGTTTTAAACAAATCTAGTAAATGTGACTTAATGGGACGGCAATTTGCAACTAAAAAAATATACAAAAGAAAGTATTTTTTGCATTCACTGATTCTCAGCCCGATTTCGCGTTGTGTTGCGACGGTCTTACTGCCAGGTCTTTAGATAAGACGTCTCCATAGCAACCGACGCTTAATACCGTTTCAACTCAACATGAAATCGGGCTGTCTGTTAATTTTGCCGATTCTCTGTAGTCTTTCAATTCTTTTAATAAATGAATCAAAGTTTGATGTGTTCGCTTATTCTTTTGATTTCGATTCGGAGGATTCCTTCGATGATTTGGATTCTTTGGGTTGAAAGGAGACTGTTTTGAAGGACTGAGGAGGGAGTGAGAAGGATTATGACGGTAAAATGACACAGAAGAGACTGAAGAAGGACCGAAAAACGTCAAAACCAAAATTGCCCAAAAAAGGACTGAGAAACAGATACATAGACTCAAAAAAGGTTGAAAAGAGCCCTAAACAAGACGAAAAAGGACTAAAAGTAAAATAGGAATGACCAAAATGGAATTCAAAAATGTAAATGAAAATAATAAGGGACTAAAATGAGAACAAATTCGATTGAAATAAGCTTAAAAAAAGATTGAGACGGAACTGGACATACTATAACAGAAGTGTGAAGAATCTGAACACGGAAACAGAACGAGAAGGGACTCAACCCAGAAACACCAAAAAGAGTGAATTGAAAAGAGATTGAAAAGAAACTGAAGGCACTGGAAGAAGAGATCGAACAACGACCCAGAATGGACTTAACAAAACCGAAAATTGAATGGAAAGGGAGCAGAGAAAGGAACTGAAGAAGTCAGAAAAAATATTGACGAAGAGACATAATAAACCAAATGTCTAAAAGAGGTTGAAGAAAGCTGAATGAGGACCAAAACAATGAACACTATCATTGGGATTTGTTGGAAAAGACTTTACAAAATCTAAAAAAAAAGCTGTTTGTACTTTCTCTGTTTAAAGGATAGATACATCAATCCATACTTATATAAAAATTTAGTTACAGTGTGTTGCTAAAGACCTCCACTCTACCACCAGCAGCTCTTTTGCCGCTTCATAGAAATCCCGCTCCCGCCCTTCTAGTGTTACGCCAGGGGTGTCGATCTTCATCCCATTCGTTTTAAACTGGGTCATTTTTTACGACAACGGGGGCCGCACCCGCTTTGTCGCTGTCTCACCGAAACCCCAAACCGAAATATATCAATTATAATTCGCCCGATTGCCTTCTCCGCATCTAATCTTAACAAACCGATTTCATAAATCTCGTTTTTTCTGCCCTCCTTCGATAACCTATCTTTCTCCCCGACTCGAAATTAATTAAACACTGACGGATCGTGTCGTTTTTTATCAAACTGGAAAATAAAGCCTCTGATTTATCATAATAATAGAGTGCACATGTGGGAAATAACCCACCTACGAAATTATCTTAGAGGATCGAAGCCCACGCGCAATTAATACGGCAAATCCTTTTATTTACTGTTGGAGCTTATTTATTCGAGTCGTAAGCTCGCACGCTATTTTACATCTAATAATATATTACAATAGTAATTACAAGTTGAATGCTTGGCTGACACTTTGGCACAAATATTGCAATTACGATCCAGTCGTAATAAGTTTCGCCGATTACACACGCATAGCGCACGCAAGACGTACAGTTTGTTTTCTGACCGCAGTCGTAATCTCCAAAGCTAATTTATTCGACGTAAAGGACATGCACCTGCATCAATTTCCGATTTTTTCGTTCCCGGCCGAACCATTGAATCTTAATAGCGGTGATTTCCATACAGTACGGCAGTGATCGCATTCGAACCGCAAAAAAACACCCCTTGCGTCCGGGGGACGACGAAACTCATCGGACATGCAAATTGGAGGCGATTTTTATCAAGGAAGGTATAAAGAAGTGATTTTATGGACGGAAGTTCGTTAGGACATGTGTCGTCAATGTTGAACTGCATTTACATTTTTACTGGAAATAAATAAGGTTCACATTTTTGGCGGCAATAAAACTTTTCACATTATCGTTAAAAAAGAAGTAGTACCACCAGACACCAAGACATTATCATTAATATACATTCATAATTATTACCATTAGTATAAAACAAACAACTATAAAATCCATTTTAACTAAAAAAAATAGTTTTGTTTGTACACTCATAATTATCTAAAAACAATAAAAAACGCGATTGCATCTTGAAAAAACAATAAAAATCCTTCTAATTTTAATTCGTTACCCTTTGATGTTCTTTTGCGCTTTCCTGAATTGCTCACAGACCTTGGATAATAAATCTTTCCAATTCCAAGTCTGAGCCCGCGTATAGAAGTTTCACTTCAAAAATGTAAAAACAACATGTAACATCAATATGGGGTTGTTAATATATTCACTTTCAAAAAAATTGCAACACCCACTAAATCATAATTGTCGGTTCGTTGGGTGTTCGTGTTTTTGGGTTCCCGTTGTTCACATTGTCCCACCATTCATTTTTTTCACTTGCTCCTTTACCTGTTACTGTAATTTCTCTTTCTGTCGCTGCTTTTTCTAATATTTCTTTCAATTCTCGCTCCATCTTCCTTACTTATTGTTCTTCGAATCTTTTTCTAGACATCTCTTGTACTCTTCCACTCCTTGTTCGTTCCATATTTTGACGACCACCTTCTTCTGCGCTTCGTCTGTTCTCTCCACTCCCTATACTTATTTCTATAGGCAAATGGTCTCATTCTATTCATTCCCCATTCTTCTACTTCTTCCAATGCTTCTTCGTTTACTATCCCGTAGTCTATCACCGATTCTCCTCTGCCGCATATATAGGTTCATTCTCTTTCTTCGTCCCCTTATTTATTTCCATTCAACACCTCCCACCCTTTTCTCTCTATCCATTCCATCAGCTTCTTCCCCTCCGCACTTTCTACCCTTTTCCATCCCCTTTCTCTTCTTCCCAATTCCTGGCTCCTCTCTCACCGATTTTATAGTCCCGCTACATTAGAAAATTGTGGCCTCGCCCTTATTTCTTAATTTTCCCGCTCCTCTTCTTGTCTTCTCTCTTACATTTCCCCTTGTTCTTCTTTTCCCGTTTCTTTGTCCTTTTTCCCTTGCCGTCGTCTCCATTTTCTCCCTCACACCTTCTTATTCTTATTAGAAAACCTTTACTCTCTCTCTCTCTCTACTGTTAATTTCCTGTATCCCGCTCTTACTTCTTTCCCCTCTGACCGTTCTTCCTTCGCTACGCCTCTTAATTTCTTCTGTAATTCTTCTCTTTCTTGTTTTGTGAGGTCATTATCTATAAACAGCATCTATGTTTCTTTCGTTCCTCTTAGTTTTACTTTTTGCTACATCACGTTTTCCTTTCCCTCCCAACCTTGACCTTGGTCAACGTGTTTATCCCTCCATCTCTTCTCTTTCTCCTTAAATTCTTCTCTTTCACCTTGAATCTCTCTTTTAATTTCTTGGTCCTCTCTGCTTATCTTCTTCATTTCTTCCTTTGTTTAACTATTTATTCTTTGCAACTTATCCAAGATTCTCTCCATTTCACTGTCAATTTTCTTATGTGCTTCTGACGATCTTGCTTTTATTTTACTTATTTCTTTCTTCATAAATTGCGCTTCGGCCAGTGGCCGTAAACTCGCATTCAAATATGCCCACAACGGACTGTGGCGCAAAATTATGGGCACAAAATTCAGAAACTGGCCGAATTAGCTCGGTGGGTCCAACATATATAGGGTGTATCAAAAGGTTTTCACCAAGACCATATATGTACTCAAATTTACATTTTTGACTGAATGGTTGACAAACCGGTTCGGAATGACAACCATTTTCCTATTGTATCCACACACCTTTTCTTGTATCTCACAGTTGTTCTTTGTGACAAACCATTTCGTTCATGGCACCACATGTGAATGCGGTGGGCGGGTGGGCCGCCGCATCCACAACTGACTTGATTGACTAATGGTATTGGAATGACAACCATTTATTGACTTAAAATTTTGAAATTGGATTGAACACGAGAGTAAGTTCTAGTTTCATAAAGGAAAAAATTGTCAATAATTGGTTGTTATTTCTTATCCATTTAGTCGGTCGATGAGTATAGTGGACAGGGCGGCCCACCCGCCCACCGCACTCACAAACGGTGCCAAAACCATACGCTATTTAGTCACAAAGAAACCTATACCAGTAATGAAAATGAATCCAAATTGAGATTTACACCAAAATATATACTCAAATTTACATTTTTGACGGAATGGTTGACAAACCGGTTCGGAATGACAATCATTTTCCTATTTTATCCACACACCGTTCTTTGTGACAAAAAACCATTTCGTTCATGGCACCACATGTGAATGCGGTGGGTGGGTGTTCCGCCGCATCCACAACTGACGGATTGACTAATGGTATTGGAATGACAACCATTTACTGACTTAAGATTTTGAAATTGGATTGAACACGAGAGTGAGTTCTAGTTTCATAAAAGAAAAAACAGTCAATAATTGGTTGTTATTTCTTATCCATTTAGTCGGTCGATGAGTATAGTGGACAGGGCGGTCCCCCCGCCCACCGCACTCACAAACGGTGCCAAAACCATACGCTATTTAGTTACAAAGAAACCTATACCAGTAATGAGAATAAATCCAAATTGAGATTTACACCAAAATATATACTCAAATTTACATTTTTGACTGAATGGTTGACAAACCGGTTCGGAATGACAACCATTTTCCTATTGTATCCACACACCTTTTCTTGGATCTCACAGTTGTTCTTTGTGACAAAAAACCATTTCGTTCATGGCACCACATGTGAATGCGGTGGGCGGGTTGGCCGCCGCATCCACAACCGACTTGATTGACTAATGGTATTGAAATGACAACCATTTATTGACTTAAAATTTTGAAATTGGATTGAACACGAGAGTGAGTTCTAGTTTCATAAAGGAAAAAATAGTCAATAATTGGTTGTTATTTCTTATCCATTTAGTCGGTCGATGAGTATCGTGGACAGGGCGGTCCCCCCGCCCACCGCACTCACAAACGGTGCCAAAACCATACGCTATTTAGTCACAAAGAAACCTATACCAGTAATGAGAATAAATCCAAATTGAGATTTACACCAAAATATATACATAGTAGGGATCGTATCCATACCCAAACCGTTTATATAACATTACACAGAGCAATAATTTATGAGCAGTAAGTCGATAAAGATGACCAATGATATGCCTTGATTAACGTGCATCCAAATGTAATTCACAATAATTTTATGATTACTATGGTGTAACGAAGTTACCGAAAAGTCCGACTCTAAATACCAAGTTAAGAACCGTCAGCGAAGCGACATTCTCACCGCCTAACGGTTGTCGATGCGCTATTTAAGCAAGACCGTGCAGCTGAAAATTAAACATATAACTCGTCGGAAAATTAGCGCGCTCCAAATGAGCCTACCCCGGAGTCGCTACGACCACCCCCAGCCTCCGACCTTGTCACGCTCGACCACGCCCATTCGCCGAAAAAAAAATACTTCCGATTATCGTACCGGAATGGTTTTTACATCATCTTGGCCAGCATTACGGACGGCGCCATTCCAGATCCGATACGATGCCCGGAACCGATTTCACTCCGGAGGAAAGATGACGCAATGATAAGACCCTCACTCCTCCGCATTGCGACAAGTCGTGCGCATCAGCCTACGTCATTATCACCCTACCAGTAGGTCTATAAAAGAGGCCCTCTCCAACGAAGACCCTCCAGGAGGAAGCCGCCCAAGAAGAAGATGAATAAGGTGAGGGGCTCCAACCATCCTCCCCACTTCCCTCCTAGTCCTCTCCGGTAACTAGCCTCCGTAATAAGTTATCCCGGTTTTTTACTGGTCTCCGGAAGGTTGGGTCCACGCGGGGGGATCTCAGGGTTCAACCGGACCGATTTGTTTTTCTGCTGGCTAGCCCGAAACTAACCACACCACCGTATACAGGTGTTATACACCGACGTCTACAGCGTGATCCGCAACTTTTGTCATCGACAGCTTACAGACCGAAACGTGCAGATTCGGAACCGCCGTATTCAGGGTGCAATTCGACAAAGTGAATCTCAAGTTCCCTCACCGACCAACCCAACCGCTAAGCTTTGTAAATATATTGTAAATAGTTGTAAATAGCGGGAACATTAAACTGTAACACCGGCTCGACTATATTTTTCTCCCGCCAAGCTAGACCCCTGGAGGTCCGTACTCCGACTTTTACCTACCCGTGATCCCGTGGAGCATACCACGTAAAAACTGACGCTCGAGGCAACCGCCGCCGTAATTCTCATTGGCCAGTTTATGTGTAACTCAAAAACTATGAGATCCAAAAAGAAAAGAAAAGTGAATTTGAAGTCCGGGAAGCCCAAAGCAACTAAGAGGATGTGCGTTACTGGTTGCGGCCGCTTTCGATCTACGCTTTTTCTACTCCTTCAATCCAGACAAAAACACTTGACCAGCACTGAAATTACGCTGTGGTCCTTTTCCATCTAGAGGAGGCTTTATATTGTCTGATTTCCACGCGTCCTGGGTAAGAAAAAAAAACTTTTCATTTGAAGCTGCTCGGGCAAAAAAGAACCCTGCCTGACATTTTAGGGAACTTGAAACATTGAGGCACATAAAAAGTTAGAGGGACCGAATTTGAGAACTGGAGGAATGTGACAACTTGAGGAACCTGAAATCTTGTAAAACCTGAGATCATATGGTACGTAAAACATGAGGAACCTGAGAACTCGAGAACTAGAGAAGTCTGAGAAATTGGGGCACCTGTAGACCTAAGGAACTGAAAGAAACTGAGGTAATAAAGAACATGAGGAACCTGTGGAACCTGATGAATTTGAGTAATCTGCGAACTGATATCTGAGACCATACAGACAGGAATTTGAGAAACTGGGTGGACCTGAGGACTTGAGAAACCTAGTCTGAGAACTGGAAATATTTGGGAATATCTGAGAAATTGAGGAACCTGATGAATTTAAAAAATTGAAAATTTGAGAACCTAAAAAACGTTAGAATTTGAGGAACATTTAAAACCTTGGATGTCTGAGAAACCCAGCAAACTTGATCTAATTTGTGAACTGAAAGAATCTGATGATTTGAGGAGCCTGAGTGGTAGGGAAACGCATCAATGGTGGATGCGCCGCTCCAAGAAGAAAATTAAAACACTTTTGAAGACATCTTTTTTATTGAATTTTGTTAAGGTTTATATTTCGATATAGTTCCTAACTTTAGCCAGTTTATGCTGTTTGTGTTTATGTGCAAGTCTTCCAGCATGACTCATCTTCTGGTTTATTATATGTATTATTATTGTCCGAAGTATCCACTTATTCTACGTAATCTTACGTTATGTATCGTATTTTCTGTGGATAATGCCACACTGCAATCTTAATCTTCATATTTATATTGTACGTGCCAGTCCTTCCTCAATTTAACTCCATTGAGCTTCATCATTTTAATCATGACACAAATATTAGTACTCAAATATTAATTCAAACGTGTAGGATAATAAAGAAAATAAAGAAGTTATTTATTTACTAAACATGCAAATGCTGCGAGCTCCTCCGTGCCAAATAACCTCTTGTTCCAGCACTGAAAGAAGATACAAGTGTTAACATCAACACTTAGCGTTTATTAACATATAGTCTGTGAATTTACATTCCTCCTACCACATGGAACAACAGTTTCATACATTGCTTGTTCAGGAATACTACACATACCCATATCAACACTATTACGGCAATAAAAACCCCTCGGAGATAAATTGATTGAATGACAGATGCAGCAGGAATGCGCTCTTCGCCGGTACAGCTGATGCGTGGGTATTTACTTATTAACCATTTGCCCACGGCTTCAACGACTAAATGAAAGCGTGTTGTCAGATCTGCGAGAATTTCACCGGACGACGAGGTACTTTCGCAAAAATTGGTTTTGCCAATTTCAGAAGATTTACTTTATGAAAATTTGAAATTCAAGGATTCAATATTCCATACCACCCGAATTTTTCATACAATGAACGACACGCCCAACACCGACAATCATTGAATTAGAAGAAAACGTGAAGAAGGCGGAGAAGATGTGTCATCCTTTCTTAGTCTTTTCCCTCAAGCCACATCACAAGTTGTTAAAAGCCAGAGAATTTTACAAACATCTAATCAAGCCTTATAAGTTGCAATGCCAGCCGACGGTGGCGTCTCATTACATTGGGAACTGAAGCGTCCGATGAAGAAAACTGTAATTTTTAATACTTATATCTTTTAATCCACATAGCAACAGGAATTCTTTCTTACGTAACTTCACTTCGATAACCAGACTATCCTAGCAGCACCCAGACAGTTTTTTTTTCCAATTCTCGGTGTCAACAAACTGAAGATAGTCTGCTGTTTTTGGGTTCCATCATCCTTATTCAAACACCGATTTGTCAAACTTCGCCGCCCGCTGCGGCGGAAAATTAATTACTTCTACGATTCCACAAATTTCAATAAATTCTCGCGGCCACGGATTATTTACATAAAACCCATCGCGCATTCGAAATCCGACGACCACGTGGGCGAACTCTTTCCCGTCCGCGCCGGCGAAATCTGGAGCAGAAACGGAAGAATTTGTGCCGTATGGAACTGGTGCCTAAAGCGTTCTCATGGCTATTAAGCGAGCCTCTCACACAACTGTAATAACGTCTGGGTTATAAAATGGGAAGGCATCAAGGTGTCTGAAATATGTATAGAAATGACGGCCGAGAAGAGTAATTACATGCAATAAAAAAGTAATTTGAAACTTATAGAAGGAGCGGCGTTTTCTATGCAAACATGACTTAGGTCAGGTACATGGAGAAGGAACAAAAAAGGTAATTAGCCTTTCGAAGAGACTGCGCCGATGAGGGCTCGGAAGAAGCGAAACGTCGGGAAGGATGCGGTAGCAGGAGAACAATGGGTGATAATTTATGCAAATGGATGCGAGCGGGTTATTTATGGGTCATTGCTAAGCGATATTTGTCTGCGTTTAAAGGAAAGCATCTAAGAAAGTAGAAGAGAGTAGAAAGAAGAGCAGATCTCACAGACGGTGTAATTTAAATAGTGTCTAGACTTTTGCCAACTAATGAAAATAATGACCCATAAGCTGTCTTCACCCAGGTTAACAGCAGAAGCAGTAAATTTGATTAGCACGTAGTCTTTCCAGAAAAAAAAACATACCAATAAATGTGTGGTAATGAAGTAAACATTAACAGCCACCATTAGCATTACAGCTCTTCCTCGATGCAAATTACCGTCCGAAAGAAACTAATAATACGTTGTATCACTTTACCAGATCTCGGAAAAGATTAGCAAAATCGAGGAATTTCTTTCCAAGCACAGCAAGTCCGGTAGTTGCTGACAAGTCGAAGAAATGTGTCTTTCCACGCTTGGGAATCTGCATGTTATTGTACAAGGTAACTAAATAATAACAGCGCTGCAATAAACAAGCTCTTAATCTCTACCGGTTACATCTAACTATCCCTAACTTTCTTAAATACGACAATTAGTCTCAACGGGTCGTTTTCCGAGTGGGGCATTTCCCCCGAACGTAATTTTAATTGGCAAGATGGAGAGGCGCGGTCCTCGATTTGAATTATGCAAAGTGGTGATATGACGTTTAGAGTAATTATTGCTGGTGGTATTCGCTTCGTTGTCCGGGACATGTGGTAATAATAATAATAAGATTTATTTCCTTGCCTTCCGGCTTTGAAAAGGATTCCTATTCCCATACAATACTAGATAAATAAATAATGAGTAAATAAAACTACAAAACATAAACGATAACAATAGCTAAATTAATTTTATTTTCCTTCCCTCCTTTTCTCTACATTCTTTCTTCTGTCTAAAACTCCTTTCATCCAGCCTAGTCCTTTCCCTTCTTCTCCTTTCAGTACTTTCCAATCTTCTCTCTCCTCTCTCAGCTCCTCACATTCTTTCATCATGTGCTCTATTTTTTCTGCTCCTTCTCTGCACAGTCTGCACACTCTCTCGTCTCTCTCTTTCAGGATTTGTTTTCTCTTTCCTCGTTTCCACATCTAAACCTGGCTACTACTTTCTTATCGTTCTTCTCGCTTTCCTTTCTCAGGTATGCCGGCAATTCCTCCGTGATTAGTGACCTATACTTTCCATTATACCTTGACTCATTTATCCTCGTTCTCCTTTCCTGCTTCTGTACGTCTCGGTCCACCTCAACTATCTCTCTTAGTACATTTACTCCATTATTTCTTCGCCTCTCTACCTCCTCCACTGCATACCCATTTCTCTCGTAGTATTTTCTTCTCTGTTTTCCTGCTCTTTCCATCTTCCCATTCTTTATCTCTTTCCAACACTCTTGCAAGATCTTACATTCCGTTCTTTCTCTTATTCTCTCTTCAAATCTTACTGCTCTTTTTCCTGCTTCCACTCTTATCTTGTCTCTCTTTACTTCTTCCAGTACGATATATGCTGGCGTTTCCCTGTCCAATCCTAGTACCCATCTCCAGTACTTCGCTTGGATTGCTTCCAGCTTTTCCTGCTCCTTCCATCCCCATATTTCTGCTCCGTACATCATTACACTCTGTACTAGCCTTTCGTACATCAGTCCTCTCCTTCTTATATCTCGTCCGAATTTTCTCTCGCCTATTCCCCATACTTGACCTACCACTCTGTTCGCTTTCCTTTCTAGTTCCTTTATATGACTTTTCTCGTTGTTAGTCTCGTTAAAGGTGTAACCCAAGTATTTAAATTCTTTTACTTTTTCTAGTTCTTTTCCTTCCCACTTCCATTCTTCCTTCTTTATTTTGCCTCCTTTCTGAAAAATCATCATTTTTGTTTTCTCCACGTTTAATTTTAGCTTCTTTCTTTTCAGGTATCTTCCTAGGCATTTTATCATTCCCTTCATTTCTTTGGCCTCTCTCCCTATTAACACCATATCATCGGCGTATGCCAACGAGTTTCCTACCACCACTCCCCCTGCCTGTGATAGTCTTAGTTTTTCTTCCAGGTCGCTTATATATGCCGCGAATAGACTGGGGCTGAGTGGGCATCCTTGTCTTACTCCTTTCGTCGTCCAGAATCTTTAACTTGTTTTCCCGTTTACTTTTACTTTGTTTCCCGTTTCTAAGTAAATTTCCTCTATTCTGCTCACCAGCTGCTCGTTGATTCCTTTCTCTCTTAGGTACTCCCATAATCTCTCTCCATTTACACTGTCAAAAGCCGCCTTCAGGTCTACAAACAGCGCGTACATCTTCCCTCCTTTCTTATCGAGTTCTTTATCTATTAGATGTTTCAAGATGTACACGTTATCGATGGTGCTTCTCCCTCTCCTAAAACCCGCTTGTCCATCTGGTAACAAATCTTTTTCATCTAGTTCTTCCTTCAATTTCTCTTCCAGTATCATTGCGTAGATCTTGTACACCGTGCTCAGCAGACTTATTCCTCCGTAGTTCTCCACCTTTTCTCTTGTTCCTTTTTTGTGTATCGGACACACTAGCCCCATCCTCTATTGGCTTGGTAGCCCCTTTCCTTGCCAGACGTCGTTTACTATCTCCCTCATTATCTCTATTATTACTTCTGTGGCATAGATCCACGCTTCATTTTGCAGTTCATCTTCTCCCGCCGCTTGTCGTTTCTTCATTCTTCCTATCCCCCTTTTAACCATTTCCTTCGTAATCTCTTCCCCTATCTCTTGTTCTCTTGGTCCTCCTCCCTTCTGTCTTCTTTCCGTTTCGTCCTTTCCGTCTAGTAATTCTTTAAAATACCCTCTCCATTCTTCTATCCTTATCTTCTCGTCTGCCCACTTTTTCACTTTTCGTTCTCTGTTTATGTATTTCCAAACTTCTTCTTCTGTGTTGATTGATCTAATTTCCTCTTCTTCTTCTCTTTTCTTTTCTTCCTTCTTCTTCTCACAAGTGTCTTTGTATTTCTTTAATTGCTTCCGGTATTCTTCTCTCGATCTCTTCCCACTTCTCCATTTTCTCATTTGCTTTCTGGCAAGTCTTCTCATTTCCTTGCATTCTTTATCCCACCATCTATTTCTTCCCATTCTTTCTCCCACTTCTACTTCTATTTTCTTTGTTGTCATCGCTTCTCTCATTCTCCTTTCGAGTTCTTTCATTCTTGTTTCGGTGTCTTTTTGTTTTTCTTTTTCTCTTTCAACATGTTGTAGCGCACTTCTGTACTTTTGTATGCTTTCTTCTTCCCAGATTGTTTTTATAATTGTTTCTTTCTCAGGTTTTTTTCTTTTTATTTCTTCTCCATTTCCATTTCTAACGGTTGGTGATCTGATTCCACTCTGTTTCCCACTTCGAATCTTCTTACTTCATCCAATGCATGTTGATTGACTATTGCGTACGTAAATTCTCCTGTATCCTCTTCCCAGTTCCCGTTAAGTACCTCGTATCCTCTCTCTTCTATAAATTCGATAATTTTTCTTCCTTCTTTATTTTCTGTCTTGTCCTTCGATGTTCTTCTCGCATCTTCTGTCTCATTATTCCGTCTTCCTAATCTTGTCCCAAATATTACAATTCTTTTTTCTGTCTCACTTATGGTCTCTTCTAACATTTGTTTTGTTTTACTCATCTCTTTGCTGTATACCGTGATTACTTTAACTTTTTTTGTTCCTATTTTTAGATTTCTTTCTGTTATTCCAGTTCTCTGTAGTTCTTGTTTTGTTTTTATTTCGTCCTCAATTTCTTTCCTTACTCCTGTGATAATGCCTCCTTTCGCTCGTCCTTTCTTGTTTTTCCTTTCTGCTGCTTGACATCTCCATACATAGTCTCTCGGCATTCTCTCTTCTATCTTCTTCCACTCCTTTTCATCTACCCACGTTTCTACCACTCCAATTACGTCAAATTCGTTTATGTATTTCCAGAAGTCTTCTCCTTTGTTTCTTATCCCCGCTACATTCCAATATACCAATTTTATTCTTCCTTTTATTTTCTTCTGTTGTTCTCCCGTTGAATCGTGTACCTTCTTTCTTTTTGCCTTCTGTCTGCATTTTCTTTCCCGGGTTTTTCCTTTCTCCTTTAAAAATCTTCCAGTCGCTCGGTGTCATCGTTCCATTTCCTCCAATTTCCCTCAACCTGCAGTTTCCTGTAGCTTACCCTTACCGTCTTTCCTTCTTCCCTTTCCCTCTTCGCTATCTCTCTTATCTTTTTCTGTATCTCTCTTTCTTTCCTTGTTAGGTCGCTGTTTACAAAGATTTTCGGTCCTGTCTTATTCCTAAGTTTTTCTTTATTCCTCATGACGTTCAGCTTCTGTTCCCAACTCTCAGTTTTTGCTATTACCATTTCTTCTCCCTTTATGGCATAGGCCTCTGTTATTTTCACTTCTGTTTCCAACCCCTTTTCAACCCATTTCTCGATTTCTTTTCTCATGTTTTGTCCCGTCCCTTTTAGTCTTAGCCCTGTTATTACTATGTTATTTCTTCTTTCACCTCTTTCTTTTTCCTCCATCTTCGACTCCATCTGTCCTATCTTCTTTTCTAGTAAGCTTCTCTCTTCTCTCCATTTTTCCTCTTTTTCTTCCATCGCTTTCTTCAGTTGGTTCACTTCTCTCTTTAGTTCTTCCATATCTTCCCTGGGCTGTCTGTTGTCGTTTTTCAGCTCTTTCACTTCTTTCCTCGTTTCTCTTGTGTCTTCTTTGATTTGTTTAAGGTCTTCCATTATACTTTTTGTCATTTCCTCCATCTTCTTCTCCACTTCTTTTTGCGTTCTTTCTTCCCCTGGAGATCTTGCTGTTTTTTTACTTTTTTGAAAGGCTACTGGGCTTTCTTCTATGTCTCTTTTTCTGACATGTGGTAATAATGAAAACGAATTTGCCAAGAAGCCTTGCCAGGTTCCTGGATTAAAATTCTATGTCGTTGTCGAGAGCAGAAAATACTGGGCGACAAGGGCCCTCCTCAATTCAGCAATGAGAATTAGAACAATATTATTCACAAAGACGTCAAAGCAAAATTTATTAACCTCAAGAGTACAAATCAGATTTAATTCACACATCAAATGAATGGATAGATGGTCTCTTGAACAACAAAGGGCGCAGCTCTGGCGGTCAACCCCAATCTACAGCAATTGGTCTGCCACCAAGAATTCCCAAAGGTGCCACTTAAGGCTCGAGTCCACACTGTGAGACACAAAATCGTCACATGGGACAACGCAATCAGGCATCACAACTGAAAGCCGTGGAGTCCCTACAGTGCCTTCAGTGCGAGGCTACCACCGGCTGATCGCATCTCAACGCAATCCAGGGCGTCGCTTGTATATATCCAGAATGGACGCTTATAAGTACATCCCTCTGCTTGGATCAACTTGAATTTTAATTGAGATCTCAAATTTTCGGTTGAGTCGCGTCACTCGAGGTTGAGATCCTTTCTGTTGCTTTCCAGCCTGTCGAAGCATATCGTAAGGGTATAAATTACTTGAACAAAATTTGTTTTGTCTTCCTTATGTCAATAATGTTACAATATAAGTCAGTTCTGTGATACATGTGACACCTATATTTATAAATAATGTTAATTTTCTAATATGCACTTTTCAAGTTTTGTAAAAATGTAATAATTTCTCCACAAGCTTTGAAAACTCAGTGATTCAGTGAAGTCCAGTGACTGCTTAATTACGTCAACTTTTTCTTGTGGAAATGGTGTCATTCTTCTTCAGTTACTATAATCAGCTCCTGAAGGGTTATGGGTCTTGTGTTCTTAATATTGCTTTACTAACCACAAGTACTCGATTGGATTCATATCCGGTGAGCTTGCTGGACTATCGAGTCTCTGCACATTTTGCTTCTTCCAACACATTTTGGCCCCTAAAATTGTTCTGCAATTTCTTCTGCGATGGGCCGGATAATTGGTCTGATGACACGTTGGAGGTGGATATTTCCTGCCAGCGATTTCTGGACTATGCATAATACAGAAAAAAAAAACAAAACCAAAAAAAGAAAAACCAAGGTCCAATTGCTTCAATTTTCAATATCTATCTTCAAGTGTACACATAAAGAATGCGTTAAAAGATATTGAAAAATTGAATGATTTGAAAACCAGTTATAAAGGTAGTTTTGTACGTTTGCATATTCTGAAAGAAATTATGAAGATAAAATTTTTTTGATGTTGGTTTCGCGGTCGATTTGTTGAACTCTTCTTATTAAACAAAAAATATAGTACAATCCAAAACGTAACGTAAAACAAATATGAGTTGGAAAATATGTAAAGCTAATAAATACTGATAATCATAAAAATTATATTAATGCAACAAGTGTAAAAAGTGAGGTGTGTGCCATGCCACTTTTTACACATGTTGCATGCAATATTTTTTCTACTGTTACGCAAGCTGCATTCAGCAGAGACAAACGAAACAGACACTACTGAGAAAGAGACATTTTCACATTACTAATTTACATATAATACATACATTTTTATTATTGCTCTAGTATGTTGTGCATCCTTAATAATTGCACGGATCAACAATTTTAAACTTTTTTATGTACCACAGACCAAACCGTGATTGTAGTAAAAGTATAGTACATAACTCAACTTCTAAAGCATATTAGACACTCCTTGAATCAACCTTTCTAGTCCTGCACAATATACTTCGTATACTTCTCGTAATGTAAAACAAGAAAATATGTATTTCATTGTCTTTTCATCTAGTTAATCAGGAAGCTTATCATATTCTTATACCTTGTTGGGAGTACAATTTTATTATATCGGCTTACATGTCCTCTTCATTATGGAATGTGAGCCAGCAACATAAAAACTTCATTTTAATCACCTTGGATCCTGCTGTTTTTAAGGGTCTCGCAGCTATACCAACAGTCTGCGATGTTTGGGTGTCACTACTGCTGTCACCACAAAAAAAAAAACATTACTTGTCCAAGTAATGTCAATTCATCAGAACACTTGATTTTGGAAGGAATACAGGTATTACAACATATCTTATACGTGATGAATCTCTTCTGTATTATTTATTTGACAAATAGTGCTAAATTTACCATTTGATGGAATAGATGACATCCAAAAGGTATAATTTTGAAATCTCATCAAAGCGGTATTCCAAAAGATGTCACACTATCTCGAGTACGTTGTAGTACCTAGTAGGTCCAGAACGTTCTATCCTTGATGACGTCATAGTATCGAACACGCCGCAGCAATGAGTCATTGGGCGTCCGCGTCTGTTGCACTGCCCCCTCCTTAAATATGTTTGGTCCCGAAACTTCACAAGACATTCTACCTTCCGATGTCAAACGGAAGACTCCTTCCAACATGCGATCTTCGCGATTGCCAATTTCCTGATACCCTTGACAGTCTCAAGCACTTTGGTAGGTGGTCTTCTTTTGAACATCTCCAAGTCGATCGGTGGACACTTTCATAATGGCCTCAGCAACTGTTGCAGTCGCTAGAAAATATTATAGAACGATGGCGATGTATTTATATGTCGTCTCTCGGGAAACGGGCCAGTGCTGTCTACGACGATCTTACCACACCAGCACACGTGTCCAAACTCCATACCGCAGATCCATATGGAGTCCCATTGGGCCCAGCAGGATTTTACTCAGAGGCATTACACTGCAACTTGCTCTCACGTCCGTCTTCGATCTTCATTCTTCCATCCAAGCACCAATCACAAGTCCGGGTCGTTCTTCGGGTCCATTGGAATATCGTTTCGCCCTCAGTGAGTCGAGTTCAGCCAGCACCGTTATCTAATC
Organism: Diaperis boleti; assembly: GCA_963583935.1. Classification (NCBI taxonomy): domain Eukaryota; kingdom Metazoa; phylum Arthropoda; class Insecta; order Coleoptera; family Tenebrionidae; genus Diaperis; species Diaperis boleti. Next base: position 6,506,850 of record OY757249.1, on the reverse strand, counting down.
CGTTGGTGAGTGACGCCAGTTTCCTGTCTATTTTCCAGGTCCTCAACCAGTAGCCTTTTCGGGAGCCCCAATTTTCTTCCAGTCATCCAACTCTTTCTCTCTCTCTCTCTCTCTCTCTCTCTCTCTCAAGTAACCTTACATTCTCTCTCTTCTTTCTTCGTGCCCAGCTTCGTATTTCTTCTTAACCATCATATAGATTTATTTTAGTTCTTTCCATTTCCATATATTTATTTCTTACTAATCTTCCTAATCCCACTTCTGACACCAATGTTGCGTTTCTGAGTTCGATTATTTATTTAAAGACTATGTACAATTTATTTACACTGCTTATTTATCTTATTCACTTACAATCCGGATAGATAAAGGCAACTGTCCGACTCGACCCACTCATCTTCTAACCGACCGATACGACTCGACTCCCAATAAATATAGCGGCTGCATAATTCTAGCCGGCTCCATTGATGACATTATCAAGCTCTTCGAATATCCGGTATTCCAGAAGATGAGGTCATCTCGAGTACGTTGTAGTAGGACCTCCAGAACGTTCTAGTCATTGATTACAGAAATGCGCTTTAAATAACAAATATTTAAATTTCGCTCCTGAGCTCCCGGATTGGTCAAGATTGTGACTTACGAGTCTCATTGGTGGTTTCTGACTACTGACTACATAAGGAGACCGAACTCAAGTGGAAAAATTGCCAAAACTTGTCTCGGCAATGGGGGGAGTTAGGTTTCCTTTTTATACCACTTGCGCGCAGTGGTGGCAAGTGAACATTTTGTAAACACGTTACTGTAAAGTGAATATGGGTGAAGTAGGCCAAGAATTAATCAATCTGATTACACTTAAATAACGTCCCGGGTGTTTATAAATAATCGGTACAGTAGTTTTAAACGTAAAAATTCTTGTCCAAATATACAAAAATATTGTTGTAAATATATGAATAATTTATGAACACCCGATAAAATAAGCTTTATACCGGGTGATTCTCATGAATTTTAATCAGAGAGCCCTTTGAAAACTAAAATACTACATATTTCACATTTCACAAAAGTCATCGGTAGATATTGAAAATATTGGTACGTCTTAAATAAGTTGAAAGTGACCTACGCCCTACGTCAAAATTTGCAACGCACACTTGACTAAAGTTATCCTTCTTTAATTAAACTTGCTGGACTGAAATTTCGAATTTCTTATCGATGTTGTATATAAATTTACGTCATGAAACAACTTACCCTACAGTGCATATTTTACAAAGATCTGTAAAGAACCGATTAGACACTACCACATCGCGTGGTATCGCATTCCATTGTCAGCTACCTATACAGTATCGGTCCATTGTCAGCTGAGTGTAATAAATCGTCTTCGAATAATCATCGGTTATAAGAAAGTTTTTCACGACGTTACAGATACGCTAGCGTGTGATGTCTAAACTCCCCTTTTTAAAAGGTAAACCTTTAGGGTTTATCTCGATAATCTCTACATCTAAACGTTAAAGAACAATAATACACAATACATCATCGGCAACCTCGCTCCGAATTGACAAATTGAAACAACTGCACCCAATCAAGCCTTGACACATGATTAGTAAAAGAACCAATGCGGACCGCCTTTGTCTCCACCTGATCTCATGGCCGTCTCGATATCGACGTCCACAAGAATGGGCCCCATTAAGCGAGGGACTTAAATATTCATCCGACATATTGTAACAATAATTTACAATTCAATGGGCGATGACTCCGCATGTGTAATGGGTGATATGGATCGCAGACGAACTGGAGGCCTTAGATAAGGATCGCTTTGTGTTGTTGTTTGCCGGAAAAAAACGACAATAGAACACAAGTGTGGTTATTCATGTGCCAAAACGTTTTTATTGTCTGAGGGATTTATTGTCCTGGAAGGCGATTCCCAGACGAGGAAGAAATTTCGACGTGATTACGGTTTTTGCCGCGCAGCATTTAATTAGGAGATGGTATCGCGGTGCTTCGTGTCTCGTGACTGACCATTTGGGTAAAGCACTAATTGCTAATGGTACGGCATACACAGCAACTCTGAGATAAATTAAATAAATTGGAACGGAAAGGCACCGAAAGGGGGGCCATTCGGCCGGTGTCACCACGTCTCTCGCGGCGGAACAGACAGGATAAAGATCGAAATTTAATTGCACTCACCGTGTAACAGCAAATTTCGGCGACACTTCTAACAAAAAATCAAAATAAACAAACACAACAAAGACGAACTGGATATAACCTCAATTGTATTTTGACAGCTGCCGGTTGTCAAATACAGAGACCTGTTTTACAGTTTCCAGGGCGACTTTATTTCGTGTTGGGAGGCGTGCTGCCATCTATTAGGTATGAGCGACAACATTGAAGAAGATCTGTAATAATTTTATAAATTAATGATTAAGTTGCAACCAAATTGCTGGAGTTACTAGACCGAAAGAATATAAACAGCCGTAAAGACCAAATTAACAAATATCTAAAGAATTGTGACAATTGCGCGACTGCTACAGAATGTTTTAGTAGATATGCAGAGTTGCCGCGCGATGGCAGCACATACTCTATCAATTCGTTCAAAGCTGAAACGACGACTCAAGCAATAAATCGATATGTAATTAATTTGAAATTAATTGGAAAACGTATAATTTATTTACTTAATATAATAATGGTTTATATGTATTATGTAAGGTGTGTTTCGTGTAGGTGCCATCGAGAACAGAAAATACTGGGAAACGTGATCCTGTAGACACTTCCAATTTGGCATAATTCCCTACTGTGAATCAGACTTGTTGATCGTTAAATTGTCAAAACTTCGAGTTATTAATAAACAATCATGTCGGCTTTGACGATTCATCAAACAACAAATTAATCATGCCGCCTCGTGCTTCAAAAATCCGCACTCGTCCCTGAAAAGTGTCTTGACAGCTATATGCTATTTTTATATTATAGTGTTTCTATAAACGATCGTTCTTAAAATTTTCTTAACAATGTCTCATTGTATAACTGAAAAATTATATATAATATATTATATAAAAGTTATCTCGAGTTAAGTATTCCATGCTATATTGCTAAGAGATCCTGCTGTATTTTAACAGAATTTAACTTTTCCAGAACCTTTTTAGAACTTCATTTTTCAATTCTTCAACTTAAATTTTTTTTTTTTTTTTTTCGTAATCTGTGTATTAAATTTTTTATTTTCATTTGATCTTTTTTGCTTAGTTATGGTTTGTCTTTTATCCGCTTTTTTAGTTTCTATTTTGTTAATTTCGCTTTTTATTTCTTTCATGTCTTTTAGGATAATATTATTAATTTCTTAGTAATACATATTTGATAATACTAAATTTTAGAATTAGGATATTTAAAATTTTAGTTTTGGCACCGTTTTTGAGTGCGGTAGGCTGGTGGGCCGCCCTCTCCACTATACCCTGCAACTGACTAAATGAATGAGAAGTAATAACCATTTATTATTATTTTTTTTAATTAGAACTCACTCTCGTGTTCAGTCTAATTTCAAAATTTTGAGGTCAAAAAATGGTTGTCATTCCAATACCCTATATAAGAACAGAGAAGGAGGTATGGAACTATATTAATAGAGAGATAAAAAAAAAGAAAATGGGGGCGAGGAGATAACGATGAATGAGTGGGAGGAGTACTTCATGAGGCTGCTGGAGGGAGAAAAGGAAAAAAAGAAAACGGAAATAGAGACGAAGAGAAACCGAGTAGAACCTGAAGGAGAAGAAATTACAATGAAAGAGGTGGAGAGGCATGTGAAGAAACTGAGGAAAGGGAAGGCACCAGGGAGAGATAGAATACAGAATGAGTCGTGGATGTATGGGACGAGAAGAGTGCTAGAGAGGCTGGTGGAGGTAATGAATGGGGTGTGGACAGGAGAAGGATTCCCGGTAGGGTGGAGAGAGGGGGTAATTTACCCCATTTACAAAAAAGGGGAGAAAAATAAAGTAGAAAATTACCGAGGGATAACTCTCCTAAACACAGGGTACAAGTTGTATGCATCAATTCTGAATAAAAGGATTAGCAGAGAGATAGAGGAAAAGGGAGCATTACCAGACAGCCAAGCAGGATTTAGAGAGGGGAGGGGAACTATGGATAATGTATACATCCTGGACCATTTGACGAAGAGTGAGTTAAAGAAGAAAGGGGGAGGGTGTATGCATTATTCAAGGCGGCTTTTGACAAGGTGACAAAATGGATGGCTGGTAAGAAAGGTGGAGGAGATATATGAGAAGACAAAAAGTAAAGTGAAGGTAGGGGAGGAGGAAAGTGAATGGTTTGTGACAACAAAGGGAGTGAGGCAAGGTTGCCTGCTCAGCCCCTTGTTGTTCACGATGTATGTGGCAGGAATGGACGGAATGTTAGAGAGAGCACAAGCGGGGGGGTGTGTGGTAGGTAGAAAAAAAGTGTGGAGCCTGGCGTTTGCGGATGACGTGGTAATGGTGGCAAAGAGTGAAAGAGAAATGAAGGAAATGATAAAGAGTTTAGGAAAATATGTGAAGAAGAAAAGACTAGAAGTGAATGTAGAGAAAACAAAAATGCTGGTGTTCAATAAGAGAAAGAGGATAAACGAAGAGAGTGACTGGAGGTGGGAGGGAGAAGTAATAGAACAAGTAAAAGAATTCAAATACTTGGGGTATGTGTTCAATGAAAGAGCCACAGATAAGGCACATATTAGAGAACTGGCAAGAAAAGCGAACAAGGTGATAGGAGGTGTATGGGGAATAGGAGAGAGAAGGTGGGGAGGCGATTTTAAGAGGAGGATGATGATGTTTGAAAGTCTTATTGAAAGCGTGTTGTTGTACGGAGCAGAGGTCTGGGGATGGAAAGAACTGATGGAAGAGGAGATAGAGAGGGTGCAAGAGAAATATCTGAGGTGGGGAGAGAGAAACGCCAGGGTACATAGTGAGAGAAGAATGCAAGAGGAATAGGTTGAGAGTGAAAGCGGGAAAAAGAGCGGTCAAGTTCGAAGACAGGATGGAAGGGAGGAAAGAATGTAGGATACTAAAGGAGTGCTGGAGAGAAAAAAAGAAGAATTCAGAGGAGAATGATAGGGAGAATTACTACAGGAGGAAAGCAAAGAAATAGAGAGACTGGGAGAAAGAGGCATGTGGATGAATGTAGAACTAAGTGAAAGAGATAAGGATACGGATAGACAAGAGAGGAGAGAAAGAATTAGAGAATCCAGATACAAGGGGAAGTACGGAAGATGCATGATCGAGGAAGTACCGAAGTATTTGGGGAGGGAGAGCGAGAAAGAAAGAAAGATGATGGCGAGGTTTAGGTGCGGAAATGAAGAGAGGGAAAATAGTTATTGGGCAGAAGATGGAGGAAGAATGTGTAGAATGTGCTATGAGGAAAGAGAGACGATTGAGCATATGTGGAACGAGTGCAGTGAGATGAAACAAAGAGAGAGGAAATACTGAATGTAGATGGAAGGGAAATTAAATGGATGAAAGAGGTATGGAAGAGGAGGGAGAAGGGTGAAGAGGAAAGGGGAGGGGAGAAGAAATAGAGAATTTTATTTAGTTTTTTTATTATTATAATTATTAAGTTTACTTGTATATGTATAGGAATCAGAAAGCCCGTAGGGCAAATAAAGATTTATTATTAGTCAATTCGTCAGTTGTAAATTTAAAATCTCCAAATCAGCAATTTTTGTAATAAAATTTTTACAATTCTGAAATCTCAATGACGGTTACCACATCGGTAAAAATTTCACTTTCACCGGCGCATCCACCATTTCTAGATCCTTTTCCAGTGTATCAAAAGGCCCGCACTAACTCCTGAACATTCCACACAGCAATAGTTTACGAGCAGCAAGTTGACCAATGAAATACCTTTATTGATGTTGATCCACAGATAATTCCCAGTAATTTTGCGATTACTGGGTAACAAATATATTGAATATTTAATAAAGCCTTATTGGCCGGTTTAATTTACGTATAATTCAAAAACTGACGTACAGAGGAAAACTAAAAGCTCAAGGAAGTGCTAGAGTTCTAGAGTTAATGCGCACCTTTTGATACACCCTGTATAATTTAATACATCGTTCAAATAAACGCGCGGATGTCATAAATGTCTTCGGGAATGTACATCAAATGTTTAATGGTCAATGACGTTAAGTGAGTTACAGAAATATCTGAGTTAGAAGATGGAAAGCCCCCAAAAATATTTATCGACTCTTAAAGAAGAAAAACAATATTTTACGGCCAGTTATAACAATTTTATTACTTGGTGACATGTTTTCACACTTTGTTTCTTTTCGTTATATCATGTGTTCATTTAAAAAAGTCATCAAGTCGTATATGAATTTGACATAACATTTTAACGTACGTCTGTTGCCAAATTAATAATGTAGTATGTATTGCTGGTTGCAGACTTTCAAATTATAGATGAAACAATAAATCACATGCGTTTTTCAATTCGTCTTCGTCACTCAAAAAACCACAAGCAACTTGATGCCTTTTTTAAATGAACACCTTATATAATTATGACAAAAGTAAAAATTAAATGCGGTGATCTCATAGTAACACAATACGTACTAGATATAGCAGTTTTAGGCGGTACGAGATACGGTACTGATTTCGCATCAATCGAATGATTGATTCTCTTTTAAAATACTTTCATGATTACAATGTTCACCTACATTTCACACGTTTGACAGTTCAATCGCACAATACGTTATTATCGTTTTGACATGATTTCTACACTTGCAAGTTTACAAATTTAGAACTTTCAAGAGAAAGTCTCTCCACATGTGGTGTTATATTTTCCACCAGCTTTATAACAATTGGCGAATGTACAATGACCAACCAAATGTAAAATTAAGCTCACAATTAAAAATTAACTGTAAATAACGAATCAAATAAATAATGGCAAGTAAAAACGGATATGAACCAGTGAAGTTTTAATTTCATCATTTATTAAATATTTTACGATGCATAAATAATAATTAAATGAACGGACGATGATGTGATTATCAGCAAAAAACGTTATTGGCTTTATTTACACTGGAATCAATGAGATATTAAACATTCAAATAATTAATATTTAAATGGTAATAGTATCTGGATTTGTATGTTTATTACGTCCGTGCATCCATTTTTTACATCAAATTATGGAGGACACAAAATGGTTTACGAGACCAGTGCCTGCAATTATTTTTTTATAGTCGAGGCATTATGAGTCTGTAAAGGTAGCGTAATTACTGGGCTTTTAATTGGAAGGTTTTATTATTTCAGTCATTGCAAGAGTTAACTGCAAGAAAATGGCTCCTCTACTTTAAAGAGTTATGCGCAATAGTGATGCAATAGTGCTTATAGCTTAGATTTGCAACGTTGGCATTATTAGTTTATAAATACTGCTTGTTTCCCTGTAAACCTTAGTCTACTCTAGCATCTACACATCATTAATTTGTTCTATTAGACTCCGTTTTATAAATAAAATTATTTTTTAAACGTCAAAGGTGTTGTGCAGAATGTAATTGGCGCAGTCGGTATGATTCGCGTTGTTGTCGTTCCAAAGATTAATCGACGCGAGTTCGTGAATTCAACACACATGTCATGTCTAGGAAGAAGAGCCGAAAATTTGGTTTCCACGGTAGTTTAAAGAGCAACAAACAAGAATAAAAACAGTCCAAATTTCATTTAAATTATAATCATCACACATTTTAAATAATTTTTCGGGATGCGAAAGAATCATTGAAATAATTTTAAGTTGTGCATATTTTAGTTTTAATAACTAACCACAAACTTTAAAATGGCACAAATAAATGTAGTATTATTACACTACCAAGCCAATAACATCCAAAACAACAATTTCAAAATCGACCATTAATCATAAAATTCATCAACGCGAAGTAAAAGATCAAGTCGCGAAAATGTTAAATCAACAGATTATCCCACCCTCAAATTCGCCTTGGTCCAGCCTCATCTAGATTGTACCTAAAAAATTTGAAGCCCCAGGAAAACGCAAATGGCGGATGGTGATAGACTATCGAAAATGAAATGAACGAACAGTGGATGATAAATATCTCTTATTTCCCCCTTCAAAGTAAATGACACATTATAGGCATTAAAGTAAGGTAAAGTTTTACGGGATTGTAGAAGAGACCTGTAAAGTACAACACCATGACAACGCATCGTCACAAACTGTCCTACCGTCAGATTACAGAATTTTATATCTATAAAAATTGAAAAAAAGTCGTTTGAAGGTGGAAATAAAAGTTTGTACGGGAGAAGCTGAGATCTTAAGGAGCCTGAAACTTGAGGAACCTAAAAACCTGAAAAACCAAACATGAGAAGTGTAGGAACTTGAGATCTTGAAAACCCTCAGAACTTAAGAAACCTAAGATCTTGGAAAGCCTGACACCTTACGGAACTTGAAAACTTCAGAAACCCAAGAAATTGGCAGAATTTGAGATCTTGGAAAACCTTGAGAACTTGAAAACCGAGGTTTTGGAAAATCTAAGAACTTAGGGATTCCGAGAACTTTTTGAGAATTTGGACATTCTGAAACTAGGGAATTTGAGACCCCGAGTAACCTAAAAAACTGAGAACTTTAAGTTCAGTTTAAAAAAAAATTGAGAACTAAGCAAACCTTAGACCATGAGAAACCTAAGCACCTGAGATCTTTGAAGACCTGAGATCTTAAGGAGCCTGAAAATTGAGTAACCTCAGAATTTAGAGAAGTTAAAAATTTAGAAAATACTAGTGTAACCGAAAAACCTGATAAACCAAACATGAGAAGTGTAGGAAGTTGAGATCCTGAAAACCTACAGAACTTAAAAACCTAAGATCTTGGAAAACCTGAAACTTTAGGGAACCTGGAAACTTCAGGAACCCCAGAATTTGGAGAATTTGAGATCTTGGAAAACCTTAAGAACTTGAAAACCGAGGTTTCGGAAAATCTAAGAAGTTATGGATTCCGAGAACTTTTTGAGAATTTGGACATTCTGAAACTAGGAAATTTGAGCTCCCGAGTAATCTTACGGATTCTGAGATCTTTTTGAGAATTTGGACATTCTAAAACTAGGAAATTTGAGACCCCGAGTAACCTAAAAAACTGAGAACTTTAAGTTCAGTTTAAAAAAAAAATCTTGAGAACTAAGCAAACCTTACACCTTGAGAAACCTAAGCACCTTAGATCTTGGAAAACCTGAGATCTTAAGGAGCCTGAAACTTGAGGAACCTTAGAATTTCGAGAAGTTAACAACTTAGAAAATACTAGAGTAACCTAAAAACCTGAGAAAACAAACATGAGACGTGTAAGAACTTGAGATTTTGAAAACCCTCAGAACTTAAGAAACCTAAGATCTTGGAAAACCTGAAACTTTAGAGAACCTGAAAACTCCAGGAGCACCAGAATTTGGAGAATTTGAGATCTTGGAAGCCCTTGAGAAGTTGAAAACCGAGGTTTTGGAAAATCTAAGAACTTACGGATTCCAAAAACTTTTTGAGAATTTGGACATCCTGAAACTAGGCAATTTTAGACCCCGAGTAACGTAAAAAAATGAGAACTTGAAGTTCAGATTTAGAACTAAGCAAACCTTAGACCTTGAGAAACCTAAGCACCTGAGATCTTGGAATACCTGAAATCTTGAGGAGCCTGAAACTTGAGGAACCTCAGAATTTTGAGAAGTTAAAAATTTAGAAAATACTAGAGTAACCTAAAAACCTGAGAAACTTAACATGAGAAGTGTAGGAACTTGAGATCTTGAAAACCCTCAAAACTTAAGAAACCTAAAATCTTGGAAAACCTGAAACCTTGAAGAACCTGAGAACTTCAGGAACCCCAGAATTTGGAGAATTTGAGATCTTGGAAAACCTTGAGAACTTGAAAACCGAGGTTTTGGAAAATCCAAGAACTTACGGATTCTGAAAACTTTTTGAGAATTTGGACATTTTGAAACTGGGATGCCCCTACTAACGTAACAAAGATTGAGAACTTGAAGTTCAGATTTAGAAAGAAACTTGAGAACTAACCAAACCTTAGACCTTGAGAAACTAGCACCTGAGATCTTAAGGAGCCTGAAACTTTAGGAACCTTAGAATTTCGAGAAGTTAACAATTTAGAAAATACTAGAGTAACCTAAAAACCTGAGAAAACAAACATGAGAAGTGTAAGAACTTGAGATTTTGAAAACCCTCAGAACTTAAGAAACCTAAGATCTTGGAAAACCTGAAACTTTAGGGAACCTGAAAACTCCAAGAACACCAGAATTTGCAGAATTTGAGATCTTGGAAGCCCTTGAGTAGTTGAAAACCGAGGCTTTGGAAAATCTAAGAAGTTAAGGATTCCGAGAACTTTTTGAGAATTTAGACATTCTGAAACTAGGAAAGTTGAGATCCCGAGTAATCTTACGGATTCCAAGAACTTTTTGAGAATTTGGACATTCTGAAACTAGGAAATTTGAGACCCCGAGTAACGTAAAAAAAAATTGAGAACTTGAAGTTCGGATTGAGAACTAAGCAAACCTTAGACCTTGAGAAACCTAAGCACCTGAGATCTTGGAAAACCTGAAATCTTGAGGAGCCTGAAACTTGAGGAACCTCAGAATTTAGAGAAGTTAAAAATTTAGAAAATACTAGAGTAACATAAAACCTGAGAAACCAAACATGAGAAGTGTAGGAACTTCAGATCTTGAAATCTCTCAGATCTTAAGAAGCCTAAGGTCTTGGAGAACCTGAAGCCTTAGGGAACCTGGACACTTCAGCAACCCCAGAATTTAGAGAATTTGAGATCTTTGGAAACCTTGAGAACTTGAAAAACCCAGGTTTTGGAAAATCTAAAAATTTACGGATTTCGGGAACTTTTTGGGAATTTGGACATTCTGAAACTAGAAAATTTGAGGCACCGCGTAACGTAAAACAAATTGAAAACTTGAAGTTCAGTTTAAAAAAAACTTGAGGACTAAGCAAACCTTAGACCTTGAGAAACTAATGCACCTGAGATCTTGGAAAACATGAGATTTTAAAGAACCTGAAACTTGAGGAACCTCAGAATTTTGAGAAGTTAAAAATTTAGAAAATACTAGAGTAACCTAAAAACCTGAGAAACCAAACAAGAGAAGTGTAGGAACTTGAGATCTTGAAAACCCTCAGATCTTAAAAACCCTAGGATCTTGGAAAACCTGAAACCTTAGGTAACCTGAAAACTTCAGGAACGCCAAAATTTGGAGAATTTGAGATCTTGGAAAACCTTGAGAACTTGAAAACCCTGGTTTTGGAGAATCTAAATAACTTACGGATTCCAAGAAAGTTTTGAAAATTTGGACATTCTGAAACTAGAAAATTTGAGACCCCGAGTAACCTAAAAAACTGAGAACTTGAAGTTCAGTTTAAAAGAAATCATTTGAGAACCTTAGACTTTGAGAAACCTAAGCACCTGAGATCTTGGAAAACTTGAAATCTTAAGGAACCTGAAACTTGAGGAACCTAAGAATTTAGAGAAGTTAAAAATTTAGAAAATACTAGAGTAACATAAAAACCTGAGAAACCAAACATCACAAGTGTAGTAACTTGAGATCTTGAAAACCCTCAGAACTTAAGAAACCTAAGATCTTGGAAAACCTGAAACCTTAGGGAACCTGGAAACTTCAGGAAACCCAGAATTTGTAAAATTTGAGATCTTGGAAAACCTTGAGAACTTGAAAACTGAGGTTTTAGAAAATTTAAGAACTTACGGATTCCGAGAACATTTTGAGAATTTGGACATTCTGAAACTAGGAAATTTGAGACACCGACTGACGTAAAAAAATTGAGAACTTGAAGTTTAGTTTAAAAAAAACCTTGAGAACTAAGCAAACCTTAGAACTTGGGAAACCTAAGTACCTGAGATCTTGGAACACCTGAATCTTGAATATACAAATTATCGATAGTACAAATCATCGAAACTACAAAATATTGAACAATAAATGATCCTAATTTCCATGATCCACGGAAAAAGTAATTTTTACTCAATCTGCTTTGTCCACATTTCGAGTTTCACGTAAAGAGAAATATGAGCTTCTTGGAGTATGTTTCTTTAAGGTGTCGAGCGCGAAGCGAGTATGTTTCATTAAGGGGAAATCACGGAAAAACGGAAAAACAAATTTTCACAGACGGCAACTTTACAACCTCAACTCAACCTCAAAACGTCAAACTTTTGTACAGATTTTGTGTTTTAAAATATTTAGAATAAACGGATCCTGTTCATCCATACATCAATCTCTTCGTAAGAATCTCTAGAATATTTTGGTATTATAATTTTTATAGAAAATCTTGTAGTTTTTTGGGTAGTTTATCGAACCTTTTTACCTGCGACATTTTGTCATTTCGATGATTTGTTCTTTCGTTATTTTCAACTTTCGACAAATTGTATTAAAAAAATTAATTAAACGTACTTGCGGCCATATTTTGATAGGCAACCCAGCAGAAACATGTTCCTCTAAACGCAATTATTGATAAAAATTGTATTTTGATTAGACAGTGAACGTATAGATATCTTGCAGTGGGATCTTAGACTATATCTTTTTGACCGTAAATTCAAAACTTACTCAGATCACCGCCCTCTCGAAATAAATTGGTCTGCGGGAGACTAAAATTAGAAGAGATAATTTACAAAAATGGTAAACAGAATTCAAATGTCGATTCTCTCTCGCGTATTCAAATAAACGTTCTTGAAAATAAAAGACTAAGATATTCACAAAGAAATCCCAATATCCCTTCAGGTCCAACAATTTTGTTAAGAGAACTCCTGATCCTACCGACTGCGCCAATTAAATTCTGCACAACACCTTTGACGTTTTAAAAATAATTTTATTTATGAAACGGAGTCTGATTTTGGAGTAATAGACCTCATACACCCTTTAAAAAAGTATTCAATAATTTAACGTTAAGTTTGTAAAGTAATCATGTGATTTATAAAATATTCCGCTCCATTAATTTTCGTATCGCAAGCCGGTGAAAAGTACAAAGCGCTTTTTAACCTGACTGGAACAAACAGTAATTTTCATATCAAGCACCACTGAAAACTACACAATCAAGAACGTAAAAAATAATGTTAACGCACGACACAGCAATGAAAACCTGTGAAAAGCAACGGAATTCCGAGCCGTTTAATGTTAATTATGATAGCAACGATTTACGACAACTTAATGTTGGCGTGTTTAGTAATCCGTAAAGCTGAATATTTCAATTTTCCTAAATGTCAAAATGGCATGTCGCCTAACCGAGTCCATAAATACACATATTAAATAAAATACATCTTGTAAGCTCCACTCGTAAATCTGTTTTAATGGGACTGGAAGTGCGCCGACGAACTTTTTTTTTCAACAACCTTAATATACAATTACCTCGTATCAAAAGCTTTTAGACTAACTTGTGTGGATCGTATGGGTTAAGACGTGGATTTATTGAAATGAAATTGTGAGGAGTGTGTTTTGCAGATAGCCGATTTGGGGGTGGCGAGGTTTCCATTACATATTTTGTATTCGCCCCTCAGATGGTCTCAGATACGTGTAATGGACTCGGGGGCTCCCCGGGGATCCGATGGCGCGGAATGAGATACACCGAATTTGTAGGCGCAGATAAACGACAGTGTTTGACACTTTCTGGAAGCTGATATTGTCTAAAGGAAGCTTTTATTGGGGAATGGAATGGTGCACCTACTTTGGGAGAGCAAATTGAAGTTGGGAAATGTGTGTGCTGAAAATCGCTGATCATTGAGTGACACTTGTATGTTATAAAATCCATAACGTGGGATCGAATGAACTTCTCAACAGTTTTGTCTTATTGGATATAGAGCGGAAACTTTCTTCAGCACTAACAGCCTGAAGGTGTGTTTTTTTTCTATACTTACATTTGGCCATCGTCGTTAAAGCTCATTGCTCAGAAATCTTAATTACCTCAAAGAGAAAATTTCTATGTCGACCCGTCGTCGTTGTTTTGTTAATGTTCATAATCCTATTAAAAGGTTTTGTCAAATAAACGTTCATTAAATTTTATTAAAATGCTTATTTCCCTCCATAGTGATAAACCAAAACTCACTGATGAGGATACCAACACAAAGCTTTGTAATCCTCTAATTACAGAAACAAATAAATGAGCTCGCTGTTTTGATTTTAATTATAGGTATTATAAAGGTCGAATTTCGGAATAAACAACATGCTATTTAATGTACAGGGTGAACAGAAAGATGAGGAGCTAGCGACATTGATTTTACGTCGGAGGGTTTATTGATAATGCCTTTCTCATCGAAGTTGGGTAGGCATGCGGTAGGTCTGCCACCTGGGAGCGTTTTTTTTTAATTTTTTCATAATTTTCGATGACCTTTTAGCAATATAAATTTATAGTTGCCCGACAATTTTGTAGTTGCTAACATGCCAGATGGAATTTTAGTAATTAAAAAAATATAATTTCTAAACGATTTTAGTATAGATGAAATTTGAATACGATACAATTAAGATACAATTTAAGTCTGTGGAGAATAGAGAGATGGCTGTTAGAAAGGGGATGCACACAGGTAAACGCAACCGCCCCGGGGTGCCAGACGTACCGCATCCCTACCTAACTTCGATAAGAAAGGAAATATCAAAAAACCAGCCGACCTAAAATTCTTTCTCGAAAACTTTATCGTACTATAAGGTCAAGTTATATGTAGCCAAATATTGTATAGAAAACTCAGTTTACTTCCTCATTATTTAGAGTTTAATTTTTCAATGGCTTCTGGTAAAAAAACGTCACTGCTTTTGTAGTGGAGGTACAAGAATCTCCTAAGAAAGTCTTCACAAATAATTGATAGCATAACAAGCACTCGTTATCTCATTATTGACTATTAGATATAAGTACTACCATTCACTCGCTGAGTACATTCCAATTGCGAGCCTTTAATTCCAACAACACAACTTATAATTATAAAAATAAAAATACATAAGCTCATTAATGTTAGTTAAGTCAATCGGTTGGTTATTATTAATTTATTATTTAAATTATTTTAACATATCTATGTGAATATGAATTTATAATAACATTTTTTGGAGGTCAATGACCATTTGAGTACAATCAGGGAAACGAAATACTTAGACAGTCTCTAAAGCCAAGAAAAGTCAGGGAGACGGAATAGCTGAACTCACTCCTTTAAACGCATCAGATCAGCGGTAGCAACAAAATAGTCAAATATAGTACCTAAACCCCAGAACAATGAAGTAAACGAAATAATTAATGGCACTTCCCAAATCCGAGAGCAACGATGGAAACGATATACTTAAAGACACTCATGAACCCAAGAACAATGAGGGAAATAAAATAGTTAAAAGAGAATCACTAAGTCCGAGAAAACAAGTGGAAACGAAACAGTTAGAGACAATCACCAAACCCGAGTACAATGAGGGAAATAAAGTACTTAAATACAGTCTACAAACCCATCTAAAATGAGGGAGACGAAATAGTTAAAGGCACACGCTAAACCCGAGATCATCGGTACAAACTAAATAGTTAAGACCCGAGAATAATTGGGAAAACGAAGTAGGTGAAGGCATTTGCTGAACCAGAGAACAATGAGGAAGACAAAATAGTTAAAGACGCTCTCCGACCTCGAGAAGAACGATGGAAACCAAATAGCTAAATACTCCCTGAATGAACAGCGGTGAAAACGAAATAGCTAAGGTAAGCCTTAAACCCGAGAACAAATGGAAACAAAATACCTGGGTAAGGACAGTTCCCAAACCGAAGAAAAATGAAGGAAACGAAATAGTTAAAGGCACTCTTAACCCAAAAAAAAAGAAACAGAATAATTTGCATTCACACACGGCTGCGGCCTTTTCCCCACATTTGTGTTACAACTTTGGGAAACCGCAGAAAACCAGTGCCAGGATCGCTAAGGCAGTCCTTAAACCCGAGAACAATATTAGAAACGAAACAGTTAAATACTTTCTCTAACCCCGAGAACAACGAAGGGGACCAAATAGTTAAGGACAGTCCCTAAACCCGAGAACAATAGGGGAAACAAAATAGTTAAAGACACTCTCTAAACTCGAGGACAACGAAAGAATTGAAATAGTTAAAGAGACTGCTAGAACAACGGACAAAATGAAATTGTTAAAAAGATTCCCTGAGCCAGAGAACACAAATGGAAACGAAATACCTGGGCAAGGACAGTTCCCAAATTGAAGAATAATGAAGGAAACGAAATAGTTAAAGGCACTCTTAACCCAAAAAAAAAAAATTAAAGAAACAGAATAATTTGCATTCACACACGGCTGCGGCCTTTTCCCCACATTTGTGTTACAACTTTGGGAAACCGCAGAAAACCAGTGCCAGGATCGCTAAGGCAGTCCTTAAACCCGAGAACAATATTGGAAACAAAACAGTTAAATACTTTCTCTAACCCCGAGAACAACGAAGGGGACGAAATAGTTAAGGACAGTCCCTAAACCCGAGAACAATAGGGGAAACAAAATAGTTAAAGACACTCTCTAAACTCGAGGACAACGAAAGAATTGAAATAAATAAAGACACTGCTAAAACAACGGACAAAATGAAATTGTTAAAAAGATTCCCTGAGCCAGAGAACACAAATGGAAACGAAATACCAGGGTAAGGACAGCTCCCAAACCGAAGAATAATGAAGGAAACGAAATAGTTAAAGGCACTCTTAACCCAAAAAAAAAAAAAACAATTAAAGAAACAGAATAATTTGCATTCACACACGGCTGCGGCCTTTTCCCCACATTTGTGTTACAACTTTGGGAAACCGCAGAAAACCAGTGCCAGGATCGCTAAGGCAGTCCTTAAACCCGAGAACAATATTAGAAACGAAACAGTTAAATACTTTCTCTAACCCCGAGAACAACGAAGGGGACGAAATAGTTAAGGACAGTCCCTAAACCCGAGAACAATAGGGGAAACAAAATAGTTAAAGACACTTCTAAACTCGAGGACAACGAAAGAATTGAAATAGTTAAAGACACTGCTAGAACAACGGACAAAATGAAATTGTTAAAAAGATTCCCTCAGCCAGAGAACACAAATGGAAACGAAATACCCGGGTAAGGACAGCTCTCAAACCGAAGAATAATGAAGGAAACGAAATAGTTAAAGGCACTTTTAACCCAAAAAAAAGAAACAGAATAATTTGCATTCACACACGACTGCGGCCTTTTCCCCACATTTGTATTACAACTCTGGGAAACCGCAGAAAACCAGTGCCAGGATCGCTAAGGCAGTCCTTAAACTCGAGAACAATATTAGAAACGAAACAGTTAAATACTTTCTCTAACCCCGAGAACAACGAAGGGGACGAAATAGTTAAGGACAGTCCCTAAACCCGAGAACAATAGGGGAAACAAAATAGTTAAAGGCACTCTCTAAACTCGAGGACAACGAAAGAATTGAAATAGTTAAAGACACTGCTAGAACAACGGACAAAATGAAATTGTTAAAAAGATTCCCTGAGCCAGAGAACACAAATGGAAACGAAATACCTGGGTAAGGACAGTTCCCAAACCGAAGAATAATGAAGGAAACGAAATAGTTAAAGGCACTCTTAACCCAAAAAAAATAAAAATAAAGAAACAGAATAATTTGCATTCACACACGGCTGCGGCCTTTTCCCCACATTTGTGTTACAACTTTGGGAAACCGCAGAAAACCAGTGCCAGGATCGCTAAGGCAGTCCTTAAACCCGAGAACAATATTAGAAACGAAACAGTTAAATACTTTCTCTAACTCCGAGAACAACGAAGGGGACGAAATAGTTAAAGACAGTCCCTAAACCCGAGAACAATAAGGGAAACAAAATAGTTAAAGACACTCTCTAAACTCGAGGACAACGAAAGAATTGAAATAGTTAAAGACACTGCTAGAACAAAGGACAAAATGAAATTGTTAAAAAGAGTCCCTGAGCCAGAGAACACAAATGGAAACGAAATACCTGGGTAAGGACAGTTCCCAAACCGAAGAATAATGAAGGAAACGAAATAGGTAAAGGCACTCTTAACCCAAAAAAATTAAAGAAACAGAATAAGTTGCATGCACACACGGCTGCGGCATTTTCCCCACATTTGTGTTACAACTTTGGGAAACCGCAGAAAACCAGTGCCAGGATCGCTAAGGCAGTCCTTAAACCCGAGAACAATATTAGAAAGGAAACAGTTAAATACTTTATCTAACCCCGAGAACAACGAAGGGGACGAAATAGTTAAGGACAGTCCCTAAACCCGAAAACAATAGGGGAAACAAAATAGTTAAAGACACTCTCTAAACTCGAGGACAACGAAAGAATTGAAATAGTTAAAGACACTGCTAGAACAACGGACAAAATGAAATTGTTAAAAAGATTCCCTGAGCCAAAGAACACAAATGGAAACGAAATACCTGGGTAAGGACAGTTCCCAAACCGAAGAATAATGAAGGAAACGAAATAGTTAAAGGCACTCTTAACCCAAAAGAAAAATAATTAAAGAAACAGAATAATTTGCATGCACACACGGCTGCGGCCTTTTCCCCACATTTGTGTTACAACTTTGGGAAACCGCAGAAAACCAGTGCCAGGATCGCTAAGGCAGTCCTTAAACCCAAGAACAATATTAGAAACGAAACAGTTAAATACTTTCTCTTACCCCGAGAACAACGAACGGGACGAAATAGTTAAGGACAGTCCCTAAACCCGAGAACAATAGGGAAACAAAATAGTTATAAACACTCTCCAAACTCGAGGACAACGAAAGAATTGAAATAGTTAAAGACACTGGTAGAACAACGGACAAAATGAAATTGTTAAAAAGATTCCCTGAGCCAGAGAATACAAATGGAAACGAAATACCTGGGTAAGGACAGTTCCCAAACCGAAGAATAATGAAGGAAACGAAATAGTTAAAGGCACTCTTAACCCCAAAAAAAAATTAAAGAAACAGAATAACTTGCATGCACACACGGCTGCGGCCTTTTCCCCACATTTGTGTTACAACTTTGGGAAACCGCAGAAAACCAGTGCCAGGATCGCTAAGGCAGTCCTTAAACCCGAGAACAATATTAGAAACGAAACAGTTAAATACTTTCTCTAACCCCGAGAACAACGAAGGGGACGAAATAGTTAAGGACAGTCCCTAAACCCGAGAACAATAGGGGAAACAAAATAGTTAAAGACACTCTCTAAACTCGAGGACAACGAAAGAATTGAAATAGTTAAAGACACTGCTAGAACAACGGACAAAATGAAATTGTTAAAAAGATTCCCTGAGCCAAAGAACACAAATGGAAACGAAATACCTGGGTAAGGACAGTTCCCAAACCGAAGAATAATGAAGGAAACGAAATAGTTAAAGGCACTCTTAACCCAAAAAAAAAACAATTAAAGAAACAGAATAATTTGCATTCACACACGGCTGCGGCCTTTTCCCCACATTTGTGTTACAACTTTGGGAAACCGCAGAAATCCAGTGCCAGGATCGCTAAGGCAGTCCTTAAACCCGAGAACAATATTAGAAACGAAACAGTTAAATACTTTCTCTTACCCCGAGAACAACGAACGGGACGAAATAGTTAAGGACAGTCCCTAAACCCGAGAACAATAGGGAAACAAAATAGTTATAAACACTCTCCAAACTCGAGGACAACGAAAGAATTGAAATAGTTAAAGACACTGGTAGAACAACGGACAAAATGAAATTGTTAAAAAGATTCCCTGAGCCAGAGAATACAAATGGAAACGAAATACCTGGGTAAGGACAGTTCCCAAACCGAAGAATAATGAAGGAAACGAAATAGTTAAAGGCACTCTTAACCCCAAAAAAAAATTAAAGAAACAGAATAACTTGCATGCACACACGGCTGCGGCCTTTTCCCCACATTTGTGTTACAACTTTGGGAAACCGCAGAAAACCAGTGCCAGGATCGCTAAGGCAGTCCTTAAACCCGAGAACAATATTAGAAACGAAACAGTTAAATACTTTCTCTAACCCCGAGAACAACGAAGGGGACGAAATAGTTAAGGACAGTCCCTAAACCCGAGAACAATAGGGGAAACAAAATAGTTAAAGACACTCTCTAAACTCGAGGACAACGAAAGAATTGAAATAGTTAAAGACACTGCTAGAACAACGGACAAAATGAAATTGTTAAAAAGATTCCCTGAGCCAAAGAACACAAATGGAAACGAAATACCTGGGTAAGGACAGTTCCCAAACCGAAGAATAATGAAGGAAACGAAATGGTTAAAGGCACTCTTAACCCAAAAAAAAAAACAATTAAAGAAACAGAATAATTTGCATTCACACACGGCTGCGGCCTTTTCCCCACATTTGTGTTACAACTTTGGGAAACCGCAGAAATCCAGTGCCAGGATCGCTAAGGCAGTCCTTAAACCCGAGAACAATATTAGAAACGAAACAGTTAAATACTTTCTCTAACCCCGAGAACAACGAAGGGGACGAAATAGTTAAGGACAGTCCCTAAACCCGAGAACAATAGGGGAAACAAAATAGTTATAGACACTCTCTAAACTCGAGGACAACGAAAGAATTGATATAGTTAAAAGACACTGCTAGAACAACGGACAAAATGAAATTGTTAAAAAGACTCCCTGAGCCAAAGAACACAAATGGAAAAATACCTGGGTAAGGACAGTTCCCAAACCGAAGAATAATGAAGGAAACGAAATAGTTAAAGGCACTCTTAACCCCAAAAAAAAAAATTAAAGAAACAGAATAAGTTGCATGCACACACGGCTGCGGCCTTTTCCCCACATTTGTGTTACAACTTTGGGAAACCGCAGAAAACCAGTGCCAGGATCGCTAAGGCAGTCCTTAAACCCGAGAACAATATTAGAAACGAAACAGTTAAATACTTTCTCTAACCCCGAGAACAACGAAGGGGACGAAATAGTTAAGGACAGTCCCTAAACCCGAGAACAATAGGGGAAACAAAATAGTTAAAGACACTCTCTAAACTCGAGGACAACGAAAGAATTGAAATAGTTAAAGACACTGCTAGAACAACAGACAAAATGAAATTGTTAAAAAGATTCCCTGAACCAGAGAACACAAATGGAAACGAAATACCTGGGTAAGGACAGTTCCCAAACCGAAGAATAATGAAGGAAACGAAATAGTTAAAGGCACTCTTAACCCAAAAAAAAAACAATTAAAGAAACAGAATAATTTGCATTCACACACGGCTGCGGCCTTTTCCCCACATTTGTGTTACAACTTTGGGAAACCGCAGAAAACTAGTGCCAGGATCGCTAAGGCAGTCCATAAACCCGAGAACAATATTAGAAACGAAACAGTTAAATACTTTCTCTAACTCCGAGAACAACGAAGGGGACGAAATAGTTAAGGACAGTCCCTAAACCCGAGAACAATAGGGGAAACAAAATAGTTAAAGACACTCTCTAAACTCGAGGACAACGAAAGAATTGAAATAGTTAAAGACACTGCTAGAACAACGGACAAAATGAAATTGTTAAAAAGATTCCCCGAGCCAGAGAACACAAATGGAAACGAAATACCTGGGTAAGGACAGTTCCCAAACCGAAGAATAATGAAGGAAACGAAATAGTTAAAGACACTCTTAACCCAAAAAAAAAAACAATTAAAGAAACAGAATAATTTGCATTCACACACGGCTGCGGCCTTTTCCCCACATTTGTGTTACAACTTTGGGAAACCGCAGAAAACCAGTGCCGGGATCGCTAAGGCAGTCCTTAAACCCGAGAACAATATTAGAAACGAAACAGTTAAATACTTTCTCTAACCCCGAGAACAACGAAGGGGACGAAATAGTTAAGGACAGTCCCTAAACCCGAGAACAATAGGGGAAACAAAATAGTTATAGACACTCTCTAAACTCGAGGACAACGAAAGAATTGATATAGTTAAAAGACACTGCTAGAACAACGGACAAAATGAAATTGTTAAAAAGATTCCCTGAGCCAGAGAACACAAATGAAAACGAAATACCTGGGTAAGGACAGCTCCCAAACCGAAGAATAATGAAGGAAACGAAATAGTTAAAGGCACTCTTAACCCAGAAGAAAAAAATTAAAAAACAGAATAATTTGCATTCACACACGGCCGCGGCCTTTTCCCCACATTTGTGTTAAAACTTTGGGAAACCGCAGAAAACCAGTGCCAGGATCGCTAAGGCAGTCCTTAAACCCGAGAACAATATTGGAAACAAAACAGTTAAATACTTTCTCTAACCCCGAGAACAACGAAGGGGACGAAATAGTTAAGGACAGTCCCTAAACCCGAGAACAATAGGGGAAACAAAATAGTTAAAGACACTCTCTAAACTCGAGGACAACGAAAGAATTCAAATAAATAAAGACACTGCTAAAACAACGGACAAAATGAAATTGTTAAAAAGATTCCCTGAGCCAGAGAACACAAATGGAAACAAAATACCAGGGTAAGGACAGCTCCCAAACCGAAGAATAATGAAGGAAACGAAATAGTTAAAGGCACTCTTAACCCAAAAAAAAAAACAATTAAAGAAACAGAATAATTTGCATTCACACACGGCTGCGGCTTTTTCCCCACATTTGTGTTACAACTTTGGGAAACCGCAGAAAACCAGTGCCAGGATCGCTAAGGCAGTCCTTAAACCCGAGAACAATATTAGAAACGAAACAGTTAAATACTTTCTCTAACACCGAGAACAACGAAGGGGACGAAATAGTTAAGGACAGTCAATAAACCCGAGAACAATAGGGGAAACAAAATAGTTAAAGACACTCTCTAAACTCGAGAACAACGAAAGAATTGAAATAGTTAAAGACACTGCTAGAACAACGGACAAAATGAAATTGTTAAAAAGATTCCCTGAGCCAGAGAACACAAATGGAAACGAAATACCTGGGTAAGGACAGCTCCCAAACCGAAGAATAATGAAGGAAACAAAATAGTTAAAGACACTCTTAACCCAAAAAAAAATAATTAAAGAAACAGAATAATTTGCATTCACACAAGGCTGCGGCCTTTTCCCCACATTTTGTGTTACAACTTTGGAAAACCGCAGAAAACCAGTGCCAGGATCGCTAAGGCAGTCCTTAAACCCGAGAACAATATTAGAAACGAAACATATAAATACTTTCTCTAACCCCGAGAACAACGAAGGGGACGAAATAGTTAAGGACAGTCCCTAAACCCGAGAACAATAGGGAAAACAAAATAGTTATAGACACTCTCTAAACTCGAGGACAACGAAAGAATTGATATAGTTAAAAGACACTGCTAGAACAGCGGACAAAATGAAATTGTTAAAAAGATTCCCTGAACCAGAGAACACAAATGGAAACGAAATACCTGGGTAAGGACAGTTCCCAAACCGAAGAATAATGAAGGAAACGAAATAGTTAAAGGCACTCTTAACCCAAAAAAAAAAAATTAAAGAAACAGAATAATTTGCATGCACACACGGCTGCGGCCTTTTCCCCACATTTGTGTTACAACTTTGGGAAACCGCAGAAAACTAGTGCCAGGATCGCTAAGGCAGTCCATAAACCCGAGAACAATATTAGAAACGAAACAGTTAAATACTTTCTCTAACCCCGAGAACAACGAAGGGGACGAAATAGTTAAGGACAGTCCCTAAACCCGAGAACAATAGGGGAAACAAAATAGTTAAAGACACTCTCTAAACTCGAGGACAACGAAAGAATTGAAATAGTTAAAGACACTGCTAGAACAACGGACAAAATGAAATTGTTAAAAAGATTCCCTGAACCAGAGAACACAAATGGAAACGAAATACCTGGGTAAGGACAGTTCCCAAACCGAAGAATAATGAAGGAAACGAAATAGTTAAAGGCACTCTTAACCCAAAAGAAAAATAATTAAAGAAACAGAATAAGTTGCATGCACACACGGCTGCGGCCTTTTCCCCACATTTGTGTTACAACTTTGGGAAACCGCAGAAAACCAGTGCCAGGATCGCTAAGGCAGTCCTTAAACCCGAGAACAATATTAGAAACGAAACAGTTAAATACTTTCTCTAACCCCGAGAACAACGAAGGGGACGAAATAGTTAAGGACAGTCCCTAAACCCGAGAACAATAGGGGAAACAAAATAGTTAAAGACACTCTCTAAACTCGAGGACAACGAAAGAATTGAAATAGTTAAAGACACTGCTAGAACAACGGACAAAATGAAATTGTTAAAAAGATTCCCTGAGCCAAAGAACACAAATGGAAACGAAATACCTGGGTAAGGACAGTTCCCAAACCGAAGAATAATGAAGGAAACGAAATAGTTAAAGGCACTCTTAACCCAAAAAAAAAAACAATTAAAGAAACAGAATAATTTGCATTCACACACGGCTGCGGCCTTTTCCCCACATTTGTGTTACAACTTTGGGAAACCGCAGAAAACCAGTGCCAGGATCGCTAAGGCAGTACTTAAACCCGAGAACAATATTAGAAACGAAACATATAAATACTTTCTCTAACCCCGAGAACAACGAAGGGGACGAAATAGTTAAGGACAGTCCCTAAACCCGAGAACAATAGGGAAAACAAAATAGTTATAGACACTCTCTAAACTCGAGGACAACGAAAGAATTGATATAGTTAAAAGACACTGCTAGAACAGCGGACAAAATGAAATTGTTAAAAAGATTCCCTGAACCAGAGAACACAAATGGAAACGAAATACCTGGGTAAGGACAGTTCCCAAACCGAAGAATAATGAAGGAAACGAAATAGTTAAAGGCACTCTTAACCCAAAAAAAAAAAAATTAAAGAAACAGAATAATTTGCATGTACACACGGCTGCGGCCTTTTCCCCACATTTGTGTTACAACTTTGGGAAACCGCAGAAAACTAGTGCCAGGATCGCTAAGGCAGTCCATAAACCCGAGAACAATATTAGAAACGAAACAGTTAAATACTTTCTCTAACTCCGAGAACAACGAAGGGGACGAAATAGTTAAGGACAGTCCCTAAACCCGAGAACAATAGGGGAAACAAAATAGTTAAAGACACTCTCTAAACTCGAGGACAACGAAAGAATTGAAATAGTTAAAGACACTGCTAGAACAACGGACAAAATGAAATTGTTAAAAAGATTCCCCGAGCCAGAGAACACAAATGGAAACGAAATACCTGGGTAAGGACAGTTCCCAAACCGAAGAATAATGAAGGAAACGAAATAGTTAAAGACACTCTTAACCCAAAAAAAAAACAATTAAAGAAACAGAATAATTTGCATTCACACACGGCTGCGGCCTTTTCCCCACATTTGTGTTACAACTTTGGGAAACCGCAGAAAACCAGTGCCGGGATCGCTAAGGCAGTCCTTAAACCCGAGAACAATATTAGAAACGAAACAGTTAAATACTTTCTCTAACCCCGAGAACAACGAAGGGGACGAAATAGTTAAGGACAGTCCCTAAACCCGAGAACAATAGGGGAAACAAAATAGTTATAGACACTCTCTAAACTCGAGGACAACGAAAGAATTGATATAGTTAAAAGACACTGCTAGAACAACGGACAAAATGAAATTGTTAAAAAGATTCCCTGAGCCAGAGAACACAAATGAAAACGAAATACCTGGGTAAGGACAGCTCCCAAACCGAAGAATAATGAAGGAAACGAAATAGTTAAAGGCACTCTTAACCCAGAAGAAAAAAATTAAAAAACAGAATAATTTGCATTCACACACGGCCGCGGCCTTTTCCCCACATTTGTGTTACAACTTTGGGAAACCGCAGAAAACCAGTGCCAGGATCGCTAAGGCAGTCCTTAAACCCGAGAACAATATTGGAAACAAAACAGTTAAATACTTTCTCTAACCCCGAGAACAACGAAGGGGACGAAATAGTTAAGGACAGTCCCTAAACCCGAGAACAATAGGGGAAACAAAATAGTTAAAGACACTCTCTAAACTCGAGGACAACGAAAGAATTCAAATAAATAAAGACACTGCTAAAACAACGGACAAAATGAAATTGTTAAAAAGATTCCCTGAGCCAGAGAACACAAATGGAAACAAAATACCAGGGTAAGGACAGCTCCCAAACCGAAGAATAATGAAGGAAACGAAATAGTTAAAGGCACTCTTAACCCAAAAAAAAAAACAATTAAAGAAACAGAATAATTTGCATTCACACACGGCTGCGGCCTTTTCCCCACATTTGTGTTACAACTTTGGGAAACCGCAGAAAACCAGTGCCAGGATCGCTAAGGCAGTCCTTAAACCCGAGAACAATATTAGAAACGAAACAGTTAAATACTTTCTCTAACACCGAGAACAACGAAGGGGACGAAATAGTTAAGGACAGTCCCTAAACCCGAGAACAATAGGGGAAACAAAATAGTTAAAGACACTCTCTAAACTCGAGGACAACGAAAGAATTGAAATAGTTAAAGACACTGCTAGAACAACGGACAAAATGAAATTGTTAAAAAGATTCCCTGAGCCAGAGAACACAAATGGAAACGAAATACCTGGGTAAGGACAGCTCCCAAACCGAAGAATAATGAAGGAAACAAAATAGTTAAAGACACTCTTAACCCAAAAAAAAATAATTAAAGAAACAGAATAATTTGCATTCACACAAGGCTGCGGCCTTTTCCCCACATTTTGTGTTACAACTTTGGAAAACCGCAGAAAACCAGTGCCAGGATCGCTAAGGCAGTCCTTAAACCCGAGAACAATATTAGAAACGAAACAGTTAAATACTTTCTCTAACCCCGAGAACAACGAAGGGGACGAAATAGTTAAAGACAGTCCCTAAACCCGAGAACAATAGAGGAAACAAAATAGTTAAAGACACTCTCTAAACTCCAGGACAACGAAAAAATTGGAATAGTTAAAGACACTGCTAGAACAAAGGACAAAATGAAATTGTTAAAAAGATTCCCTCAGCCAGAGAACACAAATGGAAACGAAATACCCGGGTAAGGACAGCTCTCAAACCGAAGAATAATGAAGGAAACGAAATAGTTAAAGGCACTTTTAACCCAAAAAAAAGAAACAGAATAATTTGCATTCACACACGACTGCGGCCTTTTCCCCACATTTGTATTACAACTCTGGGAAACCGCAGAAAACCAGTGCCAGGATCGCTAAGGCAGTCCTTAAACTCGAGAACAATATTAAAAACGAAACAGTTAAATACTTTCTCTAACCCCGAGAACAACGAAGGGGACGAAATAGTTAAGGACAGTCCCTAAACCCGAGAACAATAGGGGAAACAAAATAGTTAAAGGCACTCTCTAAACTCGAGGACAACGAAAGAATTGAAATAGTTAAAGACACTGCTAGAACAACGGACAAAATGAAATTGTTAAAAAGATTCCCTGAGCCAGAGAACACAAATGGAAACGAAATACCTGGGTAAGGACAGTTCCCAAACCGAAGAATAATGAAGGAAACGAAATAGTTAAAGGCACTCTTAACCCAAAAAAAATAAAAATAAAGAAACAGAATAATTTGCATTCACACACGGCTGCGGCCTTTTCCCCACATTTGTGTTACAACTTTGGGAAACCGCAGAAAACCAGTGCCAGGATCGCTAAGGCAGTCCTTAAACCCGAGAACAATATTAGAAACGAAACAGTTAAATACTTTCTCTAACTCCGAGAACAACGAAGGGGACGAAATAGTTAAAGACAGTCCCTAAACCCGAGAACAATAGGGGAAACAAAATAGTTATAGACACTCTCTAAACTCGAGGACAACGAAAGAATTGATATAGTTAAAAGACACTGCTAGAACAACGGACAAAATGAAATTGTTAAAAAGATTCCCTGAGCCAGAGAACACAAATGAAAACGAAATACCTGGGTAAGGACAGCTCCCAAACCGAAGAATAATGAAGGAAACGAAATAGTTAAAGGCACTCTTAACCCAGAAGAAAAAAATTAAAAAACAGAATAATTTGCATTCACACACGGCCGCGGCCTTTTCCCCACATTTGTGTTACAACTTTGGGAAACCGCAGAAAACCAGTGCCAGGATCGCTAAGGCAGTCCTTAAACCCGAGAACAATATTGGAAACAAAACAGTTAAATACTTTCTCTAACCCCGAGAACAACGAAGGGGACGAAATAGTTAAGGACAGTCCCTAAACCCGAGAACAATAGGGGAAACAAAATAGTTAAAGACACTCTCTAAACTCGAGGACAACGAAAGAATTGAAATAAATAAAGACACTGCTAAAACAACGGACAAAATGAAATTGTTAAAAAGATTCCCTGAGCCAGAGAACACAAATGGAAACGAAATACCAGGGTAAGGACAGCTCCCAAACCGAAGAATAATGAAGGAAACGAAATAGTTAAAGGCACTCTTAAAACAAAAAAAAAACAATTAAAGAAACAGAATAATTTGCATTCACACACGGCTGCGGCCTTTTCCCCACATTTGTGTTACAACTTTGGGAAACCGCAGAAAACCAGTGCCAGGATCGCTAAGGCAGTCCTTAAACCCGAGAACAATATTAGAAACGAAACAGTTAAATACTTTCTCTAACACCGAGAACAACGAAGGGGACGAAATAGTTAAGGACAGTCCCTAAACCCGAGAACAATAGGGGAAACAAAATAGTTAAAGACACTCTCTAAACTCGAGGACAACGAAAGAATTGAAATAGTTAAAGACACTGCTAGAACAACGGACAAAATGAAATTGTTAAAAAGATTCCCTGAGCCAGAGAACACAAATGGAAACGAAATACCTGGGTAAGGACAGCTCCGAAACCGAAGAATAATGAAGGAAACAAAATAGTTAAAGACACTCTTAACCCAAAAAAAAATAATTAAAGAAACAGAATAATTTGCATTCACACAAGGCTGCGGCCTTTTCCCCACATTTTGTGTTACAACTTTGGAAAACCGCAGAAAACCAGTGCCAGGATCGCTAAGGCAGTCCTTAAACCCGAGAACAATATTAGAAACGAAACAGTTAAATACTTTCTCTAACCCCGAGAACAACGAAGGGGACGAAATAGTTAAAGACAGTCCCTAAACCCGAGAACAATAGAGGAAACAAAATAGTTAAAGACACTCTCTAAACTCCAGGACAACGAAAAAATTGGAATAGTTAAAGACACTGCTAGAACAAAGGACAAAATGAAATTGTTAAAAAGATTCCCTCAGCCAGAGAACACAAATGGAAACGAAATACCCGGGTAAGGACAGCTCTCAAACCGAAGAATAATGAAGGAAACGAAATAGTTAAAGGCACTTTTAACCCAAAAAAAAGAAACAGAATAATTTGCATTCACACACGACTGCGGCCTTTTCCCCACATTTGTATTACAACTCTGGGAAACCGCAGAAAACCAGTGCCAGGATCGCTAAGGCAGTCCTTAAACTCGAGAACAATATTAGAAACGAAACAGTTAAATACTTTCTCTAACCCCGAGAACAACGAAGGGGACGAAATAGTTAAGGACAGTCCCTAAACCCGAGAACAATAGGGGAAACAAAATAGTTAAAGGCACTCTCTAAACTCGAGGACAACGAAAGAATTGAAATAGTTAAAGACACTGCTAGAACAACGGACAAAATGAAATTGTTAAAAAGATTCCCTGAGCCAGAGAACACAAATGGAAACGAAATACCTGGGTAAGGACAGTTCCCAAACCGAAGAATAATGAAGGAAACGAAATAGTTAAAGGCACTCTTAACCCAAAAAAAATAAAAATAAAGAAACAGAATAATTTGCATTCACACACGGCTGCGGCCTTTTCCCCACATTTGTGTTACAACTTTGGGAAACCGCAGAAAACCAGTGCCAGGATCGCTAAGGCAGTCCTTAAACCCGAGAACAATATTAGAAACGAAACAGTTAAATACTTTCTCTAACTCCGAGAACAACGAAGGGGACGAAATAGTTAAAGACAGTCCCTAAACCCGAGAACAATAAGGGAAACAAAATAGTTAAAGACACTCTCTAAACTCGAGGACAACGAAAGAATTGAAATAGTTAAAGACACTGCTAGAACAAAGGACAAAATGAAATTGTTAAAAAGAGTCCCTGAGCCAGAGAACACAAATGGAAACAAAATACCTGGGTAAGGACAGTTCCCAAACCGAAGAATAATGAAGGAAACGAAATAGGTAAAGGCACTCTTAA
The DNA here is from genome assembly GCA_963583935.1 of Diaperis boleti. Lineage (NCBI taxonomy): Eukaryota > Metazoa > Arthropoda > Insecta > Coleoptera > Tenebrionidae > Diaperis > Diaperis boleti. The sequence continues at coordinate 6,476,770 of OY757249.1, read as the reverse complement.
CCCAAAAAAAATTAAAGAAACAGAATAAGTTGCATGCACACACGGCTGCGCCATTTTCCCCACATTTGTGTTACAACTTTGGGAAACCGCAGAAAACCAGTGCCAGGATCGCTAAGGCAGTCCTTAAACCCGAGAACAATATTAGAAAGGAAACAGTTAAATACTTTATCTAACCCCGAGAACAACGAAGGGGACGAAATAGTTAAGGACAGTCCCTAAACCCGAAAACAATAGGGGAAACAAAATAGTTAAAGACACTCTCTAAACTCGAGGACAACGAAAGAATTGAAATAGTTAAAGACACTGCTAGAACAACGGACAAAATGAAATTGTTAAAAAGATTCCCTGAGCCAAAGAACACAAATGGAAACGAAATACCTGGGTAAGGACAGTTCCCAAACCGAAGAATAATGAAGGAAACGAAATAGTTAAAGGCACTCTTAACCCAAAAAAAAAAACAATTAAAGAAACAGAATAATTTGCATTCACACACGGCTGCGGCCTTTTCCCCACATTTGTGTTACAACTTTGGGAAACCGCAGAAATCCAGTGCCAGGATCGCTAAGGCAGTCCTTAAACCCGAGAACAATATTAGAAACGAAACAGTTAAATACTTTCTCTAACCCCGAGAACAACGAAGGGGACGAAATAGTTAAGGACAGTCCCTAAACCCGAGAACAATAGGGAAAACAAAATAGTTATAGACACTCTCTAAACTCGAGGACAACGAAAGAATTGATATAGTTAAAAGACACTGCTAGAACAGCGGACAAAATGAAATTGTTAAAAAGATTCCCTGAACCAGAGAACACAAATGGAAACGAAATACCAGGGTAAGGACAGCTCCCAAACCGAAGAATAATGAAGGAAACGAAATAGTTAAAGGCACTCTTAACCCAAAAAAAAAAACAATTAAAGAAACAGAATAATTTGCATTCACACACGGCTGCGGCCTTTTCCCCACATTTGTGTTACAACTTTGGGAAACCGCAGAAATCCAGTGCCAGGATCGCTAAGGCAGTCCTTAAACCCGAGAACAATATTAGAAACGAAACAGTTAAATACTTTCTCTAACCCCGAGAACAACGAAGGGGACGAAATAGTTAAGGACAGTCCCTAAACCCGAGAACAATAGGGGAAACAAAATAGTTATAGACACTCTCTAAACTCGAGGACAACGAAAGAATTGATATAGTTAAAAGACACTGCTAGAACAACGGACAAAATGAAATTGTTAAAAAGATTCCCTGAGCCAAAGAACACAAATGGAAACGAAATACCTGGGTAAGGACAGTTCCCAAACCGAAGAATAATGAAGGAAACGAAATAGTTAAAGGCACTCTTAACCCAAAAAAAAAAACAATTAAAGAAACAGAATAATTTGCATTCACACACGGCTGCGGCCTTTTCCCCACATTTGTGTTACAACTTTGGGAAACCGCAGAAATCCAGTGCCAGGATCGCTAAGGCAGTCCTTAAACCCGAGAACAATATTAGAAACGAAACAGTTAAATACTTTCTCTAACCCCGAGAACAACGAAGGGGACGAAATAGTTAAGGACAGTCCCTAAACCCGAGAACAATAGGGAAAACAAAATAGTTATAGACACTCTCTAAACTCGAGGACAACGAAAGAATTGATATAGTTAAAAGACACTGCTAGAACAGCGGACAAAATGAAATTGTTAAAAAGATTCCCTGAACCAGAGAACACAAATGGAAACGAAATACCTGGGTAAGGACAGTTCCCAAACCGAAGAATAATGAAGGAAACGAAATAGTTAAAGGCACTCTTAACCCAAAAAAAAAATTAAAGAAACAGAATAATTTGCATGCACACACGGCTGCGGCCTTTTCCCCACATTTGTGTTACAACTTTGGGAAACCGCAGAAAACTAGTGCCAGGATCGCTAAGGCAGTCCATAAACCCGAGAACAATATTAGAAACGAAACAGTTAAATACTTTCTCTAACTCCGAGAACAACGAAGGGGACGAAATAGTTAAGGACAGTCCCTAAACCCGAGAACAATAGGGGAAACAAAATAATTAAAGACACTCTCTAAACTCGAGGACAACGAAAGAATTGAAATAGTTAAAGACACTGCTAGAACAACGGACAAAATGAAATTGTTAAAAAGATTCCCCGAGCCAGAGAACACAAATGGAAACGAAATACCTGGGTAAGGACAGTTCCCAAACCGAAGAATAATGAAGGAAACGAAATAGTTAAAGACACTCTTAACCCAAAAAAAAAACAATTAAAGAAACAGAATAATTTGCATTCACACACGGCTGCGGCCTTTTCCCCACATTTGTGTTACAACTTTGGGAAACCGCAGAAAACCAGTGCCAGGATCGCTAAGGCAGTCCTTAAACCCGAGAACAATATTAGAAACGAAACAGTTAAATACTTTCTCTAACCCCGAGAACAACGAAGGGGACGAAATAGTTAAGGACAGTCCCTAAACCCGAGAACAATAGGGGAAACAAAATAGTTATAGACACTCTCTAAACTCGAGGACAACGAAAGAATTGATATAGTTAAAAGACACTGCTAGAACAACGGACAAAATGAAATTGTTAAAAAGATTCCCTGAGCCAGAGAACACAAATGGAAACGAAATACCTGGGTAAGGACAGCTCCCAAACCGAAGAATAATGAAGGAAACGAAATAGTTAAAGGCACTCTTAACCCAGAAGAAAAAAATTAAAAAACAGAATAATTTGCATTCACACACGGCCGCGGCCTTTTCCCCACATTTGTGTTACAACATTGGGAAACCGCAGAAAACCAGTGCCAGGATCGCTAAGGCAGTCCTTAAACCCGAGAACAATATTGGAAACAAAACAGTTAAATACTTTCTCTAACCCCGAGAACAACGAAGGGGACGAAATAGTTAAGGACAGTCCCTAAACCCGAGAACAATAGGGGAAACAAAATAGTTAAAGACACTCTCTAAACTCGAGGACAACGAAAGAATTGAAATAAATAAAGACACTGCTAAAACAACGGACAAAATGAAATTGTTAAAAAGATTCCCTGAGCCAGAGAACACAAATGGAAACGAAATACCAGGGTAAGGACAGCTCCCAAACCGAAGAATAATGAAGGAAACGAAATAGTTAAAGGCACTCTTAACCCAAAAAAAAAACAATTAAAGAAACAGAATAATTTGCATTCACACACGGCTGCGGCCTTTTCCCCACATTTGTGTTACAACTTTGGGAAACCGCAGAAAACCAGTGCCAGCATCGCTAAGGCAGTCCTTAAACCCGAGAACAATATTAGAAACGAAACAGTTAAATACTTTCTCTAACCCCGAGAACAACGAAGGGGACGAAATAGTTAAGGACAGTCCCTAAACCCGAGAACAATAGGGGAAACAAAATAGTTAAAGACACTTCTAAACTCGAGGACAACGAAAGAATTGAAATAGTTAAAGACACTGCTAGAACAACGGACAAAATGAAATTGTTTAAAAGATTCCCAAATCGAAACAAAATACCTAGACATGGACAGTTCCCAAACCGGAGAATAATGAAGGAAACGAAATAGTTAAAGGCACTCTTAACCCAAAAAAAAATATTAAAGAAACAGAATAATTTGCATTCACACACGGCTGCGGCCTTTTACCCACATTTGTGTTACAACTTTGGGAAACCGCAGAAAACCAGTGCCAAGATCGCTAAGGCAGTCCTTAAACCCGAGAACAATATTAGAAACGAAACAGTTAAATACTTTCTCTAACACCGAGAACAACGAAGGGGACGAAATAGTTAAGGACAGTCCCTAAACCCGAGAACAATAGGGGAAACAAAATAGTTAAAGACACTCTCTAAACTCGAGGACAACGAAAGAATTGAAATAGTTAAAGACACTGCTAGAACAACGGACAAAATGAAATTGTTAAAAAGATTCCCTGAGCCAGAGAACACAAATGGAAACGAAATACCTGGGCAAGGACAGTTCCCAAACCGAAGAATAATGAAGGAAACGAAATAGTTAAAGGCACTCTTAACCCAAAAAAAAAAAAAAATTTAAGAAACAGAATAATTTGCATTCACACACGGCTGCGGCCTTTTCCCCACATTTGTGTTACAACTTTGGGAAACCGCAGAAAACCAGTGCCAGGATCGCTAAGACAGTCCTTAAACCCGAGAACAATATTAGAAACGAAACAGTTAAATACTTTCTCTAACCCCGAGAACAACGAAGGGGACGAAATAGTTAAGGACAGTCCCTAAACCCGAGAACAATAGGGGAAACAAAATAGTTCAAGACACTCTCTAAACTCGAGGACAACGAAAGAATTGAAATAGTTAAAGGCACTGCTAGAACAACGGACAAAATGAAATTGTTAAAAAGATTCCCTGAGCCAGAGAACACAAATGGAAACGAAATACCTGGGTAAGGATAGTTCCCAAACCGAAGAATAATGAAGGACACGAAATAGTTAAAGGTACTCTTAACCCAAAAAAAAAAAAAATTAAAGAAACAGAATAATTTGCATGCACACACGGCTGCGGTCTTTTCCCCACATTTGTGTTACAACTTTGGGAAACCGCAGAAAACCAGTGCCAGGATCGCTAAGGCAGTCCTTAAACCCGAGAACAATATTAGAAACGAAACAGTTAAATACTTTCTCTAACCCCGAGAACAACGAAGGGGACCAAATAGTTAAGGACAGTCCCTAAACCCGAGAACAATAGGGGAAACAAAATAGTTAAAGACACTCTCTAAACTCGAGGACAACGAAAGAATTGAAATAGTTAAAGAGACTGCTAGAACAACGGACAAAATGAAATTGTTAAAAAGATTCCCTGAGCCAGAGAACACAAATGGAAACGAAATACCTGGGCAAGGACAGTTCCCAAACCGAAGAGTAATGAAGGAAACGAAATAGTTAAAGGCACTCTTAACCCAAAAAAAAAATTAAAGAAACAGAATAATTTGCATTCACACACGGCTGCGGCCTTTTCCCCACATTTGTGTTACAACTTTGGGAAACCGCAGAAAACCAGTGCCAGGATCGCTAAGGCAGTCCTTAAACCCGAGAACAATATTAGAAACGAAACAGTTAAATACTTTCTCTAACTCCGAGAACAACGAAAGGAACGAAATAGTTAAGGACAGTCCCTAAACCCGAGAACAATAGGGGAAACAAAATAGTTAAAGACACTCTCTAAACTCGAGGACAACGAAAGAATTGATATAGTTAAAAGACACTGCTAGAACAACGGACAAAATGAAATTGTTAAAAAGATTCCCCGAGCCAGAGAACACAAATGGAAACGAAATACCTAGTTAAGGACAGTTCCCAAACCCGAGAATAATGAAGGAAACGAAATAGTTAAAGGCACTCTAATCCCAAAAAAAATGAAAGAAACAGAATAATTTGCATTCACACACGGCTGCGGCCTTTTCCCAACATTTGTGTTACAACTTTGGGAAACCGCAGAAAACCAGTGCCAGGATCGTCGTCGTGAAGGTTTACTTCAGTCGTGTGGTCTAAGCACACTCGTATTTTTTAAATTTAAATTGCCGTAGTAATTAAGTTTTTAAGATGTTAATACAAAATGAAATTTTCACAGCTTAAAGGTCCTTGCTTGTTCGAATTGATTTATCGTGCTTTTTTTAAATGTAAATTTATTATGATTATTTATGTACTTATACCTAGTGATATGTATCTATGTTTTTGATCAGTATAGTAGTCGCAATTGCAGAGGGATATACCACCCCCAGTGTATTTATTTTAAACCAGAAGCGTAGTTCTTGCAGAAAGTGCAAAGGAGAAATCCTCTCTTGGAAAAAAACATGTTTGCGTTGCGAAAAGTCGTGTTATGAAACGGTTAAGAGTATAAAATCCACTTTCATGAAATATTTTCACGCCGTATTAACTCCATCTGTTGGCAGCACCGTAACGAGGACTTGCTCGAATTTATACCAGCATGCAAGAGACACGGATGTCTCTCCCCTTGCGGCTCAGTGCAGTTTTACTCGCAAATTCGAATTCCACCATGCGAATATGCAGTTGGCGGGATGCGTTATGGGGATGACGTGTGTATTATTGTAGGGGTATTAATTGTTGCGTAGCAAACTTTGTGTAATTGATATATTGCGGTGACAAGCGCACACATCGCGTCCCCTGCCTCCCACCCTCCACGCTTTTTCCACGGATAATCGAAAGCGATTTCCATGAATATGTAAGACGTCGCGATTTGAAATTTTAATATCGAGGATTTGTGGGCGAATTCTCGGAATTATGAGTCAATATCTGCAGTCCGATGAAGTAATATATTCAAAGTATCTCGGATAAATCAAAGGGGGTTTAAGCAGAATTGAATCTCCATTAATCTGAAGAGGCGAATAAGTTCGGTCGAGTGTGGCGCGGAAACGGCTGTCGTAAATCTGATCACACATTTAAATTCTCCGAATTGAATTTTCTTAAATGTTGTGAAAAAGGTGGTCGAAGAATCGACCGAAATTGGATATTCAGCGAACTAATGAGATGTCCCGAGCAGAAATTCGGACAGAGTGCACTCGTGCACGAATGACGAGCTGCAGAATTGGCATGTCTAATTTATTCAAGGGACTTTTAATTGCCTGACGGATGGACAAAAAACGTCTGAGGTTTTTTCCAATGAATTTCGAGAAAGGGATGAGATATAAAAAAATTAACGATGGCGCCCAATCAGCATACGTTATGGTTTGTTTGTGGTAATGGTCTGAAAGAGCATGTTTATTGTTGGTACTATCGGCAGTCTGTTTGGTTGAGACCAAAATAAACTCCGCCCAACAATTAACCCATAATGCATTAAACAATTAATTTGTAGCCGAAAATAAAAATTCGCTCTACACAAAAGTACCGTCCTATATTTTTAATTAAATTTTGGGGTAACATTTATGGGAACTCTTACCTCACGGGCATTCAGGAAATCATACTGAAGCATTTTTCTGTACAATGTCTTGTTCAGATTGCAGTCAAACGAAGAAAATCGTTTCCTTTAGGAATCCCTATTTTACATCCTTCGCCACGTCTTCTATCATATTCACGAGTGTCTTCGACTTTAAACTCCAAATAATGCTCACGCAAACCCGTTAACACAATTTGAATTTCACGTGCAAGGAAATATGACCTTCTTGGAGTATGTTTCTTAAAGGGGTCGAGCGTTTAGCGCGAGGCACCAATTTCAAAGCAAATTTTCACAAATGGCAACCTCACAACAGGCTATCCTGCATAATGAACATTTTAATAATTTTTTTCTTTCATTTCTTCTTCATACGCTTTTTTATTATTTTTTTTTAACTCATAAAAACCTCTCTGAGTAGGGATTCTTAGGCGCCCCCTTGGGACAGGGTTGGACGATGGTAGGAATCGAGTTTATTTAATTATTTTCTCATACAAATCGAAACAGCAAATTGTCTACAAGTAATTATAAGCAATTTTACATTATGCGCTGATTGTTAGGCGCAGTGTAAATTAAAGATTTAGAGATACAAACAAAACAAATCTCTTCCGTTGTCCCTCCAGAGTTACATATGAACCTCCACGAGAACACAAACGAAAAATCTGCTGAAATATTCAGCGCTTTCGACGGCATCGTTCAATTAAAAATTCTACGCTGCACCGCACAAATTGTTACATATCTTCAATTTACGCCGTAATTGATTCGTGCCGAGACATCAAACGCAGTCGGTCAGTGGCGTACGTACGTGTCTTCCTGGCGGGCGCGTGTGACACGGCAGGATCTGGCCGATTGTGCTGGTTAGCTTGAACGGATTGTTATCGTGTACTGGATGGTAAGTGATGTAATCGCCGTGCGATATTTAATGCCGGCAGGATAATAAAATGCGTCTGCACGATATGGGGGATCATAAAAGTAGTTAAGTTGCTCATGCAAATTTGCAGGGGTTGGGGAAGAAATGCGGCGGCGCCACAATCGAAATTTAGTTGAGTCGGAAAGAAAGTGGAAAGTACAAGCGATGTTGCGATTTTATTGCAAGCGTCGGGAAAACTGTTGACGAATGCCAAAATGTTTAAAACCAAAATAGGGTGGATTCATGTTTATGGATTTTGGCACACTGACTGTATGTAAATGTCATATTTTATATGATGATTTTCTAGTAATTTGAAAATTATGTTGTGTTGAGGGTAAGTAAGAGTAAACGACCAGCGTCACAGAAAGATATTATATGAAATATGAAAAGGTTATAGCTGTGGTACACCTGCTGACCGGAAGCATAAGATCATGTTCTATTATTGACGATCTAAAAGCGTATGAGACACTTGTGCCAGAATTAAAAAAAATCGGGGAAAAACAGAAATGAACAGAATGGATAAAATTTAAAGAATTCTGAAAATGTAAAAAGATCTATAAAATCAAGAGAAATAAAAGTATCAATACAATGAGCAAACTCAATTAATAGATTAAAGGGAGATATAAGAATCAGCACAATCACAGCGATTCATTAAAATCTCGAGAATCAGAGAATGAGGAGAATCAAAAGAATGTCGAAAAACTAAGGAGAGATAGAGAAACTCAAAAAATTAGATATGTATATGTCGATATACAGTATGACTTATAAAAAGTCTTTGATGTTGCATCTCAGTTACTTCTTACCCTATTTGAACGAATATTTTTTCTTGAAAAGTCATGGATTCTATATACAGGGTGTAACAGAAATAGGTATTAGAATTGTAATCGGTAATAGAACTCATCATTGTCAACAATTTTTCTTAATAAATGTTTGCCCTAACCCCGTAGTTATCGAGCTAAAATTAGTTTTTATATTAATTTAGTTACCCGCCACTAAACGGCTGGGCTGACAATAATAGTCACAACAAATAACTTTATAAAACATTCGGAAACAATCTAAGCCGCCCGGCCTAATTGTTGGCTTGCAACTTTGGACCTCAAGGACGCTTATTTTCTCATGCCAATCGACAAAGCGCAGAGAAAATTTTTGAGATTATATTCCAACGCGCCATATTTGAATCTATTTGCATTATTTATGTGTTGCTTTCTTTAAGCATCTACATTTGTTATTGTTTTTGAGACGAGACCTACATATAATTACTAGATGAAACGAACTTACCTCAAGTGAAGTTCAATCTTGATTATATGTAGGTCTCGTCGAAGAAAATAATCCCACCCTGCCCGTACATCAAATCCCTATTTGCAACTACATTAGCTTTAAAGAATGAAAAGCTTGTTTTTTATTCTTTTGTGCTTTAAAACTGAGTTTGGCAGGAAGCGAGGCACTACATTTGATATTATTACCTTCGACAAGACCTGAATATAATCAAGATCAAACTTCACTTGAGGTAAGTTCGTTTGATCTAGTAATTATTATTGATGTAAAATTGTGGGGTCTAATAGCATGTGGATTTTCGTCTGCCCATACGTGCATATTATCACAGGTCGACAAAAAAATATATATTTTTTTGTCTTTCTGTTTTTAGGCATAAATTCTGATTCTATGCATAAAGTAAAACGAAAATATCCATTTTCGACTTATAAAGTTTGCTTTTGTGAGTTTTACGTCTATAAGCAAGTTTCGAAGATTTTAGTTGATTTTATGAGCAACAAGTAGCAGCACATTGAAACAAACTGGCGGCCAGTTGCATATCATTTGCGTAGTGCACAGTAATGATCTTTACTTGTCTATCACACTTATAAAAACCGTTTTTGACTGTCACTTAAGCAAAAAATGGCGTCAAAACAATGTAATAATGATGTTGATTCATTCTGTTTTATTTGTGGTGAATTTATCAAAGGAAGAAGTACAAAATTTTCTTTAGTAACAAATTTAAAGCTTTGTGAAGCTTATGAAGCCTATTTTAACTTACAAATTGTAAATCAAGATAAAAATGTATGCCTCATTTCTCCTGTGGTAAGTGCAAAAATACTTTAGGAGGTAAAAAAATTAAATTTTGAGCATATTATTTATTTTCGTAACGTGAACAGTAAATTAATGTTATTATAAGGGAGAATCATCAGAATTAACGCCAATTGGCCTCGATTATAATTATTTTTTTAATTAACAATAAATTCCGAATATTTACAAAAATATTCATTTTTGAACTTGTTTTTCAATTTTAATGTACATTGTGCAATACCTAGAATTTTTTTTAGTCTTATTAATTATAATTCTTGAATAAAAGTGACTCAGATGAATAGTAAAAATTTGTTTAATAATAATTTACAATAATATTCCGAGAAAATTGGTAATTTTCTCTAAAAATCGAAATATCGCTCTGGTTTCTGCAAAAGCAAACTTTGACCAAAAAAACTATTTTTCCCTTTATTATATAGTTAGAGAAAACGAAATTTGATATTTAGAACTCAAACCCAAAAATCGTGTCGACCGGTGTTATGTATCATTTAAGTTGAAAATACGTGTTCTGGTGAAACCGGCCTCGTCAGTTGATAAAAGAATAAATAGCAAATTTGGCTCCTGGTTTAGTGTAAAAATTGGATTTTCTGTACGTGATAGGGATACAGTTGTTGCTCTTTCAAAATTCTCGAAATTTGATTTTGGGTACTGGCGGCAAAACACAATGCACCACATTAATGGAAATTAGGCACACGAGAAAACTGTAACTGCAAATAAGTGTGAAAAAAATTTTGAAACTTGATAAGGACTAATGATTTTGTTGCTGTTCTCAAGTTCTGTTACTCGTTAAAATTTTGATACCTATTCCTGTTGTATATGTATTCATTTTATACTATAATGCAATTTGATAAAAATAAACTTGGCTGGCACCTGTTAAAAATTAACTACAGATTTCCTTTCGTCCGTTGTTCTCGGGTTGAAATATTGACAACGAATTACTGAACTGATTACTGATTACTGTTAAAACATAACACCTGCGGAAATTAGGTGTAAAAAGAAAATTGTTTTCTCATTTAAATGTAAACTCTGTAACATCTAAATGTAACAGTCCAACAAACGGTTTAAGAAAAGCAACAAGTTACACGTCGCATGATACCATTCCGCGCAAATACGTAGTTTTTAGTTTCTTTACAATAGGTATTAATTATGATAGGGGGCGTCACAACTGAATAATAATTGAACAAAAAATTTTGACAGAGAATATAGACTGTGATGTATTGTTCATCTTTATCTAATATATATATATATAAAATTCTCGTGTCACAGTGTTTGAAATTAAACTCCTTCGAAATGGCTCGACCGATTTTCGTGAATCTTTGTGTGCATATCGGTTGGGTGTGCGAATCTATTTTTCATCCCCTTAAATGTTAAGGGGTGTCCACCCCAAATTTTTTTTCTTGTTCTGACAATTTTTTTTTATTATGTAGCATTAAAAAATACATACAACCCTAAATTTTCACTTTTCTATCACCAACCCCTGCTTTTTAATAGTAATTTTTTTTGTACATTTGGCAGGTATGAGAATAGGTGGTAAACTATTTTTAACATGGATATAGGGGCCAAGGGGGGGGCCTTGGGCTAGACCGGTTTTTCGACTCGACCGATTTTGATGTTTTTTTGTTTGTATATTTGACAAGTATGAGAATAGATGGTAAACTATTTTTCACATGGATATGGGGGTTCAAGGAAGCCCCTTGGGCTGTGTTATTGATTCTAAGGCGATACAAAGTTCGCCGGGTCAGCTAGTATTCTATAAAATTCCGGTGTGCGTGTGTTCGTAATTCTTCTCCTCCTAAAAGGCTTGACCGATATTGATGAAATCTTTTGTTTATGTTTGAGTGGATCCCTGGATGGTTCATAGTCACAGGTAGACCCGTTAGGTGGCACTGTTGTCGCAATCCACTTTTCTTTTTATTTTTTTTCCGACTGATTTTGATGATTTTTTTCGGGTACTTATGGGGTCACCTGGATGGTTCTTAGCCACAGTTAAATCTGGTCGGTGGCGCGGTTGTTGAGATCCATTTTTTTTAATTCTTATTTAAAAAAAAGACCAAATCGGTCCAGTCGTTCTCAAGTGATGAAATAAATATAATAAATCTGTCCAAATACAAATTGATTGAAATTTGGACAAGACAGCGTCTGTCGGGTCAGCTAGTTATTTATAATTATTGCCTTCACCCATTAATGACAGACAATATTATTAAGAGTTTTCAACCAATAATAATTTCTGCTTGTTCTGCTTATTTCTTCCGGTTGAGAAAATCCCTCTTCCGCATTTTGCAATTGACACCAAAGACCACTGAAATTAAAACTGATACACTAAACAACGGGAACTCTCGAAACCGAAAAATTCTGCAGGGTTGAAGAACTTAAAAAGTTAAAGAAATAAAAGGAATCACGAGATACAGAAATAGTATCATCAGGGATATAAGAATCAAAGGAATCAGACGAGAAACGTAAGTCAGAAGAATCAGAAACAGAGGAATAAGAATAAGTAGAAAATTAGAGGGATTATCGAAATTAGAGAACCAACAGATTTAGATGTATCAGATAAATTAAAGGAATGGCAAAACGAATTAAAAAAAAACAAAACAAAGGGAACAAATAAATCAGAAGAATTATAGACATAAAAAAATCTAAGAGATCAAAAGTATAATATCAAGGGGTCAAATGATTAGGAAAAACACTAATGTGGAACATTGACAAACCAGGAAAATTGAGAAAGCTTAAGGAAGTTGTAAAAGTTGAGGAACCTGAAGAATTTCGAAATTTGAGAAATAAATTGTTCAAGTTGAGAAGGCTGACAAATTAAGGAACTTGGGAAACCTGTTAAGCTAGAGAAATGGCGAAAGTTAAGAAACGTGAAAAATTGTGAAATTTGGGAAATTGAAAAATTTACCGACTCACGTATTGTGACAAAATTTCTCATTTTTTTTGTCCTTGCCAAAAAATTATTAAAATTATTGATTAAATTTTTTTGTAATCATGTTGTAATTTGGAACAGTAGAAAATTTGAAACAATATGTGCCCTTGGTCCTCAAAAGAGTCAGAAGGTTTTGTAATCATCAAAAATTGGTGCAGCACATTGCGGTAGGTTCGTTAAGCGATTTATACCATCTGCTCACCATAAAAACTGCGTTTTCCCATCGAAATGCATTCTTCCACGTTTTCCAGTCAGATTTGTACCCCCAGCACAATGTGCACCCTTCGTCTGCTCTCAGTTTATTTACACCCAACATAAACACTCCGATTTCTAAGAGCTGTCAACGCGCCATTTCTTCTTCATCCGCGCTCGTAAAACCAATCTCTTTTATTATGACAAAACAGAGCTCTTCTCGTCGCATATGTGCCACCCCTTCCCGATTGATAAAAACCTATTTTGTATTTACATACCGCGCCGCTATAAATCATCCCGGTTCGGTTCGGGAGGAAAACCTGAGATTTTTCGGATCCAGTTTCGGCCGGCGGCTCGTACATCATGCGCGACACCTTGCGTTGGCCTTCAAGAACAATTTCACGGCGTGAGGTTCCGTCATTAAACCTCCAGGACCTCCTGCAGTTTGCACTGAAATTTGCAACGAAACAACTCAGTTAATGGGATTATAAAACGAGATAGGCGAGATGAGACTAACACAATGGCGCTCTTATGGTCGTCTACGGAGATGTAAATTTGGGGAGTGGAAATTCTGGCGACAAGATGGGCGCCATGTTTGCATTAATTATTAGTTTCCAAAACTAACATTATACTAACATTAATGGGGGTGTCTGTTTAATCAAGAGCAGTCGGATAAAATAAAAGAATTTCCATGGCACGAATATAACATTTGTTATTGTGCCTATCCATCGCGATTATATCTATATCTCGAGCTCCTTTATCACATTAGAGTATATTTTTTGTGTACACCAGCCGCTCCAACGACAAGTCTGTATATATTTTTCTTCTTAAGTTGTTTTCCCAAGCACTTTCCCCTGCAGACCTGGCCTGCGTTTCCTCTCCAAATAGGATTATCCCAGTGCGTAATCCATTTGTTTTATTTGCAGATACGTCAACGTTGCATCCCTCGCCCTTGTTTCGTCCAGAGATAACGAAAGACGGAACGCGCCACGATAAGAACGTTAATAACAGCCCCCAGTCCGGGTTGTGCTTATTATATTAACAGAAAAAAATGTCAATATTTCATCACAGGTCCTGCGATGATGGAATAATAACACTTTGCTTTTTCTGGTCTAAGTGCGCTCGTGACTACGAGAAGATTGTGTGGACTGCATTTTTCTACTTCCATATCAGTAAAACTTCAATTACGAGCAGTTCGGACCATAAATAAGTTTATGGTTAGTGCTATGACGAAGATGTAAGATAATGAATAACTGCCATGTTGACATCAATAAATCTTGTCAAAATTGACCTTTATACTTTGTGTCAATTTATGCCGTTTGAGCCATTGTTGCATAGAATTCACCGCAGAAAAATGTCAATATTTCACCGAACTTCCTGCGGTGATGGAATAATAACATTTCGCTTATTCCCGTCTAAGTGCGCTCCGACTAAGTAAATTAAAAAAGAAATCAATTTAATTCGCCTCCGATTCCCGACGGCAATACTTTAATTTCGTACTTCTCTTTTACTTTGGCTAGAATTCGGTCCTTTATGCAGCTCTGGATACATTTTGTAATTGGTTTCCAGAGTCGAGTCGTATCGTCGTATCGAGCTACATTTAGCAATTATTGCGGCGATGAAGTTATCAATGTTCCTTCCCCTCTGATTTATCGTTATGTTTATGATTATAGTTGCACTTTGTGCCCCGTCATTCTTCGCATTCCGGCGAGTAGTTTTCTATAGTTGCGAAAATGGGGTGTCGAGGGCGAAGTTTGATATGATGCTGATGGACGTCGCTATTATGAATACGACGTCGTACGACATTCCACTTCCAAAATTAAAGCGATGTTTTGTTGTCTGCTGGGACGGAAAAGTTTGATGTTGATGCACTATCTGAGATTAGATGATAAATCAGGAAAAATTGGAACAGGAGAAAATTGGTTTTACTTTCCGGCTGAATTCCGGGCGCTGCGATCGCTCAATTACCTCCCAGGAATTTTGTTTTGTCATTTTGTCGCACGATGGTGTGCCACCGAACTTCCAAACTTTCCTTCAACGCTCAAAATACTGGGTTGAAACTACAACGAACTAAAACTAACGGCTCCTTTCCTCATTGCCTTGACTCTTTTAATACGGGTATTTATTTTCGAAATATTGTCCTTGAACTATAAAAGTTCTTTTTTTTTTGAAGTATCACAAAGAATCTACGGATTCTGAAAGGGTCTAGGTTTAGGGAATAGAGCCGGAGTTACAGATTGATTTATTTTATCTTCACGACTTTTGTAAACAAAGCAGCAATGTGAAAATAATGGTATTTATTGTAAGTTTGCTTCTGCAGCAGTTCTCAAACGAACCAAGAACCAAACGGTTCGCGAACTATCCGTAGACTTCAAAGATATTGTTCCAAATGAGTAAGACATACTATTAAAATTTTAAAACTTTTAAGTCCATTCTATGAGACAAAGTATCGTTACAAGCCTTCAGACACCTGAGGGCACTGGGGGCACTTGAGTACTCGTCTATGGGAGCCACTCAGCGCATCTCCCCAACCACCAACCACAAGAGCTTTTGTTTTTTTCTTAGGTTACTTGTTTTTGTTTAGTTTTTCTTATAATTTCATCATATTTCAAAAAATATTCTCTATAAAAATTAATAGATAAATTAATTCGGTTCAATTTAAATAAATTAAGTTGGCTGTCATGTGTCAAAAATTAAATGTCAAAAAATGTTTTAAATAAGAATGTGAAGTGGTTCTAAATCGATTTTATCTGATACTGGAGGCGGAAATATCGAATACAAAATATCGAACCCAATCTGTCGAAAAACAAAACATCCAAAGTACAAAGTATCGTAAAACACAATTTTAATGATCCACGGAAAAACAAATTTTGAGTTTGAGTTTCTCCTATCCACATTTCTAAGAGGGAAATATGACTTTTTTGGAGTATCTTTCTTCACGGGGTCGAGCGCAAAGAGATGTGAGATGTGAGATCTTGGAAAACCTGAGATCTTAAGAAGCCTAAAACTTGAGGAACCTCAAAATTTTGAGAAGTAAAAAATTAGAAAATACTAGAGTAACCTAAAAACCTGAGAAACTCAGGGACTTAAGATCTTGGAAAACCTGAAACTTTAGGGAACCTGAAAACTTCAGGAATCCAAGAATTTGGAGAATTTGAGATCTTGGAAAACCTTGAGAACTTGAAAACCGAGGTTTTGGAAAATCTAAGAACTTACGGATTTCGAGAACTTTTGAGAATTTGGACATTTTAAAACTAGGAAATTTGAGACCCCGACTAACGTAAAAAAATTGAGAACTTGAAGTTCAGTTAAAAAAAAAACTTGAGAACTAAGCAAACCTTAGATCTTGAGAAACTAAAGCACCTGAGATCTTCAGGAGCCTCAGAATTTAGAGAAGTTAAAAATTTAGAAAATACTACAGTGACCTAAAAACCTGAACTACCAAACAAGAGAAGTGTAGGAACTTAAGATCTTGAAAACCCTCAGAACTTAAGAAACCTAAGATCTTGGAAAACCTGAAACCTTGGGGAACCTGGAAACTTCAGGAACCAGAGAATTTGGAGAATTTGAGATCTTGGAAAACCTTGAGAACTTGAAAACCGACGTTTTGGAAAATGTAAGAACTTACGGATTCCAAGAACTTTTTGAGAATTTGGACATTCTGAAACTATGAAATTTGAGACCCCGAGTAACCTAAAAAACTGAGAACTTGAAGTTCAGTTTAAAAAAAAACTTGAAAACTAAGCAAACCTTAGACCTTGAGAAACCTAAGCACCTGAGATCAGGAAAAACCTGAGATCTTAAGGAGCCTGAAACTTGAGAAACCTCAGAATTTAGAAAAGTTAAAAATTTAGAAAATACTAGAGAAACCTAAAAACCTGAGAAGTGTAGGAACTTGAGATCTTGAAAACCCTCAGAACTTAAGAAACCTAAGATCTTGGAGAACCTAAAACCTTAGGGAACCTGGAAACTTCAGGAACTAGAGAATTTGGAGAACTTGAGATCTTGGAAAACCTTGAGAACTTGAAAACCGAAGTTTTGGAAAACGTAAGAACTTACGGATTCCAAGAACTTTTTGAGAATTTGGACATTCTGAAACTATGAAATTTGAGACTCCGAGTAACCTAAAAACTGAAAACTTGAAGTTCAGTTTTATAAAAACACTTGAGAACTAAGCAAACCTTGAGAAACCTAAGCACCTGAGATCTTGGAAAACCTGAGATCTTAAGGAGCCTGAAGCTTGAGGAACCTCAGAATTTAGAAAAATTAAAAATTTAGAAAATACTAGAGAAACCTAAAAACCTGAGAAACCAAACATGAGAAGTGTAGGAACTTGAGATTTTGAAAACCCTCAGAACTTAAGAATTCTAAGATCTTGGAGAACCTGAAACCTTAGGGAACCTGGAAACTTCAGGAACTAGAGAATTTGGAAAACTTGAGATCTTGGAAAACCTTGAGAACTTGAAAACCGAGGTTTTGGAAAACGTAAGAACTTACGGATTCCAAGAACTTTTTGAGAATTTGGACATTCTGAAACTATGAAATTTGAGACTCCGAGTAACCTAAAAAACTGAAAACTTGAAGTTCAGTTTTATAAAAACACTTGAGAACTAAGCAAACCTTGAGAAACCTAAGCACCTGAGATCTTGGAAAACCTGAGATCTTAAGGAGCCTGAAGCTTGAGGAACCTTAGAATTTAGAAAAATTTAAAATTTAGAAAATACTAGAGAAACCTAAAAACCTGAGAAACCAAACATCAGAAGTGTAGGAACTTGTGATCTTGAAAATCTTCAGAACTTAAGAAACCTAAGATCTTGGAAAACCTGAAACCTTAGGGAACCTGGAAACTTTAGGAACCCCAGAATTTGGAGAATTTGAGATCTTGGAAAACCTCGAGAACTTGAAAACCGAAGTTTTGGAAAATCTAAGAACTTACGGATTGCAAGAACTTTTTGAGAATTTGGACATTCTTAAACTATGAAATTTGAGACCCCGAGTAACCTAAAAAACTGAGAACTTGAAATTCAGTTTAAAAATACACTTGAGAACTAAGCAAACCTTGAGAAACCTAAGCACCTGAGATTTTGGAAAACCTGAGATCTTAAGGAGCCTGAAACTTGAGGAACATCAGATTTTAGAAAAGTTAAAAATTTAGAAAATACTAGAGAAACCTAAAAACCTGAGAAACCAAACATGAGAAGTGTGGGAACTTGTGATTTTGAAAACCCTCGGAACTTAAGAAACCTAAGATCTTGGAAAACCTGAAACCTTAGAGAACCTGGAAACTTCAGGAACCAGAGAATTTGGAGAATTTGAGATCTTGGAAAACCTTGAGAACTTGAAAACCGAGGTTTTGGAAAAACAAAGAACTTACGGATTTCGAGAAACTTTTTGAGAATTTGTACATTCTGAAATTAGGAAATTTGAGACCTCGACTAACGTAAAAAAAAGTTGAGAACTTGAAGTTCAGTTAAAAAAAACTTGAGAACTAAGCAAACCTTAGACCTTAAGAAACTAAAGCACCTGAGATCTTGGAAAACCTGAGATCTTCAGGAGCTTCAGAATTTAGAGACGTTACAAATTTAGAAAATACTAGAGTACCCTAAAAACCTGAGAAACCAAACATGAGAAGTGTAGGAGCTTGAGGTCTTGATAACCCTTAGAACTTAAGAAACCTAAGATCTTGGAAAACCTGAAACCTTAGGGAACCTGGAAACAGAATTTGTAGAATTTGAGATCTTGGAATACCTCGAGAACTTTAAAACCGAGGTTTTGGAAAATCTAAGAACTTACGGATTTCGAGAACTTTTTGAGAATTTGGACATTCTGAAACTAGGAAATTTGAGACCCCGAATAACCTAAAAACTGAGAACTAACAAACCTTTGACCTTAAGAAACGTAAGCACCTGAGATCTTGGAAAACCTGAATCTTGAAAAGTATCGAAAATACAAGTTATCGAAAGTACAAAATATCGAAAAACAAATCATCGAAACTACAAAATATTGAACAATAAATCATTCTAATTTCAATGATCCACGGAAAAACAAATTTTTACTAAATCTGCTCTGTCCGCACTTCGAGTTTCACGTAAAAAGAAATATGATCTTCTTGGAGTATGTTTGCTTAAGGTGTCGACCGCAAAGCGCGAGGCACCAATTTCAATAATCCACGAAAAAAAAAATTACTCAATCTGCCCTGGCCACATTTCGAGTTCCACGTCCATGGACATATGACCTTCTTGTAGTATGTTTCTTTAAGAGGTTGAGCGCCAAGCGCGAGGTACCAATTTCAATGATCAACTCAACCTCAAAACGTCAAACTTTTGTACAAATTTTGTGTTAATTTTTAAAGAATTTAGAACAAACGGGTCGTGTGCTTCAATTTAATACCAATACCTTTTATATACAGCGTGTTTAAAAATGACAAAGCTGTATCTTATCTGTTTTTGATTGTAACAAATGTTTTGGATAATCTTATATACAAACAGAATTGTGTCATTCAAAGTATTAGCAACTAAGGTATATTTTCGTTAATGTTTTTATTATTGAGTGAATTGTCAATATAACTTTCTGCAACCTTTTCCAACTTTCATCCGCCATGTCGTTTAAACTGAGTAGATCAGCCCTCGCACTAGGATAATTGCACAAGTCCTTCTGAAACCATGTTCAGTATATAATTTCGGGTTGGGTAGTTTTAAGTATTGTGCAGAATTACAAACTTATTTATAACAAAAGCGTGCTTGGTACAGTTACCATTTTGGTAGCTTAAAAATAACGTCTTTATAATGACAACGTTGTTGTCGAAACGAATTCGCATTAGCAAAGTCAACTTTCGATATTCGTGAGGCTTCATCGTGGAAACCAATTGATGCTGCATAATTTTTCAATTTAAAATTAAGGACTTTCAGTTTTATAGCTGTTCAGAATATTGGCTAGTTTTTGCTCATCCACTCGCTTTCCTACGATATAAAAATGGTGGATGCAACTCGCGATCCCGACAGACTTCGTCGAACTTCTTGCAGGTAAAGCTGAAATTAGCATACAAATGCATCCTGCGAAATGGACCCTTCCTATAAATAACCACACCTCGAGAGTCATCCAAACCCGCCGTCTTCCTATACAAGTATGGTCCTCCGGAGAGCGATCACCGCTCCGACACGAGATTGGTCCGAAGAAATTGGAAGTGGACGTGCGGAAAAACAAAGCTCTTGATTTATTGGATAAGAAGGTCGGCGTGTCATTTTCGCCGATGCCAGACATCGGAAATTATGTTAGACGGACGGCGCGGCGGGGCTTTATTAAATTTCAGCGGGAGTTGAGTTTAATTAAAATGTACGTTAGCCGAACTTGCAAAAGTGGATTAGATGAGTTTTTCTAGGACGCGGCCATTGTTAAGGTCGGCACGTACAGCTACACTCGGAATTAAAGAAACTGATAAAAGGAAAAGTGCACTCGGGAACGGCTTTGTTGGGAGTCGGACGTCGAGGGAGAAGTTACTCTTTGGAGGGGCCGGATCGCGATAATGAGTGTTGTTACGGCTTCGAGGAGTTCGTGGCTGTCTCGAGAAAGGCTACAGTGACTCGATTTTTACCTACCCATGTTGTAAAACTGTCTACAGTTTAGTATTTATTTATTTTTATTTACATTAGACAAATACTGTTAAAAAAATAGAATTAGAGTATTGTTAAAAGTCACAAGTTATTAAAATAATTTCTTCCTAATATGGAGCTTTTCAATTAATTCATGCTGGAGTTTTGGAAACAAAAAGGAATTGCAGAGGAGATTGGATCTTGAAACCTTCAATAACACGTGCAGTCGTGCAGATAAAATCAGCGTACAAGAAAGCATGCACACAATTTGAAGTTCAGTAACACATACTAATCTTGAGGGACTTTTTGTGTTTATAAAAAAGTACTAATTGATAATAATAATGTAATATGTAATGATAAAAATAAAAATTACTACCGTTTTATTTATTTACAGGTTTTTCAAAATTTGCCAAATTTTGAGTAGGACTATCAAATTTCTATATAGTTACTAATACTTTTGTCAATTTTCTGGGTTTGAGGTTTTGTTACTTCACAAGTTACTAAATATGAAACGATGTCGTATCCCCACTATGACACTCGCCCACCTAAAGCAAACATGGTGACGTCTCCGCCTTCGAACTTGGTCTTCCAGTGCCGGAAATCCTGTGTTCACGGTCGGGTTGGCCCGTCTCCGGAACATCCCGGACTCCTCCGGTAATTGGGCCGCACAGAACTGCAGCAATCTCAGGTGCACTCCGTCTGCACATATCAACAAGCCGAGTACATTAATTTTCGTTTGCGGCTTCTCGGTTTCAACATCCTGCAATAAGGTCTTTGATGATGACTACCGCGCGGCGCTCTCATCGTTTTGCTTTGGGTGCAATTTGCAAATGGATTCCGTGTGGTTTACGCGGCAGATAAAAAGTGGAGATCTGTAAAATCCGGCTGCAGATCGTTTCTCAAGCAAACTGCATCCGCCATAAATCCGTGCATAATCTAAACTTGGGCCATCACCGTCATAGCAATGAGCAGTCGTAAAGCCATTTCAACTTTTCTCTAATCCGGCAATTATGTGCTCAATCACCATTTAGATTAAGCATTCGCCTCAGTTTCGGAGTAAATAACAATTTAGTTACGGATCGCAATCACGAAATTACAGTGTAATTGTGCAATTTGAGCAAGAAGCGACATTTAACGACCCTTTCGGCGTCGAGTTTGGCGGCGACGGCGGCGTGGGTTTGGACGCCGTTGCCGACGCCGAAAAACAGACAGCTTTAACCTACAGTGTAACAATTAGGGGATGCTTTTTAGGTAACAAAATCTCTGCAAATGCGTGCGCCAATCTAGTCCATCTCCAAATCGCTAGGACGAGTTCACTCGAAAGTTTTTTCTACTAACACGTATTACCTCTTCTAAAATATAAAAATCTCTGGTCACGGTGTTTGTAGTCGAACTCCTCCGAAATGACTCGACCGATTTTTATGAAATTTCTTTTGTATATTTGGTAGGTATGAGAATAGATGGTAAACTATTTTTTACATGGATATGGGGGCCCAGGGGATCCCCTCGGACTATACCGATTTTTTTTGCTCGACCAATTTTTATATATATATATTTTTTGTATATTTGGTAGGTATATCAGAATAGGTGATAAAGTATTTTTCACATAGATATGGAGGCCCAGGGGGGACCGATTTTTAATCAATAATCCCTCATAGATGTCCTGTTGTTTTTATATGTTGAAATGTGACATTGTAAAAATGAAGAGAGCTCCTAAATTCGACAAATTTCACCCTCAAAGGCCTACTGAATATTTTACAGATTTTCTTCAAGTGGCGCATCCACCATTTTTCGGAGTTTCTTCAACATTCCCCTATGATGTTTTTATATGTTTAAAGGTCACATTGTAATGATGAAGAGAGCTCCGAAACTCGACAAATTACACCCTCAAGAGCCGACTGAATATTTTACAGATTTTCTTCAAGTGGCGCATCCACCATTTTTCACAGTTTCTTCAAACATTCCCCTATAGATGTCCTGGTGTATTTATATGTTCAAATGTGACATTGTGATTATGAAAACAGTTCCAAAATTCGACAAATTACACCTTCAAAGGCCCACTGAATATTTTAGAGATTTTCTTCATGTGTCGCATTCACCATTTTTTACCGTTTCTTCCATCATCTACTATTGATGTCCTGGTCTATTTACATGTTAAAATGTGACATTGTAACAGTGAAGAGAGCTCCGAAATTCGACAAATTACACCCTCAAGAGCCGGCTGAATATTTTACAGATTTTCTTCAAGTGGCACATCCACCATTTTTCGGAGTTTTTTCAACATTCCCCTATAGATGTCTTGGTGTCTTTATATGTTCAAATGTGACATTGTGATTATGAAAACAGTTCCAAAATTCGACAAATTTCACCTTCAAAGGCCCACTGAATATTTTAGAGGTTTACTTCAAGTGGCGCATCCACCATTTTTTACCGTTTCCACAATCATCCCCTATAGATGTCCTGGTGTTTTTACATGTTGAAATGTGACATTGTAACAATGAAGAGAGCTGCGAAATTTGACAAATTACACCCTCAAGAGCCGACTGAATAATTTAGAGATTTTCTTCAATTGGCGCATCCACCATTTTTTACAGTTTCTTCAACATTCCCCTATAGATGTCCTGGTGTCTTCATATGTTCAAATGTGACATTGTGATTTTGAAAACAGTTCCAAAATTCGACAAATTACACCTTCAAAGGCCCACTGAATATTTTAGAGATTTTCTTCATGTGTCGCATCCACCATTTTTTACCGTTTCTTCAATCATCCCCTATTGATGTCCTGGTCTATTTACATGTTGAAATGTGACATTGTAACAGTGAAGAGAGCTCCGAAATTCGACAAATTACACCCCGTAAAGGCCGACTGAATATTTTACAGACTTTCTTCAAATGGCGCATCCACCATTTTTCGGATTTTCTTCAAAATTCCCCTATAGATGTCCTGTTGCCTTTATATGTTCAAATGTCACATTGTGATTAGGAAAACAGTTCCAAAATTCACCAAATTACACCTTCAAAGGCCCACTGAATATTTTAGAAATTTTCTTCATTTGGCGCATCCAACATTTTTTACCGTTTCTTCAATCGTCCCCTATAGATGTCCTGGTCTATTTACATGTTGAAATGTGACATTGTAACAGTGAAGAGAGCTCCAAAATTCGTCAAATGACACCCTCAAACGCCGACTGAATATTTTACAGTTTTTTTCCACCATTTTTCACCGACCGATTTTATTTTATTTTTTTGTGTATATTTGGTAGGTATAAGAATAGATCGTAAGGTATTTTTCACATGGACTTGGAGACCCATGTACTCCCTTGGGCTGGACCGAATTTTATGATCTTTGATTTGTTGATTTCGTCTCCGCCCCGAATAGCAGAATAACTATTAAAACATGAACTACTCGATTCGGTTTACAGCTCAAGAACGGCTGGACCGATTTTTATCATCTTTGATATGTTGGATTAGGAGTAAACTACAAAGTTTTACTTCTGTTGCGCGTGGACCACACACGAAAATTTTTTGTTGATATCTCGAGAACGGACAGACTGTTTTTTTTTTCGGGAACGAATAACTATTAATAATTAATGTTAATTATTTCTTGTTAGATAGTAGTTTGGATTGCATAACTCTTTTATTCTAATTTATCCATCCTCTTCAGTGTAATCTTCACTTCCAGACCTCTTTCTAAAATCTCTTCTACTGTCTCCTTCCGCTGTTATAAATAAAATAATAATAACAAATAAATTCAGGAAACTAATGATTAAAAAATGACACAAGATGTTCATTCATTTGGAAGTAACGTTTCACATTTTATTTTAAAAATTACTTTAAAAAATTGATGATTCTAAGCTTTGCACTGAAATCAAAGATTCCAGATTAGTTACTTGACAGTGTTTTGATGGAACTGGACGTGGTTTCATGTATGTGTTAGGTTTGCTAATAATTTATAATTTATTTCGGTGACATAGTCCATGTTGATCTAGGAATAATCGATGCCTGGAACTGTTAGTTTCCAGCTGGCTGACAGTTTGCATAATGTTCTATGTACTATTATTAGATACGAATTGATATATGATTGGGAACTATTCGCACAGTTCAGCAATGTTCCAAACTTAACACGTATATACTTATAAAAGAATAATATACTATAATTAAATAAAGAAAAGTAATTTTAGTATAAAGAGTTTCTCTAATCTTTGACGTAATCACTACTCCACAAGAAAATATCCCTGTATGCATGCATTAATTTAAAACTTGTTAAATAAAGCAAAGCAGAAGCAAAATTAAAACCAGGAAGAAGAAACAGGCAATATATCAATAATATGTGAATGGTTGGGAGCTCTGATTCTAACTGGTAACTAAATTAGAATAACTAGTAAAAACAGAAAATTTTAAATGATTTAGAAGCAGTTAAAGCATTTAATGACTATTTCGTTATTGCCTCTGCCACAGTAACCGCTCATTTATCAAAATAAACACACGGACTTTTTATAAACAACATTCTACAAATCGTCATAAATCATTAATTCGTAATAATATATCATCATTAATTACCTTCACATGCCTCGGATGAGCTTTCAAATATAGTAGGCAAAAGAGCACTTTCTATAATTAGATCTCTTCACATATTCAGAATTAATTCCTAAAGTTTTATCTCTTCACTGCACGAAAACGATTCAGATGGCACCATAAAAAGTTGTAGAGACCTTTAATTAATTCTCCAATGGTTATAAAATATTCTTGGCTGCCGTTGTGGCTTGCCTCAAAGTTTGAACACATCGATAGAGCTTAAATGGCTATAGGCTGTTCGTTGAGTGTATAAAAGTTTTATATTTCGTACACGTTATTAAATTTTATTGAAAAAGTTCGAATTGGGTGGGATCAAGGGTGTAGGTTCACTGTCGCTAAACGCAGTTTTGACACTCAATGTAAAGTTGAAAAATTAATTGCAACCAGCAAAACATTTTGATAGTCGCCGGATTTATTTTGAGCAAAAGAACTTTTTCCGACTGACAAAAACCGCTCTTGCTCTCTTATTGCACGGTGTTGATGGGACTGCCACAGGTTTAAATGACTACCACACTTTGTGAATAACCCTGTATATTTTACGAATGTATTATTTACACATAACTATAAACTATTTTGATTATACTCGAGGCCAAATTGATTCAATTTAGTAATCAGATCAGTTTTATTTTATTATGCAACACCTACTCACTGCCTTCATTAAACCCAGTCCTCAGACTGTTTCGTCGTCCCAGCCGCGTTCGCTCGTGTTTCCATTTTTGCGCGAAATCCCGTAATTATGGTCTTGTTAAAATAATAAGAACAAACATTCCTCGTGTTTGCTTCCACGTTTTCACATCGTGCAAGTTCTCGACCTGCTGATTGCCCTCCCGGGAATGAATTTCGTTTTGTTTGTTCCTGAGTAACGATCCTGTAATTCCGGCCGAAGCCGAGCTCATTACCCGAGTTTCTTCTATTTCAAATCGCTTCTTTTCCCCCGATCGTGGTCGCGCGCGTAAACGGGTCCTTGCCGCACTTCATGGACGTCGCGACGTACGCACCTGATTTGAGGGCCGATGATTAGGTTTTTATGGTGCACATAAATACGCCGGCGGCCGGATCCGGCTCTGAATTTCCGGGTCTCTGGAGTCTGGGAATCACCATAGCAACCCCTCGACATGCACCGGATCAGACCTTGCACAGGGTCTGCATTGTTGGTGGTGGCGTCGTGTTTTATTCCGTTCTGCGAATATTACAGAGGTAGCAAATTTCATGCTCGGTGTTGAATTCGAGGAGATCGTTACCGATTCAGCGGAATTCTTACTCCTGTTGCTTCTGCTCTAATTTTAGATCAGAACCACAAAATCAGGGACACAGTTTTATAACCACGCTACGACTCTCTCGTATTTAGTAAAAAAGCTACGACCATGTAATGGTTTCTTTGATATCTAAATGTACCCTAATTAACTTATCAAAAACACAATTTAAACTAGAAATCCAAAAACTCTAATGATCCCTATCAGTCCCCCGTACCACCTATCAAATCCTCATAAATCTGAGATAAGGAAACCCGATTTCCAGAGCCGGCAATCTCATCGATATTAATTTAATTTGATTAGTGTCGAAATTAACATTTCCCAGACGACTCGGAGATAAATTCCGTAAAGTAGGTTTGAAGCGAGATTTGTTTAAGTAGTTTGTCTTGTCGAGATAAAGTTTGAAGAAACTCAAACCGACCAAATAAAATTAATTTTGCATTCATTTCCCTCTTTGTTAATTCATGCCGCTCTGGTACTCCCGCCTCCGAAACAGTGTTTTACATTTTGATTATTTATTAAAATCGTAACTGCATTCCCGATATGTCGACCTATAATCGACGGGAGTATCAATATTGAAAAGCTGTACAGCGACATGATAATGGAAAATTGACAATTATCCGTGTCATCGACGTGGCGTCATGAACGGGAAATCGTGTCACATCTTCATTATGTATGAAATTGCTGCTTTATCCGTTTTAACTACGTAGAAAATACGGCAGCAGAACTAATAATGGCAGCGCTGAAATCATGTAGTGCATATATTTTAATATTTAAATAGCATTATCATCAAGGAGCTTATTGTTTTTATCCATTAGTCAATCCTACAACAAAAATAAAGTAGAGATTTTTATTCAGAAATATTAAGTATGTGCAATTCAAAGACTATTGCTCGGCGAATCCTCAAGCAAAGCAAAAGGGATTCATGGGCCTCTTTTGTCTATTATCACTCCCACCACCACACCAAAAGAAGTGTGGAACAAAATCAGACGAATTAAAGGCTTTTCATCAGCAGCTGGACATAAATCTTTATTAATCTCTAATATACTAGTCGCCAACGACACAGAGATTTGTGAGCACCTAGCAGACCAATTCGAAAAATCCTCAAGTAGTGAGAACTATGATGAGACATTTATAAGACTGAAACATTCTGTGGAAAGTACTCCGATCGGGCTAGACGGCCCAAACGACACCCCAATCAATAACCCAATCTCGCTCCCTGAACTACAAGAATCCTTGGCTATGGGCAAAGCCCCGACGATATTCCCCTTGTTTTGCTCTAACATCTTCCTCTACTAGCTAAACTCCACCTCTTAGACATTTTCAACACTATGGTCAACAGTTCTTCCCTTCTTAAAACCCCAAAAGGCAAAACATGACCCAAGCTCGTATCGACCCATCATTAACGTGTTGTATGTGCAAGATACTAGAAAGAATCATTAATCTAAGAGTTCGCTGGTTCCTTGAGTCTGGTAACCTATTGAACCCCCAACAGAATGGATTCCGGAAATATAGATCTACTCTAGACAACATTGTCAGTTTAGATTCGTCGATAACAGATTCTTCGATATAGAAAAGGCTTACGACATGACCTGGCGACGAAAAATTTTGGAAAAACTGATCTCTTGGGGCATCACTGGACACACAGCTCACTTCGTGTATAATTTCCTAAAAACCGCACCTTCTCAGTCTTAGTTAACTCCTCGAAATCCTCTACAAGAATCCTCCAAAATGGTATCCTCCAACGGTCGGTCTTAAGTGTTACAATATTTCTCATTGCAATAAATGATATTGTGACGTTCTCGAAGAATCGCGGCGTGATGATTCGCGAATATTCTAGTCAAGTTCTCCGCCCGATTCTCGGCGAATCTAGAAAGCGGCTTCCCGCTTTAAATATAACGTGTGAACGATCTTTTCCGCCCTTGAGGCACTTAGGGTAGGGGGTACTACGCACCCCCACCTTACCTTTTCTTTTGGGGTGGCTCCAGCCACACCACTCATTCAAAATCTAAATCTTCACTAAGACGGAGCTTGCTCCTAACAATGTCCTTTTTTTATGAAATGTACATAGTGTAATTATGGTGTGTTAAATAAACGGGTCATCACCCAAAAGCGGATCTTACTAGTACTTTGTGTCCACAATTCAAAACAACAAACATTGGTCCTTCGAGCCGGATTCAAGTACTCGTAAACCCAAGAGCTTTCCGTCGACGTCTCCAGAGGAAGAGGAAAGACTTCAGTGTCATCAACACCATAACGAATCAAATCAAGAAAAACCCACGCCTTTACGAAGCAGCATTTCCACGGCATAAGGTCAGTCATCCTTCTATTTATCCTTTCTTTGTGTTACACGCATGTACATTTTCTCATTCGTGACAAATTGAAACATTATTACGATGGCCGAACAACTCGAAAAACTCGTTAGAACTAGGGGCACTCTTAAAGGGAAATTAACGCGTCTTTACAATTGGATCGATAAATTTGATACTAACAAAGACAGTATTCATGGAATTGCGGAGCGCCGCCAACAAGCCCTAGATGCTTTTCGAAATCTTGAAAACATTCAATTTGAAATTGAACAAATCGACAAAACCTCTTCGCGAGAAAAGCATGACGAAGAACGCGTACATTTTGAAAACGATTACTATGCCATAGCGGAGAAAATGACTAAAATTCTTAATAAAGCAGCGTCCCAGTCGACTTCGCAAAAATCCGATAATAATTCAACGCGACAAACGTCCGAAGAAACAAGCGAACGTCGAGCGACACCCCACGTAAACTTGCCGGTCTTAGATTTAAAAAC
Source organism: Diaperis boleti (assembly GCA_963583935.1). NCBI lineage: Eukaryota > Metazoa > Arthropoda > Insecta > Coleoptera > Tenebrionidae > Diaperis > Diaperis boleti. The sequence goes on along the minus strand of OY757249.1, from coordinate 6,447,536 downwards.
GTTTTCCGGAGAATACCGAATAATAGTACTTAAAATCGTGTTTACGGGGCGATGCACTAAAATCAATAGATGCTCTTGAAATCGCCGAAGCAAAGTATCGTACCGCATGGCAGATACTTGAAGAACAGTTTAAAAATACGCGATTAATTGTACAGGACCACGTCCTCGCTATTCTAAAGCATCCCGCTATGTCTAGGCAGTCACATACTGCACTACAGGACTTTTTGAATATACTTAAGGTCAATATAGCCGCGCTAAACAAGCTGAACATACCAATTCATACGTACCATGCTTTATTAGTACCGATAGTAGTAGAGAAATTAGACTATAACACGATTAAAGAATGCCAAATCACCTTGAATACGGAAGTTTCAGAATTCGAATCTTTAAAACGCTTTTTAGAAAAACGATGTCAATTATTAAAATCATTAAACGCGATCGGTAACAACAGCACTCCTTCAAAACCATATGTCACAGATCCCAAATATAAGCGGGTACTTTCCCACACAGCGGCAATAAAAGTAAACTGTGTCCTTTGCAAGGGTGATTGTCCCAAAATTAGTGCTTGTGCTGAATTTTTAAAATTAACGGTGGGCCAAAGATCACAAAGGGTACGACAATTAAAACTTTGTCTTAATTGCCTCCGGATTGGGCACCACGTTTCCAGATGTTTGATTCGCACCAATTGCCGAACGTGCAACAAACGGCATCACACGTTGCTTCACGATCAAGAACCTCAAACCAGTGAATCTGAATCGCCAATCATAAATCACGAGGTTTCCCTAATTTCTAATAGAAAGAACCAAGACAAAATCGCGCTTTTACCAACCGCTCTAGTTTATATCCGCGACGCGAACAATAAGTGGCACAATTGTAGAGTCTTGCTCGATTCGGGGTCCATGTCCAATTACATTTCGGCATCGATGTGCCGAAAATTAGGATTGAAACGATTTAATACCGATATTTCGGTATGCGGTATCGGTCAAATTAAAACGAAAATAAAATACGCGGCCCAAGCCTATTTTAAATCAAAATACGATGATTTCTCTGGTCACATAAAATGTTTTGTCATCGACCAAATAACCGAAAATTTACCTGTTAGAACAATTAGCAAATTGGGCCTACAAATACCAAGTTCAATAAAATTAGCGGACCCGAATTTTACGACATCGTCGTCGGTGGACCTTCTTATCGGCTCAAATTTATTTTGGAAATCCCTCCGTTCGGGTAAAATCGTAAAAGGGCCAACTGTCCTTCAAGAAACACATTTAGGATGGGTCGTCGCAGGTACTTTATTGGACGTTTCCGACTCGCCTATTTCAATGCATACAACCACTCTATTGACCTTACAACAGCAATTAGAGAAATTTTGGAGACTAGAAGACGAAGGCAATAAAGTTATAAACACGTCGGGTATTGCTAAAGAACATCTGGAGTGCGAGCGGTACTTTCAACAAACAACTCAACGGGCGACATCCGGTCAATTCGTAATAAATCTACCCTTCAAGGATTACCCCCCGGATCTAGGCAAAACCAGGGAAACAGCTGAAAAGCAATTTTTATCTTTAGAGCGCCGATTAGCGGATCAATCCAATCTTAAAAAGGATTATATAAAATTCATGCGCGAATATGAGCATTTGGGCCACATGCAGGAAGTCACACAAAATGAATTAGACGATTCAAATGCATTTTACTTACCGCATCACGCCGTGTTAAAAGAATCGGTTTCAACAAAATTACGCGTCGTTTTTAATGCATCTGCTAGAAGCACAAATGGGTTGAGCTTAAATGACAATCTGATGGCTGGTCCGACAATCCAGCAAGATTTGTTTGCAATTTTAACGCGATTCAGAACGTTTCGATACGTAATTAGTGGCGATATCGCAAAAATGTATCGCATGATTCTCTTGCACCCCGATCATAGTAAGTACCATCGGATATTTTGGCGTGAAGACAAATTACAACCGCTAAAGATATTTTGCCTTAAAACCTTAACGTACGGTACCAAACCGGCATCCTATATCGCAACGCGCTGTCTTCAAGAACGCGAAAAACTTTTCGGACGCAAGCGATGTCATTCGACGCGATTTCTATGTCGACGATTTATTAACCGGTCACGACGATCTAGAAAAACTCTCAAAAATAAAAAATCAAATCATTGCAATTTTAAAACAAGGCGGATTTGAACTCCGTAAATGGGCATCCAATGAGTTGTCTTTGATTAAAACACATGACGACAATAATTGTAAACATGACGTGCGATTAGACAAAAATGAATTCACAAAAACCCTTGGACTTCTGTGGAATCCCGCTTCAGATTCGTTAAAATACCAGGTCAAACCCTTAATCAATGCAACCAAAATCACAAAACGAAACATTTTGTCAGTCACAGCGCAGATTTTTGATCCATTAGGACTCTTAGGTCCCATCATAATAACGCCAAAAATAATTCTGCAGAAACTATGGCAGCTCAAACTGTCATGAGATGAACCCGTACCTGAAGACATGTGTCACACATGGAATCATTTTTTACGCGAGCTTTCATCGCTTAATAATATTCGAATTTCAAGAAAAGTTCTGATAGATAAACCCAGTTTCATTGAGTTGCACGGTTTTAGTGACGCTTCTCAAACCGCATACGGTGTATCTTCGATCACTAAATTCTAATAACGAAATTTGCGTTCGGTTATTATGTGCTAAGTCACGTGTATCTCCTCTCCGTGTGATAACTATCCCAAGGTTAGAGTTGTGTGCCGCGGCACTTTTGGCGCACTTGGTAGAGTCCGTGGAAAAAACATTAAACCTCAACATCGCTAAAAAATTCTTTTGGACGGATTCAAAAATAGTTCTGGCCTGGATTAAGTCCAACTCCGGACAATTTCAAACCTTCGTGGCCAACCGCGTGTCCACAATTCAAGCGCTGTCTAACGAAAACGATTGGTACCATGTTAAGGGAGAAGATTTACTCAGTCGCGGCGTCGCGCCCTCCAAAATCAAAGACATTTCAACTTGGTGGGGTGGCCCAGCATGGCTAGCCAGACCCCAAGATACGTGGCCTACTGATAAATTTACTATTGACAAGGAGTTGCCTGAAAGGCGCACCGTTTCCATGACATCCGCTGCCACGGATAACTCAAATTTAAACCAAATGTTGACAAAATTCTCGTCCTTTGCCAAAACCCAGCGCGTCGTGGCGTGGACTCTACGGTTTTGCAAAAATAGTCAAAATCCCAACGATAAAGTTTCCAACAAGTATTTAAGCGCAACGGAACTCAGAGAAGCTACAATAAAGATTGCGCAGCTTATTCAAAAAAACGAGTTCGCCAGTGAAATTGCGTCATTGTGCAGTAATAAGCAACTTCACAATTGTTCTAACCTACTGTCCTTAAATCCGTTTTTTGATCCTGTCGACAAGGTCATAAGAGTCGGGGGTCGATTAAAAAACGCGGCGATACGATATGAAAGTATGCACCCCATTTTATTGCCAAAAAGACACCACATTACTCGATTAATAATTAGGCAGGAGCATCACAGTCAATTACACGCCGGAGTACAAGGTACCCTATCGGCTCTACGCCAAAGATTTTGGATCATTTCTGGCAAAACCGCGGTTCGGCAGGAAATACACAATTGTATAAAATGTTATAGGTCAAATCCTAAACGCACAAACACATTTATGGGTGACTTGCCTACATTTAGGGTAAAAAATGCGCGCCCTTTCACGGTCAGCGGAGTCGACTTCGCTGGGCCGCTGCTAATTAAGGAGTCTCACGGTCGCGGTAAGCGAAATGTTAAGGCTTACGTCGCTGTCTTCGTCTGCTTCGCTACGAAAGCTGTGCATCTCGAGCTTGTAGGTGACTTGACGACGGCGTCCTTTTTGAATGCATTAAAACGTTTGGCTTCGAGACGGGGGCACGTGTCCCACATCTACTCAGACAATGCCACCAATTTCCGCGGTGCACAACGCGAGCTTGGCGAAATGCGCCAGTTTTAAAAATCAATCACCTTTAGTGACGTAATTGAAGATCTCGCAAGCAAAGGCATAACGTGGCACAATATAGCACCTGGTTCGCCCCACCTAGGCGGACTTTGGGAAATTAATGTAAAGGCCGTTAAATTTCATTTAAAGCGCATCCTCGGGATGTCATTTCTGACGTATGAGGAAATGTACACGCTCCTTACACGCATCGAAGCGATCCTAAATTCCCGACCAATTACTCCGCTTACTTCCGATCCCAATGACCTAGAAGCTCTAACTCCTGGACACTTCCTGATCGGACAACCAATGACCACCATCGCCGAAGTGGACCTCACTGATGTCCCCGAGAACCGTTTGAAGAGATGGCAGCGAGTGGAACAAATGCGGCAGCATCTCTGGAAACGTTGTCGAAAGGAGTACCTATCCCAACTTCAGCAACGACCCAAAAAGCAATCGACCAAGGGAGTGGAAATCAACCTTAACGATCTCGCAGTTATCGTCGAGGAAAACTGCCCTCCGCAGAGGTGGCAACTAGGACGCATCGTCGAACTCCACCCTGGACGTGACGGTGTAGTGCGCGTCGCAACGCTAAAGACGCCAAGTGGTGAAATAAAACGTGCAGTGCGCAAATTGTGTTTGCTACCAAAACTATAAAAGTGATTCCGTTCGTTGATCCTGCGTGATCATTATTACACCTACATAATTATGTTTATTTTCTTGTGTTTTAACTTTTTCAATTAGTGTGTAGCTTATATAGTTAGTTTTTTATGACTCATTTTCGTATATTGTTTTATATTGTTTATTCTATAAATTTATATTTTTGTTTATTGAAGTCGGTGACTTCAAGGGGGGGAGAATGAACGATCTTTTCCGCCCTTGAGGCACTTAGGGTAGGGGGTACTACGCACCCCCACCTTACCTTTTCTTTTGGGGTGGCTCCAGCCACACCACTCATTCAAAATCTAAATCTTCACTAAGACGGAGCTTGCTCCTAACAATGTCCTTTTTTTATGAAATGTACAACGGGAGAACCACTGCCGAATAGTCAGTCTAGTCGAATCGCGTCGATGAAGAAGTGCTAATAAGCTACTTAATCCGTGTGACTGTTAAAATAAATAATTGTGCTGTTATAACTGTATAAATAGTCTAGTGTTTAAATAAATTGTACATAGTTCGTTCAAATAAATAGTTTTGTGAACCCGTAAACGCTACAATATTTTATCTATACCATCGCCTCCTCTGAAAGATGTGTTATTCTCGCGAAGGCAAAATGTGGTTCCTCCAAGGCTAACTTATAACAATCAGGACCTTCTATTCGTAGATGAAAAAAAAATTAAATATACGAATAGATCTACTTCACAGTAAACACATGCACGTTGTATTAACGTGGAAAAGCCGTGCATGTGGTCAAACGTTTATGGTTGAAAATATCACGTTATATTTTGGTAATACCTTCAACGTTATTTCAACGTATTTTACATAACGTAAATTCAACGTTGATTTACAATAAAATATTGACTACGTATATCTACAAATTACGACAATTCAACGTTAAAAAATTACGTTATTTTTAAATATTTTATATGACGCAATAAAGACGTTTAGTCAATATTGTTAATCAACGAAAGGTACATAATGTTGATAAAATATAAGTTATTTTCCACGTGCAGTTCTGACGTTTGTTTCTCGTGAAATTTTTACATTAAATACACGTGTTTTTCTAGTGTTATATAGGCGTGTTTGTCGTCGTTTATTTTTCGTGAAATTCTTACATTAAGTACAGAGTTCCAGCAGAGTATAAAAAATCATCATCATGGTGTAGCCCTATAAAAGGAGGTTTTTCAATTTACTGCCCTTATTTTTTTTATTATTGTATTTTACTTTACCTCAATTTACTTTTTTTTATAAAAAATCATGTTAAAAAATATATATTTATTATTTAAATCATAACTTAAATCAAATTATATAAAATAGAAAAGAACGAATGGCGGTGAAGTTTAAATTATTATTTTTGACTATTATTTCTCGTAAAATTTTAATAAGAAATACACGTGTTTTTCTAGTCATCTATAGTACAAATAAAAACGCATTCGAGGCGTGTTTTGGCGCCGTTTACTTTTCGTGAAATTTTCACGTTAAGTATACGTGTTTTTCTAGGCAAATAAACACTAGAAAGAACGTATTCCATATCATATTATTAGGCGTGTTTTGTGGTAAAGTTTATAAGTCACTAAGGGGTTTCAATGATAAAAATGATGATTTTAGAATACATAATGTATAATAATCCTACTTAATTTATATTTTTTATTTGAATTACGATTAAAATCAAATATAGAAGCATAGAAAGAAATTAATGTGGGTAAAATATAAATAATTTTTGACGTTCAGTTCCGACATTAATTTCTCGTAAAATTTTTACAATATAATAATAAATCTTTATTTGCCCTACGGGCTACCTGATTCCTATACATATACAAGTAAACTTAACAATTATAATAATAAAAAAATTCTCTTTTTCTTCTCCCCTCCCCTTTCCTCTTCTTCCTTCTCCCTCCTCTTCCATACCTCTTTCATCCATTTAATTTCCCTTCCATCTACATTCAGTATTTCCTCTCTTTCTTTCCTCTCTCTTTGTTTCATCTCACTGCACTTGTTCCACATATGCTCAATCGTCTCTCTTTCCTCATAGCACATTCTACACATTCTTCCTCCATCTTCTGCCCAATACCTATTTTCCCTCTCTTCATTTCCGCACCTAAACCTCGCCATCATCTTTCTTTCTTTCTCTTTCTCCCTCTCTAAATACTTCGGTGCTTCCTCGATCATGCATCTTCCGTTGTATCTGGATACTCTAATTCTTTCTCTCCTCTCTTGTCTATCCGTATCCTTATCTCTTCAACTTAGTTCTACATTCATCCACACGCCTCTTTCTCTCAGTCTCTCTATTTCTTTGCTTGCATACCCATTCCTCCTGTAGTAATTCTCCCTATCATTCTCCTCTGAATTCTTCTTTTTTTCTCTCCAGCACTCCTTTAGTATCCTACATGCTTTCCTCCCTTCCATCCTGTCTTCGAACTTGACCGCTCTTTTTCCCGTTTTCACTCTCAACCTATTCCTCTTGCATTCTTCTCTCACTATGTACCCTGGCGTTTCTCTCTCCACCCCTAGCACCAACCTTAGATATTTCTCTTGCACCCTCTCTATCTCCTCTTGTTCTTTCCATCCCCATACCTCTGCTCCGTACAACAACACGCTTTCAATAAGACTTTCAAACATCATCATTCTCCTCTTAAAATCGCCTTCCCACCTTCTCTCTCCTATTCCCCATACACATCCTATCACCTTGTTCGCTTTTCTTGCCAGTTCTCTAATATGTGCCTTATCTGTGACTCTCTCACTGAACACATACCCCAAGTATTTGAATTCTTTTACTTGTTCTATTACTTCTCCCTCCCACCTCCAATCACTCTCTTCGTTCTTCCTCTTTCTTTTATTGAACACCAGCATTTTTGTTTTCTCGACATTCACTTCTAGTCTCTTCTTCTTCACATATTTTCTTAAACTCTTTATCATTTCCTTCATTTCTCTTTCACTCTTTGCCACCATTACCACATCATCCGCAAACGCCAGGCTCCACACTTTATTTCTACCTACCACACACCCCCCCGCTTGTGCTCTCTGTAACATTCCGTCCATATCTGCCACATACATCGTGAACAACAAGGAGCTGAGCGGGCAACCTTGCCTCACTCCCTTTGTTGTCACAAACCATTCACTTTCCCTCTCCCCTACCTTCACTTTACTTTTTGTTTTCTCATATATCTTCTCCACCTTTCTTACCAGCCATTCATTTACCCCTTTCTCCCTCAGGCACTCAAACATCCTCTCTCTGTCCACCTTGTCAAAAGCCGCCTTGAAGTCTACGAATAATGCATACACCCTCCCCCCTTTCTTCTTTAACTCACTCTTCGTCAAATGGTCCAGGATGTATACATTATCGATAGTTCCCCTCCCCTCTCTAAATCCTGCTTGGCTGTCTGGTAATGCTCCCTTTTCCTCTATCTCTCTGCTCATCTTTTCATTCAGAATTGATGCATACAACTTGTACCCTGTGTTTAGGAGAGTTATCCCTCGGTAATTTCCTACTTTATTTTTCTCCCCTTTTTTGTAAATGGGGTAAATTACCCCCTCTCTCCACCCTACCGGGAATTCTTCTCCTCTCCACACCCCATTCATTACCTCCACCAGCCTCTCTAGCACTCTTCTCGTCCCATACATCCACGACTCATTCTGTATTCTATCCCTCCCTGGTGCATTCCCTTTCCTCAGTTTCTTCACATGCCTCTCCACCTCTTCCATTGTAATTTCTTCTCCTTCAGGTTCTACTCGGTTTCTCTTCGTCTCTATTTCCGTTTTCTTTTTTTCCTTTTCTCCCTTCAGCAGCCTCATGAAGTACTCCTCCCACTCATTCATCGTTATCTCCTCGCTCCCATTTTCTTTTTTCTTTCTCTCTCTATTAATATAGTTCCATACCCCCTTCTCTGTTCTTATTGCTTTTATCTTTTCCTCCTCTCTCTCCTTCTTCTGCCTCTTCTTCTCCCTGCATGTCTCTCTGTATCTTCTTTTCGCTTCTAAAAAGCCACTTCTGTTCCCTTTAGTCTTTCTCCACTTTCTTAGTTCTTTTATTGCTTCCTTTTTACGTTGCTCACATTCTTTGTCCCACCATTTATTCTTTCTTTTTGTTCCTCCACCTCTTACTCTTATTTCTCTTTTTGTCGCTGCTTTTTCCAATATTTCTACCAATTCTTTCTCCATTTTCCCTACTTCTTGTTCTTTAAATCTTGTCTTCTCTTATACTCTTCCACCCCTTGCTCGTCCCATACTTTAATTATCACCTTCCGCATTTCCTCTATTTTTTCTTCTCCTCCTCTCTTCTCTCTCCCCCTTCCTATACTTATCTCTATAGGCAGATGATCTGACTCTACTCTTTCCCCTATTCTGAATTCTTCGACTTCTTCCCATGCTTCTTCGTTTACTATTCCGTAGTCTATCACCGTCTCTCCTCTACCGCCTATGTAGGTCCATTCTCCTTCTTCGTCCCCTTGTTTATTTCCATTCAGCACTTCCCATCCTTTTTCTTCTATCCATTCCATCAACTTCTTCCCTTCCGCGTTCTCTTTCTTGTCTTTGGATTTTCTTTTTCCCTCTCCTCTCTCTTCTTCCCAATCCCTGGCTCCTCTTTCCCCAATTCTCCCGTTAAAATCCCCTCCCAGAGGCAGACATTCTTCCCTGTTGTGTTTTAATGTTTCTTCTATCTTGCTTATTGTTTCTTTCATCTCTTTGCTGTACACTGTCACTATTTTCCACCATTTACTGTCTATTTTAACGTTTCTCACCATGTGACCTTCCTCTTCTCCCTTCTTTTGAGTATTCTCTTTTATTCCTTTTTTTACCCCTGTTATTATTCCCCCAGCTGCTCTTCCTTTTTTCTTTCCCCTTCTCGCCCCTTGCCATTCCCACTTGAACTCCTTTGGTAACAGTTTTTCTATTTTTTCCCAGCTTTCTGACCATGTTTCTGTTAATCCAACAATATCGAACTCCTTCACATAGTCCCAAAAATCTTCTTCTTTTCTCCCTAGTCCCGCTACATTCCGAAATAGTGCCCTCACCCCTGTTTTTCTCGTTACCTTCTTTGATTTCCCCCTTCCTTCCTTAGTTTCCCTCCTACTTCCTTCTTTGTTTCTTTTTTCCCGTTTCATTGTCCTTTTTACTTTGCCGTTGTCCCCCTATTTCCCTTCTCCTAAATTTTTACAATAAATTCACGTGTTTATATACTCATATAATTATATTTAATTTATGTGCTACAAAGGAACGCATTCCATTGGCGTCTTTTACAGATTCCATATGGGCGGTTCTAAAACATATGTACATTTATTATTGAATCACATTTTAAATAAAATAGAATGGTTATAGAATTTAAAAGTAGAAACAATAGAAATATTTAGTAAGGCTAGCATTTCTTTCATAATTTTTACGAAACATGGTAACAACTAAGTTAGCTCTTGTAAACATTTGGCACCCCGAATTTTACCCAAACAACCTTGAAGGTTTGACGTTTTCTCCTGGTTGAAATGTTTTAGGATCATCTCGCCCGCCTAGTTCGAGATGCACAATCGCTCTTTGAGAATTCATATAATTATTCAAAACCAAATAATTGTCTGGATCACTTTTGGTGGTAGATAACTACTTTTAATCAGTTTTCCGATTCACTCATCACCCTGATGATGCCAACATTGTTGGCGAAACGTGCGTCGGTATTTATAATAAAAATTGTTTTTGGTGTTTTAGGGAAAACTGATTAAAAGTAGTCATATAATTATTATTAAATTAAAATTTAAAAATAAAATTGCATTCCCTATTCTATTATGGTGTTAATGTTATAAAAATTACAAAAGCTCTTTAACCCAACGGCAAAGAAATTATTCAATGTAGGAAGCTATATTTACTTACGTATAGATAGGACTTACAAATATTAATTTAAATGTGTTTGTTAAAACGAAACGCTCAGTCGCCTCAACTTTGGAACCGAATGACGGCTTTCATTGTTAGGCTATCTTAACGTATTGAGCATCAAAATTAGTAAAAAAAAACCTTCATCACGGCAAAACGTTGTTTGTTCAGAAAAAAAATATTATTGCCAAAATGAGAAGCCAAAAATTTTTTTTTTAACAAACGTGTTGGTGCTTGATTTTTACTGATCTATGTATTCGGTAAATGCAAGGTGTTTTTATAAATATTGAAAAATAAATTTGCAAATTGTCCCCAAAGTTCGCTAGTTTCAAGCAATGTTGGCGTGGTTCAGCGGCAGGCAGACGTATCGACGGCTGCCCGTATTATATTTCGTGTGTGCCGCAGCTAGTTTTTAAAAACGAAATTGAAAGCAGGTATAATTAAGGGACAATTTGAAACATACGTTGAGAATTTTTACCGTTTAGGGGCTGGAATTTTGAGAAGAACGGATATTGGTTTATGATGGGGGCTGAAGGTTGAGGAGCCGACGACGCGAGCGTAATTTTATTGTCGAAAATAAATAATAACCAAACGTATAGATCAGTACTATCATTGAATATCAATACTCTAGTTAGAGCAAATTAAAATTTAAATATATTTAAGTCGAACTCCACAAACTTTAATAAATTACAATGGGAACATGTTTCGGCAGAACACTACTGCCATCAAGTTTGTGGAGTTCGACTTAAAGATATTTAAATTTTAATTTAAATTTACTCCACTTGGATTCATCGACGTTCTTCTGGTTTTCTAGTTAGAGTAGTTAGAGTATTGATATTCAATGGTACTATCAATGAAAATTTCAGCCTTATCGAATTTGTTTTGGCTTTTTTTATTGCGCCTTGCACCCCGAACGAAACGAAACCAAGGACCTCTTTCCAGATGTGTCATCTGTGCTTGGCATTTTCATTTTTCGTCTGAGATCGTGCAGTTCGATTCGTTTTCGTTTGCCTTACCAAGTTTTGAGATTTGTGTAGCTTCCAAAAGTCCTAAAGGTAAGTAGTACAGTATTTTATTTAAAAGTAGTAACTAAATATAAATTTTTTATGCATATTACTAACCAGAATTTAAATTTATTCCGCAAGTGTACCGATCTTATGACTTTTGTCAAAAGTGGTACTCCATGTAAGACCTGGCCTTCTTACAACGTTTTTAAGATTCATTTTAAGACAGGTATACACATATATAATATTATATTTATGATTTTTCTAATTAATTTTTTTTTTTTACTTTTGAGCTTCTTTGCAGAGGATTATGACACAGACAATAAAAAGGCCAACAACCTCATCAAGGAGATTGGGGAAACTGCAGAGGAAACAACTCATCAGCGGAAAGTCTCTCAAGAAAGCAAGTTTTTGGTGATGAGTCTCTTTTTGATAGTAAGCGGCGTCGAACTGTAAACCTTGGAGAGGATTTTTGCTGTACCCCGACGACGTCTTATGTATCGCCAATGTCAGCATTTTCTCCAGCTTCAACATATCCTGGTAAATTGTGTCATTTTATATCATTTACGACAATCATATACCTAGTAAGGATTTTTTTATTTTTGCTATAGTTACTTATAGTTGTTATAGATTTTGAGGCAACTGTAATGCAAACATTGGCGAAACTGACCCAGCACGTCGAGCAACACACAATCCGAGTCATGAAAAAAATGATTTAATTTAATTAGGACAATTAGCCCATAATAATTATTTTAGTTTTTTTTTATAATAATAATTATAAACCAGTGGAGTAATCCAAGTGGAGTAAATTTAAATTAAAATTTAAATATATCTAAGTCGAACTCCACAAACTTTAATAAGTGTAAAATTACAAATGGAACATGTTTCGGCAGAACACTACTGCCATCATCAGCCCTTAAAGAATCTTTGACGGTGCCCCTGTCCTACTTTGCAAGACCTCAATAATCAATTTTGGCTGTGATCCAAAACGCTGCCATTAGAATTGCTCTGGGAGCACACAAATCTACCCCCATAGATAGCCTTCTCTGCTTAGCAGACGAAATACCTACTCCTACTTCGTCGAGCTACCTACGCATTTAACTGACTGAACAATCCAAATCACACAAAGATATCTTACCTACCAGAAGACAAGGCCCACTCAGAGCTCACCACACCTCACCTCTCCCCTTCTGATTTTCAATTATTGGTAAACTGAGAACCTGATATCCTTGAGAAACTCAGAAGTTGGGAATTTAAAGAAACTGAAATCGCGGGATACCTGAAATTTCTAAGAACCTGAAACCTCGGAGAACCTGAGATCTTATAAAACTTGAGAACCTAATGCACCAGAAAATTTGAGCAATCTGATATGTTGGGAAATCTGACATTTGAAGGAACTTGAGGAATTGGAAAACCAAAAAATTAAAGTTAAGGAATCGAGAATTTGGAAAAATTGAGATTTTAAGAAATTTAGGACCTTGAGTGGCTTAAGAACCTTACACTTTGAGATACCAATCTTGAGAGTTCAAAGAATTTCGATTTCGGAAAACCTGAAAAAGAAGCTAACCGACAACTTGCAGAACCTAACAACCTAACGAGCTGAAAACTTGAGAAACACGAATTGAGATCTGGAGAAACCTGAAATCTGTGCAAACCTAAGCTCTTACCCAAACTGAAAACCTCATATTTTGGAGGATATCTTAATCTTAAAGAAACTCAGAACTAGAGGACCCCGAAATCGCGGGAAACTTTCTATGAACCTGAAACCTCGGAGAATCTGAGATCTTAGAGAACGTGAGAACCTAATGAACCTGAAACTTTGGACAATCTGAGATGACAAATTGCGACCTTGAGAAACCAATACTGAAAAGTGGAGTGATCGGGACTTTGGAAGAACTGAAATTTTGAAATTTTAAGAAATTTAGGACTAGGAGGAACCTGAAATCTGGGTCTTACCCAACTTGAGAACCCCAGATTTTGGAGAACTTCAGACCTCTGAGTACCTGATATCTTAGAGACTCAGAACTTAAGGAACCTGAGAATTTAAAGAACCCGAAATCGCGGAAAATTTTGAAAAACTTGAGACCTCGGAGACCCTGAGATCTTGGAGCACCTGAAAACCTAATGAACCTAAAAGTTTGAACAATCTGACATTTGAAGGAACTCGGGATCTTGAAAAACCAAAATTCAAAAATGGAGGAATGGAGACTTTGGAAAAATTTAAATTTTATGGAATTCAGGACCTTGCGTAGCTTAAGAACCATACACTTTGAGATACCAATCTTCAGAGCTGGAAGAACTTCGGAAAACCTGAAAAAGAAGCGAACCTGACAGCTTGGAGAACCTAACAGCCTAACAACCTGAGAACTTGAGAAACACAAATTGAGACCAGGAGGAACCTGAAATCTGTGCAAACCAGAGATCTTACCCAACCTGAGAACCTCAGATTTTGGAGAATTTGAGATCTCTGAAAACCTGATATATTAGAGATAAACGCTGTGTAAATTAAATTGCAATTTTACTCTCAATCAAATAAACATTGAGAACATCAGAAATGTTGATATCTGTGACGTTTAAAAAAAAATTTAATAACAATTATTGTATAAATTGAAAGAAGCATATAATTTTAAAGTAACTTTCTCTTTTCTACTTTTTATTCAAACGAATCGCGTCTACATTTTTTGTACATATACCCCAGCAGGAACGCGTCCCATCTACTAATGGAAATTACATTACGTGGGGGTCGGAGCGAAACGCAATTTCCGCACGACGCTTCAGAGATTTCGGCAGCACCGTCCATGTGAATTTTTAACTTTATTAGTTGTCCGTAACCTGAGTTTCACTTTTTATTTCGCAAGAATCCGGCTTAAAGGCGATCTACCCGTAAAAAATCGAACTGTGACAAAATGTTGCATAACGAGCTTTAAAGCTCGGGCCGCAGACATGAAAGGGTCATTTAATGTCTGCACGCCACTGTTCCGGAGCCTCCGGAGTTCTTATCTCACGTAGCCCGGTCAATTCCGGGCTGTCTGCTCGGCCGATTGAGACGCACGCCATTGGAATATTTAACGTCGGTCAGCGATGTGTGAACAAAAGTGCATTTTCTCGGCCCGGAACGACACTGATGTCCCGGAAAATTGCCAATATTTGGCCGTTATTCCGGGGGCGCGGATAAAATATTCACGGGTTCATTTCCGGGAGAGTAAATTTAAACTTATTCGGACAAGTATGGTTTTAATTAATTCTAAACAGTGTTAAAACGTGGCTGCTTTTCGGACGGGAAAATATTCCGGTCACGGAACATTAGTCAGGGCGAAATGAAAAGTTTAGCTCTCGGCGAAAGTCTTTTTTAACGACACTATAAACTCGGTAAAAACAGCTTGTGTTTATAGTCCAATTTTAAAATAACTTAATTATAATATATTGATTAACATTTTGATTCTTCTTTATCCGAGTCATGGCCCTCTTGTTTAGACATCTAATTAAATCGTCAATTCCCAAATCGCCCAAGAACCGATAAAACCTAAAATGCTCATCAACTTTAATTACCACACTCTAAAATTAAGAGTTCCAAAAATATTTCCGTCATCTGAAAGCAAAACACGAAAACCGAATTAACCCTTCATTAACTACCGACACATCTCCAATCACCACTCATCTGTTTAATTGCTCCGATATTACGGTCAATCCAATTGCATATTCCAGAGTCGGTCTGAGCCCCTCGTAAATTAAGTCCGCGATAAGATGGAGCTTTGCGGAAGTTTGCAGGAAGCACCGGAAGGATGTGGGCCCATATATTCGGGGCGCGAGTAACAGCTGACTGTTGTTGCTGTGCAAACTTCGCTAGAAGGTGTTATTAACGCCGCTTCCGGTCCAAGAAAAGCAGGTGAAGGGTCTTGAGATCGATCTGGCTGTAATTTGTGCGCATAGACGTGGGGCAATAAGAAAAAATTGTGTGAAGCCTTAACTTCATTATTTAAAGTCTCTCAAACCTTTTTTTTATTCCTGTGGCCCACTTAACAACACAAAAGAAATTCCACTTAGGCAAAGAAATCCGACATTTTATTCATTCGAGTGCTAACAATTCCGCAGACATGATGTTGCGTAGAATTATCAAAACCTCATCATGTGCTTACAGAATTTCATTACATATTCCTTCTTAATTGATTTTTTGGGGAATAATTCCTTCACCTTCTCTTGTAGTGACTACGCCCAGGTTCGTGCACTTGGCCGACTTCCGGAAAGTCGCTAGCTGCAGAGTGCACATGTAATTCCCTCGAGATAAGCGAGGCAAAAAGCTTTCGGTGGGAAGTGGAGCTTTTATCGAATCCGACGAAAGGAGTGAAATGCATAAAGCAGTGGCAATTTTAGATTTAATGAAGATGTGACACAATTTCACGACGTCGATGACACCTGCCAATAGAGCTTTCCATTCTTTGCTGTAGATTATACCAGTTGGCACATAAGGAAAAAAATTGGGCCACAAATGATTTCATCGCCTATTTGTCCATTAAGTCATCAAAATTGTTACAGAAACGAAAATCAGAATATACAGGTTGTTTAAAAAGGGCGGAGCTGTATCTTTCTTATTTATCAAAATGTGCTACAAAGACATATGAATTTCAAGGTCAAACGATAGTTTTATTCTTCAGATATAAGTCTATAGTCTTCTTTTCTGAATTTAAATTATGATAAGGAAATAACACTTAGTCACACTTAGTACACCTAGTCCAAATCATTATTTCGAAAAAAGATTTTGATTTTTGCCAAAAAAAAATAGTAGCGAAAAGAGAAGAAAGAGAAGCATGTTTTTTTATTGTTTTGTAATCCATCATTTATTCAATATTCGAAATTACTACCTGGCTACTGTAGTAAATGACACCATTGATTGCAGTCATATGTATCATCTAATATTTCGCGTTTTATTCTATCGTGAGATTGCCACACCTTTATCGACGAAATCCACGGATGTTCGGATATCACTATGACACAAGTGGTTGCAAAGGTGTAGTACGTTCTGGGGGGGTTATCATCAGCATAACCGAGGATAATGGCGGCCGTATCCTGCCAGGACAGGTGGTTTTACACGAGCTGCCTGTCTAGACCCGCAATCTCATCGATTATTACTCGAATTAGGATCCGACGCAGTTTTCTCCAAACGATAACACATTAACCACCCCTGCCGAATTTATTAAACACCAAGGAGAAGAAACCCTCCTCGCGACGGCCGTCCAGCGCCACTTTGTTAACTTTTACGGCCTTCGAGCCACCCCGTTTCGATTTTACAGCCCTGCTTACATTTCCAGAAACAAACCGTCGGGAAATAGATATTATAGATCTATTTCTTTTTATCGGAGCGTCATTACCTTCTTTTACGGCAGCTTCTCACTTGAACTTCATCAATGCGAAGACGCGACTCCCGAGTTTTCGCCGGCGGAATGAAATAAGGGCCGTAAAATTTTACAGCACGGGGTTGTTTCAACAGAAGCAATTTACACGCGGCGGCGATTTATTCAGTTTCTTTTTAAAAATTGTTTGATGGGTTATAATGGCGAGGCTGGGAGGAGGTTAGCACCTATAAATTTTCAGTTTAGGGCGCTATTCAAATCGTGTATCACGATGTAAATTTGGGGGGACGATTGAATTTTTCATCTGGACCGCACTGCGCTTAGCAGTTATTGCTTATTGCAGATAAAAAATATAAGAACCTTAATTGAAATTTAATACCCGTGTATATATAAATAATAATCGATTTACAATTTTAATTCTACAAAAAAAACTTCACGGTCCCATAACATTGCGACAAAAGCGTTCACTTTGTATGTGAATCATCCAACTAAACAGAAGACATCAAATTTCCCCAAACTGTTATTTTGTCTGAATCTATGGCGTCAGTCGTCGAACTTCTTGAACTTAAATTTAATATTCTGACGATGTAATATCCCATTTAACTCTTCATGTTATCCACGAACTATGTTCTTTGCGTCGAAAAGTCGGAATACTGGATGGATTGTTTTTGTCTTTCATTTATTAGAATTTGATTGAATCTCCCGCCAAATTTTAATAAATTATAGTGTCTTTCGTCATAGAGGGTGGGTGCTTTTAGTCAGAATATCAACACTAAATCCTTTAAAGATAGAATATCATAAAACAATGTGAACTTGGGAAATAATTAGCGCACTGTGAAGTACGAAAGTTACATTAGCGGTCGTTAATCTTCCTTTGTTCTGACTTAGTTATTTTATTTACTTATATTTAATCAATTATCATAATGTATACAATCAATATTATATATAATCTCGAGCTACCACATAGGAGGCAGCCATTATTGTAATAGTCTTACCGCTGTAATTTTCATTTTTGTAATAAACAAATTTTCAAAACTTTTGTTTGTCTACCAACAAACATAATTGGCGCAGTCGGTAGGATAGCACAATCGTGAAATTTAAATTTGCATCGTGCATTATTTCAAAGTTTGCGATTTGGAATTTTTATTCCTCGAGTGTTATCCAAAAGAAGAACCTGAGCATCCGAAGAGAACTTGCATCGTGCCAAACTTCAGGGTGTCCAGCAAGAAAATTCCAGGTGAAGAGCCGAAAAAAAAAACAACATCGTGTTAGTCCAGAGCTACTCCACCCCCAGCGAGTAAGACGCATATTTAATTTATCGAATATGACCACTCAATTAACTGCGTATTTAATGAGAGTTGTCCTTGGAAAATTAACTGGTAGAGCACAAATCTTAATCGGAACTAGATCTGAACTTGATACGTGGGAACTATTGAAACAAGCACTTAGAACAACTTTCGGTGACCAAAGGAATCTTGATTGCTTAGAACAAGATCTAATCATTGCATGTCCTTTTAAAAATGAAAGTTCATTAGATTTCGGAAAACGTATTCAAGTACTTCGGAGCCGGATTTCAGCGAAATTAAAATCAATAAGCGAAAACGAAATTTCAAGCTCGACCAAGACCGTGTATTCCAAACAACACGATAGTTTAGCTCTCAAAACGTTCATTCGCGGCCTCCCAGGTAGTTTACCGAGCATCATTAGACTACGGCAACCTACCACCTTAGAATCCGCCATGTCCTTCGTCGTTGAAGAACAAAACTTTCGATATACCTTGAGTCTACCCCATCAAATTTGGAATTCTAGAACACACCATCAAAACCATTTAGTAAAATCGCGTAATCCATCATTGAATAATCAATGCACCCATTATCAACCTCAAACATTTGGATTGCCATTAACTTCACCACGACCTCAGTTTCCATCACAACCGATCAATTTGAGATTTAAACCGACGCCACAAAAATTTCTAACAAATGACCAAGTTTTTGCCCCCCCAAAAAATCAGGTGCAATCCCAAAAAATAACCCTGAGCCAATGTCGATAACATCTAGAAATCCAACTATAAAACGATCATTTGATAGAGTCATTCCAATTTCAACGACATCGAGAATTCCATCATTACAACAATCTCATAGTAATTATACACAAAACTATTTTAAGCCTTCAAATCAACAAAATTTTATTTTGGAAGAATTAAATCAAATAGAAGACGACGAACAAAACTATCAAATCGCATGTTATCTGCCAAATAATGACAACGGCCGAGATTTCTCTAATCATATTGACATGACCGAATCGGAAGTCCAAGAATACGGCTATCAACCGGAAACCAAATATGACTATCAATTGACAAATTTGGAAGCAAATGACGATGACATCGAAGCAAACAATGAGACAAATTTTCGGATAAGCAGCCTCTTCGATCACCCGACAGAATTTGTGAATTAAATGTTAACGTCTGCAATTCCTTACCGTATTTACAAATCAAGAACCCGCCTTTAAAACTGCTAATAGATACTGGATGTAACACTTCCATGTTAAGACCATGTATTGCTCAACATCATTATCCTGATAAAGTCTATAGGGAAACATCTAAGATTCGAACCGCCACCGGAGAAAAGAATGTCGAATTCGCATCGATGATCTAATTAGAACAAATCATCTAAACAAAGAAGAAGCTAACACCCTTATAAATTACGCAATTATAGGTTATAATAATGCCATCCACTCCACCACGGGTTACACACCTTTTGATGTAATTAAAGGACATACTGACTCTTTTAATCCTTTTGAATTAACAGACGAAATCATAATCTCCAACTTAGTCGCGTCAATGAAGTCTTTTTCTCGGAAGTCCTCAGAAACGGCTCCGATGTTGATGTTTCTTTTTTTAATTTTTGTTTTTTTTATATTAGTTATAATCAGAAACCTTTTGAAGCGGGGAAATAACTATTAATATTATTTAAACAATATGTATGATATTTATCTAGCTCCCTTTTATTAACAGACTTCAGGTATGTCCATCGATTTCTTCGTCAATTGTGCACCGATTTACAAAATTCTTCTTTTATTTGAAAGGGTATACTCTTAGGGTGGTTCCATTATCAAAAAAGCGGGATCTAACCAGGGAATCCCATGGAAATCGAGAAAGATCCTCAAAGTTTCGCTTCCTTTTATTAACCGACTTCATGTATGTTCACCGATTTCTTCGTCAATTCTGGACCGATTCACAAAATTCTTCTTTTATTTGAAAGGGTGTACTCTTGAGGTGGTTCCATTGCCAAAAAGTCAGGATCTGATCAGGGAATCCCATGGAAATCGAGAGAAATTCTCAAATTTTATTGATGAACAATTTTTAATTATTTTTTTATAAATGTTCAAAATAAATAATCCACAATTCATAATAATTTTATAATTTACTTTTGTAGAATAAATATTCTATGAAAAACTAATTTTATTTCATACTTGTATCAAAAGTTACATTTTTCGGATTATTTTTGATACCAAAAGTGGAACATTAACGTCCTAGTACTTTAAAGAAAAATTTTAAAGTCCTAGTACTTTAAAATTATACGTCAATCATTTCTTACATTGTTCCCGAGATTTTTGTGGCATCAAATTGTTCTTCACGTGGTCTGCTTCATCTACAATGTCTTGAGGCACCTCAGTTTTCTCCATTTTAAATGGAATAATCGGATAAAATATCCAAAACCATTCACCGTGACCCAGTTTTTTCGTTGTCATTTTTGACAAACGTTTGTTACTATGGGAATGTTGGTTCCCGCATATTTAATTATTACGAATAATTTGTGCGAGATAAACACACAACATTTCTTTTTATTTTGACTTAGTTCATTAAACTTGCAGTATGAAATAAAACGTTGTATTTACCTCGAACGAAGAAGTGTTTTTAAAGGTACTCACAAGTAATTCCGGCCTCGGCTAGGCGCCTCGGCCGTAAACAACTTGCTCGTACTTTAAAATTCACTTCTCGTTCTAGATAAATAATATACTATTTTTATATAAATATCATAAATATTGTTTAAACAATATAAATAATTATTTCCCCACTTCAAAAGGTTTCTGATTTTAAACAATATATAAAAACAAACATCAAAAAAAAAAATTATTAAAATCGGAGCTGTTTTTGAGGACTTCCGAAGATTGCCTGTTTTATGTATTTATTGACGCGACTAACTATCTGCAAAGTCACAAAGAGAAAACCAAACTATTATACGACAAAATCAGGGCAAAAAGTACGGAAAAGAAAAGCGAATTAATTGATAAACTCAATAATTTCCCTTAGTATTAATTCAATTTCATATAATATTTTTTTCTTTATGTCTTCAGAAAAATTTGGTTATCGAATTGCGAAATAATTGCAATGATGGACTTGAACTTTTACAGACCTACAAGCTAACAGGCACGTTAAAACGTCGAAAACTGGTAGACGTTGTTATAGATCACGAACTAAAAAACAATTTAGACGCCATCAGGTATGTACATTTTTTTAAGATTTTTGGCAATTGCACTGTGTACCTTTTGCAGAATTTCGAAGGATAGATTTATAAAATTTTCATTTGACGATCATCCAAGCATTTGAGATTGTTGCTACAGAGGAATTAGAAGTAGTTTCAAGAATTATTTTCGTATGCTCCTTGTACATATTAAATGTAAGTTATCTGACTACAGAATATGTCATAACTCCATCTAAACTAGCCCATAATTCAAAATATCAAAAATAAGTGTGATCTAATTTACCATCAGAAAAGATAAAGATAAAATAAGACTTATTATTTTCTCCAGTTTTGTTTTCCAACATCATAATTATAGCAAAATTCTTTATATAAAATTATGTTTAGATACTTTTTGTTATAGTAAGTTTGCTTTAAATACCAGATAATTATGTTTTTCAGAGTACGTAATATTATTATATTGTTATTTTTGTGTCTAATAAACGTTTATTTATTATGATTCTTCTTTTATGGTCTTGTACCTTTCTCTCCACCGCCTTAATACAAATACATAATTGGTGCGATTCTGTATTTGCACACTTTAAAATTTTTAACAGCAGTATTCTGTAAAGCTGATTGGATGAATCGTTACCATCAAAACGAGGAAATCATCCAAACAACTTTACAGATTAGTCCTGTTAAAATTTTTAACATTATATAATTACTAAAACTATATTATACAGTTAGTATATTCAACAGTTACTGTAATAATATAATATACCATTAATGTAGTAGTAAGTTATACAATTACTATAAAAGTATATTCTACAACTACCGTAGTAGTATGCTATATAATTACTGCAGAGGTATTTCAAACACATCGCTGATTTTTATACATTACTACTTTCAAGTGTATGTTATAAAATAAGATGCATACAGTTTTTGTTGTAGCATTCAATGCAAAAGTAGTTGCAGGTAAAATATATAACTAGAATTGTATTTCATACTGTTTTTTGTATATTACCGACAACAATTTTCTTTCAGTAAATCGAAATAGAAATGACCCCGATTCTTATACATCTCAAGAAAACGCTTATGTCACAACTAAAGAACGAAACAAAGCAAAACCTAAATTTTCACAAGTTAAGGTTATTGTTGACGATAATAAAAAACTAATTACTAACCGGGCAACATATCATAAATCAACCTTAAAGAAACCAAAGAAAACTTACGATAGTTCTTTGTTTCAGGATCCACAACAACGTTATTTGCTCGTTATTATCCTCTTTTTACCATAACTCTAACAACCCAAAACGATGATATAGAAATCACACCTATTACGTCACAAATCTTACCCTTTTATCTCGGACAAAGTAAGATTATTGAAACTCACCATACTTTCATTCACTTCGTAGAAATCAATCCGCTATTCAGATTATTAGATAACATCATAAAATATTTCGACAAAATCAACTACACATTATACACTTCTCCTACATCAAAAGAACAGAATTCCTATAGAGACATTTCGAAAAATCTGCTAGATCACGTTTATTATCTGATTTTAGAAGCTCAAAATAAATTAGATAATCTCACACCGCACGTGAGAAGCAAACGAGGACTAGTGAATATTGTCGGCAAAGCTTCTAAATTTCTTTTTGGTACATTAGACTCAGACTGCGAATCTCATCTAACAATCAAGAATCACTTGCTAAACAAGCTCAGTTGCAGATTTCACTATCTCAACGTTTGATTAACAATTATAATAAAACAATTGTTGCTCTCACAAAAAACCAACAGTTAATTGAAAAAAGATTAAATGAATTTCAAAATAAACTCAATGATATCAAAATCTACATAAAATTTCAAAATACTCTAGATCAGCTTATTCTAAATTGTCAAAACTTGATAAGATTCTTAGATAATTTAGAAAACGCAGTAATGTTTGCAAAATTAAATTCATTGCATAATTCAGTTATTTCCATTATAGATATGAGAAATATACTCGACATGTTATCAAAACTCTATGGCAAAGATAAAATCCCAGAATTCCAAGACACTTTTAGTTATTATGAACTTGCAAGTCGAAAAATTCTCTTTCACAATAACAAAATAATTTTTACCATACACATGCCAGTTTTTAATTCTCAACCCTTCAACTTTTATCTACGAAGGCGCTGAACGGACATGAATGGAAAAATAACTGACAACGATTTTTTTTCTACCAATTCCGACTTTTTTCTGGCAATTCCGACTTTTTTCTGGCAATTCTGACTTTTTTCTGGCAATTCCGACTTTTTTCTGGCAATTCCGACTTTTTTCTGGCAATTCTGACTTTTTTCTGGCAATTCCGACTTTTTTCTGGCAATTCCGACTTTTTTCTGGCAATTCTGACTTTTTTCTGGCAATTGCGACAAGGGTAGGACAATGGTGCTTTTTTTGTTGCCCAAACTTAAAAAATTGTCTACATTGGTGTATGTTTCTTTAATAATAATAATAATAATAGAAGTTTGTCCAATCTGAAAATCATTCCTGCCTGCTGTAAACGAGCAGAGACCCTTGCGGCTGGAATGCAGAAAGCAGTCATCTTGGGGTCGTTGCGTCTGCTCAGGGCACATGATTTACGGGATTCATAGCTACTGACCTCATGGTTTTAAGGAGTGGCTATGATGTACGAACAGGACCTGACCAGCAAGGAACCTCGTGAAGGTCGGAATCACGGGGAGCTCCTTCTGGTCAATACGAAAAAAAAAAACAGTAGAAGTTTATTTCCAACAGACAGAATGTCTATTGTGGTCGAGCGCATAGCACGAAGCACCAATTTTAGTGATCCACGGAAGTTACCGTCTGTAAAAATTTGTTCTTCTGTGGATCATTGAAATTGGTGCTTCGCGCTACGCGCTTGACCACTTAAAGAAACATACTCCAAGAAGGTCATATTTTCCTGTACGTGAAACTCGAGGCCCCAATTTCAGTGATCCATGGAAGTTGCCGTCGTCGTTGTCAGTTATTTTTATATTCATTCCGTTCAGCGCCTTCGTACAATGGTGAGCTGTTTTATTGCCCCTTAAAAGATGAAATACTGTCCACATTTCCAGTTTCACGTACAAGGAAATATGACTTTTTGGAGTATGTTTGTTGAAGGGTCGAGCGCGTAGCGCGAGCCATCAATTTCAGTGATCCACTGAAGTTGCCGTCTGTGAAAATTTGTTTTTCCGTTTATCATTCATAAAATCATAAAATAAGAGATACTCCTCATATTTCGAGTTTCACGTAAAGGGAAATACGACCTTCTTGGAGTATGTTTCTTTAAGTAATCGAGCGCGTAGCGCGAGGCACCAATTTCAGTGATCCACAGAAATTATCGTCTGTGAAAATTTGTTTTTTCGTGGATCATTGAAATTGGTGCCCCGTGCTACGCGATTGACCCTTTAAAGAAACATACTCCAAATATGCTAGACTTCGCCCTTTAATAAAGTCATTATATATTTATATGTGGACAAAAATGTGGACAGTATTTCATATTTTAAGTTTGGGTAACAAAACAGTGCCATCGTCCTACCCCTGTCGCAATTGCCAGAAGAAAGTCGGAATTGCCAGAAAAAAGTCAGAATTGCCAGAAAAAAGTCGGAATTGCCAGAAAAAAGTCAGGATTGCCAGAAAAAAAGTCGGAATTGCCAGAAAAAAGTCGGAATTGCCAGAAAAAAGTTGGAATTGCCAGAAAAAAGTCAGAATTGCCAGAAAAAAGTCGGAATTGCTAGAAAAAAAGTCAGAATTGCCAGAAAAAAGTCAGAATTGCCAGAAAAAAGTCGGAATTGCCAGAAAAAAGTCAGAATTGCCAGAAAAAAGTCGGAATTGGTAGAAAAAAAATCGTTGTCAGTTATTTTTCCATTCATGTCCGTTCAGCGCCTTCGTATTTATCATTTATATCCTATACCACAACAAAACTTAACCATCTTACCTTACAAACTTTACCTTATACTCGGCACTCAAAGTTATCAATACGAAGAAAATCAATGTGAAGCCATTGAAGGACTGTATATCTGCCGTGTCGAACTACTGCCAAATCAACAATATTGCATGATATCGTTAATTCAGCACATCAACGTCACCGGCTGCCGGTCAACACCTGTCTACCTAAGTACGACAATCTATGAACAAATCAGTCACAACTACGCCCTAGTAATACCTGGAGACCAACCGGTGAAAATTAAGAAGATCTGTGCAAATACCGGATTCATCATTCTAAAATATCCCAGCCTGATCAAATTGCCCCATCACTGTGAGGTCAGCGACAAAAAGTTCAAGTTTACTAATGAAGAAAATGTACTCAGAGGAGAGCCGTTCATACTGCCCGATATGAAGACGGAAAAAATTTCGAACTTTTCGAATAACACGTTTGTACACCTTCAGCATGTCAGCCTGGATGAAATTACAGCAATTCAAAAGCAAGCCATGGTTCTAACCTCATCAAGCCTCGAAGATAAACAAACCTTACACGGCCTACAGGTTACCCATTTCACCGTTACCGCCATACTGATTATTATTGTTACAGTCATTATTTTTGCCTGGGTCTATAAGAAATTCAGACGTTATCAACGCCTAAAGAAGACCAACGAGACGGAAGCACCAGCCCAACCAGGCCAAAATAACACTTCAATGTTATTTTCTAACTTAAGGAGGGACATTAGCGGTCGTTAATCTTCCTTTGTTCTGACTTAGTTATTTTATTTACTTATATTTAATCAATTATCATAATGTATACAATCAATATTATATATAATCTCGAGCTACCACATATGAGGCAGCCATTATTGTAATAGTCTTACCGCTGTAATTTTCATTTTTGTAATAAACAAATTTTCAAAACTTTTGTTTGTCTACCAACAAACATAATTCGAACTCTTTAAACCGCCTCTTCCAACTGCACATTTTTCTCTCGAAGAGTCAATCCCCATCCAGATTTCCGCTGATTTATTACTACATGTCTAGCAAAGTGTCTCCATTGTGGAGTTGTCGATAAGAGTGAAGCAATCGATGTCTACCACATTCATCAATGTCTTCGCAACACACAACAGTGACAAATACCGTCCTCTCTAACTCCCAACAAGTCTGAAAGCGTCTTTAACCCTTTATCCGTGTTTACGTAAAGCCAAAAGTAAGCTCGGATCGATAAATTCGGCGTTCATTCCAAATTTGGAAACTGTCAGGAATAAAAGAACGCAGCATCTCTATCGATGAAACCGATCAGATTTTCCCCAGTTTTCATTTGGGAGAGATGATTTTTTAATGCGACCGACGCGATGCTAAGAGAAAAAATAATAATGGAGGAGCGCAAGACGATCAATTTTTCATGCAAGGCGTCTAAAAATTCTGGGCGACAACCCTTTTTCGTAATTAAGACGCCGAAAGCAACGAGGAAAGTTGTAATTTTCATAGAAGCCGAAAGCGTGGCGCGGGAGGGGAATTCTTAGAAATTTATGAGAAAAATAATAAACATGGAGTACAGTTGTTGTCTAGCAAGAAGAAAATGGACCTAAAAATAAAACTTTCAAATTGAAAGGACTTTTTGGCGAAAGGTCGAAGCCCGTTCAAGAAGACACGTTTCAATTCGGACTTCCCAACTTTATAATTAATCATGCAATGTAGTCTCTTTACTTGGATTTTTTTCTTTGGAACTTCCTATACGTTTTCCGAGCATCCCTACTTCGTTACAACTCAGGCACTTGAAAGCCCCAATATGCATGACAGCCGGAGCGTGCTGAAAAACACACCGAACCAAATTAAAATGCAAATCGATAAAAAACAAATAACAACTCCTGTCGATGTAAATACTGCCTCGGCCGCCCCTCTTCGCATTTAATACTGAAAAAACTTTGATTAAAATTCCCTTTTCCCCGGGAAAAACGTCGGTGGCGGCGCTCATCCTTTTGTAATATTAAAAAACAAGTCGTTATGCTTGCGGTTCTCCCTGCCAAGTCTTGAATAACAACTGGGGATGAAATTAAAAAGCGGCGTCGTAAGGGCAATTGGTTACTGCACTAATTGCGTTCGTCTTGTGTTTAGATGCCACCTTCCATTCGAGTCTATCGAGGTAGGGAAACTCGAAAAGCTTGCGAAATTAAGAGTCTTAGTTTCGGTGGGGGTCTTTAAAGAAAATGTGTATTTCGCTAATTAGAGAGGGACGTGCTCAGTTTTCTGGCGGTAATTTACAAGGTTTTAGATCTGTATTGTCTCCAAAGTATTGGAACTGGAAATGGAGAATTGTCAGCTTTACGGATCTCAAATTAATCTTTTCTCCGTTGAATTTGCATGCCGAAGAAACAGAAGGGATCGTTCGACAATCCCCGATAAGTAAATCCGCCCTTAGATTGACTCATTTATCGAGTTTAGTAGCGCCTTTCTTGCGTTTCTCCATCTGGTTTTCGATTCCGGAAACGTGCAGCTATTTACCGAAGTCACTATGTGAGAGCCTTTTAGGTAAACGATCAATCTGACGGCTTCCTGTTCAGTGCTGCATTACCGATTCGCCTATCGATCTAGAAATAGAATGCCTCCTTTTATTCGAGGTAGGAGTATACTGCTGGAATTGTTATCCTGTTAGATTTTTTTGCGCACACAACGAAGAGTGCTCGTATTATTGTTCCAATTAAATCCACAGACCCCAATTTCCTTTATCCACTATAAGGTCCTTCGAATAAATAACGGAAGAAGAATAGGAGCTCACATTTAATTCAAATCGAATTGCCCAGTCATGCATTCGGGAGCTCCGAATTGTTTCCGGTGATTGGAAAATGACATCGGAAGAATTTGGGCACATCAAATACGAACGAAATTAAAAAAATAAAAGACGAAGCTCTCGTCTCGTCCCCGGAACACAATGAATATTTCCTGAGCCGCTCCTCAACTCTTTCGAGCTGCTTAAACTTTCAGTGCGCTTTCACAATGAAAGTTTCAGCGAATTTTTCCATAGTGATTTATGTGAATTATTAAGAGGGCTTGAAGGAGTCGCGGCCACACGCGTCAGACAATTTGCTCCGGATAAATTAAAAAAGAGCCACGAATGAAAGCTTTCAGCTTAACTCAAACCGCAATTAACCCATGAGGTTCTTATAACGTCTGAGCTTTAGACGTCGGGAAGCTCTTAAGACGCTGTAGATTGAACACGGCAAAAAAGCCAATTAGATCTTAATCGCCATTGTTTTTGCGTCGAGGAGCTTTATGAATATTTTAATTAGAGCGTTATTTGATAGCCAACAGTTGGGCGAACCGCCTGCGAGAAGAAGTTAATATAAAGAACCGAGTTAAATTATTTGGAGGTGCGACTCATGTTTTTGCCTTACCTATATTAGACTTGTGACGTTAGTTGCTCTCTTCATGAATATAACGTGAGTACACTGTTATGTACTTACATTATTGTATTTAGTATGCAGGAAATAAATACTTCAGTTAGAGCAACTGCATCATTTACAACAATTTACAGGCCTGACACAATTAACCAGAAATCGATTCCTTCCCATACTCATCAAATATCCAACCACTTCGAAACTCGACCCTCTCCATAATTTCGCAAAATCCTCCGTACCGAAAGTTATGTGGCTGAAACGACGAAAAAATCCTCCGACTTTTCAACTCGCGTTATTTCAATCTCCGCAAACGCGAAATCCGCTCTGACCATCGGATCGATCGCCGCCCCCGCCGCCGCCTGCACGCAACTCGTCGAAATGAAACCGTCTGTTTGCTTAAAATATTGTGTACCTTTGATTTGGATAATGTTTTGATGTTTGCTCGTGCGGAACCGGTATCAATTATTCCGATGGGATCTGTTTTAAATACGGCGGACGGTTTGCATTCGAATTAATGCGTATAAAATTGTCGGGGTATCGAACCGCTGTTATGGTAATGCACCCTGGTCATGACTTATGTATAAAGAGCATTTGGAGGAGGAAACAAGTGGCGAGAGGAAGAAAAATGAGGCTATGTTTTGTATTATTTTCTATGTTCAACGGTTTTTGTGCTGAGTTGTTTCACTCGGCTGTAGGAATATATTTCATTTAAACTGATTGCTGTAAGAACGGAATCGTTTACTTTTCTGAATGTTCGTTCTGGAAATGTAAATAAGCACTAACTAGGTTTTAATATTCAACGGAAAAGTTTAATAGTAAGAATTCCTTTGCAAACGATGTAATTTAATAAAATAGTCATAGGAAAATCGTGGGGCGTATTTTCGTCTGCCCATACGTGCGTATTATTCAACTTAAAAATACCTCTGGTGAAACCCGCCTCGTCAGTTGATAAAAGAATAGATAGAAAATTTTGCAAACACAAGTTATAGTCACACGCGATTTGGAAAGCTTTGCACCTAAAGTCTTTGTGCTTCGGCAGAATTCTCTGTTAGAAAAAGCCGGCATCTTTCATGATTAATACCGCTACCAGAAAGTTGCAGGTAACTGCACGGGAGTTTGCAAAAAAAATTGAAAGTTGATAAGCACGCTGACTTTTCTGGACAAGAACAATTGATTCTCAGAAGCTCAAATTAAAAAAATATCCACATCCGGCTCGTGAATTTGTAGGTAGGAAAAATGCCAAAACAAATGTTATATATAGAAGGTTGTTGCTTGATGAGTTCTACCACTGGTTTCAGTTATTGCACTTATTTCTGAAACACCCTGTAGAATGATCGCTAAATCGACTACTCCAACCCGATACGCGATCTTGCTAAATTTGATAAAAACCGGAGGAAAAATCTCCCAGAGCTTCCTTGAGCTTAAACTTTTCAGGACACTCTTATACTTCAAAAAATTGTAAAAATCTTATCTTTTTGGGACATTTTTATGATTGGTCCAGCTAATTGTCTAGTCCTAATGTGATAGAAAAATCTAGATTTTTATTCTTTTGTATTACCATTTGTCCAAAATGTGTCTACTTACTGATAGAGAAATTTATTGAGCTCCTGGAGCATGGGATAATATATAAAAAATTGAGTTGTCTCGAGAAACTGATTTCAATATAATTATTTGAGTTTATCAGCAGGTACCTCGGAAAAAAATCTCCTAGGGCTTCCTTGAGCTTAAACTTTTCAGGACTCTCTTATACTTCAAAAAATCGTAAAAATCTTATTTTTTTGGGACATATGATTGGTTCAACAGCTAATTGTCTAGTCCTAATGTGATAGAAAAATCTAGAGTTTTATTCTTTTATATTGCCATTTGTCCAAAATGTGTATACTTACTGATAGATAAATTTGTTGAGCTCCTGGAGCATGGGATAATATATAAAAAAATTGGGTTGCCTCGAGAAACTGATTTCAATATAATTATTTGAGTTTATCAGCAGGTACCCCGGAAAAAAAATCTCCTAGAGCTTAATTGAGCTTAAACTTTTCAGGAAACTCTTATACTTTAAAAAAATCGTAAAAATCTTATCTTTTTGGGACATATGATTGGTTCAACAGCTAATTGTCTAGTCCTAATGTGATGGAAAAATCTAGAGTTTTATTCTTTAATATTGCCATTTGTCCAAAATGTGTATACTTACTGATAGATAAATTTGTTGAGCTCCTGGAGAATGGGATAATATATAAAAAAATTGAGTTGTCTCGAGAAACTGATTTCAATATAATTATTTGAGTTTATCAGCAGGTACCCCGGAAAAAAAATCTCCTAGAGCTTCCTTGAGCTGAAGCTTTTCAGGACACTCTTATACTTCAAAAAATCGTAAAAATCTTATCTTTTTGGGACATATGATTGGTTCAACAGCTAATTGTCTAGTCCTAATGTGATAGAAAAATCTAGAGTTTTATTCTTTTATATTGCCTTTTGTCCAAAATGTGTATACTTACTGATGGATAAATTTGTTGAGCTCCTGGAGCATGGGATAATATATAAAAAAATTGAGTTGTCTCGAGAAACTGATTGCAATATAGTTATTTGAATTTATCATCAGGTACCTCGGAAAAAAATCTCCTAGAGCTTCCTTGAGCTTAATCTTTTCAGGACACTCTTATACTTCAAAAAATCGTAAAAATCTTATCTTTTTGGGACATATGATTGGTTTAACAGCTAATTGTCTAGTCCTAATGTGATAGAAAAATCTAGATTTTTATTCTTTTATATTGCCATTTGTCCAAAATGTGTCTACTTACTGATAGATAAATTTGTTGAGCTCCTGGAGCATGGGATAATACATAAAAAAAATTGAGTTGTCTCGAGAAACTGATTTCAATATAGTTATTTGGATTTATCAGCAGGTACCTCGGAAAAAAATCTCCTAGAGCTTCCTTGAGCTTAAACTTTTCAGGACACTCTTATACTTCAAAAAATCGTAAAAATCTTATTTTTTTGGGACATATGATTGGTTCAACAGCTAATTGTCTAGTCCTAATGTGACAGAAAAATCTAGAGTTTTATTCTTTTATATTGCCATTTGTCCAAAATGTGTATACTTACTGACAGATAAATTTGTTGAGCTCCTGGAGCAAGGGATAATATATAAAAAATTGAGTTGTCTCGAGAAACTGATTTCAATATAGTTATTTGAATTTATCAGCAGGTACCTCGGAAAAAAATCTCCTAGAGCTTCATTGAGCTTAAACTTTTCAGGACACTCTTATACTTCAAAAAAATCGTAAAAATCTTATCTTTTTGAGACATATGATTGGTTCAACAGCTAATTGTCTAGTCCTAATGTGATAGAAAAATCTAGAGTTTTATTCTTTTATATTGCCTTTTGTCCAAAATGTGTATACTTGCTGATAGATAAATTTGTTGAGCTCTTGGAGCATGGGATAATATATAAAAAAAATTGAGTTGTCTCGAGAAACTGATTTCAATATAATTATTTGAGTTTATCAGCAGGTACCCCGGAAAAAAAAATCTCCTAGAGCTTAATTGAGCTTAAACTTTTCAGGACACTCTTATACTTCAAAAAATCGTAAAAATTTTTCTTTTTGGGACATATGATTGGTTTAAAAGCTAATTGTCTAATCCTAATGTGATAGAAAAATCTAGTTTTATTTTTTTATATTACCATTTGTCCAAAATGTGTCTACTTACTGATAGATAAATTTGTTGAGTTCCTGGACCATGGGATAATATATATAAAAAAATTGAGTTGTCTCGAGAAACTGATTTCAATATAGTTATTTGGATTTATCAGCAGGTACCTCGGAAAAAAATCTCCTAGAGCTTCATTGAGCTTAAACTTTTCAGGACACTCTTATACTTCAAAAAATTCGTAAAAATCTTATATTTTAGGGACATATGATTGGTTTGACAGCTAATTGTCTAGTCCTAATGTGATAGAAAAATCTAGAGTTTTATTCTTTTATATTGCCATTTGTCCAAAATGTGTCTACTTACTGATACATAGATAAGTTTGTTGAGCTCCTGGAGCATGGGATAATATATAAAAAAATTGGGTTGCCTCGAGAAACTGATTTCCATATAATTATTTGAGTTTATCAGCAGGTACCTCGGAAAAAAATCTCCTAGAGCTTCCTTGAGTTTAAACTTTTAATTACACTCTTATACTTCAAAAAATCGTAAAAATCTTATCTTTTTGGGACATATGATTGGTTCAACAGCTAATTGTCTAGTCCTAATGTGATAGAAAAATCTAGAGTTATATTCTTTTATATTGCCATTTGTCCAAAATGTGTATACTTACTAATAGATAAACAATTAATTTGTAAAAAATTACAGTTCCAATGGAAATCCAATTCTGCACACTGTCGCTCTTAGTTGTGTTGCCTCTTTCATTTGTACGTGCTACTTTTGCTACTATGTTCCTTTTCATGCTTTTTTTTCACCCAGTCTTTAGATCCATTTTGTCATCCGTTCTCTCTCATTCTCTAATTTTTTTTTTCTTCTCTTAGTGCTCCATTTTCGTTTTACATACTATTTTCTGGTGATTTTCACACTTGTGAATTTTTTAATTCGTGCATTTTGTCCATCTTTCTATTAGGGAAAAAAATTAAAAAGAAGAAAAAATTGAGACCCCGGGAACTAAATATGTACTTAAGAACATAGAGAACCCGAGAGTCTGAAAAACCGTAAATATTAAAACTGAGGACTGAACACATGAGAAACTAAAAAATTGATGAAGTGAGAACAGGTGAAATTAAGGGTCTTTGTAAGTAGGAATTCGAGAAAATAACCTGTAAATCTTGTAAATTGGAAATCTAAGAAATAATTATAAACCTGAGAAATTGGGAAATTAAAATAAAATCAGTAAATCTAAGAAACTGAAATCTAGAAAATCTGAAGTACTAATTGTAAGTTATATGAAATTTCAGAAATTGAAAGTAATAGGAATAGATATCCTGTGAAGATACACGATCTCATGAAGTGAGAACCTGTATATTTCAAACGAGTTGTGCCAGTTGAGTCATAGAAGTTTGAAATATCCTTCAGTACGTGTTGTACACCATGCTTTTTCGTCGACCAGCAGCAGCAAATATGTAACAGTATTTTATTGTAATCACAACACAAAGCCACCTTTGTTGAATTATTTGATAAAAACCCAGTTAATAATTGCAGTGCTAAAGTATTCAGTACAATTAATTCTAATTCTTCCACTCCGTAAGTGAGTCTGTAACCTTCGCAGCCAAGCCTACAATATTCAACGGTGTGGAGCAGTTCCTCTAGTACCCCTCTAGTATTGAACATCTTTTGTATTCGTTCACGCAAAATTTTGATATCCGGAAATATTAAATATTTAAAATACAAACATGTTGTTTTAGAAAGAATAAAAACTTAACTATCAAAGATGTTTGGTCGAACATATTGCACATTCGTTAGTAGTTACACTGAATCCTGTAAATCAGCCTTCTAATCTACATGTCGATTTTTACATAAAACGGCCTCCTCGCCTGCCGAGCAGATCCATCTCGCCTCTTCCTCCCGATTTTTTCTTCCAATTAGCGCCGCATCATCCTTCTTGTAATGACACGTCGTTCGTAGAAGGAGGTTTTCAGACCTTCATTGTTATTCGAATAATTATTCTAATTACACAATGTCAAAGATGGTCTTATCAGCGCTTAAGCAGGCATCAGCACCAACAATTATACTCTCCAATTAAGCGTGGAGGGCATTAATCATCCGGTTCGTAGTCATTATAATTTTTGTGGCGTTTCACACGGCTCAGTCCGGTGATTTAGTGCCGACCATAATGGTAATGAAGCATGGGCGCATCAGGACGACCATTATTGACACCTCGCCGTAAATTATTGTTTATTCTTCGCGACAAGACCGTGAAAAGCAAGAACAAGTTGTGAACGAGTAAAGAGACACGATTTTCGGTCAATTCGGAACGACGGCTTTGGAGAGCAGTGGCGTAGGCAAGAAAAATTCTGAGACACCCTCGCCTTCTCCGTAACAAATCATTTTACGCCCCTAAAAGCGGGCAATAAAACAAAGGCAATATAGTCGAAAAAATAAGTCATTCACCACACTTTTAATGTTCTTTGTTCGAATTCAGCGCGTTTCTTTCTCCCCAGCAAAAATCTGTAGGTGTAAAGCATAAACACACACCGCTCACTTTCACGGCGCCTACAATAAATCTTGATGAAATTAAACTCTACCATGTTTTGCATCACAATGACCAACTTTATGAATAAATTGTAGATACGCTCGCTATAATTTACAAAGCAAATGGAAATAATGTAACACCGACTTATCGCCTCTTATAAATTACCTCATTCTCGTCGCGTCGAACTTTTCCTAACATCGTGAATAATCAAAACAATCAAAGATGTCACTTCTCGGGGCATTAAAACCTCCGACTTCATCTTGATTTGAATAAATAACGCCCAGCGTGTCTTTTCCAATCCTGATTCAAAGAAAATTACCAACATGCGATGTAAATAAATGAGTCTTTAGCAGTGGCGTAGCGAATAGAGTTGAGTGAACACTGATAAAATCTATACTTGGAGATTACAGTACTGTTTAAAAATTCAAATCGACCCAATTCTAATGTCTTAGCATAATGGTGGCTAAGATAATAAAATCCACTGTAAAGTTTCTTATTCGGATGAAACTTTGCAAGGAGTTGGATTTTCGCATTCTTCGCTACCCAATTTTGATTCTATCTAGAATTAATTCTTCAGTATTTATATAGGGACACGAAAAAATTCATAAAAAGCAATGTTGGAGCGAACAGCAATAATGGAAGATGTTATAGTGTTATAGGGACCCCCTCAGAGAACTGAAGAAGAGTATCAAGATTTTGGGGATTTTTTTCAGAAGAGAAAAAGTAATAAAAATAGAGATACCTGAACCAGTGGGAATACCAGCAGGAAACTGCTGCACTTGCAATATATTTTTTTTAACAATCAAAATGACAGTTTTTTAACACAGAAATTTCTCAACTTTTTGTCTCAACAAGTATATCAGATTCTCAATTAACCAGATTTTCAACTTCATTTTATATCAACTTCTTATCTCAGAATTTTGTTTCTCAGATTTTTGATATCTCAATTTCTCAATTTTCCAGCTGCCCATATTCTCAGCTTGTCAAGGGTTTAATTTCGCTTACTTCTCAAATTCCGTGTAACCCAGTTTGACAGATTGTCAATTTTTCGATTTCCTAATTTCTTATGTACCACATTTTCAGACTTCCAGTTTTCCT
Organism: Diaperis boleti; assembly: GCA_963583935.1. Taxonomy (NCBI): domain Eukaryota; kingdom Metazoa; phylum Arthropoda; class Insecta; order Coleoptera; family Tenebrionidae; genus Diaperis; species Diaperis boleti. The sequence continues at coordinate 6,411,607 of OY757249.1, read as the reverse complement.
AATCTTCAGTTTCTCAGTTCTTCAGTTTTACTTTCACAGGTTCCCATCTTCTCAGTTTCACAGAATCCTAGTTTCTCCAATTGGGAGTTTCTGAATTCCCCAATTTCACGGATTTTTAGGTTTCAATTTTAACTTTTCCAGTTTGTTCGGTATCCAGGTTTTTAGGTCCTAAGGTTCCCAATTTCTCACTTTTACTCAGTAGCCAATTTTTCAGGTTCCCAGATTTTCAAAGATCTTACTTTTTCAGATTCCCAGTTTCTCAATTTGGAAATTCTGGATTCTCCGTCTCATTTTGTTTGGTTTTCAGGTTTTTAGGTAGCCAATTTCTCACTTTTAGTTACTCAGTATGTAGTCAGTTCTAAATTTATCCGAGTTTCTCGGGGTCTGGGATCTACAGATCTCAGATTTTCCCCGGTTCTCAGGTGCTGGGTTTCTCAAATTCTCAGGTTCCTAGTTTCTCAAGCTCACTTTTTTTTTTGAAAATCTCAATTACAAAACATTATTTTTTTGACAAATTTAATTTTTTTTCCTATTGACCAGACTTTTGCGAGGTTTCATATTCTCAGTCTCACAGTTTGCCAAATTTACAAGTTCTCCATTTATAAGTTCCAGATTCTCAAATTTTTAAGTTCTTTGTCTTTCTCTATACTTCTCAAGTTTGTTGAGATATCACTGTTTCAGTTTCACAGATTCTCAATTTTTCAATTTTCTAATTTGTTAAGTACCACATTTTCGGACTTCCAGTTTTAATAATTTTCAGTTTCTCAGTTCTTCAGTTTTAAAGTCTTACTTTCACAGGTTCCCATATTCGCAGTTTTATAGAATCCTAGTTTCTGAATTCCCCAATTTCACCGATTTTTAGGTTTGAATTTTAACTTTTCCAGTTTGTTCGGTACCCAGGTTTCTAGGTCCTAAGGTTCTAAATTTTTCACTTTTACTTACTCAGTAGCCAATTTTTCAGGTTCTTAATATATGAGGCGCTTAGATGTTCAATTTAATAATAATAATAATAAGGTTTATTTCCTTGCGTTTCGGCTTTGAAAAGGATTCCTATTCCATACAATACTAGATAAATAAATAATGAGTAAATAAAACTATAAAACATAAACAATAACAATAGCTAAATTAATTTTATTTTCCTTCCATCTCTTCCCTCCTTTTCTCTACATTCTTTCTTCTGTCTAATACTCCTTTCATCCAGCCTAGTCTCCCATCAGTACTTTCCAATCTTCTCTCTCTTCTCTCAGCTCCTCACAATTCTTTCATCATGTGCTCTATTGTTTCTGCTCCTTTTCTGCACAATCTGCACACTCTCTTGTCTCTCTCTCTTTCCAGTATTTGTTTTCTTTTTCCTAGTTCCCAAATTTAAACCTTGCTATCGTTCTTCTCGCTTTCCCTTCTCAGGTATTCCGGCAATTCCTCTGTAATTAGTGACCTATACTTTCTTTGACTCATTTATCCTCGTTCTTCTTTCCTGCTTCTGTACGTCTCGGTCCACCTCAACTATCTTTCTTAGTACATTTAATCCATTGTTTCTTCGCCTCTCTACCTCCTCCACTGCATACCCGTTTCTCTGGTACTATTTTCTTCCCTCTTTTCCTGTTATTTCCATCTTCCCATTCTTTATTTCTTTCCAACACTTTTGCAAGATCTTACATTTCGTTCTTTCTCTTATTCTCTCTTCAAATCTTACTGCTCTTTTTTCTGCTTCCACTCTTATCTTGTCTCTCTTTACTTCTTGTAGTACGTGGCGTTTCCCTGTCCAATCCTAGTACCCATCTCCAGTACTAGCTTCTTTCTTTTCAGGTATCTTCCTATCTATCTCAAATGCTTTCTGGCTAGTATTTTCATTTCTTTGCATTCTTTATCCCACCATCTATTTCTTCCCATTCTTGCTCCCACTTTTACTTCTATTTTCTTCGTTGTCCTCGCTTCTCTCACTCTCCTTTCGAGTTCTTTCATTCTTGTTTCGGTGTCTTTTTGTTTTTCTTTTTCTGTTGTAGGGCACTTCTGTACTTTTGTATGCTTTCTTCTTCCCAGATTGTTTTTATAATTGTTTCTTCGTGGGTGGAAGAAAAGGGGTGGGAAAAATTGGAAAAGAGAATGCCGAAAAAGTTTTAAGTGGAAATGTCAATATGCAGAGAGGGAAAGCTAGACAGGGAGAGCTAAAGGTGGGATAATAAGGGGATAGGGACTGGAAGGAGAAAATGGAACAGAAGAAAAAGGGATTATGGAAAGAACGGTGAAAAGTAAACAGAGAAAATGGAGAATTATAACAGTGTACAGCAGAAGTATGAAGGAAACGAAGAGAATAATAGAAGAGCGAGTAAAAGAGCGAGAAGAAGGAACTTTGGTGATTGGGGGGGATTTTAATGCAAGAATTGAGGGAAAAGGAAGACGGATGGAAGAGGAACAAGAAACAATGAAAGGTAGATCAACAAAAGATGGAACAGAAAACGCAGAAGGGAGAGTACTGATTAGCTTAGTAGAAGAAAGAGGGTGAGACATACTTAAGGCTAAACCGGACGGTGGTTTAGTGTGTTTCTGATCCGTAAAATGTCGTTGCAAAAAGTCCAAAAGTTCTAACGCTTTTTTGAGAAAACGGTACACTTTTTTTTTTATTTGAACATTGCTTTGTACTTAAATATTTCGTACAATTTGCGCGTCCGAGTAGATTTTTTTCTCAAATGTATAATTAAGAAAAAAAGTTTAAAAGCTGAATTTTTTGCAAGCACTTTTATTTTGATGACCGGCCTAAAGAACAGGTAAACAGATCATTCTGCAGGTAAATTATTCTTCCTGACACCCTAGTTTTTGATTCTCGTAACTAAAATAAATACAATGTGGTGATAAAGTAACAAACAAAATTTATAACTGCGTTATTTAATGTTTTTAAGCAAAACTCTCGGACAGGTCAATTTTATTTTTTAATTAGCCACTTTACGACATAAAGATTTTACTTATGATGTCATCTATTTTTGCACAATGACAACCACAATTTTTATTACTTAAACCACTTAAATGTTGGTGTAAAAAAAGTTGTACCTTAGTTAACTCTTTTTTGAGAAAATAACACTTAAACATTTAAAATTATTTTTTCAAATTATTGCAAACAAAAACTAATACTCGTAAATTTGACTTAAAATTAAATGTTTCAATTCGAATAATCGGAACGCTTACTTTTTTTATCGAAACGTTACAGCAGCACGTTACTTATTGTTAGACTTTTTGCGGTTTGATTTAGTACCTCCAAGTGACGTCTTTAGAGCGGGACAAAATGGAAGAAAACTCGAAGTAACAAAGCGGCACAGATTTTTGGTTCAATACTAAAAAATATCGAATTTTGAATAGATTTGTATCGTCGTAAAAATTCTTTATGGGGACCTGTGGTTCGATCACTTCTTTATAAAGATTCATTCGAGAATGCAGCCACAACATACGGCAAACTCAATGAATCAAGAGTCAAAGAAGTCTACAAGAACCAACCCGGCGTAGAAATTAAACCATGTAGTCTGGTTCACAAGTCCCTTTTGGTGCCTCGAATTTTTTAGTTGAAAATCAATATCGCCAAATAAAAATTACAAAATTTATAAACAATTAAGTAAACAAAAAAAAAAGTAGTTACGTTTAGTACAAATACACTGACCTTCAAAAAATTTGAGACACCTCAAAATCTTTATAATCCTAATTTTTAAACATTCTGGAACTATAATGTCTTAGATCATACATATTGCCTTTATTCTAGTTCACTTTATCACCTCCAATTTAATAAATGTCGTTAAAAATGAAAAAAAAATAGAAAAAAAGGTTAACATTTAATAATAAATATGGCCTCCTCGGGCCTCAATTACTTCTGCTAAACGACGTGGCATGGAAGAAATTAGGTCAGACACATCTTCTTGTGGAATCGTTGCGTATTCTTCTGCCAATGCTATTCTCAGGTCTGGCAGAGTCTCTGGACTGTTCTGACGACCTCGAACTCGTAACATTAGTTGGTCCCAATGATGTTCAATCGGATTGAAGTCTGGATTACGGGCGGGCCATTCCATTAATAATAATAATATCCATTTATTCAGTGTAATAAAGATTACATGAAAAGTCAAAATTAATTTTATTGTTAACACAACGAATATGTATGTCACAAAAACACGTTATAAACAAACAGTATAAATTTAAAAACACGTTATAAACAAACAACATAAATTTAAATTGCGAAAAATTCGTCAACGGTATAAATTGTTTTTCGAAGTAGGAGTCCTTTGACTGCGCGAATAAATTTTGCTGATGAATAATTTGTGTATGTCTTCGGTAACTTATTATAGATTTTGGCTCCCCAGTAGTGGACACCTTGTGAAGCTGTGACTCTATGGTAGGGTATTTTCACATTGTACCTATTTCTTGTGCTGTAGTCGTGGTATTCTCCGTTCAAATTAAATTTGCTTCTATTATTATGAACATATTTGGCCGTTTCCAGAATAAACAAACTTGCCAAGGTGAGTACTTTATGTTCTTTGAAGATTTCTCTGCAACTCTGTCTTCCACCTACTTCTGCTAATAATCTAAGACTCCTTTTTTGTAGGGTGAAAACACGTTCTGCTTCCACTGCTGTCCCCCAGAAAATGATTCCAAATTGTAAAATCGAATGAATCTTTGCAAAGCAGTAGATTCGCGATGCTTTGTAAGTACTTATCCTTGTAAGTCGTCGTAGGCAATATAGTGCGGATGGCAACCTTTTACAGAGATCTTCTATATGTTCGCACCAATTCAACTTCGAGTCAATTTTTAACCCCAAAACTTTTATTGGTTCCTGGTGGGTTTTCCAGTTAAATGATAAGTGTTGGGTTTTCTCTTCATTTAAAGACAATTTATTGGAGTTCATCCATTGTATTGTTGCTCGTAATGTTTCTTTTGTTTTGTTTTCGATTGTTTCCTTCGTAGCGCCCTTCGATAGAAATGATGTGTCATCAGCGAAGAGGTAGGTGTTCGTATCGGATATATTAAATGGTAAGTCGTTAATATAGATGAGAAAAAGGAGGGGGCCTACCACTGACCCTTGTGGTACCCCGTGGTTCACCTGAACCTGCGCCGATCTCTCTTTCTTCCACTCCACTATTTGCATTCTATTGCCAAGATACGACTCCAACATTTTGTTTGCGTTGCCACGTACTCCGTAAAACTCGAGCTTTTCTAAAAGAATTTTGTGGCTGATGGTGTCGAATGCTTTTGACAGGTCACAGCTTGTAAGTTGGCAATCCTCTTTTTTGTCACGAGCATTGGACACTTTTTCCAACAAGTTGACAACTGCGGTAGTAACCGAGTGATTTTTCCTATATCCATGTTGACTTGAACTCCAAAAACTGTTCTTGTCAAAAAATCTCATTATTCGTTCTTTTATTAGACTTTCCCATATTTTTGAAAACGCGGGTAGAATAGAGATGGGTCTAAAATTTCCGCAGACGTTTGGATCATCTTTCTTATATATTGGTATTATCTTAGCGATTTTCAATTTCTCTGGAAAGTGTCCTTCAGTAAAACATTTATTTATTACAACGGATAGAAGATATGCAATTTCTTCTGCTGCTATTTTCAGTATTTTTGTCGATACTTCGTACACATCTGTTGTGTTTTTACTTTTCAGATTTCTTATTGTTGTTAATATTTCCTGAGGGCTGCATTCATATAAATAACATGAGTTTGTGTTATTTATCGTCAATTTTGCAAGATAGTCTCTTGGCGAATTTAGAGTCTCTTCTATCTGTTGTACTATTTCATCTGCTATATTGCCATAGTATTTTGACAGTTCTTCTGCTGTTAAAGTGCTTTCTTTGGTTTTGTCAGCTTTCTTCTTACCCGTTTCACTGTTTATCAATGTCCATACCGCTTTTTGCATGTTTGAAGATGCCAACACCATGTTCTCATTTTCTTGCTTTTTTGATTCTTCTACTGCCTTGTAGTATATTCTTTTGTATGTTTTATATGTCTCGTACGAAGCTTCATCTCTTTGAACTGCAGCTATAACTGCCAGGGCATCTAAAGAGTTCTTCATTTGTTTCAGTTCTGGTGAGTACTTCATTTTTTCTTTATTTTTGAATTTCCTTTTCGCAATTGTAGGGATGGCATGATTAAATATCGTCAAGAAGGTTGTGAAAAAATGTGTGAAGGCTTCTTTTGCGTTTTTGGTTTGTAGTGCATCCCAACTTTCCTCATTTAGCATGCCTTTGAAGTGGAGTATATTTGATTCATTTAATTGTCTTACAGTGACGTGTTCGTTATTTATATGTTCAGTATAAAGTCTTACTTTTAGTATCTGAGCTTTGTGATCTGATAAGTGAAGATCCACCGTACTTGAATGGAGTATTTCTTCACTAGCATTCGAGAAGATGTTGTCTATGCAGGTTTCTGAATGGATAGTAACCCTGGAAGGATCAAAGAATTTTGGGTGCAGGTTGTATGTTTCCATGAATTCTAAAATTTGCCTTGATTGTAAATTTTTTTCTTTTATGTTTATATTATAATCTCCCAATATAAAGATGTGATTATTAGGATAATTTTTTGTTATTTCATTTAAGACCTTGTCCATCTGTTCTATAAATATTTTCAAGTCACCACAAGGAGACCCGTAGCTGGCCAGGATAATAAAGTTTACTTGAGGTAATCTAATGGCAGTTATTTCGAAGTGTTTCTCTACGCAGTCGATATTAAAGTTAAGAGTTGCGTAAGTTAAATTGCGTTTTACCAAAATCATGACTCCCCCATTTTTATACTCGGTTCGACAAAAGGAATTTGCTATCTCATACCCTTCTAAATTTAAAGTAGCCACCAAGTCACTTTTGCACCAATGTTCGGTCAGTCCAACAATGTTTGCTTCTGTCAAATGCAGTTGTTTAGTCAGTACGTCAATTTTATTTGCAACAGATTGGATATTTTGGTTTAATATTGTTAAACATTTTTTATTTACCTTTTTTTGGATCTTCTTATTGTTGTTGGGCATCAAACTGACCACTTCTGGGTCGAAAAAATTTGAACTTTCTTATTATTACTCCCTGCGGCTAGTTGTCGGTGTTGTTCAAGTCGTTTAGGATATTATAGTCCGCTCCAAGTTTGAAAGCCATACTCGTTGCATCTTTGTGTCTTGGAAGTTCTTCGATGTCAAATTTTTCTGTTGGAAACTTGCTTTTTAGATGTTTCATGATGTGTTCAGTTTTGGTTTCTAGTTCAATTTTGCCTATGTACAACCAAGCTTACTTTGTAGCTGCCACGAAACTCTGTCCGCCACCCGTACCGCTTAACACTTTTTCACTTTTTTTTTTTAGTTTCATTACTTGGTCCTGCTCGAGAATGTCTATCCCCATTATTAGTGTTATCTGCCCTGCTTTTGCTGTTATTTGAAGCACTACTTCTGTTTTTACCTGAGTCTTCGGAATTTGATTTCACAACGGCAACACCGCTGATTGTTTGTTTACTAGTCTTCGGCTTGTCCTTTTGCAGTAGGGCGATTATTTGCTCCTGGTGATTTATACTACGTTCAAACTCAGTATTGAGTCTTTTTGTATATTCTAATTGGGTTTTAGTTATCGCTAGTTCGTGTTTGAGCTTTAAAACGCCTACCTCGTTTAAGATGTTCGTTGAGGTTAAGTCACTTTCGTTGTCGCGATAATTGTTTGTAGCACTGTTTTTGTCACTGATTTCTTAAAAGTTCACTCACTGAGATGTTTGGAGGTACCTTCTTCGCAATTATAATGTCAATTAGAATGTCTTTTTTGAGTTTATTTAATTCAGCAAATAAATCGTCGTACTCTGCCATGTTGCCGGTTGTTTAATTCGTAGAATACCCACTTCATTTAGGTATTGGACTACTGCTTGTGCTCCTTGTGGACGAGCATTATCTTGCATTAGCTCAAAGTCATTTATAAAGTGTGCATAAGGAACCACTGCTTCTTCTAAAACCTCCCTCACGTATCGGTCAGCGTTCAGACGGCCGTTACCAATAAAAATAAGTTCCGTACGAGCATTCATTGAAATCCCAGCCCACACCATAACTGACCCTCCGCCATATGAGACACGCTCTGACATGGTACAGTCAAACTATCGCTCATTTCTACGTCTCCATACTGTTTCTCGTCCATCGGAAGAATGTGGGCAAAACCTGAACTCATCCGTAAAAAGTACACTACTCCACTGTTCCAAAATCCGATTAACATTTTCATGAGCAAACTGCAATCGAGCTCGTCTATGATGTAAAAGTAATTTTGGACCAGTGGCGGGTCTGTAAGACCCCAAATCAACTTCCTGAAGTCTTCTCCTAATGGTGCTTTCACTGATCATCACTCCACGCATATTTCTGAGATGTTATTGTAAATAAGGTGCCATACAACGTCGGTTTCGCAATGTGTTACGATAAAAACCGATCATCTCTAGCAGTTGTCGCTCTTTTTCGTCCAGAACCAGAACAAATGCTCCAGTCTCTATAAAACGACTCCAAGCACTCAGTACCCTGGAGCGGGAGTAGTTAAGTAGTGCCGGTTCTGGCCCACTTTGACCTGAATTGACCTTTGGCCTTGGGAATATAGTGCCGGTTCTGCCCCAGTTGAATGACCCAGTCGTCAGAGGACAAGTCTGGACTTGAGTGGAGTTTAGCCTTCAGATTATAACGCCGGTCCTGGCCCAGTTTGATGACCCAGCCTTGACAAGTGTTGACTTGTAGTTTAGACGGAGACGTTCCGAATTGAATCGAGTATTAGCGAAGCTCCCCACAGTTTAGCCTTGAGATTATAACGCCGGTCCTAGCCCAGTTTGATGACCCATCTCTGGCAAGTGTTAACTTGTAGTTCAGACGGAAACGTTCCGAATTGAATCGAGTATTAGCGAAGCTATACACACCCCGCGCCCGCCCTGGCCTTACTCTGTTTTTAAACAGTTTCGAACTGAACCGAGCATTAACGAACAAACTGGGGCGGAACCATTCCGAATTGAATCGAATATTATTGAAGCTAACCACACCCCGCGCTCACCCTTGCCTTGCTCTGTTTTGAAACAGTTCCGAACTGAACCGAGCATTAACGAACAGATTGGAACGGAACCGTTCCGAATTGAATCGAACATTAGCAAAACTCCCTCCATCCCGCGCCGCCCCTGGCCTAGCTACCCCCTGCGCCGAGCCTGGCCTAGCTACCCCCTGCGCCCACCCTGGTCTAGCTCCCCAACCGACCGAGTATGGGCAGACATGTTTTACCTACCTCCACTCCTGTACCCTTTTAATTACAAGCTCTTTTATAAATATGTAAGATTCTTGCTCACAATTTTTTATTTGTAATTTGCTCTTTTAAGTTATAAACTATTAAGCAGAAAACATGGGTGCATTTTTAAAGAAATTAAATAACCATATTTTTTTGCAAAAGTTTGTTGTACCACATCGATTCACTGCAAAATTTACGTCTCAAGCGATAGATGATTTGAATAAGAAAATCAAAAGTGAGAAAAAATAATTATATTTAATTAGTAAAGGTGCAGTAGGTCAAACAATCAACTTTAAGTTTACCAAAGGATGAAGTGTATGAAAGAAAAAGCTTTTAAAATAGAAAAAGATCTAGCCATATTAAAAGATATAAGCATGTACCAACTACAATATAGAATTTAAAATATAAAAATATTTGATGTAGAACGTTGTTTTGTAGTAAAAAAATATGTATTATTTAAAATTATTTTATCATTTGAATGAGCATGAAATTTGACACAAAAAATTGCAGTCAGTAAAACGTGAAATTTGACATCAAAGTATGACTAGTTAGCAAAAAATAAAAATATGAAATTTGCCACCAAAGATTATTAAGAAAAGAAAAAAATAAAATTTGAAACCAAAATATAAAATATACTGTTAAAAAAAATAAATTTAACATGAAAATGTGAGGGTTGGTAATGAAACTCAGATATGATAACATTTATTAATATAACACATACTTTAAAATTATTTACAAAAAACAAAAAAAAATAAATTACCTAATATGTACAGTTGTGGCCACATAAATCTCGTACAAAATACATAAATTTTAATATAACATTAAATTAATAATAATTGATACTATAATATAAATGCTTTTTAATTATTACAAATTTCATTTCAATAAAATTTGATAGTTTGATTAACATAAATTCATGTTTTTTTGTCAAAATTTGTTTTACAACAAACGTTATTGGAAAAAGAATGATGATCTCATAATGAGGTTGTACGACATTCATATGGCCAAAGCTGTACATGCTAACAAAATTAAACATAAAAAAATCATTGCATAAACATTAAATTAAATATTATATGTATATTCTAACACTAAATATGTTATTAACCTACCCAATTACTGTTGTTCCACTCTTTTAAGTACATACTTGTTTTGAACTAAAACACGTATTTTTACAAAAAATAAAAATATTAATAATATAATTTGACACCAAAATTATAAGCTGAGTTAACAAAAAAATTAAATTCCAGATTCGGCAAAAATAAAACTAAAAACATAAAAAAAGTTAAGCAGTTACCTAATACCCATAAAATTTATCATAATTTTTTTTATAAAATTATAACAATAAAAAAACTTAATAAACAAACATTAAGGGCCGGTTTCACCAACATCGATTATCTTTAACTGATAAATAACTGCATAGATACGTTTGTTAAAACTATAGCAACAATGATTAAGTTTAACGGAGATTGTTGAAATCGGCCCTAAATGAATTTATATATTCCAATGCAATTATTGAGCAAAAATAATCCCAAATCTACCACTAATTAATGTTGTTCCAGACTTGTTTTAAACTAAAACATGTATTCTTAGAAAGAAAAAATGCAATTTGACATCAAAATAATATGCTGTTCCAGTCATATAAGTTATTGTTTTAAACTAAAACATGTATTCTTACAAAGAAAAAATGAAATTAGACAAAAAAAAATTCAAATTCGGCAAAAATCAAATTTTAAATCAAAATTGCATAGAAAATCTTATTGGTAAAGAAACGCAAACATACAAAAAGTTAAGCAGTTAACTATTACTAATAAAATTTATCACAAAAAAATTAACAAAATTATAACAATAAAAAAATTAATAAACAAACATTAAATGAGTTTATATATTCCAACGCAATTATTCAGAAAAAATCATTATGAAACAAGCACTAATTAATGTTGTTCTAGTCTTTTAAGTTTTTGTTTTAAACTAAACATGTATTCTTACAAAAAAATGACACCAAAATAATATGCTGAATTAACGAAAAAAATGAAAATTGTTAACAAAAATTGGAGATTCGGCAAAAATCAAATTTTAAATCAAAATTGCATAGAAAATCTTATTGGTAATGAAACCCAAACACAAAAAAAAGTTAAGCAGTTAACTAATAATAATAAAATTTATCATAAAACAATTAACAAAATTATAACAATAAAAAAATTAATAAACAAACATTAAATGAGTTGATATATTCCAACGCAATTATTCAGAAAAAATCATTATAAACCAAGCACTAATTTTAATGTTGTTCCAGTCTTTTAAGTTTTTGTTTTAAACCAAACATGTATTCTTAATTAAAATTGTAAACAAAAATTGGAGATTCGGCAAAAATCAAATTTGAAATCAAAATTGCATAGAAGATCTTATTGGTAATGAAACCCAAACATAAAACAAAGTTAAGCAGTTACCTAATACTAATAAAATTAATCAGAAAAAAAATTAACCTAAACTTATAACAACAAAAAAGATTAAATGAATTTATATATTCTAACATAAGTATTAAGAAAAAATCACTATAAACCTACCAGTAATTACGGTTTTTTCAGTCATTTAAGTTCTTCTTTTAAACTAAAACATGTATTCTTAGAAAGAAAAAATGCAATTTGACATCAAAATAATATGCTGTTCCAGTCATATAAGTTATTGTTTTAAACTAAAACATGTATTCTTACAAAGAAAAAATGAAATTAGACAAAAAAAAATTCAAATTCGGCAAAAATCAAATTTTAAATCAAAATTGCATAGAAAATCTTATTGGTAATGAAACGCAAACATACAAAAAGTTAAGCAGTTAACTATTACTAATAAAATTTATCACAAAAAAATTAACAAAATTATAACAATAAAAAAATTAATAAACAAACATTAAATGAGTTTATATATTCCAACGCAATTATTCAGAAAAAATCATTATGAAACAAGCACTAATTAATGTTGTTCTAGTCTTTTAAGTTTTTGTTTTGAACTAAACATGTATTCTTACAAAAAAATGACACCAAAATAATATGCTGAATTAACGAAAAAAATGAAAATTGTAAACAAAAATTGGAGATTCGGCAAAAATCAAATTTTAAATCAAAATTACATAGAAAATCTTATTGATAATGAAACCCAAACACAAAAAAAAGTTAAGCAGTTAACTAATAATAATAAAATTTATCATAAAACAATTAACAAAATTATAACAATAAAAAAATTAATAAACAAACATTAAATGAGTTGATATATTCCAACGCAATTATTCAGAAAAAATCATTATAAACCAAGCACTAATTTTAATGTTGTTCCAGTCTTTTAAGTTTTTGTTTTAAACCAAACATGTATTCTTAATTAAAATTGTAAACAAAAATTGGAGATTCGGCAAAAATCAAATTTGAAATCAAAATTGCATAGAAGATCTTATTGGTAATGAAACCCAAACATAAAACAAAGTTAAGCAGTTACCTAATACTAATAAAATTAATCAGAAAAGAAAATTAACCTAAACTTATAACAAAAAAAAAAATTAAATGAATTTATATATTCTAACATAAGTATTAAGAAAAAATCACTATAAACCTACCAGTAATTACGGTTTTTTCAGTCATTTAAGTTCTTCTTTTAAACTAAAACATGTATTCTTACAAAAAAAAAATATATATAAATGAAAAAATAAATAAATTTGACACCAAAGTATACCGAGTTAGCAAGAAAAAATTAAATTTGCCACTAAAAATTGCAAATTAGGTAAATATCAAATTTGAAATCAAAATTGCATCAATCCTGTTGGTAATGAAATCCAAACATAAAAAAAGTTCAACAAAGATTGCAAATTTGGCAAAATTCTTGAAATCAAAATTGCATAGAATATCTTATTGGTAATGAAACCCAAACATAAAAAAGTTAAGCAGTTACCTAATACTAATAACATTAATCATAAAAAAATAACCTAATATTATAACAATAAAAAAATGAATTTATATATCCTAACACAATTATTAAGAAAATATCATTATAAACCTACCACTAATTACTGTTCTTTCAGTCTTTTAAGTTCTTCTTTGAAACTAAAACATGTATTCTAACAAAACAAATAAATAAATATGTATGTATATTACCCATATCAGCCTTGGGTTCCCTCTGGACCTCAACCTTCTGTGCGTGTTTTTCAAGTGTCAGAGTTAAGGGTACCTACAGTTTTAGGTGGACTACGAACCACAGGAAATAATCCCATTTGCAGCGTAATTATGGGCCATTATACTCTGCAAGTTGGCCAGATCTTGGCAGAGAGAAGACAAGCATCCGAAAAATTCTGATGGTTTTGTCGGGAATTGAAACCAACATTTCTGCGTCAGAAGCCAACACGCCAGCCTCTGCCCTACAGCTGTACCTAAAAAATAAATAAATAAGCAAATTTGACACCAAAATAAACCGATTGAGCAAGAAAAATGAAATTTGACACCAAAAATTGAAAATTTGGCAAATATTAAAATTGAAATCAAAATTGTATGGAAGATCTCATTGGTAATGAAACCCAAACATGTTAATTTTTTTTACAAATTTTTTTAAAAGTATGTACAAAGAAAGTTGAAAAGTTATTACTAATAAAATTAAATCTATAAAAAAATAATCTGAATATATACCAATAAAAATATAAATAGACAAATAAATAAACATTAAATTAATGAAGTATCACCTATTCTAACACCATTATTCAAAAATATATTATAAGCCTAGCACTAATTACTCTTGTTCCAATATTTTAAGCCTTTGTTTCAAACCAAAACACGTATTCTTACAAGCAACACATTCCGCTTCTAATCCTTGCGTCCTTTTTCGAATTTTTGTTAACTGTTGTTCCAGTTTCCCAAATTTCGAAAAAAGGATAATAAAATCTAACGACAAAAAAAAAAACGAAAAACCTACTTACTTGGACGACCACGCAACCTTTGAGTAGTTTATAATTTAGAAAACTTCTCTTCGACAATTTCCACTATTAAAACAGATCAACAAATATGAAGAGCTTCACTCCTACTAAATTTTACATAAGAATAAAATTAGCAACGCTCTGCAAAAATGATTTCCACAGGAAACATACAATTTTGCTGATTCACAAGGTAAATGCACCGTAAATCTCATTCTAAAGGTGTGTACATACTGTCTTGAGCAAATTTATTTACACGAACGGTAAAATGTAAAAATAAAATAAAAAAATCATTTCGCAATAAGCCATACTATTAAAGTTGATAATGTATGCTAAAATGGATGCTAAAATGGACCGGACTGAGCAAGATGGAGGTCTGAATAGCTGAAGGACTATAAGGAAATCTATTTCATAATATGTATTGGAAAAGTAGATGAAATAATAAATAAAAGATTTTTAGATTTATATTGGGTGTTTATTTAAAGCCATAGAACCCCACAACTCTATCACCAAGTACAGAAGCCGTTTTCCGGAAAACCGTTTAACCGGAAAACCGCTTAACCAAAAAACCGGTTTTCAGGAAAAGCGCTTAACCGGAAAACCGGTTTTCAGGAAAAGCGCTTAACCGATAAACCGGTTTTTCGTTAAAATCGCTTAATTGGAAAACCGCTTAACTGGAAAACCGAGCCATGGTGAAGCATCATAAATATGTTTTATGCAGTAACAAATTAATATAAACAAAAATTATAAAAAGCTTCAAACTGTAGTTGATAAGTTCATATAAATGAAGCAGCTTATCTAGCCAATTGTAAAATATTAAAAAAAAATATTGTAGCTTTATTTATAAGAAATATAGATTATAAGTTTCAACCTTCAAATATACATAGAACAACATTCCACGATTCGAACTTGGATAAAGAAGAATATTTGTAATTTATAACAAACTCCAGGAAGCATATTGATATCCTAAAATGGACCCAACTCAGCAAGATGGAAGTCTGAATAGTTCCTGACGTACTTTAGAGAAACTTTTTTTAAAATATCAAGGAACGAAACAAGTCTTTAAATTTAACCGTTTCATGTCCACGTATTGCGTTTTTCAAATAGTTTACATAAACTTTTTCGGAAGAAATTTCAACTCTTACGTTTTCTTCTTTCCCTTAATGATATTGATAGCCCCAAGGTCTTGTATGTCTGTGGAAAATTAAGTATGCGTTTCTCATTATATACGGACTAATAACGAATTATTTTAGTTAACGATATTTGGATCTAATGATTGTTCTTTTGATTTCTTTCAATTTCCTCACGATCAAATAGAGTTTTTGTAATCGTTAAATGTAATATTTCTGATGGAAGATCTTGTCGATCGTTTTAATTTTTTAACACTTTTTTTGGCAATTCCATAGATATTATTTGAATTACAATTGGAAGTATTAGAACGGTGACTATCTTTTGTTAATCTGCTTTGTATTAATAGAAAAGGAGCTGTGTGGTTTACCGGTTTATTCAAGGTTTTAACATTCCAGAATTTATTGTAAAACAATAAACCATTTTTGATGGATGTATAATAATTGTACATTATAGCGGTTTTCCCGTTTATCAATTTTCCAGTTACGAGGTTTTTCTGAAAACTGGTTGTCTGAAATCCGGTTAGGCGGTTTTTCTGTTAAGCGGTTTTCAGGAATCCTGTTTGGCCAGATAAGGCGCTTCATATATGAACTCATCAACTAAAGTTTAAAGATTTTTATAATTTTTGTTTATATTAATTTGTTACAGGATGAAACATATTGTCCCTGATGAGGTGATTTTCTCTAGTAAGTTGTTTGAAGAATAATATTTTTGGTCTAGACTGGTTTTGCTTATAGAATAATTGTAGAAAACTAAAACAGTCAAACATTTTAATCAGCCCGTTTTAAATTAAGGGGTATTTTCTTTATTGTTGAGGATATAAACTGATGATGGTAAAGTCCATAGACTGATGAAGGTAAAGTTGCCTAGCGACCTGAACACAGTGGCAGTAACGGCTGATACCTTATTTTTTATATTTTTGAAAATTTTGAAAGTTTTTTCAACAGATAGCGGCTCAATGAACCATAGAAAAATTTTCTTGGATTAGGAGTCGATATGATACGTCGCGTCGCCAAGACGGGAACACTGAATAAAAAAAAAATTTGCTGACTTGGCATTCCGATTTTTTTTTGACAAAAATGATGTTTAATAAAATTTCATTGGTATTTTTTGAGCGTTGCTAGGCAATGTTCGGCTTTGAATACTAGATTGAACAAAAAAATTTGAACAAAAATCCGACCCTATTCAAAGAAAAAAGCCTCCTAAAACATATCAACTAAGATGTACAATTTTTAATCTTTTTATAAAATTTTGTAATTTTATAAGAAGCAAAACCAGTCAAGCCCAAACATATTCTTCTCCAACCAACTTACTAGAAAAAAATCACCTCATCTAGGGACATATTGTATATTATATTGTATTGTATATTAACGATTTTCCGGTTAAGGGGTTTTCCGGTTAAGCGCTTTTCCTGAAAACCGGTTTTCCGGTTAAGCGCTTTTCCTGAAAACCGGTTTTTTGGTTAAGCGGTTTTCCGGTTAAACGGTTTTCCGGAAAACAGCTTCTGTACTTGGTGATAGAGTTGTGGGGTTCTATGGCTTTAAATAAACACCCAATATAAATCTAAAAATCTTTTATTTATTATTTCATCTACTTTTCCAATACATATTATGAAATAGATTTCCTTATAGTCCTTCAGCTATTCAGACCTCCATCTTGCTCAGTCCGGTCCATTTTAGCATCCATTTTAGCATACATTATCAACTTTAATAGTATGGCTTATTGCGAAATGATTTTTTTATTTTATTTTTACATTTTACCGTTCGTGTAAATAAATTTGCTCAAGACAGTATGTACACACCTTTAGAATGAGATTTACGGTGCATTTACCTTGTGAATCAGCAAAATTGTATGTTTCCTGTGGAAATCATTTTTGCAGAGCGTTGCTAATTTTATTCTTATGTAAAATTTAGTAGGAGTGAAGCTCTTCATATTTGTTGATCTGTTTTAATAGTGGAAATTGTCGAAGAGAAGTTTTCTAAATTATAAACTACTCAAAGGTTGCGTGGTCGTCCAAGTAAGTAGGTTTTTCGTTTTTTTTTTTTTGTCGTTAGATTTTATTATCCTTTTTTCGAAATTTGGGAAACTGGAACAACAGTTAACAAAAATTCGAAAAAGGACGCAAGGATTAGAAGCGGAATGTGTTGCTTGTAAGAATACGTGTTTTGGTTTGAAACAAAGGCTTAAAATATTGGAACAAGAGTAATTAGTGCTAGGCTTATAATATATTTTTGAATAATGGTGTTAGAATAGGTGATACTTCATTAATTTAATGTTTATTTATTTGTCTATTTATATTTTTATTGGTATATATTCAGATTATTTTTTTATAGATTTAATTTTATTAGTAATAACTTTTCAACTTTCTTTGTACATACTTTTAAAAAAATTTGTAAAAAAAATTAACATGTTTGGGTTTCATTACCAATGAGATCTTCCATACAATTTTGATTTCAATTTTAATATTTGCCAAATTTTCAATTTTTGGTGTCAAATTTCATTTTTCTTGCTCAATCGGTTTATTTTGGTGTCAAATTTGCTTATTTATTTATTTTTTAGGTACAGCTGTAGGGCAGAGGCTGGCGTGTTGGCTTCTGACGCAGAAATGTTGGTTTCAATTCCCGACAAAACCATCAGAATTTTTCGGATGCTTGTCTTCTCTCTGCCAAGATCTGGCCAACTTGCAGAGTATAATGGCCCATAATTACGCTGCAAATGGGATTATTTCCTGTGGTTCGTAGTCCACCTAAAACTGTAGGTACCCTTAACTCTGACACTTGAAAAACACGCACAGAAGGTTGAGGTCCAGAGGGAACCCAAGGCTGATATGGGTAATATACATACATATTTATTTATTTGTTTTGTTAGAATACATGTTTTAGTTTCAAAGAAGAACTTAAAAGACTGAAAGAACAGTAATTAGTGGTAGGTTTATAATGATATTTTCTTAATAATTGTGTTAGGATATATAAATTCATTTTTTTATTGTTATAATATTAGGTTATTTTTTTATGATTAATGTTATTAGTATTAGGTAACTGCTTAACTTTTTTATGTTTGGGTTTCATTACCAATAAGATATTCTATGCAATTTTGATTTCAAGAATTTTGCCAAATTTGCAATCTTTGTTGAACTTTTTTTATGTTTGGATTTCATTACCAACAGGATTGATGCAATTTTGATTTCAAATTTGATATTTACCTAATTTGCAATTTTTAGTGGCAAATTTAATTTTTTCTTGCTAACTCGGTATACTTTGGTGTCAAATTTATTTATTTTTTCATTTATATATATTTTTTTTTTTGTAAGAATACATGTTTTAGTTTAAAAGAAGAACTTAAATGACTGAAAAAACCGTAATTACTGGTAGGTTTATAGTGATTTTTTCTTAATACTTATGTTAGAATATATAAATTCATTTAATTTTTTTTTTTGTTATAAGTTTAGGTTAATTTTCTTTTCTGATTAATTTTATTAGTATTAGGTAACTGCTTAACTTTGTTTTATGTTTGGGTTTCATTACCAATAAGATCTTCTATGCAATTTTGATTTCAAATTTGATTTTTGCCGAATCTCCAATTTTTGTTTACAATTTTAATTAAGAATACATGTTTGGTTTAAAACAAAAACTTAAAAGACTGGAACAACATTAAAATTAGTGCTTGGTTTATAATGATTTTTTCTGAATAATTACGTTGGAATATATCAACTCATTTAATGTTTGTTTATTAATTTTTTTATTGTTATAATTTTGTTAATTGTTTTATGATAAATTTTATTATTATTAGTTAACTGCTTAACTTTTTTTTGTGTTTGGGTTTCATTATCAATAAGATTTTCTATGTAATTTTGATTTAAAATTTGATTTTTGCCGAATCTCCAATTTTTGTTTACAATTTTCATTTTTTTCGTTAATTCAGCATATTATTTTGGTGTCATTTTTTTGTAAGAATACATGTTTAGTTCAAAACAAAAACTTAAAAGACTAGAACAACATTAATTAGTGCTTGTTTCATAATGATTTTTTCTGAATAATTGCGTTGGAATATATAAACTCATTTAATGTTTGTTTATTAATTTTTTTATTGTTATAATTTTGTTAATTTTTTTGTGATAAATTTTATTAGTAATAGTTAACTGCTTAACTTTTTGTATGTTTGCGTTTCATTACCAATAAGATTTTCTATGCAATTTTGATTTAAAATTTGATTTTTGCCGAATTTGAATTTTTTTTTGTCTAATTTCATTTTTTCTTTGTAAGAATACATGTTTTAGTTTAAAACAATAACTTATATGACTGGAACAGCATATTATTTTGATGTCAAATTGCATTTTTTCTTTCTAAGAATACATGTTTTAGTTTAAAAGAAGAACTTAAATGACTGAAAAAACCGTAATTACTGGTAGGTTTATAGTGATTTTTTCTTAATACTTATGTTAGAATATATAAATTCATTTAATCTTTTTTGTTGTTATAAGTTTAGGTTAATTTTTTTTTCTGATTAATTTTATTAGTATTAGGTAACTGCTTAACTTTGTTTTATGTTTGGGTTTCATTACCAATAAGATCTTCTATGCAATTTTGATTTCAAATTTGATTTTTGCCGAATCTCCAATTTTTGTTTACAATTTTAATTAAGAATACATGTTTGGTTTAAAACAAAAACTTAAAAGACTGGAACAACATTAAAATTAGTGCTTGGTTTATAATGATTTTTTCTGAATAATTGCGTTGGAATATATCAACTCATTTAATGTTTGTTTATTAATTTTTTTATTGTTATAATTTTGTTAATTGTTTTATGATAAATTTTATTATTATTAGTTAACTGCTTAACTTTTTTTTGTGTTTGGGTTTCATTACCAATAAGATTTTCTATGCAATTTTGATTTAAAATTTGATTTTTGCCGAATCTCCAATTTTTGTTAACAATTTTCATTTTTTTCGTTAATTCAGCATATTATTTTGGTGTCATTTTTTTGTAAGAATACATGTTTAGTTTAAAACAAAAACTTAAAAGACTAGAACAACATTAATTAGTGCTTGTTTCATAATGATTTTTTCTGAATAATTGCGTTGGAATATATAAACTCATTTAATGTTTGTTTATTAATTTTTTTATTGTTATAATTTTGTTAATTTTTTTGTGATAAATTTTATTAGTAATAGTTAACTGCTTAACTTTTTGTATGTTTGCGTTTCTTTACCAATAAGATTTTCTATGCAATTTTGATTTAAAATTTGATTTTTGCCGAATTTGAATTTTTTTTTGTCTAATTTCATTTTTTCTTTGTAAGAATACATGTTTTAGTTTAAAACAATAACTTATATGACTGGAACAGCATATTATTTTGATGTCAAATTGCATTTTTTCTTTCTAAGAATACATGTTTTAGTTTAAAACAAGTCTGGAACAACATTAATTAGTGGTAGATTTGGGATTATTTTTGCTCAATAATTGCATTGGAATATATAAATTCATTTAGGGCCGATTTCAACAATCTCCGTTAAACTTAATCATTGTTGCTATAGTTTTAACAAACGTATCTATGCAGTTATTTATCAGTTAAAGATAATCGATGTTGGTGAAACCGGCCCTTAATGTTTGTTTATTAAGTTTTTTTATTGTTATAATTTTATAAAAAAAATTATGATAAATTTTATGGGTATTAGGTAACTGCTTAACTTTTTTTATGTTTTTAGTTTTATTTTTGCCGAATCTGGAATTTAATTTTTTTGTTAACTCAGCTTATAATTTTGGTGTCAAATTATATTATTAATATTTTTATTTTTTGTAAAAATACGTGTTTTAGTTCAAAACAAGTATGTACTTAAAAGAGTGGAACAACAGTAATTGGGTAGGTTAATAACATATTTAGTGTTAGAATATACATATAATATTTAATTTAATGTTTATGCAATGATTTTTTTATGTTTAATTTTGTTAGCATGTACAGCTTTGGCCATATGAATGTCGTACAACCTCATTATGAGATCATCATTCTTTTTCCAATAACGTTTGTTGTAAAACAAATTTTGACAAAAAAACATGAATTTATGTTAATCAAACTATCAAATTTTATTGAAATGAAATTTGTAATAATTAAAAAGCATTTATATTATAGTATCAATTATTATTAATTTAATGTTATATTAAAATTTATGTATTTTGTACGAGATTTATGTGGCCACAACTGTACATATTAGGTAATTTATTTTTTTTTGTTTTTTGTAAATAATTTTAAAGTATGTGTTATATTAATAAATGTTATCATATCTGAGTTTCATTACCAACCCTCACATTTTCATGTTAAATTTATTTTTTTTAACAGTATATTTTATATTTTGGTTTCAAATTTTATTTTTTTCTTTTCTTAATAATCTTTGGTGGCAAATTTCATATTTTTATTTTTTGCTAACTAGTCATACTTTGATGTCAAATTTCACGTTTTACTGACTGCAATTTTTTGTGTCAAATTTCATGCTCATTCAAATGATAAAATAATTTTAAATAATACATATTTTTTTACTACAAAACAACGTTCTACATCAAATATTTTTATATTTTAAATTCTATATTGTAGTTGGTACATGCTTATATCTTTTAATATGGCTAGATCTTTTTCTATTTTAAAAGCTTTTTCTTTCATACACTTCATCCTTTGGTAAACTTAAAGTTGATTGTTTGACCTACTGCACCTTTACTAATTAAATATAATTATTTTTTCTCACTTTTGATTTTCTTATTCAAATCATCTATCGCTTGAGACGTAAATTTTGCAGTGAATCGATGTGGTACAACAAACTTTTGCAAAAAAATATGGTTATTTAATTTCTTTAAAAATGCACCCATGTTTTCTGCTTAATAGTTTATAACTTAAAAGAGCAAATTACAAATAAAAAATTGTGAGCAAGAATCTTACATATTTATAAAAGAGCTTGTAATTAAAAGGGTACAGGAGTGGAGGTAGGTAAAACATGTCTGCCCATACTCGGTCGGTTGGGGAGCTAGACCAGGGTGGGCGCAGGGGGTAGCTAGGCCAGGCTCGGCGCAGGGGGTAGCTAGGCCAGGGGCGGCGCGGGATGGAGGGAGTTTTGCTAATGTTCGATTCAATTCGGAACGGTTCCGTTCCAATCTGTTCGTTAATGCTCGGTTCAGTTCGGAACTGTTTCAAAACAGAGCAAGGCAAGGGTGAGCGCGGGGTGTGGTTAGCTTCAATAATATTCGATTCAATTCGGAATGGTTCCGCCCCAGTTTGTTCGTTAATGCTCGGTTCAGTTCGAAACTGTTTAAAAACAGAGTAAGGCCAGGGCGGGCGCGGGGTGTGTATAGCTTCGCTAATACTCGATTCAATTCGGAACGTTTCCGTCTGAACTACAAGTTAACACTTGCCAGAGATGGGTCATCAAACTGGGCTAGGACCGGCGTTATAATCTCAAGGCTAAACTGTGGGGAGCTTCGCTAATACTCGATTCAATTCGGAACGTCTCCGTCTAAACTACAAGTCAACACTTGTCAAGGCTGGGTCATCAAACTGGGCCAGGACCGGCGTTATAATCTGAAGGCTAAACTCCACTCAAGTCCAGACTTGTCCTCTGACGACTGGGTCATTCAACTGGGGCAGAACCGGCACTATATTCCCAAGGCCAAAGGTCAATTCAGGTCAAAGTGGGCCAGAACCGGCACTACTTAACTACTAGCGGGGTATGTTAAGAGTTCTTGAGACGTATCGCCGACTTCTACCATCTTCAATTAAAGAAACGATTTGGCCTACTTGAGCTGTAGCTAAAGGCATTTTTAAGAAATAGAACTATTTTTAATTACTCTACAGTACCCTAGTGAAACCAAACATTACAAATTCACAGGAATCTTGATGAAATTTTTTAACCGCCATTAATCGGAATGTGATATTTTTACTGTTAAGGCGAATTAACTAAACCAACAAAGAAATTATCAAGACCAAATGCCAAGCACACGTTAGAGAATTGTTTAAACTTAACATTAAAGCGTTTAAACAAATCTTTTAGCTAACCAGATTCATTATTTTTGAAAATATTTATGTGTCCCAAAAAATTAGTATTTCAAAAACTATTTGCGATTATAAAATTTGAATAATAGTAGATTATATTACAAGTGACAGAAATGCTTCATTATCAGCGAGTGAGATCTTTGAATCACGAGTGCGATAGGCCCTTTTTATCATTATATCACTTGTGAGAGAAATACTGCGTGGCAAATCATCTAGATGTTAGTCGGGGATAAAGATCCTTAAAGAGCAGGAAGTTTCCCAATAAAAAGTCCTACCTCCCGGAATTGTCTCGGCAATATTAATTTATAATTTTAATTTAGCGTCGAAAAAAGGCAAAAACGCTCGGCTCAACTACCGTCCGCGCCGACCCAATCTGACAGATGAACAAAAAAAAAAGATTTTAACTCAGTAAATATTAAAATTAAGGAATAAAATAATTTAGGTATGATCTGGACATATCAATAAACAATAATCCAAACTTAAAAACATAAATAAAAAAATTTATAATTTTTTAAATTATCTGTACTGATATGTTTTGTTATTGCTGAAAGCAATACATATATAAATATATTTTTTTTATTTTTAACTCGTATTATTTAAAAAATCGTTATAAACAAATGCATTGTTTATGATTTTCAATTTTTTTTTGAAATCTAATCCGTAATAGAAATAATTATTTAAATAATGATTTAAATCGTTTCTTATAAAAAAATTATTGGTGAAAAACTCCTTTGATAATTAAGGTTTTTTTTTGTTGCTAAATATTAAAATTAAGAAACGGTTTTTTTTTAATTATTTTTTATATTGCTCTTCTATATTATGGAATGATTTTTTACCTTTTATTTGTTTATTTTTAAAAATACATACTAAAAACAACCATACATCGTTTGTTTTGAATAATGATTGTTTTCTATTTTTTATTGATTTTTTTGATTTTCGTTCACTTTTTTCATCATTGTTCTTAAAATAACTTATAAAGTATTGACAATAACACTTAAATGTCTTTTATTCTCCGTGAATCAATGAACAAATTGACCTTTAAATTGAGCTCTAACTCTATTATTTACTAACTTTTTGTTTATTATTTATTAAATCTGAAGAAAAAAATTACGGCTCATTAACTTAAATATCTTATTAACTATTAATAATACCGATATTGATTTTCTACGAAAAAATTGTTGGTGCAATTACGAATCGAATGACATAACACCTCAATCATAATTTTTGGTGCTTCTTAACTCGAATTTCGGAAAAAGGGAACCAGACCGATGGGGCTTTTGTGGATCTACAATATTGTTATATTGGAGCTACACCTCGGTCTTATTGGGGAAAATAGCATCGCGGATATTATAGAAAGCGTCAGGGAAATAGTGACATAGAACAAATAAACGAGTGCAAAATAAAAAACCTGCTCATCGACAATCAAGCGGCGGCATTCTTTGATTGTTGGCGGCCGATCTTTGAATAGCACGTGTACAAATCGGAGAGCAGGTTTTTTATTTTCCACTCGTTTATTTGTTCGATATCACTATATCCCTGAAGCTTTCCTTAAATGCCCGTGTTGGGCTAGGGATAAAACCATATCAGAGGCCATAAATTAATTTAAAAAAAAATATCTAGACAAAAATGGTCATTTAAAACGCGGCACTGACTACTATTACCAGATCCAAGGACAACTCCACGTCACAAGCAAGGAGTTTCATTGTGCGATTTTATTGTGTGGACTCCTAAAGACATGAAAATAGATTGCATATATCCAGATCAAAACTTTTGGTAGACATTGATGTTTCCAAAATTGCAACTATTTTTTGAAAAGGCTCCTTTTTTGGTAACATTACTTGTTACTTTTCTACCAAATTTATTACAATTATCCTGTATTTTTAAGCTTCCCCGTTGTTTATATTATCTGGTGCATTCTATTTTTCCTGTTGTTGGAAGATAAATATTTTGGTAACAATATTTTGCACCTTTTACGTATTTTTTATAATATTTATATTTTATATTATCTGCTGCATTTTCGTGTGTTGTCGGAAGATCAATATTTTGGTATTTTGGTAGAAGAGATAACAAGAGAAGAACTAAAGCAACAACTAAGAAAACTGAAAAGAAAAAGGGAGGGATGGTATACAGAATGAAGGGTGGATATATGGAACGGAAAAGGGAATTTGACAGGTTGCTAGAGATGATTAATGTAGTGTGGAAGGGAGAGGGATTCCTCCAGGAGTGGAAGGAGGGGATAATATGCCCCATATATAAGAAAGGAGAAAATGATACAGTCAGTAATGATAGGGGGATCACTCTCCTAAATACAGCATATAAGGTTGTGGAAGAGAGGCTGATGAAGGAAATGAATGAGAGGGACCATGGATAATGTATATATCTTAAATCACATAGCAGGAAATGAGATAAAAAAGAGGGGTGGCAAGATATATGCATTCTTTGTGGACCTGAAGGCGGCTTTTGATAATGTGGAAAGAGATTTACTGTGGGAATGCTTGAGAAAAAGAAGGATAAATGAGCATCTGGTAACAAAAATAGAAGAGATATATGAAGAGACGATAAGTAGAGTGAGAGTGGATGGAAGGCTGAGTAAATGTTTCAAAACTTATAAGGGAGTAAGACAAGGTTGCCCACTAAGCCCCAGCCTGTTTGCAGCCTTTATTGGAGATATAGAGGAGATGTTCAGGAAGGGGCAGGCAGGGGGGGTTGTGGTAGGCAAAGAAAAAGTATGGTCTTTAGCATATGCGGATGATTTGGTGGTGCTAGCGTAAGAGGAGAAAGGTATAAGAGAAATGATAGGAAACATGGAGAAATATATGAGAAGGAAAAAGTTGACGGTGAATGTAGAGAAATCCAAGATGATGGTGTTTAGATAAGGGGGTGGGAGAAAAGTAAATGAGTGGGGATGGGAGAAAGATAAAATTGAAGAAGTGAAAGAATTGAAATATTTAGGTTGTGTGACGAATGAAATAAACACAGCAACAGCACATGTGAGAGAGTTAGTGAAAAAAGCCAATAAAATAATATTGGCTGTATGGGGAATAGGAGAGAGAAAATTTGGACATGATTTTAGAAGAAGAGTAATGATGTTTGATAATTTTGTGAAAAGCGTGATGATGTATGGAGTGGAAATATGGGGATGGAGAGCGCAAGAAGGATTGGAAGGGGTGCAAAGAAAATATATGAATTGGGTGCTAGGGGTAGAGAGAGAGACACCGGGGTATATAGTGATGGAGGAAACAAAGAGAGATGGAAAAAGAATAGAAGCAGGAAAAAGAGCAATAAGATTTGAGGAGAGAGTGATAGAGAGAGGAGAGTGCAAAATTTTTTGCAAAGAGCGTTTGAAAGAAAAAAGCAAAGAAATAGGAAAGGGGATATGGAAAGAGAGGGAGGCATATTTCGAAAGAAACGGGTATGCAGGCGCGGAGAAAGAATGCGAGAGAGAGGCAGAGTAATGACAGATGAATTAGCGCAGAGAGATAGAGATGTGCAAGTGCAGGAAAGAACCACCAGGCTTGTTCGCTGATCGTGGACAACGAATAACTTCAATAGATTCGGCACCTTTCGTTCTCCACAACGGACTCAATATCGTTCGTGACATAGGGCAGCACTGGTTTCTGGTCTGGTTTTGCATAATATAATGCATTGTTGTTTCAATCTTACTTTCACAATTTCTAACTTTCTCAGAAACTCATGTTGTTCGGTACCCAAAACTTCAGATTCTCAGTTTCACAGATTCTCAATTATTTAATTCCCCAGTTTGTCAGTTTCATATTGGCAGACTCAGAGTTTCCCAAATTTACAAATTATTTCTCAAATTTTTAAGTTCTTTATCTGGTACTTAGTTTCTCACTTTTTAGGTTCTAATTTTCTCAACGTCTTAATGTGGCAGGTTCTGAGTTTTCAAAATTTTCAGTTCGACTACTCTCAGTATCTTAATTTTCATCATTCGCAGTGTTCCCGGTTTTAATTTTATCAGCTCAGAGAATCTCAGTGTGATACGCCTTTATGTTCTCAGACTAGGGGTCTTATTTTGTCAGATTCTCCTCAGCTTGTGAAATCGTGTAAATTTTGCTGTTTTTTTTAATACCAATTACCAAAGTACCAAAGTAATAAAGCTCGCTTTCTTTCTTTCGTGGTTTCCCAGTATCTCAGTTTATCAGGTTTGCAGTAGTTTTACAGTTTCATAAGTTTTCGATCAGTTTCCGAAATTCTAATTTTGAATGTTTTTAGATTTACTAATTACATTTTTTTCTTACAAACCTACTTTATTCTTCGTCTGTCCTTATTTTATTTTTTTGTTTATTTATATTTTTACTAAACAATCTTATTGTTAGACAGCCATCTAACTTGTAAAAGCGTGTTCCTACTCACTGAGTAATATAAATTTAGCTTTCAAGAACATGAAGCATCCTGCTCAACATCAAGGGCACCGACTCAAGGTATCCTGCACTAGCTTCTCTAGGATAACAAAAATTGGAACATAACCAAGAGAGGAATATAACCATTTATAACCCTACTTTTATCCCAGGCACAAGGTTTATAAATTATGGTATCAAATATTCACTTTATGACCATATTGTTGTTTTATGGGTTTTGGACAACAAAAAATGGAATATTTTATGGACTTCAGTTACCATTTCTGTACCGTTTCTTAATAAGATTGAAAGGGTTAACACAGCTCTAGACAATTTGACCCCCTGTAGACAACAACACAGATTTTTTGTCATTCCTAAAAAATCAGCCCTTAAAGCTGAGGATTTTATTTAAAGAATTTGTTCACGATTCTGTGTACTGCAGGATAGTGAGTATATTATATTGTATAGCTCTCTAACGGAAAATTTTAGAAGTGGCGCCACAATTTTTCATTTGGATAAACCGTGCTCATGAGGGATGCTCTCCAAGTAGACATAAATTGTTATCAGATGCAAAAACTGAGAGATGGCGCTGTTTCGTAGGTAATAAAATTCTCAATAAAATTTATACTCATGACAATCCCCAACAGTGGTATGTAAGACCTCAACTTTCTATCCGAAGAACATTTCGCAACCTTAGATTATCGGCTCTCGTGTCTGCAATCGTTATCGTTAAAATCAACGATTCAATCAACGTCGTTTTCAATAACCGCTAATTACCACCTAAGGCCGCCTCGATCTTTCATCGACTCCCATAAAATCCACGGCGACCCGAGGGAACGTTAATAAAAAGCCCACATAACTCCTGATTTACAATATTTCCCTCAAACAAAGCTTTTTATGTAGAACGGCGCTTGTTCCGTTTTTTCCCTTGTTGTCGTTGTTTGTGTTGTGCGTGGAGCAATAACTGCCCACTTAAATCAAATCAAAATAGCCGTCCGAATAAAAAAATAACAATGAATGCGTAATAAATTCCGATAAGATCGCTTAAACGGTTATAAATGCTCTCCTGGGGGCGAAACCGAACGAGCACCTAGTTCTGCTCGAAAGCTCTTCATAGGTATTGTCCCGAGGCAGCTGCCGAGTAATTATAACATCGCTCGAGGAGTCTGCGTTCTCATAATGAGGCGAACTCGACGGGCATTGCATGCTAACATTGAAATAATGATACTTGCGGCACAAGAACTATTTTATTGTTCGTTAACAGTGTACGCTTTCAAGACCAGGATGTAGTCCGGACGTTTATTTAATTACGGAGGAGGTTTTTGCGCCCCGGAGGAGTCCGTAAATAGGAACACAATGAAGCGCGGCTTTGAAAAATTCGGAAGCCCAAGGATACGACGTTATAAGCGGCTTGAGACGAGGAAGAGGCAAATCGATCGCGCTTTTCTCAGTTGGTGAAGTCCACAATTCCAATTTCTGTCTGTGTTGTTGTTCGGATCGAAAATTACCTTTATTAAGTAAGTAGGTTTAACCACGTATTGATACGTCAATCAAGGTGAATTGTGAAACTTAATTGCAAAGCTCTCGAAACAATCACTTGTTGATTACCTCGAATATTCGCTAATTGAACTTATTGTTTCTAGATAATATTTATCCTATCAGGGTCATATAACGAGCGTTCGAAAATAAACCTGGCTAGAGGAGGCTGGGCATTTTGAAATGCAGTTGCAGTGACAGTCGCTACAGCAGGGAAAATATGTTTTACTTTTTGCCGTTTACAAGTACGAAATGGTCCCAACATATCAGAAAATGCGTGAGTTATGCCAAAGATAACCGGTGGGTGAAACAGTGTCATCAAACAAAAAATTTCCGAAGCATAGAAGATATCACTAAAGACACTTACATATTATATATTTTTAATGAAACCTAGTGGGGCGCACCCTGATCCAATAGCAGCTGCAAAAGAAAAAAAATTTAAGAGAACAAGTTTGAGTCTGAAATATGGCAAAGTAACAAGTGAAACTGGAGTGCCAACTACTGTCTGAATTAATAGCTGGATCACCAACATGTCGTGAGAATGTCAAACAATTCCAATCTTTTTTGTGTTGATGCTGGTGAAACCTCAAGATATCAGTGTAAATATGTCAATATTTCAATGTCGCTTTTATTTTTGAATCCCGCTCCTACATCTCTTCTTTTGTTAAATACTATTTATTTATAATTATATAACGAGACTCTAACCGTCAAAATTCTCCAACTAACTACATGTAAATTTTGTGTTCTAGAAGCAATTTATTTGCTCTCCTGTTAACGTTAAACGGGTGGCTATAATAGTATTGAGACGACGGCGCGACGGCCCGGAAGCGGATGATGTCATGATGATCTCACCAGGTATGGTAACGTAATTAATCTGGAATAGTCCACATGAGAACGTCTGGGAATAATTGTTCACATGGGATGCTCTCATAAGTCTAGAAGACTCTGTGGCGGTGATCTCATGCTATACCACGTTCGTACAAGAGACTGATCTCATTCTTCTGGAATAATCCTTTGCGTCGGAAACATGATCTCATGATTCCGGGAATAGAAGAAATCGAGAACGAAGGGAGCGGTATAAAGTTAGTCTTATTGTTAATCTTTTTAATAAAAGTTAGTAGTTACGGTGTGCACCAGAATTTTCTTTAAATCCTCGAACCCGCCCGGCTCAGGCTTACATTGGTGTCAGAAGTGGGATTTAAAGAAGCGGACGTTAAAAAAAAAACGAACTAACCGGTACGTGACGCATGTCAAAGTAACCTCCGGGAAGAGTCACGAGAAGTAAAACCATGGAGGCTCTACAAAAAAAAAATGGCCGTTCTTCTGGAACAATTAGAAAAGAGACGACAAGAAGAGAAAGAAGAACAAGAAAAGAGACGACAAGAAGAAAGGAAAGAACAAATGGCACTTTTAGAACAACTAGAAAATCGACGACAAGAGGAACAGCAAAGGATTTTCGAACAGCTTGACATTTTTCAAAACACTTTTAAAAAAGACGTGGAAGAGAAGGTTCAAGTTGTGGAAAGGAAAGTTCTAGAAATTCAAGAAGTTGTAAAAGAAGAAGTTCTGGAAATGAAAGAAGACGTAAAAGGGATAAAAGAAGATTTGGAAAAGAAAGTCAAGGAAATGGAAACAAAGCTGAAAAGGATAACAACGGGACAGTCGGTCGTGACAGAGCCGTCATCACAAAGGCTAAAACCTCCGACTTTTGATGGCCAGACCTCGTGGTTTATGTACAGGAGGCAATTCGAGGCAGCGGCCGAAATGAACAACTGGGGTGAAGAAGAGAAAGCCACTGCACTGGTGTTATCCTTGCGAGGACAAGCTCTTCAGCTGCTGCAAACCGTCCCGGAGAAGGAACAAAAGAACTACGTCGCTGTGGTCAACGCTCTCGAGCTGCGGTATGGAGACCTCCACTTGAACCAAGTGTACCAGTCGCAGCTGAAGTCACGCGTTCAGAAGAATGGCGAAAGCCTGCAGGAGTTTGCGGCGGACGTTGAGAGACTGGTACTCCCCTAGCGAGCTCCACCACCAACTTGGAACAAGCGCGTTTATTGATGGGGTCCGCGACAGTGAGCTGCAGCAAATGTTGAGGTTAGGTAGGCATCAAAAATGCGCCGACGCCCTCGTGCACGCCCTGGAGTTCGAAGCGGCTAAAAACGCCTATCGTCCGGCGGCTCACCGTCTGCGAGCAGTAACCACAGAGGAACCCCCGAGGGACGGAAACGACTTACTGAGAGGGATGAGCGAGATGATGAGAACTTTGTTAGAAGAAATGCGGCACGGAAGCATGACAAGCAGGCCCAGATGCTTTAATTGTGGGAAAGTGGGTCACCTGAGGAGGGACCGCCGCTTCAGGAGATCGCCGGAGCAGACCCATAGGAATCCGGAGTCCGGCCCTTCAACCTCGAGGCAGTCGGAAAAACTAAGTCCAGCTAGCGCTTTGGGGCGTGTGCTAGCTGGCCCCACAAAAGCCCCTAGGGTCATCACCGTCTCGCAGTTACGAAGACGGAACGACAGTCTGTTGCTCGAGGGTCCAATCAACGGAGCTGGCTGTTCTATGACCGTCGACACCGGAGCGACCGTCTCCATCGGAAGACCAGACATCTTCAAACCGCTGGGAGATTTCCAATTGGCAGAGAGCGATCTGGTGCTAAAAACAGCAACGGGAGAACCAGCACGAGTATTCGGAGAAGTTGAGGCAAGGCTCGAGTTGGGGAGTTTCGAGTTCGTTCACAAGGTTATTGTGGCTGATATAGTGGACGATTTCATCTTGGGTCTTGACATCATGAAGAAGTTCGGATTCGTGTTGGACATCAAGAATCGCATGCTGCTAGTTGGCAACGAAGAAATCTCCCTGCACTCTACGATACCATCCGCCGACGAAGTGAAAGTGAAACGGTCCGTGTACAGAAGAACTCGGAACAGATCGTGCAGAGTTGGAAGAAGACCCTGGGGGATACCGGACTGGAATAATAGAAACGAACGTGGCCACCAATCCGGACGTGACACAAAAAACACAGATCATGGTAGCAAGAACACTCGTTGAGGCTAATGGACGAATTCCTATCCGTGTAGCAAATTTAGGCGAAAGTCGTGTTACATTACAGCAAGGGCAGACGATCGGACTATACCATCCTGTACTACGGGTCGTCCGTTGCGAAGAACAACCTGTTGAGTGTAACAGAAAAGAGGCTCAGCGAACTAGTGTAGAAAAGCTCTTCCTTGAAGACTGGAAACACCTAACGAACCATCAATTATAGAAGGCCATGGCATTTATCCGCAAGGAGAATGACATTTTTGCTACAGAAGACCGAAGCACCGGCAGAACCAACATGGTGCAGCATAGAATTAACACTGGAGATGTTGCTCCGATCCGACAATCGCCAAGAAGACTTCCGTTCTTAAAACACCAAGAGGTGGCTCACATGGTGGACAAAATGAAAGCAGACGGAATAATTGAAGACTCCTCAAGCCCGTGGTCGTCACCAGTTGTATTGGTAACGAAGAAAGATGGTTCCACTCGCTTTTGCGTTGACTACAGACGGCTGAACGATGTAACTAAGAAGGACAACTATCCGTTGCCACGTATCGATGACACCCTAAGCATGTTGTCGGGATCGCAGTGGTTTTCAACCCTGGACTTGAAGAGCGGCTACTAGCAAGTTGAGATCCACCGCGATGACAAAGAGAAGACGGCGTTCTCGACTGGAAGCGGTCTACCACTTTAACGTCATGCCATTTGGACCCTGCAACGCTCCAGCCACTTTTGAGAGGTTGATGGAACTGGTTCTGCTAGGGCTGACATGGAAAACCTGCTTGGTGTACCTCGATGACGTCATGGTAGTTGGAAGAACCTTCGAAGAACATTTGAAAAATTTGGAAGAGATCTTCAGCCGCCTGCGGAATGCCAACCTTCAGCTCAACCCCAAGAAATGCCGATTGTTCCAGACAGAAGTGAAGTTCTTGGGCCATGTGGCTTCGCCCAGCGGAGTACAAACAGATCCGGACAAGATCGCGGCCGTCCGCGAGTGGCCACGACCAAGGGACAAGCACCAGCTGAGAAGCTTCTTGGGCCTGTGTACCTACTATCGCAGATTTGTCAAAGGATTTGCTGACATTGCCAAGCCTCTGCACAGACTCACGGAAGACAAAACCCCATTTATTTGGAATAACGAGAGCGAAGCAGCGTTTAGAACTTTGAAGATCTCGCTGTGCACGGGTCCTATTCTGTCTTACCCGAGAGTAAAGGGGCGGTATGTCCTGGATACAGACGCCAGTAACGACGGTATCGGGGCAGTCCTCTCGCAGGTACAGGAAGGCGAAGAAAAAGTCATCGAATACTATAGCAAGTTGCTTTCTAAGCCGGAAAGAAACTACTGCGTTACGAGGAAGGAGTTATTGGCGATCGTAAATGCAGTAGGACATTTTCACAAGTGCCTGTACGGTCAACACTTCAAAATCCGAACGGATCATGCTGCGTTGAGGTGGCTGTTAAGCCTTAAGGATCCAGAAGGACAGACAGCCAGATGGTTGGAGAGGCTGCAGCAGTATGATTTTGAAATCGAACACCGACCAGGCAGATCACACCAGAACGCGGACGCACTTTCTAGGAGGCCGTGCCGGAGTGACTGCAAACATTGCAGTCGGAGAGAGGCTTCCAAAGAATTCGAGGGCGTGAAAAGATTGGTTCTGCAACCTCAAGATGGGTGGACAACGGCGGAGATGAGGGCAGAACAACTTGAAGATAGCGACATTAGTGCAATCTTGGAAAGCAAAGAGAACGGAAATCAGAGACCACAATGGCAAGACATTTCGGACAAGAGTCCTGCTCTCAAAGCACTATGGGCCCAATGGGATTCACTGAAGGTGGAAAATGGCCTGCTGAAGCGAGCATGGGAGAGTGCAGACGGAAAGTCGGTGACGATGCAACTGGTTTTGCCCAAGTGTCGCGTGAAGGAAGTCTTGCGAAAAATCCACGGTGGAGTGTCCGGCGCACATCTGGGCGTGAATAAGACCATGGGGAAAGTCCGTGAACGCTTCTATTGGGTGAACGTTCGAAACGATGTCGAGAGCTGGTGTCGAAAATGTGACACTTGTGCGGCGAGCAACGCTCCACAGACGCGTAGTCGAGGAGCCATGAAGCAGTACAACGTTGGGGCACCATTTGAGAGAAAATAGCCTTCGACGTAGCAGGTCCGTTTCCTACCACTGATTCGGGAAACAAGTACATCATGGTGGTCATCGACTACTTTAGCAAGTGGCCGGAAGCCTATGCTCTACCCAATCAAGAAGCTGTGACGGTTGCCAGGGCGTTGGTAGAAAATTGGATTTGCCGCTACGGACTTCCACTGGAAATGCACTCGGACCAGGGACGGAACTTTGAATCTGGAGTGTTCCAGGGCGTCTGCGAACTATTGGGCGTGCGGTAGACAAGGACGACACCCCTGCATCCTCAGTCGGATGGAATGGTCGAGCGTTTCAACAAGACCATGGAGCAACACTTGTCCAAGGTGGTCGATCAACATCAGCGGGACTGGGACCGGCGTCTACCTTTGTTTTTGCTGGCGTGCAGAGCGGCAATTCACGAGACGACCCACCAGACACCGGCGAAGTTCCTGTTTGGACGGGAAATGCGTCTACCATGCGATCTGGCTTTCGGATCACCGGGACAAGAGCGGAAGGACGTGGGAAACTACGTAGACGAACTACAGGAAGCCCTGTCCAGTATACATGCACTAACGCGCAGTCACATTCGCGTGGCGAGCGATCGGATGAAGACGCGTTACGATCTGAGGGTGAATTCGGCAGGATTCAGTGATGGAGACTTGGTATGGTTGCTCAACCCTCGGCGAAAGAAAGGCCGCTGCCCAAAGTTACAACCCAGTTGGGAAGGCCCGTACACGGTTGTAAAGAGGATCAAGGACGTAGTGTACCGGATTCAACGCAATCCCCGAGCCAAGATGAAGGTGGTTCACCTGGATCGTTTGGCACCCTACTCCGGGACAAATCAACAGGATTGAACAATCTTTAAAAGGGGGGCAGTGAGACGACGGCGCGACGGCCCGGAAGCGGATGATGTCATGATGATCTCACCACGTATGGTAACGTAATTAATCTGGAATAGTCCACATGAGAACCTCTGGGAATAATTGTTCACATGGGATGCTCTCATAAGTCTAGAAGACTCTGTGGCGGTGATCTCATGCTATACCACGCTCGTACAAGAAACTGATCTCATTCTTCTGGAATAATCCTTTGCGTCGGAAACATGATCTCATGATTCCGGGAATAGAAGAAATCGAGAACGAAGGAAGCGGTATAAGAAGGGATCAAACAACGGAGCAAGTCAGTCTATGGGAAGCATCGTGAACAAGTGGTCAGCGCGTGTTATTGTATAGTGAAAAGTTAGTCTTATTGTTAATCTTTTTAATAAAAGTTAGTAGTTACGGTGTGCACCAGAATTTTCTTTAAATCCTCGAACCCGCCCGGCTCAGGCTACGTTACAGTATGTTCCCTAATAAGTTTAGACACCCCCAATTTTAACAGTGCACCGCGGTAAACGATAACATTATTGTAAAAACGGCATAACCATCATAAAATATTTATACAGATAAAATTTTTGATGCTGTGTTTGTTTTCAGTTTAATTAGAGAATAGGAAGGAAGTTTCCACTATACCACTATACCCTACTATCTACCAATTTTGGTAGATATCTAATCACTAATAGACAAATTCTATCATTTATCATTATTTATTAAGGTGATTTAATTTGGGATCATGTTTCAAAAATGGTTTCACAACATTACAGAATACTTCCATTCACGATACTGTTGCCGTTTTGTTGAAGTCACTTTAACATTCAAATTTTAAATCAAATTGTCAAAAGTGAGTAGTGCCAACCTAATTTAAATTTCACAGCCTGCACTAATTTATAATTTAAATGATTTCAGGGTGTTAGACATTTGAGTTACAAAGTGGAAAATCCTGTTAATTGTACATCTTAAGACACACAACGATTGGACAAACGTTTGCTGAGTTAGTACTTAAATACTTGTGAAACAAATTTTTAACTAACTTAACTTCTGGCTTAAGAACCTCGACAAACTTTCTTCTCTCCATGGAAATCGGCCCCTTCACTTAACTGCGTTATCTGCTCGTGTAATTTAGTTTTTCGAGGTGTCTCTTGCAACAAGGGTTGAAGGGTTGAGTTTCCACCGGGGAGGTTTGGTGATGGCATGTAAATGAGACCCGTTAATAAAATTTGCATAATATTAGTTATGGATGTTCATGATTAATGGAACACATACTTAAATTTAGCGTATTGTGCAGATATTAAATTTTCCTTAAAAGGGATAAAAAAAGTTAAAAGTGTGTGAACCCATTATCAAGAATTTTCTTTAACAAGACTTTACTGGTTAGGGAGTTAGAAAGGATGTACCGAGAAATAAAATTTATGTACAGGCCAAGAAAGAGGTAGAGTTGGAGCAGCAGAAAACCAAATACAGTACTGAAGCATTTTAGGTTCGATTTAACAATATTAGCCTAAACTTCGACATTCATATTTAAATATAATTTATATCGAATCCCCCCGGAATTAAATATTAAAAACCGGCATTATTTCTACCGCTTCCACCTTTATCAGTATTTTAATTAAAACATCACAGATAGTCATCATCCGCGCCATCACTCCCAAAAGGCGTCTTTTTCCGGAAGTTTATTCAAACGGACACAGAAACCAGATTAAGTCCTTTAATTAAACGAGTCCCGATTCGGCCCGCGCCGGAAATAAAATGATTCAATTTTCGACGGTCGCAAAGCTTCCAATTAATTATTCCACGAAAACTCGCCCCGACAGAGTCCCAATAATATTTATGATAGTTGCGGGCAGCGCGACTGTGTGTTTGTTCGTCCTGATTCATTCATTTAGTTGTAACGAGTTTTAATGGGAACGCGAGCTTAATTAATATCGAAATGAGATCTTGTAACTTTAAAATGAAACAAAGCTGGAAAAGCTCAACTCGCGACCGCGTTCTGAGCGGAATAAATGCATTTTATTTCCCCGGTGGCCGAGTTGCGAAGGGGTAAGAGCCATGCAGATTTACGGGGGGGAATGTTGCGGACTATTTATGGAATATATAACGAAGGGATTTTCAAACAAATGAAGATGTTTGAGAGAGCAAATTTTACAGAATAAGCAATGTATGTTCGTCATGACGACGCTGGAATTTTGTAGCAATATTGACAGCAGCAGAATCCGGCTCGGAGGACCAAATCTAAAGTCGGAAAGATGTCTTCATCTTCTGTTCAAATGTGACATTGTAATGATGAAAACAACTAGAAAAATTACATCCACAAAGGCCGACTGTATTTTTTACAGTTTTTCTTCTGGCGGCGCATCCACCATTTCTTCAATATTCTGTCCCTACACATTAAATTAGTCAATTTAGCTCTAACCAGGTGACTGCTATCAACAGTTTCTGTTGGTCCTCTAAATTATCACAAATCTTTTGATAACACACTACTTGAAATCATGACAGTCGCTAATCTGACATCACTGAAAATGTGTAAGCAACTCCTAGCGTTGACCCTCGTGGCTATCAGCTTTATCGCAACGGTATGTAAATCTAAGAACTATAATTTAATTTAACCTCGTTTTCAAGGCCTCAGCTTCACCTGAACTGAAACTGATCCATGCCCACATTGCTCCATCCGGCGGTAGAATCATAGGTGGTCATGAAGTGGTACCCCATTCATTTCCTTTCCAAGTGGGACTACGCATCAACGGCAACGCTTTCTGTGGAGGAGCTCTCGTTTCACCCAACTACGTCCTAACTGCGGGTCACTGCGGAGAAGCGTAACCACAAAAAGACAGTTCCGCCTCATAATTCCCCTTCAGTATTTCCAGATCAGTGGACATCATTCTCGGTGCCCACAACATCTCCAACCCCGACGAGGACACCCAGGTCACCATTGCTGGCTCCCAAGTCATCATCCATCCGGATTACGACACAGAAACTCTTCGTAACGACATAACTTTGATCCAGTTGTCCGAACCGGCCCCCATCAATGACTACATTCAACCGGTGACCCTGCCCTCCGAAAGCAACGTCAACCGAACCTACGTGTACGAGACCCTTATAGCCACCGGCTGGGGATTGTACCAAGACGTACTATTTCCAAGCACCAGAGACATGTCCGATGTGTTGCTAGAAGTTGAGGTACCGGTTTCATATTTGAACGACTGTGCTCTTTTTTACAACGATGAAGACGGGGACTATGTGGTTGATTCCAACATTTGTACGTCTGGGTATAAGAACAAAGGAACCTGTAATGGAGACAGCGGCGGTCCGTTGACTTTGAAGGGGGTTCTGATTGGGTTGACGTCATTTGGTACCGACTTGTGCGAGCTGTGCAGTCCTTCTGTTTACACCAGAGTCGATAGGTATTTGGAGTGGATTGCTGCCAACTCTGACGTGAACCTCTAATAAATTTTGCATTGCCTGTCCTAGATGTTGTAATGCATTATATATTCTTTGATTTCTACTGTAGTTTATTTTATTGTAGTAAAAATAAATCACACTTCACAAAGATAAAGACATAAAGAGATTTGTCAATTATTGGTTAATGACAAGATAAAACTCCAACGGTAAGAGCACTCAAGATGTAACTGAGAGTCTGATTCTCGGTCGGACGATTCACTTATTTGTTTCTGTAAAGTGTTACCGCGAGCGATAAACGTCCTAGAGGTACAGTCTGCGTCATAAACATCTATAAACTTTAGCACGTTGTCGCACTTTGACACTTTTAATAATAATTTCGTTGATGGTTCACTAAATATGACGTTAATGCGATGTAACCACATGTAAATATTGTAACATAAAGTAAGAGAGCAGTTTAAGTCCGAGAGTTGACGTTAGATAATTTAGTCGTTAAATATTTGAGATAAGATACCCTTAAAAAATATTTCAAAAATTGAAACCTCCGGAGTACCATAAAACGTATTCTTTTAAATTCCGAGCATGGGCATTATCAAGAACATTCTAGAACAGGAAGTAAAAAAGTATAACAAAGCAACCTGGGAAGACTTCAAATATCTTGGAGGGACTGGAAGCGACTTGAAAAAAATTTAAAATGCCCTAAAGCAACTTGAGAAAACTTGAAAAGAAGTGAAGGAACTTGGAATATTTTGAAAAGATTTGAAAAGACTTGAAATGAGTTGAAAATATTTTGAAGGGACTGAAAGCAACTTCAAGAGAGATAAAGCGACTTGAAAAAACTTGAAAGGATTTTGAAGTGACTTGAAATGTTTTGTAGAGTCTTGAAACTATCTGGAAAAAAATTGAAATATCTTGAAGGGTTTGGAATCATTGGAAGCGACTTGAAAAGACTTGAAGCAACCTGGAAAGACTTCAAATATTTTGGAGGTACTGGAAGCGACTTGAAAAAAACTTAAAATGTCTTAAAGCAACTTGAGGAAACTTGAAAAGAAGTGAAGGAACTTGGAATATTTTGAAAAGTCTTGAAATGAGTTGAAAATATTTTGAAGGGACTGAAAGCAACTTGAAGAGAGATAAAGCAACTTGAAAGGACTTTGAAGCGACTTGAAATGTCTTGAAGAGTCTTGAAACTATCTGGAAAAAAAATTAAATATCTTGTCGGGAATGGAATCATTGGAAAGGACTTGAAAAGACTTGAAGCAACCTGGAAAGACTTCAAATATTTTGGAGGTACTGGAAGCAACTTGAAAAAAACTTAAAATGTCCTGAAGCAACTTGAGGAAACTTGAAAAGAAGTGAAAGAACTTGTAATATTTTGAAACTACTTGAAAGACCTGAAATGACTTGAAAATATTTTGAAGGGTCTGAAAGCGACTTGAAGAGAAATAAAGTGACTTGAAGAAACTTGAAACTACTTGAAAGGACTTTGAAGCGACTTGAAATGTCTTGAAGAAACTTGAAGCTATCTGGGAAGATTTGAAATATCTTAAAGGAATTGGAATCATTGGAAGCAACTTGAAAAGACTTGAAGCAACCTGGGAAGACTTCAAATATCTCGGAGGGACTTAAAAAAACTTAGAATGTCCTGAAGCAACTTGAGGAAACTTGAAACGAAGTGAAGGAACTTGGAATATTTTAAAATTACTTGAAAGACTTGAAATTACTTGAAAATATTTTGAAGGGACTGAGGCGACTCGAAGAAACTTGAAACTACTTGAAAGGACTTTGAAGCGACCTGAAATGTCTTGAAGAGTTTTGAAGCTATCTGGGGGGATTTGAAATATCTTGAAGGGATTGGAACCATTGGAAGCGACTTGAAAAGACTTGAAGCAACCTGGGAAGACTTCAAATATTTTGGAGGGACTAGAAGCAACAGGAAAAAAACTTAAAATGTCCTAAAGCAATTTGGCGAAACTTGAAGCGAAGTGAAGGAACTTGGAATATTTTGAAACTAGTTGAAAGACTTAAAGCGACTTCAAATGGTTGAAGAAATACTTGAAGAGTCTTGGAGGGATCTGGGAAGATTTTAAATAATCTTGAAGGAACTGGAAGCCTCTTGAAAAAACTTGCAATACCTTGAAGCGACTTGAAAGTATTTGAAATGTCTTGAAACGACTTGAAATGTTTTGAAGGAAATTGAAGCGACTTGAAAACTCTTGAAATGTCTTGAGGAGTCTTGAAACGACTTGAAGAGAGATAAAGCGGCTTTGAGAAACTTGAACTGAATTGAAAAGACTTGAAAAAATTTGAACGAACTTGAGGCAGTATGAAATATTTTGAAAGGACTTGAAATACTTGAAATGACTTGGAGGGACTGGAAGAGACTTGAAAAAAACATAAAATGTCCTCAAAAGCAACTTGAGGAAACTTAAAAAAAAGTTTAGGAACTTGGAATATTTTGAAACTACTTGAAAGACTTATAGCGACTTCAAATGGTTGAAGAAATACTTGAAGAGTCTTGAAGGGATCTGGGAAGATTTCAAATAATATCTAGAAGGGACTGGAAGCCACTTGAAAAGACTTGAAATATCTTAAAGCGACTTAAAAGTATTTGAAATGTCTTGAAACGACTTGAAATGTTTTGAAGGAAATTGAAGCGACTTGAAAACTCTTGAAATGTCTTGAGGAGTCTTGAAACGACTTGAAGAGAGATGAAGCGACTTTGAGAAACTTGAACTGAATTGAAAAGACTTGAAATATTTTGAAGGGACTTGAGGTGGTATGAAATATTTTGAAAGGTCTTGAAATACTTGAAATGATTTGGAGGGACTGGAAGCGACTTGAAAAAAACATAAAATGAAGAGAGATAAAGCGACTTGAAAAAACTTGAAACGACTTGAAAGGACTTTGAAGCGACTTGAAATGTCTTGTAGAGTCTTGAAACTATCTGGAAAAAAATTGAAATATCTTGTTGGGAATGGAATCATTGGAAACGATTTGAAAATACTTGAAGAAACCTGGGAAGACCTCAAATATTTTGGAGGGACTGGAAGCAACTTGAAAAAAACTTAAAATGCCCTAAAGCAACTTGATGCGCGGCACGATGCCGGGCGATAAACATAAGCCGACTGGAGCTCCCAGTTCAAATAGTGAAAAGTACTGTAAAAAGTGCAAAAAACAAGTTACAAATGTGTCTATGCAGTGTATTAAGTGCTACGTAATCTATCATAAAAGTTGTGCACTTGCCTTGGATGACAATAAGAAGAAATTTAACTTTATAATGAATCTGAAATGATCTGTATTAATCATGGAAGTGATGATAACGACTTGCAACCTACTAGCTCACCTACTTCGAATGAAAACTTAATTACTGCAATGACAGCCGAAATTGCAAATCTCAAGAAAGTAAATGAAATTCAAGCAAGGGAAATTCAAGAGCTCAAAGAAGAAATTAGGATTAGAAGTGTACGGAATAATCAGCACGGCGATGGCCATGAAACTATTTCTTGTGAAACGTTCAAAAAAGAGATAATCGACCTTATCAACGACTTTAAGAAAGAAGTAAATAAACAGCTGATTCCCTTGATTAATTATTGCAAACAAACAAAGGAATCTGTCCCATCTCCTTCATATAGCAACAAAAATGGGAAGTCGTTAACAAATACAGTTAATACAGTTAATAACGTCATTGCTGAGTCTAACGCGAAGAATGAAGAAGCCCACAAACTTCTTCATGACAAACAACTAGAGATCATGAACGATATAATTAATTTGGACAAGCAGGAAACACAAGACTTTGAAACCACACCACCAATGGATGGTGTGTTTAAAACTGTAATTTACAAAAATCGCAAGAATATAAAATCTCGAGGTAGTCAAGCCTACGGCCCAGTAGACACCCGCAAAGAAGATTTCAAGTTCAAATCGGGCGCATCCAAGTCAAAACCAATTGTTGGTACCGGTAGTTCTTCAAGTAAAAATCTCAT
This sequence comes from Diaperis boleti, assembly GCA_963583935.1. NCBI lineage: Eukaryota > Metazoa > Arthropoda > Insecta > Coleoptera > Tenebrionidae > Diaperis > Diaperis boleti. Next base: position 6,368,949 of record OY757249.1, on the reverse strand, counting down.
CAGCGTTCCGAAGCCTCTTACAAGAAATTATCACATCAGCCGTCTACATCCCGATACTACAACTGATGATATTATTCAGCATCTTAGAGCTATCACCAGCCGTGTCAGCTGCCAAAAACTACAATCGAAAAAACCTGAAGTGTACTCGTCCTTTAAAATAACTGTTCCCTCGATGTTAGAAGGAAAAGTTTTGGACCCTACAACATGGCCAGAAGGAGTGACAATAAATCATTTTTTTCAGAAACGTACAACACTGAACGCACCACCCTAGGGTTAAGGCAAGAGCGACCTAATTTTTTAGTGGGTCACGTAAACGCAAGATCTTTGTGTAACAAGTTCCCTGAATTTCAGAGTTTTGTTCTTCAGAACAAATTCTCAGTTATTACTGTCAGCGAAACATGGCTCCAAGAAGAAATGCCCGATGAACATTTTAATATCCCAGGTTACCAGCTTGTACGTAAGGACAAGACCTCTCGTGGAGGTGGTGTGGCTGCGTACATTCGTGAAGGCTTGAAGTATGAAATTTTAGAATTTCCGGTTATTGAAATGGTTGATTTTGTCATGGTTCAGATCAAAATTGGTTCGAAGTACTTTGTGCTAGGAGTATTCTACAGACCTCCAAATAGCAATTATAAAAATATATCATTTATTTCTGACATTATTCACTCTCTGTCAGTGAGCGGCTTTAATAACTTCATCTTGTTAGGAGATTTCAATATAAATATGTTAACCGCCAATCTGGCCAGTGACTACCTTAACTCGATTTTATTTGAACTAGACTGTAAACAACTAATTAAAAATCCTACTAGGGTCACTAATGATCATGAATCCCTTCTTGATTTAATAATCACTAACTCCAACTTGCCTATTGTTAATTCATGGGTTTCAGAATTTACTTTTTCAGATCACAATTGTGTTAACTGTGTAATTGATTTTCATGTAGATGTCCAGTGTTCTGTCAAGAAAATTGTACGCTCTTTTAAACATTTTGACATAGAAAAATTCAGTTGCGACGCTGGAAATGTTGACTGGAATCGTATATATAAAATTGAAGACATAAATGAAAAGGTGAGTTATTTCAATGCCTCGTTAACAAAATTATTTGACGTTCACGCGCCCTTGGTTACTACCAGAGGGCAAGCTAAACTCAAAAGTCAGCCGTGGTTTACTGACACCCTTAAACGTTTAAAGTCTTTAAAACAAAAAGCATGGAATCGTTATTGTCATTCTGGACTTGAGACTCACAGGAGATACTACTGTGAACTTAGAAATATCTATAACGTTGCTCTCAAACAAGAGAAAAAACATTTTTTGCAATCTAAGTTTAATCCTCATTCTAAAACCGATGCGAAAAAACTTTGGTCAGATTTAAAATCCTGGAATATTATTGACTCCAAATCAAATGATGCACTACCAAATGAGCTTTGCGATGCTAACTTAGTAAATAACTATTTTATGGATTCCATCCCCAGAGTTTCATCTACCCCAAATTTTAAGCAATTTCTCCAAATTGCCAATTTTTCACGTGATAATAAGTTTCGTTACACACCTGTAGATGTTGACACTGTTAAAGAGTTCATTCTTAAATTAAAACCCTCTATTGAAGGAATCGATGGAATTTCTGGACGAATGCTACAGCAAGCTCTACATTTTGTATGTGCTCCCCTCACTCATTTAATCAACATCTGTTTCGAATATGGCTATGTACCATCTCTTTGGAAAATTTCATCCGTTACGCCAATTCCAAAAAACACAAAAATTTCTGGCCTAAGTGACTTGAGACCTATTAGTATTCAATCTGTTTGTCTACTAATTGCTGAGTCGATAATTTATAAACAATTAAATCAATATGTGTGTGGCTATAATATACTGCCCCCCATACAGTCCGGCTTCCGCAAAGGTTATAGCACAACATCTGCCCTAGTCTCTATAACAAATGACATCCTTCGGAACATGGATCTAGGTAACATTACATCTTTAACCCTGCTGGACCTATCTAAGGCTTTTGACTCAATCGACATTCACTGTTTGTTAGAAAAACTTAGTTACTACGGTATATGTGACTCTACTTACAAATGGTTTCAAAATTACTTACTTAATCGTAAACAAGTCTGCCGTATTAACTCCACTACATCTAGGCTAGTGTCTAATCTGCGTGACGTCAAGAGTGGTGTCCCGCAGGGTTCTGTTCTCGGACCCCTCTTATTCTCAATATTTATAGCCGATATCCAGTTTGTTCCAAAAAATTGCAAGTTGCACTTGTTCGCTGACGATATTCAACTTTACTACAGTTTTAGGCCGCATGATAACCTGCGAGCTCAGCAAGTAATTAACGATGATCTTAACAAAATCTTTAAATGGACCCTTAGCAACTCGCTAATAATAAATACCAAAAAAACCAAAAACATCGTGCTTGGCACAGCTAACAATTTGATAAATCTGGATCACTCACTATGTATCAACAATGACGTAATTGTCAGCGAACAGGCAGTTAGGAATCTTGGAGTAACTTTTGATAGCCGTTTAAATTTCTCGACTCATGTATCGAATCTCTGCAGACAAGGTTTTCTTAAACTCAAGCGATTATATCCTTTAAAAACGTTCCTAAATCAAGAGATAAAGTTATTGTTGATCAACTCTTTGGTATTGTCAACGTTCAATTATTGTGATCAGGTGTACGGACCCTGTCTATCTAATGAGGATAAACTTAAGTTGCAAAAAATCCAAAACATGTGTATAAGGTTCGTTACATTCATACCTCGATTTGACCACGTAACCCCTTATTTAAGGTCTCTAAACCAACTAAAATTAAATGAACGTCGTTTTGTCCACTATGTTGGATTTGTGAAAAGAATAATCAATAATCAATTTCCTGACTATTTGTTTACTGAGCTAATTAAGCGCTCTGATGCACATCCAAAAATATTGAGACACGTAGATCATCAATTTACGATCCCTCTGCATAAAACAGCTGCATTCCAGTCATCATTTTCATACATTGTTCCATATATTCTAAATCGTCTCTCGGTCAGTCTGGACCTTTCTAGCACTACAATAAAAAATCAGTTGAAGACTGATATATTGAACAATGTACCGTTCAAAGTCGATATAAACAAATTTTAAATTTTTTACTTGTGTTATGTATTATGTAGGTATCATTGTTTTATTATGTGTACTAATTCCTATTTTTATTCTTATTAGGTTAGAGTTTTTATAAATCAGTTTTCTGTACTTTTAACCTTTTGTATGTGTACTGCACTACAATAAACGCTATTATTATTATTATTATAAAAGAAGTGAAGGAACTTGGAATATTTTGGAAAGATTTGAAAAGACTTGAAATGAGTTGAAAATATTTTGAAGGGACTGAAAGCAACTTGAAGAGAGATAAAGCGACTTGAAAGAACTTGAAACGACTTGAAAAGACTTTGAAGCGACTTGAAATGTCTTGTAGAGTCTTGAAACTATCTGGGAAGATTTGAAATACCTTGAAGGGATTGGAATTATTGGAAACGACTTGAAAAGACTTGAAGCAACCTGGGAAGACTTTAAATATTTTTGAGGGACTGGAAGCGACTTGAAAAAAACTTAAAATGCCCTAAAGCAACTTGAGGAAACATGAAAAGAAGTGAAGGAACTTGGAATATTTTGAAAAGATTTGAAAAGACTTGAAATGAGTTGAAAATATTTTGAAGGGACTGAAAGCAACTTGAAGAGAGATAAAGCAACTTGAAGAAACTTGAAAGGACTTTGAAGCGACTTGAAATGTCTTGTAGAGTCTTGAAACTATCTGGAAAAAAATTGAAATATCTTGTTGGGAATGGAATCATTGGAAACGATTTGAAAATACTTGAAGAAACCTGGGAAGACTTCAAATATTTTGGAGGGACTGGAAGCAACTTGAAAAAAACTTAAAATGCCCTAAAGCAACTTGAGGAAACTTGAAAAGAAGTGAAGGAACTTGGAATATTTTGGAAAAATTTGAAAAGACTTGAAATGAGTTGAAAATATTTTGAAGGGACTGAAAGCAACTTGAAGAGAGATAAAGCGACTTGAAAGAACTTGAAACGACTTGAAAGGACTTTGAAGCGACTTGAAATGTCTTGTAGAGTCTTGAAACTATCTGGGAAGATTTGAAATACCTTGAAGGGATTGGACTTATTGGAAACGACTTGAAAAGACTTGAAGCAACCTGGGAAGACTTTAAATATTTTTGAGGGACTGGAAGCGACTTGAAAAAAACTTAAAATGCCCTAAAGCAACTTGAGGAAACATGAAAAGAAGTGAAGGAACTTGGAATATTTTGAAAAGATTTGAAAAGACTTGAAATGAATTGAAAATATTTTGAAGGGACTGAAAGCAACTTGAAGAGAGATAAAGCAACTTGAAGAAACTTGAAAGGACTTTGAAGCGACTTGAAATGTCTTGTAGAGTCTTGAAACTATCTGGAAAAAAATTGAAATATCTTGTTGGGAATGGAATCATTGGAAACGATTTGAAAATACTTGAAGAAACCTGGGAAGACTTCAAATATTTTGGAGGGACTGGAAGCAACTTGAAAAAAACTTAAAATGCCCTAAAGCAACTTGAGGAAACTTGAAAAGAAGTGAAGGAACTTGGAATATTTTGGAAAGATTTGAAAAGACTTGAAATGAGTTGAAAATATTTTGAAGGGACTGAAAGCAACTTGAAGAGAGATAAAGCGACTTGAAAGAACTTGAAACGACTTGAAGGGACTTTGAAGCGACTTGAAATGTCTTGTAGAGTCTTGAAACTATCTGGGAAGATTTGAAATACCTTGAAGGGATTGGAATTATTGGAAACGACTTGAAAAGACTTGAAGCAACCTGGGAAGACTTTAAATATTTTTGAGGGACTGGAAGCGACTTGAAAAAAACTTAAAATGCCCTAAAGCAACTTGAGGAAACTTGAAAAGAAGTGAAGGAACTTGGAATATTTTGAAAAGATTTGAAAAGACTTGAAATGAGTTGAAAATATTTTGAAGGGACTGAAAGCAACTTGAAGAGAGATAAAGCAACTTGAAGAAACTTGAAAGGACTTTGAAGCGACTTGAAATGTCTTGTAGAGTCTTGAAACTATCTGGAAAAAAATTGAAATATCTTGTTGGGAATGGAATCATTGGAAACGATTTGAAAATACTTGAAGAAACCTAGGAAGACTTCAAATATTTTGGAGGGACTGGAAGCAACTTGAAAAAAACTTAAAATGCCCTAAAGCAACTTGAGGAAACTTGAAATGAAGTGAAGGAACTTGGAATATTTTGGAAAGATTTGAAAAGACTTGAAATGAGTTGAAAATATTTTGAAGGGACTGAAAGCAACTTGAAGAGAGATAAAGCGACTTGAAAGAACTTGAAACGACTTGAAAGGACTTTGAAGCGACTTGACATGTCTTGTAGAGTCTTGAAACTATCTGGGAAGATTTGAAATACCTTGAAGGGATTGGAATTATTGGAAACGACTTGAAAAGACTTGAAGCAACCTGGGAAGACTTTAAATATTTTTGAGGGACTGGAAGCGACTTGAAAAAAACTTAAAATGCCCTAAAGCAACTTGAGGAAACTTGAAAAGAAGTGAAGGAACTTGGAATATTTTGAAAAGATTTGAAAAGACTTGAAATGAGTTGAAAATAGTTTGAAGGGACTGAAAGCAACTTGAAGAGAGATAAAGCAACTTGAAGAAACTTGAAAGGACTTTGAAGCGACTTGAAATGTCTTGTAGAGTCTTGAAACTATCTGGAAAAAAATTGAAATATCTTGTTGGGAATGGAATCATTGGAAACGATTTGAAAATACTTGAAGAAACCTAGGAAGACTTCAAATATTTTGGAGGGACTGGAAGCAACTTGAAAAAAACTTAAAATGCCCTAAAGCAACTTGAGGAAACTTGAAATGAAGTGAAGGAACTTGGAATATTTTGGAAAGATTTGAAAAGACTTGAAATGAGTTGAAAATATTTTGAAGGGACTGAAAGCAACTTGAAGAGAGATAAAGCGACTTGAAAGAACTTGAAACGACTTGAAAGGACTTTGAAGCGACTTGACATATCTTGTAGAGTCTTGAAACTATCTGGGAAGATTTGAAATACCTTGAAGGGATTGGAATTATTGGAAACGACTTGAAAAGACTTGAAGCAACCTGGGAAGACTTTAAATATTTTTGAGGGACTGGAAGCGACACTTGAAAAAAATTTAAAATGCCCTAAAGCAACTTGAGAAAACTTGAAAAGAAGTGAAGGAACTTGGAATATTTTGAAAAGATTTGAAAAGACTTGAAATGAGTTGAAAATATTTTGAAGGGACTGAAAGCAACTTGAAGAGAGATAAAGTGACTTGAAAGAACTTGAAACGACTTGAAAGGACTTTGAAGCGACTTGAAATGTCTTGTAGAGTCTTAAAACTATCTGGGAAGATTTGAAATACCTTGAAGGGATTGGAATTATTGGAAACGACTTGAAAAGACTTGAAGCAACCTGGGAAGACTTTAAATATTTTTGAGGGACTGGAAGCGACTTAAAAAAAACTCAAAATGCCCTAAAGCAACTTGAGGAAACTTGAAAAGAAGTTGAGGAACTTGGAATATTTTAAAAAGATTTGAAAAGACCTGTAATGACTTGAAAATATTTTGAAGGGACTGAAGGCAACTTGAAGAGAGATAAAGCGACTTGAGAAAACTTGAAACGACTTGAAAGGACTTTGAAGCGACTTGAAATGTCTTGTAGAGTCTTGAAACTATCTGGAAAAAAATTGAAATATCTTGTCGGGAATGGAATCATTGGAAACGACTTGGAAGGACTTGAAGCAACCTGGAAGACTTCAAATATTTTGGAGGGACTGGAAGCAACTTGAGAAAAACTTAAAATGCCCTAAAGCAACTTGAAGAAACTTGAAAAGAAGTTGAGGAACTTGGAATATTTTAAAAAGATTTGAAAAGACTTGAAATGAGTTGAAAATATTTTGAAGGTACTGAAAGGAACTTGAAGAGAGATAAAGCGACTTGATAAAACTTGAAACGACTTGAAAGGACTTTGAAGCGACTTGAAATGTCTTGCAGAGTTTTGAAACTATCTGGATTTTTTTTTAAATATCTTGTCGGTATTGGAAACTACTTGAATAGACTTGAAGCAACCTGGGAAGACTTCAAATATTTTGGAGAGACGGGAAGCAACTTGAAAAAAAAACTTAAAATGTCCTAAAGCAATTTGAGGAAACTTGAAGCGAAGTGAAGTAACTTGGAATATTTTAAAACTACTTGAAAGACTTGAAGCGACTTGAAACGACATGAAAATCATGTTTCGAAGGCACTTGAGGCGACTGGGAAGATTTCAGATAATACCTTAAAGCGACTTGAAAGGATTTGAAACGACTTGAATAACTTAACGCGAATTGAAAAACTTGAGATGTTTTAAAAGGATTTCAGGTGACTTGAACTGTCTTGAAGAAAATTGAAGCGACTTGAAAAGTCTTGAAAAATCTTAAAGCGACCTGGGAAGACTTCAAATATTTTGAAGGGACTGGAAGCGACTTGAAAAGACTTGAAAAGCGTTGAAGCGACCTGAGAAGATTTAAAATGTTTTGGATGGGATTGAAGCGACTTGAAATGAATTACAATGTCTTGAAGAGTCTTGAAATGTCTTGAGGAGTCTTGAAACGATTTGAAGAAAGATGAAGCGACTTTGAGAAACTTGAAGTGAATTGAAAAGACTTGAGGCGGTATGAAATATTTTGAAAGGTCTTGAGTACGCGGAGCCTAGGGATAGAGAGAAGAACTTCAAATACGGGAAATGCGACAGGAACAACTCGCGAACTACCCAGATATTCTTGAGCGAGTGCGTGAGTCTTGGAAACGTCGCGCCCGAGCCTGCATTGACATTTCGAGCAATTCTACTTAACTCTACACTTGTTTTTTGTTCGGGTCATCATTCCAGTGACGATCAAAAGTTCTCGGCCGTGCATATATATATTTTTTTTGTTCATTCTAATTTTTTTTGGTTCGAAGTGAGTTCATTAGCCGTATACTATCCCCAATTTACATATTTTCATAACTTCATGAATCATAATAAATTAATATGATCATAACAAATTTTCATGAACTCATAAGCCAATAAATAAATTATATTGTAAAAATGCATTTGATTTTACAGTTGGATGTGCTTGTTTATACATAAAGCCGAGTTTACACTGTTTCACTATGGAACTACATCCAGAGTGATCATCCAGGGTAATAATCTATTTATCACTCATTCTCATGTTCACTTTGGATGATGTCAAAGTGAAAGGCAGTTTACACTTATCACTCCTTTCCGTTCCTCCAAACTGAACATCCAAAGTGACAAATGTGAACGAGCCTTAATCGCATCGAGTGATTCATCAAGATTACTTAAACTAATGCATTATTTACTCCACATGTCAAATTCAATGGCCACCACTAATTGAGTTACATTAAATCGTTCTCTCATTTGGTACTCGATAACAAATCGTGCAATTTATTTTCTAGTATTTGATGATAAATAAATGAATCTAATAAATCTAACAAACAAGCAGTGCATTAACATCCCATGCAATCGCCATTAGCATTTCTGTTTCAGCGTTCCAACTTCAAAGCCGCCATTATTTTGGTCGACGGGATCAGTTCCATCCTTTGAGACTCCTCGTCAATGTCCTCATCCGGGCGACATTAGAATGCGTGACAACAGAAGTTTTATTACGTACAAATTGGATGCAGACACATGCACAAGAAGACTTCCACAATCAAGCATCGCTATCACTTTTGTATGCAAATGACCAGTCAATTGTCTCCCGTCGAACCGATTGCTGAAAAGTTTTTCCAGTTTGCCGTTACAAGAAGTTTTTCCCCGATATCGGAGATTTATTGCCGGAGCGATAATTTATAACGGTTGGCCTTCTCAATCTGGAAAACTTAAATTTACTTTGCATCGAATCGCGGAAATGCGGAACTACTGGAAAATTGCAGGAGCAATGATGTTATCTTAAGTGTGTTGATCTGGTGGATTTATTGCAGGTTTTTTGGAGAGATTGCTGCTCCGAAAGAGACGTTGCCAAGTGGAATGTGTTGCGACAGAGGCTGTGATTGTATCGCTTTATTGTTGGCCGAAACTGAGGCGGTGTCTTATTATGTGGAGATTATTTTCACAAGATTGTTTTTATTATTGCTGTGTGTATTGTATATATTAGGACAGGAAAGCTTTATATGATATTTTAGGAATTTTACACTTTCCATGTTTTGGAGCCATCACTTCGAAAAAAAGGACAAACTTTTATTGACTTTATCGCAATGCTTTCAATTGTAACCTAATCTTTAAGTGTATTTATCAAGCAATTGAATCATGAAATCAACATGTGTAACACTTCATAATACAACTAGGACAACATTACAGCTCCACGTCAGAGTTGGCAGCAATCCAATCCAAGTACCAATCGACTCTGGTGTAAACAGAAGGACTGCACAGCTCGCACAGGTCAGTACCAAATGAGGTCAAACCAATCAGAACCCCCTTCAAAGTCAACGGACCGCCGCTGTCTCCATTACAGGTTCCTTTGTTCTTATACCCAGACGTGCAAATGTTGGAACCCACAACATAGTCTCCGTCCTCATCGTTGTAAACATCAGCACAGTCTTCCAAATCTGAAACTGGTACCTCAACTTCTAGCAAGACATCAGACATGTCTCTGGTGGACGGGAATGGCACGTCCTGATACAACCCCCAGCCGGTGGCGATGAGGTTTTCATTCAAGTAGGTTCTGTTGACATTGCTTGCTGAGGGCAGTGTCACCGGTTGGATGTAGTCGTTGATGGGGGCCGGTTCGGACAACTGGATCAAAGTTATGTCGTTACGAAGAGTTTCTGTATCGTAATCCGGATGGATGATGACTTGGGAGCCAGCAATGGTGACCTGGCTGTCCTCGTCGGGGTTCGAGATGTTGTGGGCACCGAGAATGATGTCCACTGATCTGGAAATACTGAAGGGGAATTATGAGGCGGAACTGTCTTTTTGTGGTTACGCTTCTCCGCAGTGACCCGCAGTTAGGACGTAGTTGGGTGAAACGAGAGCTCCTCCACAGAAAGCGTTGCCGTTGATGCGTAGTCCCACTTGGAAAGGAAATGAATGGGGTACCACTTCATGACCACCTATGATTCTACCGCCGGATGGAGCAATATGGGCATGGATCAGTTTCAGTTCAGATGAAGCTGATTCCTTGAAACTGAAGTCAGATTTAAAATTTTAGTCTCGATTTACTTACCGTCGCGATAAAACTGATGGCCACGAGGGCCAACACTAGGAGTTGCTTACACATTTTCACTATTTGAAATGACAAGATAGGTGACTGCCGCGATTTTAAGTAGTGTGTTATCAAGCGAATAAAGGATAATTTGGAGTACCATCTTGATTAGAAACTTGAAAAAAAAATTAAGTGGAGAAATGGTACACGTTTTTTTAGGTTTATTATTTATTTACGAACTTTGTACCGCCTTAAAATCAATAAAACAGGGGCCCAATTACCACCTAATCTCATACCTAGCAAATATACAAAAAAATATATAAAAATTGGTATAGCCCAAGGTGGCCCCCTGGGCCCCCATGTCCATATGAAAAATAATTTACCACCTATTCTATTACCTGCCAAAGATACCAAAAGAAATCATAAAAATCGGTCCATCCCAAGATGCCCCCCTGGGCCCCCATGTCCATGTAAAATATGGTTTACAACCTATTCTCATACCTGTAAAACATACAAAAAAAATCATAAAAATCGGTCGAGCCGTTTCGAAGGAGTTCGACCACAAACACCGTGAGATTTTTATATATATTAGATTGGTGCAATATTTGGAGAAATATACCAGAAGTTATCAAGGGCCTAATATGTCAACGTTTAAAATTTTGTCTATACAGAACACTGTAAAGAAGACAAAAATAACGGAATTAGTATAATCACAAAATTTGGGAGTATCCAGAATGAGCACAAGTATTATTGGAATTTGGAGAATAACAAAAATATTGGGAAAATCGAGAGGATCTAAGGAATTAGGAAAATCATGATGATCAATCAAATGAAGAAATATATTCTGATGAATCGTAAGAAACTGTTAATTAACAGATGATTCTGAAGGAACCAAAATCAAAAGAATTTGTAACAATAAAAAATAAGGGAATTAAAAAAAAACAAGGGCATCAACTGTGGCATGCAGAAAATTAGGAGAAACCACAAAATGAAGAGAAAGAAAGAAATAAAAGAATCGTAGGAGTTGTACCGCGAATGGAATAAAAAAGAGAATTTATGAAATTAAGAGAATCAAAACAGAATCGAGAAAATCAGAAAATGAGGAAAATCAAAAAATTAGATACCATATTCTATACACTCAAATGAATATGAATATATACAGGATGATTCAAAAGAAACTTTTAATAATGTATTTTGCTTATTTTTAACCCGATTTGAACGAATGATACATAAAAAAAAAATAAAGTGTACATATTATTGTTTGACATTTATGTTATAGTACAGTGAAAGTGTTTCCAAATAAATTTTATTTGATAAGCATTGATAAGATATAATTTAAAACCTGTCACCTTGTTTATAGAAGAATCGACAGATTGATGAAAATTTGCAAAATCAAGGGAATCAACATAAACAATTAGGAATTAGGAAATAGAAAGAAATATCCAAAAAAGAAATCAGTGAAATGAAAAGTGTAAAATAAGAAAATGATAAGAATCAGGACAAGTCAACAGGAATCAAGAAAAATCAAAAAATCGAACGCGGGGGAAATCAGAGAGTGTAAATTGGGAATCGAAAATTTCAAAACTTTTAGCGAAAATTGAAAATAGGACGCATCAAAAAATATGTGACTAATGAGAAATGGGAATCAACAGGAATTAGGAAGAATAAGTAGAAAGAAACAAAAATGCGCAATGAAGATTTTGAACTGAGAAATGCCAATTTAGAAGTAGGGAAGTGTCAGAAAAAACAATAAGGAAGAAAAAAAAAGTCGGCAGGAGTCAAATGTAACTAGTAAAGAAAAGAAACAGGAATAATTAGAAGTTAGAAAATACAGATGGTTTTGCGATCAAAAAGAATCAAGAGGGGCTGGGATAAATCAGTGAGAAGCAAAGGATATGAGATATACGAAATTATATTTGAAAAATGTTGGTTATAGAAGCATCAGTAGAACCACAACTGAAGAGAGTGGGATTTCAAGATTCCATGAAGAAATATTACACAATTTTGGGAAGAAAATGAAAAATAAAGGGAAAGGAAAAAACAGATAAATTTATATATAAGGACCTCATAAAGCAAGAAAGAGAGTTACAGAAGAAAATAAGAGGCATGGCGAAAGAAGAACGGGAAGACGGGAAAGAAGTAAAAGTGGGATGCAGGCAATGAACAATAGGCGGGGTTAAATGGAGATGGTATGAAACGAGAGAGAGACGACAGGTTTTACCCATAAGAAGAAGGAGAGAGGGAGGAAATGGAGATGACGACAAAGAAATGGGAAAAGAAGAACAAAGAGGAAACGAAGAGGAAGGACTAGAAAAATAAAGCTGGGAAAATACAGAAAACCGCTAAGGATAAGAAAAGGAGTAAGGGAGAAAAATTAAAGAAGGAAGAAGAGGAGGGATACACGGTAAGGAACGTAAACATAGACAATAAATTTTGGAAAATAGTGACAGTATAGAGAGTGAAATCGAAAGGTATGTAAAAAAAATCTGGCAACACCTTGAGATCAGTACAATCCCTCTTTTCCACTCCGCCCCTGTTTGGAGATAAAATTCGATAGTACACGCCTATAGAAACCCGGTGTAATGAAAACAAGGAACTTTTGCGACATCTCTTTAGTTCATAAATAACAGACAAAAACTACATATCGACGGCCTCAACGCAGGACCTCGTAAGTGTAACTTTTATTTTTTTACATGAGACGAAAAAAACGCTCACGCTAATTTTATTAAGTGAGGTAAAATTTAGGAGGTTCTCTGTTTCTGTAATATAGACATAAATTATTCGATTTATCGAGTCTAAAGCTCTGCCAACAAATGGAAAGAACAATTATTGACAGTAATCTGTGAAAAAGAAATTCCATAAAAATTTACACTTACGAGGTCCTGCGTTGAGGCCGTCGATATGTCATCCTCTTTTTGGAGAATCACCTCAGTTTCGTGCGTGCTTCCGCGACCGTGTGTGCTTCCTTCTCTCGGAAAAAATTACGAAAGACTGATAGAATGTGTGATGAGTGATTCGTTCGATTAAGTTTTTGTTATTTTCGGGATGTGGGTGGTTAATTTGAACATTCAATATAATGATGTTGAGGCAAGTAAGCCAAGTGCCAATTTAAACCGTGTCGGTCGGGCTCGAGCTTATGTGTTTTTCTGATCACTTTTTTGCAAATTGTATATTTTGATACATATTCGCATTTAGCGAAATGACCCGAAGTTTCCTAAAACTATTAGACGAAATCACTACACTACTATAGTAGTCTGTATTTCCATCAACAGCATGGAATGACATCAAGAAAGCTCCTTAACCTTGTTTTTTATCCTTTCTGGAGCTATTAGCAGAAACGGAGCCGGAATAAACACAAAAAATATGCAAAATTTATTAAATCTCTCATTAGAGCTGCCGATTCGCTATCTCAAACACGAACACAATAGCAAACTCATTTATTCTTTCGCTCTGTTTAAACTGACTTTACCATGTTTGTTCTAGGAACGTGGCCGTTTTCACACGTCTTGCATGGCACGAGAGCATAAAAATTCCAGCCATTATACCACAACAACAAATAAAAGCCTACTGATTTCAAGATAACGAAATATAATTACCCCATATATAAAACCAAACAGGAATGTCATCGTGTAGCCGACCAATTTACAGTTTCGCGTGCGAAACACCCATCAGCACCGTTTTCGAAAGCACAAAGCCGAAATAGAAAAATTACTTAGGATGCAGGAACATTTTTCGGTGATTCCCCGAGGACCGGGGGTGCATAGACAGCAGTTTCTTTTGTGTAGGTGTTGCACACAGCTCACCTCGTTGACAAATTCTTGAGCAACGATTACGGAAAATTTATCTCCTCGTAAGAAATTGTCTCGTATGGCCAGGAGTTTTATCTGTTTAATGCTCGCATGATAGGCAGCAGTTTGGCGGATTTTACTGACGTCGTAAAGTGCGATGATAAAAAATCAATTATGCCGTTTTGCGTGGGAGAGGGGTAGATAACCAAATTAATAGAGCACAAACAAGGGTGCATGTTAATTATTAAGACTTGTGTTGGAGTAATTTGACGGGGCGAGAGATCGCTCAATCTCGTCGGACAAGGACATTATTCTCTGAGGAGTTACAGACTCACGTTTTCTTGGAGGATTACAGCACACTGACAGTCTTTATTAACTTGATGACAATGACTTCTGCTACACTGTAATTGTAAGTGGTCAGGGGACGCACACATACATGAAGAACACATAGAATACGATAAAATCAAAACTAGAACACGTATGAAGTTTAATCATGACCAGTCAATCATGTTTTTGAAATGCACACACGCTTCATATCGGTTTCACACGTTACATGGAAAACGTTCTCTTGATTGCAGTTTTTCTTTTTTGTTAGGTAAATGCTTCATTTGCTGGTGAAGTTTATAAAAAAGTAAGCATATTCTTTCGAATATTCACGCGATTGTGGTATTTTAAACAAGTCGTTTGCATTTTTATTTTACATATCTTTTTATAAAACAACATAACGGTATGATTGATACAAGGCGCCCCGCGTGCTGGTTCTTCATGACGCTAGGTGTTTAGGTTGTTTTCACAAAAATATTTTAGAAGATTTTGATTATTCAATAATAATAGAAACTACCCATCTTCTTGTAAAAGCAGATTGTTTATCCCAATTTCAGAAAATAACTACAATAATCAAAAGGCTAAAGGTGACGAAATTTTATTACCAAGTGTGCGACAGATAAAAAATATGTCTAAAGTAATCCCGCTTTCTGTCAGAAACGGTTCAACCGATTTTAAATCTACAAATGGGGTTGCACTCAAGGTCATACGCTGATTCACGCTATAGTGGTAAAATTTTAAATTTCAATTTTTTTTGAAATTTTTGAAAAAATTTTTGGTAACTTTCAAAAATTCCAAAAATTTCAGGTAGTCATTTCAATATCCTGCAAATGTGAAGCATTAATCCGTTTTCAAAATTCTCATATCGTAAAGAGCGCCGGCCGCAAAAGGTTTTGAAGATTTCCCTTTGTTCGGCGACGTCCCGCTGCAACTGCTGCATTGGTGAAAGGAGTCGGACAGTTAACGTATTGTTATCATTGTTATTCCGCCACTTATGTTACAACAAACAATATAGTAGTGCAAGCAAGTTAGACTTTTTAGAAGAAATAATTTATAAAGTTTTTAAATTTTGATTATGAACTCCTAGCAGGGACCCAAATAAAAATCCGAAGAAACATGTAAATTGTAGAGCAGTGTTTTCTGTACAAGGCCCATATTGAATAAAACATTTGCAGTAAATTTCTATTGGTCAAAAAACGGGGGTGGGTTAATGTTTGCCTTCGCGCTGGAAACTGTTTCACTCTCTCGTCGTTTCACTTGTTTGGTGTTTCACTGTTTCACTATTTCTTTGTTTTCCTGTTTCGCTATTTGACTCTTTCTCTTTGCCTATCTCACTCATTCGCCGATTTTTTTTCGCAGTTTACGCTGTCTCTGTTATCCTATTTGTTATTTCGCTCTTTCTCTGTTCCCTATTTCACTTTCTCGCTGCTTAATTGTTCCACTGTCTTCCCGTTCCGCTATTTCACTATTTCACTGTTGTTTTCCTGTTTCACTTTCCCTCTTTCGCAGTTCGATTATTTCACTCTTTCGCTGTTTCACTTTCTCGTAGTTTCACTTGTTTGGTGTTTCACTTTTCACTATTTCACTGTTGTTTTCTTGTTTCACTATTTCACTTTTCCTTTTACTCTTTCGCTGTTTCACTTTCTCGTCGTTTCACTTCTTTGGTGTTTCACTGATCCACTATTTTCTTGTTTTCCTGTTCCGCTATTTGACTCTTTCTATTTCACTCATTCTCTGAATTTTTCAATTTTTTTTCGGAGTGTACGCTGTCTGTTATCCTATTCCACTCTTTTGTTATTTCGCTCTTTCTCTGTTCTCTATTTCACTTTCTCGCTGTTTTCTTGTTCCAGTGTCTTCCCGTTCCGCTATTTCACTGTTGTTTTCCTCTTTCACTTTCCCTCTTTCGCAGTTTGATAATTTCACTCTTTCGCTGCTTCATTTTCTTGTCGTTTCACTTGTTTGGTGTTTCACTGTTTCACTATTCTTTTGTTTTCCTGTTTCGCTATTTGACTCTTTCTCTTTGCCTATCTCACTCATTCGCTGATTTTTTTTTTCATAGTTTACGCTGTCTCTATTATCCTATTCCACGCTTTTGTTATTTCGCTGTTTCTCTGTTCCCTATTTCATTTTCTCGCTGTTTCCTTGTTCCACTGTCTTCCCGTTCCGCTATTTCACTGTTGTTTTCCTGTTTCACTTTCCCTCTTTCACAGTTCGATTATTTCACTCTTTCGCTGTTTCATTTCTCATCGTTTCACTTCTTTGGTGTTTCACTGATCCACTATTTTCTTGTTTTCCTGTTCCGCTATTTGACTCTTTCTATTTTTCTATTGACGTTGTCTCTGTTATCCTATTCCACTCTTTTGTTATTTCGCTCTTTCTCTGTTCCCTATTTCACTTTCTCGCTGTTTAATTGTTCCACTGTCTTCCCGTTCCGCTATTTCACTGTTGTTTTCCTGTTTCACTTTCCCTCTTTCGCAGTTCGATTATTTCACTTTTTCGCTGTTTTACTTTATCGTAGTTCCACTTGTTTGGTGTTTCACTTTCCAATATTTCACTATTTTACTGTTGTTTTCTTGCTTCACTTTCCCTCTTTCGCAGTTCGATTATTTCACTCTTTTGCTTTTTCACTTGTTTGGTGTTTCACTTTCCGCTATTTCACTATTTCACCGTTGTATTCCTGTTTCACTTTCCCTCTTTCACAGTTCGATTATTTCACTTTTTCGCTGTTTCACTTTCTCGTCGTTTCACTTCTTTGGTGTTTCACTAATCCACTATTTTCTTGTTTTCCTGTTCCGCTATTTGACTCTTTCTATTTCACTCATTCTCTGAATTTTTCAATTTTTTTTTTCGCAGTTTACGCTGTTATCCTATTCCACTCTTTTGTTATTTCGCTCTTTCTCTGTTTCATTTTCTCGTCGTTTCACTTGTTTGGTGTTTCACTGTTTCACTATTTCTTTGTTTTCCTGTTCCGCTATTTGACTCCTTCTCTTTTCCTATCTCACTCATTCAAATTTTCTTTTTTTTTTCGCAGTTTACGTTGTCTCTGTTATCCTATTCCACTCTTTTGTTATTTCGCTCTTTCTCTGTTTCCTATTTCACTTTCTCGCTGTTTCCTTGTTCCACTGTCTTCCCGTTCCGCTATTTCACTGTTGTTTTCCTGTTTCACTTTCCCTCTTTCGCAGTTCGATTATTTCACTGTGTCGCTGTTTCATTTTCTCGTCGTTTCACTTGTTTGGTGTTTCACTGTTTCACTATTTCTTTGTTTTTCTGTTCCGCTATTTGACTCCTTCTCTTTTCCTCTCACTCATTCTCTGAATTTTTCGAATTTTGTTTCGCAGTTTACGCTGTCTCTGTTATCATATTCCACTCTTTTGTTATTTCGCTCTTTCTCTTCTTTTTCCCGTTCCGCTATTTCACTATTTCACTGTTGTTTTCTTGTTTCACTTTCCCTCTTTCGCAGTTCGATTATTTCACTGTGTCGCTGTTTCATTTTCTCGTCGTTTCACTTGTTTGGTGTTTCACTGTTTCACTATTTCTTTGTTTTTCTGTTCCGCTATTTGACTCCTTCTCTTTTCCTCTCACTCATTCTCTGAATTTTTCGAATTTTGTTTCGCAGTTTACGCTGTCTCTGTTATCATATTCCACTCTTTTGTTATTTCGCTCTTTCTCTTCTTTTTCCCGTTCCGCTATTTCACTATTTCAGTGTTGTTTTCCTGTTTCACTTTCCCTCTCTCACAGTTCGATTATTTCACTCTTTCGCTGTTTCACTTTCTCGTCGTTTCACTTCTTTGGTGTTTCACTGATCCACTATTTTCTTGTTTTCCTGTTCCGCTATATGACTCTTTCTATTTCACTCATTCTCTGAATTTTTCAATTTTTTTTTTCGCAGTTTACGCTGTTATCCTATTCCACTCTTTTGTTATTTCGCTCTTTCTCTGTTCCCTATTTCACTTTCTCGCTGTTTCCTTGTTCCAGTGACTTCCCGTTCCGCTATTTCACTGTTGTTTTCCTGTTTCACTTTCCCTCTTTCGCAGTTTGATAATTTCACTCTTTCGCTGTTTCACTTTCTCGTAGTTTCACTTGTTTGGTGTTTCACTTTTCGCTATTTCACTATTTCACTGTTGTTTTCTTGTTTCACTATTTCACTTTTCCTTTTACTCTTTCGCTGTTTCATTTTCTCGTCGTTTCACTTGTTTGGTGTTTCACTGTTTCACTATTTCTTTGTTTTCCTGTTTCGCTATTTGACTCTTTCTCTTTGCCTATCTCACTCATTCGCTGATTTTTTTTTTCATAGTTTACGCTGTCTCTGTTATCCTATTCCACTCTTTTGTTATTTCGCTCTTTCTCTGTTTCCTATTTCACTTTCTCGCTGTTTCCTTGTTCCACTGTCTTCCCGTTCCGCTATTTCACTGTTGTTTTCCTGTTTCACTTTCCCTCTTTCGCAGTTCGATTATTTCACTGTGTCGCTGTTTCATTTTCTCGTCGTTTCACTTGTTTGGTGTTTCACTGTTTTACTATTTCTTTGTTTTTCTGTTCCGCTATTTGACTCCTTCTCTTTTCCTCTCACTCATTCTCTGAATTTTTCGAATTTTGTTTCGCAGTTTACGCTGTCTCTGTTATCATATTCCACTCTTTTGTTATTTCGCTCTTTCTCTTCTTTTTCCCGTTCCGCTATTTCACTATTTCAGTGTTGTTTTCCTGTTTCACTTTCCCTCTCTCACAGTTCGATTATTTCACTCTTTCGCTGTTTCACTTTCTCGTCGTTTCACTTCTTTGGTGTTTCACTGATCCATTATTTTCTTGTTTTCCTGTTCCGCTATATGACTCTTTCTATTTCACTCATTCTCTGAATTTTTCAATTTTTTTTTTTCGCAGTTTACGCTGTTATCCTATTCCACTCTTTTGTTATTTCGCTCTTTCTCTGTTCCCTATTTCACTTTCTCGCTGTTTCCTTGTTCCAGTGCCTTCCCGTTCCGCTATTTCACTGTTGTTTTCCTGTTTCACTTTCCCTCTTTCGCAGTTTGATAATTTCACTCTTTCGCTGTTTAATTTTCTCGTCGTTTCACTTGTTTGGTGTTTCACTGTTTCACTATTTCTTTGTTTTCCTCTTCCGCTATTTGACTCCTTCTCTTTTTCTATCTCTCATTCTCTAAATTTTCAATTTTTTTTTCGCAGTTTTCGTTGTCTCTGTTATCCTATTCCACTCTTTTGTTATTTCGCTCTTTCTTTGTTTCCTATTTCACTTTCTCGCTGTTTCCTTGTTCCACTGTCTTCCCGTTCCGCTATTTCACTGTTGTTTTCCTGTTTCACTTTCCCTCTTTCGCAGTTCGATTATTTCACTTTGTCGCTGTTTCATTTTCTCGTCGTTTCACTTGTTTTGTGTTTCACTGTTTCACTATTTCTTTGTTTTTCTGTTCCGCTATTTGACTCCTTCTCTTTTCCTATCTCACTCATTCTTTGAATTTTTCAATTTTCTTTTCGCAGTTTACGCTGTCTCTGTTATCATATTCCACTCTTTTGTTATTTCGCTGTCTCTCTGTTCCCTATTTCACTTTCTCGCTGTTTCCTTCTTCCACTGTCTTCCCGTTCCGCTATTTCACTATTTCACTGTTGTTTTCCTGTTTCACGTCATTGTTCAGTACATGACGTCATTTATTATGTGATATTTGAAAATGTGGGCGGGAAATTTAAATTATTCCTTTCACAATACAAGGAGTACAATATTATGTCTCGAGTTTTAGTCAGATTCACAAATTTAGAAACTCACAATGGGCCAACCGTTAAAGCAGTGGTATATTTATTTGCCAATAAAATGTAAAAGATTTTCTGTGAGTGGGATAACCTTACTGAATACTTACTTATAGTGTAAGTTGATACAAAAATTGACAAATTTGGTGTATGTATTCCCTAGTAAAATGTTTACAACTATTACTAAAATTTTATTCCAACAAGCAGTACACCTTACTACAAACATGAAATATGATTAGAACGC
This sequence comes from Diaperis boleti, assembly GCA_963583935.1. Classification (NCBI taxonomy): domain Eukaryota; kingdom Metazoa; phylum Arthropoda; class Insecta; order Coleoptera; family Tenebrionidae; genus Diaperis; species Diaperis boleti. Next base: position 6,348,585 of record OY757249.1, on the reverse strand, counting down.
TATATTACTACAGAATATAGAGTATAGAATAGATTAAATTAATTTGTTCATTTCGCGTTTGTAACTCATAACCAATCTGGTATATGAGAAAGATAATTACCGGTTTTTAAATGCAGAAGATGATAATATGATATTTTATGCATTTATTGTATAAATTATTTTTCTACCACTACAATGTGCTGAATAGAATAGAATCCTCGCAATATCGTAACTTATGAATTCATTTGTTGTAGAAAAAGTATAGCATACAACCTGTTGTATATACAGCGTGTATGGAAGTCCTAGCAAAAAATTTAACCACAAGTAGAACTCGTCAAACTTAAGTTAAAATTAAGAATAGTTTGACCCCTAAAACCAATACCCGCCTATGGACTCCACATTCATTGATTGTGAGGATGCACAACAACGTTACCCGATAATCAAAATAAAACCGTTTAAATGGACGAACCTACCATAATAGGTCACTAATAATAAATTCTCTAGCTTATCTTTTTTAATCACAACAAAAATTAAATACGCTGCACCAGTCAAACTCGGGGATAAAATATGAGGCCCAACTGAATTGAAATTTGAAATTTTCTCCAGAAAATTGCCTTCCTGAATTTCATGAGGATTTTCATTAGAGCACACATGTGTATTATGGACGTTAAACACACTATCTCGTGTGAACTAATTACAAAAATTTACTATCAACGACAATTTTTTTCTTTACCTCGATCGCATAAAAACTTTCTCGTTCGTTCAAGTTCATGTACTCATAGGCGGAGGGTGAAATAAGGGTCAAAAAATTGTTTAAAAATATATCAGTCTTTAGCAAAATGGTAAATAGAAGATTGAGAAGATTTCAGAATAGAATCTTATCTAAGGTAAGTCAACACTGGAATACGGAAGTGGCCAGCTAAGATCTCTGAATTAAATTCGAACCAGCATGTTTGGAAAAATAAGTTTATACTTGTATTGCATACAACCCTTTTTCTATGCGATCGGCCCAGGCCTCAATTTTCTAGAGAATAGATCCACTGCATTCATTATTATGTATTGTTCAGAAAAAAAAATCAATTCAAATTTCCATTTAAAAAAATATTCTAGAGCAAGAATAATTGATTGATCTTGGATGTGGCTTTTTTTCTTATGAAATCAATTGCTAATGTTGCTATGAGAACAATCACCAAATGTTATTTTATATATGTTTTAGTAAAAATGTGTATAAAATTGAAAACTAATAACAGGGTAGTGGCAAGACAAATAAACCGTAGGTACGTTAAAGAATGTGTGTAAATAGTGTGGTTATGTGTAAAGGTCGGTGTATATCCATTAAACGTACAAGGCAAACACACGCACGTATTTATTTTGTTTGACGAAAAGATAAACCTCAAACCATTGTACCTATCCGTCAAAAAATTTCGTTTAAGTAAACTCAGAGATCATGTCTATATTGATATTAAAAATAAAGTTTTCTTAAATAAAATTAGGACAGTATGTTAAATTACAGTATTTAAGTATTTATTTCCGCTTATGTATAGATGATCCATCAAACTTCTCTGTGGCAATAGAATTGATAACATTGTGAATTCGTCAAGTACAGATAAAAATTAACACAATGCTGTACAAACATAAATTTCTTAAAAAAATGTTACACAGGAAATTAAAAATTAAAAACGAGATTCCACAATTCTTGCGGTTTGAAGCTTCCCCAAATTGTTACATTTCTTTTTTCTGTTCCACATTTCTTATTTCGTTCATCTCTTTACTGTATTATTTCCAGTTCAATTTCTTTCCTTGCTCCTTTAAGGATGTAAAAGACAGATTTTTTTAGTAATACTGTTAGGTTTGATGGCATATTATTTTCTTCAGATTTTAAGACATCTATGGTATATCATTTTCCTGTAGCGGACATGGACCCGAGATGACATCATCTTTTGGAATATCCGGTACACATCGAGAGCGCCATGGAACATCTGGAGGCGTCTAGAAAGATTTAAGCGCCGGTATATTTATTGGAGGACGTTCCAGCGGGAGTCAGTAGTCGTATCATCGAATACAGTCAGTCAAACCAGTCGCATCGAAGTCGAAGGTTAGTGGGTCGAGTCGAACAGTTACTTTTATCTATCCGGAGTGCCGCGTGATGTGTAAATAAATAATACGAGACAAAATAGTGTAAGTAATGTAAATAGTGTAATATTAGAAGTATAAATAAATTGTAGATAGTGTTTAAATAAATAAATAAATGGAACCCTGAAACGCTATAATAGTAATACAATTATGGATCATCAGCCAAGAAATTCGATTTACTTGAGCATATCTTCCCCTCATCTATTTTTTTTTTAAATCTGGTGAATCGAAACAATAATAATTTATCAGTTTTTTTAACTGTCCCAATCTGAGTGGTTTTATAATAAAATTACTGTATTGTTGTCTCCTCCTCTGGCCAAGGCTATTCTTCCTGTTTATAAGTGAAGATTGGAGTAGTTTTTGATAAGCAAGGTATTGTAAAGGTGTTATTCGACTTTTCAAAATGTGGTAGCATCTCCTAACTTTGGCCTTCTTGGCTGTGTCAACAGTAAATAAACTGAAATCAATATCGTCAATTTGACACAGCTTTTTCAAGGTCCCTCCTTCTGAAATTAAATTAATTCGTGCTCACATCGAACCTTCCAACTAACTCCTGCTCACTGTGGTATGTGTAAGTTACAACAGCCCCGCAAACCTTGTTTGCCAAAAATTTCTGAACATCATTCTTGGTGCCCACATCTAACGAATCACCATTTCCTTCCCAGGAAGATGTCGTAAACTCAAAATTGGTGTTTGTACCGAGGGGGTAACCACTGCATGTAATCGTGGAACGGCGCTATTGAAATCGCTTTGTAATCATAATGTAATCAAATATAATATTTGTGAAATCATATGTAATCTTCTTGCAATCATAAATAGAACTTAATGAAATCGTGAAATCTTGTATTCATTATGTAATCATCATGTAATCATTATGTACTCATCATATATCATGTATTTATCCATGTAATCATTATGTTATCATCGTGTAACTAGATTTGTGTTTTGTTCTTATTACTACTTTTCACTTGACTAGATCTTCCTCTGCGAATAAAATCGCAGTCATTTACTGTGGTGTGATTCTGTGTGTTAATATGCACCTCGATATGGACTTATACTTGGCATTTCTCATATTCCCGCCTTCAATTCGGCCTGTCTCGTGCGGTGCTCGTGATTACATTCTTTCAACTAATTGTGTCGTTTGCATTTTTCTATTAGCCCTAATGTTAAGTTTTTCCTATCTTTGTGGTGGCCATAGGGGTCATAAGTTTACAGTTTGGAACATATTTTTTTCGTAACCTATTTTTTCCAATTTCTCGTGATAGCAGTTTTATAAAAGGTACTTAATTCAATAATTAAATTTGGTATCCCTGAATTCATTTTTATTAACATAATAAGAATTTTTGACTTTGTGTTATATCCAGTGTATACAGGGTGTTATGAAAATAGTAGCAGAAAATTTAACCACAAGTAGAACTCGTCAAAATAAAAAAAATATATCATTTTTCTTCACAAACGCTCCCTTACGGAGTTAAAATTAAGAATAGTTTGACCCCTAAAACCAAACCCGCTTATGGACCCACGTTCATTGTTTGGCAGGAGTGCACAAAAACTTTACCCGATAAATGAATCGAAATGACAACTGTTGTAAGCTAAATTGGGGGGTGATTCTGATTCAGAGAGGCCTGAAGGTCTGGTCGATTTGGTTTCTGAATTTGAATGTTGCTCGAAGGACCATGTTTTGATTTCGATTGAAACACTCGCGAACTTATGAACTTGTATATTTAGAATAATTGCGGATAGTTCTTGAACGTTTCTTCTCCCGGTGGTTTCTACTTAATTTGAATGAGAATTGAATTGAATTTGAGTTCGAATGCGACTCGTTTGAATGAGTGTTTGGTTACAACTTGATTGGATAAGAGTTCGAATGCGACTCGTAGTTTTGAATGATTGAACCCGACTTGTTTGAGTGAAAGATTCGTTTCGACTCAAGGGCGATCGTGAGCGGTGCCACTCAGGTAAACGGTTTTATGACCCTTTGGTTTTTCCCAAACTGGCAGACGCGACGGCCGCTGCAAATATTACTCAACAACTGTTTAAATGAAAACATGTACTCACCTACCATAATATGCATAATGTTGAAGTAGGTTAGCATGGAGTAATAAACTCTCTAACTTCCATCATTCATGGATAATCCTTGTTGTTGTACGTGCGATAAACGATAAATGTTGACACACCGACACTTCGAAGCACATCTTCGAATTAAAAATTTCAGGTTCAATTTCCAAAACACGATTACATCTGGGACGTCGGAAATCTGGAGTTGGAGAAGCACAAGAATCGAACACACACAACAATACATAGCGGCGCGACACTCAACTGACAACTAAAATTTAGTATCAGCGACAATTTTTTTGTCCCAAAAAAGTATGGTGTTTACCTCGTTCGACAAAAACGTTCTGATGCGTTCAAGTTCATGTAGGCATAGGCGGAGGGTGAAATAAGGGGTCAGAAAAATTGAAAAAAATTGCGGATTTTAGCAAAGTGGTAAATAGAAAAAATGTTTATTTTGACGAGTTCTACTTGTGGTTAAATTTTCTGCTAGGACTTCCATCACACCCTGCATATACTTGTGTCGCCCAAGCGATAGAGTAATAAAACTTAAGGGTGGGACACCACTTGCGTAAAGCGTTGTACGCAACTGTCATATTCATAAGAAAGAAATTCCATCTAAACTCTTTTTATAACTGCAATTTTTATACCTACATGCCGTTTTCGTAACAAATTGATAAACAGTAGTATTAAAAAGCTCGATTTGTAAATATAATCGAAGAACAATGACAAAAAGGGGAGAAAAGAGAAACATACGTGTACCAAAAAGTCGAAGAACTTGCTCAGATAAGCTGTTAATTTAAGTTGGGTGCAGCGGGCTTTAAAAGTTGGTCGGTAGATAAGCCATAAATGTATCCTGTATGTAAAATTGGTAAGGTAATATTACCTTACCGAAATGTCAATTGTCAACATTTGTCAAGAAAGTGAAAACGAATTCATGTGAAAACTAATAAATTAATGTATGTAACGTTGTTTATTAAAATAGCATAAGATTACACGAAACTATACCTTATAATTTAAAAATAACAATGAAAATAACGAGAAAAAGATACAACTGCTTTTTGTCCCCATCACAATAAACATTTATGGTGCAATCTTTCAAAAAAGAAATTGTAACGGGATCGTCCTTCTCAATTGAATTGACGACTTCGTCTATAGCATCTCGTAGACTATATAACATGAAGCCCTAAAACGTGTTCTGTTGTTTAATAAAGCTGTTTTGTGAGATAACAGCGTATCAAAAATCGCAATTTGGGTTTGCATTTTCAAACGCTGTACGTTTACCGCCTTTTGTGACGTCATTTCGGGGGAGCCTTCTCATTTGTCCGCCCATCTAGTAACTTTGAATTTTATTTGGTGATTTTTTTCCCGTGTTGACGTCACAGAAAGGCGCGCGTTTCAAATAAGACAGATGTTTCGAATTTTCTTTTACCTAGTAAGGATAATAAACAAAAAAATAGGGGTACAATATTTTTCCGTCTAGTTTCTAGAAAAGCTGTTTTTGAAAATTGTAGGACGACCCCATTCCTGGCAAATTCAAATTCGAAACTGATGAAGACTCCATGTGTGAAGATGTATTTTGTTGCACTATTTCTCTTGTATGGTCATTGTAAATAATTTCAGCTGAAAGTGCTGAAACCGCCGAACTAGAGGTAGCAGAAACAACTGAACTAGAACTACCAGAAACCGCTGAATTTGTACTACCAAACATTCTTTTTGCCATCTTAATCTTACGGAAAAAATTGCAAAAAATTTCAGTAAATTCACATAAATGAGAAGATGGTCACCTGAAATCGATATACTGTTCCACAAACCACGAATGTTATGATCCATAACAGCCTTAGATGTCGCTCTACGAGCTCGGATTTCAATGACATCTGCGGCTATAATAAACGTCATAACATTTCTAGGTATGTTAATAGCTATTAACACCGCCCGCAAAGGGGCCGCTTTATTACTCTATCTGTTGGGCGACACAAGTATATCTTTATTGCTTTTTCAACTAAAAATATTAATTTAGGATAAGGAGAATAATTTGCTAGGTATAGAAGACATGATCATATTATTTTTTTAATGTAATCATCATATAGTCAAGGTAATCCCGTGTAATCATTGTGAAATCTTTTGTAATCATTTAGTAACCCGAATGTAGATACTTGAAATTGCATGAAATCCTATGAAATCCTCCGTGAAATCATGTAATCACTCATGTAGTCATATGTAATCACATGTAGTCATATGGTAGTCACATGAAATCATATGAAATCACAAGTATTCACTATGTAATCAAGTGAAATTTGTAATCCGTGGTACACCCTTTTCATCTGTGGTTACCCCCTCGGTTTGTACCAAGGCGTACCACTTCCTAGTTTTATAGATCAAAGAAACTTGCGATGGAGACAGTGGAGGTCCTTTGACATTGGATGGAGTTCTTTCGGTTTATACAGACATTTGGATTGGACTGTTGCTAATTCTGAATATGGCAATTACGTCATACAAAAATTCTGATTTTTAACATGACAATAATTATTCTAATTACTTCCCTGTTTACATAACTGTAAGTCCTCAGGTCGTGAATACGATTATTGATTTAGTTACAAACTCAATTAAACCAACGGACAGTTGTACTACTACATCTACTCTTATTCTCTCGTGCAATATGTTCTACTGCTGCTAAGTGAACCGAGCCTCAGGGTATCATCTACAAGCCGCGGACATTCCACTACTCACCACCCCGCTAATGTCTGTCTGCTCCTTCCTTTTTTTTTCGGTCACAAAACCAACTCTCGTGCATTACTGGGCCACACCCCACCTGCCTTATCTGATTTAAACTTACGGCTTATCTACGTCAGGGTGACTAAATGCAGGCCAGTGCACCATCTCAGCCTGTCCGCCCTCAGATCCCGCCGAGAACACAAATAAATCTTTAGGGTGGTTGTGTAGGGGTAGTTGGTATCCGTAGCAACGCCGTTATTGCCGTGAAGCAAGGTGATAGTAACCGAGCCTCCACTTCCCAAGATTCATAACGACGGGAAACATTTTCAATAAGGAAACAGAATAACGTCCGGAGTATTCGTGTACTGACCGATGAAATTGCGGAAAGGACGAAATGAGAAAAAAAACCTGATGCGGTCTGTCCGGATTAAGGATTTGCGCGGATTGATGGCCGGGGCAATAAATGCGCACGGATGTTTCCGGGAATTTAACTTCGGTCTGTTTTAGGGAAGAGAGGCAGACTGGAGCTTTTGCAATATATTATACCACTACCTAAAATACTGGTATACATTTCCATAACACCCTGTATACTGAGGTGTCGTATTACAGAAGCAACAGATTTTAATTTCCGCATTTATCCCGTCCAATTCGAATTTGCTTTACAATACGATTACATTTTAATTCCTTTCTCTTGCGTGTTGTTGGTCCACACCCCCTTTGCCCGCCCTTATCCTCCCGAACTCACAAAATCGCCCTCAATTTATTGCCGGTTTCGGTTTTCCGTTTCCCGGACTTAATCTCGCGTAATTTCCCCGCCTTTGCATAATTTCATATGTTGGCAAAAACCGAACGAGTTCCGCGGGAACGAAGAAGCGCCCCCCGCTAATCACGCTTCCGGAAGCGCCACCGAGATTTTAAATTAAACCCGCGCCCGATAAATTAATCCGAGGTGACGCCGGCCAATAAATCAGCTTTTTCAATTTTATCGGTCGGACAGATTCGATATCCAAATTACTCGACGTGTTAGTTTTATTCGGACGGTCTCCGAATTGATTGTGTTCGCTCCTTTAAATCGAACGGGCATAAATCTCGCCAGATACGATCGTTAGCGAAACGCGTTTCCTGTGGATAATGGCGGGATAAATTATGTGTAATAATTATATTTCGAGACGGGATTATCGGATTGTGGACGACTGCAATTTATGAAAATTTCGATAGCGATTGTATAACGCTAATCTGGACTGTTTAATAGGATTCTATTTTACACCCGGCTGCATATTGCAGTCGATAATGACGCTCCGAACGCCGCTCCTGCGGCTGAGTTATTTGCAAGAACGCAGGAACGGACGGCCATCGCAGAAATGATCGCGGAATTGTGTCATGACGACAAGTAGCGTAAAAAATCAGACACACTGGCTGGAAAAGTGGAGCGATTCATTAGTTAATGGATTGGAGAGAGGTGGCAATTTTCGAGCGCTGAAGAGCACCACACTTTTCCAATGAAATTTTAATGTTGATGGTATATTACATAACAAGTGTTGTAAGAGTCATATCACACCCGACCGGAGAAGACTACGCAGGAAGCGCGTAGAGCCGAGTATCTAATTCCAGGTACTTTACAGCTCGGCTTATTTTTTCGACGACAAGAAGCTCGAAAATAAGTAATTCATATTATAACATCTTATCAATATAACTTTTATTTGCCTTTTATTAACAACATAATTCCTTTGTCGTAACAAAATAGTCAAGGACAAGAATAATAAGCAGCTAATAAAAGAACTAGATGAATTGTTAACACAAAAAAAAAAATGTAAAAAATAATCTACTACTTATCTTCTGAGCCGTTCAACGGTTTCCTGCTGGTTTTGGAGCTGACGTGTCCTTACAATTACTTTTCCTGCGATTCTGCCATCCTGATGGATTTTTCTGAGTCCACGTGTGGATTACGTCAGTCCAGGAAAAAATCACGAGTGGAAATACTAAGCAGCTATTCCAAATGAAAGGTGATACAAGAAACAATCCTTTCCAAAATCTCAGGTTTTTCGTTGCCGTCTCAAATTTTCAGGTTTTCTAAGATTTCAGGATCCTCCAGTTCTCAATTTATGTTTATCAAGGTTTAAGGTTCCCCAGGTTTTTTAAAAATTGAGATCTCTCTAGAGCTCAATTTTGGTCTCAGGTTACCTAACATTCCAGATTTTCTCAAATTTTCAGGTTTTCTAAGATTTCGGGTTTTTTAATTTCTCAGATTGCTCAAATTCACAGATTTCTCTAGTTCTCAGTAGATTCCTTAAGTTCTCGAAGATCTTAAATCTTCCAAGACCTCAGGTCCTACAAGTTGTCAGGTTCCACCAGTTTTCAATATTCTCAAGATTTAAGGAGCTCTAAGTTCTCACGTTTTTCAAAATCTCACATTCTTACAGTTGTCAAATATGCTCCTCAAGTTTTCTTCAGTTTCTTAATTTTCCAAAATTTCAAATTCCTCCAGTTCTCAAGATCTCCGTACTCTTAGGATCTCAGAAATTCTAAGATGTCAGAGTCCTCAAATTCATAAGGTTACTCAATTTCTTAGGTTGCTTTAATTCTCAAAATAAGTTCACACATTTTTTAAGATCTCAGGTTTTCTAAATATCAGGTTTCTCCTGTTCTCAATTTATGTTTATCAAGGTTTAAGGTTCCCCAGGTTTTTTAAAACTTAAGATCTTTAGAGCTCAATTTAGGTCTCAGGTTCCCTAAGATTCCAGATTTTCTAAAATTTCGGTTCTTTCGTTGCCGTCTCAAATTTTCAGGTTTTCTAAGATTTCTGGTTCCTCAATTTCTCAGGTTGCTCAAATTCGCAGATTTCTGTAGTTCTCAGTAGATTCCTTAAGTTCTCGAAGATCTTAAATCTTCCAAGACCTCAGGTTCCACCACTTTTCAATATTCTCAAGATTTAAGGTGCTCTAAGTTCTCACGTTTTTCAACATCTCACATTCTTACAGTTGTCAAATAGGCTCCTCAAGTTTTATTCAGTTTCTTAATTTTCCAAAATTTCAAATTCCTCCAGTTCTCAAGATCTTCGCACTCAGGAATTCTAAGATGTCAGAGTCCTCAAATTCATCAGGTTACTCAATTTCTTAGGTTGCTTCAATTCTCAAAATAAGTTCACACATTTCTTAAGATCTCAGGTTTTCTAAATATCAGGTTCCTCCAGTTCTCAATTTATGTTTATCAAGGTTTAAGTTTCCCCAGGTTTTTTAAAATTTGGGATCTCTAGAGCTCAATTTAGGTCTCAGGTTCCCTAACATTCCAGATTTTCTAAAATTTCGGGTCTTCCGTTGCCGTCTCAAATTTTCAGGTTTTCTAAGATTTCGAGTTCTTTAATTTCTCAGGTTGCTCAAATTCACAGATTTCTCTAGTTCTCAGTAGATTCCTTAAGTTCTCGAAGATCTTAAATCTTCCAAGACCTCAGGTTCTACAAGTTGTCAGGTTCCACCAGTTTTCAATATTCTCAAGATTTAAGGTGCTCTAAGTTCTCACTTTTTTCAAAATCTCACATTCTTACAGTTGTCAAATATGCTCCTCAAATTTTCTTCAGTTTCTTAATTTTCCAAAATTTCAAATTCCTCCAGTTCTCAAGATCTCCGCACTCAGGAATTCTAAGATGTCAGGGTCCTCAAATGCATCAAGTTACTCAATTTCTTAGGTTGCTTCAATTCTCAAAATAAGTTCACACATTTTTTAAGATCTCAGGTTTTCTAAATATCAGGTTCCTCCAGTTCTCAATTTATGTTTATCAAGGTTTAAGTTTCCCCAGGTTTTTTAAAATTTGAGATCTTTAGAGCTCAATTTAGGTCTCAGATTCCCTAACATTCCAGATTTTCTAAAATTTCGGTTCTTCCGTTGCCGTCTCAAATTTTCAGGTTTTCTAAGATTTCTGGTTCCTCAATTTCTCAGGTTGCTCAAATTCACAGATTTCTGTAGTTCTCAGTAGATTCCTTAAGTTCTCGAAGATCTTAAATCTTCCAAGTCCTCAGGTTCCACCACTTTTCAATATTCTCAAGATTTAAGGTGCTCTAAGTTCTCACGTTTTTCAACATCTCACATTCTTACAGTTGTCGAATAGGCTCCTCAAGTTTTATTCAGTTTCTTAATTTTCCAAAATTTCAAATTCCTCCAGTTCTCAAGATCTTCGCACTCAGGAATTCTAAGATGTCAGAGTCCTCAAATTCATCAGGTTACTCAATTTCTTAAATTGCTTAAATTCTCAAAATAAGTTCACACATTTCTTAAGATCTCAGGTTTTCTAAATATCAGGTTCCTCCAGTTCTCAATTTGTGTTTATCAAGGTTTAAGGTTCCCCAGGTTTTTTTAAAATTTGAGTTCTCTAGAGCTCAATTTAGGTCTCAGGTTCCCTAGCATTCCAGATTTTCTAAAATTTCGGGTCTTCCGTTGCCGTCTCAAATTTTCAGGTTTTCTAAGATTTCGAGTTCTTTAATTTCTCAGGTTGCTCAAATTCACAGATTTCTCTAGTTCTCAGTAGATTCCTTAAGTTCTCGAAGATCTTAAATCTTCCAAGACCTCAGGTTCTACAAGTTGTCAGGTTCCACCAGTTTTCAATATTCTCAAGATTTAAGGTGCTCTAAGTTCTCACTTTTTTCAAAATCTCACATTCTTACAGTTGTCAAATATGCTCCTCAAATTTTCTTCAGTTTCTTAATTTTCCAAAATTTCAAATTCCTCCAGTTCTCAAGATCTCCGGACTCTTAGGATCTCAGGAATTCGAAAATGTCAAAAGTCCACAAATTCATCAGGCTACTCAATTTCTTAAATTGCTTCAATTATCAAAATAAGTTCACACATTTCTTAAGATCTCAGGTTTTCTAAATATCAGGTTCCTCCAGTGCTCAATTTATGTTTATCAAGGTTTAAGGTTTCCCATATTTTTTAAAACTTGAGATCTCTCTAGAGCTCAATTTAGGTCTCAGGTTACCTAACATTCCAGATTTTCTAAAATTTCAGGTCTTCCGTTGCCGTCTCAAATTTTCAGGTTTTGTAAAATTTCGGGTTCTTCAATTTCTCAGGTTGCTCAAATTCACAGATTTCTCTAGTTCTCAATAGATTCCTTAAGTTCTCGAAGATCTTAAATCTTCCAAGACCTCAGGTTCTACAAGTTGTCAGGTTCCACCACTTTTCAATATTCTCAAGATTTAATGTGCTCTAAGTTCCCACGTCTTTTAAAATCTCACATTCTTACAGTTGTCAAATAGGCTCCTAAAGTTTTCTTCAGTTTTTTAATTTTCCAAAATTTCAAATTCCTCCAGTTCTCAAGATCTCCGCACTCAGGAATTCTAAGATCTCAGAGTCCTCCAATTCATCAGGTTACTCAATTTCTTGGGTTGCTTCAATTCTCAAAATAAGTTCACACATTTTTTAAGATCTCAGGTTTTCTAAATATCAGGTTCCTCCAGTTCTCAATGTATGTTTATCAAGGTTTAAGGTTCCCCAGGTTTTTTAAAATTTGAGATCTCTCTAGAGCTCAATTTAGGTTTCACGTTCCCTAACATTCCAGATTTTCTAAAATTTCGGGTCTTCCGTTGCCGTCTCAAATTTTCAGGTTTTCTAAGATTTCAGGTTTTTTAATTTCTCAGGTTGCTCAAATTCACAAATTTCTCTAGTTCTCAGTATATTCCTTAAGTTCTCGAAGATCTTAAATCTTCCAAGACCTCAGGTTCTACAAGTTGTCAGGTTCCACCACTTTTCAATATTTTCAAGATTTAAGATGTTCTAAGTTCCCACGTTTTTCAAAATCTCACATTGTTACAGTTGTCAAATAGGCTCCTCAAGTTTTCTTCAGTTTCTTAATTTTCCAAAATTTCAAATTCCTCCAGTTCTCAAGATCTCCGCACTCAGGAATTCTAAGATCTCAGAGTTCTCAAATTCATCAGGTTACTCAATTTCTTGGGTTGCTTCAATTCTCAAAATAAGTTCACACATTTTTTAAGATCTCAGGTTTTCTAAATATCAGGTTCCTCCAGTTCTCAATTTATGTTTATCAAGGTTTAAGGTTCCCCAGGTTTTTTAAAATTTGAGATCTCTCTAGAGCTCAATTTAGGTTTCACGTTCCCTAACATTCCAGATTTTCTAAAATTTCGGGTCTTCCGTTGCCGTCTCAAATTTTCAGGTTTTCTAAGTTTTCGGGTTCCTCAATTTCTCAGGTTGCTCAAATTCACAGATTTCTGTAGTTCTCAGTAGATTCCCTAAGTTCTCGAAGATCTTAAATCTTCCAAGGGTTCTACAAGTTGTCAGGTTCCACCAGTTTTCAATATTCTCAAGATTTAAGGTGCTCTAAGTTCTCACGTTTTTCAAAATCTCACATTCTTACAGTTGTCAAATAGGCTCCTCAAGTTTTCTTCAGTTTCTTAATTTTCCAAAATTTCAAATTCCTCCAGTTCTCAAGATCTTCGCACTCAGGAATTCTAAGATGTCAGAGTCCTCAAATTCATCAGGTTACTCAATTTCTTAGGTCGCTTCAATTCTCAAAATAAGTTCACACATTTTTTAAGATCTCAGGTTTTCTAAATATCAGGTTCTTCCAGTTCTCAATTTATGTTTATCAAGGTTTAAGTTTCCCCAGGTTTTTTAAAATTTGGGATCTCTAGAGCTCAATTTAGGTCTCAGGTTCCCTAACATTCCAGATTTTCTAAAATTTCAGGTCTTCCGTTGCCGTCTCAAATTTTCAGGTTTTCTAAGATTTCAGGTTGCTCAAATTCACAGATTTCTCTAGTTCTTAGTACATTCCTTAAGTTCTCTAAGATCTTAAATCGTCCAAGACCTCAGGTTCTACAAGTTGTCAGGTTCCACCACTTTTCAATATTCTCAAGATTTACGGTGTTCTAAGTTCTCACGTTTTTCAAAATCTCACATTCTTACAGTTGTCAAATAGGCTCCTCAAGTTTTCTTCAGTTTCTTAATTTTCCAAAATTTCAAATTCCTCCAGTTCTCAAGATCTCCGCACTCAGGAATTCTAAGATGTCAGAGTCCTCAAATTCATCAGGTTATTCAATTTCTTAGATTGCTTCAATTCTCAAAATAAGTTCACACATTTCTTAAGATCTCAGGTTTTCTAAATATCAGGTTCCTCCAGTTCTCAATTTATGTTTATCAAGGTTTAAGGTTCCCCAGGTTTTTTAAAATTTGAGATCTCTCTAGAGCTCAATTTAGGTCTCAGGTTCCCGAACGTTCCAGATTTTCTAAAATTTTGGGTCTTCCGTTGCCGTCTCAAATTTTCAGGTTTTCTAAGATTTCAGGTTCTTTAATTTCTCAGGTTGCTCAAATTCACAAATTTCTCTAGTTCTCAGTATATTCCTTAAGTTCTCGAAGATCTTAAATCTTCCAAGACCTCAGGTTCTACAAGTTGTCAGGTTCCACCACTTTTCAATATTTTCAAGATTTAAGATGTTCTAAGTTCCCACGTTTTTCAAAATCTCACATTCTTACAGTTGTCAAATAGGCTCCTCAAGTTTTCTTCAGATTTTTAATTTTCCAAAATTTCAAATTCCTCCAGTTCTCAAGATCTCCGCACTCAGGAATTCTAAGATGTCAGAGTCCTCAAATTCATCAGGTTACTCAATTTCTTAGGTTGCTTCAATTCTCAAAATAAGTTCACACATTTTTTAAGATCTCAGGTTTTCTAAATATGAGGTTCTTCCAGTTCTCAATTTATGTTTATCAAGGTTTAAGGTTCCCCAGGTTTTTTAAAACTTGAGATCTCTAGAGCTCAATTTAGGTCTCAGGTTCCCTAACATTCCAGATTTTCTAAAATTTTGGGTCTTCCGTTGCCGTCTCAAATTTTCAGGTTTTCTAAGATTTCGGGTTCTTTAATTTCTCAGGTTGCTCAAATTCACAAATTTCTCTAGTTCTCAGTAGATTCCTTAAGTTCTCGAAGATCTTAAATCTTCCAAGACCTCAGGTTCTACAAGTTGTCAGGTTCCACCAGTTTTCAATATTCTCAAGATTTAAGGTGCTCTAAGTTCTCACTATTTTCAAAATCTCACATTCTTACAGTTGTCAAATATGCTCCCCAAATTTTCTTCAGTTTCTTAATTTTCCAAAATTTCAAATTCCTCCAGTTCTCAAGATCTCCGCACTCAGGAATTCTAAGATGTCAGGCTCCTCAAATGCATCAGGTTACTCAATTTCTTAGGTTGCTTCAATTCTCAAAATAAGTTCACAAATTTTTTAAGATCTCAGGTTTTCTAAATATCAGGTTTCTCCTGTTCTCAATTTATGTTTATCAAGGTTTAAGGTTCCCCAGGTTTTTTAAAATTTGAGATCTTTAGAGCTCAATTTAGGTCTCAGATTCCCTAACATTCCAGATTTTCTAAAATTTTGGTTCTTCCGTTGCCGTCTCAAATTTTCAGGTTTTCTAAGAATTCTGGTTCCTCAATTTCTCAGGTTGCTCAAATTCACAGATTTTTATAGTTCTCAGTAGATTCCTTAAGTTCTCGAAGATCTTAAATCTTCCAAGACCTCAGGTTCCACCAGTTTTCAATATTCTCAAGATTTAAGGTGCTCTAAGTTCCCACGTTTTTCTAAATCTCACATTCTTACAGTTGTCAAATAGGCTCCTCAAGTTTTCTTCAGTTTCTTAATTTTCCAAAATTTCAAATTCCTCCAGTTCTCAAGATCTCCGCACTCAGGAATTCTAAGATCTCAGAGTCCTCAAATTCATCAGGTTACTCAATTTCTTGGGTTGCTTCAATTCTCAAAATAAGTTCACACATTTTTTAAGATCTCAGGTTTTCTAAATATCAGGTTCCTCCAGTTCTCAATTTGTGTTTATCAAGGTTTAAGGTTCCCCAGGTTTTTTTAAAATTTGAGATCTCTAGAGCTCAATTTAGGTCTCAGGTTCCCTAACATTCCAGATTTTCTAAAATTTCGGGTCTTCCGTTGCCGTCTCAAATTTTCAGGTTTTCTAAGATTTCAGGTTCCTCAATTTCTCAGGTTGCTCAAATTCACAGATTTCTGTAGTTCTCAGTAGATTCCTTAAGTTCTCGAAAATCTTAAATCTTCCAAGCCCTCAGGTTCTACAAGTTGTCAGGTTCCAACACTTTTCAATATTCTCAAGATTTAAGGTGCTTAGTTCTCACGTTTTTCAAAATCTCACATTCTTACAGTTGTCAAATAGGCTCCTCAAGTTTTCTTCAGTTTCTTAATTTTCCAAAATTTCAAATTCCTCCAGTTCTCAAGCTCTCCAAACTCTTAGGATCTCAGGAATTCTAAGACGTCAGAGTCCTCAAATTCATCAGGTTATTCAATTTCTTAGATTGCTTCAATTTTCAAAATAAGTTCACACATTTCTTGAGATCTCAGGTTTTCTAAATATCAGGTTCCTCCAGTTCTAAATTTATGTTTATCAAGGTTTAAGGTTCCCCAGGTTTTTTAAAATTTGAGATCTCTCTAGAGCTCAATTTAGGTCTCAGGTTCCCTAACATGCCAGATTTTCTAAAATTTTGGGTCTTCCGTTGCCGTCTCAAATTTTCAGGTTTTCTAAGATTTCAGGTTCCTCAATTTCTCAGGTTGCTCAAATTCACAGATTTCTGTAGTTCTCAGTAGATTCCTTAAGTTCTCGAAGATCTTAAATCTTCCAAGACCTCAGGTTCTACAAGTTGTCAGGTTCCACCAGTTTCCAATATTCTCAAGATATCAGGTGCTTTAAGCTCTCACGTTTTAAAAATCTCACATTCTTACAGTTGTACATAGGCTCCTCAAATTTTCTTCAGTTTCGTTCTCAATTTATGTTTATCAAGGTTTAAAGTTCTCCAGGTTTTTTAAAATTTGAGATCTCTCTAGAGCTCAATTTAGGTTTCACGTTCCCTAATATTCCAGATTTTCTAAAATTTCGGGTCTTCCGTTGCCGTCTCAAATTTTCAGGTTTTCTAAGATTTCTGGTTCCTCAATTTCTCAAGTTGCTCAAATTCACAGATTTCTCTAGTTCTCAGTAGATTCCTTAAGTTCTCTAAGATCTTAAATCTTCCAAGACCTCAGGTTCCACCAGTTTTCAATATTCTCAAGATTTAAGGTGCTCTAAGTTCTCACGTTTTTCAAAATCTCACATTCTTACAGTTGTCAAATAGGCTCCTCAAGTTTTCTTCAGTTTCTTAATTTTCCAAAATTTCAAATTCCTCCAGTTCTCAAGATCTCCGCACTCAGGAATTCTAAGATGTCAGAGTCCTCAAATTCATCAGGTTACTCAATTTCTTAAATTGCTTCAATTCTCAAAATAAGTTCACACATTTTTTAAGATCTCAGGTTTTCTAAATATCAGGTTTCTCCTGTTCTCAATTTATGTTTATCAAAGTTTAAGGTTCCCCAGGTTTTTTAAAATTTGAGATCTCTCTAGAGCTCAATTTAGGTTTCACGTTCCCTAACATTCCAGATTTTCTAAAATTTCGGGTCTTCCGTTGCCGTCTCAAATTTTCAGGTTTTCTAAGATTTCAGGTTCTTTAATTTCTCAGGTTGCTCAAATTCACAAATTTCTCTAGTTCTCAGTATATACCTTAAGTTCTCGAAGATCTTAAATCTTCCAAGACCTCAGGTTCTACAAGTTGTCAGGTTCCACCAGTTTTCAATATTCTCAAGATTTAAGGTGCTCTAAGTTCCCACGTTTTTCAAAATCTCACATTCTTACAGTTGTCAAATAGGCTCCTCAAGTTTTCTTCAGTTTCTTAATTTTCCAAAATTTCAAATTCCTCCAGTTCTCAAGCTCTCCAAACTCTTAGGATCTCAGGAATTCTAAGACGTCAGAGTCCTCAAATTCATCAGGTTACTCAATTTCTTAGATTGCTTTAATTCTCAAAATAGGTTGACACATTTTTTAAAATCTCAGGTTTTCTAACATTCCAGATTTTTTAAAATTTCGGGTCTTCCGTTGCCGTCTCAAATTTTCAAGTTTTTTAAGATTTCAGGTTCTTTAATTTCTCAGGTTGCTCAAATTCACAGATTTCTCTAGATCTTTAGATCTTAAATCTTCCAAGATCTCAGGTTCCACCAGTTTTCAATATTCTCAAGATTTAAGGTGCTCAAGTTTTTAAATCTTAGATTCCTCCAGTTGTCAAATAGGTCCTTCAAATTTTCTTCAGTTTCTTAGGTTCCCCAAGGTCTCAGATTCCATAAACATTTCGGATTTTCCAAAATTTCAAATTCCTCAGGAAATCAACACCTAATCGATATATCCGCTAATGCCATTTAGTTAAATAATTGACTGAACACCCCAATGGTATTATCCGTACTTGACGCAATTTCCTAGACCTTACTCGTTGTCCAGGACAACAATGCGACGGAGATGTTCTTCGT
Source organism: Diaperis boleti (assembly GCA_963583935.1). Taxonomy (NCBI): domain Eukaryota; kingdom Metazoa; phylum Arthropoda; class Insecta; order Coleoptera; family Tenebrionidae; genus Diaperis; species Diaperis boleti. Next base: position 6,330,372 of record OY757249.1, on the reverse strand, counting down.
TCAGGTGTCGATCGAAAAAGAATGCCGCAGGTTCGTCGCGTGGTATGTAAGAAATTTTCGTGCTTTTTTGTACGTGCCGGTTGTCTCTAAACGCTGATTCGTTCCTAAATCTTGGGTGGTGATTGCGCGGCAAAATCAAATTGTAACACTCGACCCTCCCAAAAAGGAAAAATAAAAATTCGTGCAACGAATGAAGCTCCACGCCTGTAAGCAGACCTAGCAAGTTATAGTACTGCCAAACTAACCTCCAATTCTCCCAACCTCCAAATTATAAGACTCTATACCAAATATCAAAACTCAAGACAAAATAATGAGCAATGAAATAAAAAAAAAATGGGCTCTATAGTGGCTCCTCAGTAAAATTATTGGCATTATAGTAGTACACACTAAAACATTGCGGTCGCGACCACGAGGATCACCTCACCGGCAGTTCCTTTCTCTTCCGGAGCGACCACGACCGCGCCAACGAAACCAACACCACGAGAACGCTCTGCTTCGCGAAGGATGACATTTTCACCCTCGCGGACCCTCCCAGCAATGACCAGACTATCTCAAAAAATATCTCGACTGTGCAAGGTGTACGACCGCAGACCGACCGGCAAATCCACGTCCAAACATTCTGAAGAGACTGGGGTGAGCACCCCTCGGCGTACTCACCAAACCGTAGCCCAAGCTTCTTCTAGTCTCCTTTCACTCAATCATTCTCTCCTCCCATACGTCAACTCCATCAGTTCAAAAGTCACAATCGTTAATATAAGATTCTTGCTCTGAGAATTCGAAATATTGTGTGGTCCTCTGCAAAAAAAAAGCAAAACCGGAACCAACCCGGAACTAACCCGGAAACTAACCGGAACTAACCCGGAACAAACACTAGCAACCGGAGAGCAACTACAACAATCCATTACAACTCGAAACCTAAAATTCTCAGAGCTACTGCCAATCAAAATCCAAAGATAAAACGAAATTGACTTGGTGCGTTGTTAAAATCATACACACTGTAACCACGAGTGGTTTTACTCATTTAAGTGGTTTAGGCCTACGCCTGGGGTCTGGTTACTGGAGCCCAAAATACTAATTCAACATACCAAATAAAATCGATTTAGTTGCTTGAGACCAAAATAGAATACAATACAAATAACAAAACTAATGCAATAAAACAATTACCAAAAAAAACAGCGCTCAAAAATGTACAGCAATGTGCGGCGTTGAATGTAACTTTTTTATTTTTGAAGATTTTTCGTTGAAATTTTGTGGGCGTGTTGTTAAAATATAGATCTTTGCAGCTATTTTTTGAAATTTGTAAATTAAAAAAAAGAAGGTAAATGTACTTCGACCGGCAGAAATGTACATGTCACTGGAGAACCCTCTTAACTCTTCAAGTAAAAATCCACAACATAACTCTCAAGGCTGCAAGGTGGTTTGGGTTTGGGTGGTGACACAAAAAACTCAGTTATGTCCCCAAAAGTCATATAATAAATACAGAAGTGTCAATGAAGTTTTGATTTCCTTTCGTCCGGTAATAACGTGTTTTGGTGATTTTTAGTTTGTGCATTTTTTATACGAAGATGAAGAGGGTACTGATAAAGTAATTCACAAAATCCAAAATAGCAGTTCTTTAGCATAATATTATAAAACGCTGAAAAAGGTAACTTGGGTAATACAGTTTTTAATTAAGTGATTTTCCGTTATCCTTGACAAATGAGAGTTCCACTGATCTGAAAAAAATATGTGGTTCTATTTATTCTACTCATATGTAACCGGAGGACAGACCCTTCTTTTTTATGGTCAAAGCGAGCGAGGGTCGAGGATTTCACGGTTTCTACAAATTTGGTAGTGAGGAGGTACAAATACTACAATTAATAATATTTTCTATTATAAATGTTACAAAAAAAATGTTTACTATGAAAGTTTACTATGAATTATTTTTACAATTTTTTATTTTGCAAAAAGGGTTTATGTACATAGAGCGTTATTTAAAAAAAAAATATACCATGGCTTCAAACATTTGAAATAAAATTAATTTGATAAAGAACCACCTTACTTAATGTATATTAGTGTATATGTATTATAATTTCAAAATGTTGAATCTACATGATGATGTTGAGGGACTACGAAATACATTAGACTTTTTTTACATTTTGAGGTCCAAGCGACAACAACTGTTTCATATGTACATATGCTTATCTTTGTCGAGCCGAAGGAACCCTATATTGCGTTCTTTTTCTATGCGCCGGGCTCAACAGCAACTAGTCTAGTCACAGGTCTTGTGTTAGTCCGAAGAGGTTTTATTTTTGGGAATTGTTTCCTTTTTGAAATGGAAATTCAGATCCAGTTATCACCATTATCACCATTCATATCAGAAATATCACCATTTACTATTTTATTTGACCATAAACTACCAACACTTTCTAGTAAATTGGGTAAACAAAATGGATAAATAAACTGGCTGCATCCAAGCTGGTCGAGGGTCGAACAAAATTGATGTAAAATATGTGAACAACGAGACATAAAATGAAATTTGAATTTTGAATTACCCGCGCACTCCGAAACCTATTTCTGCTCAAGGTCAACGAAGTCATAAACCGAAGATCAAAGGCACCGCGCGGAGTGACGCTTCTGTCAAGGATTGATTTTGTTTGCCCTTGAATTTGTAGGAACAGTATTATTTATACCCCCGAACTGGAAATACCACGAGATCATTTAAATTATAAATTAGAGTAGGTTGTGAAATTTAAATTAGGTTGGCACTACTAACTTTTGACAATTGAATGGTGAATGGAAGTATTCTATAGAACGCTGTGTTAAAGGTGTTTCGAAATTCCTAATTTTCCTGCAGATTATCAAAAATCAGAAACAAATTTATAAATATGTGGCAAAATTTCGTGATGTTAGTGTGTCCGCCTCAATTTCCGCCTCGGAGTCCGGACCTGACACTTCTAGATTTTAACCCTTCACATCTTGAATTAATAAATTTCCCAAATTTTTAACCGTTGGCCTCGACCTGATGAGTTGTGAAATTGGTTTCTAGTACAGTTTGTAGAAAAAAATTAATAGGCAATTAGCGCACGCAAAAAGATGACATCTTGTATAATATATCCTAGCGTTGGTTGAATAATTGGTTGCCGACTTACAGGAATCGAAAAGATTTAAGCAAGTGAATTATTTATTACAAACTTATAGTTACGAAATATAATATTAGCACACATCCCTAAGTCAGTGCGCTCGGCCCTTAACACCGTAACCCACATTTTCAACCCGATTTCAAATGCGCCCTTTATCCTGAAGGGTTAATATCACCATGCGCTCTCATAACAAAGTGGTATCTTGCTCGTGACGAGGGTTAATCCGAACGGGGGAGGCGAGTCGTGCGGTCAGTTTAGGAACTTCTGGGATTAGAGGTCGTATGTAAAAAGTCGGTGTTATGGGCGGAGGGCACAAAAATAAGTCACGACGATGCGGAACATGGGAGGAAATGGAGGGAGCCTCGAGACATGTTGCCATCACCTGACGTGCCATAAATCCGAATCCTGGAGAGCCAAGTTGGGATCGTGGCACGGACAGGATGTCAGACTTGCGAAGTTGCAAGCCAAATTTAGAAACAACTTTAAGGGAACGGCACTGTGCACTCAAGTGCTGCAAGTATGTTTTGTTGGTTTAGATAAAGTCTTTCCAAAAACACTGTACGCAATAAATAGTATATGAAATATGCCATTATGGTGCAAATTCAAACAATGATAGCACTGATAATGTCAGGCAATTAATGAGGCCAATATTAATTCATTTTATTTACATCCAGTAAAATTTTATGAAGTACCGGGCATAATTATTTTGAAATTGACAAAATTCCTATTCATTGCACTAAACGATGTACATGAGTGCATTGTTAATGCGGTGGATACATAATGTAAATTAATATCGGCGCCGTTATACATTTATTTATCTGTACCGACTATTTCAATTTCAAAATTATAATTCAAGCTGAAAACTTGGTATCTGCTGCCTTTCAGATTACATTGCGTGAGTCACTTGAATGGATCATCAGGTTGTAAAACTTTTAGGAGTTCATTTTGATGAACGATATGTGGATCTATTATGTAATAAAGCCCGACTTTAATGGGGACATGATATTCATACAATATAATCGTTTAGACTTTATTAGTAATGTAGTGATTGGTCGCGTTAGAATTAACCAATAAATAAGTGTGTAATAAAAAGTGTAGTAAACTAATTGGATAATGTGAACACCCATTCAAGCGTTGCATAACAGGTGACTATTTAATCTTAAATAAATAGATTGGTACCATTAAACAATTTAAACATTTTTACACTCCCAGTTTTGCACAGTAGTAGTTTTTATTCATTTTTAGATTATAGATTTTAGATCGTGTCGGGTCTCGCACTCAAGCTGTTGGGTTACCCTGGATCCGCCTAGTGGATGCTGATGGATTCCGAGCTCTCTTCTTATACGTGTTCTAGACAACAGGAGAAAGGTTTTGGAAGATATTAGACTTTCAAAACCCGTGTTGATATGATATGTTACAAGAGTATAAACACACTAATATAATTCTTCGCCGTAGAAGATAAAATGATCTGTCATTAGCACTTTTCTTAATGTTCTTAGACTCTAACAATTTTAATTAGATATAACAGTAACCAAAAGTAGATAATTAGCACTCCAGCCTTTCTTTATTAAATCACAGAGTGCTAATTAAGCACCGCAGCAAAGGGTGGTTCAAATTCGTTTTTGATCATGTCGACAAACACTTTTCCGTCTGTAATTATCCATTGTTGGCAAACTTGGAGGCAAAGTGCACTTTAATGTCGTTTCAGTGACCTGCCGCGCCACTATTAAAACCCCATTAACCTCTCACCAACCGTAATTTATTAATCAAACTTTAATCCCACCATCGGATGCGATAACCACAAATACATTTTTAATTAGGCCACGATCTTTCACAGATTAATCTCCGAAGGAAGCGGTTAAAAGCGGTCTTACGTGAGTGTGATCCTCTATCTAAACTGATACGCATTGTTGGGGTAATGGACCATCTGATCAACGTGACACGCCTCGAAAGAAGTCGAAGACCGAAAATCAAAAATACCGAAAACGGTGCTAAAATCCCAGGTGTAATTTTCTCCTGGAGGCGGCAGGTCTTGGATCCTTTTTGTCGCCGTCCATGAATGCGTATGCACAAAACGGGTATAGTGTCCGAATAGAGGGTGAAGATTTCTTTGTAGTGCCGGCCAAACACCTTTCATAAGAACGACAAAAGCCTTTGTGAGATCGATAACAATTACCCGATGTGAATTTTTTGGGTCCTTTGTGGAGAGATTTTTTGCCATAGCTGCTTAGTTGAATGAAAACGTCTTCAGTGCAAAATTTGTTTTGGGTCTAAATTAGGTGGTTTCTTTATACGACGCCAGACAACTTTGCTTAAAGCATCAGCCGTTGTAATAATTATTTTTAATTCCATCAATCTACTCGTGGTTCCACTCTTTGTTTACACGCAGATTTTATTCCCCAATTATTCCTTCTGAGACCACTTTCCTAACTTTAATTAAGCTTAAAACCTCTTCTTGTCCCATTCAAATCATCATCTCATTCAAACTGATTGCCGTTTAGTCCTTTGATATTCCCGTTCCTAATTTCTACGCGATTACTTTCGCTTTCATACCTCATTTATCTTCACGTTGCCTGGAGCTTCACTCTTTAGTTTCTATTGAAAATGTCATGACAGACAGAAACGCATTTCACTCATTAATTTTGGATAACACTTCCAATTGCCTGTACACCCGTTCATCACGAATTGATAATAATTTGAAATTCTGCAGTAAAGCCGATTACAAGGCCTATAGCCACGGTTATTGAAAGAGTGGTGCAATTTAAGCTTCTTATAGAAAAAAATTGTTATGTAACAACTATAAGGAACAGATGCGTTTTCTAAAGAACAAGTGCCACAAAACCACTTTTAAATCGAGTTATTTATGCTATTCTTTCTTATATTTTGAATCACAGTAATATAACACTGCACGACAGAATTTAAATCTTTTTTATTGCATTAAATGTTTATCAGTTTTCAGCCGTCAGCTCATTTTTTTTTAATATTGTATTACGATTTGCTACCGATATAATTATAGTATACCTCGCCTGGAACCATCGTAGCTTTTTTCGATGACGTCGGATGGCTGGATGAGAGACAAGAATGGGGGACACGGGGGAGTGACACAATGGGCCCGCGGTGTGGTCTAAGTGTCAGTGAGGGGAACCAATTCCCTCACACCCCTCAACACTTAATCTATCTATCTAGTAGTAAAAGGTAAATTAATCAAGAAAGTAACAGTTGGTCGCGGAAGAAATTAAAATATAAAAGAACTTCCACAAATTTTGAGGTTCTCAGAATTCAGATTCTACTGTTGGATAAGTTTCTCGGGCTCTCAATTTTTAGGTTTTGGGTTTTTAAAATTTCATATTTCTTGTTTTCAAGTCCTCGGGTTCTCAAATTTCCAGGTTTCCAAGTGGCGCATCTAGCCCTTCTTTAATCTTCACCTATAGACGTCCTGCTGTGTGTATCTGTTCAAATTCCACAAATTACACCTTCAAAGGCAGCTTGGATTCTTTACAGTTTTTCTTCAAGTGGCGTATCCACCATTTTGCATAATTTCTTTAATCTTCCCCAACAAGCTTCCGGGTTTCTTTATCTATTTAATAGTGACTAAAATAATTCCCAAATTCGACAAATTGCACCCTCAAAGACAGCCTGAATGCTTTTGGTTTTTTTTTTCTAACTGGCGCATTCACCATTTTTCACTCTTTCTTCAGTCTTTCCCTTTATACTTCGGGTGTCTTTATATGCTGAAATGTGCAATTATAATGTCGAAAACAGTTTCCAAATTCGACCAATTACACCCTCAAAGCTGGAATGATTTTTTACAGTTTTTCTTCAAGTGGCGTATCCACCGTTTTGCATAATTTCTTCAATCTTCCCATACGGGTTTTCGGGTGTCTTTATCTATTTAATAGTGACTAAAATAGTTTCAAAATTCGACAAATTGCACCCTCAAAGGCCGCCTGAATGTTTTACACTTTTTCTTCAAGAGGCGCATCCACCATTTTACATCATTTTTTCAGTCTTCTCCTACGGGTTTCCGGGTGTCTTTATGTATTCAATAGTGATTAAAACAGTTCCCAAATTCGACAAATTGCACCCTCAAAGACCGAATGAATGTCTTTGTTTTTTTTTTATAACTGCCGCATTCACCATTTTTCACTCTTTCTTCAGTCTTCCCCTTTAGGCTTCGGGTGCCTTTATCTGCTAAAATGTGAAATTATAATGACGAAAACAGTTTCCAAATTCGACAAATTGCACCCTCAAAGGCCGCCTGAATGTTTTACAGTTTTACTTCAAGAGGCGCATCCACCATTTTACATCATTTTTTCAGTCTTCTCCTACGGGTTTCCGGGTGTCTTTATGTATTCAATAGTGACTAAAACAGTTTCCAAATTCGCCAAATTGCACCCTCAAAGGCCGCCTGAATGTTTTCGTTTTTATTCTAACTGGCGCATTCACCATTTTTCACTCTTTCTGCAGTCTTCCCCTTTAGGCTTCGGGTGTCTTTATCTGCTGAAATGTGCAATTATAATGTCGAAAACAGTTTCCAAATTCGACCAATTACACCCTCAAAGGTGGCCTGAATTTTTTACAGTTTTTCTTCAAGTGGCGCATCCACCATTTTGCATAATTTCTTTAATCTTCCCCTACGAGCTTCCGGGTGTCGTTATCTATTCAATTGTGACTAAAACAGTTCCCAAATTCGACAAATTGCACCCTCAAAGACCGAATGAATGCTTTTGTTTTTTTTTCTAACTGGCGCATTCACCATTTTTCACTCTTTCTTCAGTCTTCCCCTTTAGGCTTCGGGTGTCTTTATCTGCTGAAATGTGCAATTATAATGTCGAAAACAGTTTCCAAATTGGACCAATTACACCCTCAAAGCTGGAATGATTTTTTTACAGTTTTTCTTCAAGTGGCGTATCCACCGTTTTGCATAATTTCTTCAATCTTCCCCTACGGGTTTTCGGGTGTCCTTATCTATTTAATAGTGACTAAAATAGTTGCCAAATTCGACAAATTGCACCCTGAAAGGCCGCCTGAATGTTTTACAGTTTTTCTCCAAGGGGCGCATCCACCATTTTACATCATTTTTTCAGTTTTCTCCTACGGGTTTCCGGGCGTCTTTATATATTCAATAGTGCCTAAAACAGTTCCCAAATTTGCTAAATTGCACCCTCACAGGCCGCCTGATTTTTTTACAGTTCTTCTTCAAGTGGTGCATCCACCATTTTGCATAATTTCTTCAATCTTCCCCAACGGGCTTCCGGGTGTCTTTATCTATTTAATAGTGACTAAAACAGTCCCCAAATTTGACAAATTGCACCCTCAAAGTCGCCTGAATTTCTTACAGTTTTTCTTTAAGTGGTGCATCCACCATTTTGCATAATTTTTCAATCTTACCCTACGGGCTTTCGGGTGTCTTTATCTATTCAATAGTGAGTAAAACAGTTCCAAAATTGGACAAATTGCACCCTCAAAGGTGGCCTGAATTTTTTACAGTTTTTCTTCAAGTGGCGCATCCACCATTTTGCATAATTTCTTTAATCTTCCCCTACGAGCTTCCGGGTGTCTTTATCTATTCAATAGTGTCTAAAACAGTTCCCAAATTCGACAAATTGCACCCTCAAAGACCGAATAAATGTTTTTGTTTTTTTTTTCTAACTGACGCATTCACCATTTTTCACTCTTTCTTCAGTCTTCCCCTTTAGGCTTCGGGTGTCGTTATCTGCTAAAATGTGAAATTATAATGACAAAAACAGTTTCCAAATTCAACAAATTGCACCCTCAAAGGCCGCCTGAATGTTTTCGTTTTTTTTTTTCTAACTGGCGCATTCACCTTTCATTCATTTTTCACTCTTTCTGCAGTCTTCCCCTTTAGGCTTCGGGTGTCTTTATCTGCTGAAATGTGCAATTATAATGTCGAAAACAGTTTCCAAATTCGACAAATTGCACCCTCACAGGCCGCCTGATTTTTTTACAGTTTTTCTTCAAGTGGTGCATCCACCATTTTGCATAATTTCTTTAATCTTCCCCTACGAGCTTCCGGGCGTCTTTATATATTCAATAGTGCCTAAAACAGTTCCCAAATTTGCTAAATTGCACCCTCACAGGCCGCCTGATTTTTTTACAGTTTTTCTTCAAGTGGTGCATCCACCATTTTGCATAATTTCTTCAATCTTCCCCTACTAGCTTCCGGGTGTCTTTATCTATTCAATAGTGACTAAAACAGTTTCCAAATTCGACCAATTACACCCTCAAAGGCTGCCTCAATTTTTTTCAGATTTTCTTCAAGTGGCGCATCCACCATTTTGCATAATTTCTTCAATCTTCCCCTACGGGCTTCCGGGTGTCTTTATCTATTTAATAGTGACTAAAATAGTTCCCAAATTCGACAAATTGCACCCTCAAAGGCCGCCTGAATGTTTTACAGTTTTTCTTCAAGGGGCGCATCCACCATTTTACATCATTTTTTCAGTCTTCTCCTACGGGATTCCGGGTGTCTTTATCTATTTAATAGTGACTAAAACAGTTCCCAAATTCGCCAAATTGCACCCTCAAAGGCCGCCTGAATGTTTTCGTTTTTTTTTTTCTAACTGGCGCATTCACCTTTCATTCATTTTTCACTCTTTTTTCAGTTTTCCCCTTTAGGCTTCCGGGTGTCTTTATCTGCTGAAATGTGAAATTATAATGATGAAAACAGTTTCCAAATTCGACCAATTACACCCTCAAAGGTGGCCTGAATTTTTTACAGTTTTTCTTCAAGTGGCGCATCCACCATTTTGCATAATTTCTTTAATCTTCCCCTACGAGCTTCCGGGTGTCGTTATCTATTCAATTGTGACTAAAACAGTTCCCAAATTCGACAAATTGCACCCTCAAAGACCGAATGAATGCTTTTGTTTTTTTTTTCTAACTGGCGCATTCACCATTTTTCACTCTTTCTTCAGTCTTCCCCTTTAGGCTTCGGGTGTCTTTATCTGCTGAAATGTGCAATTATAATGTCGAAAACAGTTTCCAAATTGGACCAATTACACCCTCAAAGCTGGAATGATTTTTTTACAGTTTTTCTTCAAGTGGCGTATCCACCGTTTTGCATAATTTCTTCAATCTTCCCCTACGGGTTTTCGGGTGTCCTTATCTATTTAATAGTGACTAAAATAGTTGCCAAATTCGACAAATTGCACCCTGAAAGGCCGCCTGAATGTTTTACAGTTTTTCTTCAAGGGGCGCATCCACCATTTTACATCATTTTTTCAGTTTTCTCCTACGGGTTTCCGGGCGTCTTTATATATTCAATAGTGCCTAAAACAGTTCCCAAATTTGCTAAATTGCACCCTCACAGGCCGCCTGATTTTTTTACAGTTCTTCTTCAAGTGGTGCATCCACCATTTTGCATAATTTCTTCAATCTTCCCCAACGGGCTTCCGGGTGTCTTTATCTATTTAATAGTGACTAAAACAGTCCCCAAATTTGACAAATTGCACCCTCAAAGTCGCCTGAATTTCTTACAGTTTTTCTTTAAGTGGTGCATCCACCATTTTGCATAATTTTTCAATCTTACCCTACGGGCTTTCGGGTGTCTTTATCTATTCAATAGTGAGTAAAACAGTTCCAAAATTGGACAAATTGCACCCTCAAAGGTGGCCTGAATTTTTTACAGTTTTTCTTCAAGTGGCGCATCCACCATTTTGCATAATTTCTTTAATCTTCCCCTACGAGCTTCCGGGTGTCTTTATCTATTCAATAGTGTCTAAAACAGTTCCCAAATTCGACAAATTGCACCCTCAAAGACCGAATAAATGTTTTTGTTTTTTTTTTCTAACTGACGCATTCACCATTTTTCACTCTTTCTTCAGTCTTCCCCTTTAGGCTTCGGGTGTCGTTATCTGCTAAAATGTGAAATTATAATGACAAAAACAGTTTCCAAATTCAACAAATTGCACCCTCAAAGGCCGCCTGAATGTTTTCGTTTTTTTTTTCTAACTGGCGCATTCACCTTTCATTCATTTTTCACTCTTTCTGCAGTCTTCCCCTTTAGGCTTCGGGTGTCTTTATCTGCTGAAATGTGCAATTATAATGTCGAAAACAGTTTCCAAATTCGACAAATTGCACCCTCACAGGCCGCCTGATTTTTTTACAGTTTTTCTTCAAGTGGTGCATCCACCATTTTGCATAATTTCTTTAATCTTCCCCTACGAGCTTCCGGGCGTCTTTATATATTCAATAGTGCCTAAAACAGTTCCCAAATTTGCTAAATTGCACCCTCACAGGCCGCCTGATTTTTTTACAGTTTTTCTTCAAGTGGTGCATCCACCATTTTGCATAATTTCTTCAATCTTCCCCTACGGGCTTTCGGGTGTCTTTATCTATTCAATAGTGAGTAAAACAGTTCCAAAATTGGACAAATTGCACCCTCAAAGGTCGCCTGAATTTTTTACAGTTTTTCTTCAAGTGGCGCATCCACCATTTTGCATAATTTCTTTAATCTTCCCCTACGAGCTTCCGGGTGTCTTTATCTATTCAATAGTGACTAAAACAGTTCCCAAATTCGACAAATTGCACCCTCAAAGACCGAATAAATGTTTTTGTTTTTTTTTTTCTAACTGACGCATTCACCATTTTTCACTCTTTCTTCAGTCTTCCCCTTTAGGCTTCGGGTGTCGTTATCTGCTAAAATGTGAAATTATAATGACGAAAACAGTTTCCAAATTCGACAAATTGCACCCTCAAAGGCCGCCTGAATGTTTTACAGTTTTTTTTTTTCAAGGGGCGCATCCACCATTTTACATCATTATTTCAGTCTTCTCCTACGGGTTTCCGGGTGTCTTTATCTATTTAATAGTGACTAAAATAATTCCCAAATTCGACAAATTGCACCCTCAAAGACCGAATGAATGTTTTTGTTTTTTTTTCTAACTGGCGCATTCACCATTTTTCACTCTTTCTTCAGTCTTCCCCTTTAGGCTTCGGGTGTCTTTATCTGCTAAAATGTGAAATTATAATGTCGAAAACAGTTTCCAAATTCGACCAATTACACCCTCAAAGGTGGCCTGAATTTTTTACAGTTTTTCTTCAAGAGGCGCATCCACCACTTTACATCATTTTTTCAGTCTTCTCCTACGGGATTCCGGGTGTCTTTATCCATTTAAGAGTGACTAAAATAGTTGCCAAACTCGACAAATTGCACCCTGAAAGGCCGCCTGAATGTTTTACAGTTTTTCTTCAAGGGGCGCATCCACCATTTTACATAATTTTTTCAGTCTTCTCCTACGGGTTTCCGGGCGTCTTTATATATTCAATAGTGACTAAAACAGTTCCAAAATTCGACAAATTGCACCCTCAAAGGTGGCCTGAATTTTTTACAGTTTTTCTTCAAGTGGCGCATCCACCATTTTGCAAAATTTCTTTAATCTTTCCCTACGAGCTTCCGGGTGTCTTTATCTATTCAATAGTGACTAAAACAGTTCCCAAATTCGACAAATTGCACCCTCAAAGACCGAATGAATGCTTTTGTGTTTTTTTTTTCTAACTGGCGCATTCACCATTTTTCACTCTTTTTTCAGTCTTCCCCTTTAGGCTTCGGGTGTCTTTATCTGCTGAAATGTGCAATTATATTGACGAAAACAGTTTCCAAATTCGACAAATTGCACCCTCAAAGGCCGCCTGAATGTTTTACAGTTTTTCTTCAAAGGGCGCATCCACCATTTTACATCATTTTTTCAGTCTTCTTCTACGGGCTTCCGGGTGTCTTTATCTATTTAATAGTGACTAAAATAGTTGCCAAATTCGACAAATTGCACCCTTAAAGGCCGCCTGAATGTTTTACAGTTTTTCTTCAAGAGGCGCATCCACCATTTTACATCATTTTTTTCAGTCTTCTTCTACGGGCTTCCGGGTGTCTTTATCTATTTAATAGTGACTAAAATAGTTGCCAAATTCGACAAATTGCACCCTGAAAGGCCGCCTGAATGTTTTACAGTTTTTCTTCAAGGGGCGCATCCACCATTTTACATCATTTTTTCAGTCTTCTCCTACGGGTTTCCGGGCGTCTTTATATATTCAATAGTGACTAAAACAGTTCCCAAATTTGACAAATTGCACCCTCAAAGGCCGCCTGAATTTTTTACAGTTCTTCTTCAAGTGGTGCATCCACCATTTTGCATTATTTTTCAATCTTACCCTACGGGCTTTCGGGTGTCTTTATCTATTCAATAGTGAGTAAAACAGTTCCAAAATTGGACAAATTGCACCCTCAAAGGTCGCCTGCATTTTTTACAGTTTTTCTTCAAGTGGCTCATCCACCATTTTGCATAATTTCTTTAATCTTCCCCTACGAGCTTCCGGGTGTCTTTATCTATTCAATAGTGACTAAAACAGTTCCAAAATTTGACAAATTGCACCCTTAAAGGTCGCCTGAATTTTTTACAGTTTTTCTTCAAGTGGTGCATCCACCATTTTGCATAATTTCTTCAGTCTTCCCCTTTAGCCTTCGGGTGTCTTTATCTGCTGAAATGTGAAATTATAATGACGAAAACAGTTTCCAAATTCGACCAATTACACCCTCAACGGCTGCCTCAATTTCTTGTAGTTTTTCTTCAAGTGGCCCATCCACCGTTTTTGCATAATTTCTTCAATTTTTCCCGTACGGGCTTCCGGGTGTTTTTATCTATTCAATAGTGACTAAAACAGTTCCCAAATTCGACAAATTTCACCCTCCAAAGCCGCCTGAATGTTTTAGTTTTTTTTTTCTTACTGGGGCATTCACCATTTTTCACTCTTTTTTTAGTCTTCCTCTTTAGGCTTCCACGTGTCTTTATCTGCTGAAATGTGAAATTATAATGATGAAAACAGTTTCCAAATTCGACCAATTACACCCTCAAAGACTGCTTGCATTTTTTACAGTTTTTCTTCATGTGGCGTCTCCACCATTTTTTACCCTTTCTTCAATCTTCCCCTATGGGCTTCCGGGTGTCTATCTGTTCAAATGTGACATTGTACTGATTAACTTACATCAACTTAAAAAATATGCACGGCCGGAAACTTTTGATGGTCACTGGAATGATGATTTCTTCTTATTCTTCCCGATTCCGCTCGAATTCCATTAATTGACCTGAAGAGTCTTATAAAGTCCAAAAGAAATCCTGAAGGCTTTTTAAAAACGTTGACAAATACTGAAAGGCCCAGAAGGGTCCTAAAAAATTTTGGGAGAACCATAAAGAACCTTAACAGTCCCGAATGGTGCTAAAGAATTCTCAACAGTTATGCAAAATTTTAATAGTTCCTCAAATATTCTGAAGAGCTCGGAAAAATCCTGAGTCCTAATAAAGAATCCGGAAAACGCCCGAAAACGGAAAACGTCTTGAAGAGACCTGGAGGGTGCGAAAAAAATCTTATAGGGTCCTGCATAATTCTTAAGGATTGTAATTAATTTTGAAAAAACCTAAATAGTACTTCAGCTACAGTACTCAGTCCTGAAGAATTCTAAAAAATCTCGGAGAGCCTTGACGTGCCTTGATAAATTCTGAAGACTATTAGTAATTCTAAAAACGACTACAGATTCGTAAAGAGGCCTCACTGTAGAGTTCTGAAATATCCAAAAACTTTTGATGGTCACTAGAATGGTCCTCCAAACAAAAACAATTGTAGGTTGTTAGTAGCTCCTTGATATCTGTGAACAGCTTCTTGTAAGGTGTTTGCAAAATCTTTTATTCTTTTTGTACAGATATGTATCTTTTTTCTGGGTGCGTCAACTACAAATGTTCTCTCTATTTTAGTCCTAACTAGTATTATATTGGATATCATCCGAGGGTCTAGGGTCAAATTGAATTAATAATTCTTCTCTACCAACTATGTCCGTTCATCCTACCAATTTAGACAGAAATTTCCTTCGTATTTGGTGAGTATTTTATTTTCTTCATGTTGTTTATTTTAAATCTAAACGTTGTAAGCTGTTACTCGTAGGCTACGACCGAACGATCAGACGCGAATAAAAACTCGTAGTACGGATGTTGTAACACCGTGTGTGCAACTTACAAGTAGATAAAATATTCACGAACTGTTGACTGCTCGGTAATTTTACGAGTGTAGTTAGTAGCAATTAAATGGTGAAAAATCGCATCAACTGATGGTTATTAACGGTACCAGTTACTAAACTTTCTTGTAACGGTCAATTACAAACGCCTAGACCCTAAATGGAAGTTTAGAGCATCTAAAGACATATATGGCCGTCGATCGTTCATTCTGTGAGAGAAAAATTCAGCTTTAATTTTGTCACGTTCAAATACTACAAATGCTTGGCAGAATTATTTGGGTTTCATGTTCCGTTCAATCAATTATGATATAAGAGTAAATTATTTTCCCTGCGTACTATTGTAATAGTAATTTTATCAAAAAGACGCAAACGAAATTACCGCGAAAATATTGAAAGTTGGTCATGTACAGAAAGCCATCTGTCGTGCATGGCTAACTAAATTAATTTAGTTTACAATCTTCCTGTATTTATTTATTAGAAAAAAATGGGTATAGGTAACATCTGCGAATATTATATTTCCAGTAGCAATAGATAATTTAATTTTTGATTAAAATAACACCATTATCAATATGTACATAAATGCGAGATTTTTTGTAAGTATATCGGGTACGCCATCCACCACAGTTTTGGAGGAATATTATGGAGGAACCAATTTATTTTTGAACCGGCCTGTATATAAAATTCAGAAATATAACAACTTGTGTTTGAAATGCTCGTACTTCAGTCTGTTGCTATAAAAATAAAATAAAGCAAACATTTAATGCTACCGGCTTGTAAATAAAATACAAGGTTATCATTTTATGGTATATATACTTGCATGAATTTGCAAAGATTCAAAAAAAATCCACCATCACATTTCTCACAGCTGAAAACAAATAATGGTCGACACCTACATAATTCCCGTCAGATTTCCATTTGTAAAATGCAATTTGTACTCATATTATTCTTGTTATAATATATAAATGCAAATGCGTAGGTATATCTATATAGTAGCCAGAGTAACAGTAGACGATATTGGGTTAATAAAATTTTTAGACTCCCAGTTTCTGTTAAATGACAGTCACCTTTATGTTTTCAAATTGCACTGTGGTAATTTTTATTCATTCTTAGAGAATATTTTTTAAATGTGGAGAAAAAAGAAAAAGTCTGGGATCGCACTCAGGCTGTTGGGTTACCCTGGGTCCACCTGGTGGATGCTGATGGGTTAGTCTCGTCGTTCATCTATCTATCGCTTCATGTATTAGAATAGCTTGCAATTCCTTATTATAACACTCAGATTCAATGTTAGTTTTCTTCTGCCAACTGTTTACATTAGCAACTGTATCAGTAACAGTTCTTGTTATAATATATAAACGCAAATGCGTTGGTAACAGTAGATGATATTGGGTTAATAAAAAAATAGAAGCAGCAGATACATAAAGCAATCGGCCAAAACAACTTGGCGTACCCTTAGTGTCGGCCGTAGAGACGCCACTGATAACACAGCGCGTGGATGATGCTAATGTTCGCATTTGCCGGGTCATCACCCGCGGCTCCAAATGATGCCGCAGCAGGAACCGCGAGACCGCTGCAGGAACTGTTCCTGCTGACATTTCGCTACAAAGGTGGAACTCATGAGCCGTGCAGTGCAGCAGGATATTAGCTTCATTGCAACTTGAGGGAATTTGTGTCTTTGGGTTGTTTCGCTGGCGCGGTGGAGACGGGCGACTTCCGAGACCGCCAACGGCGGGCGGGCGGTTATTACGCGGCGTGGCGGTCTTTTATTTTCCCTCCGGAAGCGTAGACCACCACAAAAACATTGCGCTTTTCGCGCTTTCTTCGCGGTTATTAACTCCTTATCATAATGGCGACAACTATGTGTTGATTTTGAGCGTGTCGACAAACGCTTTGTCGCTGCAATTAGCCGTTGTTTGCAAACTTGGGCGCAAACTATAGTTTAATGTCGTTTCGATGACCTCGCTGTGTGGCACTGTTGTGTGTTTTACTCGAGGGCATTAGCGTTAAGATACGGAATTGGAATGGCCGAAATGTATTGTTCTCATAGATGCGCAATACCTATCTTGCAGATATTAGAGGAGTATATGTTTTTGAGCATAATTAACTGCGCCAAGCAAGTATCACGTAAGCATAATCTCGCGAATTTGAGACTGCCATGCCCCCTTTGTAAAGAAAATTTAGAAAACCCTCCACCTCTCCAACTCATAAATCAAAGTAATTAGAAAGTAATTTTACTGATTAAACTTAACCCCACCCCCATCCCCAAACGTAAAATTAAAAAAAAAAAAACATCCAAACCGCAACATTATAAATTGAGTATTGAAGTTTCGAATTCCCGGATTTCCGAAATTTTGAATCAATTTTTGCGCTTTTTCAGAAAAATCGTGGACTGTTCAAATCTCATATTCAAAAGATTCCCCATTTCTAATGGTTCAAATTATTGATTTCTAATTTTTAAATTTAAATCTTCAGTTCGCAAATTTTAAATTGTGCAAATTCTCAATTTTGAAATTTGTAATAATTGAAGTTTTGAGTTTTTTAGAATTGTGCATTACAGTCTAAAATTAAATAAATAAATAAATTGTAATTACAAATGGGAATAGAGAACTTTCAGCACAGAAACATGTACTTATGTACCGTGCGATCATTTAAATTATAAATTAGAGCAGGCTGTGAAATTTAATTTAGGTTCATTATTAATTATTAACTATTAATTTTTGACAAAAAAATACACTTTGTACCGTGCGATCATTTAAATTATAAATTAGAGCAGGCTGTGAAATTTAATCTAGGTTCATTATTAATTATTATTAACTACTAATTTTTGACAAAAAAATACACTTTGTGAGTTATAAACTTGAACGTTGTAGGATATATAAAAAGAGTTGTACTTTACAGCTGTGTAAAATCTCATAACTATATTTTTGATGGTTTCGGAGATATTTCTCAAATTGTCTCAAACGACAGCTCTGCTCTTAACCAAACAGTAATTTTTAAAATTAAAAATTAATAAAAAAATACACCCTGTGAGTTATAAACCTGAAAATTGCACGATATATAAAAAGAGTTGTACTTTACAGCTGTCAAAAATCTCATAACTATATCGTTGATGGTTTCGGAGATATTTCTCAAATTGTCTCAAACGACAGCTCTGCTCTTAACCAAACAGTAATTTTTAAAATTAAAAATTAATAAAAAATACACCTTGTGAGTTATAAACTTGAAAGTTGCAGGATATATAAAAAGAGTTGTACTTTACAGCTGTGTAAATTCGCATAACTATATCGTAGATGGTTTCGGAGATATTTCTCTGGTTATCTCAAACGACAGCTCTGCTCTTAAGCAAGCATTAGTGTGGAAGTTAAAAATTAATAGAAAATACACCTCGTGAGTTATAAACTTGAAAGTTGCAGGATATATAAAAAAAGTTGTACTTTACAGCTGTGTAAAATCTCATAACTATATCGTTGATGGTTTCGGAGATATTTCTCTGGTTATCTCAAACGACAGCTCTGCTCTTAAGCAAACATTAGTGTTGAAATTAAAAATTAATAAAAATACACCTTGTGAGTTACAAACTTGAAAGTTGCAAAATATATAAAAAGAGTTGTACTTTACAGCTGTGTAAAATCTTATAACTATATCGTCGATGGTTTCGGAGATATTTCCCAGGTTATCTCAACCGACAGCTGTGCTCTTATGCAAACATTACTGTTGAAAGTAAAAATTAATAAAAATACACCTTGTGAGTTATAAATTTGAAAGTTGCTGGATATACAAAAAGAGTTGTACTTTACAGCTGTGTAAAATTTCATAACTATATCGTTGATGGTTTCGGAGATATTTTTCTGATTGTCTCAAACAACAGCTCTGCTCTTAAGCAAAGATTACTGTTGAAATTAAAAATTAATAAAAATACACCTCGTGAGTTATAAACTCGAAAGTTGCAGGATATATAAAAAGAGTTGTACTTTATAGCTGTATAAAATTTCATAACTATAGCGTTGATGGTTTCGGAGATATTTCTCTGATTGTATCAAAAGACAGCTCGGCTCATATGCAAACATTAGTGTTGAAATTAAAAATTAATAAAAAATACACCTTGTGAGTTATAAACTTGAAGGTTGCACGATATATAAAAGGAGTTGTACTTTACAGCTGTGTAAAATCTCATAACTATATCGTGGATGGTTTCGGAGATATTTCTCTGGTTATCTCAAATGACAGCTGTGCCCTTAAGTAAACATCAGTGTTAAAATTAAAAATTAATAAAAAATACACCTCGTGAGTTATAAACTTGAAAGTTGCAGGATATATAAAAAAAGTTGCACTTTACAGCTGTGTAAAATCTCATAACTATATCGTTGATGGTTTCGGAGATATTTCTCTGGTTATCTCAAACGACAGCTCTGCTCTTAAGCAAACATTAGTGTTGAAATTAAAAATTAATAAAAAATACACCCTGTGAGTTATAAACTTGAAAGTTGCAGGATATATAAAAAAAGTTGTACTTTACAGCTGTGTAAATTCTCATAACTATATCGTTGATGGTTTCGGAGATATTTCTCTGATTGTCTCAAACGACAGCTCTGCTCTTAAGCAAACATTAGTGTTGAAATAAAAAATTAATAAAAAATACACCTAGTGAGTTATAAACTTGAAAGCTGCACGATATAGAAAAAGAGTTGTACTTTACAGCTGTGTAAAATCTCATAACTATATCGTCGATGGTTTCGGAGATATTTCTCTGATTGTCTCAAACGACAGCTCTGCTCTTAAGCAAACATTAGTGTTAAAATTAAAAATTAATTAAAAATACACCTCGTGAGTTATAAACTTGAAAGTTGTAGGATATATAAAAAAAGTTGTACTTTACAGCTGTGTAAAATCTCATAACTATATCGTTGATGGTTTCGGAGATATTTCTCTGGTTATCTCAAACGACAGCTCTGCTCTTAAGCAAACATTAGTGTTGAAATTAAAAATTAATAAAAAATACACCCTGTGAGTTATAAACTTGAAAGTTGCAGGATATATAAAAAAAGTTGTACTTTACAGCTGTGTAAATTCTCATAACTATACCGTTGATGGTTTCGGAGATATTTCTCTGATTGTCTCAAACGACAGCTCTGCTCTTAAGCAAACATTAGTGTTGAAATAAAAAATTAATAAAAAATACACCTAGTGAGTTATAAACTTGAAAGCTGCACGATATAGAAAAAGAGTTGTACTTTACAGCTGTGTAAAATCTCATAACTATATCGTCGATGGTTTCGGAGATATTTCTCTGATTGTCTCAAACGACAGCTCTGCTCTTAAGCAAACATTAGTGTTAAAATTAAAAATTAATAAAAAATACACCTCGTGAGTTATAAACTTGAAAGTTGGAGGATATATAAAAAAAGTTGTACTTTACAGCTGTGTAAAATCTCATAACTATATCGTTGATGGTTTCGGAGATATTTCTCTGGTTATCTCAAACGACAGCTCTGCTCTTAAGCAAACATTAGTGTTAAAATTAAAAATTAATAAAAAATACACCTCGTGAGTTATAAACTTGAAAGTTGCAGGATATATAAAAAAAGTTGTACTTTACAGCTGTGTAAATTCTCATAACTATATCGTTGATGGTTTCGGAGATATTTCTCTGGTTATCTCAAACGACAGCTATGCTTTATGCAAACATTTATGTTGAAATTAAAAATTAATAAAAAATACACCCTGTGAGTTATAAACTTGAAAGTTGCAGGATATATAAAAAAAGTTGTACTTTACAGCTGTGTAAAAGTTCATAACTATATCGTTGATGGTTTCGGAGATATTTCTCTGGTTATCTCAAACGACAGCTCTGCTCTTAAGCAAACATTAGTGTTAAAATTAAAAATTAATAAAAAATACACCTCGTGAGTTATAAACTTGAAAGTTGCAGGATATGTAAAAAGAGTTGTACTTTATAGCTGTGTAAAATCTCATAACTATATCGTTGATGGTTTCGGAGATATTTCTCTGGTTATCTCAAACGATAGCTGTGCTCTTATGCAAACATTAGTGTTGAAATTGAAAATTAATAAAAAATACACTCTGTGAGTTATAAACTTGAAAGTTGCAGGATATATAAAAAGAGTTGTAATTTACAGCTGTGTAAACTCTCATAACTATATTGTTGATGGTTTCCGAGATATTTCTCTGATTGTCTCAAACGACAGCTCTGCTCTTAAGCAAACATTAGTGTTGAAATTGAAAATTAATAAAAATACACCCTGTGAGTTATAAACTTGAAAGTTGCAGGATATATAAAAAAAGTTGTACTTTACAGCTGTGTAAAATCTTATAACTATATCGTTGATGGTTTCGGAGATATTTCTCTGGTTATCCCAAACCACAGCGGTGCTCTTATGCAAACATTAGTGTTCAAATTAAAAATTAATAAAAAATACACCTCGTGAGTTATAAACTTGAAAGTTGCAGGATATATAAAAAGAGTTGTACTTTACAGCTGTGTAAAATCTTATAACTATATCGTCGATGGTTTCGGAGATATTTCCCTGGTTATCTCAACCGACAGCTGTGCTTTATGCAAACATTAATGTTGAAATTAAAAATTTATAAAAAATATTCCTTGTGAGTTATAAACTTGAAAGTTGCAGGATATATAAAAAGAGTTGTACTTTACAGGTGTGTAAATTGTCATAACTATATCGTTGATGGTTTCGGAGATATTTCTCTGATTGTCTCAAACGACAGCTCTGCTCTTAAGCAAACATTAGTGTTAAAATTAAAAATTAATAAAAAATACACCTCGTGAGTTATAAACTTGAAAGTTGCAGGATATATAAAAAAGGTTGTACTTTACAGCTGTGTAAAATTTCTTAACTATATCGTTGATGGTTTCGGAGATATTTCTCTGGTTATCTCAAACGACAGCTCTGCTCTTAAGCAAACATTAGTGTTGAAATTAAAAATTTATAAAAAATATTCCTTGTGAGTTATAAACTTGAAAGTTGCAGGATATATAAAAAGAGTTGTACTTTACAGGTGTGTAAATTGCCATAACTATATCGTTCATGGTTTCGGAGATATTTCTCTGATTGTCTCAAACGACAACTCTGCTCTTAAGCAAACATTAGTGTTAAAATTAAAAATTAATAAAAAATACACCTCGTGAGTTATAAACTTGAAAGTTGCAGGATATATAAAAAAAGTTGTATTTTACAGCTGTGTAAAATCTCATAACTATATCGTTGATGGTTTCGGAGATATTTCTCTGGTTATCTCAAACGACAGCTGTGCTTTATGCAAACATTAATGTTGAAATTAAAAATTAATAAAAAATACACCCTGTGAGTTATAAACTTGAAAGTTGCAGGATATATAAAAAAAGTTGTACTTTACAGCTGTGTAAATTCTCATAACTATATCGTTGATGGTTTCGGAGATATTTCTCTGGTTATCTCAAACGACAGCTGTGCTTTATGCAAACAATAATGTTGAAATTAAAAATTAATAAAAAATACACCCTGTGAGTTATAAACTTGAAAGTTGCAGGATATATAGAAAGAGTTGTACTTTACAGCTGTGTAAAATCTTATAACTATATCGTCGATGGTTTCGGAGATATTTCCCTGGTTATCTCAACCGACAGCTGTGCTTTATGCAAACATTAATGTTGAAATTAAAAATTAATAAAAAATACACCCTGTGAGTTATAAACTTGAAAGTTGCAGGATATATAAAAAAAGTTGTACTTTACAGCTGTGTAAAGTCTCATAACTATATCGTTGATGGTTACGGAGATATTTCTCTGGTTATCTCAAACGACAGCTCTGCTCTTAAGCAAACATTAGTGTTCAAATTGAAAATTAAAAAAAAATACACCCTGTGAGTTATAAACTTGAAAGTTGCAGGATATGTAAAAAGAGTTGTAATTTACAGCTGTGTAAACTCTCATAACTATATTGTTGATGGTTTCGGAGATATTTCTCTGATTGTCTCAAACGACAGCTCTGCTCTTAAGCATGCATTAGTGTTCAAATTGAAAATTAATAAAAAATACACCCTGTGAGTTATAAACTTGAAAGTTGCAGGATATATAAAATAAGTTGTACTTTACAGCTGTGTAAAATCTCATAACTATATCGTTGATGGTTTCGGAGATATTTCTCTGATTGTCTCAAACGACAGCTGTGCTTTATGCAAACATTAATGTTGAAATTAAAAATTAATAAAAGATACACCCTGTGAGTTATAAACTTGAAAGTTGCAGGATATATAAAAAAAGTTGTACTTTACAGCTGTGTAAATTCTCATAACTATATCGTTGATTGTTTCGGAGATATTTCTCTGGTTATCTCAAACGACAGCTGTGCTTTATGCAAACAATAATGTTGAAATTAAAAATTAATAAAAAATACACCCTGTGAGTTATAAACTTGAAAGTTGCAGGATATATAGAAAGAGTTGTACTTTACAGCTGTGTAAAATCTCATAACTATATCGTTGATGGTTTCGGAGATATTTCTCTGATTGTCTCAAACGACAGCTCTGCTCTTAAGCAAACATTAGTGTTAAAATTAAAAATTAATAAAAAATACACCTCGTGAGTTATAAACTTGAAAGTTGCAGGATATATAAAAAAAGTTGTACTTTACAGCTGTGTAAAATCTCATAACTATATCGTTGATGGTTTCGGAAATATTTCTCTGGTTATCTCAAACGACAGCTGTGCTTTATGCAAACATTAGTGTTGAAATTAAAAATTAATAAAAAATACACCCTGTGAGTTATACATTTGAAAGTTGCAGGATATATAAAAAGAGTTGTACTTTACAGCTGTGTAAAATCTCATAACTATATCGTTGATGGTTTCGGAGATATTTCTCTGATTGTCTCAAACGACAGCTCTGCTCTTAAGCAAAGATTAGTGTTGAAATCAAAAATTAAGAAAAATACACCTCGTGAGTTATAAACTTGAAAGTTGCACGATATGTAAAAAGAGTTGTACTTTACAGCTGTGTAAAATCTCATAACTATATCGTTGATGGTTTCGAATCTCAATTTTGAAATTTGTAATAATTGAAGTTTTGAGTTTTGAGAATTCTG
The DNA here is from genome assembly GCA_963583935.1 of Diaperis boleti. Classification (NCBI taxonomy): domain Eukaryota; kingdom Metazoa; phylum Arthropoda; class Insecta; order Coleoptera; family Tenebrionidae; genus Diaperis; species Diaperis boleti. The sequence continues at coordinate 6,306,132 of OY757249.1, read as the reverse complement.
CGTTACAGTCTAAAATTAAATAAATAAATGAATTGTAATTACAAAGAACCTTCAGCACAGAAACATGCGATCATTTAAATTATAAATTAGAGTAGGCTGTAAAATTTAAATTAGCTTAATTATTAATTATTAACTATTAGTTTTTGACAATTTCATTTAAAATTTTAGTGTCAAAGTGATTTTTCAAAAAAACGTTTACAGTAACCTCAAAGTTTTCTGTCAGTCTAAGCTGTCATTGCATAAAAAAAGCTGCCTACTCTAATTTATAATTGAAATAATCGCACGGTACAATATTGCTAAATAACATAAGTGAAAAGGAAATAATACTGAAGAATAATACTAAAAAGAATATACACGATGACTTCACAAAGGAAGAACGGGAAATTCAGAATAAAAATAAACGAAGTAGCCGACATTGAAAGGCAAACGCAAAAAAATGTAAAGATAACACAAAAGCAAAATCACGATTAAAGAAAGGGAATATAGATGGGACCACGAAGTACACAGAAGAACAATAATTCTACATCTTCTGGAACAAAAACTAAAAAAGACCCAAACACAGAACAAGAACATGAATGTACAAAATAGTAAAACACGAGAGAGAACACAAGCGAAAAACTAAATCGTGGCAAAGAAAAAGGAAATAATATACTTATTCACACAAATCACCTAAAGTACAGTTATGACAAAAATAATGTGCCTCGTGGCTTCGCCCAAACATATATTTTCGATTGAACACCCTTTACATAAATTACATAATGTTGTGAGTTGTGGGGCGGCGTAGACTCAAAGGCAGCCTTCGGCCATTACAGTTCCACCCACGAGACAGAATGTACGTGGCGAAGAAGTTGTTGGTTACTAAATTGTTTAAACAGTTAAATTAATGCGTTTTTGTAACCGTACGTGTTTTGCGTTTGTTGCTAACAAATTAGTTTTTTTTATTTACCAGTTTTTAGGGGCTCTGGCCCCACTGTGTGCCGGTGCCTGACGACCGTACCGTTTTTCATATAATATATAATATATTCGGAGTGGACGCTTCATATAATTACGATCGAACTTCACTCAGCTAAGTTCGTTTGATCGTTTAATTTTAAAAATTTATTGTTCGTTTACAATTACAGTCGGGGCTTTATTTCTAAACATCTGCAAAACATTTCCCTCCTAATTAATTCCAATTCCAACCGCCACCGTGATGCCTTCGCAAACCGACCTCGCAGCTTCTCGCCGAATCATCAAAAGCAGCAAACGTTGAAAACGAAAGTTCTTCGCGATTTAATTAAGTTCGGTTCAAAGAAGACGCATTTTTCATAAGATGTAATCGCGGGCTTTGAGCCGGAATTCGAAAGCTCGGCATTCATTAATCTGCTCTATTCAGTGTAAACTCGAGTTTAATTGTCCATTTAGAACAAGTAAAACACTTTTATTGGTTCCGGGAAGGGGATAGACAAAGGATGGAGCTGCGGTGATTGATTAAATGCTGGAAGAGGCGGTTTGATTGGCGGCGGTAAATCTTTGTATAGCGTTGAGTGAGGCTTCCGAATTTGGTGGGTCGAAACGAGCTTGTGGGATAGATTAAAAATAAGACGAGGAGGCCGTTTTTGTTAGGGTCGTGTCTTGGGAACCTGAAATGGTCTATAATTTTTCCGATTTAGTCTTTGGCACAGTAAAATTTCCCGGAACGCGACTACGCCAACAATAAATTCCTCCAGTTTTAATTTGGCAATTCGCTCTTTTGGAAGACTTCTTTCGATTTAAACTCCGGCGATAAATCACCTTCCCGGCACCTCAGCAGTAGCAGTGGATTTCGCAGCAAGAAAAGATGCCAACGCTGCGATTGCTGAGTTATTGCTGTCGGAGGCTCCATAAATTGAAACGGTTAATTCTAGCAACATGTCGCCTTGTCCCCCGAGCCCCTTTTGCTTTTCCCGTTCGCCAAACAAGAGCACATGCCGTTCGTATTTCAAACTTCGCACTCCCACGCGCCAATAAACATTTTGAGTCGATTTCAACAGGTTCCGAGCCTTGCACCCGGTTAAAACACTTATAAACGGCCGCGATGACGGCTTTTACCAACATATGGTGCTGTTTATCCCCGAAAACACACAAAGTCTGACGGTTTTTGCGGCGGCTCGCTTTACAGAACAAATCAAAGCGGATTCCACGAAAAGAAGACGTTTAATTAGTCGGAGAATGCGCGGAAACGAGCCGAGGCGAGTGCAGGAGTTGTTCATCCCTTTGGTGTAACGAGAGACAGTGGCGTGGCGTGTTTCAAAGCTTTGCGGAAGAAAATTGGAATGTTCTGGATGATCGATTGACTTCAAATCTTTAAAGTTTAAAACACAGCAGCTGCTTTGAGTGTGAGAAACTGAATTTTGGGTCAGACAAACACTCCGGTAATGATGCATCTAAACGATTATTAAATTTAAGGTGTTAAAACTTCCGAAGCAGATGCAGCACCTGCATCCTGCTCGCATGAGAAACTAAATAAATGTTTCGATAAAGCGAGTAAATAATTTCTTCAGTATACCCACCTACCAACGTGGAGAAGATATTCTTACTTTTTATTTGTATTTGTAAACGCATCAATTTTTTTAATAAATTTCCTTTTCTAAATCTGCATCCAATATTATTCAAATTCTCAAGTGAAGAAGTGTTAAGGATGAACTGTGTAATAAATATTCCGAATAAAAAAATTAAACGGGTAGAAATGTCCAAGGCGAAGGAGAAGATTTATAAAATTACAATTATAAAACGAAAAGATCAAACTTTTCTGAGTAGTAGAGAATAGTCAAATCACTATCGAATACGTTGTGTATCCAGTCCCACACATTTTTTTCCGAAAAACGCCATCCCCCACCCGCACCCAATTAAAACTTTACTCATCAATATGCGCACTTTTCGATGAGTCGACAAGAAGTCGCGAGCTTTGTTTGCCGACGTCGTTACGTCGAAAGCCCCTCCCGGCGCTCGAGAGCTTTCTTTCGTTTCACTCTTTTTGCCATCAACGCAGCGGTTGGTGACAATTAACGTCGCTTCCGGTCACCCGGAGTCGCCCCGGAATCAAAGTCGAAAGCGGCACAATGGAGCTTTGTATGCAAATGGCTATTGTTTCGACGGACTGATGAAATTTGTGTGTTCCGCTTCAGCGGTCCGGATGTGGCAAAAATACGGACAATATGCGGACGATGGTCGCGAGGAATGCTGGGCGGAGACCGTAATTATATCAAATCAGCGAAAAATCGAGCTCGGCTTGGGGGAGGTTTGGGTGCGTTTCCTATGAATAATGCAGGATGGGATAAATTAAGATTGTGCCAGTACGTACCTGCAATGATGTAGTTTGTACCATTGAGCTTTTATTATTAAATGAAAGAGTAAATTTCTACCATAGTATAATAACATAACACTATAACTTTTAATTTTGAACTAGACATTACCTCTAAGTGAGTTTCTATTACCCACGTAAGTCGTAATCTTGGCCCCAATTAAAGGAAAGCAGATTGAAATTTTATACTTTAATAAAACGATGTGGTGTTCGTAGTTCTTCCCTTATTAAACCCATACGTGAATGAAAGACATGCCTCAGGTTTGTTGTAAAATTTATAAACTATCTAATTATGTAACAAATTTTATCGGTTTCAGGATGTAGAGAGGTTAACCGAGATATAGTGAGAAGCTCATAACTATTTTGTGTTTGCCTAGAAACTCAAGAAGAGGTCGAGCGTTGTCTTGTTGAAATATAGGATTTTGGTGGGTCTCAAGTTAGGATGTAAGAAGCTCTTGCAGCTCTTCAATTCTTAATCTTATTTAGGGCATTTGGACCAGTACAGCTCAAAGGATAGCTTTATTTTCTTTGAATTGCCAACATCATACTATTAGGAACTAACTTCATCATCAAATATAAATCATTCAAACAATAATTTTGAAGCTTTCCGTGCTTGTTAGGTTTTATTCATCATCTTTTTAAAATTATTGTATTCATTTGTTTTAATAAATATGTAGCTTAGAACTGTTGTTTCATTTAGATTTAGAAATTTAGATTTAATAAACCAATTTTCACGTTGCGTGCATCAGTCACTTTTTGCACTTGTTTCGTAAATAACTATTTGTTGCCGGAACACACGATACCAATACCTAGAAAAGAAAAGCACATTTTAATGAGTATACATTTCCCAGTACTCGTTGTATATTTCAAAAGGTATTTCATCGTTTTCAACTATTTTATTTCGTATCATTACACGAGGACATAAGCTGTAGCAACATGTGCTGAACGAAACAGAGCAGATGGTAATCCTCTAAAATATAATTGGCGTCTGCTTCTTGGATTTTTATGTCCATGATAATACTCTACTACATTTTATCATAATTAGATGTGAAACATAATTACCAGTAAGTCCGGTTGCCATCAATTTATGTATTGGGATCTTGGAACTGCTCAGCGCCTCCACAATTTTTGTTAAAATTTGAAAAGCGTAAGTACACTCTTAGGAGTCCCTACGGAGTTGAATCTCATTAAAAAATGTCAAAATCGGTTCGAATCAGGAAAGGAAACAGTCCCAAGTGGTTTTTGAATAAAATGAGATTTTAGAATTGCTCAGCGCATCCACCATTTTTGATGTTATTTTAAAATGGCGGAAATACACTATTAGGAGTCTCAAATAATTTCAAAAACGCCTCGAATAAGAAAAGCAAACAGTCCCAAAACCGGTTCGAATCAGGAATGGAAGCAATCCCAAATGGCTTTTCAATCATTGTAATTTTAAAATTGCTCAGCGCTTTCACCAGTATTGATGACATTTTGTAATGGCGGAAAGAAACGCATAAAAGTCTCTACTGACTTGAAACTCATTATAAAACGCCTGGAGAAAGTAAAGGAAACAGTACCAAGTGGCCTTTGAATAAAATGGGATTTAAAAATCGCTCAGCATCTCCATCCACCATTTTTGTTTTATTATAACATTTGAAAAAGTGGAAATACACACTTAGGAGTCGTTACCGAGTTGGATCTCATAAAAAATGTCAAAAACAACTCGAATAATGAAAGGAATCAGTCCCATGTGAGCTTTGAATAAAATGGGATTTTGAATTTGCTCAGCGCCTCCACCATTTTTGATGATATTTTGAGATAGCAGAAATACACTCTTGGGAGTCTCTACTGAGTTGGGTCTCATTAAATAATGTCAAAAACGGCTCGAATCAGGAAGGGAAACCGTCCCAGATGGCTTTTGAATAAAATGGGAATTAAAACTCGCTCAGCATCCCCATCCACCATTTTTGATTTATTATTACATTTGAGAAAGTGGAAATACACTCTTAGGAGTCTTTACCCAGTTGGATCTCATAAAAAAAGTCACAAACAACTCGAATAATGAGAGGAAACAGTCCCGTGTAAGTTTTGAATAAAATGGGATTTTGAATTTGCTCAGCGCCTCCACCATTTTTGATGATATTTTGAGATAGCAGAAATACACTCTTGCGAGTCTCTACGGAGTTGAGTTTCATTAAATAATATCAAAAACGGCTCGAATCAGGAAGGGAAACCGTCCCAGATGGCTTTTGAATAAAATGGGAATTAAAAATCGCTCAGCATCCCCATCCACAATTTTTGATTTATTATAACATTTGAAAAAGTGGAAATACAGTCTTAGGAGTCTTTACCGAGTTGGATCTCATAAAAAATGTCAAAAACAACTCGAATAATGAAAGGAAACTGTCCCATGTGAGTTTTGAATAAAATGGGATTTTGGATTTGCTCAGCGCATTCACCATTTTTGATGATATTTTGAGATAGCAGAAATACACTCTTGGGAGTCTCTACTGAGTTGAGTCTCATTAAATAATGTCAAAATCGGCTCGAATCAGGAAGGGAAACCGTCCCAGATGGGTTTTGAATAAAATGGGAATTAAAAATCGCTCAGCATTCCAATCCACCATTTTTGATTTATTATAACATATGAAAAAGTGGAAATACACCCTTAGGAGTCTTTACCGAGTTGGATCTCATAAAAAAATGTCAAAAACAACTCGAATAATGAAAAGAAACTGTCCCATGTGAGTTTTGAATAAAATGGGATTTTGAATTTGCTCAGCGCATCCACCATTTTTGATGATATTTTGAGGTAGTAGAAATACACTCTTGGGAGTCTCTACTGAGTTGAGTCTCATTAAATAATGTCAAAATCGGCTCGAATCAGGAAAGGAAACAGTCACAGATGGCTTTTGAATAAAATGGGATTTAAAAATCGCTCAGCATACGCATCCACCATTTTTGATTAATAATAACATTTTAAAAAGTGTAAATAAAATCTTAGAAGTGTTTACCGAGTTGGATCTCTTAAAAAATGTCACAAACAACTCGAATAATGAAAGGAAACAGTCCCGTGCGAGTTTTGAATAAAATGGGATTTTGAATTTGCTCAGCGCATCCACCATTTTTGATGATATTTTGAGATAGCAGAAATACACTCTTGGGAGTCTCTGCTGAGTTGAGTCTCATTAAATAATGTCAAAGTCGCCTCGAATCAGGAAGGGAAACCGTCCCAGATGGCTTTTGAATAAAATGGGATTTGAAAATCGCTCAGCATCCCCATCCACCATTTTTGTTTTATTATAACATTTGAAAAAGTGGAAATACAGTCTTAGGAGTCTTTACCGAGTTGGATCTCATAAAAATGTCAAAAACAACTCGAATAATGAAAGGAAACCGTCCCATGTGAGTTTTGAATAAAATGGGATTTTGAATTTGCTCAGCGCATCCACCATTTTTGATGACATTTTGAGATAGCAGAAATACACTCTTGGGAGTCTCTACGGAGTTGAGTCTCATTAAATAAAGTCAAAAGCGGCTCGAATCAGGAAGGGAGGCAGTCCCAGGAGGCTTTTGAATAAAATGGGAATTAAAAATTGCTCAGCATCCGCATCCACCATTTTTGATTTTTTATTACATTTGAGAAAGTGGAAATACACTCTTAGGACTCTTTACCCAGTTGGATCTCATAAAAAAAGTCACAAACAACTCGAATAATGAAAGGAAACAGTCCCGTGTAAGTTTTGAATAAAATGGGATTTTGAATTTGCTCAGCGCCTCCACCATTTTTGATGATACTTTGAGATAGCAGAAATACACTCTTGCGAGTCTCTACGGAGTTGAGTTTCATTAAATAATATCAAAAACGGCTCGAATCAGGAAGGGAAACCGTCCCAGATGGCTTTTGAATAAAATGGGAATTAAAAATCGCTCAGCATTCCAATCCACCACTTTTGATTTATTATAACATTTGAAAAAGTGGAAATACACTCTTAGGAGTCTTTACAGAGTTGGATCTCATAAAAAATGTCAAAATCAACTCGAATAATGAAAGGAAACTGTCCCATGTGAGTTTTGAATAAAATGGGATTTTGAATTTGCTCAGCGCATCCACCATTTTTGATGACATTTTGAGATAGCAGAAATACACTCTTGGGAGTCTCTACTGAGTTGGGTCTCATTAAATAATGTCAAAAACGGCTCAAATCAGGAAGGGAAACGGTCCCAGATGGATTTTGAATAAAATGGGAATTAAAAATCGCTCAGCATCCGCATCCACCATTTTTGATTTATTATAACATTTGAGAAAGTAGAAATACACTCTTAGGAGTCTTTACCGAGTTGGATCTCATAAAGAATGTCAAAAACAACTCGAATAATGAAAGGAAACTGTCCCATGTGAGTTTTGAATATAATTTGATTTTGAAATTGCTCAGCGCCTCCACCATTTTTGATGATATTTTGAGATAGCAGAAATACACTCTTGGGAGTCTCTGCTGAGTTGAGTCTCATTAAATAATGTCAGAAACGGCTCGAATCAGGAAGGGAAACAGTCCCAGATGGCTTTTGAATAAAATGGGAATTAAGAATCGCTCAGCATCTCCATCCACCATTTTTGATTTATTATCACATTTGAAAAAGTGGAAATACAGTCTTAGGAGTCTTTACCGAGTTGGCTCTCATAAAAAATGTCAAAAACAACTCGAAAAATGAAAGGAAACAGTCCCATGTGAGTTTTGAATAAAATTTGATTTTGAAATTGCTCAGCGCCTCCACCATTTTTGATGATATTTTGAGATAGCAGAAATACACTCTTGGGAGTCTCTGCTGAGTTGAGTCTCATTAAATAATGTCAGAAACGGCTCGAATCAGGAAGGGAAACCGTCCCAGATGGCTTTTGAATAAAATGGGAATTAAAAATCGCTCAGCATTCCAATCCACCATTTTTGTTTTATTATAACATTTGAAAAAGTGGAAATACAATCTTAGGAGTCTTTACCGAGTTGGATTTCATAAAAGATGTCAAAAACAACTCGAATAATGAAAGGAAACTGTCCCATGTGAGTTTTGAATATAATTTGATTTTGAAATTGCTCAGCGCCTCCACCATTTTTGATGATATTTTGAGATAGCAGAAATACACTCTTGGGAGTCTCTGCTGAGTTGAGTCTCATTAAATAATGTCAGAAACGGCTCGAATCAGGAAGGGAAACAGTCCCAGATGGCTTTTGAATAAAATGGGAATTAAGAATCGCTCAGCATCTCCATCCACCATTTTTGATTTATTATCACATTTGAAAAAGTGGAAATACAGTCTTAGGAGTCTTTACCGAGTTGGCTCTCATAAAAAATGTCAAAAACAACTCGAAAAATGAAAGGAAACAGTCCCATGTGAGTTTTGAATAAAATTTGATTTTGAAATTGCTCAGCGCCTCCACCATTTTTGATGATATTTTGAGATAGCAGAAATACACTCTTGGGAGTCTCTGCTGAGTTGAGTCTCATTAAATAATGTCAGAAACGGCTCGAATCAGGAAGGGAAACCGTCCCAGATGGCTTTTGAATAAAATGGGAATTAAAAATCGCTCAGCATTCCAATCCACCATTTTTGTTTTATTATAACATTTGAAAAAGTGGAAATACAATCTTAGGAGTCTTTACCGAGTTGGATCTCATAAAAGATGTCAAAAACAACTCGAATAATGAAAGGAAACTGTCCCATGTGAGTTTTGAATAAAATGGGATTTTGAATTTGCTCAGCGCATCCACCATTTTTGATCATATTTTGAGATAGCAGAAATACACTCTTGGGAGTCACTACTGAGTTGAGTCTCATTAAATAATGTCAAAAACGGCTCGAATCAGGAAGGGAAACCGTCCCAGATGGCTTTTGAATAAAATGGGAATTAAAAATCGCTCAGCATCCCCATCCACCATTTTTGATTTATTATAACATTTGAAAAAGTGGAAATACAGTCTTAGGAGTCTTTACCGAGTTGGATCTCATAAAAAATGTCAAAAACAATTCGAATAATGAAAGGAAACAGTCCCATGTGAGTTTTGGATAAAATGGGATTTTGAATTTGCTTAGCACCTCCACCATTTTTGATGATATTTTGAGATAACAGAAATACACTCTTGGGAGTCTCTACTGAGTTGAATCTCATTAAATAAAGTCAAAAACGGCTCGAATCAGGAAGGGAAACAGTCCCAGATGGCTTTTGAATAAAATGGGAATTAAAAATCGCTCAACATCCCCATCCACCATTTTTGATTTATTATAACATTTGAAAAAGTGGAAATACAGTCTTAGGAGTCTTTACCGAGTTGGATCTCATAAAAAATGGCAAAAACAATTCGAATAATGAAAGGAAACAGTCCCATGTGAGTTTTGAATAAAATGGGATTTTGAATTTGCTCAGCGCCTCCACCATTTTTGATGATACTTTGAGATAGCAGAAATACACTCTTGCGAGTCTCTACGGAGTTGAGTTTCATTAAATAATATCAAAAACGGCTCGAATCAGGAAGGGAAACCGTCCCAGATGGCTTTTGAATAAAATGGGAATTAAAAATCGCTCAGCATTCCAATCCACCACTTTTGATTTATTATAACATTTGAAAAAGTGGAAATACACTCTTAGGAGTCTTTACAGAGTTGGATCTCATAAAAAATGTCAAAATCAACTCGAATAATGAAAGGAAACTGTCCCATGTGAGTTTTGAATAAAATGGGATTTTGAATTTGCTCAGCGCATCCACCATTTTTGATGACATTTTGAGATAGCAGAAATACACTCTTGGGAGTCTCTACTGAGTTGGGTCTCATTAAATAATGTCAAAAACGGCTCAAATCAGGAAGGGAAACGGTCCCAGATGGATTTTGAATAAAATGGGAATTAAAAATCGCTCAGCATCCGCATCCACCATTTTTGATTTATTATAACATTTGAGAAAGTAGAAATACACTCTTAGGAGTCTTTACCGAGTTGGATCTCATAAAGAATGTCAAAAACAACTCGAATAATGAAAGGAAACTGTCCCATGTGAGTTTTGAATATAATTTGATTTTGAAATTGCTCAGCGCCTCCACCATTTTTGATGATATTTTGAGATAGCAGAAATACACTCTTGGGAGTCTCTGCTGAGTTGAGTCTCATTAAATAATGTCAGAAACGGCTCGAATCAGGAAGGGAAACAGTCCCAGATGGCTTTTGAATAAAATGGGAATTAAGAATCGCTCAGCATCTCCATCCACCATTTTTGATTTATTATCACATTTGAAAAAGTGGAAATACAGTCTTAGGAGTCTTTACCGAGTTGGCTCTCATAAAAAATGTCAAAAACAACTCGAAAAATGAAAGGAAACAGTCCCATGTGAGTTTTGAATAAAATTTGATTTTGAAATTGCTCAGCGCCTCCACCATTTTTGATGATATTTTGAGATAGCAGAAATACACTCTTGGGAGTCTCTGCTGAGTTGAGTCTCATTAAATAATGTCAGAAACGGCTCGAATCAGGAAGGGAAACCGTCCCAGATGGCTTTTGAATAAAATGGGAATTAAAAATCGCTCAGCATTCCAATCCACCACTTTTGATTTATTATAACATTTGAAAAAGTGGAAATACACTCTTAGGAGTCTTTACAGAGTTGGATCTCATAAAAAATGTCAAAATCAACTCGAATAATGAAAGGAAACTGTCCCATGTGAGTTTTGAATAAAATGGGATTTTGAATTTGCTCAGCGCATCCACCATTTTTGATGACATTTTGAGATAGCAGAAATACACTCTTGGGAGTCTCTACTGAGTTGGGTCTCATTAAATAATGTCAAAAACGGCTCAAATCAGGAAGGGAAACGGTCCCAGATGGATTTTGAATAAAATGGGAATTAAAAATCGCTCAGCATCCGCATCCACCATTTTTGATTTATTATAACATTTGAGAAAGTAGAAATACACTCTTAGGAGTCTTTACCGAGTTGGATCTCATAAAGAATGTCAAAAACAACTCGAATAATGAAAGGAAACTGTCCCATGTGAGTTTTGAATATAATTTGATTTTGAAATTGCTCAGCGCCTCCACCATTTTTGATGATATTTTGAGATAGCAGAAATACACTCTTGGGAGTCTCTGCTGAGTTGAGTCTCATTAAATAATGTCAGAAACGGCTCGAATCAGGAAGGGAAACAGTCCCAGATGGCTTTTGAATAAAATGGGATTTAAAAATCGCTCAGCATCTCCATCCACCATTTTTGTTTTATTATAACATTTGAAAAAGTGGAAATACACACTTAGGAGTCGTTACCGAGTTGGATCTCATAAAAAATGTCAAAAACAACTCGAATAATGAAAGGAATCAGTCCCATGTGAGCTTTGAATAAAATGGGATTTTGAATTTGCTCAGCGCCTCCACCATTTTTGATGATATTTTGAGATAGCAGAAATACACTCTTGGGAGTCTCTACTGAGTTGGGTCTCATTAAATAATGTCAAAAACGGCTCGAATCAGGAAGGGAAACCGTCCCAGATGGCTTTTGAATAAAATGGGAATTAAAACTCGCTCAGCATCCCCATCCACCATTTTTGATTTATTATTACATTTGAGAAAGTGGAAATACACTCTTAGGAGTCTTTACCCAGTTGGATCTCATAAAAAGAGTCACAAACAACTCGCATAATGAGAGGAAACAGTCCCGTGTAAGTTTTGAATAAAATGGGATTTTGAATTTGCTCAGCGCCTCCACCATTTTTGATGATATTTTGAGATAGCAGAAATACACTCTTGCGAGTCTCTACGGAGTTGAGTTTCATTAAATAATATCAAAAACGGCTCGAATCAGGAAGGGAAACCGTCCCAGATGGCTTTTGAATAAAATGGGAATTAAAAATCGCTCAGCATCCCCATCCACAATTTTTGATTTATTATAACATTTGAAAAAGTGGAAATACAGTCTTAGGAGTCTTTACCGAGTTGGATCTCATAAAAAATGTCAAAAACAACTCGAATAATGAAAGGAAACTGTCCCATGTGAGTTTTGAATAAAATGGGATTTTGGATTTGCTCAGCGCATTCACCATTTTTGATGATATTTTGAGATAGCAGAAATACACTCTTGGGAGTCTCTACTGAGTTGAGTCTCATTAAATAATGTCAAAATCGGCTCGAATCAGGAAGGGAAACCGTCCCAGATGGGTTTTGAATAAAATGGGAATTAAAAATCGCTCAGCATTCCAATCCACCATTTTTGATTTATTATAACATATGAAAAAGTGGAAATACACCCTTAGGAGTCTTTACCGAGTTGGATCTCATAAAAAAATGTCAAAAACAACTCGAATAATGAAAAGAAACTGTCCCATGTGAGTTTTGAATAAAATGGGATTTTGAATTTGCTCAGCGCATCCACCATTTTTGATGATATTTTGAGGTAGTAGAAATACACTCTTGGGAGTCTCTACTGAGTTGAGTCTCATTAAATAATGTCAAAATCGGCTCGAATCAGGAAAGGAAACAGTCACAGATGGCTTTTGAATAAAATGGGATTTAAAAATCGCTCAGCATACGCATCCACCATTTTTGATTAATAATAACATTTTAAAAAGTGTAAATAAAATCTTAGAAGTGTTTACCGAGTTGGATCTCTTAAAAAATGTCACAAACAACTCGAATAATGAAAGGAAACAGTCCCGTGCGAGTTTTGAATAAAATGGGATTTTGAATTTGCTCAGCGCATCCACCATTTTTGATGATATTTTGAGATAGCAGAAATACACTCTTGGGAGTCTCTGCTGAGTTGAGTCTCATTAAATAATGTCAAAGTCGCCTCGAATCAGGAAGGGAAACCGTCCCAGATGGCTTTTGAATAAAATGGGATTTGAAAATCGCTCAGCATCCCCATCCACCATTTTTGTTTTATTATAACATTTGAAAAAGTGGAAATACAGTCTTAGGAGTCTTTACCGAGTTGGATCTCATAAAAATGTCAAAAACAACTCGAATAATGAAAGGAAACCGTCCCATGTGAGTTTTGAATAAAATGGGATTTTGAATTTGCTCAGCGCATCCACCATTTTTGATGACATTTTGAGATAGCAGAAATACACTCTTGGGAGTCTCTACGGAGTTGAGTCTCATTAAATAAAGTCAAAAGCGGCTCGAATCAGGAAGGGAGGCAGTCCCAGGAGGCTTTTGAATAAAATGGGAATTAAAAATTGCTCAGCATCCGCATCCACCATTTTTGATTTTTTATTACATTTGAGAAAGTGGAAATACACTCTTAGGACTCTTTACCCAGTTGGATCTCATAAAAAAAGTCACAAACAACTCGAATAATGAAAGGAAACAGTCCCGTGTAAGTTTTGAATAAAATGGGATTTTGAATTTGCTCAGCGCCTCCACCATTTTTGATGATACTTTGAGATAGCAGAAATACACTCTTGCGAGTCTCTACGGAGTTGAGTTTCATTAAATAATATCAAAAACGGCTCGAATCAGGAAGGGAAACCGTCCCAGATGGCTTTTGAATAAAATGGGAATTAAAAATCGCTCAGCATCCCCATCCACAATTTTTGATTTATTATAACATTTGAAAAAGTGGAAATACAGTCTTAGGAGTCTTTACCGAGTTGGATCTCATAAAAAATGTCAAAAACAACTCGAATAATGAAAGGAAACTGTCCCATGTGAGTTTTGAATAAAATGGGATTTTGGATTTGCTCAGCGCATTCACCATTTTTGATGATATTTTGAGATAGCAGAAATACACTCTTGGGAGTCTCTACTGAGTTGAGTCTCATTAAATAATGTCAAAATCGGCTCGAATCAGGAAGGGAAACCGTCCCAGATGGGTTTTGAATAAAATGGGAATTAAAAATCGCTCAGCATTCCAATCCACCATTTTTGATTTATTATAACATATGAAAAAGTGGAAATACACCCTTAGGAGTCTTTACCGAGTTGGATCTCATAAAAAAATATCAAAAACAACTCGAATAATGAAAAGAAACTGTCCCATGTGAGTTTTGAATAAAATGGGATTTTGAATTTGCTCAGCGCATCCACCATTTTTGATGATATTTTGAGGTAGTAGAAATACACTCTTGGGAGTCTCTACTGAGTTGAGTCTCATTAAATAATGTCAAAATCGGCTCGAATCAGGAAAGGAAACAGTCACAGATGGCTTTTGAATAAAATGGGATTTAAAAATCGCTCAGCATACGCATCCACCATTTTTGATTAATAATAACATTTTAAAAAGTGTAAATAAAATCTTAGAAGTGTTTACCGAGTTGGATCTCTTAAAAAATGTCACAAACAACTCGAATAATGAAAGGAAACAGTCCCGTGCGAGTTTTGAATAAAATGGGATTTTGAATTTGCTCAGCGCATCCACCATTTTTGATGATATTTTGAGATAGCAGAAATACACTCTTGGGAGTCTCTGCTGAGTTGAGTCTCATTAAATAATGTCAAAGTCGCCTCGAATCAGGAAGGGAAACCGTCCCAGATGGCTTTTGAATAAAATGGGATTTGAAAATCGCTCAGCATCCCCATCCACCATTTTTGTTTTATTATAACATTTGAAAAAGTGGAAATACAGTCTTAGGAGTCTTTACCGAGTTGGATCTCATAAAAATGTCAAAAACAACTCGAATAATGAAAGGAAACCGTCCCATGTGAGTTTTGAATAAAATGGGATTTTGAATTTGCTCAGCGCATCCACCATTTTTGATGACATTTTGAGATAGCAGAAATACACTCTTGGGAGTCTCTACGGAGTTGAGTCTCATTAAATAAAGTCAAAAGCGGCTCGAATCAGGAAGGGAGGCAGTCCCAGGAGGCTTTTGAATAAAATGGGAATTAAAAATTGCTCAGCATCCGCATCCACCATTTTTGATTTTTTATTACATTTGAGAAAGTGGAAATACACTCTTAGGACTCTTTACCCAGTTGGATCTCATAAAAAAAGTCACAAACAACTCGAATAATGAAAGGAAACAGTCCCGTGTAAGTTTTGAATAAAATGGGATTTTGAATTTGCTCAGCGCCTCCACCATTTTTGATGATACTTTGAGATAGCAGAAATACACTCTTGCGAGTCTCTACGGAGTTGAGTTTCATTAAATAATATCAAAAACGGCTCGAATCAGGAAGGGAAACCGTCCCAGATGGCTTTTGAATAAAATGGGAATTAAAAATCGCTCAGCATTCCAATCCACCACTTTTGATTTATTATAACATTTGAAAAAGTGGAAATACACTCTTAGGAGTCTTTACAGAGTTGGATCTCATAAAAAATGTCAAAAACAATTCGAATAATGAAAGGAAACAGTCCCATGTGAGTTTTGGATAAAATGGGATTTTGAATTTGCTTAGCACCTCCACCATTTTTGATGATATTTTGAGATAACAGAAATACACTCTTGGGAGTCTCTACTGAGTTGAATCTCATTAAATAAAGTCAAAAACGGCTCGAATCAGGAAGGGAAACAGTCCCAGATGGCTTTTGAATAAAATGGGAATTAAAAATCGCTCAGCATTCCAATCCACCACTTTTGATTTATTATAACATTTGAAAAAGTGGAAATACACTCTTAGGAGTCTTTACAGAGTTGGATTTCATAAAAAATGTCAAAATCAACTCGAATAATGAAAGGAAACTGTCCCATGTGAGTTTTGAATAAAATGGGATTTTGAATTTGCTCAGCGCATCCACCATTTTTGATGACATTTTGAGATAGCAGAAATACACTCTTGGGAGTCTCTACTGAGTTGGGTCTCATTAAATAATGTCAAAAACGGCTCAAATCAGGAAGGGAAACGGTCCCAGATGGATTTTGAATAAAATGGGAATTAAAAATCGCTCAGCATCCGCATCCACCATTTTTGATTTATTATAACATTTGAGAAAGTAGAAATACACTCTTAGGAGTCTTTACCGAGTTGGATCTCATAAAGAATGTCAAAAACAACTCGAATAATGAAAGGAAACTGTCCCATGTGAGTTTTGAATATAATTTGATTTTGAAATTGCTCAGCGCCTCCACCATTTTTGATGATATTTTGAGATAGCAGAAATACACTCTTGGGAGTCTCTGCTGAGTTGAGTCTCATTAAATAATGTCAGAAACGGCTCGAATCAGGAAGGGAAACAGTCCCAGATGGCTTTTGAATAAAATGGGAATTAAGAATCGCTCAGCATCTCCATCCACCATTTTTGATTTATTATCACATTTGAAAAAGTGGAAATACAGTCTTAGGAGTCTTTACCGAGTTGGCTCTCATAAAAAATGTCAAAAACAACTCGAAAAATGAAAGGAAACAGTCCCATGTGAGTTTTGAATAAAATTTGATTTTGAAATTGCTCAGCGCCTCCACCATTTTTGATGATATTTTGAGATAGCAGAAATACACTCTTGGGAGTCTCTGCTGAGTTGAGTCTCATTAAATAATGTCAGAAACGGCTCGAATCAGGAAGGGAAACCGTCCCAGATGGCTTTTGAATAAAATGGGAATTAAAAATCGCTCAGCATTCCAATCCACCATTTTTGTTTTATTATAACATTTGAAAAAGTGGAAATACAGTCTTAGGAGTCTTTACCGAGTTGGCTCTCATAAAAAATGTCAAAAACAACTCGAAAAATGAAAGGAAACAGTCCCATGTGAGTTTTGAATAAAATTTGATTTTGAAATTGCTCAGCGCCTCCACCATTTTTGATGATATTTTGAGATAGCAGAAATACACTCTTGGGAGTCTCTGCTGAGTTGAGTCTCATTAAATAATGTCAGAAACGGCTCGAATCAGGAAGGGAAACCGTCCCAGATGGCTTTTGAATAAAATGGGAATTAAAAATCGCTCAGCATTCCAATCCACCATTTTTGTTTTATTATAACATTTGAAAAAGTGGAAATACAATCTTAGGAGTCTTTACCGAGTTGGATCTCATAAAAGATGTCAAAAACAACTCGAATAATGAAAGGAAACTGTCCCATGTGAGTTTTGAATAAAATGGGATTTTGAATTTGCTCAGCGCATCCACCATTTTTGATCATATTTTGAGATAGCAGAAATACACTCTTGGGAGTCTCTACTGAGTTGAGTCTCATTAAATAATGTCAAAAACGGCTCGAATCAGGAAGGGAAACCGTCCCAGATGGCTTTTGAATAAAATGGGAATTAAAAATCGCTCAGCATCCCCATCCACCATTTTTGATTTATTATAACATTTGAAAAAGTGGAAATACAGTCTTAGGAGTCTTTACCGAGTTGGATCTCATAAAAAATGTCAAAAACAATTCGAATAATGAAAGGAAACAGTCCCATGTGAGTTTTGGATAAAATGGGATTTTGAATTTGCTTAGCACCTCCACCATTTTTGATGATATTTTGAGATAACAGAAATACACTCTTGGGAGTCTCTACTGAGTTGAATCTCATTAAATAAAGTCAAAAACGGCTCGAATCAGGAAGGGAAACAGTCCCAGATGGCTTTTGAATAAAATGGGAATTAAAAATCGCTCAACATCCCCATCCACCATTTTTGATTTATTATAACATTTGAAAAAGTGGAAATACAGTCTTAGGAGTCTTTACCGAGTTGGATCTCATAAAAAATGGCAAAAACAATTCGAATAATGAAAGGAAACAGTCCCATGTGAGTTTTGAATAAAATTTGATTTTGAAATTGCTCAGCGCCTCCACCATTTTTGATGATATTTTGAGATAGCAGAAATACACTCTTGGGAGTCTCTGCTGAGTTGAGTCTCATTAAATAATGTCAGAAACGGCTCGAATCAGGAAGGGAAACCGTCCCAGATGGCTTTTGAATAAAATGGGAATTAAAAATCGCTCAGCATTCCAATCCACCACTTTTGATTTATTATAACATTTGAAAAAGTGGAAATACACTCTTAGGAGTCTTTACAGAGTTGGATCTCATAAAAAATGTCAAAATCAACTCGAATAATGAAAGGAAACTGTCCCATGTGAGTTTTGAATAAAATGGGATTTTGAATTTGCTCAGCGCATCCACCATTTTTGATGACATTTTGAGATAGCAGAAATACACTCTTGGGAGTCTCTACTGAGTTGGGTCTCATTAAATAATGTCAAAAACGGCTCAAATCAGGAAGGGAAACGGTCC
Source organism: Diaperis boleti (assembly GCA_963583935.1). Classification (NCBI taxonomy): domain Eukaryota; kingdom Metazoa; phylum Arthropoda; class Insecta; order Coleoptera; family Tenebrionidae; genus Diaperis; species Diaperis boleti. Next base: position 6,287,680 of record OY757249.1, on the reverse strand, counting down.
CAGATGGATTTTGAATAAAATGGGAATTAAAAATCGCTCAGCATCCGCATCCACCATTTTTGATTTATTATAACATTTGAGAAAGTAGAAATACACTCTTAGGAGTCTTTACCGAGTTGGATCTCATAAAGAATGTCAAAAACAACTCGAATAATGAAAGGAAACTGTCCCATGTGAGTTTTGAATATAATTTGATTTTGAAATTGCTCAGCGCCTCCACCATTTTTGATGATATTTTGAGATAGCAGAAATACACTCTTGGGAGTCTCTGCTGAGTTGAGTCTCATTAAATAATGTCAGAAACGGCTCGAATCAGGAAGGGAAACAGTCCCAGATGGCTTTTGAATAAAATGGGATTTAAAAATCGCTCAGCATCTCCATCCACCATTTTTGTTTTATTATAACATTTGAAAAAGTGGAAATACACACTTAGGAGTCGTTACCGAGTTGGATCTCATAAAAAATGTCAAAAACAACTCGAATAATGAAAGGAATCAGTCCCATGTGAGCTTTGAATAAAATGGGATTTTGAATTTGCTCAGCGCCTCCACCATTTTTGATGATATTTTGAGATAGCAGAAATACACTCTTGGGAGTCTCTACTGAGTTGGGTCTCATTAAATAATGTCAAAAACGGCTCGAATCAGGAAGGGAAACCGTCCCAGATGGCTTTTGAATAAAATGGGAATTAAAACTCGCTCAGCATCCCCATCCACCATTTTTGATTTATTATTACATTTGAGAAAGTGGAAATACACTCTTAGGAGTCTTTACCCAGTTGGATCTCATAAAAAGAGTCACAAACAACTCGCATAATGAGAGGAAACAGTCCCGTGTAAGTTTTGAATAAAATGGGATTTTGAATTTGCTCAGCGCCTCCACCATTTTTGATGATATTTTGAGATAGCAGAAATACACTCTTGCGAGTCTCTACGGAGTTGAGTTTCATTAAATAATATCAAAAACGGCTCGAATCAGGAAGGGAAACCGTCCCAGATGGCTTTTGAATAAAATGGGAATTAAAAATCGCTCAGCATCCCCATCCACAATTTTTGATTTATTATAACATTTGAAAAAGTGGAAATACAGTCTTAGGAGTCTTTACCGAGTTGGATCTCATAAAAAATGTCAAAAACAACTCGAATAATGAAAGGAAACTGTCCCATGTGAGTTTTGAATAAAATGGGATTTTGGATTTGCTCAGCGCATTCACCATTTTTGATGATATTTTGAGATAGCAGAAATACACTCTTGGGAGTCTCTACTGAGTTGAGTCTCATTAAATAATGTCAAAATCGGCTCGAATCAGGAAGGGAAACCGTCCCAGATGGGTTTTGAATAAAATGGGAATTAAAAATCGCTCAGCATTCCAATCCACCATTTTTGATTTATTATAACATATGAAAAAGTGGAAATACACCCTTAGGAGTCTTTACCGAGTTGGATCTCATAAAAAAATGTCAAAAACAACTCGAATAATGAAAAGAAACTGTCCCATGTGAGTTTTGAATAAAATGGGATTTTGAATTTGCTCAGCGCATCCACCATTTTTGATGATATTTTGAGGTAGTAGAAATACACTCTTGGGAGTCTCTACTGAGTTGAGTCTCATTAAATAATGTCAAAATCGGCTCGAATCAGGAAAGGAAACAGTCACAGATGGCTTTTGAATAAAATGGGATTTAAAAATCGCTCAGCATACGCATCCACCATTTTTGATTAATAATAACATTTTAAAAAGTGTAAATAAAATCTTAGAAGTGTTTACCGAGTTGGATCTCTTAAAAAATGTCACAAACAACTCGAATAATGAAAGGAAACAGTCCCGTGCGAGTTTTGAATAAAATGGGATTTTGAATTTGCTCAGCGCATCCACCATTTTTGATGATATTTTGAGATAGCAGAAATACACTCTTGGGAGTCTCTGCTGAGTTGAGTCTCATTAAATAATGTCAAAGTCGCCTCGAATCAGGAAGGGAAACCGTCCCAGATGGCTTTTGAATAAAATGGGATTTGAAAATCGCTCAGCATCCCCATCCACCATTTTTGTTTTATTATAACATTTGAAAAAGTGGAAATACAGTCTTAGGAGTCTTTACCGAGTTGGATCTCATAAAAATGTCAAAAACAACTCGAATAATGAAAGGAAACCGTCCCATGTGAGTTTTGAATAAAATGGGATTTTGAATTTGCTCAGCGCATCCACCATTTTTGATGACATTTTGAGATAGCAGAAATACACTCTTGGGAGTCTCTACGGAGTTGAGTCTCATTAAATAAAGTCAAAAGCGGCTCGAATCAGGAAGGGAGGCAGTCCCAGGAGGCTTTTGAATAAAATGGGAATTAAAAATTGCTCAGCATCCGCATCCACCATTTTTGATTTTTTATTACATTTGAGAAAGTGGAAATACACTCTTAGGACTCTTTACCCAGTTGGATCTCATAAAAAAAGTCACAAACAACTCGAATAATGAAAGGAAACAGTCCCGTGTAAGTTTTGAATAAAATGGGATTTTGAATTTGCTCAGCGCCTCCACCATTTTTGATGATACTTTGAGATAGCAGAAATACACTCTTGCGAGTCTCTACGGAGTTGAGTTTCATTAAATAATATCAAAAACGGCTCGAATCAGGAAGGGAAACCGTCCCAGATGGCTTTTGAATAAAATGGGAATTAAAAATCGCTCAGCATCCCCATCCACAATTTTTGATTTATTATAACATTTGAAAAAGTGGAAATACAGTCTTAGGAGTCTTTACCGAGTTGGATCTCATAAAAAATGTCAAAAACAACTCGAATAATGAAAGGAAACTGTCCCATGTGAGTTTTGAATAAAATGGGATTTTGGATTTGCTCAGCGCATTCACCATTTTTGATGATATTTTGAGATAGCAGAAATACACTCTTGGGAGTCTCTACTGAGTTGAGTCTCATTAAATAATGTCAAAATCGGCTCGAATCAGGAAGGGAAACCGTCCCAGATGGGTTTTGAATAAAATGGGAATTAAAAATCGCTCAGCATTCCAATCCACCATTTTTGATTTATTATAACATATGAAAAAGTGGAAATACACCCTTAGGAGTCTTTACCGAGTTGGATCTCATAAAAAAATATCAAAAACAACTCGAATAATGAAAAGAAACTGTCCCATGTGAGTTTTGAATAAAATGGGATTTTGAATTTGCTCAGCGCATCCACCATTTTTGATGATATTTTGAGGTAGTAGAAATACACTCTTGGGAGTCTCTACTGAGTTGAGTCTCATTAAATAATGTCAAAATCGGCTCGAATCAGGAAAGGAAACAGTCACAGATGGCTTTTGAATAAAATGGGATTTAAAAATCGCTCAGCATACGCATCCACCATTTTTGATTAATAATAACATTTTAAAAAGTGTAAATAAAATCTTAGAAGTGTTTACCGAGTTGGATCTCTTAAAAAATGTCACAAACAACTCGAATAATGAAAGGAAACAGTCCCGTGCGAGTTTTGAATAAAATGGGATTTTGAATTTGCTCAGCGCATCCACCATTTTTGATGATATTTTGAGATAGCAGAAATACACTCTTGGGAGTCTCTGCTGAGTTGAGTCTCATTAAATAATGTCAAAGTCGCCTCGAATCAGGAAGGGAAACCGTCCCAGATGGCTTTTGAATAAAATGGGATTTGAAAATCGCTCAGCATCCCCATCCACCATTTTTGTTTTATTATAACATTTGAAAAAGTGGAAATACAGTCTTAGGAGTCTTTACCGAGTTGGATCTCATAAAAATGTCAAAAACAACTCGAATAATGAAAGGAAACCGTCCCATGTGAGTTTTGAATAAAATGGGATTTTGAATTTGCTCAGCGCATCCACCATTTTTGATGACATTTTGAGATAGCAGAAATACACTCTTGGGAGTCTCTACGGAGTTGAGTCTCATTAAATAAAGTCAAAAGCGGCTCGAATCAGGAAGGGAGGCAGTCCCAGGAGGCTTTTGAATAAAATGGGAATTAAAAATTGCTCAGCATCCGCATCCACCATTTTTGATTTTTTATTACATTTGAGAAAGTGGAAATACACTCTTAGGACTCTTTACCCAGTTGGATCTCATAAAAAAAGTCACAAACAACTCGAATAATGAAAGGAAACAGTCCCGTGTAAGTTTTGAATAAAATGGGATTTTGAATTTGCTCAGCGCCTCCACCATTTTTGATGATACTTTGAGATAGCAGAAATACACTCTTGCGAGTCTCTACGGAGTTGAGTTTCATTAAATAATATCAAAAACGGCTCGAATCAGGAAGGGAAACCGTCCCAGATGGCTTTTGAATAAAATGGGAATTAAAAATCGCTCAGCATTCCAATCCACCACTTTTGATTTATTATAACATTTGAAAAAGTGGAAATACACTCTTAGGAGTCTTTACAGAGTTGGATCTCATAAAAAATGTCAAAAACAATTCGAATAATGAAAGGAAACAGTCCCATGTGAGTTTTGGATAAAATGGGATTTTGAATTTGCTTAGCACCTCCACCATTTTTGATGATATTTTGAGATAACAGAAATACACTCTTGGGAGTCTCTACTGAGTTGAATCTCATTAAATAAAGTCAAAAACGGCTCGAATCAGGAAGGGAAACAGTCCCAGATGGCTTTTGAATAAAATGGGAATTAAAAATCGCTCAGCATTCCAATCCACCACTTTTGATTTATTATAACATTTGAAAAAGTGGAAATACACTCTTAGGAGTCTTTACAGAGTTGGATTTCATAAAAAATGTCAAAATCAACTCGAATAATGAAAGGAAACTGTCCCATGTGAGTTTTGAATAAAATGGGATTTTGAATTTGCTCAGCGCATCCACCATTTTTGATGACATTTTGAGATAGCAGAAATACACTCTTGGGAGTCTCTACTGAGTTGGGTCTCATTAAATAATGTCAAAAACGGCTCAAATCAGGAAGGGAAACGGTCCCAGATGGATTTTGAATAAAATGGGAATTAAAAATCGCTCAGCATCCGCATCCACCATTTTTGATTTATTATAACATTTGAGAAAGTAGAAATACACTCTTAGGAGTCTTTACCGAGTTGGATCTCATAAAGAATGTCAAAAACAACTCGAATAATGAAAGGAAACTGTCCCATGTGAGTTTTGAATATAATTTGATTTTGAAATTGCTCAGCGCCTCCACCATTTTTGATGATATTTTGAGATAGCAGAAATACACTCTTGGGAGTCTCTGCTGAGTTGAGTCTCATTAAATAATGTCAGAAACGGCTCGAATCAGGAAGGGAAACAGTCCCAGATGGCTTTTGAATAAAATGGGAATTAAGAATCGCTCAGCATCTCCATCCACCATTTTTGATTTATTATCACATTTGAAAAAGTGGAAATACAGTCTTAGGAGTCTTTACCGAGTTGGCTCTCATAAAAAATGTCAAAAACAACTCGAAAAATGAAAGGAAACAGTCCCATGTGAGTTTTGAATAAAATTTGATTTTGAAATTGCTCAGCGCCTCCACCATTTTTGATGATATTTTGAGATAGCAGAAATACACTCTTGGGAGTCTCTGCTGAGTTGAGTCTCATTAAATAATGTCAGAAACGGCTCGAATCAGGAAGGGAAACCGTCCCAGATGGCTTTTGAATAAAATGGGAATTAAAAATCGCTCAGCATTCCAATCCACCATTTTTGTTTTATTATAACATTTGAAAAAGTGGAAATACAGTCTTAGGAGTCTTTACCGAGTTGGCTCTCATAAAAAATGTCAAAAACAACTCGAAAAATGAAAGGAAACAGTCCCATGTGAGTTTTGAATAAAATTTGATTTTGAAATTGCTCAGCGCCTCCACCATTTTTGATGATATTTTGAGATAGCAGAAATACACTCTTGGGAGTCTCTGCTGAGTTGAGTCTCATTAAATAATGTCAGAAACGGCTCGAATCAGGAAGGGAAACCGTCCCAGATGGCTTTTGAATAAAATGGGAATTAAAAATCGCTCAGCATTCCAATCCACCATTTTTGTTTTATTATAACATTTGAAAAAGTGGAAATACAATCTTAGGAGTCTTTACCGAGTTGGATCTCATAAAAGATGTCAAAAACAACTCGAATAATGAAAGGAAACTGTCCCATGTGAGTTTTGAATAAAATGGGATTTTGAATTTGCTCAGCGCATCCACCATTTTTGATCATATTTTGAGATAGCAGAAATACACTCTTGGGAGTCTCTACTGAGTTGAGTCTCATTAAATAATGTCAAAAACGGCTCGAATCAGGAAGGGAAACCGTCCCAGATGGCTTTTGAATAAAATGGGAATTAAAAATCGCTCAGCATCCCCATCCACCATTTTTGATTTATTATAACATTTGAAAAAGTGGAAATACAGTCTTAGGAGTCTTTACCGAGTTGGATCTCATAAAAAATGTCAAAAACAATTCGAATAATGAAAGGAAACAGTCCCATGTGAGTTTTGGATAAAATGGGATTTTGAATTTGCTTAGCACCTCCACCATTTTTGATGATATTTTGAGATAACAGAAATACACTCTTGGGAGTCTCTACTGAGTTGAATCTCATTAAATAAAGTCAAAAACGGCTCGAATCAGGAAGGGAAACAGTCCCAGATGGCTTTTGAATAAAATGGGAATTAAAAATCGCTCAACATCCCCATCCACCATTTTTGATTTATTATAACATTTGAAAAAGTGGAAATACAGTCTTAGGAGTCTTTACCGAGTTGGATCTCATAAGAATGTCAAAAACAACTCGAATAATGAAAGCAAATTGTCCCATGTGAGTTTTGAATAAAATGGGATTTTGAATTTGCTCAGCGCGTCCGCCATTTTTGATGATATTTTGAGATAGCAGAAATACACTCTTGCGAGTCTCTACGGAGTTGAGTTTCATTAAATAATATCAAAAACGGCTCGAATGAGGAAGGGAAACCGTCCCAGATGGCTTTTGAATAAAATGGGAATTAAAAATCGCTCAGCATCCCCATCTACCATTTTTGATTTGTTATAACATTTGAAGAAGTGGAAATACACTTTTAGGAGTCTTTACAGAGTTGGATCTCATAAAAAATGTCAAAAACAACTCGAATAATGAAAGGAAACTGTCCCATGTGAGTTTTGAATAAAATGGGATTTTGAATTTGCTCTGCGCATCCACCATTTTTGATGACATTTTGAGATAGCAGAAATACACTCTTGGGAGTCTCTACTGAGTTGGGTCTCATTAAATAATGTCAAAAACGGCTCGAATCAGGAGGGGAAACAGCCCTAGATGGCTTTTGAATAAAATGGGAATTAAAAATCGCTCAGCATCCCCATCTACCATTTTTGATTTATTATAACATTTGAAAAAGTGGAAATACAGTCTTAGGAGCCTTTACCGAGTTGGATCTCATAAAAAATGTCAAAAATAACTCGAATAATGAAAGAAAACCGTCCCATGTGAGTTTTGAATAAAATGGGATTTTGAATTTGCTCAGCGCATCCACCATTTTTGATGATATTTTGAGATAGCAGAAATACACTCTTGGGAGTCTCTACTGGGTTGGGTCTCATTAAATAATGTCAAAATCGGCTCGAATCAGGAAAGGAAACAGTCACAGATGGCTTTTGAATAAAATGGGAATTAAAAATCGCTCAGCATCCCCATCCACCATTTTTGATTTATTATAACATTTGAAAAAGTGGAAATACACTCCTAGGAGTCTTTACCGAGTTGGATCTCATAAAAATGTCAAAAACAACTCGAATAATGAAAGGAAACAGTCCCATGTGAGTTTTGAAAAAAATGGGATTTTGAATTTGCTCAGCGCCTCCACCATTTTTGACGACATTTTGAGATGGCAGAAATACACTCTTGGGAGTCTCTACGGAGTTGAATCTCATTAAATAATATAAAAAACGGCTCGAATCAGGAAGGGAAACAGTCCCAGATGACTTTTGAATAAAATGGGAATTAAAGATCGCTCAGCATCCGCATCCACCATTTTTGATTTATTATAACATTTGAAAAAGTGGAAATACACTCTTAGGAGTCGTTATCGAGTTGGATCTCATAAAAAATGTCAAAAATAACTCGAATAATAAAAGGAAATAGTCCCATATGAGTTTTGAATAAAATGGGATTTTGAATTTGCTCCGCGCATTCACCATTTTTGATGATATTTTGAGATAGCAGAAATACACTCTTGGGAGTCTCTGCTGAGTTGAGTCTCATTAAATAATGTCAAAATCGGCTCGAATCAGGAAGGGAAACCGTTCCAGATGGCTTTTGAATAAAATGGGAATTAAAAATTGCTCAGCATCCCCATCCACCATTTCTGATTAATAATAACATTTTAAAAAGTGGAAAAGCAATCTTAGGATTTTTTGTCGAATTGGATCTCATAAAAAATGGCAAAAACAACTCGAATAAAGAAAGAAAACAGTCCCTTGGGAGTTTTGAATAAAATGGTTAGTGATAGTGATTTTGAAATTTCTCGGCGCTTCCACCATTTTTGATGATATTTTGAAAAAGTGGAAATACAATCTTACGAGTCTTTACCGAGTTGAATCTTATAAAAAATGTCAAAAACAACTAGAATAATGAAAGAAAATAGTCCCAAAACGCCATTTTTGAACATATTTTAAAATTGCAGAAATACACTCCTGGGCGTCTCTACGGAGTTGACTCTCATTAAATAATGTCAAAACCATGGAGGTATAATATAAGAGAAGAAAACAAAGCCAAGCTAATGGTATTATTTGTTTTGAAGCCGAGTAAGAGCGGAGAGTGGGGACAGTGTTGTTATTTTTCCCCAAGCAGGTCGCCAGTGGCGTAGCATAATAAACTGTACTTTCGGTTTCTTCGGCATAATAAGATTAAAAAGAAAATCTCAAACCAGATCTTTACTCTATTTACATTATTTGCAAGTCTGGAAAACGTATTTACAAATTATCCAGTGCTCACTTAAATTTTTAATTGTAATTTATTTATTATGATTTCCAACTCCAAGTTACGTACCGACGCCACTGCGTGAAATCAAACTCCCACCGGTTCCCATATTGAATGTTTAGACCCAAGCATTTACAGAGTTGTCAGCTTGTGCTATATCGCACTGTTTGGTATGGAAATGATACTAAAATTTTGATGTAAACGGTTTGATATCCTTATATACAGTTAATAATTCATACATGGTTTAGTATGCATTATTTAAAAAGGATTTTTAAAACCCTGATGAGGCAATTTCAACAAATTACTTTTTCGATCTGGCAATATTGGTCATTCTTCCGTTTGGTTAAATGGCTTCACAACAAAAACGCCAATGTAGTTTCCTCTTCTATCTTAGTTCCATGGTCAAAACCTTTACACACCAACTGATTTCACTACATTATACAATATATCGCCAACTTCAATATGTAGTAGTTAAAAATCACTTGTATAGATACTAGCCCATTGCTCAGCGCATCCACCATTTTTGATCATATTTTGAAATCTCATTAAATAAAACGGCTCGAATAAGAAAGGGAGATCTCTTCCGTCACCACCGTCACCATATTTGATTTACTCCCTTACCGCCAAACTAGACAGCTGACCGTCGCGTCGTCCCGTGGAGCATACCACGTTAAAAAAAACTGGAGAACGAGGGAACCTGACCGTAAAAAGCATCACAAATTATAAATGTAGAATGATGTCCTCGATCACCCTTGGTGCCTCCTCTCTATCCCTCGCATATCGTAATTGCATCATCTTAAATGTTTGGAAAGTTTCCACCGACCTCCGAACTTATTTCACAAAAAATTGATAGCACGCAAAACACACCATTCTTGGTGTCAGTTTATCTGCGTTAGTTGCAAGTTTGGCTAACTTTTCTAAAATTCAGATATGGTACTTGTAACTGGCAAAAATGACTCATTGGCTTAATCAAAATTTTAGTAACAGTTGCATCGGTCGGCATAGTGCAATTGCACGGTCATCAACGTTTTGTTTTATTGTTCCCTATAATTTGTATAGTTCTGGTGTCATCAAATCGAATTAAATATACTCATTCATTATTATCATTCTCTATTAGAGACCAGTTTCTACTCTTTAAACAACTCTTGATACACACCACCCTTAATTATTTCTGTGATTAGAGTTTCTCATTATGCACAACCCACCTCCCGACTCTAGCAATTATGAAACTCGTCGCCGCATTATTTCCCTTATTAAAGCCATAACTCAGCGCAGCGGGTCACAATTACCCATTAACACGACATTCAAAAATTACCATGCATACCTCCAGCCACCGTCAGTCGTCGAAATTACACAAATTACCTCCATGTTCGCAAGTTTCCCTAACAGTGCTGTTTGCTACTAACGACACATTGCGTGCGATTCACACAAGAACTGCGAACCTGTCCCCCGAGAGCTCCCTGCACGCTGCAATTCGTGATGATATTGACTCCTTGCGTGCACCGCATACCGCAATTACACCCATTCAAAGTGCAGCAGCTCGCTTAGAACAATAGGGGTTCGCTCGGACGACGGCGTCGAAGTGGCGACGCCACCGGACGAAATATGCACCTACGCCACTGCCGATTTTTTCGCGCGAACTTTACGGTCTCGTTAAAGGCGCAAAAGTTGTTTTATGGTTGCGTATGACTTATGGAATTTGTTCCAAGCTCGCAAACAAAGCTGTTCCAGTAATTATTTTCCAGCTCGTATCTGGAACGCTAATCGCAAACGAGCGCCTCCAGACATCACGGCTCTACGTCAAGTACTTTACTTAACATGTCTGTAATTGGCCCGAGATGCCATCACCGATAGACATCGAGTCGCGCGATCTGACACCGCACACGCAGAACTCGCCTAAAACGCGGAAAGTGACGCGAGACTTCCTAACTGACGATCTAACTCTTAAACTGAGAATCCATTTCATTGCGAGATTCGCTGATATTGCAGACGAAGCTTTGACGATACAAAAGTCAGGGAATTCCTCAAACTTATCCGAACTTATTAATGAAATAACGACCCATCCGTTTACACAGCAATTGATCTTTTTGATTGGGTTTCAGTTCTAGTTCATGGAAACGTAAATACGCAGGATATACTGCAAGAAGCGATCCTCCCAAATATGCAAGGTGCGCTACGACGGTGTGGGAGCGTCACGTTTTAGAATCCAGCATTAAATTTTGTAAATATCAATTCTAAGTTCAACAGTTAAGTATTTCTGTAGACGTGATACGTTTGGAAAGCCCTTATTGAATCTTTTACTATGATTGTTTCACACATTGGTCGATAAATTCGAAACACGTAAACGTTGCCGTTCTTGAGACGTTCCGACAAGTTCCAGACCAGCATCTATACGTATTTTCTCTTTTTATTACACAGAAATGTAGACATCTTCGTCTCATGAGACGTTTTAGAACATACAGGGAGATATTGACACGAAAATATAAAATAGATAGTACATATAAAAAATTTAATAATTGGAATTCGTTTAAAAAACTGCTTTTCCCACGACCATATAAGAAACTGACAGTTTCCGTACAATCAAGTATCCACAAAAGTTGATAATATCATTCACCTGTTCGTTATTATAACAAACGTGTTTGTTATAGATATAAAATTTTCACTTCACTGTTTAGTAGGTTTGTTTAATTTTTGACAGTCTAAAATATTGACAATGTGTTAGCTTTCGTGGCTTTTTTCGTCAGCAAAGTTGCGTTAAAATCCAGTTATTGCTACAAATAAGAACCGAAATAGTAAAAGAGATTCACCTTTGGAGTGCTATGCTATGCTGATTTTATGCTACGGAGCTCACTTATTGTTTGATTTAGTAATGAAATGTTTATGGTCGTGAGAAAAATTGTGTACAAAACTCGCAGGAAAGTCCCTAACGCACTCGCGGGATTGCCTGCACTCGGCTAACGCCTCGTGGGCAACTTTCCCGCTTGTGCGTTATTTATCACTTTCCGTGCTTGTTATGTAATATACTATTATCTTATATACAGTGACCGGCAGAAAAATTAAACAAAAATATTTTAGATTTTGTGGTCTGTTAACATAAATCTTAGATTAAAATTTAAATATATCTATGTCGAACTCCACAAACTTTAATAACTGTAAGATTACTACAGAACTCACTCTCGTGTTCAATCCAATTCCAAAATTTTTATGTCAAAAAATGGTTGTCACTCCAATACCATTAGTCAATCGGTCAGTTGTGGATGATGATTGTAAGATTACTACTATTATAGTAATCTTACAGTTATTAAAGTTTGTGGAGTTCGACATAGATATATTTAAATTTTAATTTAAATTTACTCCACTTGGATTTAAGAACATTCTTCTTGTTTATAAATCTTAGACCTTAAATATAACCCTCGATCCTCGTCTCCCAATTCACCTCCTAGGAAACCAATTGTTCAAGTACTGGAAGAGGAAGTGCAAAGTGTGGGGGTGCACCGTCTTGCTGGAACCACAAATCATAATTTACTAATTACAGGTCCTTGTCATTTGGAAAATTTTCTAGAAGTACGGGTCGAAGGTCATTTTGCAAAAATTCCGAATATCTATCCTATGTTAGGGTTTCTTCAAAGAAAAAAAGACCTATGATCTTATTATTGACTATGCCTGCCCACACATTTACTTTCTGACTATGTCATCCAATGGAGATTTTTTGTGCTCCAGTATCTGCAGTTTTGTCGGTTAACTGTGCCATTAAGACAAAACGTGGCTTCACCATTTTCTGCTGTAGCTGATTGAGAATTACTTAATTTTTGGACAACCCGTTCTTGGAATCGCTTTAACATGCCCGGTTCTTTTATAGTATATTGAAACACTAGTTTTGTAAAACTTATATTAAGACACGAGTTCAGGTTTGCAGCACGACTGCCGTAGGCAGGAGTGCCTGTAAAGAACGAGCAGTCCTAAGTTTTACAAAACAAGTTTTTCATGTTATTTTTCCTAATTTGTTAAGTTAAGTTAAACTTTTGTTAAGTTTTTATTTTTCTGTACCTGACGTATACTTGAGATGACTTACATGGAACCATAACCACAAAATCACACTGACATTTCGTTCAGTGCAAGGTTCAGTCTGTCTAACCAATGGAAACAAAAATTATAGATTTTGAGTGCGTTAATGAATTATTAACGCACTCAAAATGAGTGCGTTAATAGCTTTGTTACAACAGAAAATTAGGAAATAGTATATTGTGCAACTAGTGCGGCAAGTTGTCGATTGCCCACGAAAGCGAAGTTGCTCATTCGCTTGAGGGGGCAATCGACAACGCCGCACGAGTTGGACATACTATTTTTTATTGCGAATGCGGAATAAATCCCAATATAAAATTGGACTCCAGGGGCAAATTCAGTTTTCAGTAGTTTGTTTATCTGAATTTTCGTGTGCAAAAAATAGTTTGCGTGCGACAAGTAAACTTTGCGCACCCAAATTAATAAATGGGCAAACCGTTACTTTGCAACCGTAACCGAGGTTGCAAAGATACTGTTTGTCTACATGAGCAATAAAAAATTTATTTTCAATTTTACTTACTGTAGACTGGCTGATGAATCTATCTGGATACTTTGCATTGAACAAATTGCAAACTTCTTATTGGGTTCTAACTTTTTTCTGGAAATTCTGGCAATTCTGACTATTTTTTGGCAATTTTGGCAATTCTGACTATTTTCTGGCAATTCTGACTTTTTCTGGCAATAGCGAGAGGGGTAGGACGATGATGCTGTTTTGTTGCCCAAACTTAAAATATGTATGAGAAGTTACTGTCTGTGAAAATTTGTTTTTCCGTGAATCATTGAAATTGGTGCCTCGCGCCCTGCGCTCGACCACTTAAAGAAACATATTCCAAATAGGTCATATTTCCCTGTACGTCAAACTCGAAATTTGGACAATATTTCATTTCATTTGTATCCCACTGAACTCCTAAACGGCTGGACAGATTTTGATGTAATTTTGAAATTAGAGAAGATATTGAGAAAAGCGAGAAGAGATATTAGAGAAAGGTAGGAAGAAAGAATTGGGCAGGGAAGAGGAGATATAGTCAGGAAAAAGAATAAATCGGCGAAGCCGGAAGATAACGACATCTAGGAGGCGCCACAGGAAGCGGATGAACAAAGACGATTCAAACCGCTCGCTCAGTCAGGGAAGCCTGGACTCTTACCTGGAGGAAAGGAAAAGAAAGAGAAAAGGGGAGGGTAGAACAGAAAAACAAGAAGAAGAGGAAGAGAAAATTTTTCAAAAAAGTAAAAAGACGGCGGTCTCCTGGAGTAAAGAAAACACAGAAGACATCAGAGATGGAGAAAAAAATATTGGAGCTGTTGCAAGAGTTGAAGGAGGAGATGAAAGAAATAAGACGAGAAAACAAGGAACTCAAGAGAGAGATAGAGAGGCAGAGAGAAGAATTTAAAGAGAAGGAGAAGAGATGGGAAGGAGAGAGAGACTGGTGAAAGGAGAGAGTGGAAAAGCTATAAGAGAGAATAGAAATCGAAGAGAGAAGAAAGAGGAAGAACAACATAGTGATAACAGGATGGGACGGGGAAAGAAAAAGTCATGTAAAAAAGAGGATGTAGAGAAGTTTTTGAAGGAAAATGTAAAGGATAGTAAAGTAACAGATTGTTACAGGATTAACAAGGATCAAGTATTGGTGGAGATGGAGGGATGGGGTGAGAAGGAAAGAATAATGAAGCACAAAGGAAAATTGAGGGAGAAGAGGGAAACAAGGGGGATATACATAGACAACGACCTCACAAAGAAAGAAAGAGATTTACGAAAGAATCTAAGAAGTATGGCGAAGGAAAAAAGGGAAGAAAGGAAAGAAGTAAGAGTGGGATACAGGAAATTAATAGTGGACGGGGAGCAATGGAGATGGAATGAAAAGAGAGAGAGACTAGAGGTTTTCCGATAAGAAGAAGAAGGGGAGGAGGGAAAAAGGGGGACAACGGCAAAGTAAAAAGGACAATGAAACGGGAAAAAAGAAACAAAGAAGGAAGTAGGAGGGAAACTAAGGAAGGAAGGGTGAAATCAAAGAAGGTAACGAGAAAAACAGGGGCGAGGGCACTATTTTGGAATGTAGCGGGACTAGGGAAAAAAGAAGAAGATTTTTGGGACTATGTGAAGGAGTTCGATATTGTTGGATTAACAGAAACATGGTCAGAAAGCTGGGAAAAAATAGAAAAACTGTTACCAAAGGAGTTCAAGTGGGAATGGCAAGGGGCGAGAAGGGGAAAGAAAAAAGGAAGAGCAGCAGGGGGAATAATAACAGGGGTAAAAAAAGGAATAAAAGAGAATACTAAAAAGAAGGGAGAAGAGGAAGGTCACATGGTGAGAAACGTTAAAATAGACAGTAAATGGTGGAAAATAGTGACAGTGTACAGCAAAGAGATGAGAGAAGCAATAAGCAAGATAGAAGAAACATTAAAAGACAACAGGGAAGAATGTCTGCTTCTGGGAGGGGATTTTAACGGGAGAATTGGGAAAAGAGGAGCCATGGATTGGGAAGAGGAGAGAGGAGAGGGAAAAAGCAAATCCAAAGACAAGAAAGAAAACGCGGAAGGGAAGAAGTTGATGGAATGGATAGAAGAAGAAGGATGGGAAGTGCTGAATGGAAACAAACAAGGGGACGAAGAAGGAGAATGGACCTACATAGGCGGTAGAGGAGAGACGGTGATAGACTACGGAATAGTAAACGAAGAAGCATGGGAAGAAGTCGAAGAATTCAGAATAGGGGAAAGAGTAGAGTCAGACCATCTGCCTATAGAGATAAGTATAGGAAGGAGGAGAGAGAAGAGAGGAGGAGAAGAAAAAATAGAGGAAATGCGGAAGGTGATAAGTAAAGTATGGGACGAGCAAGGGGTGGAAGAGTATAAGAGAAGACTGGAAAAAGCAAGATTTAAAGAACAAGAAGTAGGCAAAATGGAGAAAGAATTGGTAGAAATATTGGAAAAAGCAGCGACAAAAAGAGAAATAACAGTAAGAGGTGGAGGAACAAAAAGAAAGAATAAATGGTGGGACAAAGAATGTGAGCAACGTAAAAAGGAAGCAATAAAAGAACTAAGAAAGTGGAAAGGAACAAAAGTGGCTTTTTAGAAGCGAGAAGAAGATACACAGAGACATGCAGGGAGAAGAAGAGGCAGAAGAAGGAGAAAGAGGAGGAAGAGATAAAAGCAATAAGAACAGAGAAGGAGGTATGGAACTATATTGATAGAGAGAGAAAGAAAAAAGAAAATGGGAGCGAGGAGATAACGATGAATGAGTGGGAGGAGTACTTCATGAGGCTGCTGGAGGGAGAAAAGAAAAAAAAGAAAACGGAAATAGAGACGAAAAGAAACCGAGTAGAACCTGAAGGAGAAGAAATTACAATGGAAGAGGTGGAGAGGCATGTGAAGAAACTGAGGAAAGGGAAGGCACCAGGGAGGGATAGAATACAGAATGAGTCGTGGGTGTATGGGACGAGAAGAGTGCTAGAGAGGCTGGTGGAGGTAATGAATGAGGTGTGGAGAGGAGAAGGATTCCCGGTAGGGTGGAGAGAAGGGGTAATTTACCCCATTTACAAAAAAAAGGAGAAAAATTATGTAGAAAATTACCGAGGGATAACTCTCCTAAACACAGGGTACAAGTTGTATGCATCAATTCTGAATGAAAGGATGAGCAGAGAGATAGAGGAGAAGGGAGCATTACCAGACAGCCAAGCAGGATTTAGAGAGGGGAGGGGAACTATGGATAATGTATACATCCTGACCATTTGACGAAGAGTGAGTTAAAGAAGAAAGGGGGAGAGTGTATGCATTATTCGTAGACTTCAAGGCGGCTTTTGACAAGGTGGACAGAGAGAGGATGTTTGAGTGCCTGAGGGAGAAAGGGGTAAATGAATGGCTGGTAAGAAAGGTGGAGGAGATATATGAGAAGACAAAAAGTAAAATGAAGGTAGGGGAGAGGGAAAGTGAATGGTTTGTGACAACAAAGGGAGTGAGGCAAGGTTGTTCACTATGTATGTGGCAGATAAGGACGGAATGTTAGAGAGAGCACAAGCGGGGGGGTGTGTGGTAGGTAGATAAAAGTGTGGAGCCTGGCGTTTGCGGATGATGTGGTAATGGTGGCAAAGAGTGAAAGAGAAATGAAGGAAATGATAAAGAGTTTAGGAAAATATGTGAAGAAGAAAAGGCTAGAAGGGAATAGAAAACAAAAATGCTGGTGTTCAATAAGAGAAAGAGGAAGAACGAAGAGAGTGATTGGAAGTGGGAGGGATAAGTAATAGAACAAGTAAAAAAATTCAAATACTTGGGGTATGTGTTCAATGAAAGAGCCACAGATAAGGCACATATTAGAGAACTGGCAAGAAAAGCGAACAAGGTGATAGGATGTGTATGGGGAATAGGAGAGAGAAGGTGGAGAGGCGATTTTAAGAGGAGAATGATGATGTTTGAAAGTCTTATTGAAAGCGCGTTGTTGTACGGAGCAGAGGTATGGGGATGGAAAGAACAAGAGGAGATAGAGAGGGTGCAAGAGAAATATCTGAGGTGGGTGCTAGGGGTGGAGAGAGAAACGCCAGGGTACATAGTGAGAGAAGAATGCAAGAGGAATAGGTTGAGAGCGGGAAAAAGAGCGGTCAAGTTCGAAGACAGGATAGAAGGGAGGAAAGAATGTAGGATACTAAAGGAGAGCTGGAGAGGAAAGAAGAAGAAATCAGAGGAGAATTATAGGGAGAATTACTACAGGAGGAATGGGTATGCAAGCAAAGAAATAGAGAGACTGAGAGAAAGAGGCGTGTGGATGAATGTAGAACTAAGTGAAAGAAATAAGGATACAGATAGACAAGAGAGGAGAGAAAGAATTAGAGAATCCAGATACAACGAGAAGTACGGAAGATGCATGATCGAGGAAGTACCGAAGTATTTGGGGAGGGAGAGCGAGAAAGAAAGAAAGATGATGGCGAGGTTTAGGTGCGGAAATGAAGAGAGGGAAAATAGGTATTGGGCAGAAGATGGAGGAAGAAAGTGTAGAATGTGCTATGAGGAAAGAGAGACGATTGAGCATATGTGGAACGAGTGCAGTGAAATGAAACAAAGAGAGAGAGGAAAGAAAGAGAGGAAATACTGAATGTAGATGGAAGGGGAATTAAACGGATGAAAGAGGTATGGAAGAGGAGGGAGAAGGGAGAAGAGGAAAGGGGAGGGGAGAAGAAATAGAGAATTTTATTTAGTTTTTTTATTATTATAATTGTTAAGTTAACTGGTATATGTATTGAAATCAGAAAGCCCGTAGGGCAAATAAATATTTATTATATATAAGTGGCTTTCGGGACAGAGGGGCCCTCTTGGGACAGGGCGGCCTCCTTAATCGAGTATTTTTCTTTATTTTCTGATACAAATGTCACAAGTGGCTTTTGGGACAGACAAGTGGCTTTGCACCTCAGGAAAAAACCATGCATATCCCTCTCTGTATATCTTGTCGCGAAACAGAATTTTCAATCCTTTTGGCGCCGTTAAACACACGGCATCACTCACAAGCAAGTGGCTCCCGCCCCAGCACATTATACAAATTTCCAACACTCTGAAAACCCGCTCACCTTACACGTAAATGCTCGTTGTCAACCGCAGAAAAAACCCCACCGAGAATGATCCATGTTATCCGCGATCGCGTGTGTAATCCAGTGTCGTACCCGCCCCATATCTCCATGCAAATACGTTTTCTACAAATAGGACTTTACAACATGACGTCTGTAACATTTTTAGCGCCGCTCGGGGCGTTCGCGGGGGTTCGTATTTCTCCAGTCATTGGCGCGCGCGTGGGCGGCGCAATTGTACAAACGCCACGGAGAACCTTACAATAAACAATCCGATTTATTAACTTATGGTCAAGGTCGCGCATTGTTCCGAGATTTAATTAAATCGTCGCTCCGGCAGGTAGAAAATTACAGTGAAATTTAGTCCGGGCGCACAATAGACGGGTGTGTGGTCCGAGAGGTGCAATTTAATAGCTGGGTTAAGGGTGTAATTATTTTGAACTGCGATGGGAGGCGATAATTAAGCGCGGTTTGATTCCACGGAAAAAATACAGGGTGATTATTCTAAAGTGGATGTGCCAAGATGATAGTTTTTGCGAATGCGGGCCTACTATTTTTGCGTGTGGAAGACACGTCGAGAAATATCTTTATTTTGTTAAACAGTATTATTACAACGTATACTTTACACGTAACAAAATAAAAAACACCAGTACACTAATTCGATTTAGCTTGAAGTGGACCACCGCCGAGCGCTGCCACCAAATGCATGTTTTTTTGGTGTAGCGACGACACTTGACGGGAGATTTGCATACACACCTTAATGAATTACGCCGACACGTCATTTGGCGTAGTGTGGACAATGGGAAAATGGGAAAAGCATTTCCACTTCATTTTTTATCTCATCAGCTAATGGGACTGCCGTGTTTCGCCGGCAAAGCGCACTCTTTCGGGTTATTTTTTAATCACGATTCTCACAGTGTAATTTTTAATCACGCGGTTTTGAAACCGGAACTCTCATCGGCGGATCCTATCTTTAGTTATTGGATGTGTTCGCTTGGGCTAGAACCTGATACATTGTTGAACGTGCACTGAAATTGCACCATTCCGACATGTTAAAGTGTTTTCGAAATTCTGTTTCAAAAAATCAACGTTGCTTTTTTGCGTGTTATCTATCGGGTGTTCAAATGAAAAATATCCAGTTATCTCGCGACCCGAGAACCATAAGGTTGTCTGGATTACTAAATGTTACAGGAAACAATTTTTAAAGCTGAATGTACAAAAATACAAAAATTTCAACATTGAATTTTCAAACCAGATACATTACATATCTACTATTATAAAATGGTAATGAAGCCGTGTCTATACCCAGATCATTTTTTTTTAATGTTTGCTATTTGATATTTACGAAAAACCCCAATACGCCAATTAACAGTTGACACGGTGTGACACTTTTTTAATATTAAATTTTAGAAAGTGTATTGAAATACTTTGTGATCTTACCTACTCGGAGATAAAACCATACTAAACTGTATGTTCAATAATTGTATATTATATGTATATTAAAAACCTAATTGGTAGTTTATACCTGACAGTTTACAGTGTTTCAAAAGAAGTCGTTATAAACAAGTTTATAATTACAGAAACTGCAAAGTGAATTCACACGTAAAACAGATTTCTTTGTTGTCTTAATTAACAAACTTGAAATTCTTGTTGAGCCTGCAAACATCTGCCACTTTTCAATAAAATAACTAAATTTAATATAAACAACCAACATTATGACATTTGCAGTCTTATGTTTCATTATACAAAAAAATACTGGGCGTGAGCTAATTAATTCTTAAATAATTACGTCCCATTCTATCAACTACTTTTTGCAAGATTCCTTTATATTAGCTAAGTGCTTCGGACATCCATATTGTTCCTGCTGCAGTCATTCTCAGGCCGTATTTCTCACGTGAAAGATTGATGGATGCCGGACTAATGAAGTAATTTATTCCGGGCAACCTACCGGACAAAATGACAAATGTTCTGCGGCAGGGTCCGAGCGGTGCCTGATGGAAGGACAGGTGATCAATTGGCGGGATTAACGATTCCGGGTTACTCCTCCGGGTCTTGTTCCGGAAATTGAAAAATAAGCGACAACGAGACCCCGATTTCATTCCGGCCACGCTCGTAATGATCTTCCTTCGTCCGGATTTAATTGTGTCGCAAAGACAAAAATAATGATACCGCAAATCCGGGATATATTGCTCGGTGTTGGAGGAACGTGACAAAAGTCGCGAATCCCGGATGCCGGGAAGACATGACTCTAATGAAAGCCACCTTTTCGTATCAACGGGATTGATAATTCACTCGTGTTTTTTAGCAATTAAAAAGTTCACACAAACGACAGTCAAACAACCACACCGGAACCGGAGCCGTCCTGTTCCGGTGATTGAGACGGACAAGCCGTTCCGCGTCATTGCCCGTGATATACAATTGACGTTAGGCCGGGAGTTACGACTCCGGGCTCTGGGAAAAAACATTAGTTCACAGTTGGCGAGCGAAGAAGTTGTATTTCATCGCGGGGATATAACGGAAAAACTAGAAGGACTCAGACCGGAAGCGAGGAGAGTGTATAAAAGGGAACAATGCGACTAAATGTGGGACGCGGTCGGCATTTTTCACATTCTGCCAGACTTTTTTATTTATGCTGCAAAAATTTAATAAGCCGCGTTTATAAATGGGATTTGTGCCCGAACGGGGGCAGCTTTGCATGTTTAAGTTTTTATCGAACGGGAGGCATCATTCCGCTCGTTTTTCATTAATTCTGGCGCTGGTATCTTGGGAAAAATTAATTGTTGTCCGGTGCAGGTGGTTGCGACAGCATGGAGATAGCGTTCGCCATATTTTCAACAAAGGATCTTTGCTCCGGACAGGAAACTCCGATACCGGATACTTGACGATATCCTGATGATACTCTTTCGGGATATACGCAGATCCTTGTGGGCAGGATCGGATAGCCGTCTTTTATATGCTACAGACAGGAGAGTCTAAGAGGATTACGACAAACTTTCAAAAATATGTATTATAGAAGAGGATAAATTGTTTATTTAATAACAAGGGCGGTGTGTATATTTAAAAATTTAAATCAGATTAGAGATGAATTTACTCAGCTTGTTTATTGATCCAGCAAATATTTTTAATATGATGACGTTGTATGTGGAGCAATCAGATAAAAGCAGATAAAACTTTCTTCATGCAAAACCAAATAGTTAAAAACAAATAGTAATAACTAAATTTTGATTCGAGTGGGAAATAAATTAATATTAAATAACCAAAAACCAAACATAAATGTAGCCATTTGGTAATGCAATAGAGCTTCTAACCTTAAGTACCTCCCAAAACCAACAACAATTGTCTGCACAAACGCAAATAATACAATCAGAAATTTCCACCCTCGAATAAAAAAATGTCGCAAGTACACCGGATGCAATCATCCAATGAATCACTTGACACAACAACAATGTCACAACAAATAGATATCACGTTTCGTCTGCAGAATAATGTAAAAACAGCCATGATTATTCCCAAATCACTGAGAAACCGGTTTATATACCGGGTGTCCAAGAAATAACTTCATTAATACCTTCTCAGATGATTATGTATTATTGAATCCTCCGGCTGTAGAAATTAGACTTGCACTTTCAAAATTCTCCAAGTTCGATTTGCTAACCGTCAGGTACTGGCGATTTTTTGCAAAACACAATGCACAAAGTTAATGGAAATTAGGCACACGAGAAAAAGCAGGCATCTTTTACGATAATAACTAAAGCGAAAGTAAAATACAATAACACGACCGGTCGAGTTCGCCCGCCGATACTGATTCTCAACAGCAGGTAACTGTGTAAGTGTCAAAAGAACTGTTTATTGCAGAACATTTTTCTACGATCGTTCAGGAACTAAGTTTTCTGGAGAATACGGAATTTTTAAACGAAATAGGTACTACAATTTTGGAACAATATCAATTTACAATATTTTTTTACTGCACTAGGAGTATTTTTTGCACTAAATTAATGGTAATCAAACAGAAGAACTTTTATAAAGTAAATGTTATGGATTAACACAGGAAGTTACATTTTAAGATTTGTTAACGTGAAGACACTTTTCAGGAACGAGGGCGAATTTTTGAAGCACGAGGCGAGCCGAGTATTGCAAATGGTCCTCGAAATCTTGCAAAGTGACAGCCGACGAGTATTGAACATTTTTTTTGTATTCGTTCACCCAAAATGAGTTTGAGGTTGGGTTTGACGGCTGTCAAATTAAATACATAGGCGGAAAAGTTTATATTTTTATTTATGTACCACTTTATTATGATTATGTATTTTACAAGACGAATACAAAAACTACGAAGATTTTTACAATGTAAATGTTCGTGTACTTAAAATTATCGGGCTATAAATATAGCCATCGAAAAACCATAAATAAATTTTTTACTCGGTTATGCGGAAGCGATTACGAAACCATAAATGAGACGTTATTTATGTAAAGTTTGTCGAAAAATTTGACGGTATTTTAATAGCTGAAATAGTTTAGGTATAATTATGGTGATAATAAATATGTAAATGCAGTGGCTCTTTTTAAAAAAATTTACAGGCAGAGCAGTAAGCAACTCGGGTACTAAAATGTTGATGTAAATCAACAAAAATTTGCTCTCTAGATTTTAGTATATTCTATTCCATTTTTACCTAGAGGAAGAATAAGAATTTAATTCACACGTTGCTACCACCTTTAGACACAACGATGCAGTATGCTGTCTGGATTTGATTTGATCACCCTGTACCTTCCAATCAGTAACTTTCCCGAAGGTTACGAATTAAAAGTCAGTCGAACCACAATTCCCCGTAAAACTCTGCAAACAATTAGATTCTCCCCGAGCATCTGCTCCGTCCGTTCCTCCTCTCTCCCTCGACGGATCTAAAACAAAACTATCTCTCATCGGAGGTGTTAGCCTAGAACCTAGACAATGATTGCCAACATGCGGAACTCTTCGATATCGCAAGAACCATCGGTCAGAGTTGCTTGTCACGGTGTATCTGCTCGAATCTCGGACGCGCTCTTTAATGGGAACTCGTGTTCCACCTGGAGCTGCCACTCGACCTTATGATTACTCCATTTCCTTATCGTCTTTTCTAATTGAAACCGCGAAATTTCCAAGCTGAAAATCGATTTTTCCCGCCGCCGGGGACAGTTGCGCCGTTTCCTGCAATCAGATCGGATCTGCCCGCGTGGGCTTAATTGCAGACCTGGACGACGGTTTTTAACACGGAAGCCTTCTGCGGGGTGTAAATTACGGTGAGGAGTCCGGGCCGGATCTAATTGCGATGATTGATACCGGTATTAATTCGTCGCTGCCTACGATTCCACCGGCGAGCTGTTTGTTTTCTTGTAAACGTGGTGGTCGTAAATTTGCGCTGAAACGCGAAGCTTAGAAGAAATGGAACATTTTAATTGGGATATTGTTAATTGTGCATGGAGTCGGGTTTCTCCGTGCCGAGGATAAAATGGGTTCTAATTGAGTCGTGGAGAAAGTGGATACATGGCAGCGGCGCAACAATCGGCAAATCGAGACAAAGACGTCTTAACTACCACTAAGTCATTGGCTAATCTGCATGAACACAAGGAAGTTATTATACTCTACTTCCGGGTGTTTATCTAGAGTTCCCGCTTTAACACAGCAAGCTGGATTTTTTAACACACATGACATTCTGAAAAAAAATCCTCCCAACCATCTTGACCTTTACCCTAGTTGTGTATAGTTGACACATAATTCCAATTTATTTTCGTCACATTAATTTCAATCAAAAGTTACTGGTGAAGATTTTGAACTTCCCCTCATTTTTTGAAACAGAGTAAGCTGTGACCCAAGATCTGCCATTTGACGTTCGAACTGTTTCTTGCTAATCAAAACAAATTAATTTAGTGCTTCCGAGACAATATCTGTGTTTGATAAGTGCTCATTTTAGGGCAGGTTGGTAAATTTTCATATATTTTAATTAACAAATACAATACTTCTGGGGAATTAAATCACACAAGGTTTTAATGCATGAAGCAGGGATCAAGTCGGCATTGGCGCTTTTATTTATAAAATGACAGGTGAACTTGTGGTGTTTTAATTTGTTGAAATTGAAGTGTTTGCGGTCTTTTGTGCGTTACAGAGTGTTGGTCAAAGTGCAGTGCTACAGAAGGCTGTTTCCAGCGCGGAATTGAAGGTAGGATAACAATTTCTTTGCATTTCGATTCAAACTGGCCGGATCCATTATGGCGGTCGTAAATAATCAGATTTTTTTCCAATTTTGGTCATTGTGGGAAACTTGAAGCGGAATTTGGTTTAAAAACCTTTTCTTGAGGTTGGAAATTGCGTAATTGTTCTAGTAAATAATCCAACAAAATCAAATTACATTAAGGCACAATTGTTGGCTGTGTGCTAATTATTGAAAACTCCCCGTCACACAATGTAGTGACCTAATTATTTGCAGAACAGCTAATGAAGGTAACGCAACTAGATACTGTTCTTTTTAGTATGAGAACTTAATTAGTGAACTAAATGGGCTATCCTGTTTTTTAACGTACCATGAGATCATTTAAATTATAAATTGGAGTAGGCGCCGTGTTATTTTTTATGCAATGGCCTAGCCTGAAAATTGACTGACAGTAAAATTTGAGGTTATGGTCTAACATTGTGACGTTTATATCTCTCCTGTTAAATTGTTTCAATTTAAAGAAAAGAAAATAAAACACCACCAAAGATTGTAGGTTTATTGAGAATTAAAGAAAATGAAATAATCTGGAATTGCAATGTCCGGATTTCGAGGCGAAAATTGAATGACACGATCATCATAAAACCATAAGAATAACACTCGCTCCACTACAACACACTAACATCACGAAATCTTGTCACAAATTTATAAATTTGTTGGACTAATTTTCGACAACCTGTAGGAAAATTAGGATAGGCATTTCGAAAAACCTTTAACACAGCGATCTATAGAATAGATTAGAAAGTCGAGACTGTGTTGTAATAATTTTTGAATATGAAGGATTTCAATGTCGCGAGACGAAGTTTTGAATCTACACTTAGAAATTGGTAAAATATTCAGGTTTGAAAATAAAATCCTGGCGATGTAATTTTTGACTTATACAGACACTAGAACACTTAGAAAGTGACATAGCGATGGATTAGAAAGTCGGTACTATGTTGTAATAATTTTTGAATACGAACGATTTCGAAGTCGTGGGACGAAATTCTGATTATACACTTAGAAATTAGTAAAATATTCAGGTTTGATGATATATCTCTGGCGGTGTAATTTTTGGATTATACAGACACTAGAATGCTTAGAAAGTGACATAGCAATAGATTAGAAAGTCGAGACTTCGTTGCACTATTTTTTGAAAATTAACGATTTCGAAGTCGTGAGACGAAGTTTTGATTCTACACTTAGAAATTGGTAAAATATTCAGGTTTGAAAATAAAATCCTGGCGATGTAAATTTTGACTTATACAGACACTAGAACACTTACAAAGTGACATAGCGATGGATTAGAAAGTCGGTACTATGTTGTAATAATTTTTGAATACGAACGATTTCGAAGTCGTGGGACGAAATTCTGATTATACACTTAGAAATTAGTAAAATATTCAGGTTTGATGATATATCTCTGGCGGTGTAATTTTTGGATTATACGGACACTAGAATGCTTAGAAAGTGACATAGCAATAGATTAGAAAGTCGAGACTTTGTTGCAATATTTTTTGAAAACGAACGATTTCGAAGTCGTGGGACGAAATTCTGATTATACACTTAGAAATTAGTAAAATATTAAGGTTTGATGATATATCTCTGGCGGTGTAATTTTTGGATTATACGGACACTAGAATGCTTAGAAAGTGACATAGCAATAGATTAGAAAGTCGAGACTTTGTTGCAATATTTTTTGAAAACGAACGATTTCGAAGTCGTGGGACGAAATTCTGATTATACACTTAGAAATTAGTAAAATATTAAGGTTTGATGATATATCTCTGGCGGTGTAATTTTTGGATTATACAGACACTAGAATGCTTAGAAAGTGGCATAGCAATAGATTAGAAAGTCGAGACTTTGTTGCAATATTTTTTGAAAATTAACGATTTTGAAGTCGTGGGACGAAATTTTGATTCTACACTTAGAAATTGGTAAAATATTCAAGTTTGAAAATAAAATCTTGGCGATGTAATTTTTGACTTATACAGACACTAGAATACTTAGAAAGTGACATAGCGATGGATTAGAAAGTCGGTACTATGTTGTAATAATTTTTGAATACGAACGATTTCGAAATCGTGGGACGAAATTCTGATTATACACTTAGAAATTAGTAAAATATCAAGGTTTGATGATATATCTCTGGCGGTGTAATTTTTGGATTATACAGACACTAGAATGCTTAGAAAGTGACATAGCAATAGATTAGAAAGTCGACACATTGTTGCAATATTTTTTGAAAATTAACGATTTCGAAGTTGGGACGAAATTTTGATTCTACACTTAGAAATTGGTAAAATATTCAGGTTTGAAAATAAAATCCTGGCGATGTAAATTTTGACTTATACAGACACTAGAATACTTAGAAAGTGACATAGCGATGGATTAGAAAGTCGGTACTATGTTGTAATAATTTTTGAATACGAACGATTATTTTGGATTATACAGACACTAGAATGCTTAGAAAGTGACATAGCAATAGATTAGAAAGTCGAGACTTTGTTGCAATATTTTTTGAAAATTAACGATTTCGAAGTCGTGGGACGAAACTTTGATTCTACTCTTAGAAATTGGTAAAATATTCAGGTTTGAAAAAAAAGTCTGGCGATCTAATTTTTGACTTATACAGACACTAGAATAATTAGAAAGTGACATAGCGGTGGATTAGAAAGTCGGTACTATGTTGTAATAATTTTTGAATACGAACGATTTCGAAGTCGTGGGACGAAATTCTGATTATACACTTAGAAATTAGTAAAATATCAAGGTTTGATGATATATCTCTGGCGGTGTAATTTTTGGATTATACACACACTAGAATGCTTAGAAAGTGGCATAGCAATAGATTAGAAAGTCGAGACTTTGTTGCAATATTTTTTGAAAATTAACGATTTCGAAGTCGTGGGACGAAATTTTGATTCTACACTTAGAAATTGGTAAAATATTCAGGTTTGAAAATAAAATCCTGGCGATGTAAATTTTGACTTATACAGACACTAGAATTCTTAGAAAGTGACATAGCGATGGATTAGAAAGTCGGTACTATGTTGTAATAATTTTTGAATACGAACGATTTCGAAGTCGTGGGACGAAATTCTGATTATACACTTAGAAATTAGTAAAATATTCAGGTTTGATGATATATCTCTGGCGGTGTAATTTTTGGATTATACGGACACTAGAATGCTTAGAAAGTGACATAGCAATAGATTAGAAAGTCGAGACTTTGTTGCAATATTTTTTGAAAACGAACGATTTCGAAGTCGTGGGACGAAATTCTGATTATACACTTAGAAATTAGTAAAATATTAAGGTTTGATGATATATCTCTGGCGGTGTAATTTTTGGATTATACGGACACCAGAATGCTTAGAAAGTGGCATAGCAATAGATTAGAAAGTCGAGACTTTGTTGCAATATTTTTTGAAAATTAACGATTTTGAAGTCGTGGGACGAAATTTTGATTCTACACTTAGAAATTGGTAAAATATTCAAGTTTGAAAATAAAATCTTGGCGATGTAATTTTTGACTTATACAGACACTAGAATACTTAGAAAGTGACATAGCGATGGATTAGAAAGTCGGTACTATGTTGTAATAATTTTTGAATACGAACGATTTCGAAATCGTGGGACGAAATTCTGATTATACACTTAGAAATTAGTAAAATATCAAGGTTTGATGATATATCTCTGGCGGTGTAATTTTTGGATTATACAGACACTAGAATGCTTAGAAAGTGACATAGCAATAGATTAGAAAGTCGACACATTGTTGCAATATTTTTTGAAAATTAACGATTTCGAAGTTGGGACGAAATTTTGATTCTACACTTAGAAATTGGTAAAATATTCAGGTTTGAAAATAAAATCCTGGCGATGTAAATTTTGACTTATACAGACACTAGAATACTTAGAAAGTGACATAGCGATGGATTAGAAAGTCGGTACTATGTTGTAATAATTTTTGAATACGAACGATTATTTTGGATTATACAGACACTAGAATGCTTAGAAAGTGACATAGCAATAGATTAGAAAGTCGAGACTTTGTTGCAATATTTTTTGAAAATTAACGATTTCGAAGTCGTGGGACGAAACTTTGATTCTACTCTTAGAAATTGGTAAAATATTCAGGTTTGAAAATAAAATCCTGGCGATGTAAATTTTGACTTATACAGACACTAGAATTCTTAGAAAGTGACATAGCGATGGATTAGAAAGTCGGTACTATGTTGTAATAATTTTTGAATACGAACGATTTCGAAGTCGTGGGACGAAATTCTGATTATACACTTAGAAATTAGTAAAATATTCAGGTTTGATGATATATCTCTGGCGGTGTAATTTTTGGATTATACGGACACTAGAATGCTTAGAAAGTGACATAGCAATAGATTAGAAAGTCGAGACTTTGTTGCAATATTTTTTGAAAACGAACGATTTCGAAGTCGTGGGACGAAATTCTGATTATACACTTAGAAATTAGTAAAATATTAAGGTTTGATGATATATCTCTGGCGGTGTAATTTTTGGATTATACGGACACCAGAATGCTTAGAAAGTGGCATAGCAATAGATTAGAAAGTCGAGACTTTGTTGCAATATTTTTTGAAAATTAACGATTTTGAAGTCGTGGGACGAAATTTTGATTCTACACTTAGAAATTGGTAAAATATTCAAGTTTGAAAATAAAATCTTGGCGATGTAATTTTTGACTTATACAGACACTAGAATACTTAGAAAGTGACATAGCGATGGATTAGAAAGTCGGTACTATGTTGTAATAATTTTTGAATACGAACGATTTCGAAATCGTGGGACGAAATTCTGATTATACACTTAGAAATTAGTAAAATATCAAGGTTTGATGATATATCTCTGGCGGTGTAATTTTTGGATTATACAGACACTAGAATGCTTAGAAAGTGACATAGCAATAGATTAGAAAGTCGACACATTGTTGCAATATTTTTTGAAAATTAACGATTTCGAAGTTGGGACGAAATTTTGATTCTACACTTAGAAATTGGTAAAATATTCAGGTTTGAAAATAAAATCCTGGCGATGTAAATTTTGACTTATACAGACACTAGAATACTTAGAAAGTGACATAGCGATGGATTAGAAAGTCGGTACTATGTTGTAATAATTTTTGAATACGAACGATTATTTTGGATTATACAGACACTAGAATGCTTAGAAAGTGACATAGCAATAGATTAGAAAGTCGAGACTTTGTTGCAATATTTTTTGAAAATTAACGATTTCGAAGTCGTGGGACGAAACTTTGATTCTACTCTTAGAAATTGGTAAAATATTCAGGTTTGAAAAAAAAGTCTGGCGATCTAATTTTTGACTTATACAGACACTAAAATAATTAGAAAGTGACATAGCGGTGGATTAGAAAGTCGGTACTATGTTGTAATAATTTTTGAATACGAACGATTTCGAAGTCGTGGGACGAAATTCTGATTATACACTTAGAAATTAGTAAAATATCAAGGTTTGATGATATATCTCTGGCGGTGTAATTTTTGGATTATACAGACACTAGAATGCTTAGAAAGTGGCATAGCAATAGATTAGAAAGTCGAGACTTTGTTGCAATATTTTTTGAAAATTAACGATTTCGAAGTCGTGGGACGAAATTTTGATTCTACACTTAGAAATTGGTAAAATATTCAAGTTTGAAAATAAAATCCTGGCGATGTAAATTTTGACTTATACAGACACTAGAATTCTTAGAAAGTGACATAGCGATGGATTAGAAAGTCGGTACTATGTTGTAATAATTTTTGAATACGAACGATTTCGAAGTCGTGGGACGAAATTCTGATTATACACTTAGAAATTAGTAAAATATTCAGGTTTGATGATATATCTCTGGCGGTGTAATTTTTGGATTATACGGACACTAGAATGCTTAGAAAGTGACATAGCAATAGATTAGAAAGTCGAGACTTTGTTGCAATATTTTTTGAAAACGAACGATTTCGAAGTCGTGGGACGAAATTCTGATTATACACTTAGAAATTAGTAAAATATTAAGGTTTGATGATATATCTCTGGCGGTGTAATTTTTGGATTATACGGACACTAGAATGCTTAGAAAGTGACATAGCAATAGATTAGAAAGTCGAGACTTTGTTGCAATATTTTTTGAAAACGAACGATTTCGAAGTCGTGGGACGAAATTCTGATTATACACTTAGAAATTAGTAAAATATTAAGGTTTGATGATATATCTCTGGCGGTGTAATTTTTGGATTATACAGACACTAGAATGCTT
Organism: Diaperis boleti; assembly: GCA_963583935.1. Lineage (NCBI taxonomy): Eukaryota > Metazoa > Arthropoda > Insecta > Coleoptera > Tenebrionidae > Diaperis > Diaperis boleti. The sequence goes on along the minus strand of OY757249.1, from coordinate 6,256,607 downwards.
AGAAAGTGGCATAGCAATAGATTAGAAAGTCGAGACTTTGTTGCAATATTTTTTGAAAATTAACGATTTTGAAGTCGTGGGACGAAATTTTGATTCTACACTTAGAAATTGGTAAAATATTCAAGTTTGAAAATAAAATCTTGGCGATGTAATTTTTGACTTATACAGACACTAGAATACTTAGAAAGTGACATAGCGATGGATTAGAAAGTCGGTACTATGTTGTAATAATTTTTGAATACGAACGATTTCGAAATCGTGGGACGAAATTCTGATTATACACTTAGAAATTAGTAAAATATCAAGGTTTGATGATATATCTCTGGCGGTGTAATTTTTGGATTATACAGACACTAGAATGCTTAGAAAGTGACATAGCAATAGATTAGAAAGTCGACACATTGTTGCAATATTTTTTGAAAATTAACGATTTCGAAGTTGGGACGAAATTTTGATTCTACACTTAGAAATTGGTAAAATATTCAGGTTTGAAAATAAAATCCTGGCGATGTAAATTTTGACTTATACAGACACTAGAATACTTAGAAAGTGACATAGCGATGGATTAGAAAGTCGGTACTATGTTGTAATAATTTTTGAATACGAACGATTATTTTGGATTATACAGACACTAGAATGCTTAGAAAGTGACATAGCAATAGATTAGAAAGTCGAGACTTTGTTGCAATATTTTTTGAAAATTAACGATTTCGAAGTCGTGGGACGAAACTTTGATTCTACTCTTAGAAATTGGTAAAATATTCAGGTTTGAAAAAAAAAGTCTGGCGATCTAATTTTTGACTTATACAGACACTAGAATAATTAGAAAGTGACATAGCGGTGGTTTAGAAAGTCGGTACTATGTTGTAATAATTTTTGAATACGAACGATTTCGAAGTCGTGGGACGAAATTCTGATTATACACTTAGAAATTAGTAAAATATCAAGGTTTGATGATATATCTCTGGCGGTGTAATTTTTGGATTATACAGACACTAGAATGCTTAGAAAGTGGCATAGCAATAGATTAGAAAGTCGAGACTTTGTTGCAATATTTTTTGAAAATTAACGATTTCGAAGTCGTGGGACGAAATTTTGATTCTACACTTAGAAATTAGTAAAATATTAAGGTTTGATGATATATCTCTGGCGGTGTAATTTTTGGATTATACGGACACTAGAATGCTTAGAAAGTGACATAGCAATAGATTAGAAAGTCGAGACTTTGTTGCAATATTTTTTGAAAACGAACGATTTCGAAGTCGTGGGACGAAATTCTGATTATACACTTAGAAATTAGTAAAATATTAAGGTTTGATGATATATCTCTGGCGGTGTAATTTTTGGATTATACGGACACTAGAATGCTTAGAAAGTGACATAGCAATAGATTAGAAAGTCGAGACTTTGTTGCAATATTTTTTGAAAACGAACGATTTCGAAGTCGTGGGACGAAATTCTGATTATACACTTAGAAATTAGTAAAATATTAAGGTTTGATGATATATCTCTGGCGGTGTAATTTTTGGATTATACAGACACTAGAATGCTTAGAAAGTGGCATAGCAATAGATTAGAAAGTCGAGACTTTGTTGCAATATTTTTTGAAAATTAACGATTTTGAAGTCGTGGGACGAAATTTTGATTCTACACTTAGAAATTGGTAAAATATTCAAGTTTGAAAATAAAATCTTGGCGATGTAATTTTTGACTTATACAGACACTAGAATACTTAGAAAGTGACATAGCGATGGATTAGAAAGTCGGTACTATGTTGTAATAATTTTTGAATACGAACGATTTCGAAATCGTGGGACGAAATTCTGATTATACACTTAGAAATTAGTAAAATATCAAGGTTTGATGATATATCTCTGGCGGTGTAATTTTTGGATTATACAGACACTAGAATGCTTAGAAAGTGACATAGCAATAGATTAGAAAGTCGACACATTGTTGCAATATTTTTTGAAAATTAACGATTTCGAAGTTGGGACGAAATTTTGATTCTACACTTAGAAATTGGTAAAATATTCAGGTTTGAAAATAAAATCCTGGCGATGTAAATTTTGACTTATACAGACACTAGAATACTTAGAAAGTGACATAGCGATGGATTAGAAAGTCGGTACTATGTTGTAATAATTTTTGAATACGAACGATTATTTTGGATTATACAGACACTAGAATGCTTAGAAAGTGACATAGCAATAGATTAGAAAGTCGAGACTTTGTTGCAATATTTTTTGAAAATTAACGATTTCGAAGTCGTGGGACGAAACTTTGATTCTACTCTTAGAAATTGGTAAAATATTCAGGTTTGAAAAAAAAGTCTGGCGATCTAATTTTTGACTTATACAGACACTAGAATAATTAGAAAGTGACATAGCGGTGGATTAGAAAGTCGGTACTATGTTGTAATAATTTTTGAATACGAACGATTTCGAAGTCGTGGGACGAAATTCTGATTATACACTTAGAAATTAGTAAAATATCAAGGTTTGATGATATATCTCTGGCGGTGTAATTTTTGGATTATACACACACTAGAATGCTTAGAAAGTGGCATAGCAATAGATTAGAAAGTCGAGACTTTGTTGCAATATTTTTTGAAAATTAACGATTTCGAAGTCGTGGGACGAAATTTTGATTCTACACTTAGAAATTGGTAAAATATTCAGGTTTGAAAATAAAATCCTGGCGATGTAAATTTTGACTTATACAGACACTAGAATTCTTAGAAAGTGACATAGCGATGGATTAGAAAGTCGGTACTATGTTGTAATAATTTTTGAATACGAACGATTTCGAAGTCGTGGGACGAAATTCTGATTATACACTTAGAAATTAGTAAAATATTCAGGTTTGATGATATATCTCTGGCGGTGTAATTTTTGGATTATACGGACACTAGAATGCTTAGAAAGTGACATAGCAATAGATTAGAAAGTCGAGACTTTGTTGCAATATTTTTTGAAAACGAACGATTTCGAAGTCGTGGGACGAAATTCTGATTATACACTTAGAAATTAGTAAAATATTAAGGTTTGATGATATATCTCTGGCGGTGTAATTTTTGGATTATACGGACACCAGAATGCTTAGAAAGTGGCATAGCAATAGATTAGAAAGTCGAGACTTTGTTGCAATATTTTTTGAAAATTAACGATTTTGAAGTCGTGGGACGAAATTTTGATTCTACACTTAGAAATTGGTAAAATATTCAAGTTTGAAAATAAAATCTTGGCGATGTAATTTTTGACTTATACAGACACTAGAATACTTAGAAAGTGACATAGCGATGGATTAGAAAGTCGGTACTATGTTGTAATAATTTTTGAATACGAACGATTTCGAAATCGTGGGACGAAATTCTGATTATACACTTAGAAATTAGTAAAATATCAAGGTTTGATGATATATCTCTGGCGGTGTAATTTTTGGATTATACAGACACTAGAATGCTTAGAAAGTGACATAGCAATAGATTAGAAAGTCGACACATTGTTGCAATATTTTTTGAAAATTAACGATTTCGAAGTTGGGACGAAATTTTGATTCTACACTTAGAAATTGGTAAAATATTCAGGTTTGAAAATAAAATCCTGGCGATGTAAATTTTGACTTATACAGACACTAGAATACTTAGAAAGTGACATAGCGATGGATTAGAAAGTCGGTACTATGTTGTAATAATTTTTGAATACGAACGATTATTTTGGATTATACAGACACTAGAATGCTTAGAAAGTGACATAGCAATAGATTAGAAAGTCGAGACTTTGTTGCAATATTTTTTGAAAATTAACGATTTCGAAGTCGTGGGACGAAACTTTGATTCTACTCTTAGAAATTGGTAAAATATTCAGGTTTGAAAAAAAAGTCTGGCGATCTAATTTTTGACTTATACAGACACTAAAATAATTAGAAAGTGACATAGCGGTGGATTAGAAAGTCGGTACTATGTTGTAATAATTTTTGAATACGAACGATTTCGAAGTCGTGGGACGAAATTCTGATTATACACTTAGAAATTAGTAAAATATCAAGGTTTGATGATATATCTCTGGCGGTGTAATTTTTGGATTATACAGACACTAGAATGCTTAGAAAGTGGCATAGCAATAGATTAGAAAGTCGAGACTTTGTTGCAATATTTTTTGAAAATTAACGATTTCGAAGTCGTGGGACGAAATTTTGATTCTACACTTAGAAATTGGTAAAATATTCAAGTTTGAAAATAAAATCCTGGCGATGTAAATTTTGACTTATACAGACACTAGAATTCTTAGAAAGTGACATAGCGATGGATTAGAAAGTCGGTACTATGTTGTAATAATTTTTGAATACGAACGATTTCGAAGTCGTGGGACGAAATTCTGATTATACACTTAGAAATTAGTAAAATATTCAGGTTTGATGATATATCTCTGGCGGTGTAATTTTTGGATTATACGGACACTAGAATGCTTAGAAAGTGACATAGCAATAGATTAGAAAGTCGAGACTTTGTTGCAATATTTTTTGAAAACGAACGATTTCGAAGTCGTGGGACGAAATTCTGATTATACACTTAGAAATTAGTAAAATATTAAGGTTTGATGATATATCTCTGGCGGTGTAATTTTTGGATTATACGGACACTAGAATGCTTAGAAAGTGACATAGCAATAGATTAGAAAGTCGAGACTTTGTTGCAATATTTTTTGAAAACGAACGATTTCGAAGTCGTGGGACGAAATTCTGATTATACACTTAGAAATTAGTAAAATATTAAGGTTTGATGATATATCTCTGGCGGTGTAATTTTTGGATTATACAGACACTAGAATGCTTAGAAAGTGGCATAGCAATAGATTAGAAAGTCGAGACTTTGTTGCAATATTTTTTGAAAATTAACGATTTTGAAGTCGTGGGACGAAATTTTGATTCTACACTTAGAAATTGGTAAAATATTCAAGTTTGAAAATAAAATCTTGGCGATGTAATTTTTGACTTATACAGACACTAGAATACTTAGAAAGTGACATAGCGATGGATTAGAAAGTCGGTACTATGTTGTAATAATTTTTGAATACGAACGATTTCGAAATCGTGGGACGAAATTCTGATTATACACTTAGAAATTAGTAAAATATCAAGGTTTGATGATATATCTCTGGCGGTGTAATTTTTGGATTATACAGACACTAGAATGCTTAGAAAGTGACATAGCAATAGATTAGAAAGTCGACACATTGTTGCAATATTTTTTGAAAATTAACGATTTCGAAGTTGGGACGAAATTTTGATTCTACACTTAGAAATTGGTAAAATATTCAGGTTTGAAAATAAAATCCTGGCGATGTAAATTTTGACTTATACAGACACTAGAATACTTAGAAAGTGACATAGCGATGGATTAGAAAGTCGGTACTATGTTGTAATAATTTTTGAATACGAACGATTATTTTGGATTATACAGACACTAGAATGCTTAGAAAGTGACATAGCAATAGATTAGAAAGTCGAGACTTTGTTGCAATATTTTTTGAAAATTAACGATTTCGAAGTCGTGGGACGAAACTTTGATTCTACTCTTAGAAATTGGTAAAATATTCAGGTTTGAAAAAAAAAGTCTGGCGATCTAATTTTTGACTTATACAGACACTAGAATAATTAGAAAGTGACATAGCGGTGGTTTAGAAAGTCGGTACTATGTTGTAATAATTTTTGAATACGAACGATTTCGAAGTCGTGGGACGAAATTCTGATTATACACTTAGAAATTAGTAAAATATCAAGGTTTGATGATATATCTCTGGCGGTGTAATTTTTGGATTATACAGACACTAGAATGCTTAGAAAGTGGCATAGCAATAGATTAGAAAGTCGAGACTTTGTTGCAATATTTTTTGAAAATTAACGATTTCGAAGTCGTGGGACGAAATTTTGATTCTACACTTAGAAATTAGTAAAATATTAAGGTTTGATGATATATCTCTGGCGGTGTAATTTTTGGATTATACGGACACTAGAATGCTTAGAAAGTGACATAGCAATAGATTAGAAAGTCGAGACTTTGTTGCAATATTTTTTGAAAACGAACGATTTCGAAGTCGTGGGACGAAATTCTGATTATACACTTAGAAATTAGTAAAATATTAAGGTTTGATGATATATCTCTGGCGGTGTAATTTTTGGATTATACGGACACTAGAATGCTTAGAAAGTGACATAGCAATAGATTAGAAAGTCGAGACTTTGTTGCAATATTTTTTGAAAACGAACGATTTCGAAGTCGTGGGACGAAATTCTGATTATACACTTAGAAATTAGTAAAATATTAAGGTTTGATGATATATCTCTGGCGGTGTAATTTTTGGATTATACAGACACTAGAATGCTTAGAAAGTGGCATAGCAATAGATTAGAAAGTCGAGACTTTGTTGCAATATTTTTTGAAAATTAACGATTTTGAAGTCGTGAGACGAAATTTTGATTCTACACTTAGAAATTGGTAAAATATTCAAGTTTGAAAATAAAATCTTGGCGATGTAATTTTTGACTTATACAGACACTAGAATACTTAGAAAGTGACATAGCGATGGATTAGAAAGTCGGTACT